>OZ025291.1:262348860-264748860 GCA_964019185.1 Maratus speculifer | reverse complement strand
ATTTCGCTACTTAAATACTCCCAATGATTCAGAATTTGAGCCTAAAATTTAAGTTTATGCATTTGAAAGCATTTAATGAGATTAAAAAAATAACAGTTAAAAATAGTTGTACGCTACTCCAAGTCTAAGGCGCCCTCTATCGGCATTTCGTGAAATTTATCTTTAAAATTTATTTTCAAGGAAATGCTCATTTAAAAATTAGTTTTAGCAAAAACCGCAAACGAATTGACCAATTTTTCCTTTTTTTTATAATCATTTGAAATTTGAACCCTCTGAACACAGTTTAGTTTGTCTACTTAACAACTGCCAACTATTCAGATTTTGAGCTCAAAATTTAAGTTTAAGTATAAGCTTACGAAAGCATTTAATAAGCGCAAAAAATAACGCCAAAAGAGAGTTGTTCGTTACTCCAAAGTCTAATGCGTTTTCTATCAGCATTTTTTGAAAATTATCTTTATAATTTATTTTTAAGAAAATACCGACATTAAGAATAGTTTTAGTGAAAACCGCAAATCAATGAACCAATTTTTCCGTTTTTTATCATCATTTGAAATTTGTACTCTCTGAACACAGTTCAGTTTGTGCTACTTAACCACTCCCACTTTCAGATTTTGAGCTAAAAATTTAAGTTTGAGTTTAAGCTTACGAAAACGTTAAATGAGATGCAAAAAATACCGGCAAAAAATAGTTGTTCATTATTCCAAATTCTAAAGCGCCCTCTATCGGCATTTTTTGAAATTTATCTTTATAATTTCATTTCAAGAAAATGCCGACATAAAGAATAATTTTAGTGAAAACCGCAAATCAATCGACTGATTTTTCCGTTTTCTATGTTTATTTGAAATTTTGGTCCCTAAACTTTAATGGCGGCTATCTCCTTTGGAAAACGTTTGGAACCCTTGGTCTCCTATTTAATATTGTTTTTCTTGATTTGTACTATCACCCCTCTTTTATTGTAAAAAAAATTTGGAAACACCCTGTATAATGACAAAAAAACAAATTTAACATCGTTGCAAAAGAATAGACAATATGTGAATTTGCAGGAAAAATAACGAGAAATTGAAATCGAACTGAAACCACATTGTCCACATTTAGTGGAAAAATATATTCATAGAAGAAACTAAATGCTGCATCACTTAAAGATCTATTTTGTATCAAACACTTTCAACAGCAGCTCGAAGTTCATTAACAGAAAAGTTAGAAGAATATTGTCAAAAATTAGTTTACACGTTACAAGATATGATGTCACAAACACTTTCGATTGTGTTCAGATCAGGAACACATTCCGTCCAATTTAAAAACAGTAATATTTTGAGAATTAAGGCAAGTTTTTGTTTTGTATGTGACATGAATAAACGTATTTTGTCTCTCAAATAATACTTTGGAACAGTTAAAAGTTTCCAAATGGCTATAAATTATTCTGCAATATATGTATGTATCCTTGTGCTATTTGACAACCATCGAGGAACTCCAGAAATTCTTGAGCATTATAGTAAAGTGAAACCCAAATCATTAAAGAGTCACTTCCTTGTTGATGATTGAAGAAAGTCCAAGGCTTTTTACGCATGTCATACCAATAGTATGCGCAATCGTCTGAACTAACCAAATTGGGCTTTGTTTACTTCACTGAGTGTCACAGTTCAAAGCTTGAATCCATATGATATACGTTTGAGAGCCCACGGTATTGTCATCAATTCGTAATTAGATTTCAAAGCTGGTTGTTTTATCATTTTTGTGTAAATTAATTTCTCTCTCTCTCTTTAATTCCTCTACGAAGTGCTTCCTTTGACAGAGAAAATACGGACTCATTTTTAATGTGGCGAGTAACCATCATTTGTGTAGATGGCAGTTTATGGATCCATCTAGCAACTTGATTTCTAGTCACACGAGGCCTTGAATGTTTTGCTTTGAAAGAATCATCATTAGACAACACTTAGTAGACTATTCAAATCAGCTGAAATTTCTGCAATATTATACCCATTCGATTTCAGCTTCCATATTTCAATTACTTCATCTGACTGAATAGTTCTAGATCGCGGCATCTTCAAAAGTTGATTCTATTGACAGAAACACTCAGATCGTTCATGCATGTTACATGTCAAGTTTGAAGTTTGCATTTTCCTGTTAACAGTTATCAAATCTCAAGAAAGTTTCTAAATATTTGCAACATGCGAATTTCATTTAGTTAGTTAAATTAAATATATTCTTATATTAAAACATTATTTTCGTTCTAAAATCTTTAAAATATATTCAAAAATCTGTATAGTCATTTGTATATCCCAATAGCTCGTGTTTTTAAAAGGTTAAATATCACCAGTGTCTAAACTTTTGTTGAGCACTGTATATGTGTTTACTAAGCTGCAGGATTTATTGCAATACATGCATTATTTAAATTAATATAATTTTTCAGATATAATGCACTTAAAAACAATAATCTAGGATTAATATTATCAAGACTCATATATCTACATATACTAATTTTTTTTATATCATGTTAAAAAATATATAATTTTTAACCATTTTAAATATGCTACAGAGAAATCAACGATACAATTTTGTCTTTTTGCAGGGTGGTCAGATGGTTAAAATAACTTCGAGTAATTGGGTCGAATCGTGTTAAAGACAATAAAAAGTTGTCTCCCATTAACCGTTATCTATATAGAGACATATATTTCTTAATAATTGTCGCAAAAAATTAAATCTCATAATAGTTTTACACATATAAAAATCAGTTTCTTTTGAAATAAAAATGTTACTTGTGCGTATTACATTCCTACAAATACATTTCAAGCAGATCCAGATTTATAAATATAAATAGAAAACAATTTTTGATATATATATGTATATATACAGGGTGATTCCGAATTTTTTTTACAATAAAAGAGGGGTGATAGTACACATCAAGACAAACAATAATAAATAGGAGACCAAGGGTCCAAAACGTTTTCCTAAGGAAATAGCCGCCATTAAAGTTTAGGGATCAAAATTTCAAATAAACATAAAAAACGGAAAAATCGGTCGATTGATTTGCGGTTTTCACTAAAATTATTCTTTATGTCGGCATTTTCTTGAAATTAAATTATAAAGATAAATTTCAAAAAATGCCGATAGAGGGCGCTTTAGACTTTGGAGTAACGAACAACTATTTTTTGCCGGTATTTTTTGCATCTCATTAAATGTTTTTGTAAGCTTAGACTCAAACTTAAATTTTGAGCTCAAAATCTGTAGTTGGGAGTGGTTAAGTAACACAAACTGAGCTGTGTTCAAAGGGTTCAAATTTCAAATGATTATAAAAAACGGAAAAATTGGTCGATTGATTTGCGGTTTTCACTAAAACTATTCTTTGTTTAGGTATTTTCGTGAAAATAAATTATAAAGATAAATTTCAAAAAATGCCGATAGAGGGCGCTTTAGAATCTGGAGTAACGAAACACTCTTTTTTGGCGTTATTTTTTGCATCTTTTAAAATGTTTTCATAAGCTTAGACTTAAACTTAAATTTTGAGCTCAAAATCTGAATAGCTGGGAGTGGTTAAGTAGACAAACTTAGCTGTGTTCAGAGGGTTCAATTTTTAAATAATTGTAAAAAACGGAAAAATTGGTCGATTCGTTTGCGGTTTTTGCTAAAAGTGATTTTTAAATCAGCAGTTTTCTTGATCAATCAGTGTTTTCTTGGAAATAATTTTTAAAGATAAATTTCACAAAATGCCGATGGAGGGCGCCTTAGACTTTGGAGTAGCGTACAACAATTTTTAATTGCTATTTTTTTAGTCTCATTAAATGCTTTCAAATGCATAGACTTAAATTTTGGGCTGAAATTCTGAATCATTGGGAGTGTTTAAGTAGCGAAAAATTGAATTGTGCTCGAGGAGGAAAGAGGGTTAAATTTTAACTCCTGAAAACACTTCAGTTTGCGCTTCTTAACTCCTCATAACGATTCAGGATTTGAGCTCAAAATTTAAGTTTAAGTCTAAGCTTCCGAGAACATTTAAAATGCTTTTGCAAGCATTTAATTAGAACCAAACAATAACGGTTAAAATGAATTGTTGGTTGCTCTGAAGTTTAAGGCGCCCTTGATTTATCTTTAAAAATTATTTTCAAGAAGATACTGACTTAAAGAATAGTTTTATTTTAAACCACAAACGAATCGACCAATTTTTCCATTTTCTATAATTACTTTAAATTTGAACCTCCCCCTCCCCCTTTAACACAGTTCACTTTGTGCTACTTAACCGCTCCCTATTATTCAGATTTTCAGCTCAAAATTTAAGTTTAAGTCTAACCTTTCTAAATCATTTAAAGAGATGCAAACAATAACGGCAAAAAATAGTTGTTCGTTACTCCAAAGTCTAAAGCGCCCTCTATCGGTATTATTTGAAATTTATCTTTATAATTTATTTTCTCGAAAATACCTAAATAAAGAATAGTTTTAGTGAAAACCGCAAATTAATCGACCAATTTTTCCGTTTTTTTTAATCATTTGAAATTTGAACTCTCTGAACACAGCTCAATTTGTGTTACTTAACCACTCCCAACTACAGATTTTGAGCTTAAAATTTAAGTTTGAGTGTAAACTTACGAAAACATTTAATGAGATGCAAAAAATACCGGCAAAAAGTAGTTGTTCGTTACTCCAAAGTCTAAAGCGCCCTCTATCGTCATTTTTTGCAATTTATCTTTATAATTTAATTTCAAGAAAATGCCGACATAAAGAATAATTTTAGTGAAAACCGCAAATCAATCGACCGATTTTTCCGTTTTTTATGTTTATTTGAAATTTTGGTCCCTAAACTTTAATGGCGGCTATTTCCTTAGGAAAACGTTTTGGACCCTTGATCTCGTATTTCGTATTGTTTGTCTTGATGTGTACTATCACCCCTCTTTTATTGTAAAAAAAATTCGGAATCACCCTGTATATATATAATCACTCTATTTTAGAGTATATTATATATGTTTCTGAAAATATAAGCAAGAACATTTTAAAAATGAGGGAAATTATCTAAAAAAGAAATCATTTTCTCAAATTTCATCATTTTGTTAAACTACATGATAAAAGGGTTTTATCCATTCTAATGATTTTTTAATTCAGACAAATTCTTCTGAAAAATGATTAATTGCGTTTAGTAAGAAATCAAAATGTGTATTAAACTTTAAAAAGAAAAGAAAAAAAAACAGCGATTTTACAGATCTAAAGTTACAGTATTCTCTATGCATACTAAAATTTTATCTGCGCACTAAAAAAATAAAAGGAAGTAAATCTATAAGCCTTCTAAGCAAAGCTACAGAAATCTGTAGCTTTACAAATAATTTAATAAAATTGTAGTAATATTACTAAAATTTTATCTGAAACCATGGTTGCTGTTCATAAAAAGCTCTGGCAACCCCAGTTTTCTAGAAAAAAAATAGTAATTTTACTATTGTATTTTACAGTGAATACATGAATGTGTATTTTTCTAACATATACCACTACATTAACTTAAAAGGTTTATGAAACGTCTTTTTATACAAAGATAATGCAACGTAGAACATAAAATATCGTAGAATGTTATGTACTGCAACAAAACATTACTTTGTTAAGAGATGTTTAATTTTATTAAATAATATATTAGATAGAAATCTCTTAATCGTGTTGTGTAAACGAAGTCTTATTATTCAATTTACATGAATATTTTACTAAATGTTATTAAAATACATTTATATATTAACAATAAACTTAGTTTCAAACATTGTTTTGCATTAGAAAAGAAGAACATTATTACACTAAAAAGAATTTGAGTTCAAGAGATAAGAAAACTATCGAAGGACCTTGTAAGCAAGACTTTAGTCAAACTATATGTTTTTTTTTTTTTGTTGTTGTTGTTTTTTTTTCAGACAAAATTTTGAAATTGTTTAGTGTTTATATAGTATTGTCAACATTGTTTTCTAATCTTTCATTTTCATTTTTTTTATTTTTTATATATTCTTTGTGTCTAGTAAAATTAATTTCGACTTCTAAGCGGCTTCGATTATATTATGAGACCATTTTGTGAAAAATATCTGCCAAAATAAAAAATAATAATAAATTTAAAATTATCCCATATAGAGATATATCTTAGATATCATGTGTATAACAATCGCTTATAATTATTAAAAGGGCGCCCCGAAATTTCATAATAACATTTCCGTAGACTTGATTTTAGATTACAATATTATATTGTTTAATTTTATTTGACCAAACTGTTGAAGAGTAATTAAAGAAAATTATTGAAAATCTTTATATTACGCAGTTTAAGAAAATGAAAATTATCAAACTAAAATAATATGCTTTAGACATGGTTTATAAAATATAATTAAAATATTTATAACAAAGTATCTTGTATTGGAAACCTGTTTATTGCATCCATGTAATAATTACTTCAGCCACAAAAACAAAAATTTTAACCTTTTAAAAGTTTGTTTCTTTATGTACAGTAACGATCAACCATCACCCCTTCTTGGCAATGTCGTGCAAATTGCGGATAATTAATATATTAGAATAAGTATGTTTTGTTTTCTAATAGTAAATAATTGAAATTAATTTAATATATTTCATCTTGATAAAAATTGATAATTGTTGTAATGTGTGTTGTATTGTAAATATTGCTCGAATATCAAGATTGCTCATGCTCATCTCATTTTCCCAAGTGAACAGCAAATTTTCTAAGATTCCCTTTCTTTCGGAGAACGTCGGGAACTAACAACAGAAATGTTGATTTTCGTGGAATATTAATGATTAAAAAAAACATCCCGTTCTGAATAAAATATAAATTATTATGAAAAAAAAGTCTGCTAATGAACGGCAAAGTGTCACTTTCGGAATCTGCGTACAATTTTAAAACTTTTTCAGCCTTTTCCCATTTTAATATATCTTCTAAATACAACTATATTAAGTATTACATTATGATATAACTATATTAATGCACGATCTTATTTGTAAACTGACTAATGTAAACTTCCATGTTAGCATACCTGAACAATCCAGGTAAATTGCATCTCGAATGATATATTTAACATTTTCATAATATCAAATATGTAAAGATATATTTAATTTTTTTATGTTTTGAGTTCCTTCAGCTTTTATAAATAATTAACAAATCATTATATCTCACAAATCATATCTTAACAAATAATTATATCACAAAAGAAAAAGACGATTTGAATTATTTTCATTGTTTTAACAGAACATATGAACAGAAAACTAAATCATTCAGTTTAAATGTTTTTTTTTCTTTATTTAATAAAACGAGAACAAAACAAAAATGTACGTAGGCATTCAAATTAAATTATTTACAAAAACATTTTTATTATTGCTGTATGAAATATTTCCGAAGTATTTAATATTCCATGAAGCGTTTGCTATAACGATGCAGTAAACTCTCGAAAATGTTTTGTTCAAGAAGCAAAGCATCAACTCAGGAACAAGAAAACAATTTAATATATTTTGTTTTTATAAACAAATAAAAATGTTTATTTTACACGAATAGAATATTTTTATCAAAAAAAAATATATATAGTTCAAAGCTAAAATAATGAAAGCAATAAAATGCTTGCAAAAAAGTAATTTTTTCATTATTTCATAACTTCAAGGTTAATAAAAATATTCTTA
Organism: Maratus speculifer; assembly: GCA_964019185.1. Lineage (NCBI taxonomy): Eukaryota > Metazoa > Arthropoda > Arachnida > Araneae > Salticidae > Maratus > Maratus speculifer. The sequence continues at coordinate 264,741,237 of OZ025291.1, read as the reverse complement.
AATCTATGTTGTTTGTATAAGGCATTTTTTTACATTATTTAAATAAGAGTTCTTGCTGTAATAGCGCCAGGGTAGGTAATAACGCCAGGATGTGTAAAAATGTGAAGTGCTACTATTACGCGCTGCTCTAAAACAAACAAAAAAAAAAAAACAAAAAAAAAACAAAAAAAAAAGACACTACGGGTTCTGCGCTGAAAGTCTGCAAACAACAGCTAAAAGTTAATTTGGTAAACTGGTATCGCTGGAATTAGCATTTTCGAGACAAAGCCCTATCTAAAAGGTTCTTGGTTGGTTCTGCTATGTGAAGACTACATATTTATTAGGAAATATTTTGTTTATTACATAAATTTGTAGAGTGTTTCATCTACTTTCAATGTGTTTTAGGAGATTTCGGATATCTTCGAGAGGTAGATTGTAGTTTAAAATATACTGCACAAAACGTATACCGCAATTATAATGCCATCCACAGGTATTATAATCCCAAATAATTTTTTTCAGTGTCAGAACTTAATTTTTTACATTATTTCTTTTTTTTATTGTTATTTTATGCACCATGTCCGGTGATTTTTGTCATTTTTGAAAACTAAAAAGTATAAAAAGATATTTGTATGTCCCAAACACTCATGCAAGAAGAATAAAATATCAAATGATTATTACTACATTCTGATATTGCATTAATTGATAATTAAAACCAATTTGTCATATTTTTCTTTAAGTTTGTATCTTTAAAATTGGATAATTTACATGCCATCAATTCACGCTTTCATGTATAACGTTGGTAATAACGCCAAATAGAATTGATCAAAATTCTCGCTACGACTTTTTATGAATGCATATCGGTTAAAATGTTTTCTTGTATACATATTCAATAAATTGCTGCTTTGAACCCTGTATTAATTGTAAAAAAAAAAAATCTAAAACGAAGTCCTCAAAAACAGTAGAATCTTAACATTGCGGCGTTAACGTTACCCTACGAGATATTATATTCATTGCATTTCATTGTTGTTGTTACATAATTTACTTTTTATAATGAACCTTGTATTAATCTTTTAATACAGCATAAAAATATACCCGCGTATTTAGAAAATATTGAAAAAAAATGCAATTAGAAAGGATGCTCTGAAATATACAAAGAATAGTTAATGGGACAGTTTAAAACAGTAGTCTGCATTGAAAAAGAGAAGTTTAACAATTTTTTTTTTAAATACAAACTTTACTGAAATTTTATTTACTCATAAGATGAAAATATATAAAATGTTGAATATTTAATACATGAATTATCACATCTGATCAAGCGTAGAACCAAGAGAATGAAAAATGTTCAAGCCGGGGATCATACTAGGAATACTTGGAATAGCTCTCCAAGTGATCTTCCATTTAAGCTACGAGGACGAATTGTTTATTTATACAGTTTTCCCCTGATTTAAAATACACTATAATTTCTAAGACGATTAAACTGCCTCAAAAAAACAATAAGTTTTATAATGCAATGTTCAATTTCTCATTTGCTGAAAACATAAATAAATAATGGGTGTAATGTGTAGCCTAAACGAATGAATTTCAGATGTTTAGTAATTTACTGAAAATAATATGAAATACCATTTCTAAAAATAATAAAAATTATACATGTATGTAGAAAAGCACACAAAATATTAAAGATTAGAGGCTGTTGTGCTGGTGAATAGATGAGATAACCTTGCACTTGAATGTTTATAAAAACTGCAGCAATTTAATAAGATATAATAACTTCACGAAAATATGATAAATAGACAAAAATGAAATGGACCACAGCTTTGGATACAAACAAAGAATCGACCGGGGTGATAACACCAGTGGATCTTGTTATAACTCCTGTGTACATTTTGACCGGTATATTTTGAACTACAAGCTACATCGCAAACATATCCAAAACCTCCCACAACTGTTTAAAAGTGCATGAAATACACTAGAAATTTATGACTAATAATAATGAAAAATTTCCTTTGTAACCGCTACTTTCGTCTTGAATAATCCGATTCACTAGGGGAAAGGAACAAAATATATTGATTTTTAAGAACAATTAGACAAGTTAAAGACACTAAAAAGCAGGTAAGGCGTGCCTCGAGCGTTGAAACTACCGAAAAACTCTAGCTACGTTTGGCCTACTATTAGTCTTGGCCGCAGTTGGGGTGGGTGTGGGTGGCTGGATCAATCATCGCAGGAGTTGCCTAATGTCTTTAACCTGAGTAATCCCTTTATTTTGTGGAAGCGTGGATAAAACATAGTATGGTGATCAAATTCCTGATCTGAAGGATACATTTAATGTGTCGATTATCTCGACTTTCTACATTGACATGTTGTCTATTCTCCGCACTGTCTTCGGTCTTCGGGAGTCCACAGAAGATCTTATCGTACACACCTAACGCGAGTAGACTCTGCGTCCGGCTAGCATGTATCAATATCCAGACAGTGTTTTAGTCAAATACATGTTTAAACATACAAAGAGCTCGGAGTGCTACACTTCTTACTGTCGGAAAGCAAATTGATTGAATCGCCCTCTCACGTAGTCTGATATTCTCCCTTTCACTGTTTAACTTCAATAATCCTATCTCAAAAAGTAAAACATCATGAGATGTAGAACATTTCAAAGGTACTTGCCACTGTAAAATATTAAATTTTGATCTGTGTAGTAGTAGACGTGGAGGCAAAATTTATTAAAAAATCTTTGCCTTATATGTGGTGTGTCTATCGAAAAAATTCGTAATATACAGGTGTAGAATAAAAACAAAAATTGTACTTGTTCATTTTCAAAAAATGTTGGAAGGTATTCAGATATAATAATTTGTTAGTATGAAGGTCAGTATTAATGGTAGAGCAACAAAAGTACCTGTAAATCGCAGTTTGATATTATTGCCATATTTAAAATTAATGCAAAACACTCAATAGAAATGTTGTTTGACAATTTAAAAAAATGAGGTTTACACAAATATGATTATTAACTCATTAAAATAAGATAATCTAAAATGGGATTTTATAGAAATTCAATCATTAATTAAATGAGGTATCGAGTGAATGTGCTTATAAAATTAGCACTTACAGCGCTGATTTTTTTTTTCAAAAAATTTAACAAAATCTCACATCCAATATGAATTGGTTTCTGTTTAACTACACTGATATTCATAATACAGAATTCGCATATTTTGTTGAATTAAAAGTACCATTTTAAAGGTAAAGCTATTTCTTCCAAACAAAAATGCAACTCTTAAAAGTCGCATAGGTAAGTGTACGCTAGGGCGGAGCGTAAAAAACTTTTTCCGAAATTCTTTTCTCCCTAACATGGAAAAGTTGTCTAGTGGTATCAGTAATATAGTCACAAAACTTCAAAATAATGAATAAATATCTTCCGGTTCCACTTTTCGGTCGAAATATGCAATTTTAGCCAAAAATGTTGTATTTTTTCAAATTTCAGTAATATCTTTAATTTTCAATTTGTTATCCGCCCTAGTGCGAAAAAACTGAAAGAGTACAAAAGGAATACAAGTCCAAAATATTAGAGTAATTAAAAAATATTTGTGGTTCCACTTTGGGTTCTAAATATGGGAAATTTGTCGAAAATTATACAAATTTTCACATTATAGTCATTTTTTTTATTTTTCGATTTTCTATTCCCACTGGCATGGAAATGTTCGAAGAATATGCAATAAACATAAGTAAAAAACTTTAGAATAATAAATAAATGTCTTTCGTCTTCCTTTTTGGGGGTCTAAAAATGTCAAAGAAGCCAAAAAGTATGTAAATTTTCACATTTCAGATTTTTTTTTTCTTATCAATTTTCTCTTCTTGCTGGAGTGGAAAGTATGAAAAATCATATGAGAAACATAGCAGAAGAGGTTATTGGTGACACTTGCCCTATATAACCGCAGCCAGGTTCTTCTATAAGTGTCAAGTATTCTTCAAGCACTCTTTGTTGATGGAGCCTTCTCTCAATATTCCTCTGAATTAAAGTTTTATCTTTTACACTGTCAAAATACAATCTTTTCAAGGTATTGGTGGATATGAAACTCTAATCTTGGATTTGGCATTTTTTTCTTTCTCTTCTTGTGTTATGCCTGTCTACAATATTAGTCATGTCGTCACGTGTCTCAACTCGTAAGTCTTCAGGAAGTGCGCATGTTACTGATACTGCAACACGGTCGGACACTCGAAGTAAGTTTCAAGTTCTGGCTAGGGCAGGACGACGGGTTGTTCGCGATATACCTATGGTTATATGTTTGACTGCAATGATACTAAAGGTTTATCACTAAGATCGTGACACAGTTGTTCATCAACAAGACAAAAAGATTTAAATAACTCTAAGTCTTTGATGAAGCTGTAGTGATTGTTTTTTCCCTTTTATACCATTTTCTGAAACTTTCTTATTCTTTTTCGAGCCTGCTCATTCAGTTACTAAGTTTCCGTGTTGTGGACCGTGTTTCCGAATGTATCAATTGGGTCTATCGACAATTTCCTTGAAGCTCTTTGATCCTTAAGAAACTATCTTCCAAGTCTGGAATTTTTAGATCATGTGGGCATTTATGTCGTTCTAGACATGTACTCTTGTAAGAAAAATTTTCAAACAGACGTTTTTTCCCCTTCCAATAAGAAAAATTTCAATTTCGATTTCGTCTGTTCTTTAGCGACAAACTTCTTAATACTCTTGTATTTATCATTATATGAACCAATCATTTGGATATTTCTTTGTCTAGAAATCGTTGGAACTGAGGAGCCTGCCAAATTGTTTCAACCATTTCAGCCCATAATCCGCTATCACCCCAAATGTGGGACCGATTTTTAATTATATTTTGATTCAATTCTCACCAAGAAAAAAGTACTTATATGCTCATAAGTTGGTAGAACGCCAGTTCTTAATTGTGTAGGATACCAAAAAATGGGATGAGATATATCCCAAGAACACTGCACCTTAATTGTGATATTTTTGTGTAATATTTTCCATGCACACTATGAGTTCAACACAATATTAAAAATTAAAATTTTGTAAACACTTTCAGGTGTATTATTTTGCAATTAAATATAGAAACTAAAATTGAATATCTTCATTACGAACCTATCACGAGCAGAACATTAAACCAACAGTTTTCTTCAGATCTCTTGTAATTCGATTGTTCTATGATTTTTGAGTACTTTAATGCCATGAATTTGCCAGTTTAAGTAATAAAAGTCGTGTCGAAATATATTTATTAATTATTTTAAATTTTTACACTTATGTTTGTGACATGATTTTCCGAATTTTCCACGCCAGCTAGAAGAGAATATTGATTAAAAAAAATCTCTGAAATGTGAAAAGTTACATACTTTTAGACCACTTTGACATTTTTAGACCCCGAAAAGGAAGACGGAAGATATTTATTTGTTATTCTAAAGTTTTTTACTTATATTTCTTGCATATTCTACGAACATTTCCATGCCAGTGGGAACAGAAAATCGAAAAATAGAAAAAATGATTAAAATGTGTAAATTTGTATAATTTTCGAACAATTTCCCACATTTAGAATCAAAAGTGGAACCAGAAGATAGTTTTTAGATACTTTAATATTTTGGACTTGTGTTCCTTGTGTGCTCCTTCCGTTTTTCCGCACTAGGGCGAAGAAAAAATTGAAAATTAAAAATATTACTGAAATGTGAAAAATTACAAAATTTTTGGATAAAATTGCATATTTCGACCCAAAAGTTGAACCGGAAAATATTTATTGATTGTTTTGAAATTTTGTGACTATATTACTGATACCACTAGACAACTTTTTCGCGCTAGGGAGAAAAGAATTTCGAAAAAAAAGTTTTTTACGCTCCGCCCTAGTGTACACGCGTATATGGGCGTAGAGAGTAGAGAAACATACTTTATCATTAATTATGGCAATTGTTGCATTTTGTTCGTTCGGACACATTGCCATATAGCTGTTTAGATTTGCAATATTCGGAAAAATTTAAAACGATACAATAAAAATGAGTAGCCTCAAGAGTTTAGATGATGAAATGAGTGGCGATTCCCTTGGAGACTTGGAAAAAAGCAGTCTAAAGTGCTGATTCTAAGACACTTTAGCGTAATATGCAGTGTAGTACTAAACTTGTGGAAACACATTAAAGATAGTTGATCCATGGGCAGAAATCCTGGACGAGGGCATGAAAAATCTACGTCGGATAATAAATAGTACTATTTGTCCATTACAGTGAAAGGTAGTAAGAGTGCAATAGCATCTCAGCTTTTTCGTGTCCTTTATGCGGTCACAACAAACTGAGAGCGAAGGGTTACTGTTTGCAGAAGACCACATGACAAAATTTTGTTTGGAACAACATTTGCTGTTAGTGCTCCGTTCACGTCTGCACATATAAAAAACCCATTTAGCATGGTAAAGTGATCATCAACATTGAACAAGTGATACATATAATAATAATTTAAAATAGTTTTATTTACTGACAAGTTTTGGTTCACTTAAACGCTAATTCTTATCTTATTTCCATCTGGAGAAATCAGGCGTTCGCGCACCTCCTTTTCAACACTACAGGAAGAGACCATTATGACAATAGGGATTCGTCAGAGTAGGCATTAATTCGGGTAAGTGCATCCACTAGATACCAGCTCGGGCTCGTTCTTCGGAGCCTGAGCTAGCTCAAGCTCTACGATTTTAAATTCGAACCCGCCCAAGTTCTGGACATTTTTCATTTTTAATAGTTGCCGTCTCGAGACAGTTGCAAAAAATACATAAAGAATATGCGCATTTAGAAATTGATTCAAATAGTTTTAAAAAAACCTCTCACAGAAAAATAACTGTTAAAAGAAAATTTAAATTCCATCTTACCAAAATTTGCATATAGTAAAAAAATCACTACATTATACTTTAAAGAAATTCTCATATTTTTATTTCCTTCAACAAACAAATTTTCTGGACAAATTAAAGAAGTGTTTTTAAAGAATAAATGTATTGATGTTGCAGAAATTACTATTCGTATCTGAAGAATCAAACAACGTTTTTTTCAATTTCATGTAAACGGTGTACATCTTTAACTATAATCGATAACCTTCTCTTAAAAATCTTTCTTCGATGATGCAAATCTTAAAATCAATGCAATTAAAAAAATACACTATTATATTAAAATATCATATTCTTTTATTGGAAAAGAGGAAACACTGGTGGATTGCTGTCCATCGGAGTAAAATATTAATTATACTTACTTATGAAAGGACGTGACTTTGTGGATTCAAAACATGTTTAAGCATGAACAGAGTTCATGATGACAAAGAGATGTAATAAGCTCAAAGGTTACTTTCATATTAAGGATGGTTATGGCACAATAGAAGATAAAATAATTTGGAAACTTTCAACTAATTTTTGCTTACTAAAAACTAAAGCAAATATTTCGCGTTAGATAACTAAATAAACAAACTATCCCATTAAAAATATCTTAAATTATATATAATATAACCATTTATTTTTCTTGTTGTTTTCATTATCGCCTTTTGAACTGACAGCCGCCTAAATGCCGAAATCATAAATCTGAAATTCTCACTAATTTTCCCGTGAAATAGGAATAAAATGTTAAAATAGAAAAACATGATTTCGGTTCGCCGTTCATTTTCATTAGAATAGCATTAAAATGACTTAAAACAAAATAATTGACTTTAAGTTGGACAAAAAATTCTTTTCGATTTTTATTTTTAGTCTTTTATGCAATTGAATAGATAAAATTTCCCGGTTTCAGAAAGAATGAGCACGTAGTATAAAAGGAAAATGCGTGCCCTATCGTGTCCCAGTCCCTCACTTGTCTTGCTATGGACTGAGCAAGAGACATCTTAAGCATGCATATCACTGCGCTTCGCAAAAATAATGTAATCGGTGTAAGGTGTATGTATGATATCTTGGTATCCTAAGCTCGACTTTTCAGCGATGTAAATAATACTGACTTCATTTAGTGAACTATATCGTGCGACCAGATGGAACTCATCTTGTCCACAAGTATCAAAAGAAACAGGATATTCATTCCATGTTTTGGACAGTTAGATCTCCAGATTTAAACCGTATAGATCTATGGGAATCCTCTTGGGAAGACAACTTAAAATTGATTTCTATTTTTCAGAACCATCCGTGTTCTGAAAATTGTATTACTGGAGGTATGAGACTAATTGCACCAAATATTTCGATCTTAAACATTCCTACCGTAAATGACCCGTTATCAGCTGAATAACTTCATGGACTTGTTGAGGTCTCCAAGAAATTCACACTTCGAATACTGTGTAATTAAAAACGTCAAGTTTGTGGAAGTCTCATGTAGGAAGTCTGAAGAAAAAAAAAAGAAACAAACAAATAGAATCTACAGGGTTACTAAAATTCCTATATGGATCTATACAACTTTTTATGTAACAGCAACAACATTTTGCAACCAACTTTTACATTGTAAGTCTAAAAATGTTTAAGATTACATCTCCAGCTGTATTAATTGCTATGCTGAGTAAAGCTCATTTAGCTTACTTGTGAGCATGTGGAAATTATTTATACGAATTATATTGGATGTTTTGTAGAATGACAAATTTTTGTATCTTGTTCTTATTTAATAACCCGAAATGGAATTGTATTTAATGTATTTTTAATTTTTTATATATATATTTTTTCTAATTAATTCTTTTTTATAAATATAAAAATGAAAAAAATGCTAAATGTTTTCATCACATTTGAAAATTAACCTTTCTCTATTTATATGTTAAAGAATAATATCAAAAAGCAATCGAATTAATTTGATCACATCATTTTATCAACAGGTGTGTAAATATGAGATGCATAAATAAAAATTCTATGACAAAATGCGGAATACATTCATTAATTTAAGTTACTAATCCATTAAAGCGAAACAAATATCAACACAAAAAGTAAAAAATCATATTTTGCATTGATTTTATTTTAATTTTCTTTCTGATAAAGTTGATTATATATCATGAATCTGAAATATTTATAACCTATCTTCATAATGTGAGATTTTTGAAAAATAAATCGAATAATTAACTAAGCATAAATAGCAACTTTATATAAGTGTTATAAAAGATAAATATTATTATAATCTAGAAAAATATTGTGTAAATGTATAGGTGTTTTTATCCGCAACATGTTGCGTAAATATTATCTATGCATGAATAAGGAAATCCATAATTATATATTTGAAAACGATGTATTTATGAATGTAAATTTCCATTACTACGCTATAATATCGGGAAATATAACTTTCCGATCAAAGGCCTTATACAAATGAGAGAACACTATTAACAAGTACATATAGTATTGTCATGTAGTAGCTTATGTACTCAACATACGCCTACGACAGATCATTAATATATTATTGATACATACGTCTTGATATAAATAAAATGTTCCGAATATGAAATAATTCAAGATTATTACTGAAAAAAAACTTACTTTTGTGGAAACAAAAATTAACTCTTAAAAACAAACTGTGTCTGTGAGCTATTATATGCATTTATATTATTATATTTAATATAAATTATAAAATGCAACAAGTAGAAAATTGTACGTGAAATGTGGAAAGAATGCATTCGAATTAAACTCCTCAATTCTAAGACAAATATTACCGGGGACAATAAAAGGCCGTTTAATATTACTATAAAATATTCACAAAGATGTGTCAGTCTTTATATCGATGCTTATGGTATGCTAGTATTTATTTAAAAAGTTTAGAAATAATTTTAACAATTATAGAAGAATTTAATTTGATTTAAAGAATGTTAAAGGTTTCAAAGGGTGCATACGGGCAACATCACGACTGTGAATGTTATAACTAGTATTAAAAAATTCAGATCTTGATGCAATGAATTTTGCACTATATTGCAAAGTTGCTTGAATACAAAATTTAATACAGTTAAAGGTATTTCAGTCGGTAATACAGAAATAACACGACTCCTTCCTAAACCTCTCAATAAACACCATGCAAACCTAGAATCAATACCTATCATAGCACATCATTTGTGTAATTACATATGATAGGATTTAATAGAATGTAAAAATTTTTCATTAAATTCTTTTTTAATTTCGATTCAAAATTCATAAAATTTAAAATGACGTGACGAAATTTTGCTGCTGTCATATATGTAAAATTTCAAAAGAATCAACTGAGTAGTATTTCGCAGTTATATACTGAAAGAAAGATAGACAGAAGGAGGAACAGACGATGAATATAGATGATATGCATTTTTATAATGACAAGCAAACTTAAAAATATAATAGACAAATAAAAAGTTGTAACAAAATTAAAAATTAAATTACAGTAATTTTAACAGTCCTCCAAGTGTTATGCGTAAATGATGGTTGAATTATTTTTGGAAGCTGTAATTTTCATTTTTCCGATTAGTACTTTAATATAAATACATAAATCTTTGAAAAGTTATTTTTATCAAAATAAAAAAACAAAAGGTTCCATAATTTTATCTAGTTAACTGTTCAAATATATGAGATGCGGTTTGTAAAAAATAAATAATCTCAGTCAGTTGATTTATTAAAAACAATTCTTTAAAAAGTGATATCGGTAACAGCGTATTGAAAAAAAATAGTCTACATTGTTAAAATATTTTCTGCGAAATTACAGAGAGTCTACGGGTTATCCATTATCTTATGTCTTATGTATAAATACTGAGTTTAGAAAAACCTGTTATCTTATATATAACAAAGAAGCTATTTGGTAAATTTAGACTGATTTTATAAATTAACATCGTTAAAAATACACAAGACTCTGTAAATTTATTTTTAATGGTAATGCCTTTTAATTTCAACTGAAAATTGTCTTTTATAAATTTTTTTCGCTGGTGGCAATAGGGTTAGCTCCATTGTTGAAGAGAAAAGGAGAAAAATAAGAAGTACAATATCATTACTAATGCCTTTTTCATATAACTATTAACAGCTATTTAAAAAAAACTTTTGAACAGAAAATGACGTAACAATATTAATTAACATATTTTTACTCATCACGCTTTTATATTTCAATATTTTTTTGCACAGCACTGACACAGATTGAGACTCTCTTTTCAGATGGCTGGATACCTCGTGAAAATGAAATGAATGCTTTTTTGATGAGACTATTTTCCTGCAAATACATCTGAATGATAATTTCTGGATTTCTCTTTTTACTCATTTTATAAATTTAAGTAAAGTATGCGAACGTTTGCATGAAAATTTGCAACTGGCAAACTTGACGTCAGGTTTTGAAATATATTTATTAAATACACTAAGTATTGTAATTAATTCTTGATATTTACTTTAAATCAATCAATCAGGTGTTTTATACATTTTTTCAGATTTGTCGAATTTGACGTGTTTTGACTCTTAATTTAATTTATTTTTCACAATTAGTGAACCACTTGATCTTCAATGAGCGTCAAATAGTTTGAATATTTCAAGAAAATTTGAATTGCTGTATCATTTACTTCTTTCCGAATTTTATTCTAACCGTCATGGAGTTTGAACCCGAAACTTCTTGACAAACAAAGAACACCTCACTGACTAAATTATAAGAGCTACTGTAGTTCAGCACAAAGTATGACATTTATATTCATCCCAAGAAAAAAATCTACTGTACTTGTGTTTTTCAAAGATTTTTATTCAAGTTTATTTGTTTGAAATTTCGTGAATGGTTTATTTTAATTTATTTTAGATAGTTGCATACACTATATTGTCAAAGGTGACCACTCACTTGCAATTTTAGAGGTTTTGTTACATATCTATAGACATACGTGAGCAATTATACTGAAACTTCAGGTGTGTAAACAAAAAAGAACAAATCATAAATTTCCGCAAAGATTTTTTTTTTTCGCGAAAACACATAGATCGTCAATAGATTGAAAAAAATGCATATGTTTTAGATATCCCAGTAAAAACTAATGTATTCAAAGCTTTCGAACTGAAAATTATGTTTAAATGACTTATTGTAATGGACTTTGTACATTTTTGTAAAGACAACTTCCTTATTCATAGAGAAATTCAGGTTTCCATAAAAATTTGCGGAGTTCTTAATATAAAAGATTGTTTTTTCAAAAAATATGACAAACTATTTACTCAATGTCTGGTACTCAGATTTAAAACATAATAAAAAATAAATGAAAAATGAGAGATTTATTAAATAATGTTTCACTGCGAATGCGCGAAAGCAATCCAGATATAACGTGCATAAACTTTTAGCTAAATATATAGACCAACTTTTGTAAAAGGCTCAAACACAGCTTAAAAAATCTGTAACTGACCGTTGTCAGAATGAGTTTAAAATCCGTTTTCCCGAAATGAAGCAAAATGATAAATTGTTGTATACATATGTCCATTAATTAGTTTCAATATAACATACACAATATTTCACATATGGATGCAGACCCTCATCAGTTATTTCTTTTTGAGAACTATAGCTTATTCTACCGACAATATGTATATTTTTTAATTTTTGAGATTTTCACAAAAGTTGCTTTAAGTATGCAGCTAACAAATTATGAATAGTCGTCGAATAAAAAGGGCAAACAGCCCCTATTAACTCATCAACAAATTATCGTAAAATAAATTACTCATACTGATCGATTGGAAACAAAGTATACCTTTAAATGATGTATAAAAACTTTACTTAGAATGCCATTTACATTTTAAAATATATCTCAAACTTCATTTCCTGAATAGTAATACCCAATTTTAACAAGATATCTCAAATCTTAGGTTCTACCTATGACTTTACAAAAATTAATTTGAATGGTAAATTTTTCAATTATAAAATTCAAAACTTAGTGCTATTAATATTAAATTACATTTTCATACTTTTATTAATGATCTTGAAACTATACTCCTAATGTGGAATATTTTTATTTTGCAGTAATACTAAAATATGTAAACCTAAATACCTTGAATTTTCAATTTTTATAATTTTATTATATCAATTTTAAAATTAATATTCGAAATAAATATTAATTTGTCACCTGCATTTTTTAAATGCATTTAGATTTACTAAGTCCTCATTTATGAAAATACAAAATTTAAATATTTTCTTCCAAGTAGTTTTCAAATTATACTTAGAAAACGGCAAAATAGTGGTTTAAGAGGATTTACGATAGAAGTGACTAGATATTTTGAAACTTTGTATGCTATCCTGTACTGTAGCAGTCTTAAATGAATGATTGAATGGCACCTAAGATGCCTTGCGCAAGAAGGCAAACTCGTTTATCGAGCTCTAATTTGGATACAGACTCAAAAATATGCTCGTTTTCAAATAATTAATTTCTCAGACACTTATCGTACAAATTGCATGAAATTTTGTTTCTAAGATAATTAAAGTGTTTGAGTAAATTTATGCTGTCAGAATTGAATACTCCTACTGAAAAAAGAAAGTTAGTGTTTGTTTTAATATGTAAATGTCCTTCTAAGCAAATTTTATATGCATAATTTTAAAGTAGACTTTATTCCCAGTCATTTTGTGTTAGTAAATTCCTTCTACGATTATATTTTGCAGTGTTAGTAGGGCGTGTTTTTTTTCCACGACTAAACATTATATTTTGATTGAATTCACGCAAATATATAAGCAAAAAACTTTGTTTTATATAAGCATAAAATCTTTAACAAAATTTGGGACTGATTTTACGAAAACCATAATTTCTCTACGAGTACCATACCATAAAAATTAACAGTTTTTAAAAATTTAATAAAAATACAACGAATTATTGAAAATAAGTTCACTATTTAAAATATTTTTAAATAGAATGCTGTAACCTCTTCCGATTTTTTTAAAGAATAGATTTCAGAAAGGGAATAATTTTCTCTCAAAATAACTTTTAACAAATTATTTTACTTATTTTCTAATGGGACATAAAATAAATTGCGACATTTTCTTCTAGTCATGAAATGCCTTTATCAAATTACATCATATCTAATCTTTTCTCAAAAATATCGTTTAACATTTTTTTGTACTTATTCTTTAAATCTTTTAATGAAAAACTCTATGAGTATTTTTTTAAGACTATTTTAAAAATTAATAGTAGAAACACCTTTGAAATGTTCTCACATAAAGTAAAAAATTATGAAAGAATTTTCTTTCGTATTGTTATTCAGGGTATGGATCTAATTTCTATAGGTTATTCATTAATTTTTTTAGAAATGTCGGGTGATTTATAATTTATAATTAAAATTATTTTTCTAAAATCTAATGAAAGTAAATCATAAGTTTTTATACAAAGATTTAAATAGATAGTCGCATATGGCATAATTTTATAAAATATTTGTGGCAAAATATTTATCATAAACTGTAGATTTAATGAATAAAAATACATATAAATTTTATACAGGCATGCATACAATAAATTCCTTAAACTCAACTGGAATGAAAAAATAGCCAGAACCAGGAATCAAACCCGGGACCATAGCATTCGGTTTTTGGCTCTAGCTTATTTTTACTTCAGTTTATAATAGATAAACTGAAATTTATAATAGATTATATATTCCAGAGAATGTGTAGTATGCCATAGAAAGCCTTTCCTGAACACATTTTTTTAAGTTTAACTAAACGTATATCTTTTATTAAATTATCCCCTTTTAACTTCCATTTCATATTATTTGAATAACTAAAAATTTTAGTAATTAATATGGATGTTAGATTTCAAGATTTATTAACAGGTTATAAGAAATCGATTTCATTTTTATTGTGCATCAGTGTGAATAAATTGATGAGGAATTAAAACGTTAAAAATAATATTGATTGTTTCGAGAGAATGAGTAATTCTATGACTGATTCTTTCAAAAAGATAACTATTATTTTTTACATTTAATTCCTCATCAATTTGTGTTAATATTAAAAAAAACTTTCCTGATCACAAAAATTATTTTCATCAAAGATATTTTATTAAATAATTCTACGCTTCTATCTTTCAACTCAGATTTTAAAATTACAGATGCTTTCAGAAATTAATACAATGTGATATTTAATATTTTATTAGTTTAGTAACCTATTTTGCATTTCTTTACTCATAAATATGATAAAAATTATGATATAAAAATGAACAAAAATCAAATGATTTGAACGATAGTCGCAAAAAATATTTGATGAACGTAATTTAGCTTTCTAATCAGAGATTCGTGTTTTTAATTTAAAGGCGGCTATTTATTAAAGATAGAAAATAGTCTGATACATAGTATATTTTTATTACACAAAATATATAGATATGTGTTACATAATTGATTATTATTTGGCGATATTTCCTTTTATGCTAAACTATCGCATATACTCTAATTTACTTTTCTTTAACAATATATCTCGTTAATCCTATTAAATTCTACTTACCTTAATCATTATCCTACTAAATTTGTTTTAAATATAGAGACTTTAGTTTATTCCTAAATTGTATCACAATTTTTTACCATGTCTGTAATTTAATATGAATTCGAATGTTTTTAAAAGAGCCATTTCTTTTTTACATATTTTATTCCGAGAATCTTTCTCGCACAGTGATAATTTTTACTTTAAATTCCATCCGGTTCCAAATTGACAGGACACTTTATGTAATCACTCCCATTGGACGTGACGTAAGCTTTACGGGTGCCTTTAAATCTCTCATTGACCAGAGAGCGTGCAACGTCATGATTAGTATTAATGTGAGCTATTGTCAAAAACGGATGCAAAAATCTATAAGTCACATTTTGATCGATTTTTCACTAAAGAATATTTTTTCTGACTACTAGTTTCTTTTGACAGTAGCTTTTTTGTTATAGTTTACTTACAAATTCATAATGAAATTTTCTTAATACCATAAGATTTGAGTTCCGAGTGTCGTTGTGTCGTTGTGCGAAATGTTTTCGATGATACCCTATTAATAAAGTTGTGGCCTAATTTGACTATTTCATAATGAAGAATCCCCTTATTATTATCATTCTACTGGCTGTATAAGTTAACTTTACCACCTGTACCAATCTCAATAAGGTATCGACTGTTTATCAAATTATAATGATATAACTCGCGACTATTATGTTGAATTAAATCTCTAAGAGTTACATAATTTCTTGCAATACATTATCCTAAGTACATACATTATACTATGTACATACTTACTACATATTATCCTATTAAATACTTCACAGAAAGCATGTTAAAATTTCTAGAATTTTACTTATATGTTTACATATCAATTTACATAATAAGCTAAGTTGACTGTTCCAGATCTTTTCATCCTCCAGAAAAATTAAATTTGTTCGCGGTTATGTTAGGGATAAGTAAATAATCCGATTTAGTAACTACGCAAAATTTACGCATAATCTGCTCTCTATGATATGCATAAATCTTCATTTTTTTATGAGTATAGTATTTTTCTCTAAATTAAAAATTATAGATAAACAGGTATCAAGAGTTTCCGAGCATTGATTCACTTACTTCATAAATGTTTTGGGGACCTTCTATCGATAAGAAACTTCTTGCTAAAGTTATAATTTTTTATGTATTTTATCAGATTAAAAAATTTTTGCAAATGAAATAAATATTTCTTTTTAATTCTTACTGTAATTAAAATACAAAGAATATATAGTATAGAGTTGTACAGCATACATGAAATACGAAGTGATGAAGGTTAACATCATTAGAAATTTGCTTTTTAGTGTATTACAAAACAGTTAAAAATTAATTTATGAGTAATAAAATAACTTATTAGTCACAAAATTAATATCTGATAAAGAATAACTTAAATAAATAGCCTACTCTATAGCATGAATTTGTAAAAATACTTTATATAAGTTTTGAAGACTTAAACGTAATTTTTCATGTAATCCATATATATCTTTAGCTACAAATGCATTGCAACTTTTTTTTCTGTTATATTTTGTAACAGTCTATTTATATATTTGTTAATCAGCATTTTTTTTTCATTCGTATCAATATCACAATACATTACCAAATAACATTTGATGTTGATCTCTATAATCAAAGACGGAACTAAATATAAGCGATTATATTATGTTTAGGTTGGGAGCAGTAACGCCACGAAACAATTACTATTTTTTAATGTAAGTCATAACCGTTACAGCGGTGCTATGTTTTGCTAGGAATTGTGTATATTTGAACAGGACTTGCTATGTTTTGCTAGGAATTGTGTATATTTGAACAGGACTTGCTATGTTTTGCTAGGAATTGTGTATATTTGAACAGGACTATACTTGTCAGGGAATTTTCAGACCAGAAAATTCTTCGATATCAGTATTTTTCATAGAAAATCTCTATTTAAATAAGGATGAAATTTCATACTTATATTCTACAGTTATTTTTCTACGAAATAATATTGATATTTTACCTATAAAAATCTTTGAAGTGTAGCAATCCTGTTCTAACATTGTACTCGGACACGCTTGTCAGAATTTTTTCCTGCTTTTAAAGTTCTTGCTTGATAATTTAATACTTATTCAATTTCGTAAGTTTCAACGTCTCCGCAATCATTAGGACACTCATCCGGCGATCATATTCTGAAATAAATTAATTTTTAGCCATACAGCACTTGAGGGACGCTCAGCATATTATTCGGCTTCGATGTCCTCTGTTCCGTCTTTGAGGACTGTCACTCAAACACTTTATCCATTAGACAAAGAATCTTCCCCGCAGACCTCTTGTACATGAGAAGCCTCTAAGTAACCAATCTTTGTTTTATATAAAACTTTATACGGTATATTTGCTTGAAAGTCCGCTTGATTTTGAAAAACTAATGGCACTTTCAAACATGTGTCTGCTTCATGAGTGATTAGTGCGCTGCAAAGGCTCAAGGTGAATTGCTTTCTGCTACAATATGTAGCTGTCCGATAAGCAAGTACCTCTCGGAATCTCCGTCTCTTCGGCCTTCTTCTCTGGTGCAAAAATTTCAGTACCATCAATTAATGAACAAATCATTTATAAGGTACCTGTGCCTAATATGCATACCTAAGAAAAATTTATTTTTTCCACCCCCATGTACACGTGATAGGACTCCAGAATTACATGACCGGGATCCTTGGACTGTTGACTATCATTATTAAAATTAGCGACCTTTTAACTATTCCGGTTTATTTTAAATGATAAAAACAAATTTTTTTTTTTACAAATGTCCATATAAGGAACCACTAGTCCCTATTATGGACAGGTTGCTCCTTATTGATCTACTACACAGAGTGTAAGGAAGAACCACTCTTCTATGGAATTTTAGAGGAGAGGGGATAAAAAAATATATCTTAAAATATTTCAGGGGAGGGTAGGGCACAGTAAATATATTCAGAACATGCACTTTGGAACGGGGGTTTTTTTTCGGTTGCGCTCTTCGAAAACAAAGCACCTCAAATGCTACAAAATATTATGAAAAATGTAGTTGATTTTGCTTAGCTTTCTATTTTTTGTGAATCTAAAGATTCACCTGCTGTACTTCCAATTTGGACATAAGGTATTAATGGGAATCGGGAGTAGTTTTATTAAATCTTGTAATAAATAAATAAAGAAATTTTTTAAAGCAATATAAGCAAGAGCATTCGAAAATATGTTTTAAAGCTTTTTGAAAAATTCCACTTTTCAATATTTAAAGTAATTTTACATTATCTAATAAGAAATTAAACTTACCTGTATTTAAGATCAGCACACCACGAAACAACAAGTTTCCTTCTAAATGGTGAACCGTGTGCTTTTTTGTACTTTTCTGGCTCAATTATCACTTTGATTTCTTTTCTTCACGGACATGTGGCGCGATTTCTCTATCAAAATTGCTACTTTTAAAAATATTAGGGATGTCCATATTGTGAGCACTGTTCATACTGGGTACAAGTACCTTATATAGAGATATATGAGAGAGACACTCAAACATAGAGCTGCATAGAGAGACGTAGACATTTTGCATACATTTAGAGAAACGTATATATATATATATATTCACACATATATATAAGTGTCTCTCTCTGTGTATCTACATATGTATATTATTTCTAGATTTAAAATGATGGCAGAAATATCTACCTGCAGACGCTATTTTAACCGCTATGCACATATATTTTAGTTAAAAAGAGTGATGAGGAAATACATTTTTTTTTCATTTTTGCAGCCATGCCCAAGTGATATTTTTCTTTTGAAAGAAAGCTCAATTATTAGACTGAACTTTTAGTACTCCGAACATTTAAATTTTTTAGACATCGGATAGTATTTTCCAATCAATTCCATATTAAAAGTAGAGAATATTTATGTAACGCACACAATGAATCATCTGAGTCAATCCATCCAAAATTGAGATTCATATTTGACTGTAACTTGATCGCTGTTTTTTTTTCCGAATTATTCCTGACATCTTACTCACAATAACTATTTTCTTGCATTCTCATTTATGACTTTTAATCTTTTACTTCAATTTTCATATACGATTACAATTTTTTATCTGAAGTGAATTTTCTCTTTTAAAAGTGTTATTTGTAGTATTTTAAAATCACTTGTGTATCCCTTTTAATAATATTTTTGATGCATCTGTACAATTTGTCCATTTTCGTTTATTGTTATAGCCTATTTAATCAATAAAGTTATTTATTTTGTGGTTCTCCATCAAACCCAAACTAATTTTTAAATATTTTGAAGCAGTATAATTTTCCTCCATTCATTTATGTAAAAAATGGTACTACTCTGTTATCCCGTCGACCAAAATACTATCGTCAAGTTATAAGATTAAATGCTAATAATGGATGATCGTGAATATCAATGACATTAAATACGATACGCGTGTTTAAAACGTCATTAGGTGATTTTTATTTCGACTTTTTATTTGTATTTTTATTAATATTCTACTAATAATTTTTTTTATTATTATTTAAAATAAAAATTACGTCAATATGTATAATTTGTCTATTAGTTAGTTTGGCGATTAATATAATTTGGCGAAATCGATCGACGGGATAAGAGAGTTGTTCCAAAATATATATATATAGTTCGTTTGTCTACTAAAATATTTCTGGACTAATTCAGTAAAATAAACTTAAATCTTTTTAAATTTATATATATCAATTTAATTATATTATTGGTATAGGAGTTTTCTATCAAGACACGATATACAGAATAAAATAAATATAAAACAATTTCAAATATTATTTATTAATTTGTATGTCATTTGAAAAGTACGAATATGTGTCAGAGGACTTTACAGTGATTTCGCGAAATTCTTTGAGTTATCAGAATCTAAAATCAATATCTAGAGAAAGAAATAAAAATCTATAATGTAAAAATGTCACAAAATACTAAACAACACTGAGATGTTTTAAAATCTTTAAGGTATCGACAGAAAACTTCAGCTCCAATAGGATTTGAATAACGATGTTTGATAGGAAAAAAGAAATCTTACTTTCATCGAGTTTCTAAGTAAAATTCGGTATGTTTGATTTCTTCTGTCTAGCTTTTGAACGCAAAATAATAAGCTACAAAGAAAGTTTGAAAGCTGGGTTTTCTAATAGCTGTAATCTCTTTTTTTTCACAATATTGTTTATACGTAAACCTTCCAATAAAACATATTTTCAAATATAAAATTATATATATCTATTAATAAATGTATATATTCGCTATCGTTTTGCAGATAGAATCTTTCTTTTCGAAAGTATATTTTTTATTTCTTTTTTTTCTTAAAACGCTGATTGCAATAAAAAGTAGCAAGCAACTTGCAGCTAATGGTTACAGTGAAGTTTAATTGTACGCAAGAAAATGAAAATAATTTAGGGGTGAGTGGGGCTGGTACATGGATAATGTTGTAATATTCAAACTATTTAGCCATTTATTTTGTTTTGGTTCAGATTATTATATAGCTTAAAGTGTTTTTATATTAAAGAATATGAATTATCGAATACAAAGATGCGTTAAAATTAAAAATTAAAGAATGTTTGCTAATTATGAAAAAACAAACAAACTGATAAATAATACATCTCAAGAAATAATTCAGTGTTTACGGTATTATTTCTTGTTACGGTATTCTTCATTGTATATACACTACTGGCCATTAAAATTGCTACATCAGGAAGACATGCAGATTATGATAGAATGATAAATAAGAAGTGATTAAATTTTCACGAAATTTGGGGACATAGATCCTATTATCAGTATCCAGAACAACCACCTCGTGCAGTAATAACAGCCGAGGTGACTTACTTACACGCCTGGGCATTGTGCCAAACAGAGATTGGATGGCATGTACAGGAACAGATGCCCATGGAGCTTCTATACGATGCCACAGTTCAGCAGCGGAAGTGACTGGTGTATGGTTAAGAGACAGTCGCTCGGCAACCATTGGCCAGATGTTCTCTATTGGTGAGAGATTTGGGGAACGTGCTGACTAGGGCAACAGCCGAACATTTTCCGTATCAAGGAAGGACCGTACAGTTCCGGAAACATGCGGTCGGTCTTTATGTGCTGAAACGTAGGGTCTCGCAGGTCTCGAATAAAGCGTAGAGCCACGGATTCTAGAATATCAGAAATAAAACGTTCACTGTTCAAAATGTCGTCAATGCGAAGAAGAGATGATCGATACGTGTATCTAATGGCACCCCATACCATCACGCCAATGACCAGTTGGGCCAGTATGACGATGACGAATGCACGCTGCTAATTTGCGTTCACCACGATGCCGCCAAACACGGGTGCGACCATCATGAGGTTGTAAACAGAAACTGGATTCGTCTGAAAAAATTACACCTCGCCATTCATGTACCTAGGTTCGTCATTGATCACATCATTGAATGCGCTCCTGTCTATGATGCAACGTCAAGGTAAGTCGCGGCCATGGTCTCTGAGCTCAGAGTCCATGCTGCTGCAAACGTCGTCGAACTGTTCGTGCAGACACTTTTGTCTTGCAAATTATCCCATTTTTTACTCAGGACTCGTGACGTGGTTGCACGATCCATTACGGCCATACGGATAACATGCCTGTCTTCTCGGTTGCTAATGATAGGAGGACGTTGAGATCCCGAAAGGTGATACGTATTACCGTACTAAATCCATCCATTCCATATTCTGCAAACAGTCATTGGATCTCGACCAACGCGAGCAGCAATATTACGATAAACCGCAATCCCGGTAGGCTACAATTCGAATGTATCAAAGTCAGAAACCTGCTGGTTCGCTTTTCTTTTTCTTACCCGTGGCATAAAAAATATTTTTCATCAGGCAACAACGCTCAAATGCAATTTCTGTGTGAAAAACCAGCAGAAAAATTTCCTCATTTAAGCATATTGTATGTGTTGCTACCGGCACCTGCTTTGTCAGATTGCGCTGAAAAGCTAATTATTTGCATATCACAACATCTTCTTCCTGTTGTTTAAATTTCACATTTGTAGAATGTCGCCTTCATGGTGTAGCAATTTTATTGGCCAGTAGTGTATTTTTATAATACTGACAAGTAAATTTGTATATCACGCACTCAAAAGGGGCATATTTGCGCACTTCCATCACCTTTGTTTATGTAAAGTGTTTAACAAGATTAAATTATCTATACACTGGAGATACTAAGGAATGTATAACAAATAAGGGTTGAAAAGTATAGTTATTCTTTTATGTAAAAATATTTTTACGTGTGGATAATGTACACGTTAATTACGCCTCAGAACTAGCAATGGGTACGCTGTTCGCGCATTAGATAAAAAAATATGGTTAAGCATTACTTTCTATAGAATGCCTTCTTACATACCTTTGCGGACAATTTCTTTGCCTCCTTAGCATTCAAGTGAAAGAGCCGGTGTAACGCATATTTAAATAAGATTATATTACCAATATTTGTGTAATTCACAGAAATTATAAAAGGAAATTTGATACATTAATTTATAATTCGAATAACTGTGATAATTTTTAGAAAAACTTACTAATCAAAATGAATTTAAAAAGTTGATAAGCCACTAGGTAGCATTAGTATTTTTCATCATGATATCTAAGGAAACAAACGTTTGAAACTAACAGAACGGCAGAAAGATTTAGACAAAACTAAAACGATTATTTAGAGATTTTAAATCGGCATTGACATTTGTAAAATATCGCAATGAGTTATGAAAAGAGCTAGGCTTGTGAATTGTTTAATATTATTCATATGCTTCACTACACATTTCGAAAGTAAACACTGTTAAAAATTTCAGCAAAAAGACAGAAAAATGTGAAACTTTCCGTAAATTTACATCAGTTTTTGGTTAAATGCTTTCGATTGAGTTTTCTAAAGCTCACTGAATACTGAGTAATTCGAAAATTTTAAAAACTACATTTAATTATTATTGTTAAAAATAAATTTATAGAGTGTTTTGTATCTTTAACGATGATACTTTACAGAGTCTATTTTAAATTTACAGAATAACCTTTATGTTATTTAACAGAATCTTGGTTTTTTCTAATCTCGGTAATGATACATGAGATTTAAGATTATGGATACCTGTAGATTTTCCGCAATTTCCTTCAAATATTTTTAACAGTGTAGTTACATTAATTACAAGAACGTAACGGAAATTTTTTTGGATCTGAAAAATGAAATATGGTTACATTAAATTAGATTTTCTTTCAGGGAAATCTTATGTTCTTATCATCTAGAAGTTGCATATTTGCATAGAATGTATATATATATATATATATATATATATATATATATATATATATATATATATACATATATATATATATATACATATATATATATATATACACACATATATATATAGCACTTAATGATTAACCCTTTAACGATCAAAGCATTTTCATTGCTAAGATGTCGAAATAAATGAATGACACCGGTAATTAAGAGCAAATATATTTCTAAATAAAAAACGTGATTTTTCACATACATAATAAAAGGGATATTTTTAGATAAAAATACCGGTGTCAGTGTTGCATATAGGAATTAAAATTTTGTGGTTTCGTGGCAAAACCAATGAACGTTAAAGGGTTAAAGTGTATCCAGAGTCCCGTGACATAATAAAACTGAAGGCAAACAAAGAAACATTAAAGGAGATGAAATTCGAGCAAGAAAACAAAATAAAGAAAATAAAGCAACTGTGAATCTCATCAACGGTGGGCAATTTTAAAAACGCAGCCGTGAATGAGAATGGATATTCAAAAAGACTATTATATGTAGTGGCAGTGGGTTTCGATTAGAGTGTCACAATGTAAAAAATCAAATGTGCAAAAACATTTGATATCATAACACTCCTCCACCGGACTCGACGCCACATTAAACAGCATTTAACTCATTTAAAAAATATACAGCCGAATTAAACTTGTGTGTAATATATATTAAAACAGCAATAAAGTTACATTACCCAAGCATGAGAGACACATCCGCACAAAAACAACTAAAATACAGCATTCCAAAATCAATCCATGTTCATTCCATGTCGTTGCCACACGATTGCAGAATTCCTTGAAAAACCGTTCAAAAAGGCTTTAAGTTATACAAAATGATTAACTGCCAACCATATGGCAATTACTTAAAAATGCAGAATGTCTGTAAAACTTGTATATTTATTAATAAATTTTAGAGGTAAATTATTTTTATAGTGTAAAATATTTTTTTAAATGATGAAGTTCCTTTAAATGTAAATTTTTATTTGAACAGAATTTGCAGTATCGAAAAACCTGACCAATGAATACATTTATGTAAACTCATTTATGAATAGTCCATTGGTCAGGTTTTTTCTATAGTCTTTTTGCATATTTATTCAGATGTACTGCTGTGTTTTTAAAACTGCCCACCCCTGATGAGATTCACAGCTTCTTTATTTTTTTTATTTTGTTTTCTTGTTCGAATTTTATCTCCTTTAATGTTTATTTATTTGACTTCAGATTTATTATGCACGGGACTCTGGATCTGCCGATACACTTTAATCATTAAGTGCTATATATATAATTTATGTGATTATTGAAGCTATAACGCTGGTCATGTGAATTTTGTGATTTTTAAGTTTAACTTAAAACTTTTTAAAAGACTTTTTGGATTATATATATACAGTGGCTATCAAAAGTTTCCGGACAGTTAGTTTCTTCGATTTATTTACCAAAAGGTTTCAGCAAAAAAAATCACAATTGCTTCAGAAGTTAGGAATATGTGAATGACCTCTGACCACGTGGTCATTTTAATTGGATACTGAAGATGCTTCATGCCAAGGGATAAAATTTGAAGTTCGCGTGTGCAAAAGTTTCTGGCCACTTATCATTCTTTAGTTTTTTTCTATCGGTAAACTGGTTTTTGGTTTGTGTTTATGAATGAATCAACGTGTATAGCATAGTCTGAATTCAAAATTTAAAAGTTCAACAATTATTGTTCATAAACGAGTGATTAGTTTGACGCTAAAAGGCCAATCTTCTCGAGGTATTGCGGCAAAGTTATCGATCGGTAAAATCGACCGTAAACGATATTTAAAAATTATATAAAGATTGCCGTGACCTTCAGGACTTTCAGAGGTCCGGGATATCTCGGTTAATTACTATTCTTGTGGACAGATTTATTAGGAGAAAAACTATTGATAATCCGCATAAAAATTCCACTGCAATATACTGCGATTTACGGAATGAAAAAATTGCTGAAATAAGTCCGTATACTGTATCAACATGCTGGCGTGATGAGTAACTTTATGGAAGAGTCGGTGTTAAAATTTTTTCAGTGTAAAAAAAAAAATACAAACGTACCCGCCTGGCGTTTTCCAAAAAACACAAAGTCTGGTCAAGTGAAAACAGGAAAAAAGTTCTATTTTTCCATCAATCAAATTCGAAACAGTTTTGGAAGTGATGGCAGACACAACGTCCGATGACCTAACAACAAAATATATGATTCGACCTATGTTATTCCTACAATGAAGCCTGGCGGAGGATATGTTATGCCGTGGGGAGCATTTTCTTAAAAAAGTGTAGGTCCGTTACTTGAAATCCACAGCCAGGTGAATGATACAATGTATAAGGATATCTTGCAAGACTATTTTCTGCCTTATTAGGAAATAAGATTTGTTCGCAACTATTTTTATTAGCATAATAACGACATAAATGATGTTTGCAAACCACGATAAGCAATGGTTTTTACAGAAAAAATTTCGTTTATGAAATGGTCAGCCCAAATTCCCAACATGAATCCAATAGAAAGTCTTTGAATTTAAGTTGATAAAAGTCTGTGGAACTATAAATATTCCAACTCAGCCGAAATTTCGACAAAATTGCAAGAAATGTGGGAGAAACGTACCGTAGACGATCTTTAACCGTTGATTGTATGAATGTCATGTTGCTGCGTCAAAGTACTTATTACTAAAGCTAATAAAATAGTAATACGATAAAATAATAATTGTAAATGCTGTTGATCACTGTAATTTTCTATTAAAATACCACTTTTTTACAAACTTGTGAAAGTAGCCGGAAACTTTTGAGAGCATGCGTTTTCCTTTATACTTAATTCTGTCAGTTAAATTTATTGATATTTACTTTTTCTTCTATAAGTAAGTTCCTAACTATTATGTCAATAAAATGTATAAATTCTTTGTGATTCCTCTTCATATGGGTATATTTACAAATTAATTGAAATTTTTTGCCGGCCGGAAACTTTTGACCGCCACTGTATATATATATTTAAACATATAGAATTTACTCTAAAATATTATCCCGGATAATAGATATGCAAATTTATTCTTAGTCTCATTATGATGATAAATGGATGTGCAGTAAAATATTTATATATATCATTTAACATACAATACTACCACTTACTCCTGTTGTAAACCAATCTGCTTTGAATGGCATTATAATTTAATCATAAAGTTATCACATTCAACTAAAATATAATTATATGGTAAATATAAAATTATAAGGTTTAATTATATAGTTGTCCTCAATCATTTCCGATAATTTTTGCTTACATAAAATATCGTTGATATATATAGTTTTGATTATTGCTAGAAGCATACAGGGCATTCGAAAACTTCATATACATAGAATAAATGGATGTGCAGTAAAATATTTATATATATCATTTAACATACAATACTACCACTTACCCCTGTTCTAAACCAATCTGCTTTGAATGGCATTATAATTTAATCATAAAGTTATCACATTCAACTAAAATATAATTATATGGTAGATATAAAATTATAAGGTTTAATTATATAGTTGTCCTCAATCATTTCCGATAATTTTTGCTTACATAAAATATCGTTGATATATATAGTTTTGATTATTGCTAGAAGCATACAGGGCATTCGAAAACTTCATATACAAACTTGGAAAGGTGGGAGAATACATCGTTTGGAACAATAATTGCATAAACAAGCATGGTCGGAATTAGCAAGATTACTTGATAACTAGAAACAAAGGTACAGTAAGGTGACACTGCAGAAAACTGTATCTAAAGCGCTTTATTACACATATAAGGGTACAGTTTATCACACGAAAGCATCACAAGAAGTATTAAAAATTTTGCTTATGACATGGATGCAAGATTGACACTTATGTGGATTGACACTTCATGGATTGGCGAGCATTTTCGTAGATTCCGGCTGCTCGCCGAAGCAGTGATTACTTTGTGCATGTGTCGCCATTGCAGAATTCCCGGATGTGTAGTACACAATTTTTGTCATGGCATCAGAAGAAAAATAAAGAGGAGATAAATATGGTGATGTAGAGTGGGAATTCATATGAGAGGTACCGTTGCACCAATCCAATTGTTCTCAATGTCCAGTACAATTGGTCATTTACGGCTCTTCCGTAATGAAGTAGCGGCTTTCATTTCATAACAACATTCCGCATAAGATATGTACAAAGACATTGCTAAGCATTTTTTGCAGAACCTCCTCAATAACAACAATTTACGTGGGAGCTCAAGCCAAGGTGGTAAGATATATTGCGAAACCAATAAATATCTGCGCCAAAATATCTGTCCATACATTGACATTCAAATGTGGTTTAGTGGCTCTTAGTCAGGATCCGAATGTTTTGTTTATCCTGAGATTTATGATGATTTTAAGCAGTCGACGTCTAAATCAACTACAGATAAAGCTTGCCTAAAGCCCTATCTATCGCTTTTCGCTCATACTTTCGATTATAATTATGGTTCCTAATAACGTTCTCTATCTCCCCTCCAAGTTTATACACAAAATTCTGAGAAACACTGTAAGTGGCATCTCCCATGTAAGTTGTCGATCATCCTGATAGTGCTGCAGATGGATATTAACAGATAATATTTGGAGAGATGAACTGTGAAAATATTATTTTTATGTGTCCATAAATGTGCTGTATTAAAATTAATTAGCTCCAGGTATTATAATATAATGAGTTTTATCTGGGTATTTAATTCGTTGCTATAAACAAATTTCTACTTTCTTCTTTTAATTAATATTTCTGATTTCAAGCGAAACTGTTAGCAACCATTATTCAATTAATATTAATAAAATAATAATAAATCTGAAAGTTAATCGCACTCACAAAAAATCTCCATTTCCAAAATAACGTTTTTTTAACGTTTATTGCTATTAAAATATCACCAGAGACAAATAAAAACATAAATAAAATGTAGCGTGCTAGCTTTGAAAATAATTTAATTAAAGATAACATTTAAATTAAAGTTGAAAAATATTATCATCCATATTTTCCAAACAAATTATTACTTTGTTAAACGGAAAAGTACAAATTTCAAAGCATACGTTTGGAATTGCCTTATTAAAAACTGACCAAAAAATTTTGAATATCTAATTTCAGATTAAAGGAGTCAGGGAATATATTTCAGACACAATCGTATACGAATGATACGCATGCGATTCTTTTTAATAATGCTTCAGAGAATTTAAACATAAATTTTATAATATAATGTTCAATTTTCGTTATACCATTTATTATTTTTAAAATTTGAACAAAATGTCAATGAGACAAGAACTGTTCTTTTTTATATGACTTCAGAAGTAACATTTTAAAAGCGTCATTTAAGGGAAATTTAAAACTGAAAAATTTTATAAACAACTGATTCTATGTTTTTTAAATTTTAAACTAATTTACTAATTAAAAACGTTACAATTTTAACGTAGAATAAAAATATCTTACCAGAATTAAATTTTCTCTCTATAAAACTATTATGATGCTCAATTATATAAGCAACATTGTGAATACTATAATAGTATTAAAAATAGTTATTTACGTGCATTAAATTATTCAGTATTAATAATTAAATAAATGTATCTGACTGTTCATAATTTGTAGCAGAATATTATCAATTGTCTTTGGAACATTACTCTATTTATCGATTCTCCATTTTCTGCGTGTAATAAATAATTTACAATAATTTTAATGATATCCATGTTGAATGTTTCAGCATTTCCATTCTGCTGCTAAAATTCATATTTCCAGACATATGGAATATTTAATAGATTTGACAGTCTTGAACATACCAAATTCATACATTATTGAAAGCTTTATTTGTCAGACTTAATGTTACAATAAGGATGAGGAAAATGTTTAACATATTTCTTTAGAACTTGAAAGTTATACAAATTCCAAGCGGAGATAAGTAAACTGACAGCACTCGGAGTGTTATGTAGCACGAATTAATTGTGTGAATGGCATCAAATTTTGTGGGAATATTTAAACAAAACGAGGGTTAAAGGTTTTCATGAAAAAAGTAGTTGCAAAAGTCATCAATCGAGGAATATGCTCTCTGTGTAATAGAAAAGTGAGTTGTTTAAAAAACAGGATAAATACTAAAATAAAATGTGCTTTTTAAAGACCTTTGAAATCAGGTTGAATATGGTCTTCTTTTTTGTGTACCACAGATTGGATTCTGTTCACAGAATGCTCAACAGCAGAATAAGATGCCTGCAGGATTCTTCCGTTCACTCCGAGTTATGTTGTCCTCTAACATAAACAGGTCCTGAGCAACACTTATGCATTAATAAACTCCATAGCCAAAAGTTTTATACGGTAAGAAGACAGAGACAGGAGATCGAAGTCATCGGATCGGAGAGAATCAGTAGATGGAGATAGTCATGCAGTTGAAAAGCAGGGAATAATGTCACATTCTTTTGTGATTTTCGGTCGTTGCAGCTATTTTATCCACATAGGGATGTGTGGAGTGACTTCATATTGCATAGAAGTTATTTTATCCAGACATTGTCTTTTTTGAAGTGTTGGAAGAACAAAGCAGTTTTAAATTTGGCGGTACACTGTTAAAAATCTGCTGCATTTTGTTGCAACGCACTCCCCTGCTTGTATAGAAAACGGTTACTTGGCCGTGAAATGGAGCTTTCTCATTGGTTGGAATAGAGACATTATATACAAGCGCTGGAGTGCGTTGCAACAAAATGCCGCAGATTTTTAACAGTGTATTTTCCTTTGGTAACAGCGCTGCTTATCTGACTTTTAGGGATATTATTCTCATATAAAATGGACATATAATTATTTCCGGTGTGAAACCACACCAAGCAATTACCCTAGGCGAAAGAAAGAGAATTTGTTTGAATGCATGCAAATTTTTTTGGTGGCTTCTTATCCGAAATTCGGCAGTTCTGGGTATTTACAGTTCCATTTAGGTAAAAGGATCGTCTCCCAAATGATTTTCCATAGCCATTCTGGTAAAAAAGGGTAAAACTCGTGTGTGATGAAAACCTTGTCTACAGCTGATATAGTATTTATAGAAGAGGATAATATTTCTTAAAATTTTTTTATGCCGTACTATAAAGCATGCGCAGACTCTGAACTATCCCGCAAGCACTGGAAGTCTTGTACTGCGTCGACATTTACCGTTGTAACTTTTTTGAGTGTATCTAGTTGCATTGATTTTTGTTCTGTGACAGACTGTAAGTTCAGAAAATCTCTTTTCTAAAATTTCGGAACTATTTCTTTTAGGACTTTAATCTTCTCACTACTGCAAAATGATATATGTGTTCAATAATATATCAGTTTCACAACAAAAAAAAAACAATGTTTAAATTGATAAATTTCTAGATATAAAACTGAGTTTTGAAAATTAAGTTATAATTAATACCCTCAAGTTTTTTAGGTTTCAATTATTCCCTGATATAGTTAAAATCTGTTTAGTTATTTTTGGTGTAAATTCCCTTACAAGTGGCGAATCTAGACTACATTTTTTACGATTTTGTAACAGTTATATCTCAAGAAATAGTGCATGGATTTTGAACAGATCAGATTCAGTTAGTCCCTGATAAAAATTGGTCCTGATTAATTATTGGTGTACATCGCTCAACAGTTGGCGGTGTTATGCAGAATTCTGTAAGATTCTGTAAGTAAAAAAATTACGAGTTTTCATCATACTTTTATTCAGTTAAAAGTTCACTTAAGTCGTTGCTGATAAAATTATCGTGTGAATTATGTTACTGTTGGCGTAGCTGTGCTGAATTTTTGAGGAAGTATTAAAATGTATAAAACATATAAATGTTTTGGAATTGCGACATTCGACCAGTTAATAAATCACAAAGAAAAAAAAATAAATTTTGTCCTTTTTTCGTTAGTCAGTGGCTTAATTGTCAAAGGACCGTTAAACTTATGTATTTTTTGCGCTGTAGAGTTGTTGACGCGTAGCTCTGATTAAGTTAAAAAAAATCAAGTAAGAAAGCTAGACTAAAGTACCAAATATTATTGTATATATAGTTTAAACAGATAGTTTCTAAAAGTAACTAAAGAATCCAAAGAATTTAAATGTCAAACGGTGTAAAGTTAAATTTTAAAAGAAACTTCTTCTTCTGCAGCAAATTTTATTTTGGGATTTAGTTGATAAATTTGCAGATAAAGAAACTTTATTTTTTTAGTATATTGCTTTAGCTTTTTTAAATGTGTTGACATATTGAGGTAGAAAAAATGTTTAATGTGCTAAATAAAATGTAATTTTATTTCAATATTGATTGTGCAGTTTTAAAACTCTCTTTTCTGTTACAGAGAGCCACACCTTCTCCTAGCAGTGACTCAAAACTCGCCTTTTGCAAAATTTAAAAATTTGAGTTTTTTAAATCAATCTAATCTATTTGGTGAGCCTTCATCAAACAAACTGTACATTCTTCTAAAAAATATATCTATCGTGTATTTTTCGCATTGTAAAATCTCGGTTAAAAATGAAAACCAACAGACGCAGATTGAGATTTTCCGAGATTTAACAAAATTTGATTTTTGGGGGTAAGTCGAGTTTTGAAATTCAAGTCCTCATTTATATAGAGAAACCTGATTAAGATGTTCACGGTTAATACCAGATTCTCTTAAAAAAAGTCTCTTAATACGAGATATCTCTTAACCTTCCTCGGTACTTTTAAATGTGCCATGACCGGGGTGGAGTGTATATATGTGTAACAATTTTTATAATTTAAATGTAGAATTACCTTTTTAGGTACTTTTATAGTAAATTGCAAAGATTCCTTTATATTTTAATAATTTATGTAGAGAATGAATCAGTTCTTTTCCACTTTATCTGTTAATTTGTCTTTCAATCAGTGGAATTGCTCGGATACTGTCGGACTCACAGTTAGCTCGATAGTGTCACGGAAAATCTCATTTAAAATCTTGCATCTCAATTACCAAAGATTTTAATTGACTCATGAGTTCTCCGTACCAGTGTATATGTTAGTAAAGTCTCTACAGTGATTAGAGTTATATATTTGGATTTAAAATGCATTCAAATGATATTCCCATTTATTCAGAACATATCTTTTTGCTCAGAAAAACTGACACACTTTTGTGGTTATTTATATATTTTTGGTTTATAGTTTTAGATGAATAATAAAAAACTTTCATTTATGTCACAATTATGCCACTCTAACTTTTTGTGCAGCCACCGAAAAATTTAATTTGTCAAAAATTAGCTAAACAATTTTCATGTTACTTGTTACTTAAAAAATGCATTTTTCGTACATGCCAAATTAAAATTTATATATACTTATTTTTTCAGTTATTTATATATTTAATAAAATATATTATTTGAAATGTATATCTATTTTTGTCCTATTTTTCTTGATTTGCCGTATTTAAATAAAACTTTTTTTTTTCTCTTTGAGATTAAAAATTAGTTTTTTAGTTGTGTATTATTATTACTATTATTATTATTTATTTATATTTATGACAAAGGCAGAAATAATGTACTCAACATATTTCTGTTTTATTTAATATTTTTAGTGCCACAGTTATTGTTTTAGAAGAAAATATTATAATAAATGAAATATATTAAATTTAAAAGTTGTCAGAATAAATATAAATGGATACATTGTGTACCTTTATGGCTACCAGTGGCGATAATTTATACATTTAAAAAAAAAGATTTTTTTAAACATCAGCTATGAGTTTTATTTTAAATCATCATTTCCTTCTTTCTTTCTCCTTTTTTATACGAAAATAATTCACTTGTAGATAAATCTGAAGAAGCTTTTTTAAAAATATGTTATTCTTATTGTAATTTAATTAAAAGAAATTGTAATAAAATTTATTTAAAGTATAATAATCTCGTTACTACTTGTTCTGCAAAGAAATTGGAAACGGATTATGTAACCAGCCACATTTTATTTTTTTTCAGGGAATTTTCTTTTTAGCATTAATAATCAAATATATTTTATATGGCATTTAAAATAGTCAAGAAAAATAAAATATTAATAATATAATATCATTATAACCATTTTGTTTTGCAATAATATAGATGCATTTATAACTGCTATCAATTTCCATACAACTTAAACTGGGATACTCTTGTACTTATTTCTGTCTGCTTAGTTATACTCTTCTAAAATATTGTCTAAAATATTGATTAATTACCTTATATGAATGATAAAATAATTTAAAATATAAAAAGCGGAATACATTTAAATCTGAAATCGATTTGTTAAAGTTGTAATAATAAATCTACCAAACAACTGAAACATCAATACAAAAATGCAGGTCACCTGATCAAGTTGAGATAGCTTAATTCGTTTGAAAAATCTGTGACTGATCTTACTGAGTCTGGTTGAAAGCTGATCGGCTAAAACAGATAAATTGATGCATTTCTTGGATTCTTTCGAATTTTCAGAGAAAGAACAAAGATATATATTCGTATTATGGCAGCCAGTATATTGTGAGGATACACTATTAGTGCTTATATCTATTTTAATTTTACTTTTTTTAATATTTCTATTTATAAAACAGTTTATATGATGTTCTTATAATTGCAGAAAAAAACAAAACTCAAATTTAGAATTTTTTTTAGCTATTTTAAATTTTTTAAGCTTTTTATATTTTATTAATACCTTTGACGATAAAGTTCGGTGAATGAATTCAGAACGACCTGTCTGGCAACATTGGGAAAACAAAACACTGCACCTGCATAGAGGCAAGTGTTGCAAATATTCCCCCACCGTTGTTAAATTGAGCGTCGTTTATGTTCTGTGTAGGACGTGATTTACTAAGTGCTTGTTCAGTAGGTTGGTTCTTAACTGAGAACGGGAAAATGAACGAACGAAAGATCAGCTTAAAGTTTTGTTTAAAGTTTTGCAAGACACCGAAAGAAATTCGTGAGTGGTTGTGCAAATTGGACAACCACTATACTCGCCAGATCTCAATCTTCCAGACTTATTCATATTTTCACGACTCAAACTCTCTTTGAAAGAGATTTCACCATATTGCTGACATCCAACGAAATGTGACGAAGCTTTTGAACTCCATCCTAAAAGAAGAGTTCTTGCGAATTTACCAGGACATGTAAAGCAGATGTTAGTAGTGCATAGCTATGGGAGATGATTATTTTGAAAGATGGTACGGTAACTTTTATTAGTATTTCATCTACATTAATTTTACAGGACTATTCACCGAACTTTTTTGTCAAAGGTAGTATATTTTTATGTTTACAGTAAATACAAATAATAACAAAATCAAATAACTCTGGGTACATGTAAAATATGTCTAAAACTGTACTTCTGATCAGGTATTCTTATTCTACTCAGGTCTTCAAATTGAATTTGAAATATTTTTTTAACCTATTCTAGCTGTAAAAAGAAAAGATGTGACGCTTAAAAGTTTTAACTATTCGGAAGAAGCAATCCCAAAACTTTCCTCTGTATTTCGCATGTTAGAACTTCGATATTCATTATCGCAGTACTGAAATTAAATGGCAATCTGTGATGATTCTAATACACTGCTCAAAACAATTAAAGGATATTGCAGTTTTAGGTGGGTTTTGTATCTGGGAAACTTTTTAGCTGATTGATACATGGTTGACAGACATAGTAGGTTATATGAGAATAAATTACATATGTTTGGCAGTAAAAAATTCATTTTATTGCGCATTTGTGTACAAAAGGAAAAAAACACAATTTGTGCATATGAGAAAAAAAGAATAAGAAAACGTGTTTTCTTCAAAGAAAATCATTTTCAGTAGGGGGTATGGTTTCCACGGGCGGCCAGCAACGTTGAACTCCTTTGAGGCATGGACTCAATGAGGCTATTAATGACAAGTTGGGGTATTCTGTCCCACTCTTCCAGAAGAGCACATTCCAGTTCTTGGAGAGTTTGAGCGGGTTGTTGGCGGCCAGAAACTCGTCTTCCTAGAGCGTCCCAAACGTGCTCGATTGGATTAATATCTGGAGAACACACTGGCCATTCCATTCGAACGATTCCTTCTTCGAAAAGGAAATTCTCCACCAGGTATGCACGATGTGGCCTGCAGTTATCGTCCATTAAAATTAAGTTATCTCCAAATGCTGCAGCGTAAGGGACTACAATAGGTCTGAGGATCTCATCCCTATATCGGCGACCAGTCAGAGCTCCATCTCGAATGATGTAGAGGTCAGTGCGCCCGTCAATGGAGATGTCACTATACACCAACACTCCTCCACCGCCAAATCTGACACTTTTGTGCACGAACGCAGGATTATTCCTACTGCCACGGTCCCTGCAGATGAAAATACGCCTATTATCCGGATGCACAGAAAAATGGGGCTCGTCAGAAAACAGAATATTGCTCCATTCATTTCTCCTCCAGTTGACATGCTCGGTTGCCCACTCCCTGCGGTCACGACGATGCCTTGATGTTAATCTAACACATACCATCGGTCGACGAGCATATAGATCTACATCATGGAGCCGGTTTCGGACAGTCTGAGTTGAAATCGTGGTGCCTGTAGCCGAGCGAAGGTGTTGTTGGAGAAGAGTAGCGTTCATGTTTCGGTGTCTCCGAGCTGTTAACGCTAAATACCAATCTTCATCGGGCGTTGTTGCCCGTCTACGACCTTGCCCTGGTCTTCGGCCTGCACATCCACTCTCCAAAAAACGGTTCCAGATCCTGGAAATGACACTTTGTGACACTCCAATGGCTTGCGCTACTTCGGCTTGAGTTTGGCCCCCTTCTAACCTACCAACAATTCTACAAGCTTCTTAATCTGTCAAATGACTTCACTGAGACATCGTACTCATCGAAACAAAGCAATCACTGAATGCCGATCAACCTTGTCTTCATTCTCTTTTATCTAGTTGAAAGTCAAATTTCATTCGCTGCTGCTGAAGTGACGTTTTGACGTCGAACTCAAAATTTGCATACTCCACAGTTTGAAAACCAGAAAAATTTGCATTTGTGATTCTCTTCTTCTATTTTCGGCAAAATTTCGTTTATATCTTTATTTTATATAAAACTTCAAATATCCTTTAATTGTTTTGAGCAGTGTATAGGAAATTCAGTGCATTAGTTCTTGAGATATGACTATAACTAAAATCTTGTATATTTTACAAAATTCAGAATAGCAACGCTACTTGCAATGTAATTAATTCCAAAACATAAAGAACACTAATTCATGTCCATGTTTAACTGAAACTGAAGTTATGCGGAAATCCGTGAATTAGTTCCTGAGATAGAACTGTAGCAAAATGATTAACAAACACTGTATAGCAGCGCCACCTGTGAGCTTTAAAAATGTAAACAGCATCAATTTATGTCAAGAAAGAACCGAATCTGAAGTTTGATGAATATCAATGAATGAGTTCTTGAGGCAGAGCTTTTATGCAAATCGCAAAAAAGCAGCACGGCTGCGCTACCTATTAAGCGATTTATATGGAAACATAAGTTATGTTAATGACTAACGGAATCTGAAATCTGATGAAGTTTCGTAAGTTCATTTAAAGATACAAAATTGAGTAAATCGCAAAAAATGCAGCGTAGCAGTGCCACCTGTTGAGCGATTGACACAAAATGCTAAAAACTTCAATCCCCTGTCAAGGGCTAACACAATCTGAAATTTTATGAAAATCCGTGAATTAGTTCTGGAGAGTGAGCGATTACGACAATCGAGAAAAATGTTACACAGCAGTGTCACATTTTGCGCAATGTACGCAAAAAACTGATGAGCACATTTTTTTTTTATCAAGGTCTGACTGAACCGAAATTATTATTACATCTCCTGCATTAGTTCTTGAGATAGAGCGACCATAAAATTTTTGTTACATACCGACACACAGGCTCACCGACAGACGTTTTTAATAAGATGTTTTTTCGTGATTTCTGACTCCAAAAACTTCTAAATCAGTAAAAAACCAAAATTCGAAATTTTTAACAAATCCAGTACCTTCTTCTTGTAAAGACAGAAAAAGTAAAACTAGAAGTACTAACAATTAAAAAAAACTAGAATTTTATCATTAAGTTTTACCATTAGTAAAATGACTTCAATGCTACGCATAGACATATTCTGTCCTTTATATTACAGATAGTAACAATTTTATGTAAAACTAGCGAGCTACGCCCGCTAGCTGGGCCAGTTTTTAAAAACGAACCTTGATATTAAGCAATATATAATAAACAAAAAAATTCATTTAATAAGCAAGTCTTGGTGTTCGAATCATCAAGCACAAAAAAAGTAAATTAAAAAGCTATGGTTGTTATGCGCCCATTATCCCGTTAAAAATATGTGATTTCGCACAGTGGGCTCTACGCTCCATGGTCGCCATCGTCCCATTAAAGATTTGGTTTTGTATGGTTTGCTCTGCGCGCCCATAAGACATTTTCTCGTATTTTTTAGTTCATCAGAAGCAGACTTTTACGCAGATTCTGAATATGTAATCAGTTTTTTTCTACTTTAAAAACTGTCTGCATGATGGTTTAAGAAAAAACGCGCAAAAAAGGGAGAAAAAGAGGTTTTCGACTGCTTCTTCTTTTAGCCAAAGGGGAAAAGTTCAGGTTCTTCACCGCAAGGTGGCGCAGTGTTCTGCCTCAGAGCTCCGTTTGAGCGCCGTTTGGGATTTGAGACATTTTTCGTTCCGATTCCCAAGGGGTTTTTAATTCATAACTTTTTTAATTTTGGTCCCACGGTCTCGAAAATGCCCGAAATGACTTTCCCGGAATTTTTCCAATCGAAAGACACCTCTTGCGACTTCCAACTCGCCCGCGTTGCGAACTGTAATCGGCTTCAAGCAGACAGAGACGCACGGATTTTATTAGTATGGATAGTGTTATTTGCCACATTTTCAGAGTTTCGTTCATCTGACTTTATTTGACTCACTCCTTTGTCTCTCTGTTCGCCACAGTCTCCGTAGACAAAAATTGTTTAAGTCAGTTACTTGTATAATAAATGTACTTTGTGTTTGTTTTAAAACTATTTTTACTATTATTATATTTTTACTTATTATTTCTCTCTTTATTAGCCATAATAATGGAAAGGGAAATTCACAATATTTTTTATCATTAAGGATAAAATTGTTTATTTCGGGGGGGGGGATATATTTACGCATTAATTCAAAATAAAACATTTTTAAAATTTTAATTGCTGCCATCTATTGGGAAAACATGTAATGTATAGAAGTGTTATATGCAAAGAGACGTTGTTTAATTAAATTTGATTATAATGCCACTGTCATTTATGTATGATTTCGATAATTATAAATTAGCGTTTTTTATTATTTTAAAGATAACGTAATTTAAAAAACATATTAAACTAAACCCACATTACGATCTGCAGTCACTTGTTTTATATGTCATGACATTTATTTATTTATTTATTTTTATTTATTTATTTATTTATTTTTTGCTTTCGCATTTATACTTATGTTTTTGGTATTTGTTTTTTAACTTTTTCCTATATTTTTTAGAATTTTTGAAATCTGATTCGAAGATTTAAACAGCAAACGAATAGAAATCGTATGGAAATAATTAGAAAAAGTTCAAAATTGCATTAAGAATTGTAGTTATATTTTTAGTGCTTATATATTTACTTTATCTATTTATTTTTTTTTCTTTAAAATTATTATTTTCCTTTAAAAATATAGAGATATACATATATACAAAATGATATACAAAATGATAAACATTCTTTTCTAAAGAGCAGCCATTCCTCATAACTTCCCAACGACTAGCTCAAAATCGAATACCAACGTCATCTCGGAAATCTCGTAAAAGTAAAAAGTAGTTTCAACATCATACGATAATCTCTGACCCAGATCCCTTCATGTAAACAAAAATTAGATTCTGAAGCCGAGTCTATAGCGGCACAACCGAATGTTTCCCGCAAATAATAATTTTGTTAAAAATATTATTATTGCCGAAACGTCAGTGAAGGCTTACTGTGGAGACACGAAATTTTTTGGTTTCTGTCTGTCTGTCTGTCTGTCAGTTTGTCAGTCTGTCTGTTCCGCGATAACTACCGCAAAAAACATCCGAAAGACTTGAAATTAAGTGTGTATATTGGTAAGGCACTCGGATTTAGCTGTATAGTTTTTTGTTATATTTTATTAATTCGTTCGTAAAATATAGAATATTTTATTTTGCGCAATAATGTTTTTCTATGGCAAATCCAACGATTTTCAAATTTTTATTTGTTGAGAGAAAATGACTCATTTGATTAATGGAATTCAACGATAAATGGATACTGAAATTTGCCAGTACGGGGCTTAAATTATTCATATTGTTTTGAAATTTTATCTATGCATATGTCAGATTTTTTAAATTATTGCTGTAAATCTTAGCCATTTTTTTATAAATGTGTTCCAATAATATAAGCTAATTTGTTTTAGAGATTTACTTATTTCAAATGTATTTATTTCGTTTTCTTCATTTCTTTTAATAGTCGCTAAGCAACCATTTATCCTAATTCTTATTCTTATAATATTATAAATTTTAAAATGTGTACGGAAGTTTGAATAACATAACTTCAATGCTTCAATAGCATAACTTCAACTTTGTATCTTTGCGTATAGATAATTATAGCCAGAAAAGAACAAAGGCTATGTATTATTTATTTTATTCGAATATTTTCGTTAATAATTCTGAATTTCATTATTTTTCATGCATAACCAATCGGCATTTTTTAGATAAAATTTAATCAATTTTCTTTCCGTTGCCAAGAAAATCAAAATTTCGAATATTAATTTTTCAGCGACGATAAATTTTCAATTGAGCAATTTCCATGCGAAAACTGAAACTAAGGAAAATTTAAAAGAAAAAAATAAATATGATGTCGTATTTGCAATAAAAATAAATATACTATTTTTTTGTTAAATATTAAACATTGATATTTGTTTCGTTAACATGAATTTTTTTGTCAATATGGCGACATAATTAAAAATAAAAGGAATAAAAAAATTTTAAATAAAATATTTATTTGGTAAACTATGACGTCATAATTGAAATAAAAGAGGTATTTTATAGTAGTCGTTAAAAATAAACGGGACATGGATAGCAGTAATTCATGGGGTTAGAAAAATAATGACGTCATATTTAAAATGGATAAGAAATATTTTTTACGAATACTAAATTATAAGTTACATACAGATAAAAAACTTCATTAAAAACTAAAAATTAGCAGTGGAAGGCTTTTTTTTGTCGGAAAAAAGGGGAAAATAAAACTGATTAATGTATTTTTGAAGCTATTTTTTTCTTTAAAGTTAAAAAGAATTAAGTTTCAATTTGTGCAGATGGTATAAAAATTAAAATAAATTTTCTAAAACTAAAAATATATTTTCAAACATTGACGTTTCATTAATGAACTTTTTCAACAGAAGCGAAAATCATCTGTCAGCGAATTAAAATTTACAACCAAGAATCTACACTATTAAAATCCGACCGTATGTATGTATGTATGTAACGCTATCTCCTCCGATCCCGGATACTTAGAAAAGTCGCTTTTGTTTTGAATTGAAGGGAAAAGAATCCCGGGTTAACGAGTTGCGCATTCGTCTCTCTGTCCGTCCGTCCCTCTGTTCGCATGTAGCAACTCAAAAACTACCCAACCGAATAGTTTGAAACATAAAATATATATAATTATTAGATGTCGAGTCATTTCAAATTTTATGAAAATCGTATGCACCTATGAATGGTAATTTATAACAATGTGATTTCAGTTGTTTTAAGAATGTGTTATTTTAAAATTAATTTTAGCTTCTTACTAACGTGTAATAAAGGTACAAGGTAAACTACAGGGCTGAAAAAAAGTTTTCAAGTATGTTTTCCATTTATTAGTGCAAATTGCTCAAAAAGAATTTTAAGCTTTTTTCTAGCTAAACTAAATTTTCCCATTATATAATATGTATATCAACTGACAGATCAAATACAGGGTTGTTCAAAAACATTGGAATACATATTTGGCTATATACCCCTTATTTCCCTAATTAAAGAAGTATTGTTAAAGATTTCATGAAGTGTTGGAAAGTGCTTCATAATCTATGATTAACGCATGATTTTTCTTACTTGTTTAATATAAAGGGAAATTTCTTTCGAAATAGAAAGTACGTAATTTTTATATTTTTGATAGCTCAATTCTTTTTTTAAACAATTTGTATTGCACTAGCAGATGCATTTAATGTATTATGATTACAATTCTCTGCTAAAAAATTTAAACAAGTAAGTCACAAAGTCTCTAAACGAGCACACATTTTGTCAAAGCGGGCAAAAAACATAATACATAAGTGTGCAGAATTCACAACAAGTAAGAAAAATCATGCGTTAAGCATAGATTACGAAGCACTTTAAACACTTCATGAAATTTTTTACAAAAGTTTGTTATTTTGGGAAATAATAGTGTATAGCCAAATATACCCAAATATGTATTCTAGTACACATTACTTATATAAACAAAATAGTTGTGTTTGCTTAATTATTTTATCTTAACAGATGACTTATTGCCGAAACGTCAGTGAAGGCTTATTTTGGACCAATTAATTTATATTTTAAACCAATATTTCACTTGGTAAAATTTGACGTCATAGTTGAAATAAAACAGGTATTTTATAATAGTCGTTAAAAATACAAGAAACATGGATAGCAATAACTCATGAATAATGACGTCATTGCCGAAACTTTAGTGAATGCTTTTTTTATCGACACAAAATTTATTGTTTTCCGCCTGTCAGTCTGTTCTTCTGTCTGTCTGTCCGCGATAACTGCCACAAAAATGCAATAAAAACTTCTTTTTTTTCGGAAACAAAATTGTAAAACCCTAGATTACTGAGTTTACACTTTCAAAAGTTCCTGATACATCAGATATAATGTTTGTGGTGGGCAGGTGTGTAAAAGTATGAGGATAATGAAAATTGCTTATTAAAACTGTTACTTATCCTTATAATTCAAAATGTATAAAGAAATACAAGATATACGATAACCATTAGCAAATTGATAGAAAGTTACAAATTTTAATTTAATGAGACTACGGGGGGTTCAGGGGGGCGGAGCCCCCACTGAAGAAATCTACTATGTTATAATAAAAAAACAAAAATAATAGATCATGAAAATTTCAGAATATCCTAGCATAACTAACTCTTTAATTTACGCTTTTGATGGTTGAAAACTTCTTATTCTTATTTTATTCTTATAAATAATTACGTAATTTGAAAATTTTAAATTACAGTTTCCAGGAAGTTGAATATTACCCAAAGTGTGCTTAAAAAAAGATGCGCAAAGCTGGCGTTGAGGCTCCTGATCTGTAGATTTACTAGTTTAAATTATAGTCCGTTTTCTAATTACATCCCGTGTGCAATTTTATGATTAAGTATAGTGAGTGGTCTCATTTTGTTCCTTATGTCTTGTAGACTAAGAAAAGCGATGGTGGACATCCGGGACCAGCGACTGGGGAGGGGGAGGGGGAGGGGAAGGGTTGAAATGTGCAAGGGAAAAAAATTTCATTTCATAAAAAATAAAGCAAATTATGTATAGATATTAATGTTTTAAACATTTATAGATTAGGAAAGACATTTGTGGACA
The DNA here is from genome assembly GCA_964019185.1 of Maratus speculifer. Taxonomy (NCBI): domain Eukaryota; kingdom Metazoa; phylum Arthropoda; class Arachnida; order Araneae; family Salticidae; genus Maratus; species Maratus speculifer. Next base: position 264,698,102 of record OZ025291.1, on the reverse strand, counting down.
TCCGGGACCCGCGACTGGGGAGGGGGAGGGGGAGGGGAAGGGTTGAATTGTGCAAAGGAAAAACATTCCATTTCATAAAAAATAAAGAAAATTATGTATAAATATTATTGTTTTAAACATTTATAGATTAGGAAAAACATTTGTGGACATCCAGGACCAGCGACTGGGGAGGGGGTGGGGGAGGGGGGAGGGAGAGGGTTAAAAAGCGCAAGGGAAAAAATTCCATTTCATAAAAAATAACAAGAATTATGTATAAATTTTAATATTTAAAACATTTATAAATTAGGGAAAACATTTGTGGACATCTGGGACCCGCGACTGGGGAGGGGGAGGGGGAGGAGGAGGGTTGAAAAATGCAAGGGAAAAAATTCCATTTCATAAAAAATAAAGAAAATTATGTATAAATATTAATGTTTTAAACATTTATAGATTAGGAAAAACATTTGTGGACATCCAGGACCAGCGACTGGGGAGGAATAGGGGAGGGGGGAGGGGGGAGGGGGGAGGGGGAGGGTTGAAAAGCGCAAGGTAAAAAATTCCATTTCATAAAAAATAACGAAAATTATGTATAAATTTTAATATTTAAAACATTTATAGATTAGGGAAAACATTTGTGGACATCTGGGGCCCGCGACTGGGGAGGGGGAGGGTTAAAAAATGCAAGGGAAAAAATTCCATTTCATAAAAAATAAAAAAAATATGTATAAATGTTAATGTTTAAAACATTTATATATTAGGAAAAACATTTGTGGACATCCGGGACCCGCAATTGGGGAGGAGGAGGGGGAGGGTTGAAAAGTGTAAGGGAAAATATGTAATAAGGGTAATTTAAAAGGAACTGAGTGATGCTAAATACTAAATGATACAAATTTTTAATAACGCTAAATATTATTTATTATCTTTGTATTGTTATTCTATATTATACATCATATACTTAAATGGTAAAAACTTTCAAATTTTAAACTGCAAGTAAAAGTTTAACTTCAAAACAAAGTAGGATCATTGGTATCACTGTCATCATAATTTACATCATCAAGGGCTCCAACATTATCACATTTATCAGTCTCATCCGAGCATGAACACATTTCAGTACAAGGTACTCCATTTTGTGAACATTTACAGGATGCTACACATCTTGACTTGACACACGAACAACGCACCGATGAAACCAGTTCTTAAGGAGCACATGAAATGTCACACCTGACAAGTAGGTATTCTTTTTCCTTTATCATCCAACCAAAATCATTTGGGGGTGGAATATTAGGTTTTAAAATGTGTGCTTTTTGCCATATTATTGCTTGGTAATGAGCTCCTCTTATGGCTGGGTAAAGGGCGGCTTGAGTTTGAGGCATATTTGCTCCCTCAGCTTGCTTTTTTGTAAATAACCACCATCTTAGCTCTCTCTTTGTTTTAATGTTTAATTTTGGCATGTACACTGAACATATGTATTCTTCAAGTTTAATACATATTTCATTCTCAAGGATATCTGTCTGACCTAATGCGACAAGTGCTTTCAGAATTCTGTCGTTAGTATTTATGAAGCTCTTCCAGAAATTGGTTTTTGATTTACCACTAAATGAAACAGTGGTGTCAGATCCAGAAAGAGAATGCAGTCCCAATAAAGCCCAACAGATCTTTTCTGACCTAAAGATTTATATATTAAGCCAACAGAAATGTTGCGTTTCTGAGGACCAGTTAAAACTAATGCTGTATCACTTGGTAACTCTGGATATTTAGTGATCGCCAGTATAAGAACGTCAGTATCTTGTGAAAAAATTGTTAATTTTTGAGCTCCACTTTGAGTTGCAAGTACTGCGTGTAGGATTAACTTTGTATCAGCTTCTTCTTAGGAAATGCTTATATCTTCTACCATTGTTTTATTTTATTTGACTTCGCCACGATATGAAACAATAAGTTTTTTTCTAAATTAGTAGATTTTTTGAGCAAATTTTGACATATTACAGTAAGCAAATTATCTGTATAATAAAACAAAAGTTTTTTCATGGTGACAGTTTTCATACTCATCTTTTCTTCGTCTTTGTATATAATAGGGGTTACCATGCTGCCGTCTTTCTCTTAAGGTATTTTTTAGAGAATTCTCGAAATAAGTATCGAATATGATATGTATTTTTGAATATTCATTGTAGTTGATTAGAATTTTTTCGCTGAACTGATCTGTCAAATCAGCAACAGTTTTAGTGCCTTTTGCATGTATCAATACATGTAATTCTTGCATACCATCTATGACTGCAACATCAGAGTCAGAGGATTTTAGTTGAACTGCACCTCTGTTAGCCTCTAAAGAAGTATTCAGAATGTTCGTTGTTTGTTCTTTTGTGCAAAGTTCTTCTACATGATGGATTAGCTTACTTTTGGCCTGGGTTTTATGCATCGTTCCATCGCTTGCGAATAAGGATCGTGGATCTGTAGCTAACTCGTATTTCCCGATACATTCTTTCAAATTTATATCATGACGCGAGCGGCATAGAACGACAAGACGATTAAACAACTTTTCGTCATCCTTTATTTCTATAATGCTTTCTGTAGTTGATACTTTCACTTTTTTTATCATTGTTTTACACAATTTTATTTTTTTTTTTTCTGAAAAATGGTCCCATAATTTTTTTGTTCCATTGATAATGCACTCCTGAACAAACTTTTGGTATTCTTCTAAACCAATGTCTGGCATTCTAGTGACATCATGTTTCACATCAGGTGGTGCAACAGTCATTGTAACGATATTGAGTAGTTCGTCCCCATCATAGGCAAAAGGATTGACATGGATTTAGACACATTCCACTAAATCACTAAAAAAATTTCTTTAGCGAACTGAAGCAGCACAATTTGCTTCGTGGTGGTCTTCAGCTTTTCTCAATTCTTTTGCCTCGACTCCTAGAGAACATAATTTTCTCATTCTGTAAAATTTTTGAACATTAATATATAATATATATATATATATATATTAAACGGAATTTTTTTTTCTTGCCCTTTTCAACTATTTTTCCTCTCTTCCCCCTCCCCCTGCCTCGTTGTGGGTGCCGGATGCCCATTATTGCTTTTCTTATTCTAAAAAAGCTTTAAATACTAATATATATATATGTATATATTAAATGGAATTTTTTTCTTGCCTCTTCCAACACTTTCCGCTCCCCTCCCCCTCTCCTCCCCTCCTCTTCCTTTACCCCCGTCTCCCTAATCACAAGTCTCGAATATCCACCAATGCTATTCTCATTCTATAAACGTTTTAAACTGTGATATTTATGCATAATTTTTTTCGAAACAGAATTATTTTATTGCCCCTCTCGAATTCCTCCCCCCTCCCCAGTCACGAGTCCCGGATGTCCACACATTTTTTTTCCTAATTTATAAATGTTTTAAACATTAATATTTATTCATAATTTTCTTTATTGTTTATGAAATAGAATTTTTTTCCCAAGCAATTTTCTACCCTTCCCCTCCCCATTCACGGATCCCTGATGTCCACAAATGTTTTTCGTAGTCTATAAATGTTTTAAACATTATTATTTATACATAATTTTCTTTATTTTTTATGAAATGGAATTTTTTCCTTGCAATTTTCAACCCTTCCCCTTCCCCTCCCCCTCCCTCTCCCCAGTCACGGGTCCTGCATGTCCACAAATGTTTTTCCTAATCTATAAATGTTTTAAACATTAATATTTATACATAATTTTCTTTATTTTTTATGAAATGGAATTTTTTTTCTTTTGCACAATTCAACCCCTCCCCTCCCCCTCCCCCTCCCTAGTCGTGGGTACCGGATGTCCACAAATGTTTTTCCTAATCTATAAATGTTTAAAACTTTAATATTTATACATAATTTTCTTTATTTTTATGAAATGGAATTTTTTTCCCTTGCACTTTTCAACCATTCCCCTCCTTCTCCCCCTCCCCAGTCGCGGGTCCCGGATGTCCACCATCGATTTTCTTAGTCTACAATACATAAGGAACAAAATGAGACCACTCACGATACTTAATCATAAAATTGCACACGGACCTATGAAAAGCTGTAATTAGAAAACGGACTATTATTTAACAATCGGTAGCAGTTAAATTTTGAAAGGATTCCACAGACGATTTTGTTTATTCGGAATAAATTAAGACTTATAAAATGGTGTTAATAAAAACAGGAAAAACTGCGTTTTACTGAGGATTTTGAGAAATAAACTTCATTTAAGATTATTTTTCATTTTGAGCCATTTTTTTAGATTTATGCGTATCGGAATAAATATTTTTTTCAGGCGAATTAAGATATAACATTGTTTCTATAAGGATTGATAGATTAGATCTAATAAAACGATTCTAATTTCATAAGCTGGAATAAATACAGAATATTGTTAAAAGGAAATCAATATAATTTATGTTAATTATGGTTAAAAAAAATTAAAATTTGTAATATATATATGAATATAATCTGTATTATTAGAAACTGCATGTAAATAATCGGGAAAACTATATTAATTTAATTTCGTTTAGAAAGTAATTAATAAAACATAAGACGTAATCTGTGTCTCATAGAGAAGAAATTACTACATCTCATTTGTGAGATTCGTGGAATGCATATGTCATTGATTTATCTGAAAATGTCTTGTATAGATTATCTCCGAGGAAATATCGAATGACGATAGAAATAATAGTTTATAGAAGACAAAAGATTTTTCTTGGAACTGTACATACGCTAATAATTATATCTTTATCCTAATCATTTTTCATTGAATATTTGCAAAACAGCGAGTCGAGACGATAAATTGTTATATTAAGTCAGGAAAATAGTAATCAGTTTTACATCAAAATGTTAGCTGAGAATTTTTTTAATTTATAACAAACATAACTTTATAAAAAAAAAATTACATCTTCTCATATTATCATTCTTTTTTTTTTCTTTTTCGATACAGGGCAATTCAATAGTATTAAAATTTGATATATGGATATTTTTTTTCTACCTGAGCAATGTAACAAAAAATCTTTTTTAGTAAGTGAAATAAAGTTATGTCAACAAATATGACGTCATAAGACTTTTCAAAAAGTTAGTTTTAATTTTTTTTGTGTAGCCGTCTAAATAAAATTAGTCAATAAACAGAAGAATCAAAATATGCATTTGCTCTAATGAAATAAGCGAAAAGTTGTCCTTACTCCATATATGTCATTGGAACAGAAGAATGAATCGAATCAGGGCTGTAATAAGAATTCTAATAAAATAGAAAACAATTAAATGAAAACAATTAAAAATTGTACCAATTAAATTTCATATCATTAGAAAAATCGATACCATGGACAGAAAAAATGACGTTTTTACAGGGAAGGTCTCCATACCGGCATATTCCAAAAATATCTGAAAAAAATTACAGAATGTTCTTCTCATGAAAATACATACGTTTATAGAAAAAACTTTGGTGGTATCTTGATACAACGTCCATAAAAAACAAATTATAAGCAAAAAACTCGACAAAATTTGAGACTGTTTTTATAAAAATCTTAATATCTCTAGGAGTATCTATGCTATCTATGCTTTCCGCATAAAAATGAAAACAGTTAATTACAATAAGCTACTTAATCATAATCTACATTTTGAACGCTTTTGCTACATTAGTTTTTACAGGGTTATTTAAAATGTTTTCGTTCTTTTTCAATTTGTTGATGGCCCCCTATGGAGTTTCGTGTGAAAGTCTTTACGGAAATATATGACCTGTAGTATTATGTTTACATACTTAAGTTTTCAGGATAATTCGTCAAGTGTTTTCTAGATATTTAACAAAACTTAAAAAATCGCAAGTGGACGGTCATCTTTGGCCATTTAGTTTATACATATATACACTATATTGCCATTGATTATGGGACACTTGCGATTTTAGACATTTTACTAAATATCTAGAAAAATACATGAGGAATCATCTCGAAACTCTTAGTGTATAAATATAATAGTATACGTCATACATCTCCGTGAAGATTTTTTACCAAATTTCCATAAGGGACCGTCAACAAATTAAAAAAGAATGAATATCTTTTGAATAACCCTGTCAAAACTAATGTAGCAAAAGCGCTCAAACTCTAGATTATGATTGAATGCCTTATTGTAATACTCTGTGTTCATTTTTATGCAAATAGCATGCATACTCGCAGAGTAATTAAGGTTTTTATATAAATGGTCCCAAATTTTTCCAAGTTTTTTCCTTATAATTTCAGAGTTCTTAATATAAAATAATATTTTTTTCAGAAAATATAAAAAACAACATTGCACACAGTACCTTGTAATCAGAATTAAAAAATAATGAAAATTGTATACAAAATAAGTTGGTTTACTAAATAATTTTTTACTGCGCATGCGTCAACGATATCAAAATTTCATTTGCATATTATGTTAGCTAAATGTATAGAGTAACTTTTGTGAAAGTCACAAAATCATAAATTGAAAATTCTGAAAATAATCGTCAATTGAATAAGTTGAAAATCCGTTATTCTCAAAATGAAGCAAAAACAAGAGGGGTTGTATTCATATATTCATTGATTAGTGTCAATATAGAATACACAATACGGGATGTTACGACTACTTTTGGATAAAATCCCTCATTTTTTTGCTTCATTTTGGAAACAACGGATTTTGTTCTTTTTCTATAGACAATTACTTTCAGAATTTTCAAGCTATAATTTTGAGACTTTTACAAAAGTTGCTCTATACATTTAGCTAATATAATATGCAAATGAAATTTTGATATCGTTGACGCATGCGCAGTAAAAAATTTCTTAGTAAACCTACTCATTTTTCATACAATTTTTATTATTTTTTAATTCTGATTACAAGGTACTGTGTGCAATTTTGTTTGTCATATTTTCTGAAAAAAATATTATTTTATATTAAGAACTCTGAAAATTATAAGGGAAAAACTTAGAAAAATTTGGGGCCATTTTTATAAAACCCTTAATTACTCTGCGAGTATGCATGCTATTTGCATAAAAATGAACACAGTGTATTACAATAAGGCGCATTCAATCATAATCTAGAGTTTGAGCGCTTTTGCTACATTAGTTTTGACAGGGTTATTCAAAAGATATTCATTCTTTTTTAATTTGTTGACGGTCCCCTATGGAGTTTCGGTAAAAAATCTTCACGGAGATGTATGACGTATACTATTATATTTATACACTAAGAGTTTCGAGATCATTCTTCATGTATTTTTCTATATATTTAGTAAAATGTCTAAAATCGCAAGTGTCCCATAATCAATGGCAATATAGTGTATATATGTACAGGGTGTTTCACAAAGTACCCCTAACTTTAAAAATCTATAATTGGGAAACGGTGATAGATAGAAACATGAAACCAGTGGTATGTTTATTAAAAAAATCGTAAGAATCTTATACATAAATCAGAAAAATTAGTTTAAAATAACGCTCATAGATGGCGCTGAGTGCGATAAGCGCTCTGTTGAGACTGATATTGACGTCCTTAGCGCGAAATTTCTTTCCCCAAGTACTTTCGTCGTTCCAAGCCCAAGCTCGCACTCTGATAGGTTGTTGCTCTCGGCACTGTTTTCACTTAACTTTGCGATAATCATACTTGGCGTAGCGATAAATGCTTCCGTCGAGTTTGATATTCTTCCGAACCGAGTACAAAGTAAACCGAGTACAAAGTAAAAAGTTGTGTGTAAAAACTTTTAAAAAGTACAGCCTTCAGTAAGACACGTTCTATCCAATCCAATGCTGCAAGAGAAAAGTTACTTTGTACTCGGTTACGACGAAGGTGCTTGGGAAAAAAATTACGCGTCCCTAGCACTGATGCGAATTAAGGAGTTTTATGCGGAGTGGCTCTTCTTCGAAAAGGCACTTTTGTTTTTACGACACAATTTTGAATTCAATGCATATAATTTTCATTTTGTTCGCGTCAGCACAATAATAGACAAAAATAGTGTTTCTATAGGAACGACTCCTTTAAAACTGAAATGATAGAAACAACAACATTCGAAATAGCGTCTTTTATATATGTTTCTCGCATTTCAATTTTAAAATGTTTTTCCTATGAAAACACATATTTTTGTCTATTATTGTGCTGACGCCAACAAAATCAAAATTATATGCATTGAATTCAAAATTGGGTCGTAAAAGTGAAAGTGCATTTTTGAACAAGACCCACTCCGCACAAAACTCCTTAATTCGCATCAGTGTAAGTGACGTCAATATCAGCCTCAACAGAGCGCCTATTACTCTCAGCGCAATCTATGAGCGCTATTTTGAACTAAATTTTCTGATTTATGTATAAGATTCTTACGATTTTTTTAATAAACAAACCACTGGTTTCATATTTCTATCTATCACCGTTTCCGAGTTATAGATTTTTAAATTTAGCGGTGCTTTGTGAAAAACCTTGTATGTATGTATGTGTATTTACATATATATGTACGTAATATATTAAGATCTCTCATTGTTTACGTTTAAATTCATTAAATACCATTTACGCGCACTCTACAAAACCAACAGTTTTCGGTCACATTAAAATCGTTTGCTTTTGGCGAGGAAAAGTGCAGCTCGACAATTTGCGTGACGCTTTCGACTTTTCACGCCAAATATTCAAAACTATTTTATTTTTACGTACTGTTTACTGTAATTCCGCCGTTAATTTTGACTGCTCTTTTATTATGTACATTAGTAGTTTAATCAGTATTTTTTTTTTCAAAAAATTCTCAGTATGCCCAGTATGGCGACTTTCCTTGTTAGAAGCAATTTTCGTTGAGAATTATACAAAAATTGAGTTACATGTCTTGAGAGAGAATTATGCCAACAAAGTTCATGTGTTAAATATAGGTTTAAATAAGCAAACATATCTGAGACAAATATAAGTTTAAAGCTTTGAACATAAGTAAAAGTAAAGCTTTTTGCAAAACTTTGTCAAAATGTTTTTGATGTGGCTGATATACACTGTAAAGCATTTCAGTAACGTTACACCATAAAATGGGTGGAAGCTTTGCTGCCTCCCATTTTATGGAGTAACCTCGCTTCCTCCAATTTTAAGGAGCATTTTAACCGATAACCGGTGTAACATTGCAATGTTACACCAGTAATAAATGTTTACATTACACCATTATATAGGTTCAAAAAAAACACTCCATAGAGTAGGAGGCAGCAAAGCTGCCACCCATTATATAGTATAACGTTACACAAATGTTTTACTGTGTGCTGCTGAAAATACCTAATTAATTCTAATAATGTTTCTTTAGATGTTAAGAAGTTCTCTGCTTTGCGTATAATCGCAAGCTTTGGTTCTATTATAAAAAGTTATATTATAGTTTTGGTTATGTTATAAAACTCTTTTAAAATTACGAAGTGGAGCCCGTCTAATTTCGACTAAAGAAAATGTGTTTCGTGTGAAAGCGGTGTTTCTTTGACTTTAAAATAATTAAAATTTAAATTTAAAAACTCTTAAACTGTAATTTTAAAAAGAATAATAAAAGTTTAAAAATTAATAAAAAGAATTTAACTCTTAAAGTCATAACTATCCCAAAAAGCCTTGTTCAAAACCCCTGATTTTTTTTTTTTTTGCCATACATATTTCGCCCCTTCATTTTCCCACATTCGTAGTGCATAAAATAAAAGTTGAGTTTTTGACTCTTCTTTTGGGACTATATTTTTATTTGTGCCTTAGGGCCTTTTATGAAGAATTTGCTCAATTTTTTAAGATTTTTTTCAAAATATAATGCTAAGGAATACTTTATATCCTATACTTAATTTTGAATAATTGTAGATCTAAAGTTTTTAGTACTAAGAAATTTTTACCTTTTCTATGTTAAGCGCTTAATTTTTAACTATTACTTGTATCCTTTAGGGTCCCTTATTATGGCCTCCTTAAAAATGATTCAATTAACTAGTTTTTTTTCACCCAACAAGTTCTTAAGTAGGGTAACATCCCCAGTAATTGGCACTTTAAGAATTTGTCTTTAAACTTACTTCAATTTTCATTACAAAGAAATAAGATATTTATTTGGAAATATTTTTAAATCAAAGAGTGCATATCTGTACATCTATGTTGCCCACTAAAAGCAAAAAATTTTGAAAAAGTATTTTTATAAAAATATATTTATAAAAAGTTGCTGAAATCACCAGTAATTGGCACCTAGAGCACCAATGTATGACATTTTGTGATCCAATAATTGGCACAAGTTTATATTTAAAAAAAACTTTGCATTTTGCATTGGGTTTAATCCCTTTAAATGAATGTATTGTAGATGAAGGTGCTATATTTCAAGTTTTTGAGAGTAAGAAATCAGCATATTATCATATTAGTCTGAAATGTGAACACTTTAAAACAATACAATATACTTCTATTAATACCCAGTAATTGTCATGCTGTCCCCAGTAATTGTCTCTATGAAGATATAATGGATTCTAGTTACTGATAATATTTCATCTTTTCAAATAAAAACAAATGACAAACAAAATTAGTCTATAACTTTAAAAGTACTTCCAAAATAAGTGGTTTAATCTCAAATTCCTTGCGAATTCCTTGTAATTAGAATAGGTGCCAATTACTGGGAATTAGCAAAATTGAAGCATCATTAATTGGCATCTATTATTAATTCAGAAATCCAAATATTTATGTCGAAAGTACTTTTACACAATTAAAGTAACCCTTTTTAACTAAACAAAATCGTTGTCATTTAAAATTTAAAATATAATATAAATCATATAATAATGAATTGAAAAGCATTCCTCCCTTAAAACAAAGAAGAAGCATTTGCAACAAAAATGGCTAATTTCTTACAAGCCATAATTGTTTCTCTTTCCTAGGCACTATTGTCATCTAGTAGCATAAATCAAAGTTATAATCTTTAACGTAAATGGGCATAAATGGGTATATGGTCTTGCAATTTTAAAAGATTGGATATAAATCTTATTTTAGGACATGTTTGTAGGACGTGCCAATCACTGGTGCATGCCAATTACTGGGGGTGTTACCCTAGTTTATCTACTACATATATGACAAAAAAAAAGCTACTACCCATTTTGAATAATAATCAACTTCTTGGGGTCCAAGGTGCAGCTTTTTTAAAAATTGATTCGAATTACATGCAATTTCTTTTAACATCGTTCTAGCGCCCGTCGATTATTTTAAAACGTACTTGAAATATCTTTATGCTTAACTACATACCAATTAATTCCCTAGCACCTTGGCGATACCTGGCATCTTGAAGATTTTTCTCGATAAATAGTTAATATCTTGCATCCTTTTATGCTTTATTTTAGGAACCCTTTTTTCCATTTAGGTATTTTAATGTTGCTACAATCCAATTAAAAGTCTGGGGCATTCTAAAATCACATAGAGCCCGATCCGGGGTTCGGCATGAATTTTTCATCCAATAAGTTTTCCTATTCTTAATTAAAAATTTTATGTTGAGTTTTGGATCTTTCTCCGCAAACTATCACCTTTACATTTTACTTGGATACTAGGGCCCTATTCTATGCATTTTCTTCATTTTCTGCATTTCTTTGAAACTTTATTCTAATGATTAATTCATAAAGATGCTTAATTTTGATTATTAGCGGATCTAAATTGCTAAGAACGGAAAGAATATAATATTTTTTTATGCTGTGGCCCTATTATTAATCATTAACTGGCTCCCTTTGGGTCCTTTGTCAGAACACCATTAAAAATGATCTGATTGACTAGCTTCTTTTTTATTCTAACAACTTTTTAAGTCATACAGCTATTGCATGAAAGAGAGAAATATTTCTCATACTTCAACTACCACCAATTTTGAACAGTAATCTTCTTTTGGGTCTTTTTGCAGCTTTTTGAAGAACAATCCGACTATATTACAATTTTGTGTAACATAGTTTTAGCGTCCTCTAGTAACTTTAAGACTACCAACTATATTCTAGTTAATCACCTGTCCCCAAGGACTTGGGTCTTTTTCTTATCGAAGCTACCACCTTTTTCGAGCTTACTCGCCTTTTTGTCCAAAAACTGATGTTTATTCACTAGAGCCGTAAATAAAAAATCGCGTTAATTTAAAAGTAACTTTAGTTAAATGCTTTCATTCATTTTTTTTAAAATATCGAGTTAATGTTAAAATTCATTCGTGAAAATTATAGGAGTGCGCACCTTAAACCGCTTGAGGAAAAATTCTTTAATTGGAATCTAAGGACACCATTTCAATGCACGGTGAAAAAAATCCGTTAAATTTGCGATAAAATCTGCTGGCAACGATGTTGAAAGCAGTTTTTGCCGTAATACTTTACCAGTGCATGTTACTTTAAATTGTGGCGTCCTAAATCTCAGGTTCGTTCGAAAAAGGATCACTTGCAATGTTGCGAAATCAAGACCCCCGAAACTAGGTTCATTTAAAAGATTTTCAAAAAGTATAATACCATACAAAATGAGTGTTGTTTAAGGTTATTAAGACGAGCCCCGGGCTACGCCGGGCAGGTCAGTTAGTATACTAATAAAATAACAAATTTCTCTGTCTGCGTGTGTGTGTGTGTGTGCAATGGCTAGCAAAATCTACCGCATGTAGAAGTCTGAAACTTTAAGAGAAGATAGTCCAAAACATGTCTTCATGCACCTGAGTCAGAGATTTTTTATATTATAAGGGCCATGGCCCATGGGCCCCTTACCATTTTTATGCATATAATTGTTAATAACTTGACCACTATTCATCCAATCTTCTTCGTTTCTGAGGAACTTTCTCTACTTAGTTATTTCAGACTTTTTACTTTTTAGTTATGATCCCCTTGGGCTCCGTTTCAGGACACCTTGAAGTTTTCTGATAATAAATTGTTTATGTTGCGGCCAATACCCGAGCCTGGCCAATTTTAGAACTGGCTGGCCAATACCCGAACTGGCCAAGCTTCTTGGCCAAAACCCGAAATACATGAAATGAATAGCGTATTTCGGGTTTTGGCCGCCCAATTCGCGAACTGGCCGGGAGCCTTGGCCAACACCCGAATTATGATGCATAGGCACCAATTTTTTCTTGTAATTAAGATAATGTATGTGGTGGTTACTCGATAACCCCCCCATATGTTTTGTTTAATTCAATTTTATTAGCCATTTTATTTCCTATCACCTCCTTTTTATTAATGTTCTTAATTTAAATTTTATTTCGATTTCGTTTCTTTTCATATCGTCGCCTGTAATCTTTTCTTTCGTACTTTGCTTTCGAATGTTCCAAGCCGGTAAAATCCTGTTCGATGTCATTCCTTCCGGTTTAGAAATCCTTCGAGAACATTCTAGCTTGTTCTATGGGTGGAACTTCCGTTTATTCGGACACTCCCCTTAGCCTATCAGTTTAATTTCCGCAGGTGACGTATTTTAAGCCATTGAGTGCATGGCCACCTGCTTTGGCCTCCCTTCTTTAGGGGATTATCAATTCTATTCATATTAAATTCATATTTCTCCATACTTTGTATCGTAACTTGGCTTAGTCTTCCTCACTCCCCCTTTCGTACGTCGCCAACTTGGCGTATCCCGGATTTACAATAACCCTTGCTCTTTTTCCCTCCTGACTCTCGGCAGTCAGCGACAGTCGCGCTGTTAGACTCCTGCCGTGATGGATGCTGCTGGCTGATCAAAATTTAGCGGAAATTCCGGGGCAAGTGTGCGCCCCCCGTGACCGTTGGATGGAGCAAGTTTTATTCTGCAAATGTCCATGCCAGGATTACTCAGTTGATTTTTTAAGGCGGCGATGAGTAAGGCTATATTCAAAAGTATCCAAAAATTATTTTGTTTTGTTTTTTCTTTTTGGTTTCACAATTTAAATAAGGTGACATCATGAATCTTCTGTTTGTTGCTCTTGTGCTAACTTCCTAGCGAAAGTAGAGTGTCGTCATGTTTCTTCTAAATATTCTTACTCATCATCTTCTCGTCAAATAATGCTCTCTAACCAATTTATATTCTCAACTCTCCAAATAACGTTTAATGAGTTCTCCGTCCTCTGAAAAGTAGGCTCAGGAGTGGAGTCTCTTTCAAGAAGTGAAGGTATTTATTACGTAAAGTCTTCATCCCATAAGCTGTTTTCATTGTATAGATATTTTGGCCCAAGAAATATATATATTATATATAAATTTCTGAATATCACGGGGCGTTCCAGAAGAGAATATAGGTACAACTCTGTCTGGAAAAATTATCTGCTAATATAAATATATATTTGAAAATTACATGTACCTATGTGATGTTTTAGTTCATCCTGTGAAGATACATAAAAATGTGGTTTAAAGAAAAATTTGTTGTTCCAATATATCAATTTTATGATTAACATCGTTTGTGAAATCATTTCTTCAAAATATATGATAATTTGATTAATGTGTACGAGAGTAAGAATATATATACTTGTGAAGAAATATTCAATATTCATAAAAAAAAAGGTAAACAAGTTTTTTCATGAAAAATAAAAGTATTTTTACTTGCAATCTGTTTGCATTTTAATTTCCTGTGCATGTGTCTGTCTAGTATTATTCGTCAGCAGCCAAGGACTTCACAGGTAACTTTATTTCTTTTATCAATTTATATTTCTTTTATAATTTACCTTTGAAACTGTTGTCATCTTGATTTAAGATTTCTTTTATTATTTTAAAAGAGGTAATGAAGGTAGCCATTTCGGGTCTTTTGCCGGCCCTCATTCTTCGCAATGTACATAATCATTTATACGATTCACTTGGCCTACTTCTGAGTTTGAAACAAAATAAAAAAAAGTGTTTCTCCTCCCATCGTCTTCCTTTTAAAACACAACAGCATTCAATTTCCTTTGGTGCAATGACCAACGCTTGTCCATCATCTTCCCTGGCTACCATTGTATTTTTGTTATAGATACATATTTTCAAAAAAAAAATATCTTCAATTATCTTCAATTATTTTTCATTATCTTCAATTATGTCTTCATTATCTTCAGTTGTATTTTCATTTTCTGCAAATTATTTCTTCATGCAATGATTAATATTTTATAATTATATTTTATTCAGTGTCGTACAATAAATAAATGCAATATAGCTTGATTTTATGCTGACATAATATTTTTCTGGAGCAGTGCAGTATCAATATCACATAATTTATCAATATATTTTCTTGCCATGATATAATTTGTAACTAATATATATATTATTTAACGGAGGTGCAGGTAAATATAAATGATAATGCTAACATAAATTATTCTCTTCTCATAAATATAACAATATATGTTTTGAGCCATATAATAGATATTTACATAAGTTTTTGGGCCATGTTATTTTGATCACATGATAAGAAAGATATTTTTGCATTTTCTTCTCTTCGTTATATATTTGTTATTCTTTTTAATATATAAAAATGGTATATCACGTAAATGAAATTCGTCATTTTTTTTTCTAAATAATGGGTCAATTTATATATATATATTATTATTCATTACAAGACCAGTCTATAACCAAACTTATCATGTCATTTATTGAGCTCTTAGATTAATTTTTTTTCATCATGCCACCCAAGTCTAAATTAAATATTGCCATTCAGCCATTCGATGGCAACCCTCAGACTGTGGAATTCTTCTTAGATCAATTATCTGATATACAAGAGTTAAATAATTTCACAGATAAAGAACTTTTTGTTCTCTTCAAATCCAAACTTGAAGGCACTGCCTTACTCTTCTTTCTTGAAATTCAGTCTCAGCTCAAGAACTCTAATTTCCAAGACATTCGAAAAACTTTTATAGACTATTTCTTACCCTCAAAAAAGTCTGTTTCTCTTAAGTCCTTGCAGAACTTAAGTTTAGATTCAAGTGAATCAGTCAAAAATTTTGCTTTTCGACTGGATAAACAACTTCGGCTGGCTTACCCTAAATTGGATCCTCCTGCTCTCAATTCATTAAAATTCACTCATTTTCTTGAGGCTTTGCCTAAACAAATTAAACGAAAAATTCTTGAAGAAAATATTTCATCTTTTGAGTTAGCTCTTGAACGAGCAAATTTTCTTCAAGATATTTAGGACTCCCCTCCTAAAAAATCTTACGAGAATTATAATCAAGCCTATTGTTTGGATACTGAAAAAGTCCACGATAATTCTAATAATGTTCTTCATAAAACTCCTATAAAGCATACGAAGGATAAGGTTTATCACAATTCTCAAACCAACTACTCTACTTTGCAAACTCCAAAAGACAATTCTCATGCTCCTCGTAATTTTCAAACAAAACCTAGAACATATTCGCCTTCTCCACCGAGACAAGAGGCTACAAATAAACGTAACAATAATTTTCATCAACGTAATTTTTACCGGAAACGTCCTTATCAACCCACCTTTGACAAGTTTTCTCACAAAAAAAATTCTACATCCTTTTATCACAGACGAGATGTTGTGCAGTGTGCGTTCTGTGGGAAATTCAATCATCGTATGGACTCATGCTTCAAATTCAAAAACATTATTAGTAATTCTAATCAAAACTCGTCATCTCATTTTTCGTCTCACCCTCACAGAAGACAAAGCCACACCTCTTCTTCTGAAAATAAAAACAAGGTTTACCATTTAAACACATAAGGGAGACTGGTTCTACTGACCGCCTTCTCTCCCGTAATTCTCATTCAGGGTCAGTACTCTTTGACAACAAAAACAAACATCAACAATTTGACAAACGCTCTTCAGTTTCCTTAGTGTCATCCACAGCTGTCCAAACTTCTCCTATGACAGCTAAACTTAACAAATCTTCCTGTTCATATAATTCGTTGACATCCAAACAAAATCTTGAAATTGATGATAATGTACAAGAAAGACATGTCATCTGCAGCTCATTTAATAATTCATATGTTCTTCCATGCATACTCATAAACATTCAACATAATGAAATTTCAACGCTAATTGATACGGGATCAAGTTTGTCACTCTTGGATCAGGAATGCTTTAATAGCATTAAATCCAGGATTCACTATAAATTCTTATCCCGTAATGTATCTGTGTCTACCATAAATTCCAAAGTTTTTTTCAAGGGATGCATAGAGGTTGCCTTTAAAATTGATAAATTATTCTTTCATCATGTCTTTTACCTTACAAAGATACAAAATGTTCATTTTCAAGCCATACTTGGATTTGAGTTTATCAACAAACATTCTATTACCATATCACCCAGCTTTAAGTCTATTTTAATTAAAGATAAACATATTCCTTTTCACAGTTATAACGAATCTCCTACTTGCTATTTTATGAATTCTGAATATAATTATGTTAATTCAAGTGTACCATATTCTTTAGATGTACACAAGATGTCTTGTTATGAAGATTCTATGTCAAATAATCTAAGTAATGGTATTTATTCTGATAATATATGTGCAAATTATGATGACACAAATTTACAATTAGTCAACAATTATACAACCTATCCTTACAATTATAGTTTTCAAAATAATGGTTTGTTTACAAATAATGTTGCTAACACTGCTATGAATTTTCATAATCCTTATATTGATGGTAATTTTACTTATTTTTCTAACTATTTTCCAACTGATTATGGTAATGTTGTCAACTATGTATCTACTAATGATAATATACCTGGCAAGAATTTTTCATCTGAAAACACTAATGATCTTAGTTATGTTGGTGAAAAGCAAACCCATTTAAATATTGGTAATAAAATTTTGGTGAATTCCAATATGGTACAATTACTCAATAGAGAATTAATTCCTCCTAATTCTTTTGTTTATTTACATGTTAAGTACTTGAATCCTCCATCTGAATATTTTATTTTCAAACCCAATTTAAAAAATAAAGGTCTTGTGTTACATGAATCATTGCACTCAAATTCTTCAATTCAAAATGATTTATTTTTGGTTGTATGTCAGAATATATCAAAGCTGGATATTCATTTAAATAAAAATTCAATTATTGGCGAATGTATCAATGTAGATGAGAAAGATATTGAGGAATACTCTTTTGATTTGGATTTTGAGAACGATTATTGTAATTTAATTTTACCATCTGAAGAGATTAAAAGAAAACGTATTCAAGAATTATCTCCAAATGACTTTGATTTAAAACATTTACCTCCTCATGAAAGGGACTCTTTGACCAAATTATTATGTAGTAAAGCTTTAGCTTTTTCAAAATCTCTTGACACTTTAGGTCATACGGACCTGGTCAATCCTCAATTCACTATGCTAAATTCTCATCCAGTCAAAACTCTACCTTTTCCTGTGCAACAGGCACTTGAGCAAGAAGCTCTTGACCAAATTAATCAAATGTTAAATGCTGGCATTATTGAGAGATCAAATTCGTCTTGGGCCTGTCCCATGCTTCTTGTTAAAAAGAAGAGAACTGATATGTCAAAGCCTCAAAAGTATCGTTTGGCTCTAGATTTAAGATTGCTAAATTCGATTATTATTCCATCCTCATATCCTCTTCCTAGAATTCAAAATCTATTGGTGCAGTTATCAAAATTTAAGTATTATACTACTCTTGACTTGCCCTCTGCATACTGGCAGATTGCGGTACCTAAAGATATGCAAGATAAACTCAGTTTTACTACTCCATGGGGAATTTTTACCTATTTACGTTTAGTATTTGGCCTGAAGACAGCCGCCAGCACCTTCCAACAATTAATCGACTCTGTTATTCAATTATCTCAAATTGATTCCTGTTATGCATATCAAGACGATATTGTAGTGGGTGCTAATTCATTTGAAGAAATGTCTATGAAACTCACTAAGCTATTAGACACTCTTATTGCTAACAACATTACCTTGTGTCCTGAAAAGTGTACTTTTATGCAAACAAGTATTAACTTCTTGGGTTTCCAACTCACAGATCATAAAATTCTTCCTATTACGAGTAACATTTTAAAAATCACTTCTTTTCCAACGCCTAAAACCAAGAGGCAAACGAAAAGTTTTATAGGTTTGTGTTCATTTTATAGGTCAATTATTCCAAATTTTGCTAAATTGATTACTCCTCTCATTGAAGTCACCAAACCTAAAAATAAATTTTCTTGGAAAACTGAGCAGGAAAATGCATTTAAAAAATTAAAAGACATATTCTTCCAAAAACCTATGCTCAATCTTCCTAATTGGAATGAAACGTTCTATGTTAATACAGATGCATCAAAGACAGCAATTTCAGCTGTTCTTATGCAGAAATTTGATGGTGAACTAAAACCCATCTCCTATTATTCCAAAACTCTATCTCAATCAGAAAGACACTACCCTGCCATCAAATTGGAACTTTATGCCATTTACAAAGGCATAACAGCTTTTAAATACTATATTTTTGGTCGACCCTTTATTCTACTATCCGATGCCAAACCTCTTAATAATTATAAAAAGGCTACATCTCCTGCTGATATTACTACTCGATGGATGTTAGAACTATCAGAATATTCGTACACATTCCAGCATGTACCAGGCAAAGAGAATGTGTTAGCAGATTTTCTGAGTAGAACACATCACATTCCTACTGAAGATCTCAATAATAATCCAGATCTTATTTCTTCACAAGAACCTCTACCTATTGTTGATAATCAAAACGATTTACATAATGACATTCCTCACTTTCCATGTGGTTTAATTGACAAAATCCACCACACATGTCATCTTCAAAGTGACTCTTCACCTCCAAATAATGATAATAATCAAGATCCATTATTAGAAATTCTTGATCACACCATCTTCTCTGAACAACAAAAAGACCCAAAAATTAAGCATATTTATGAAGATCTTAAAAATAATAAGAAATCTAAAAGTTTAAATGGCTACTATATTAATCCAAGTAATGAGTTACTTTGCTACAATGGTCATTTTTCTTCTGAAGATATTGAGCTACACAAAGCTGTTTTACCTTTGTCACTTAGAGCAAAAGCCTTAAGAATTGCTCATATTACTCATACTGGAATTCATAAAACCATTGTTAATTTAAAGAAAAGATTTACCTGGAAAACCCTTGTTTCAGATACCATTAATTATGTCAACTCTTGTGAAATTTGTTTAGTAAACAAAAATCATAAAAAAAATACTGCTCCATACCTACCTGCGCCTCTTCCAACTGCTCCCAATCAAAAAGTCTCTATGGATTTACTCGGCCCATTGAGGAATCGTCAATACGTGATGACAGTCATAGATCACTTTTCTCGTCATTTAGAATTATATGCCTTGAATAATATCAGCGCTGAGTCTGTTACAAAAGCTTTATTACATTACATTTCCACTCATGGAAAACCTGAATTAACGCTCACTGATCATGGCTCTCAATTTACTAGTGACATGTTTTCTTTCTTTAATAAAAAGCTTGGCATTAAATTAGAACACAGTTCTGTAGCCCATCCCCAGGCCAACGGATTAAGTGAACGAGTCAATTCTCAAATAAAATCGTCTGTGAATACAATGGCTTCACAAGGATGTGATATACCAACTGCTCTAAAAATTCACCAATCCATATATAATGCTACACCTCATCCAGCCACAAAATTCACTCCAAATCTTCTTCATTTTGGAAGAGAAATAAACGACATTTATTCCAATTATAAAACTCAAGTTTCATGGAAAATTCTCAATACTGCATATGAAATTCATAAATTGATGGATGTTATTGAAAAAATATACTATCAAGCTTACAAGAATAACGAATCGTCTAGACAAAAGGTGTACCAAAAATCCAGAGAAAAATTAAAGTTTTCCAACATCAATGTTAATGACATTGTTTACTTAAAATTTCCCACTGTGTTTAACAAAAAAATACAAGGCCCATACCTGGTAAAGAAAATAATTTCTCCTGTGCTTATTCAAATTCAAGATTCTAATAATAGTCACGCTTCACCCATGTTGATTCGCACTAACAGAATCTTGAAGCTTCAAAAGAGAAATGAAGCATTGCAATATCCTTCAGTTTCTTCTAAAAGTGTATCACATGATCAAGCTCCTGTTGATAATGCATCTTCTACTCCTGTGAGACAACACTCTCCTACTCAAGTTTCAAATCATGATGCTGCTTGTAACACATCTCCTCCAATTCTTTCTTCTTCTAAGTGTCAACAAACATCTTCTTGTTCAAGTAAATCAGTACTGTCACAAGCTCCTCCTGATAGCACTCATACTGGTGTTAAAAACAAGTCTACTCAATATAAAAATTATGATCTTCGCCCTCGCAATCATAAATTGTATAAAAAATAAACTAACCTTCTTTTTCCTTTTTCAGGATGACTCTTGAGTTGTAGTATAATCAGTCAATGCTAGCTAGACTGATATTCCAGTAAGAAGAATCACTGTGTAATTTTTTTTTCTTTTCTCCAAGCTGCAGGCAGCTGTTGTTATGTTTTTTTTTCTTCATTATCTAAGTCTTCTTCTCCCTGATACAATACAACAGTCATCCTCATGATGTATGTATGGTTTTCAATAGTTGTATTATTTAATGCATTTATCTCTATGTCATAATTATTACAATATATACATAATCTCATGTATGCCATACTTTTAAATCTTATAAAGTCTTTAATTACAATAGTTGGTGCTGAAATTGAGAAAGAATTTGTCCTTTTATATTCTGGTTATAATATTATGTCATTATTTAAAGTTATTTTTGACAAATGTGTATTCTAATAAGAAAGGTGAAATTGTAATTAATATAGGGTAAACATAAATTGGAGTACTCCTCAAATTATTTTCTCTATTGTGACTTCTCTTTACAATGCATGCATGCTTTGACATTTAACCTCTTAAAAAAAAAAAAAAAAAAAAAAAAAAAAAAAAAAAAAAAATGCATGATAAACTTATATATACTAATATTTCTTCTCTTCTTGTTGAAGAATAGAAGGTGAATGACTCACAATAAGTAGTATATTTTTTTATATACTTTTGGGTATTTATACTTTGGATCCAAAGAGGTTGGTTGAGTCAATATATATATTTATATAAAGCAAATACTTGATATATGACAAATACAAAATTGATCACTTACTTAATTTTTTTTTTTTTAAAATGTTTGAGAATTACAATTAAATATGTTCAAGATATCTTTTATATAAAATTTTGACATAATTGATTTTTTTGTTTGTAAGTTGACATTATCAAGTCATATATAAGATTGACATATTCATATCAGTTTCTTCCTTTTTTTCAGAATATTAAATATCTTAGCTTTTATGTTTATTTTGAATGATGTATAATATTAAGAGTATTTATGCAATTATTGTCAATTTATTTTGAAAGTGTTCAAGAATGTTCCTTTATGAGAGTGTAAAGATTCTCTCTGTGAAAATTGTTATATTCATTTTGAAGATGTTTTTGTTGAAATATAATATCATACTTTTGCTACCAATTTAACATATGCCATTCTTTTTGCAACTTATTATTTTATTTCCTGTGAGAATGTGTTATTGAATAATGCTAAGGTTATTCATTTAAGATTTATGGAAGGCTTAAAAGGCTATGTGGTGATATAAGTAAATTTTTTTATGAGAGCCTAACTAATCTCTCTGCACCATTTATATATATATATATTTTTTGTTCAATTGTCAACTTACAAATTCATTCAATTTATTATGTGTTATTTGAAACCATATATTTTATATATAGTTATAGTATGATTCATATACAGTTATAGTATGTTTCATTTTGTTGACAACTAAGAATATAAATATACATATTATTGTATAATCAAATATTTTGACATATGCTAAAGCATTCTACTATTATAGTGCATTTTGCACAGCCTAACAAGAGACTCGTCAAAGTTAAGGACTGTTGTTCTGCACATAGACATAGACTTTAAATTTTTTTTTGATATATGATAGACACTTCTGGAAGAAATTTTGTATACCTTCCATTTTAACATTTACTGTAGTTGGTATATTTACATAAGGATTACTATCATAACAATAATTATTTTTTTTTTATTATTTAAACATCATGTAAAACAATTATTTATATTCATATCACTATTTCTGATACATTTATTTTGTGTAATTATTTTGTATATTTGTACATGTGTTAGAAAATATTGTCTCGATGAAAAAATTGTTCATTTTTGTCATCTCACCAATATTTTCTTTTGGGGAACCCCGGGTAAATATGTGGTGGTTACTCGATAACTCCCCCATATGTTTTGTTTAATTCAATTTTATTAGCCATTTTATTTCCTATCACCTCCTTTTTATTAATACTCTTAATTTAAATTTTATTTCGATTTCGTTTCTTTTCATATCGTCGCCTGTAATCTTTTCTTTCGTACTTTGCTTTCGAATGTTCCAAGCCGGTAAAATCCTGTTCGATGTCATTCCTTCCGGTTTAGAAATCCTTCGAGAACATTCTAGCTTGTTCTATGGGTGGAACTTCCGTTTATTCGGACACTCCCCTTAGCCTATCAGTTTAATTTCCGCAGGTGACGTATTTTAAGCCATTGAGTGCATGGCCACCTGCTTTGGCCTCCCTTCTTTAGGGGATTATCAATTCTATTCATATTAAATTCATATTTCTCCATACTTTGTATCGTAACTTGGCTTAGTCTTCCTCACTCCCCCTTTCGTACGTCGCCAACTTGGCGTATCCCGGATTTACGATAACCCTTGCTCTTTTTCCCTCCTGACTCTCGGCAGTCAGCGACAGTCGCGCTGTTAGACTCCTGCCGTGATGGATGCTGCTGGCTGATCAAAATTTAGCGGAAATTCCGGGGCAAGTGTGCGCCCCCCGTGACCGTTGGATGGAGCAAGTTTTATTCTGCAAATGTCCATGCCAGGATTACTCAGTTGATTTTTTAAGGCGGCGATGAGTAAGGCTACATTCAAAAGTATCCAAAAATTATTTTGTTTTGTTTTTTCTTTTTGGTTTCACAATTTAAATAAGGTGACATCATGAATCTTCTGTTTGTTGCTCTTGTGCTAACTTCATAGCGAAAGTAGAGTGTCGTCATGTTTCTTCTAAATATTCTTACTCATCATCTTCTCGTCAAATAATGCTCTCTAACCAATTTATATTCTCAACTCTCCAAATAACGTTTAATGAGTTCTCCGTCCTCTGAAAAGTAGGCTCAGGAGTGGAGTCTCTTTCAAGAAGTGAAGGTATTTATTACGTAAAGTCTTCATCCCATAAGCTGTTTTCATTGTATAGATATTTTGGCCCAAGAAATATATATATTATATATAAATTTCTGAATATCACGGGGCGTTCCAGAAGAGAATATAGGTACAACTCTGTCTGGAAAAATTATCTGCTAATATAAATATATATTTGAAAATTACATGTACATATGTGATGTTTTAGTTCATCCTGTGAAGATACATAAAAAATGTGTTATAAAGAAAAATTTGTTGTTCCAATATATCAATTTTATGATTAACATCGTTTGTGAAAATATTGCTTCAAAATATATGATAATTTGATTAATGTGTACGAGAGTAAGAATATATATACTTGTGAAGAAATATTCAATATTCATAAAAAAAAAGGTAAACAAGTTTTTTCATGAAAAATAAAAGTATTTTTACTTGCAATCTGTTTGCATTTTAATTTCCTGTGCATGTGTCTGTCTAGTATTATTCGTCAGCAGCCAAGGACTTCACAGGTAACTTTATTTCTTTTATCAATTTATATTTCTTTTATAATTTACCTTTGAAACTGTTGTCATCTTGATTTAAGATTTCTTTTATTGTTTTAAAAGAGGTAATGAAGGTAGCCATTTCGGGTCTTTTGCCGGCCCTCATTCTTCGCAATGTACATAATCATTTATACGATTCACTTGGCCTACTTCTGAGTTTGAAACAAAATAAAAAAAAGTGTTTCTCCTCCCATCGTCTTCCTTTTAAAACACAACAATGTAACCTTAAAATGCACAGTAAAAATATTCCCATTGATTATATTGAACCGAAATATTTTAGTGTACCCAACTAAATTAACCAAAAATAGTACACAATTCCCTTTCAATATCAAAATTAATTGATAAACCAAACAAGATGACAATTACAAGTTAACCGGAACCTTTACTCGAGTTAGAGCACGGACAGGCTGACGGCTAGATTATTTGAATTCATAGACACTTTCAACTATGTTAAAAAGTATTAAGCCGAGTACCTATATCTATTTCGCGAATTGGCCAATCGCATCTGGCCAGTTCGCGAATTGGCCAATTGCATCTGGCCAGTTCGCGAATTGGCCAGTCATTTGTTAATGTTGCTGGCCAATTTGGGAATTGGACGGCCAGTTCTAGAATTGGCCAATTTCGGGTTTTGGCCGCAACATTTATAAACTGTTTTCATTTAATCCGATTTTCATTTTTGGGATTGCTGTTCCATTTAGATGTTTCAAGTTTTTAGATTCCATATAAAGCACTTTGGCCCCATGGGTATTATAGGGCCCGGTCATGGGCCGCTTGAACATTATGTGCGTCAAACATTTTTCACCAACTAAATATCTCAATTTCTCAGTGCAAAACTTAAAAATTGAGTCTTGGATTATTTTACAAGATACAACACCCTTGTTTTTTTTTTTTTTTTTTGTCAGGCCTCATAGCCCTTTTTCAAATATTTACCCAATCAATACGTGCATTTAACATAAATATTAATCTAACGAATAATTTATATTCTATGCTTAATTTTGACTAATTAAAGATCTAAAACATTTTAACATATTTTCATGTTAGGGCTTTGGTTTTAACTTTCAGTTGACCTCTCTGGAACTCCCTATTATAGTTCCTATATTTTTCCTATATTTTTAGGTTTTTCAGCTACTACATAAACGACCAAAAATTCTCAGATTACAGCTATCACTTACTTTCAATATAAATAAGTTTCTTTAGGCCCATTGTGCAGCTTCTTTAAAAATTATCCAAATTGCTTTCAAGTTTATTTAATATACAATAAGCTACCTCTTATTGCTTTGGTACCTACAAAAAGTATTTTTATACCCAAATACATGCGAAATTATTGCTTGGACACTCAGGGCTCGTTTCTGGGCCCCAAGTGTACAGAGCAGTAATTTAAGTAAGAAGTTTAAATAACAATATATTTTTAATAAATTGCTTCATTTTAATACGATCTTCATTTATAGGATTCTTTATCCATTTAGATATTTTTAATTTTTGATATTCCATATAAGACAATTACCCCCCCCCCCCCCGATGGAATGAACAGGCTCCAGACCAGGGCCTCCTGAATATTTTACGAAAGAAATATATTTCATTCCCTAAATTTCTCATCTTCTCAGTACAAAAGTTTAAAGATGAGTCTTGGACTGTTCTTTCAAGACGAACACCCTCATATTTTTATTAGGGGCCGAGCACCCCATTTTAAACATTTTCCAATCAATTTGTGTATTTCTTAAAAAAGTATTCTTACGAGTAACTCATACCCTGTACTTAGTACTTAGTTTTGACTAATTGTAGATATAAAGCGTTAAGTATTGGGATAGTTTAATATATTTTTCCGTTAGAGCCGTCTTTTTAAATGTCAGTTGGCCTTCTTGGGATTCCTATTATAGATGCCTTAAAAATGGTTCAGTCCTCTTGCTTTTCTTTCAAAAAACTTCTTAGGTTATTCAGCTACTACACAAACACAAAAAATAGACTTTAGCTACCACTTATTTATAATATTAATCGCATTCTTTGGGCACTTTGTGCAACTTTTTAATAAATGATCCAAATTGCTCGCAATTTCCTTTGACATAGTATTAGCGTCCTTCCATTACTTTAATAACAACAAAAAATGTTTTTCTTTCAACTATATGCGAAAAAAGTCCCTGGCCTCTTGGAGCCTGATACAGGTGCCCTTGAATTTTTTGTACCATAAATTGTTATAAAATTAACTACTGTTAAATACTAACTACTGTCAATTTCCATTTTTGGAACCCTTTTCCCATTTGCTTATTCCCTAGTTCCTTCTTTCCATTTAAGAGCATGGGAGGCCCTAAAGTGCCGTAGGACCCTTGAACTTTTTATTTGCAATCATATTTTATCCCCTCATTTTCCCACCTACTCAGCATAATTTTAAATTTAATTTTTGGACTCTTTTTCCAGAACGTACACCCTGAATTTTTTACAGTAGTCCTAGGGTCTTTTTAAAAGATATTTTTTTACGAATTTTTTAAAAGTATTATTCTAATGAATAAATCATAGCCTATGCTTATTTTTAACTAATTGTAAATCTAAGGTTTTAAATACTAAAGAATTTTACATTTTCTATGTTAGGGCTCCTCTTTTTTAACTATAAGTTGTTTCCTTTTGGATCCCATAATATATCTTACTTAAAAATTATCAAATTCACTAGTTTTTTTTTCCAACAAGTTCTTAGATCCTCCAGCTACTACAAAAACTACAATATATAAATATAAATATTAGATACTACACATTTTGTATAATAATCATCTCCTTGGGGCCCTTTGTGCAGCTTTTAAAAAATATATTCGAATTGCATGCAGTTTTCTTTAACATCGTTCCAACATCCGCCGATTATTTAAAAAAGTACTAAAAATACCTTTATACTCAACTGCATACAAGTTCCTAACACCTTGGGATGCCTGGCATATTGAAGTTTTTGCACCATAAATAATTAATAACTTACGCCTCTTAATCCCAACTTTATTTTAGAACCCTTTTTCCATTTAGCTATTTTAACGTTTCTACACCCGAGTTAAATATCTGGGGCAGCCTAAAAACATCTAGGGTCTAATTCGGGTTCCATTGAAATTTTTGTGCGGTATAAATTTCCCATTTGCCAATTTCCTCGCAATTTGAACGCAAAGTTTTAAAGTTAAAATTTCGATCCTTCTCTGCGGGACAACACTTCCTCATTTCTTCGGCCACTAGAGCCCTGTTCTAAGCACTTCTTTCTATTTTTTGTGCATTTGTTTAAAATTTCATTCTAATGATTAATTCATACTTAGATGACAATTTGGCTACTTTCTGTATTATGAAATTTTCTCTTAGACCTCAGCAACTGACATTTTCGAACATTAATGATGCATTATTTTTTTGGGTATTATAGGCTTGATTGTTACTTCTAGTGCATGTTATTTTAGTCATGGGGACCCAGATCCCAGGTTTGTTTGGAAAGAGATCGTTGGAAACGCAGAGGATATCAATAAGTTCCCCGAAACTGCGTTCATTTAAAATATTTTCAAAAAGTATAAAATCATACAAAGATGAGTGTTGTTTAATGTTATTATAATATGCCCCGGGAAAAGCCAGGTGGGTTAACTAATTACGTTTAAAACAGATTTTTATAATTATACAATTTTTATATATGATATAAAAACGCATTTTAGATTTCAGGTGTGTTTTACAGTTTTTAATTTAAGAATTCTTTCAACATCAATATAACTATTTTTGCTCTAAGTTTCTATGCACTTACTCAGTATATAAATATACATTATTTTACTTTTCAAATAAATTTTTAATTGATCACGAAGTTTTTACTTATATATTTCAAACAAGATTTTTAGTATTGCATGATATAAAAAGTATTATATATATACATATATATATATATATATATATATAATAAAATACTGTACAATAAAATACTGTAAATTGCACAAAATATTCTGTTTTATATTTGCGCATGTCATATTCCTCAATAAATAAATTTTTTTTTTCTAAAAGAATTACATCGTCCTTGTGCAATAGATTGGGTATGATCAATGCAAATTCCCATTACATTCGACCTAACAACGGGAAATAACACTTCTCATTTCCTATCAAGTGGGTGAAATAAACGAGAGAAAGCTGCTCAATACATATTCAATTGTCATCAAGGGGTTGACATATGAAGCATGCACTGATGACATGTTCGAAAATATATTACATTCACTTCTGGCCGCTTAGAAATAGCCAGTCCACGTATTTTACATATTATTCAAAATAATATTTATGAATTGTTCATATTTCATAATATTGAATATTTAAAGGTATAAAATATGCACGTTAAGTGATAATATATACAGTGTCTAAGTAAATAGTTATTTTACTCATACTACGAATTAACGATTTCTTTTAAATTCAAAAGAAAAATTCGTATGTAACTCAAACAAAATTATGGGAGAGAAGCATACTCGGCCTCCGCTTTTAATAGACTGTTGTTATTTTCCCGTAAATTGCAGAAAGAGACGTCATCTACTGTTGGAATTTTATTCACAAGAATCATGTTACTTTTAATTAGAAAAAGCTTCAAACTATCACGTGCTGTTTTCAAACAATAAAAAAAAAATAGCTGTTTTGATCCAACTAATTTTTCCTAGTAAAGCTAAGAAAATACTTTAAAACTAAGTTAAGCTGTTGTATACTTTTGTAAATGTATGCGTTTATTGCGCATATTTTTTTTTGCGTGAATTTCTTTGCCTTTGCCTTTGCTTTTGTTCTTGATATATAGATTACCTGTTTTAAAAAATGGCGCATTTCCCTTAATTATACCAATATGAATTTGCTATATTGGAACCATATTTACGATAAAAAAATTTAAAGTAAGTAACAAATTTCGAAAGTGAACGCTATGTACACTTTTTAAAATATTTTACACAATGGATCATGTTCAAGCACGTTGATGAATACTTTAATAATTTTATTTTTTATATCTGGATCAATTTCTTTATGAGATTTAGGCAAATATAAATATGAAAAATATATTTTACATGTTTTTCAATAAATTTTGTGCGCAATTTCTGTTTTGAATGTGTTTGTATTTGGTTTTTTAAATTTTTTATTCCTAAGGAATATATGATTTGCGATACTGAATACAGACATTTTCCTTCGGTAGGATTTTTCTGTTCCGGGGGGGGGGGGGCTTTACAGTTCTGGGGTGGATTGCATTTAAAAAAAAAAAAGATATAAGAAGTTCCAACAGAGAGGAACGATTATGTTGTGTAGAGAGCCCAAAGAATTCTGCAGTTACAACCCGCACCCCAGCCCCCTGGAAATGTTGTCTTTCTTGCCAAAATCAGTTACGCCAAAGCAGAGAGGGGATCAAAAAACAGTTTTGTTAGCACCTTTGTCATATAAAGTAAACCTTGAAAAGAAAAAAAAACTCCCAAAGCAAAAAAATAAAAAAAAAATGCACAAAAAGCAATTTTTATTTATTTTTTAAAGTTGCAACTTATTTAGAAAGGAAATGATTGAAGGGAAGAATTTTAGACATAAGTTAAAGAAAAATTGTGTTTCAAAATAAAATAAGATATAATCAGTCAGAATCTAAGAGGAAAAAATCAATACCGTGATTATTGTTTTAGCATAATTTGAAAGAATATTAAAATAGCAAAAATGATTTAGTGTTCATATTGACATATATGATTCCATGTTCTGTGCGCTGAAATAAAAAAATCAACAAAAGAAAACCACGTGTAATCTTTCCATCAATTCTTATATAATATTTAAGTAATTGGCATTTAGTTCAATTCTTAATTACTTATTAACTTTGAATTTTGTTTTGAATTCATTTTGAATTAAAACAATTACTCTTTCTTTCAGGCATTTGATTTCATAATCCTTTATTTCTGTTATATTGCTTTATTGTTTCATTTATCGCAAATCTTGTTTTTTTAAATTACACATATTCCATACTCATTAAGTTACTTAATATTATTTGGTCCAATTTAGGAAACTAAGAGGTCCAACTTAGGCAACCAGTGGGTGAATTTCTGCCAATTTTCGCAATTTTTTCAAATTAAAACAAAAATTAAGATTTTTAAAAAGGCATTAATTTAAAGATTTATTCAGTTAGTAGAGGAATAGACTCACTTGTGTATTAATATTTTGTAGATATTCCAATAATTGAGTGAGTTACATTAGAAATCCTGTGAAGTGTTCTCAATTTGGCTACTCTCCATTACTGGAGGCCAATAAATCTTTAATATTGCTTTATGTACTGATTATTGTACTGTTGATTGTACTGAATGTCTTCTGGGGAAAAATGAATTTAGCAAAATATGTTTCTTAGCACGTAAAAAAATAAAGCACGTGATCGACCTTAACAACATATTATCCATATATAAACATGCTGAAATTTCATAATAATTTGTGAATTCCTTTCCAAAACATTCCAGGACAGTTTGTTTTATATTGAATTTCAAAATTAATCTCGTCAATCTACCAGACGAATAGGATCCTAGAATTTTTATTGAGATCTTACACCAAGAATCGTGCATTCTAATCTAAAAGATATTTAACCCCATGCTAAATGGAATAAAGGAGCATTGAGAGGATTATGTTCCCAGAAATAGCATTTGCTCTCCGTGGTACATCTATTTAGATATGTATCAGAGTTTGATCGGTCAGTATTATATCAAACCATGCTGTCAGAATGCACACTCCAAATACTCACTCTGGGATATTATAATCCAAGAGTGTGTCTTCCCTCGAATTTACAGGGCTCCTCACATTAGTGAGCAAGAAAAAAATATATTAATGGTCACACTAAATTGACGCTTAATTTTAAAGAGAGCGTAGTCTAAACTGTAAGTACTTGAGATCTCTCTACAACAGATGTATAGATCCCCGCAAATAGACGAACTTTAGTTATATTGGTTACATAAAAATGCAAACAAATAGCGGTTATTGTCAAAATCATGTGCACAATAGACAGAAATAACATTTAAAATCCTAATCTAGCTAATGATATAATAATAATAATAATAATAATAATAATAATAATAATTATTATTATTATTATTATTATTATTATTGTTATTATTGTTATTATTATTATTATTATGATTATTATTATTTTCAGTATAATACAGTGTTGAAAAAATCTATCGGTCACGATGTTCGAATAAAGTTCTAAAAAACAGACCTCATATAAAACAAAAAATCGTTTTTTAGTTATCTTAAATAGCTTTATAATTATGTCGATAATGTTGTGATTTGTGAAAAATAAATGATAAAAGAGAATGCCAAGAAAATCGGTATATATACATACACTAACAAAATATTTGAATTAATTTGTTATTAACTATATTAGATAATATCTATAATATTTAGTATTATCTAATATACTATTATAAATTTCGGTGTGTAGAAATTTCTGTTTTTCAAACTACACACCGAACATATCGCATGTTGTTTAAGTATCCGAGCTTTTCAAATTCTGTTCATTAAATATACTTCATTTTTATTTATTATAATAATTTAACGTTTACTCACATTTGATATTTCTGCTATAAAAAATAAAACAAATGAGAAAGAATTAAGAAATTAAACAAAGAAATAATATCATATTCAAGTATTACAACACGATATTCAACAAAAAGTTTTTTTCCTTAACTCTAAATGAGTGATATTTTGTGTTAGAAGAAATTACTACCTCGGTAAAATCGTATTATTGCATTTATTTCCTGTTGGGACATTAAATAAATTATCCTATTTTCTTTGAGTAGGGAACTGCGCTTTTTACAATATATCTTATTTAATCTTTTCCCGAAAGTATCATTGAGCATAATTCTGTGCTTCATTTGCCTTTAAGTCATTGAATAAAAGAAAATTAGAAGAGTCGCAAACTCTTTGCAGGTAATTCTTCAACAAGTCATATTTTATCAAACTTATATATTTCTAGATTTCCACAAGAACATTCTTTTCAAAACAGGATCCTTATAGATAAGGAATTTTTGTATAAAAAGTGATGATATTCAAGATATATTTTACAGCCAATCGACCGTATAAGGAAAGGTGTAACCATTTTAAAATTCCATGTAAAAAAAAAAGATTAATTTAATTTTAATTATCACCCCATTCTAATTATCCATCCATGTATTGGCAATCCAACATTATGGCTCTCACACTCAACTTTTACATTTGCGTTAAATGTTTAAATAAACTGCAATATTTATAATCTTTAAAAAAAAATGAGATGCTTTTAGAGGTGTATATTTTTTCTTATAAAAAAGTTATTTTTCATTAAAAATATTACTTAAATATAATATTTTTATAAAAAAAATAAAAATGAAGATGTTCTTAGTTTTTTTATGAAATGTGCCAAATAGATCATATACATACTATGAGAATTTATTATTTTCCATCGTATAGTGATATAAGTTCTGCAATTGTCCTTGAACTGCCAGATAAATAAAGTATGTTATTTAGGATTATTATAGAATGATAAGTTTAAAAAAAAGAAGTCTGTAGAATGTAATAATTTTTCGTAATTTTAGCAATCACACATAACTGATTACATCATGAATTCATTATTATACTCAACATGTTTTATTTATTCTTGTAATTAATCGGTAAATGCGATTTATGTAATATTCTACTTCACATATCTTGTAGTAAGCCCAAATAGTACATATACAATTTATTAATGTTTGAAATATAATAAAATACGTTGCGAGCTGTTTTACTCCTTGAGCAGATTTTTGCCGTAGACCAGTATATGAATGAATTCTGTTGTGTGACCATGTAAATTAATGTCAGTTGCTATGAACCCACTTTTCGGCAGAAAAATGTGATAGTGCACCTCCAAAATTGCAGAATAATTTTATTGTAACACTAAAACAATATTAAAATACACAAAAAATGATTTTTCTTTTTATACCCTAAATCAAGGAAATTTTTTTAAGTTTTCCTATATGTGTACTGTACGTTTTAAGCATAATTAATTAAAATATAATCATTTTTCAGACTGTGCAAAATTTTAAAATTACACTGCAAGATTTTTCCTTCTAGACCATATATGTAATTGTATAGTTTCAAGTGTTTCTATAAAATGAACTATGAAGGCTCCAAGCTTCAATTTATAATTTTAAACATGGCATCAAAATCTTCATGAACATCTATCAATTGCATGTCAATCGGAGTATATTTACTCGAGTTACAGCATAGACAAATAGACGACAACCAACCTCTGGAGAAAGTGCTAAAGATATTATTTGTAAAAGTTTTTGTAATTGATCTAATAGATAAATTAAATAATCCCCTATATTCTGTTCAGTTTATTTAAAACATAGACATTAAGCCATTTATACATATCTTATGTCATGCATGAGAGAAAATATTTATTATCTTGCATTAGTCTTATGCCATGTATGTCCGTAAGCGATCAAACGTTGAATGGAAATTTCCAGTACATACGAATCAACATAGGGGAATAATATTTACATCTATTAAGCGACTCATATATACGTGAGGAAGGTATTGAATACACTGTTAAAAATTTTGTGCTACTTTGAACCAAGATTTGGTGCTCGCAGCTATTACCAGCTGCCCCCATAGAATGGTTCAATCGAAGCTCCAAAACTTGGAACGAGTTTACACCATATTTTTTGCAAAAATGATACTATGGTTCAACCGAAGTTACAAATCTTGGAACAAGATTTCACCATCTTATGGTGGCAGCTACTAAGCACCAAATTTCGGTTCAAAGTAGCACAAAATTTTTAACAGTGTACTTATGGGTTTGACATACAGTGGTTGACATATTAACCATGTACTAGCATCATGTTCGAAAATATATATTTTTCGTTATTGCCTCATAAAAAAATAAAAGTTCCTATAATTCATAATATGCGTAATATAGTGAATGAAAATATTGTAATTCTATAGAGAATATAAAAAATATATAATGAAATTTAAATTATCAAAGCATTTAAGATTAATTTAATGTACGAAAAATTATAAAAATAAGTAATTCGAAAGCTCTATTACCACATTTCAATTCTATATTTTCATATGCAGGTATACCCTACTTAGCTTAAAACTACAGAGAAGATTGCAAACTGCAGATTGATTCAGACACAAGAAAACTGGCAGGAGAATATTTAAGAAAAATATAAGAGAATGGCCATTTTCATGCACAAGTATTAATTCGAAGAAACAAAACAGGGAAACCTAAAAACGAGGCCTAATTTATAAAAAAAAAAATCTAATCATTTACATGCATATAAAAATGTAGGTAATATGCTGGTATGTAAAAAAGTATTTTAAAAGCATTTTGTCCGATTCCAGATAAATACTGAAATTGAATTTCTGTTTGTTTTATGCGTTTCTCATTGAAATAAACTTTGAAATTTTTTGTCGGGTATATAAAATAAATGGATCATATACGGGGATTAATATGAATAGGTGACCATAACTCGAGCTTTTTTTTCGACATAATCTCGTGTATCATTTTATTTTTACGTTATAAATGTTTCCTAGTAGGGTAAATGTAAGTGAGCTTGAAAATAAATAACACAAATTAAGAAACTCCTTTAAACAAATCTCCATTATACACGATAACAATTACCAATAACTTAGTACATCATTGTACATTGTTTGTTATATTTATACACAATCCGTAGCTTACAAACTTCTAGATAAGCATAAAACGTATAGCAATGCAATTAAAAACGGAAATTCAGCAATCACACATAATTGATGTTATATTGAATTCAGTACCCTATATCTTTTATGTATCCCTGTAAATGAACTATAAATGCGCTGCGCATCTTATTCTACTCCAAACAACTTGTAGTCCACCTCAGTATTGTATATCAATTTATTCATATTTGAAATATAGTTATAATAAATTGCGAACAGTTTTACTCCGAAAACGGGTTTTTTTCCGAAAATCAGTATATAAGTGAATTCTTTTGTGTTACAATGTAAATGCATAACAGTTGATTTAAACCCCTCCATTCAGAAAATATGTAACAGTACACAACGAAAAGCATATCAATTTCATTATATTAATAACAGTGAAACATTATTAAAATACGCAGAAAACCATTTTCCTTCATAGATTTTAAAAAAGTCATAATTTTGAGTTTCCCTGTATCGGTATTGAAAGTGTTAAGTAAGCACATTCGATAACAAATATATTTTACTGCATTTTAATAATGTACATTTTAATTATATTTCTGACTATGCAGCATTATTATATTTCATCGCTAGTGACTTTTACTAATAGACTAAAACATTATCAATTTCAGTGTCCCTGTAAATAACCTATGGTTGCTACTAGTTTCACATTCAATAGAAAACATGTCATAAAAATCACAATAATGTTTATTAATTGTATGCCAATTGCAGTATACTTACTCAAGTTACAACAGAGACAGGCGGCAGCAAACTATGTTGGAAACTTCTAAAATGATCATTTGTAGAAGTTTTTGTAAATGATTTAATATGTCAGCTGTCGTATCATAAATTTTTTGTGTAGTTTTTAAAAATAAAGATAATGAGGTCATTTTTATACATCTAATATCTCCCATTATGAAGGGTATTTATTAACTTTCATTAGTCTTATGTCATGTATGCCAGTAAACGATCAAATGATGAATGGAAATTTCCAGTACATACAAATCAACATCGGGAAATAACAGTTATTCCTATTAAGCGACTCATATAAACGTGAGGAAGCTGATGAATACGTAAGGGATTGACATATAGTGGTTGACATATTAAACATGTACTAGTGTCATGTTCGGTAATATATATCATTCGTTGTTGCTTGATTAGAAATAAAAGTTCCTATAAATTATAATATGACTAAAAAATTGAAGAAAATTATTGATAAACCTATAATGAATATAATAACCTTATAAGGAAACTTAAATTCTTAAAGCATATATGATTATTTTACGTGTAATTTGGTGTACTGGGAATTATAAAAATAAATGACTGGAAAGTTCGCTTGTAAAATATTTTTACTGATATTATAGGCATAATTTTGATCTCCGAGTGGTAGCATAGCATTTTTTTGTACTGATAATAATTTTTTTTACCGATAATAGTTTAGATGATGCAGATAAATAATTATAGATAAATAATTAATAATTTTGGTTGACGTTCCATGGTAAGTATTGACATAGTACATATTTGCATACTGATATCCTGAACTCACTAACTCACTTAAATTAATTGTATCCCGATTACGATGGATTTCGAAGCGTTGGAGAGATATTAATAAAAGTTGTCATTCATTTAATATTACAGCAGGCTGTACGATACGTCTAGTGTGATTATCTCACGCACGGGCTTGCCTTGGAATACAATTTAAAATTAAAAATTCTTAATGTTAAATGTTTATAAATCAAAAATTTAGCATTCGAATGACTTGTAATTTCTTTAATAAACTCATTTTGAATAGAAAGTATTAAAAATATATTGCCTAAATTTGGTGTTGCGATTGAAAAAATCAAAGATTTAACTTGGTAGATAATCCCCGTTATAAAATTTTATTTACATCACATAAAATTAGATTTTAATTCTAATAGTATGAGTAACTTTCTTCTGTTTAAAATAGTTACATAAAGTAGGGATTTTTATTTTTATTTTATTTTTTTTTTACAATTTTTTATTATAGAAAATAATAGGGAAGAAACAGATGAGAAGACATAAGTATAAATTTTTCTTATGTTTAGCAAACGACATCAACTGTTAACACATGGTTATCAAAATATCTAAGAAAACATACAAATACACAGTAACAATTTTTTGGGTAACCCAAGCCACCCAACAGCCCTTGGCATATTGGGAACTGGTTGGATGTGCCAGTCCCAAAACTTTCTTCTGTCTCATATGTACATTTTAATATTTCAAAATTTAGTTACACGGGTTAATATATTAAAAATATTAATTCAATACTATACCAACTATAATTTCCATCTTAATTTTTTGCTTCAGTCAATTAATAGGAGTAGAAATGAGTTTCTGTATCTGCATAAGCCCATGAACAGTAAAACAATTAGGCAGATTTTTTTTTCAAATTCAGGAAGGATCTACTCGCCATACCCCCCAAAAATCATACACAAAAAAATTAGCTCAGTTCTATGCTTAACCTTAAATACTTTTTGATGGTAAAATAATGAAAATGGCACAGGCATCGCGAATATACTGCCTGCTTTTGGCGGATTATTTTCAAATTCAAGGAGGGTCTGCTGACCATTGCCAAACACTTATACAAAAAATTTCATTCAATTCTATGCATAACTTCATACACTTTTCTGTGGCAAAATATTGAAAATGGCACAAAATCGCGATTGCAGCGCCCCCTTCTGGCGGAATATTTCAAAATTAAAAGAGGACCTGGTTGCCACAGCCAAAAACATTCAGAAAAAAAAATTGGTTCAATTCTATGCATATCCTCGTACACTTTTTGATGGTAGAATGGCGACATACGGACACACATACGGATAGACAGACATTTTGTAAAAACATGTTTCTTAGAATCTTTGACCTCTAAAACGTGTAAATCCGTCGAAAACTGGAAGTCGGAAAAAAGTAGATTACAATGCTTTCTTCTATTGAAGGTAGAAGAAAGTAAAAATAAAAATCCCTTTCGGCTGGGCCTATAGGCGGAGGTAGATTTCGAAGAGTGCTCATTTCAACAACAAAAAAAATATATATATATGTGTGTATATGATTAGAGATAACATAGATTTAGAGTTTAATAACTTCATTTGGCCGTTTATGAAAAAGTTTTAATTTCATTTTTCTGCAAAAACTGGTTTTATCAGAATCATCTTAAGAAAAATTCAGCTCAAATGCCCATTTTGACAACATATTTTGAAATAGATTCTAAATTTATTAAAAAATCGACCAAAACAGTACATTATACAGTTCCTAAATAACAAAAAACTGTTAGTTGAAAGCATTTGAGAAAAAAATTGAATTTAAAAAGGAGTCATAAAATACCCGATTTGTTGTTTGTGTTCCGTTCCGGAAGTGTTTTTGGCTCCACCTGGCGAGCGCTTGTAAAAAAATGGACAGTTTAGCTGTTGATCATCAAAGCATCAGCACGGACTCGAATTGCTAATCATCCATACATCCTTTAAGCTATGGAAATCAATTTGAATTTTATAATTGCATATTAGTTCATCATTTGTCGTTTTGTGTTTTTATATGTGTGTGTATTTGTGCAAGGGACATTAAAAAACTTTAAAAAGATTATCAAGAATACAGTCCATTCTACTCGACATTGTGGCCCTCTCGGCCGGAGTGAACCATGGAAAAACTGAATAGATTAAAAGGCACGTCAAAGGCTGCCATAACAAGACTAGAGCAGTTTATATCGGAAACTACTGATATTAAAACGACTAATATAAGTATTTTAGAAGTGAAGTTAAAAAAGACGGAATGTCTACAAAACAAGCTCGAAGAGCTCAGAGAGCAGTATTTCGAAATTCAAGATATCACATCGCAACAAGTCCAAGAAATTGATCAAGATATTGATAGTGCTCTCGAGAGATTAGAACAAGTGGAGGTAAGCTTAAAACTTTTATTAGCCTCATTCGAAAATAAATCTCATACTGTTAATGATTATGTATGTGAAACCAAAACAAAAGTTCGCCTCCCAGAAATACCTTTACCTTCTTTCGGAGGTGCTTATTGTGATTTTGCTAATTTTAAAACGCAATTTACTAACTTAATTGTTAATAATGAACAACTTGATGACAATCAGAAATTATTTTATTTAAAGGCTTCTTTAAAAAACGAAGCTAAGCAATTAGAGTCCCCTGATGACGATTTTAATTCATTGTTTCAAGCTTTAATACATCGATACGAAAACAAGAGATTATTAATCGATTCGCATATTTCTGAAATTTTAAATTATGAAAAAATGCAAAATGAATCTCCGAAAGAGTTGCGTAATTTTATTGATATTATTAATAAAAACATCAGAGCTCTAAAGGTCTTGGAATATACACAAAATAAATTGTCAGAAAGTGTATTTATACATATCATTTTGAAGAAATTAGACACTGAATCTCAAAAACAATTCAAATTGTCATTGGAAACAACAAATGTTCCAAGTTTTGATTATTTAATTTCTTTTTTGGAAAAACGTTGTGTTACTTTAGAAGCCATAACGAATGCATCTGGAGCCAACCAGACTTCGAAATCCAAACTCTCCAAGGCGAATTACGCAATAAATAAATCAAAATCATTTCTCATCAATGACAATAAAAATAGAAATAATTTAAAGACCTGCTTTTGTTGCAAATTTGCGTTTCACCCGCTTTATAAATGCAATGTTTTTTTAAACAAAAATGTTCAAGAAAGAAAAAGTATTGTAAATAAGAACAAATTGTGCTTGAATTGCTTAAGATTACACCAAGGAAAATGTAATTCTAAATTCGCTTGCAAATTCTGCTCGCAATTACATAATAGCTTATTATGTGAAGAACATTAGATGTTAAA
This sequence comes from Maratus speculifer, assembly GCA_964019185.1. Taxonomy (NCBI): domain Eukaryota; kingdom Metazoa; phylum Arthropoda; class Arachnida; order Araneae; family Salticidae; genus Maratus; species Maratus speculifer. The sequence continues at coordinate 264,658,063 of OZ025291.1, read as the reverse complement.
GGGGGTGGAAATAAATAAAAACAAAAATAATGACATGTTGAGAGATAAACAAATAAGTGATTTCGATTCCGAAAAAAGGGAAGCAGCAATAATCGGTACAAATTTGTTTACAGATAACAGAAAAAATTGTGCATTATTAAATACGGCTATAATTTTAGTAAGTGTTGTGTTTGGAAATAAAGTTAGATTGCGTGCGGTGATTGACAGCGGATCGTCGATTAACATTTTAAGTAATAGTGCATGCAAGAGATTAAATTTACGACCAAAACCATTCAAGGGAATGATTTCGGGTATTAATGAAACACATCAAGAAATAAGGAAAATAGTCAATGCAGAAATATCAAATGAACAAGGAACATTTTCCAAAGAAATAGAATTCGCTGTTTTGCCAAAAATTACAAACAACATTCCAGTTTCAAAATTAGATATTTCTAATTTATGTATTCCACAACAAATTAATCTAGCAGATGACAATTTTTATACACCTGGACCAATCGACGCACTGATCGGTAGTCAATTGTTTTTTTCAATATTAAAGAGTGAACAAATTCGTTTAGCTGATGCTAACTGTATTTTACAAAACACTGAATTTGGATATTTAGTGACAGGGTCGCTCCCACAACGTAAAATTCAGTCCCATTGTTATCTTTTAACTGAAAATAGTCTAGACAACACTTTACAAAGATTTTTTGAAATAGAATCCTTACCGGGTGATGACAGTAATTCCATTAGAAGCGATGAAGAAATGTTTTGTGAGGAACATTTTAAAAGCACTTATAAACGAGATCAAACGGGTAGATTCCCCGTACAATTACCCATAAAGGAAAATGCTGAAACATTGTTGGGATTTTCTAAAGAAATTGCAGCGAGAAGATTAACTAATTTATGGAATAAATTAGACAGAAATAAAATGATGTCTGATCTATATATAAAATTTATGTACGAGTATGAAGCTTTGGGTCATATGACTGAAATTGAATCTGAAAGCGAAAATGGGGTGTCTTACTATATTCCTCACCATGCGATTTATAAACCAGAAAAATTATCCACTCCCCTGAGAGTGGTATTCAACGCTAGTTCAAATACATCTAGCGGTTATTCACTTAATTCAATATTGTTAAATGGGGGAACGGTTCAGCAAGATTTATTTTCTATTATAACTAGATTTCGTACGCACAAGTATGCATTCTGCGCAGACATTAAGAAAATGTACAGACAGATAATGATAGAACCGTTGCAGAGAAATTTACAAAGAATTCTTTGGAAGGTTAGTAAGGACGCTCCGACAAAAGTCTTTGAGCTAAACACGATTACCTATGGGACAGTTTCAGCCCCCTTTTTAGCCACGCGAACGTTAAAGGCTCTTGCTGATGAGGAAAAGACAGATTTTCCTAAAGCCTCAGAAGTCATACTTAACGACATGTATGTCGATGATTGTTTATCTGGTGCCAGTTGCTTACAAGCTGCAAAGGAACTACAATCAGAGTTGATTCAGATCTTGAAAAGGGGAGGGATGGACCTTCACAAATGGGTCGCTAACCATCCTGAATTACTACAAAATGCCGCCATATCAGAATACGCATTTGATGAACACTCTCAGCAGATTTCGGTAAAAACTTTGGGAATGCTTTGGAAACCTCAGATGGACCATTTCATTTTTGAGATTAATATAGAGCCTAAAGATGTTTATACCAAGAGAGATGTTTTGGCTCAAATAGCTAAAATATATGATCCCCTTGGCCTAATTGGCCCAATTATAACCAAAGCTAAGATATTTATGCAACATTTATGGGAATTAAAAATTAATTGGCATGAACAATTGCCTTCTAGCTCAGTTCGAGAAAGGAAGAATTTTCTTAACAAGCTAAGCGAAATAAATAATCTTACAATTCCACGGTATGTTTTGTCAGACAACATTGCACGTCTAGATTTACATGCATTCTCAGACGCCTCTGGAAAGGCCCATGGAGCAGCTATCTACTTGAGATCTTTTTCCTCAAGTAAGCAATTCAGATCTAATCTTCTATGCAGCAAGTCCCGGGTGGCCCCACTAAAGCCAATGACAATCCCTAGACTTAAACTGTCTGCAGCTCTACTTTTGACAAGGCTAGTTCAGAAAGTGATTGCCACTCTAAAATTAAATCTTGAAAGAGTATGGTTCTGGACAGATTCTACAATTGTCCTATTCTGGATTAATACATCACCCCAAAAACTGAAAACCTTCGTCGCAAACAGGGTGTCCGCGATCCAATCTCTTTCCGAAACTCATCAGTGGAACCATGTTGCCTCAAAATCTAATCCGGCAGACATCATCTCCAGAGGTGCAACAGCAAAGGATCTCATTGACAATGATTTGTGGTGGTTTGGACCAACATTTCTTCAAAGAGAAATTACAGATCCCAGCCAACTTCCCACTCCCACTGCCTTTGAATGTGAACAAGAAATGAAAGCAGACTTTTCCCTATCCTTACTAACTGTGGAAAAAGATCCGAACATTTTAAATGAACTATTCAAACTGAACAATTTTTTAAAACTAATTAAAATATGCAGTTTTATTTTCAGGTTCATCAACAATTATAAGATAAAGGAGAAAACAAAAGGCTTTCTAACATCGGAAGAGTTGCAGTTCAGTACATTTTTTTTAATAAAGAAAGCCCAGGAAAGTAAGTTCTCTCCTGAATTTTCAGCATTAAGAAAGGGGCAACCTGTTCCTTCCTGCAGTAAGTTAAAAAGTTTGGACCCATTCATTGATGAAATTGGAGTCCTTCGCGTTGGTGGTAGATTAATCAACTCTCACTTGCCTTTTGATGCAAAGCACCAAGTAATTTTACCCAGTGATCACAAGATCACTAAATTAATTTTTGAGTACTTTCATAAAAGGTACTTCCATATAGGTGCTCAGGGACTAGTTCATCAAGTACGCATGAAATATTGGCCCATAAAGGCTAAAAGCATTGCCCGGAAAACAGTACACAATTATGTCACATGTTTCAGGCACAATCCCAAGACGTTAGATCAATTGATGGGAGACCTCCCTTCGCAACGCGTAACACCTAATTGCACATTTTTCAATTCAGGCGTAGATTTTTGCGGTCCCTTTCAAATCAAATACAAAAATCAGAGGAAAGGTAACTATTCCAAAAGTTATGTGGCTATATTTATATCTATGGCTACCAAAGCCGTTCATTTAGAAATAGTAAGCGATTTGTCCGCTGCTGCATTCATTGCTGCGCTTAAAAGATTTTGTGCCAGGCGAGGCAAAGTAAACACACTAACTTCGGATAATGCCACTAATTTTAAAGGTGCGTCAACTGAATTAAATAATTTTAAAAAATTATTGGAAAAACCTAACGAGGAATTATCAAATTTCTTTGCTGAAGAATTCATAACCTGGAAATTTATCCCTCCTCGATCCCCTAATTTTATTGGTCTTTGGGAAGCTGGTGTTAAGTCCTTCAAACATCATTTGCTCAGAGCAGTAGGTAATAATAAAATCACTTTAGAGGACTTTGAAACTCTAGTGGTCCAAATCGAAGGGATCTTAAACTCTCGGCCTTTATTTCCTCTTTCTGATGACATAAATGAGTTTGAGGTACTTACACCAGGCCATTTTTTAATTGGCAGGCCTATCAGCAGTATTCCAGAGCTTAATGTCATGAATATTTCTGATAATAGATTAACCCATTGGCAGTTAATTTCCAAATATATTCAATGCATTTGGAAACGTTGGTCTGTTGACTACCTAAATCACTTGCAGCAGCGAGGTAAATGGCAATTTAAAAAGGAAAACATTAAGCTAGGCTCCCTAGTATTACTAAAGGAGGAAAATCTACCACCATGTAAATGGGCTCTTGCCCGGATTATTGAAATAATTCCAGGCAAGGACCACAAGGTTCGAGCAGTGAAGGTAAAAACTGCTACTGGTATTTTTTCACGAGGCATTTCTAAAATATGCCTATTGCCCACTAGCGACTGATTGATGTATCTTTGTATTATTATTATATTATTTTAAAGCAATTATACTCATTGTTTATGTATTAAGTGTTTGTATTTAATGTCATTTTTTTTCTTAATTAATTATTATGGTATTATGTTTATTGATTGATGAAATAATGCATATTTCATCCCCGGGCGACATGTTCCGTTCCGGAAGTGTTTTTCGCTCCACCTGGCGAGCGCTTGTAAAAAAATGGACAGTTTAGCTGTTGATCATCAAAGCATCAGCACGGACTCGAATTGCTAATCATCCATACATCCTTTAAGCTATGGAAATCAATTTGAATTTTATAATTGCATATTAGTTCATCATTTGTCGTTTTGTGTTTTTATATGTGTGTGTATTTGTGCAAGTGACATTAAAAAACTTTAAAAAGATTATCAAGAATACAGTCCATTCTACTCGACAGTTTGAATACATCCTTAATTCTTTAATCATGATTGCTTCGGAAAATTTTGTGCGAAATACTCACTTTGACAGCATTTTTAAAAATATATTCTATCTTTATCAAAAAACTGGCCAATGCGTCACAGTATATAGTTCCTAAATAAGAGGATCTGTAAATTGGATGCATTTGAGAGCGAAAATGGATTTTAAAACGAGTCATAAAAAACGCAATTTGCTATGTGAAAACTTTTAAATTTTCAAATCGCGAAGACTTCGGGAAAACATTCGGTTCAAGATACCCTTTTGGGTAGCCTTTTTCAAAATATATTCTGTCTTTATCAAAAAACCGATCAATGCATCACATTATATAGTTCCTAAATAAGAGGATCTGTAAATTGGATGCATTTGAGAGCAAAGATGGATTTCAAAAACGAGTCAGAAAAAAAAACATAATTTCTTATTTGAACACTTCCTTAAATTTTCAGTCAAGATGATTTTTGAAAATTCTTTTCAAAATACCCTTTTTGGTAGCCTTCTTTGAAATATATTCCGTCTTTATCAAAAAACTGACCAGTGCATCACATTATATAGTTCCTAAATAAGAGGATCTGTAAATTGGATGCGTTTGAGAACAAAAATGGATTTAAAAACGAGTCAGAAAAAAACGCAATTTCTTATTTGAATACTTCCTTCAATTTTCAGTCCCGATGACTTTCGGAAATTCTGTTCAAAATACCCTTTTTGGTAGCCTTTTTTGAAATATATTCTGTCTTTATCAGAAAATTGACCAATGCGTCACTTTATACAGTTTCTAAATAAGAGGATCTACCATTTGGATGCTTTTAAAATCAAAAATGAATTTAAAAATGAGTCAGAATATAAGCCGTTTGGATTTGAGGTTTTTTTCTCCAACTCCTATTTTTGTTTAATTTTTTTTGCTATACGAATTGGTCCTATGAAAAACTTGTCAATATAAAAGTTGTAGATATTTTTGAGAAGATGTAAAATAAATTTAATCAGATTTGATATCTTAAAAATCGACGGAGTTATGGATTTTTCTCTTTTTTCAGCGCCCTTTTTCTTTTCGTTTTTAATTCTTTTCATCGGTAAAAGTTGGTCCTATCAAAAACGTGTAAGCACAAAAGTTTTAGATAATTTTAAGAACATTTATAAAAAATTTAGTTGGACTTCATATCTTGAAAATTGACGAAGTTATGAATTTTTTTCTCTCAAAATCCCTGTTTTTTTCGCCCCTTGAGCCCACTTCTAAATTTATCAAAAATCTGTCATGTATATACTTTTGGCCCATTTTTAAGAAGTAATATAAACTTTAAACTGATTCGATATCTACTTTAATTAAGAAGTAATGGCGTTTTTTCAGTTTTCACAAAAACGCTCCCTATTCCGACCCCCTTGGTCCGATTTTGCCCATTAACGAACTCAGCCAATGTTTTATCCCCATTGATTTTATGTACAAGTTTGGTGGAGATTGGTGAAGAATTATAGAAGTTATCGTGTCCATAAAAAAGTGAGATATATATATATATATATATATATATATATATAGAGATAGATAGATAGATAGATAGATAGATATATAAACTGGTGCAATTGCAATAGGTAGTATTTCTTACAAAATCTACCTAATAATAATCCACAACTCTTGTTGTTTTTCAGATATCTCTTTTAACGACATTCTTTTAAGTATTTTAAACTTTTTTCTATAATTGATAGTTTAATAATCAAATAAACTATAAATTACTGAATAAAAATCTTGTGATAAATGATAAAAATCTAAAAGTACAGAGATGTAGCTGATCTGTAAATTTTTAAAAAGATTTATAATAAAGAAAGATATGGCAAATGATTGAAATACGAGATTATGAAGATATGTGGCAAAAGCTATGTTTACATTTAATATTCATATATAAACAGTTCAGTGCAAGAACACAACACTTACATTACATTTGCTCAAAAATTGTTTTATTTTATGAATAAAAGCGACATGTGGTGTTAAATCATACCGTAACTGTAATAAGGTACCCTAGGGTAATAACGCCACGTTAAGGTTCTACCAATTTTCACGTCTCAGTTTTAGGTTGTATTTTTCAAACAAATATATGATTTGATACAGCATCTCATTAACTATCTATATTAAAAAAAAATAATTTAAAAGATATGTATTCCTAATATGTAATGGCGTGATTTCTTGACCAATGCTGTTTGGCGTTATTACCCACCTATATGTGTAATAACGCCATGCAAACAAAACTATGAAATAAGATGGAATGATTGCATGTAGATTGCCCAATTCTAAAAATACAGACTCTATAAACTTAGAAACTGACAAATTACATTCGAAGCTATTAAAAATGTTCAATTTTTTGTGAAAGTGTACGAAAAATAAAGGTGTGGTGTGGGGGGAGGGATGAGGCAAAAGAATATCAGACCGTGAGCTTCTTTTTGCTTAAAAAGGACTGCTTAAATAGAATTATTAGAAACATTGCACAGTTTTAACTGTGTTTATTTGAATCAGTATTTAGGATGTAGCTCGGCCACTGTAGGGAATCAACCGGGGTATTAATGCCAAGGATTGGCGTTATTACCCCGTTATAGTTATTGCGCTGTACATTTTAAATTACAAATTATCTCGAGAAGATATCCAAAATCTTCAAGAACATTTTGAAAGTCCATGAAATGTACTACAAATTTATATAATTAACAAAATATTTCCGGATAAAAAAAATAGTCTTCACATCACAGAACGGATCTCGCAAATTTTAGATCAAGCATAAATTTTAGATCAAGCATAAATTTTAGTTGCTTCTAAAACTAATAAGACCTAAAAATGAAACAAATTAACTTGAAGCAGATTTTTGCGATTTATATGACTCAAAACCCTTCTGCGCAGAACACATGTGTGTCATTTACCAGATTATTTCATAATTATGCATAATATTAGCACTTGGCGTTATTACCCAGTCTGGCGTTATTACACCAGACCACCTTACTATAGTTCCATTTAGCATTGACGATATGAGACTGTAAGTACCTTTAATTTTTTGTAATTTTTATGCTTAATAATTTATGGGGGAAAAAATTATAGTATTCAATATATATATATTATATTATTTTCTAGAAGAGTTTAGTATCCCCTATTCAAAAATATATTCTATGAAGGATTTAAATAAGTAATTACAATAGAACAAAAAACTTTCGTTACATGACATCTTATTGCGTTCAGATCTTCTTATACTTAGTGTTAAACTAAAATAGTGATAATCAGATAAAAATAAAACTGTTTCCATTCATGAAAAAATATCCTTTGAAATAATTTCATATAATATTTCACCTTGCAAAAAATGGAAATCTAAATATGCTTCAAACGACATATTTATGCATAAAATAAAAACATAAGCCCCAATTTAAAAACGATGAATTAGATAGTGTACAGTGGCAATGTAGCTTTTAGATGCCGTTTAAAAAAAATAGATACTAGCTACTGTAAATGGTTTTATAATTTGTTGAAATTGTTATTTAAACACTTTTCCCGAAAAAAGGGAATTTCTATTTATTTAACAGTATTCACCTTGAAATCTACATTAAAATTACATAATGAATACCAAAGTCATTAAAAAAGGAATTTATTTTAACTTATCATTTCATTATTAAACCATTTTGCTTTTTTTTAAATTTGAAGAAAATAACTATCCTACAAAAAATAAATAATCCATAGACAAACTAATTAATAAAAATCTCCTATTTATATATTTATTTTTACCAAAAAAAAAAATCCGAAAATTCACAACAAGTAATATATTTGCATCCCAAGAGAAAATTGCAACTCGATGAAATATTTTGCCCATTTCTTGTTTATTTCTTAATGGTATATAAAATAAATTATCCCATTTTTTATCACTTAAGAAGTCCTTATTGTAACACTATATCTTGATTAGCCTTTACCTCAAACTATCTTTGAACAAGTTTCAGTTTTTTTTATCTGCGTTAAAGTTATCTAATAAAAGAAAATTACAGGTGGGACAGGTTCTTTCCAGTGAATTCCTTAACTTGTCAAACGTTGCCAAAATCCCGTTAATCATTTCTACTCTTTCTTGAAAGTATTCGATTTAATCTTTTTATGTACTCGTTAGAGGAAGTCATTTAAAGAAAAGAAAAAAGAATTACAATAGTGTGCCTCATAAAGCAGTGTAATGGATTCCGGTATAAAGAAAATACTGTTATTTAATTTTAATATACGGTCAAGTGGGAGTGTAACTCGCACTTTGCGGGATCTTTACAAAAAATCGAGACATTATTAACTTTATAATTTAAAAATTCGTAATTTTTCTGGTTCTTTCCAAACTGAGGTTTTTGTGATAGTGTATATATTCCAAGTGCAATCTGGATTTGAGCATGGAATAAATATATTATATAAATGTAGTATATTTATTCCATTGTCAATATTGATATAAGGACTTTAGTGCGTTATTAGAGTTGCCAAAAATTAATAAAACGCATTATAAAAAAATAGTAAAAATACTGTACCAAAGGGATTTTTTGTATTTCCTTTATTTCTTTCATTTTTATTGTACTTTTAATACATTTCGACTAAGATAAGTGATCGTGTGAGCCATGTAACATTAGCCTAATATACCCTGAATATCGTGACAAACAGAATTAAAAATGAGCTGAAAATTTTTTCCTAAAAAACAAATTTTCTACCTCACATTCGTCGTAAAAAAGTTTTGCAGGGTGTTTATAAAGTCCCGGACCCATTTTGATGTTTAATAACTATGATGTTTAATAATAAACATACAAACAAACTTATGGCATTTATTGATGGGATAACTCATATATTTTCGAACTTTGTTATTAAGAATGTTTTATTAAGAAAAAATTAATAATGCATGCATAGAAATTTCAAATTGCTTAATTAAGGAATACCTGTTGCTACCTGGCGTGAAATTGATGATCGAATTGATATTCGACGTGCGGCGAAAGGGGCTCACGTGGAAGTTCATCCACAAGGGTCATGAAAATATTTGATTCTATCAAACCATTTATGTTATTAATTTTAATCTATCTTTATTATTTTATGACTTATTAACCCTCTCACTGACAAGCCCGTTTATAGACGTTCCCTAAGCTCCAGATTTCACTGCAATGCAAGCAATAATTAAAATGATATAACTCAGTTGATTTAATGGATTTTTAATACATTGTGCAATGATTAACACACTCAAGGATAACATTCATATTCGTAAATAAGATTTTTCTATAATTTTGAAAGAATCATATTTTTTTAGCAATTAAAACAAAATGCTGAGAAAACAACATTACAATTTTGCCCATTTGCAAGACTGTCAGAGGGTTAAACACCAAAAGGGTACCGAGACTTTATAAACACTCTGTATATTTACTCATAACAGGAGTTTACTTCAGAATACCGCGATCAGTAGGAGGAAATTCGTTATCCAAAACACTCATAGCGCATTAGATGAATATTATTTAACGGAAATATTATTTAAAGTTCTTCTAATTTTCTCAAACTTATAATAATACTGAGCACACAAATTATGAATCAAAAATATTAGAAAAAATTGATTAAAGAAAATCAAAAGCATCACTATTTTATATTTCGTCTTACATTGTATTTTGCATTGTAATTAATATTGACACACAAAAAATAAATAAAAAAAGTTGAAGGAATATTGAGGAGGATACAGCACCTTTGAAACTAGAAACGTGTGAAATAATAATACTGTAACATGTGTGGTGCTACAATAAGTAATACTAAAAATTAAATAAAATAATAATTTTAAAAAAATCTTGTACTATAGTCTTAGTAAAATTTATTTACTTTTGTTCGATTTTTTCCACATTCAATGGAATATACTACATAATATTTTGAGTAGAAAGTCTATACGCATGGGATATTGCATTTAATACCATTTGTTTTTTTATCGTGTATATTAAAAAAATGAAATACATTCAAGAAAATATCTACTTAAATATTTTTTTAATAATTATAAAGTTGGACATAATTATCCATGAACAAAGTTATTAAATATATCACGAAGAACAAGTTTCATAATTTTTAAAACTTAATTTAAATTAGCAAGAAAACCTTTATTATTTATCGAACATGCAAGTTATAAAAATATGAGCATGGAGAAAAGACATTTTAAAGCTTTCATTTATATGGGTGGATCCAATAAAAAACGTTACAATATCTCGCTATATAACTGTCGTATAAATAAAAGTGGATGTCAAAATATTCACAATTAAAGAATCTTTCAGTTAATATTTTAAAAAAAATCGATATTTTGACGAACTTTAAGGTATTGTGTTCCCATAAAAGATAATCTATGCATGACTCACAATTTTTTTAAAATATTTATTTGCATACCTTCTCGATTACTTTCTTCATTTATGTAAAATAAAATTTTCTGACAATTTAATAGAACAAAGTTATTGATAATTACCATAAAAAAGTCAGCGTTATTTTGCATAACAATTGCAAATTTTCGATAAATTTGCTGATTTTTTTAAAAAGTAATAAAACATTTAATCTGAATATTTAATGTGGTCTCCATTTATGGTATTCCATTAAAATATAATAAATAAAACAAAACATACACTATGTAAAAATCTGCAGAAATGAAACTATTATTAAAGTATGAATAGAGAGTAATTACATGTAAAGAAACAATCTTTTAAGATGTAATGAACAAAATGGTAAAAAATTTCATATAAGCAATGCTTATGAATTTGTATCATATTTTCTGTAGAACTTATAGTATATTTTACAAGAGCAAATAAACAAGCATAAATCTGCAAATTATTTGAAATTAGTTTGAATGAATCATTCCTTTTGAAAGCATTTAAGGAATATAATAAAAACGCTTTTTTAAATAACATTACACGAAAATTAAAAGCAGAATATATATCAAAAGTAAGAGTATTTACTACATGTGAATATGATTTTAAACTAAATAAAATATTTTTTAATATTTCCGATTGGGTGAATTCCAAAAATATTTCCGTTCCAAATTTCAGATGATAAAATATTTACTTTTGAAATATTTTATATTCTTTACTAGTGCTTAGAGAGTTCTTTGACGTTTATTTATATTGGATATTCAGAATGCGTCAATTATATAGTTATATGTGACACAAATTGAAAGTGAAAAATCATACAAAGTACAAATATTTTCTTATATATTTTTTAACAAAATAAATTTGGAATATCAATTTAAATGTGATTCCATTAACCTTTAAACTTTTGCTGCTCGATTTGTTGTTCAGTCAAACACAGAGCTAAAAAAATGTTTTTGGAATTTTATTACATTTGATGTGATAATTACAGCGTGTATATCTGTTGCATTCAAAGCTAGCAATCATATTAAATATCCTAAAATGTGGTTTTATAAGCATTCTAGCTAAGCTTCTATGTTCCGATAAGTTTTTATGCTCGTGTTTTACTTTCATTTGTATATTATCAATTTGTATGTTCATGTGTTAAATCTGTTCGTATTATCATGCCTGTAAGTTACGTATTTGTACAGATTTTGTGATATTTTTTTCTTATTACTGGACATATAAAATAATTTCATTTTTTTCGACATTCAACCTGTAATCTGGAAAATTTCATAATCGGGCATGAATCAAGTATCGAACAAAATTCGATCGTACCGAATTAAAATATGTTCACTCTAGTTAGGTTTTAACTAGAATTGTTATTAAATGAATGATCATTGGCAATTTTGAAAATTTACGAAATTTTATGTTCAGAAAGAAATTTTTATTTTAATAATAAAAAGCTCTGGATCTTGATCATCAGTAAGCATCATAAGAAAGACATTTCTAGAGTTAAGCATGCTTATTAATTTTCCTATATTCAAAGCTGTATAATTTTCATTTTTCTTTTTTTTCAATTTTATCCTCTTATGAGAAATACATACCAAGCAACATGCAGTAAACATTGCTTTGCGTATTGCTAAATTTAAAAGATGAAAAGGTTAATCACTGCAAAAATTTGTTTTTGAGATTTCTTCAACTATTTTTGAAAGCCATTTTTTCATTTAATACACACACACAAAAAAAAAAAAACATTTTTCTGGTTAATTAGAAAAATTTAAACTCAGAAAAAAATCTAAAAAAAGGAGCGAGAGGGGGGGGGGGGGCACTTAATACATAAGATATCTTCTTCGGCAGGAGAGGGGGGGGTTACTTTTTGATATCGTTATTTTTTATCTTATTCAAGCTTTTATCTTTTTAGAAATTTTCTCCTTACCTCCAAACAATCTTAAGCTTTATTATTACCTTTTTTACATGCCTTTATGAAAATAGAAAGCCATTTTTAAGACAATTTAACATTTATAAAATAGTTCCATTTAAAAATTTCGAATACCCAGACGCTTGGCATTTCTGTTCTTCTGCCATATATGCATATAAATCGTTAGCGAAATTATGAGTATAATGTATAGGAAATTATATCTCTCTTTACTGGTAAAGAAAGACAAATAATTTGTGTAGTGTGACTAGATTTATAAACTTAAAAAATTATCTTAAAATTTCTTGTGTTCATTCCTGAATATAGGAGCCGAACTCCTAAACAATCGGGTTTTTGCACACCAGTATTATCTTAATCTTCCAGTATTATCTTAATCTCTTCCCAATCTATGGGTTGCGACCCACTGGTGGGCCGCGGCAGTTGTTTTAGTGGGTCGCGGAAAAATCGATTTTATCATCGAAATATATCTTTTATTTCATCTGTTCAAAAAGATATGGCAATTTCAACAGGAAATAATATTTCTAGGGAAAATCCACCTTCATTTCCTTCTAGATAAATATACTAACAGAATATCTAGAAACATTTAAATCAGCTTTGAGGTAATTGGTGAAATTCAACACTTCGTGTTTATGAGAACATGCTTTTTCTACTTTGCTATGTTTTTGAAAGACAAGTACTGAGACAAACTGCGTGTTATACATGCTCCCACAACGGTAAACACCAGTACCAGAAATCTCATTGATTATAAAGTTGTATTTTCATAATAACTAAATGTATTTTTAACTATTTTTGTAGTTTGTGCATTGTTATAACTACTAATCAGTTACACACATTGAGATTACCGATTCTTGTTTTTGTTGATAAATTATATTCCGTAGAAAAAGTTGCGTTTTTCGTTGGTTAGGATAGCCGAGCGTATACAGATCGTAGAAAAATTGCTGTAATAATATCTTGGGTGGATCGTTATTTTTTTTTTTTTTTTTTTTTTTTTTTTTTTTCCACTGAAAGGTGGGTCGCGAAATTTTTTTTCACTTAAAGGTGGGTCGCGTACCATGAAAGTTTGGGAGCCACTGTCTTACAGAAAATATTCTTCTTTTAAATCCACAGAGTTTAATAATTAAATATAATGAAATTCTTCTGAATTCTTCTGAATACCAGTATCCAAAAAAGCCGGAGAATATAATAATCTGTAAAAATAAAATTCTTTCTATAAGAAGAATTCATGCTTCCAGGACTTTCCAGGACATTTTTAATATGAACTTACCGAGTTGGGTTTTAGATCCTATTAGTGTCATCGCATTTAGAAGAAGAAGTCATAGAATCCATAACTAATAAAGAACGAAATGTAAAATTTAAAAACCGGATACCAAGATTTCTGGCTTCAGAAGCCTATACCGAGTCGCAAATTCACATACACTCAACGTGTGTATGTTTGACGCCAACCCCTGCAGCCAAGTGCTTTCCCGATAAAAAAGAACGTTTTCGTGCATGGTGCATTTTGTTTCTAGTAATGTAATTCGAAGTTTCCATGAGCGAATATTTATATCCGCTCTATATAAATATTTTGGATAGACCTACAGAGTTCAAAGAGATTTTTTTTCTTCTTCTCCTTGTAGATCAATACAATCTACACAAATTTAATATTGGTGTTGTTACAATAATATTACAAATACAAAATAAGGATGGCATTGAAATATTTGAACTGCATGTTACTAGCATTAAAAAGACATAACAGTTGAAACAATAGTTGACACAATTTATATAGATGGATTAACATAGTTTGTTGGAAAGTATTTACGAATTCGGTTTGTCTTTTATGTTTTGAGGGTTTACTATGCATGGAATGTTTGTCATTGAAAATAGGTGTTTGGCATTTGCAGTTCGTTATATTCTTTTAAGAGTTATTTTTTGTAAATGCCATCAAAATCCACTAGGTTTTATAACAGAAAATATTCTTGACACAACACGCATTTAAATTTCAATTTTTTTTCTCTTTTTGAGAGAGTGGCAAAGATACAGTATTTTTTTTTCTTTTTTTTTCTTTGCTTTAATTAGAAATGGAGTATCCCTGTTGCCACAATTAAAAAAACGATATTAAAAACAACAAAAAATTATTATTTCAAAAATAAATTGAGATACAGTTTTCAATTAAATTGCATTTAAAAGAACATTTTGTTTTCTATACGATGGTGTAAAAATTAAAAATGTGTGATGTTTATAAGTTTAAAAACTTGCAGTAGTAAAAATTGCAAAACCGAAATTGCTTTTCAAATTTCAAAGTGTTGCCATTCGCAAAATGACGTATGCGTTACGCACAGATACGTTTGGCCTTTATAATATAGATATTGGCTTTTTTTCAAAATAATGTTTGAGGTTTTGTTTAAATATAAACGCTATATTGAAAACAGGATAATAATATCTCATGTCTCAGAATAAATAAAATTACTTGTAAATTTGAGGTATCCAGTTGATTTATCAAATAAATATACATTTTTATGTGTGAAATATCTTTGTTCATGAATTTATTTTAATGTAAAACAATAAAGTATCAATCATATCAGTCAAAGAATCAAATAATAATTCATTTTTATGTGTAAAATATCTTTGTTCTTGAATTTATTTTAATGTAAAACAATAAAGAAAAAAATTATACGTCAAGTATAGATTATAAAGCACCTTCGGTACGACTCTGTTATCCCGTAGAACGATTTCGTCAAATTATACAAATGGCCAAACTAATAGCTAAATTATACATATTGACGTAATATTTTTTAATAATAAAAAAACAAATAATTAGTAGAATATTAATAAAAATACAAATAAAAGTCGAAATAAAAATCATTTAATGACGTTTTAAATACGTGTATCGTACTTAATATCATTGAATTCACATTCACGATCATCCATTATTGGCATTTAATCTTATAATTTAGCAATAATATTTTGGTCGACGAGATAACAGAGTAGTACCGCACTTTCCAACACATTCCGAATAATGTAAAAAAACTGAAAAGTTTAAAAATTAAAGTATTTCGTTCTATTTCACCTTATGGAAATGTGTAACATATGTCATAACCGAATTTCAGCTGTTCTCACCTACAATCGGAAAAGTATCTGAATTTTTAGCAACCCTGTATATGATAAAGATATTTGTATATATAAACAACATTCATTCTTAAATTTAGAATATTTATGAGATAAATATATTTCAAATGAAAATTCCCCTTCAGCAATTTGCTCGTATAAGGAAAATGGTAAATGTGAATATTTTTGTACAGCCCTGTATATAAAGTACAGAACTTACATATAAAGAGAAATATGCAAAAAACGAATTAAATTTAAAAGCGCACATTGAATTTTAAAACGTACTCTCCTGCAATAGTTAAGCAATACCGATTTATTTTGTGTATCGCTGCAAATTAATAAAAAAGGCTATGAATGCTCTGTTTTCACGTGATCGTAGTGAATTTCAGTTATTTATACATTTGAAATAGCATTTGAAATAGCATAATGTCTTTAAAATACTCTCCAAACGGTTTTTCCCCATCAAACACAATGTAATCCAAACCTTTTGAGTATCTCTGTAAATAAACCATTAATCGTGCATATATCCAAATCCAAATATTCTTTGGCAACCCTAAATAATCTCTATCAATTGCATGAAAATACGAGAGTATTTACGGCTGCTAGAGCGTGAGCAGACTCGCAGGCAAACCGCCCACATAGCATGCATGGTCACAGTGACGTCACAGTGGCGTCACTGTGAGTCACTGTGGTCACGTCACATCTGTGACCACAATGCCACCGCTCAGTGACGTCACATTGTGACTGAAATGTGACGTCACAACTGTGACCAAAATGCCACCCTTCAGTGACGTCACATTGTGACTGAAATGTGACGTCACAACTGTGACCAAAATGCCACCCTCAGTGACGTCACATTGTGACTGAAATGTGACCTTCTTAGAAAATTAAAAAAATATATACAAAAATTCTTCTAAAGATCCCTCATAGCATGCATGGTCACAATGACATCACTGCGAGTCACTGTGGTCACATCACATCTGTGACCAAATTACCACCACACAGTAACATCACATTGCGACTCAGATGTGACATTCTTAGAAAACTTTAGAAAATTACAAATATTCTTCAAGCCATGTTATTTACTGGCAAAAAACGTGTTTTCTGGCATTTCAGAAGAATATTGGGCAATCGCTGTTATGTCACACGTTACATGCACTGCGTGAAACGTGTACATCATATCACATCTGTGAGATAAACCTCCCATTATATGAAACTAAGCACCCAGCAATGAACCTATCAGTGAAACTCCCATTTAAGGAAATTTCTCGTTACACTTAAATGCTTCGTTATGAAAAAAATATCGTTGAATAGAAACCCACGAAAATTCATGAATTTTGTATAGTAAGCTACAAATAAAAATGGAAATATTATAAAACTGTGTTTTAATTTGGATAGTAATTTTTGTTAATCAATATAGCCACATAAAAAAATCATTAGTATAATATCTAAAAAAACACGTAATAAAGGAAGGGAAACAAAAACTGAATCGCAGCGTTCTATTTCTCGTTTTCTCTTGTATTTCAAATCGAAAAATTAAAAAAAAATTGGAATATTACTTTGTGTGCGATCTCTTATGAAAGATACACTCATAAAAACTTTTCAATCATTTTTAAGTATTCAGAGAATGGACCTATAATATTTTCGTGGAACTAGAATCCCTTTCTTAGCATATCGAAAAATTTTCGCATTTTTCCCTTTTAATTTAAAAGATAAAATAAATACATAATTTCAATTCATACAATCCGCTGAAATATATTCACCAATCAATCTTAACAGCAATCTATCCTTTTGAATATTATGCACGCACGGAAGTGCAACAAATTTTGCTAAGTAGAATTTTTTTTAATATGAATATTAATTTAAATGTTAATTGCGTTCTAAATGAAGGTTCAACAGAAAATTAAAAAAGTAGATAATTTCATTAAATATGGGCTTCGTTAAATGAAAGTTCCACTGTATTTCGAAACTAATTAAAAGTAAAATAGAAATGCGTGAAAAAAAATTTTTTAACTCAAAATTTTAATTAGGGATACCCTCATAAAACTAATGCGCATGCGCATTCAACTTATAAATCTTCGAAGCTCGAACAACCAATAATAACAAAAAATCACCTGCTTAAAAAATATCGTTTGGCAACGACCAGAATAGTTGACACTAGTGTATTTATTCTTTAGAATATTATGCAGCTGCTCTAGTAACTTTGTTATGATGTTATGTGTGTATATTTAGTACGTAAGTTGAAAAATTTTAAAAAGTTATGCAAAAATGCGATCAGGTGATATTTTATATAAAATGTCGGTCCGAAAAAATACAATATCAGTGGCGTTTCGTTAATATGAGCGCGCCAATGTCATTGTACTTCATTCGGACATTCCGACTTCGAAATTATCTTCCCTATTTGGATTATGAAACTGGAATTAGAGGATAATGCCGATAAGAAAGAGGTAAGAAAATGTTATTTTTCCTGCTTTTTTTATAATGATTTCTGTTAATTTCGTAATAAACATGTTACAAAAGGAATAAGTATCATATTAATTTAACTTTTTTGAATTCACTTACCTTAGTAAATTCAATAAATTTAACATTTATTTTGTTGAAATACGGAACAGCATGTCAACGATTTGAAAATAGTTAACAATATTATTTTTAAAATGCACTTTAATCACATTTTTTTAATTACATGGTTAAAATCACATTTTAATAAATTTAAAAATATACACATAATCAAAAGTTAACGTTATAATTAATATATATAGGAGTTTGGGGTTGTTTAATTGTTGAAAATACTGATAAATATACTAATTTATGCACTAATATTGCAAAAATACTTTTGTAAAACTTTTTTATTACCTTTCTAAATTTCTCATAATCCCAAAAATTTGATAACTGTAATTCCATGACATTTATTATTTTAAACCATGTATCTAAAATAATTAAGATATTGATTTTGTGGTAATAACAATTATTGATTTTAAAAAATGAGTAATTATCGCATTATTTTATTAATTTTTGATATCTTAATTGTTAAATTGTGTTGAAAATAACAATTTTGTTTCATTGGTATGTGTTCATTAAATCCTGGTTCTAAATAGTCATAAAAACAATTACATGTACACTTTTGTGGGATGTACATTGCTGAAATTTTTAGTGTTTGATGTATTTCTATTATTTTCAATAAAATTTTGTCTAATATTGGAAAGTGAGACTGGGAATACTTAAATATTATTAATAGATTCATCTAATACAAAAAAAAAATGAAATCTAATAATTATAACTATTAATAAGGAAACTTAAAAAAAATTCCGTAACCTCTTCGCTACTGGCGATTATTAAAGTATTTTTAATTATTACTGAATTATTTCTTCTCTCGTTTAACCTCAGAATGAGATTTTTGTTTTATTTTCATCAGCTGGAATCTTAGAATTCGAAACATATTATTCTTATATCGAAATTTCATTTATATTTGAGTATCATTAATAAAATGGGAGAAAACGGAGGTCCACATATGTGGACCCAGGGACTGAAGAGGTTAAGGATGTCCTTTACCGGCACATCTATACTATATGACATATACAATATATATATATGAGTTTAACTACGAATTTAAACCATGGTGTAATCATACATGCGCACAGGCCACTATAGTAAGAAAATAACTAAGCGTAATACTAGAAATAATTGCCTCATCTTCATTTGTACTCGATTTTCAAATAAAATCTGTATATTACGAATATTGCGCATAAACTTCACGTAGTTTTATCAAAAGATAATTCTATATTATATTTAACAGAATGATTTTAATTGGTAAATTAATCAAACGAATATTAATTTTCCAAAATGAGTAAAAAAGTGTTTAGGTTAGGATTCGAACTAGAGACCCTCGATGTATGCTGCCAATGCTCTTCGAACAGAGCAACTTAGCACGCACAATTGACCAGGAGAAATATCATTATATACTCATACGAATAGTATGCATTTATCATACGGGTAGTTTGAAAAAAAATTAAAGTATTATTACATAGGGTTATGTATAATAATGATAAGTATGCGTTCGTATTCACTGTGGGAATTGTGTGCGTCAGTTCTTCCAGGATAGTTCAATCGACAAAGTATTGAAAATTTGCGCGAAAGACTGCTTAGTTCGAATCCTGACCTGGACACTTTTTCAATCAGTTGGAAAATTACAACAAAAGATAATTAAAAGACATAGGGTGGATGCTCCAGTTTTGGCAACTGCACAAGTTTTGACCACACTGGAATGATTTACCCTCTATTTAGGCTGTAAATTGATTTTAACAAATTATATGCATTCTTACTCCTTAATCTAACACTCTTTTATCATTTCCAATCCCATTTGTTTATTTTTTGATAAAAAATGACTTGCAAAAAAAAAAAAAAAAAAAAAAAAAAAAAATGTGTAAAACTATAGTGTGCACACACATATATTAAGGTTTTTGCTTAGGTAACAAGTTTTCATAATCTTTTAATATTAGGCATTTATCGAACTTTATTTGTTCTGAAACAAATTGCTATGAAGCTGTATAAAGTAGGCTTTCTCTCTGTTGTAATTTCATATCTAAATTAATTATTTTTACAGCTTAAAGTAGGGGTGGCCAAAACTGGTATTTTAAATTTGCTATGTGTACCAGTTATGGCCATGGTGCGGCCAAAAAGGACACAACATTATGCTCCACTTTTGGCTACAAGACTAATTATAGTGAAAATTTCAGCAATATATTTAGAAATGTTTTATGACTTATAAATTTAAAAGTTCAATAAAATTACAGCATGATTTAGTGGTTTCTTGTATTTTTTTCAAAACAAAATGAGGAAGTTGCATAACTTTTGCAAAATTTCAAGCACATGAATTTAGAAATAACAAATAATGGGAAAATCTTTACACTATAAATATGATTCATTTTAAAAAGTTTAAAAAAGACAATTCTGTACTCTTAAAAATGGTCTAGATTAAACACTGTTATAAGATAGGAAGTAAAATTATGGCTTTTCAAAATTCATTGTCAGCTTTTCAAGATGGTTAAGTTTTGTAGTATCTCGTTCTACCTTGCAACACAAGTTTACAGAATGGAGACCAGTTTTTACTATTTTTGAATCTCAAGTAATAGGGTTGTGCTATTGATGATGGCCATTTATCTATATGAGAGATATGGGCCGAAGAAAAGGGGCATGCCCTCTGTGAAGGTCTTTCTAAGATCCTAGCCCATATTTACACAAGGAAATCTAAGGTTTGAAGAAAACTAACTCCAAATGATTAGGCTGATAGGCAGCTAAGTACGAGGAATTAAATTTAAAAATCAGTTGAAAAAAATGGATTTTAGAGATTGTCAAAATACTATTCCATGAAAAAATGGAATAATTTCAAGATTCTAGTCATATAACTGTAAATATTGGTATAGTATAACATATGATATATATAAATGAAAATATACAAAATGTTAAAATAAGCTTTTTATGTCCTATAAGTCTTTTTTATGAATTAAATATATTTTTTGTTTTTAAATTTAAGTGTTCAGTTAAAATCAGCTTAAGTATATTTTATTTGATGTGTTTATGATTTCATTTAAAAAAATGCAAATCTTTTTTATACAGCAAACAAATATGTGTGTGGTAAAACAGATTTTGCACAAAAAGGCTTTATTTTTACTTATTATCAGTTAAAATGTTTGCAAAATTACAAGATATTAGGGTGGCCAAAACTGGTGCAGGGGTGGCCAAAACTGGTGCAAATTGAAAGAAATTACTTAACGAGTTGTTACTCACAATCTAAAATATTTGATAGAAAGTTATTATAATTAACAGAAAGACAACTAAATTTACTAAAGAATACTGTTATTGCGATTTAATATGCTTTATTCAGTCTAAAACTATTAAATTTCCATTTAAACTTTTCTCTTAATGTGGCCAAAACTGGAGCATCCATCCTATATACTTATAGACATCAGGATTATTGGTCAGAAATATTGGCAAGCTGTACAGTTTTAGATGTGTGCTGGGATTTGTAGATATTAAAGCGAGTAAAAGTTTTTTTTTTTTAAAAGTTCAAAAAGATTAAACAGTTTGAACAACATACTACAAAATGTGTGTCAGTTATAAATAAAATTGGAGCTATGCAATTTTCAGCATGTGGGGAAAAATATATAAATATTTTTGAAAGGTAATATTTTTCAAATTTTGAAAACAACACCAGAGTTGTAAGGCATGTGAGGTAAATCGAATTTTTAACTTTAATTTAAAAGAAATTCTCCTTGCTGCAAGTAACTATTTTTATATATTATACAGTATTTGTTCATAAATTGTCAATATATGATTTTAGGACTCAAACCCTATTTTAACAGGAACATCGCATGGAGTTATAGTTTCATCAGATCCTGTTTCTTTTAAATTGTTAGAGAATCGTTAAGAAAAGTTAAATCGTCACAGAATCATCACAGTGTTAACGAAAGTTTTGTCACAAATGATCTGTAGCGTGAGTCTAAAATAATGGGACAAACTTTAAGGGAGGTGGTAGAGCTCACTATAATAAATAATTATGGCATAGAAATTTTTAACTGGAAGTGACGCGTTAAAACGCCACACTAGTCGCTGCAAAAGACACGGATTATAATGTTAAGTGTATGGGAGCGCAATTTTCAAATATCTCGCTAAAATTTTTAATATTTTCGCATATTTTTTTTCCATAGGATAGCTGAGAACGACCTGCAACTGGGCTGGTTTTTACTTTTTTGATTTTGGTTACAGATTAAAAGAAAAATACTTTAACTTTCAGAACCAGTTTAAACCGGTTCTAAAACTGAAACTATTGTAATATAAAAAAAATATAACCAAAATCGAAAAAGTAAAAATTAGCCCGGTTGTGGATCATCCTCAGCTATCCTATGGAAAAAATATCATGTAAAATATTGAAATTTGAGCAAGATATTTGAAAACAACGCCCCCCCCCCTTAAAGACATAACATTATCATCCGGGTCTTTTTTTGGTGACTAGTGTAGCGTCTTGACGGGTCACTTCCGGTCATATATTTCTGTGCCATCATTATTTGTTATAGTGAGTCCTACCGCCCCCTCAAAGTTTGTTCCATGATTTGGGACTCACCCTGTATTTCACAATTTAGTCACAATGTGACTTGAAAGCATTGTCACTTTCGTCACAATTTCGTCACAATGTTAATGACAAAATCGTCACAAATGACATACTTTTCACAAATTGGTCACATTGTGACGTCACAAAGTGGTCACAATGTGACGTCACAAACAAGCTCTAAAACAGCCATAACGACTTCACATTTTAGTCACTGTGACTTCACATCGACGTCCCGTGACGTCACATCGACGGTCACAAAGTCACAGTGTAACTTCACAACGACGTCACCGTGACGTCACCATGTCTTACGGGCGGGTGCATAAGCACTTTTCAACATTTCTGAAAAATGTGATAAAAATCAAAGCATAAAAACTACATACACATATAAAATTTCGAATAAATAAGCAAAAATATATTAAATATAATCGTTTACCAGTAATATTCCACATTTTGAGATATCTTTATCAAATGTAAATGATTTGTATCGCACTTAAATATGCCGGAAAGGAAACGAACGATCAATGTAAATTCCCATTACATAGGAATCAACATTATATGTGATTGTCATCTCCCGGCTGATATTCGAAACATGCACAGATGACATGTTCGAAATATATTCTCTTCTGCTTGCATAGAAAGATAACTATTTATCTTATAAATTATTCAACATAACATGAAGAAAAACATTCATTTTGCCATTATGGTATACTTTCATAACAACCAGACATATTTTTAACATAAATATTCAAAAAGAATTTTTGGTGTGGTGTCTAGTATGGTGTATCTATCAAACTTTTAATAAATATACAATCAAAACCATATGAAACATACGGATTACTAATAATTGCTGATACCTGTTATCCTTTCTTATTGGCTTTTCAAGGTATGTAATAATGCGCTTTCTCAGTTTTTCATTTTCTAAAGTAAATTTTCATTTTCATTTTTTTTTTCAAAATAATATTTGAGGTTTACACAAATGTAAATATTACATAAAAAACAGGATGATAAATTCACACGTCTCAGAATACATAAAATTGATTATAAATTCAAGGAATACGGTCAGTTAGTATTCATATTAAAAATTATGAGTGAAATAAATTTTTGTAGAATTTATTTTAATATAAAATTATCTGAGTATACAAAACATGTACGCATATAGAATTTCAAATGTGAGCAGGATGATAAATTCACATATCTCAGAATAAATAAAATTTATTGCAAATTCGAGGTATTCGGTCAATTAGTCAAATAAATAATAATTTTTATGAGTTAAATATATTTTTTCTAGAATTTATTTTAATATAAAAATATCTAAGAATACAAAACATATACACATATAAAATTTCCAGTAAAGAAGCATAAATAAATTCAATATAATCACGCGATTGTATTATTCTTCATTTTGGGTATATCTTTATTAAATGTAGTAGATTTGTATTGCACTTAAATATGCCGAAAAGGAAATGAGTGATCAATGTAAATTTCCATTACATTGGAATCAACATCGGGAAATAATAGTCTCTCTTTCTTATAATAAACTTAAATAAATTCAATATAATCATGCACGTGTAATATTTCTCATTTTGGGATATCTTTATCAAATGTAGTGGATTTGTATCGCACTTAAATATGCCGGAAATGAAACGAAAGATCAATGTAATTACTTCCTATTACATTGGAATCAACATCGGGAAATAACAGTTCCCCTTTCCTATCAATCTGCTCAAATAAACGAGAGAAAGCTACTCAATGCATATATGGTTGTCCTCTACAGTCTGACGTATGAAACATACACAGATGACATGTTCGAAAATATATTCTCCTGTGCTTGCATAAAAAGATAACTACTTATCTTATAAATTATTCAACATAACATGAAGAAAAACATTCATTTTGCCATTATGGTATACTTTCGTAACAACCAGACATATTTGTAACATAAATATTGTAAAAGAATGTCTGGCCTGGTACGATTCGCCAAAATTTTTAATAAATATACGATCAAAACCGCATGTAACATACGGATTACTAAGAATTTCTGATACATGTTACTCTTTCTTATTGGCTTTTCAAGATCAGCAATAATGTGCTTTCTCACTCTTTCATTTTTAAAGTAAAATTTAATTTTTTTTTAAATAATGTTAGATGTTTACACAAATATAAATATTATATTAAAAATAGTATGATAAATTCACATGTCAGAATAAATAAAATTAATTTAAATTCAAGGTATTCGGTCAAATAATCAAGTAGGGGAAGATGGGGATACTTGAGCCATTTTTTAAATTTTAATTTTTTTAAATTTTTTATAATTTTTTAGAACAAAATAAAATATTGAAAATGAAAATTTGATGTTTTTTCTTCAATTGAAAACCACTTTCAATTAATTTCGAACTATTTTTCTATGTCTAATAAATTTTTACTTTTTCTTTTACACCGTGGCTCAAGTATCCCCATGGAGGGGATACTTGAGCCAGATGTCACATTCGCACCAGTATTTTGCAAAGAAAAAAACCGATTTACAATATACGCGAAAAAATGCATTAAATCTTTTTCAAATAAATTTGGTCGAATTTCCTGGTGTCGTTGTGACATTTCAGAATTAAAATTATGTGGTAGAAAATTCTACCAGCAGAGCTCAAAGGGTTAATCACCATGCTTTCAAAATGGTACCAAGGTATGTGATTTCTTTTTTACATGTTCAGAACTATAAATGTGTTACCATGTTGCCAGTTTTAGAAAGAAAAATTGACCAACTGTAGAGATAATAGGGGTGGCTCAAGTATCCCCTATGCTCAAGTATCCCCACTCTCCCCTAAATAATAATTTTTATGAGTGAAATATTTTTTTCTAGAATTTATTTTAATATAAAATTATCTAAGTATACAAAACATGTACGCATATACAATTTCAAGTGAATAAGCATAAATAAATTCAATATTCATTTGTAATATTCCTCATTTTGGGATATCTTTATCAAATGTAGAGGATTTGTATCTCACTCAAATATGCCGGAAAGGAAACGAATGATCAATGCAAATTCCCATTACATTGGAATCAACATCGGGAAATAACAGTTCCCCTTTCCTATCAATCTGCTCAAATAAACGAGAGAAAGCTTCTCAATGCATATGTGATTGTCATCTGCTGTCTGACATATGAAACATGCACAGGTGACATGTTCGAAAATATATTCTCATCTGCTTGCATAGAACGATAACTAATTGGCTTATAAATTATTCAACATAACGTGAAGAAAAACATTCATTTTGCTATTGTGGCATACTTTCATAACAACCAGAGATATTCTAACATAAATATTCAAAAATAATGCCTGGGTACAGTTGTGGTACAACGCGCCAAATATTTTATTATCTTTTATACAATGAAAACAACAGGTAACGTAATGGATTATTAGATTTTCATGGTTAGTCTTAATGTTTTTCACATTCTTTTATCTTTAAAAGTAAATTTTCAATGTTTTAATGTAGTTTTTTTCTTTAGCAGTGAAATGTTTTATATATAGATATGCCGAATGGATAAAAAATTAATAATTTTTTTAAAGATTAATAAAACCCGGAAAAGTAACTGCATTAAAAACGGTTTGGAGAGTTAGCATCTATAGTTCACGGGATTTTTTAAGACAGCAATAAAAATAACTCATAAAACATCCGACAGATGGCGTTGAAAAGTTTAGACTTCGGTGGAAATATGCAAATGAGACGGTTATAAGAACATTGCTAATCCAATATTAGTTAACGGTTCAGAGCTGTGTAATGATCAACGTTTCCAGCGCCATATGTCAGTCTTTTTGAGTTATTTTTTATTACTGTCTTTAAACAAATCCCACAGTTTTTAGATGCCTACCGTGTAAACCTCTTTTATTTCGGATTTTTTTCCGGTTTTTATGAATTTTTGAAGTTTGTACAAAATTTTTGCTCAATTGGTATTTAATAAACGATATTTTTTTTTACAAGAAAAAAACTGTATTCCTGTTTATTGTTCTAAACTTAAGTTACGAAATTTGTTTCATAATATATATATCATTTCATTAGAAAAAAAAGCAAATAAGCATAAGTTTTACAAATGAGCGATATTAATGCTAATTTACTAGCTCACCGGTTAATTCACGGATTCATGATAACTACCTTAAATAGAGCTAAAAACTGTATGTTTTTTAGAGTTAAAGCTATTTTCCATGACTTTATATTTACAAATGTAAACCTTCCAAAAAATAAAAGATTTGATATATACCGGTAAAAGAATGAAAAAGAAAATGTTTAATCAAGCAAGGTCGTTTTTTTAGCTAGAAAATATACAGTTTTTTTTCTTTAATAATTTGAAAATGGCTGTTATTTTCGGTCAAGAATAAAGCTAATGATTCATCATTTTAATTTTTTTAAATTTCTACCTATATTTCAAAAAATATTTACACATGTTAACAGTTTAATATTATTAACAGAATACCCTACCAACTTTGATTTTCATCTTTAATTTCTGCTTTAGTGAATTTTAATCACAGTATAAACGAGATAATGTTGATCATGATATTTATTAAAATAAATAGTTTTTTCTTATTAATTTAATAGGTTTCCTTTATTCTGTTAGTTGTTTGCAAATAGCAGGATTAGCAGGACCCGAGTTCCCGCTTGTACACGAGGCGAAAAGTAATAAAATGTCAAAAGAATTAAGAAAATGATGTAAAAAGCTATATCGCAATGCTCCTTTCCCACGGAATATTTCCAAATTCCAGGAAGATCTGTTGACAATAGCAAAAACATACACAAAAAGTTTGGTTCAATTTTGTTCATATCATTATACAATCTTTGATAGAACAATAATGAAAGTGGCACGGATTTTACAGAGCCCTCTTCCGACTTTTTTTTTAATTCAGGGACGACCTGCTCTTAATAACCCAAAAATAATCGTATACAAAAATATTAGTTCAATTCTATGCATAACGTCATGCACTTTTGATGATACAATAGTGAATATGTAATAACCATCGGTATTATAGCATCATCTTAAGGCAGCCTTTTTTTCAAATCCAGGGAGAAACAACTAGTCGTAGCCATACACAAAAAATATGGTTCAGTTATGAGGGTAACTTCATATAAGATTAGGTGGTACAATATTAAAAATGGCACAAAAATCTCTATTGCAGTACCCCTTTCCGACGGATTTTTTTTTCAAACTCAGGGAGGATGTACTAATCATAACCAAACACTTACGCAAAAAATTTGGTTCAATTCTATGCATGACATCATACATTTTTTCGATAGTACAATATTAAAAATGCCACAAAAATATATAATACAACAACCCCTTCGGCGGGATATTTCAATATTAAAGAGCATCTGCTTGCTCCAGCCAAATACTTGCAAAAACTTCAATTTTATTTTTCGTCATAATGTATCCTTCTTAAGAAAATTTACCTTTTTCGTAGTTTCTTAAAAAGGTCTCATAAAAACAGGGAAAAAATGAGTTTTATTTGGTATATTAAAAAATAAAGTTTAATTAAGAATATTTTTAATTTTGAGCCATTTTTTTTATAAATTTACTCATACTGGAATAAATGTTTTTTAAAGCGAATTAAGAATTGATATCGTTTCTATAAATATTAATAGATTAGATCTAGTAGCAGGATTTTTATTTAATAAGTTGAACTACGTATGTAATATTGTTAAAAGGAAATTAATATAGTAAAAGGTTAATTTTGGCGAAGAAAAAAAATAAATTTGTAACATATATATGTAAATTACACATTTTAATGCTAAATTTTGTGATTTTTTTCCCATTTTTCCCACATTTTACGTATATGCCACTTTCAGTATAGTTACGAGGGTGATTTGTTCCTAATTTTAAATTAAAACATTTCTTAATGTTACACGGGACGCATTTTAAATTAATTTTTATTTATTTATTTAAAATTTTGAATTTTTTTATGATGATTAACCATATTATTTGTAAACAAAATCACAGATAAACTTCTTAATTTTAATTTCAAATTTAATAAAAAATGGGGTACATTAAAATTTTAATATTCAAAATTCAAAAGATTATTTGTAGAACTTATTTTTTTACATTTAAATAAACATAAATATCTACGTTTTAATTTTAATACAGTATATTTAAAAATGTTTATTTAAAAAAAAATAAAAAGAATCAAATTAAAAACAATTACCTTATTTTTAAAAAATCATATTTTCAAAAGAAAATATACATATTTTTTTTCTGAATGAAATTTAAAATTAAATGATCAAAAATACATGTGAAATTTTTGAATCATTTATCTTTAACGGTTCTTGAGATATATCAATTTAAATCGGAGAAATTGTAAGAAAAACTCATCATGACGAAACACCCTTTTTTAAAAGAAGTCATTTCAGTGACAATCATCGCTTGAAAGCTAGATTTTTAAAATAAACCTTAAGGAAAACAATAAAAATCATCTTCTAATTAAAAAAGAAATGTGATTTAAATGTCATTATAAAGATAAAAAACAGAGAAACTTATAATGTAATATTTTGTGTTCTGAACCCCATCATTGAATTTTATTTAATTTCATTTATTATATTGTTATTTAAAAAATATATATCTGTAGTCATTTGACACATCTGTAGATCATATGAAGAAATCTTGTAGAACGGCTGAATAATAGAAAAAAAGAGTTTTGTGTACGTAATACAAAATATCCTACTACTAACGTATCAAGTCAATTTCATTGACTGGAGAAAACTACTTTACACATATTAAAATTACACAACTAAACCATCTGCTGCATTTGTATCTCTCCCTTTTCAGAGACAATATGAAAAATATTCTAATAAAGATAAAATTGAATTATAAGCTGATCCAATTTGATTTTTTTAATATTAGATCTATTTTATGGAATATTTATAAGAATGTTTATAAAGTTTGGAAAAAAATGTGATATAAAATTAGACAAACACATAGATATATAATATAAAATTAGACAGCTTTCTGCTACTTATTTAAAATTGAACACATATGCATACATTTTTCTCAAAAAAAAAAAAAAAAATATTTAAGTCAATATTTTCGCCATGCAAAATAGTTCTTTGAAATTGATTTATGTTTTAAACTTTTATTTTAAGAGTACCGTAAAATGGGGGAATCAGAACACTTTTTAACTTTAACGCTAAAAAAAAAAAAAAGCAACAACTGGTTTTTTAGTTTTTTTATTTTTGTACTAGAAACTTCGGTCTTGCTTTGTTCTTTACTTTTTAAGCAAAACGAAACATTTTTACTGTTATGTATATATTATTAATTTTTTTAATGGTGTCCGATTCACACCGCAGATAGGAGTGAAACAGAACAAATGTTATAATCTTTATTTATTCCGTTTCAAATTTTAATAGGGTTTATAAAAAAGTGGTAATAATGATAAGGAAGGAATATAAATACGTAGTTATTGTGAAACCAAGCCTTTATTTTACATGCAAGTAAAGATATGCCTTTTTAAAAATTAGAAAACAACTTTGAAATTAAGAAAAATTGAAATTTATTTAAAAAATTATATTCGAATTGCAGAAGTAGAATTTAATACAAATTCGGCCCTGTTCTGTGTTATCCTTTACTGGTAGTCATTGGTTTAGTGAATCTATTGAGTAGCCCCAAATCGCTGCATGTATTAATACGATCTACTAATACGCCCTCATCGCCATTCCTTAGCACTGTTTGCATCCCTCTTTTTTTAATTGTTTTTTCATTTTGAAATGTTTGTGTAATGTTGTGGATGTCAGAGAATAATTCTATGCAGTTTTTCTAACTAATTTGCTATTTTTAAATTCATTTATTGTGTGTTCCATGTCCGTTGGATTAGGCGTTGACTTTTTTCTTTAACCAAGTAGTTTCTTGGCGCCTTTAAACTTTTCAAGTAATTAGAACAAACAAAATATTGTTACAATACACATTCATACATATGTTTTCATATATTACATGAAACTATTGCTGTATAGAAAAATAAACCATGAGAGAAAACGTGTTCCGATTCACCTCGTAAATCTTAAACCTCTGATGTTACAAGCTATATTTCACTTTTTCACTATATAGTTTAGACATAAGTAAAATTTAATACAGAATATCGTTTAAAGGTCTATCATTAATTAAAAATCCCCTTTCTTAGGTTTAGAATGCTAAAAATACTGTAGTAACATACAAAGTTTAGAAAACGTTGAAGAAATAAGGTTTTTGAGGATCCTCTTGAAGTTTTTTTATATACCCCTGTAGTTGTGCAAACATGTCAAAACTGAATTTCCCAAACCTTAATGTTATTATCTTCTTATAAAAAAATTGGCAACTAAAAATATCATCACATGTATTTATAATGAATTTATTTGCATGACCAGGAAGTTTCGTTCCTATTCACCCCGCTGTTTCTATTCACCCCATTTTACAGTACATTATTGCGATTTACAAGTAAATAAAAATTTCTTAGTAAATTTTGATATTATGTTAGAAGTTATTATTGTGTTATCCATTGTTACGTGATTGCTACTCATAGAATTTCAGATTTTTTTTCTTAAGATACTGAAGTACGTTAGTAAATAATAATAAAAATAATGTGCTTGAAATTTAATTACTAAAATAATCAATTTAAACAAACAATACATAAGACAATTTGAATAAAAACATGAAGGAAAAGTTTCGAAAATACCTTGACTCTCGTTATTAGTGCAAAATCATAGTATAAATTCAGAATTCCCCAAATTGCATGCAAAGTGAAAACATAAATGGCAGTATCAGTAAACACTGCTCGAAATCCCATCAAAATGCAGCAACCAATTAAATTAAGGCAGATGGGAAGCATCGTTTTACAACAAATCCCCAAGAAAGTTCATATTTAAGGTACATTATACAAATATCTTTAACGAAATCTTTTGAAGTTTAACTCTAAGAACCGCTTCAAAAATGTCTAAATCCGTATGGCTAGTGCATTTCTTTATATTTGTGGTTGAGTCACAAATGAAATTATGTGCCTCACACCAGCAATGAAAAGCAATAGAGAATTTTTGCAATTATTTTTTCTTATATAGATTTTTTTATATCATAAATATATAGAACATCTTTAAAATTCATTTATAACAATTTTTCTCTATAGGCCGTAATGCAATGGAAAACTTTTGACTATCCCAGTAAATAAACTAATTATAATAGAAACTTCATTTAAAATAGGTTAGTGCTAGGATAAACGACAATAATTTCCAAAATTTTCATGGCAATACGAGTATATTTGAGAAAGTTAGAACGCAGCCAGGTTACAAACGGGCAGACAAACTGAAGTCATGAGCATTTTGTTGGACAGTGTCGTATATTAATGCGTTTTTCGAAACGTAATGCGAAATTCTCGTATAGTAATGTATTTCTATTAAATAATACATTTCAAATTATAAGTTTTATATTAAATGTATTTATATATATATATTAAGTTAACATAATCAAGCTTATATTAAATAAAAATATTATTACATTGTCATAAAAAAAATTCTATTATATTTGTACTCAAAAATCTTATGCAGCGCTCCTTATAAAAAATACATCTACGTTATCCAAATAAAGTTTCAAAAGAATCGTGACTCCGCATACATATTCTCTTAAGTAAAGTAGAGCATGCTTTTAACGAAAACAGCATAAAGCTTTACGAGTGCATGTGTGTTTATCTGTATATGCTTACAATATAAATCTTATGATATGTTTTCATGTTTGTGCTGGGCTATATATTTCATTTGTTTTCTACTGTATACTTTTATATTTTCTTGATAAGCGTTGTATAAAAAGAAATGCATGTCATTGATCCCTGTTAAACATCGCCTCTATAATAATGAAATACTTTCGAAAGAGGCACAAATTTAGATGTCTCCCATTGGTTATGGAATATATTTAAATTTGTGCTTAATTAAATTTAAATATATTACATATATCTGATAAAAAATGCTAATTTTTATTTATCTAAAACACTTTCCTTAAACAATTTTACAGTCACTTCGACATTAAGAGCATAAAATGCAGTTTTCAATTACGATAAATATAAATCATTTTGTTTTCTTATTTAAATGATTCAGTAACACATCAATAAATTCGAAATAAGTTTATTCAGCAGTTTAATTACTATTACTGTTGATCTCAAATATTTTTATAAGAAAGTTAATTTTCATGATCAATGATTGTTTTTCTTTATGAAAAGTCTCATAATTTATCATATGTTATACTTCTTCCGAGTTTTGAAAAAAATTAACTTTTTTGTTATATTTACGATCATATATTTTATCGAAAAATTAACACATAGTTAGTAATAATATTCATATATATAAATATATATATATATATATAAACCATTAATCGTATTGCAATATATGAACCACTGAACTTAATAATTTATAGCACATTGAACATGTATACTTGATCTTCTTGATATACATATCATATATAGGGGGAACTGGGGACATTGATACAGTTTTTTTCTAAGATTTTTTTTTGGTGTCAAGAAAGTAGAAAATTCAAGTTTTTTTTCCCATGAGGTGACAGCAAAACTTATGTAGTATGTTATAAAAATGTACAATCATTGTTTTATATAGTATTTTTGCATGTAATTTTAAAAAAATCAAAAAAAGTCATTTGTATCAATGTGCCCCATCCCCGGGGCAGATTGATACGTTTGAGAAAAATGACGACAAAATAATACCAATGCATATTTTTCATAGAAAATGAATTAGAAAACCATTTTATATTTATTTATAAAAATTCAAATCACCCACAATTTATTTTTAAGCAATATTAAAGCAATCAAAATTAAATATATTATGACCTGATGTTTTGGCTGTTTCTTGTCTGATTGTTGGCTGTGGTAACTTTGTCATATCTAGCACTTCAACCCCAGCATTATCTTCTTTCTTATGAAAGATGAAAAAATTACCAGTTTTTCTGTTTATAAATAGGTTCATAAACAGAAAAATAAGGATAATTATATTAAAAATTCTGTTTATAATGTAAGTATCATTTTCTGTTCTGCAGTTTGTTTCTCATACTTAACATTTCGCATGTCGAAAATACTTTTTTCTCTGGAGAATCGATACAAATTCGAGATTTGCCAGAATGGCGTCCTTTTCTTTTATTAGTTCTACTAGCACTAGATGCTGGGTAAGTTCCTACATCTTCTGTTTTCAAAAATACTATAAAATGTTCTAATATAAAGAAATTAGAGCTATTTCACTTCAATAAAAACTAATATTAGAAATTTTTCGGGAAAAAAAAAGGTTGGATTAAGGGGTGTATGGTAAAAAAAATAATAAAAGATAATGAAAATATGAACTATTAAAGGATTTAGGCTGTATCAATGTGCCCCGTCATAGACTGTATCAATGTGCCCCATACAGCGATTTTGAATAAAATGAGTCTCAAATCCAACACTTCACAATATATCTAACAATAAATAATGAAGAACTGATAAAGAGTAGCTGTACTTACCAGGGAGAGTATTCATTTTGGTTGAAAATACTGGAACAGTTGTATAATAGCATTTCAATTGTACAACTCATATTTACTTTTGAACAACAAAAACAATAAATCACCCGTCCCATTTCATCAAACTACTGAATCATTCCAAGATTTTCTGTATGTAGTTGAATACACTAGCATCATCTTTTGGAGCTGTTGTGAAACTTCCTGTAATGACCCTGTGAGCGGTAGAGGGGGTGTATCAATGTGCCCCATGTATCAATGTACCCCAGTTCCCCCTACTTGATTTTCACGATATCTCTTTCAATGTGAACCGCTGACATTAAGGCTCCACACTAGTCAATGAAAAAGATCCAGATGATACTAAGTTTATGGGGGCGTTCTTTTAAAATATCTCACACAAATTTTAATACATTTGCCTGCATTTTTGCATAATATAGCTGAGGACAATCTGCTACCGGACCAGTTCTTACTTTTTCGATTTTGCTTATATATTTTATTTTTAATAGTCTCAATTTGAGAACGGGTTTAAACCGGTTTTGAAAGTTAAAGTGTTTTTTTTAATCTGAAACCAAACTTGAAAAAGTAAAAGCTATCCCGGTTATGAATCGTCCTCAGCTATCGTATGCAAAAAAAATCATGTAAAAAAGTAAAAATTTTAACAAGATAATAGAAAAGAACACTACATAGACTTTACATTATCATCCGGGACTTTTTCTGTGACTAGTGTTGCAATTTGTCACAGAAGAAGACTGTATGATAATTCAATTTGTAATTCAGCGGTTTATCTAAAAAACATATTAAAATACTATACCTTATTCAGTACTTAATAGAATACATTTTTTTCATTCAGCTAAAATGGCAATCTCTAAGACTTATCTTATGTATTCAAAAGGAAATAAAAACCTTTTTATTTAATATATAATCTTTCATTATTATTTTTCATACCTAGCTGTTACGCTGCATAAATGTGCTGAGAGACTTTCAAAATCCAGTCTTTGACGTCTTTTAAAATGTAGTTTTGAGAATAATTCATGTAAATTTTCACACTACTAGAATTAAGTCTCACTATGGAGTACTTAATAAAATTAAATTATATGTCAAACGGAACAATATATTATGGTGTAAGTGCAGTTAAAAACCAGTTATGTAATACGGAGATAAAAATAGTTAATGGGAACTGTCACTACTAGTAACCGAGTTCTATGATTATTATAGAATTATTCTAAAACTATCTATTGTATCAGCTTGAAATTTCCATGCAATATATACAAAAAATTGCACTTTGTAAATATACAAAAAATAATTGATGGCTTTAAAAATATGTTCACACCGAAAACTTCAATTTTCCTTTAGGTTGAATGTTCCCGAAAAGATGAAATTTCAATTTTTTAGCATTGGTTTTTCCTTTAATATTTTAAAGTATTATTTGTAAAAGTAATAGTAGAGAGTGCTTCGATAATAATCAATGCGTAAACAACTTAATGAAAACAAAATCATTTTCTGATATTTCATTTGATTCTCTAGGAAAAATAAATCTGAATGATATTATATTGAACTTTTTTATTTGTTGCTTTGTATATTTTATTTCGGTTGCCTTGTAAAATCAGATCGTATAGAATTTCTTCTATTCGACTCCCAAATAATGTCACAAGTTTATTATTATTATTATTATACCTCTATCCCTTTACAATCAAAATGAGATCGAATTACTTTCAGCGTATTTTGTTTAAATGTTAGAAAAAATCATCACAGTAAAAAATAAGTATTACGACAATATTGTGTCTAATGTCATTTGTAGTATGGTCGGGTCAAAGTAAAAGTCAATTAGTGTTTCAATTAGTCAATTAGTTAGTCAAATCAATTAGTGTTTTTCTTTTCGACACTAATGCCACAAAGACCTTTTAGGTGTTTTATAAAATATTATAATGTTTTATAAATTTTTATTGGTGTTCAATTACAGAAGCACTATATATTAAAATGTTTAGCAACGATTATTATACTAAAGATGGTATAGTTCAGATTATTTTCCCATTAAAGCTAAATCTAATACACATAATATATATGTAACAAATAACGCATATTACACATTTTTATTTTATTTTCATGTGACATTTCCATTGTTTTTGTTGTTTTTATTTCGCAAAACATGTTATGACAAATACTTGAAAATATAACTCTTTTTTTGTGTCATTAAATCCTGAAAATTAGGATTGTAAAAGACCACCGATATATCTTAATGGTATATAAAATATTATTGATACATAAAATTTCACACTTTTGATAAAAAACAGCACTTGGAAAATATACAACTACACTGTTTGTAAATAAAGGTAAGAGCTAAATAATATAAAATACTGAATGAAACATTAACCTTTCAGTGGAGAAAATAAAATTTGTAAAATTTTGTGAGCACGATATAAATTATTGGCGCAGACAGTCAAATAGTAATGTTTCAAAGTTCATATCACTTTTAAATGAAGTTTAAATATTTCCTAAATTCGCTGTACAAACATTTTTGTACGCACATGCCTTTACGTATTTTATGAACAGTTAATATATCTTTTGAAAACAATATTATTTTTAATTGTAGTTAGAAGTCAAATTCGAAAGCAAAAAGTTTGTTTTTGGTTTATTTAATTTTCAGTATTTTGAATTCCTTGATTTATTTCTTTCGGATGATATATTACATTTTTGTCTCTATAATAATTATAAATTAATCTTTTCTCATGTAATTCAGATTTTTTACATAAAAATGACAATTTTTTGCAGAAAAAATAAATAGATAATAGTCACATTAAATTTTCTCAAAACCTTGCGTTTTGTAGTTCGATGTATATTTTTTAATAAAAGCTACATCCAAATATATCGTCTTTTATATTCATTGTATATCTTACAAATATCCCTTATCAATGCGAAGTTAATTTTTGTTACTAGTGTGTGCAAAAAATAAAATAAAATAATTATAAATATTTATATAAATAAAAAACTCACGTTGGGACATTTTTTGTTAATTAAAAGGGGCTTCTGCACCAAAATTTTTATAAATATAAGTAGTGAACATATTACTTTATTACAGATCACTTTATTACAGATTACACTTTACTATAAATTAACTTTATTACAGATTACTTGTGTTATGTATATAATTTTTTAAGCAAATGCATTTGTTAGTTTTTTAGAAAGCGTGCTTTAATTTTATATTAAGTATAGACAGCTTCAACTCTCCTTATGATATATGCCTACTAAAATAATCAAACTTATATTTATCATACTATGATAAATAGTAAAGATTTTTCGGAACATAGCAAATTAATTCGTATTTTAACTTATTCTTAATGAAATTTTATTACTACAAACATATATATAAGTATTAAGCTCTAACATTTATTGTTTTGATGTATTGAAAGAAAAGACATTAAATACGAAAAAAAAATCAAATAACTGGTATGGAAATTTCTACATCTACATTTAAAAAGGAGAAAATCAGAGAATTTCACTTGAGTCTAAGAGCTACGTTTACCATGAAATTTGATCTGCATTACCTTTTATATCATCCATTATCGTTTCCGCTTACCTATGCAAAATATTCCATTCAGTAACAGAAGGAAAGCTTACAAGATGAGGCAGTTCACGTTTATTCTAAAAAAGTATAAATTTTTATTTTTCATTGAATCCAAATGCGCATTTCTTTGATATAATAGATTGGATCGTAATACATTCAGTACATTTCACTTGGTTATTTATTTCATTAAATGAATTATACAATGATTAATTTTCTGTACACAAATGTATTATAAAATCATATCAAGTGAGATTAAAGGAAAAAAAAATTTATTGCGTTATGCACAAGTTACAGCTTCTTATTTTTTATACTAATGTTGCCAGTTACGGTTAAATATGACAATACAAACAGTATATGGACACGCGCCATCCGTAAATAATAAAGTACAGTTTTCTTCCAACACTCTCCCTAAAACTAGACTTTTCCTGAAATATTAATAATTAACTGTATTTTGAGAGTCCAATATTAGCACTTAGTTCTTTTAAACGCAAATGACACATAGGCTTGTTCATCATATCGGCTACTTGGTTCACAGTGTCCACATACTCTATTAAGATTTTCTTCTCTTCCACCAATTCCCTTATGTGATGGAATTTAATGTCTATATGTTTGGTGCGTCTGTGGTTAGTTGGATTATTGGCTAACCGAATTGCACTTTGATTACACTGATAAACAAATTTTAACAAATTTTCCATTTCTCTATATACGTTGGGTGTTTCTTATAGATTTCGAGCTGCTAAAAAAGAATATGTTTGTAAAAATTTTCTATCACCCTCCATTTTTGAGAAATTTTATTTATACGTTTTGGAGTATGTAGGCATCGCATAGGCATTATAATTATATTATATTATTCTCTTTCATGTATTTGATTTACACAAACATTCCTTTTTCTTATGACAACGATAGAAGATACAGCAAGAGAGTAGAAACAGATGTCCCCCTAATAAATTTTATGTTAGCGATCTTGAACAGACAACTCTAGCCACCCCCACAGTATTTGACTTTAACGCAAATCCCTCACAGTGGAAACTTACCTTTCGGGGCGAATATACTACTATTTCTTTGTTCTATAAGACTTTTTAATTGAATTTTGATTATAATTATCATATCTTCCTCTACAATATGTAAAACATGTCTAGAGGATGCGTTAATGAACCCGATTTTTTTTGCTGTGTGTGCGGGGAGCTGTGGTGGTTACTCGATAACCCCCCATATTTTTTGTTTTAATTCAATTTTATTAACTATTTTATTTCCTATCATCTCCTTTTTATTAATGTTCTCAATTTAAATATTATTTCGATTTCGTTTCTTTTGATATCGTCGCCTGTAAATTTTTCTTCCTTACGTAGCTTATCGAATGTTCTAATCCGGTAAAATCTTGTTTGAATTCATTCCTTCCGGTTTAGAAAGCTTCTAGAATTATCCCGATCGTTCTATGGGTGGTATTTCCGGTTAATCTGGCCCTCCCCTTGGCCTATCAAATTAAATTCCGCAAGTGACGTGGTTAAGGCAGTTAAGTGCCTGGCCACCTGCTTTGGCTTTCCTTCTTTAAGAGTTTATCATTTTTTCCTTATTAAATTCATATTTCACCATGCTTTGAAACGTAGCTTGGCCTCTGTTTCCTCGCTTTCCCCATTCGAACGTTGCCAACTTGGCATATTCCGGGTTTACAGTAACCCTTGTTCGCTCCTCTCCTTCTGCGTGGCCAGTTCAGTGGAGCGGAACCGATTGAGTTGAGCAGGTGCCGGGGAGGTTGAGCGGATGATCCACCGTAAGATGGAACGAAAACCGCCGAATTGTCGTAATGCTGCGAGGAGCAAGGCTTCTCTTCCCCCGCAACAGAGTCTGTTTTTCTTTGGCCGTTGTTCTATGCCGGCCACTCAATATGTTCTCACGGATTGTTTTTGAGAATCAGTTAAATATATCTTCATAAGGCTCTCGTCAAATTCATTATCAGGTTCACCAAGTTTGTTCCATATCATCTTTATCAATTGAATCATTTTTCCTCCGAAGATTATGTGCAAAGTATTCTTCGTGAGTAAAACATCACAGCCTCTTCTTTCTCAATTTCATAAAATCACTCATACGTGTAAAATGATTATTTATTGCATAAAACGGGATCCCACAGGAAGGTATTAAAATTGGTTTTTTGTGATTTCAAATGTATTCTCTATTGAGTTGAAATAGTTTCATAATGCTTAAAAATATTTATTATTCGCTTCTTTAAAAGAATGATTGAGCAAGAATAGTTGTCAAAGAGAATATGTACGTATAAAGATAAATTATGTGAAATGAATATGTTTATTCCTGTGTGTCATCCATGTGAAGTATTTTCTTTACAAAGTGAATAATAATATACTTATATAAGGTGCATGAAAGAAATATATATATATATTGAAATATAAAAGTCACGACATATTGCACAACTAATGAATAAATAAAAATGTTCTTTTCTTCAAATTTTCTCTTCATTTTTAATGTGTCAAAAGTCAATTTATTCATCGTCTGGAATATATCGTCATAAGCAAAGAATTCCAGGTAACTTTCTTCTTATTATTATTATATTTTTATAATTTCACTTTGAGTTATCATTATCATAGTTAAGGATTCACTATTAAGAACTATAATGGTTGCCTTTTGGGTCTTTTGCTGGCATTCATCCAACGCAATGTCCTTTACCCATTATTACGATCACATAGCCTATATTTGAGATGAAACAAAAAAAATAAGTGTTCTCATCTCTCCCCAAACACCACAGTTTCTATTTTCTTTGGTGCCGTGTTTCCTTCTGAACCAATATTTTTCTTCTGGCACCATGTACCTCTTTGAATCCATTAATATTCTTCAAGACATGACAATTATTAGATGATATTGTGTTTTCTTTATTTATATATATATATATTCAACAAAAAAAAAAAAAATTATATCTTCATTATCGGGTCTTTATGCAGTGATCAATATTTTATATTTATATTTTATTGAGTGTGGTGTGTATTGAGTGTATATGTGAATGCATAATATATTTTAATTTTATGCTGAAATAATATTTTTTTTTTGGAGCAGTAGATTATATATAACATAATCTATTCATATATTTTTCTTGCCATGATATAGTTTATAACTAATATCATATATTATTTAACGAGGGTGCTGGTAAATATAATTGATTATTTTAATATAAATTATTCTCTTGTCATAAATATAAGAACATATGTTTTGAGCGATATGACATATATATATACATAAAAATTTTTGGGCCATGTTCTTTTGATCTGATGCTAAGAAAGATATGTTGGTATTTTTCTTCTCTTTGTCATATATTTATTCTTCTTATTAATACATAAAAATGATGTATAACGTAGATGAAATTCGTCAATATTTTAAATAATGGGTCAATTTATATATTATTTATTATGTGACCAGTCTATAAGAAAATTTAACCTGACATTTATTGAGCTCTCATTTAAATTATCTCATCATGCCTCCCAAGTCCAAATTAAATATTGCAATACAGCCGTTCGACGGCAACCCACAGACTGTGGAATTCTTCTTTCATCAATTATCTGATATACAAGAGTTAAATAACTTTTCTGATAAGGAACTTTTTGTTCTCTTCAAATCGAAACTTGAGGGTAGCGACTTACTCTTCTTTCTTGAAACACAGTCTCAAGTCAAGAACTATAATTTCCATGACATTCGGAAAGCTTTTATAGACTATTTCTTACCTTCAAAAAAGGCTGTTTCTCTCAAATCCTTGCAAAATTTAAAGTTAGATTCAAACGAATCAGTCAAAAATTTTGCATTTCGTTTGGATAAACAACTTCGACTTGCATACCCTAAATTGGATCCTCCTGCTCTCAATTCATTAAAATTCACTCATTTTCTTGAGGCTTTGCCTAAACAAATTAAGCAAAAGATTTTAGAAGAAAATATTTCATCTTTTGATTTAGCTCTTGAACGAGCAAATTTTCTTCAAGATATATACGACTCTCCCCCTAAAAAATCTTACGAGAATTATAATCAAGCCTATTGTTTGGATACCGAAAAAGTCCATGATAATTCTAGTGTTTCTAATAATGTGCTCCATAAGACTCCTATAAAACATACGAAGGATAAAATTTATGTCAATTCTCAAACTACCTTATCACCTTCGCAAACTCAAAAAGACAATTCTCATGCTTCTCGTAACTTTAAAAGAAAACCTAGAACATATTCTCCTTCTCCAAATAGACAGGAGGCTACAGATAAACATAAAATAATTTTCGTCAACATACATTTTATTGGAAACGTCCTTATCATCAACCCACCTTCGACAAATTTTCTCACAAAAAAAATTCTGCATTCTTTTATCATAAACGAGATGTTGTGCAATGTGCGTTTTGTGGAAAATTCAATCATCGTATGGACACATGCTACAAATTTAAGAATATTATCAAGGCTTCTAATCAAAACTCTTCATCTCACTTTTCGTCTAATCCTCACAGAAGGAAAAACTACACCTCTTCTTCTGAAAATAAAAACAATGTTTATCATTTAAACAAATAGGGGAGACTGGTTCTACTGACCGCCTTCTCTCCCATAATTTTCATTCAGGGTCAGTACATTTTAGTGACAAAAACAAACATCAATTTGACAAAAGCTCTTCAATCACTTTAGTATCATCCACAGCTGTCCAAACTTCCCCTGTAACACCTAAATTTAACAAATCTTCATGTTCTTATAATTCGTTGACACCCAAACAAACTTTAGAAATTGATGATGATGTACAAGAAAGACATGTCATATGCAGTTCCTTTAATAACTCGTATGTTCTTCCATGCATACTGATAAAAATACAACATAATGAAATCTCAACGTTAATTGATACTGGATCAAGTTTGTCCCTTTTGGATCAAGAATGCTTTAATAGCATTAAATCCAGGCTTCACTACAAATTCTTATCCAGAAATGTGTCTGTGTCTACTATAAATTCTAAAGTTTTTTTCAAAGGATGCATCGAAATAGCATTTAAAATCGACAAATTCTTTTTTCATCATGTCTTTTATCTTACAA
Organism: Maratus speculifer; assembly: GCA_964019185.1. Classification (NCBI taxonomy): domain Eukaryota; kingdom Metazoa; phylum Arthropoda; class Arachnida; order Araneae; family Salticidae; genus Maratus; species Maratus speculifer. Next base: position 264,615,099 of record OZ025291.1, on the reverse strand, counting down.
AGATACAAAATGTCCATTTTCAAGCCATACTTGGATTTGAGTTCATTAATAAACATTAGGGTGGATCGAAAATTTTTTTTTCACAGTGTCAAAACCTACCTATGCGGAAAAGATGTTCTCTTGGATGGAGATTAAGGGAAAAATAATAAAAAAAAATAATTTTAAAATTTAATACTGCCACAAAAGGGTTGAATTTTCGAAAAAAATTGAAAAAAGACCGAATTTTGGTTAGGTTATTTTTGTCAAAAACTAATTATTTTAATAATTTTTAAAAACCAACAATGCGGAAAAGATGTTATATCGTATGAAGATTAAATAAAAAACAATAATAAGTAATAAATTCGAAATTTAATACTGCCACAAAAAAGTTGAAAATTCGATAAAATATTGAAAAAAGGGAAAAAGATCTAATTTTGGTTAGATTTATTTTTGACGCCAAATAATCATTTTAATATCAATCAAAGCCTACCTTTGCGTAAGAAATATTATATTGCATGGATGTTAAATAAAAAATAAATAAATAAATAAACTAATTTCGATATTTAATACTTCTGCAAGTGATTTATAGTTTTGAAAAATTGGCAGTTCCAGTTTTTTCAGTTAGGATTTGTCTGCTTGTGTATTGTGTAACTTAGTGTACCTTGAATATTACTGTACCATGGCGTTGTTAAAAAAATTAAAATAAAGAGAGAGAGAGAGATGAATTACACTCTATTTGGACAAAGATGACATAGAAAGATGACATAGTGGAACCTCATTGGTGTGTAACTAACACAAAAACCATTGTAGTGGACGCTTTAAGATCAGTTCCATATTTCGAATAACACATCCTTTAACATCTATGTTAACAGATATTCCGTCACAACCTATCGCAACCAACTTTGTTACATGTATATTATTGTTAACACATGACAAAAAAATGTACGTCGTGTTTGCAAATTGTTTGGTACTCTCCCAGAATTTACGTATAATGTGGCCGATATATTCGAAACCAAGTTCTTTTTTCAAGCTCAAGTCCGCTTCTATTATGATTTTTCTTCTGTTGTTTTCTAGTGATGTAGTCTGTTTTTACACTCATCAAAGTTTAAAGAAAATGGCCATGATCATAATCTTTTACAAAAGACTAAAGAGAATGGCTAAAACAATGGAGTGGTCTTTGGTTTGTTTTGTCATGCCGATTTTTTCTGTCAATAGCATTCTATTCATAGTTTTGTGAGATAATGCCCACATCTTGAAGTGCACCAGACATGATGGCAGTACCTGCTTGGTCGGAAGTGCCCAAACTGTCCAATATTCTGGCTGATTCCAATCTTCGTCACTACAGGTGATGTGACACCTAGCTCGGCAGCATTTTGGCTTTTCAGTGATAGCTGATGATGCAGAAAAGTGAGTTTGCTCCCAATACTTCGGTTTAGTTTATACTCAATACTCATATTCATATTCAAATCTATTGAACTGAAAAAATAGGCAGTATTTTCGGAAATGATCCAAAAGACTGTGGTAGCTTTCAATATCTTATTTTGTTTTACAAGAATTAAGAAGAGCTCAATATTTGTCGTCAAACAGTTTAATTTTTCTTAAAATGCTGCTGTGGTAAATTATTGAAATTGAATCTCATTTACAGGTCACTTGTAACTTATTAGCAACTCTTTCTCACTGGCAGGAAATAAATAGATGTTGACCGATTCCTTTCTTCGGTTATTTTTTAAATACCAATATGTAAATTTTATAACTTTTTGTAATAGGGAGCATATTTACTGCCATATCAAACCCAGACCCAAATAGGGTGTAATTCATCTCTCTCTCTCTCTCTTTATTTTAATTTTTAATTTTTTTAACAACGCCATGGTACAGTAATATTCAAGGTACACTAAGCTACACAATACACAAGCAGACAAATCCTAACTGAAAAAACTGGAACTGCCAGTTTTTCAAAACTTTCAATCACTTGCAGCAGTATTAAATATCGAAATTAGTTTATTTATTTATTTATTTTTTATTTAATATTCATGCAATATAATATTTCTTACGCAAAGGTAGGCTTTGATTGATATTAAAATGATTACTTTGCGTCAAAAATAAATCTAACCAAAATTAGATCTTTTTCCATTTTTTCAATATTTTATCGAATTTTCAACTTTTTTGTGGCAGTATTAAATTTCGAATTTATTACTTATTATTGTTTTTTATTTAACCTTCATACGATCTAACATCTTTTCCGCATTGTTGGTTTTTAAAAATTATTAAAATAATTAGTTTTTGACAAAAATAACCTAACCAAAATTCGGTCTTTTTTCAAATTTTTTCGAAAATTCAACCCTTTTGTGGCAGTATTGAATTTTAAAATTATTTTTTTTTATTATTTTTCCCTTAATCTCCGTACAACAGAACATCTTTTCCGCATAGGTAGATTTTGATTAATGGGGATTTTTTTTTCGCCATAGACAATCGATCCACCCTAATAAACATTCTGTAACCATATCACCAACGTTTAAGTCTATCTTGATTAAGGATAAACATATTACTTTTCACAGTTATAACGAATCTCCTACTTGCTATTTCATGAATTCTGAATATACTTATGATAACTCAAATGTGCCATATTCTTTAGATGTACACAAAATGCCTTGTTATGAAGATTCTATATCAAATAATCTAAGTAATGGTACTTATACTGATGATTTATATGCCAATTATGGTGACACAAATTTACAATTAGTCAACAATTTTACAACCTATCCTCATAATTATAATTTTCAAAATAGTAGTTTATTTACAAATAATGTTGCTATTTATGTTGCTAACTATTTTCCAACTGATTATGGTAATGTTGTGAACTATTTATCTACTAGTAATAATATGCCTGACAAAAATCTTACATCTGAAAATACTAATGATCTTAGTTATGTTGGTGAAATGCAAACTCATTTAAATATTGGTAATAAAATTTTGGTGAATTCCAATATGGTACAATTACTCAATAGAGAATTAATCCCTCCTAATTCCTTTGTGTATTTACATGTTAAGTACTTGAATCCTCCATCTGAATATTTCATTTTCAAACCTGCTTTAAAATATAAAGGTCTTGTTTTACATGAATCACTGCATTCCAAATCTTCAATTCAAAGTAATTTATTTTTGGTTGTATGTCAGAATATATCAAAGCTGGACATTCATTTAAATAAAAATTCAATTTTTGGCGAATGTATTAATGTAGATGAGAAAAACATTGAGGAATACTCTTTCGATTTAGACTTTGAAAACGAATATTGCAATTTAATTTTACCATCTGAAGAGATTAAGAGAAAACGTATCCAAGAACTGTCTCCAAATGACTTTGATTTAAAACACTTACCTCCTCATGAAAAAGAATCTTTAACAAAATTATTGTACAGTAAAGCTTTAGCTTTTTCCAAATCTCTTGACACTTTAGGTCATACCGACCTGGTTAATCCTCAATTTACTATGCTAAATTCTCATCCAGTCAAAACCCTACCTTTTCTTGTGCCACAGGCACTCGAGCAAGAAGCTCTTGACCAAATTAATCAAATGTTAAATGCTGGCATTATTGAGAGATCAAATTCATCTTGGGCGTGTACCATGCTTCTTGTTAAAAAAAAGAGAAGTGATATGTCGAAGCCTCAAAAGTATCGTTTGGCTCTAGATTTAAGATTGCTAAATTCTATCATAATACCATCTTCATATCCTCTTCCTAGAATTCAAAATCTATTGGTGCAATTATCAAAATTTAAGTATTATACTACTCTTGACTTGCCCTCTGCATACTGGCAGATCGCTGTACCTAAAGATATCCAAGATAAGCTCAGTTTTACTACTCCATGGGGAATTTTTACCTACTTGCGTCTCGTATTTGGCTTGAAGACAGCTGCAAGCACTTTCCAACAATTAATTGATTCAGTTATTCAATTATCTCAAATTGATTCGTGTTATGCATACCAAGACGATATTGTAGTTGGCGCTAATTCATTTGAAGAAATGACCATGAAACTCACAAAACTCTTAGACACTCTTATTGCTAACAACATTACTCTGTCTCCTGAAAAATGTTCCTTTATGCAAACTAGTATTAACTTTTTAGGATTCCAACTCACAGATCATAAAATTCTTCCTATTACAAGTAACATTTTAAAAATTACTTCATTTCCAACCCCTAAAACCAAGAGGCAAACGAAAAGTTGTATAGGTTTATGTTCATTTTATAGGTCAATTATTCCTAATTTTGCTAAATTGATTACTCCTCTCATTGAAGTCACCAAACCTAAAAATAAATTATCTTGGAAATCTGAACAAGAAAATGCATTCAAAAAATTACAAGACATATTCTTTCAGAAACCTATGCTCAATCTTCCTAAGTGGAATGAAACCTTCTATGTTAATACAGATGCATCAAAGACAGCAATATCAGCTGTTCTTATGCAGAAATTTGATGGTGAACTTAGACCAATCTCCTATTATTCCAAAACTCTATCTCAGTCGGAAAGACAGTACCCTGCCATCAAATTGGAACTTTATGCCATTTACAAAGGCATAACGGCTTTTAAATACTATATTTTTGGTCGACCCTTTATTCTATTATCCGACGCCAAACCTCTTAATAGTTATAAAAAGGCTACATCACCAGCCGATATTACTACTCGATGGATGTTAGAACTGTCAGAATACTCGTACACATTCCAACATGTACCAGGCAAAGAAAATGTGTTAGCAGATTTTCTGAGTAGAACACCTCACATTCCTACTGAAGATCTCAATAATAATCCAGATCTTATTTCTACACAAGAACCACTACCGATTGTTGATAATCAGAAAGATTTACATAATGAAATTCCTCACTTTCCATGTGGTTTAGTTGACAAAATGCACCACACATGTCATCTTCAAAGTGACTATTCACCTCCAAATAATGATAATAATCAAGATGCATTATTAGAAATTCTTGATCACACCATCTTCTCTGAACAACAAAAAGACCCAAAAATCAAAAAAAATTATGAAGATCTTAAAAATAACAAAAAATCTAAAAGTTTAAATGGTTACGATATTAACCCAAATAATGATTTACTTTGCTACAATGGACATTTTTCTTCAGAAGATATTGAGCTACATAAAGCTGTTTTACCTTTGTCACTTAGAGCAAAAGCCTTAAGAATTGCTCATGTTACTCACACTGGAATTCATAAAACTATTGTTAATTTAAAGAAAAGATTTACCTGGAAAACCCTTGTTTCTGATACCATTAATTATGTCAACTCTTGTGAAATTTGTTTAGTAAACAAAAATCATAAAAAAAATACAGCTCCATACTTACCAGCACCACTTCCAACAGCTCCCAATCAAAAAGTTTCTATGGATTTACTCGGCCCATTGAGAAATCGCCAATATGTCATGACCGTTATTGATCACTTTTCTCGTCATTTAGAGTTATATGCCTTGAATAATATCAGCGCTGAGTCTGTTACAAAAGCTTTATTACATTACATTTCCACTCATGGAAAACCCGAATTAACTCTCACTGATCATGGCTCTCAGTTCACTAGTGATATGTTTTCTTATTTTAATAAAAAGCTTGGCATTATATTGGAACACAGTTCTGTAGCCCATCCCCAGGCTAACGGATTAAGTGAACGATGTAATTCTCAAATAAAATCGTCTGTGAATACAATGGCTTCCCAAGGATGTGATGTACCAACTGCTCTAAAAATTCACCAGTCCATATATAATGCTACACCTCATCCAGCCACAAAATTCACTCCAAATCTTCTTCATTTTGGAAGAGAGATAAATGACATTTATGCTAATTACAAATCTCAAGCTTCCTGGAAAATTCTCAATACTGCCTATGAAATTCATAAATTAATGGATGTTATTGAGAAAATATACTATCAAGCTTACAAGAATAACGAATCTTCTAGACAAAAAGTGTACCAAAAATCGAGGGAAAAATTAAAATTTGCCAACATCAATGTTAATGACATTGTTTACGTAAAATTTCCCACTGTGTTTAACAAAAAAGTACAAGGCCCATACGTGGTGTAGAAAATAATTTCTCCTGTGCTTATTCAAATTCAAGATTCCAATAATAGTCACGCTTCACCCATGTTGATTCACACTAACAGAATCGTGAAGCTTCAAAAGAGAAATGAAGCATTACAATATCCTTCAGTTTCTTCTAGAAATGCATCACATGATCAAACATCTGTTGATAATGCATCTTCTACTCCTGTGAGACAACACTCTCCTACTCAAGTGTCTAATCATGATGCTGCTTGTAACACATCTCCTCAAATTCTTTCTTCTTCTAAGTGCCAACAAACATCTTCATATTCAAGTAAATCGGTACAGTCACAAGTTCCTCTTGATGGCACTCACACTGATGTTAGAAACAAGTCTACTCAATATAAAAATTATGATCTTCGCCCTCGCACTCATAAAATGTATAAAAAATGAACTAATCTTCTTTTCTTTTTTCAGGATGACTCTTGATTTGTAACATATTCAGTCAATACTAGTTCGACTCATATTCGAGTATGAAGAATGACTGTATAATTTTTGTTTTCTTCCTCCAAGCTGCAGGCAGCTGTTATTTTTTTTTCTCTTCTTTATTTTAGTCTTCTTCTCCTTGAAGCAATACAATGGTCATCCTCCAACTTTATGTATGGTTTTAATATTTTTACTATTCACTGTATTCATTTCTAAACCATAATTATTGTAATAAGTAAATATACTCTCAAATATGCCATATACTACTACTTTTAGCCTTACAAAGTCTTTAATTGCAATAGTTGGTGCTAAATTGAGAAAGAATTTGTCTTTTTATATAGTTGTTGAAATATTGTGTCATTATTTAAAGTTATTCTTGACAAATGTTTATTCTACTAAGAAAAGTGGATTGTAATTGATGTATGGTAAACGTAAATATGAGTACTCATGAAATCATTTTCCCTATTGTGACTTATATAATAATTTCTCTTTACAATGCATGCATGCTCTAACATTTAACCTCTTTTAACATTTAAAAAAAATGAAAATGCATGATAAACTTATGCATACTAATATTTCTACTTTTATTGTTGACCTAAAAAAAAAAAATTAATGACTCACAATAAGTGTTATTTTTTTGTATGCTTCTGAGTATTTGAAAGTTATTAAAGATAAAAAAAAACAGGATTTTTTGTTATACTATAATTATACTTTGGATCCAAAGATGATGCTTGAGTCATTTTATATTTATATAAAGCAAATACTTGATACATGACAAATACAAAAATGATCACTTGTTATTTAAAAATGTTTGAAAAATTGCAATTAAGCATTCAAAATATCTTATATAAATTTTTGACATAATTGATTTTTGTTTGTAAGATGACATTATCAAAGTCATATACAAGATTGATATATTTATATAAGTTCTTTTTATCAGAATATAAATATCATCTGTTTTATTTTTATTTTGAATATAGTATTAAAAAGTATTTATGAAATTATTTTGAATGTATGTTGAAATTCTTCAAGAATATTCTTTTATGAGAGTGTAAACATTCTCTCTTTGAAAATTATTATATTCATTTTAAAAATGTTTTTGTTGGAAAATAACATTGTATTTTTCTACCAATTTACATAGGCCTTTGGAATTTCTTATATTTTTCTTTGAAAATGTTGTTATTGAATGATGCTAAGATTAATCAGTTAAGATTAGTTAAAAGCTTAAAAAGCTGTTATATATTGATATATGTACATTTTTTTATGAGAGCCTAAATTCTCTCTCTGCACCATTTGTATTTTTCCTTTTCAAATTTTCAACTTACAAATTCATTCAATTTATCATGTGTCAGTTGAAACCATCCATTTTCATATGCAGTTATTGTATGATTCATTTTATTGTCAACTGGAAAATATACATCTACATGTTCTTGTTGTATACTCAAATATTTTTATATATGCTAAAGCATTTAATTATCATATTGCATTTTGCACAGCTTAACAAGAGACTGTTGATAGTTAAAGACTGTTGTTTCTGCAAATATATATAGACTTTAATAATTTTTGATACATGATAGGTACCTCTGGAAGAAGCTTATCTTTTGTATACCTTCCATTATAATATTTGCTATCTTTGGTGTATTAACATACTACTACCATAATAGTAATTATTTTTATTATTTAATATCATGTAAAATAATTATTTGTATTCATATAACTATTTCTGGTGCATTTATTTTGTGTAATTATTTTATATTTTTGTATATGTTTTAGAAAATATTGTTTCGATGAAAAAATTATTGAATTTTTGTCATCTCTCCAATATTTTCTTTTGGGGAGGCCCGGGTAGATATGTGGTGGTTACTCGATAACCCCCCCATATTTTTTGTTTTAATTCAATTTTATTAACTATTTTATTCCTATCATCTCCTTTTTATTAATGTTCTCAATTTAAATATTATTTCGATTTCGTTTCTTTTGATATCGTCGCCCGTAAATTTTTCTTCCTTACGTAGCTTATCGAATGTTCTAATCCGGTAAAATCTTGTTTGAATTCATTCCTTCCGGTTTAGAAAGCTTCTAGAATTATCTCGATCGTTCTATGGGTGGTATTTCCGGTTAATCTGGCCCTCCCCTTGGCCTATCAAATTAAATTCCGCAAGTGACGTGGTTTAGGCAGTTAAGTGCCTGGCCACCTGCTTTGGCTTTCCTTCTTTAAGAGTTTATCATTTTTTCCTTATTAAATTCATATTTCACCATGCTTTGAAACGTAGCTTGGCTTCTGTTTCCTCGCTTTCCCCATTCGAACGTTGCCAACTTGGCGTATTCCGGGTTTACAGTAACCCTTGTTCGCTCCTCTCCTTCTGCGTGGCCAGTTCAGTGGAGCGGAACCGATTGAGTTGAGCAGGTGCCGGGGAGGTTGAGCGGATGATCCACCGTAAGATGGAACGAAAACCGCCGAATTGTCGTAATGCTGCGAGGAGCAAGGCTTCTCTTCCCCCGCAACAGAGTCTGTTTTTCTTTGGCCGTTGTTCTATGCCGGCCACTCAATATGTTCTCACGGATTGTTTTTGAGAATCAGTTAAATATATCTTCATAAGGCTCTCGTCAAATTCATTATCAGGTTCACCAAGTTTGTTCCATATCATCTTTATCAATTGAATAATTTTTCCTCCAAAGATTATGTGCAAAGTATTCTTCGTGAGTAAAACATCACAGCCTCTTCTTTATCAATTTCATAAAATCACTCATACGTGTAAAATGGTTATTTATTGCATAAAACGGGATCCCACAAGAAGGTATTAAAATTGGTTTTTTGTGATTTCAAATGTATTCTCTATTGAGTTGAAATAGTTTCATAATGCTTAAAAATATTTATTATTCGCTTCTTTAAAAGAATGATTGAGCAAGAATAGTTGTCAAAGAGAATATGTACGTATAAAGATAAATTATGTGAAATGAATATGTTTATTCCTGTGTGTCATCCATGTGAAGTATTTTCTTTACGAAGTGAATAATAATATACTTATATAAGGTGCATGAAAGAAATATATATATATATTGAAATATAAAAGTCACGACATATTGCACAAGTAATGAATAAATAAAAATGTTCTTTTCTTCAAATTTTCTCTTCATTTTTAATCTGTCAAAAGTCAATTTATTCATCGTCTGGAATATATCGTCATAAGCCAAGAATTCCAGGTAACTTTCTTCTTATTATTTTTATATTTTTATAATTTCACTTTGAGTTATCATTATCATAGTTAAGGATTCACTATTAAGAACTATAATGGCTGCCTTTTGGGTCTTTTGCTGGCATTCATCCAACGCAATGTCCTTTACCCATTATTACGATCACATAGCCTATATTTGAGATGAAACAAAAAAAATAAGTGTTCTCATCTCTCCCCAAACACCACAGGAGCTAACTTTGAAAAAGCTTCGATATGCGCTTATCATATGTACTTAGGATATAAAGTAGTTGAACGAGAAATAAGCATCTCGTTCTTGTTATACACAACGTGCTACAAACCTCCGGACGTGGATGAAAGGTACAAAAAAGTGTATGTACATTGCTATACCCATGATGTGACGCGTGCCGAAGGATCAAATAACTGACTGCTACTAATGTATTACAAAAATTAACCCGCGAGTAGTGGCGAATTTTTTCACAACGTCATTAGTCGCGCTCGGTCTTTTCGCCGCTGGCCCCCCGCATACCATATACGTTAAATAAGAATTTTTTTTTCACCTAATATACGAAAATAACATTACATCGAAGACATAAATTCGCCGTTTTCTTAATTTATGCATTTTATTCATGAGATCTGGAGTAGTTGGAAAAAGTAAAAATCAACTGACATAAGTGATTTTTACGTAGACTTTTTCGCCAATTTCAACTTTGTTTCTAAAAATGTACCTGAAAGAAAAGCAGAGATGTCCTGTTACTTCACTAAAGTGGTCGAGAAAGCTTCAAAGTCAGCTACATGGTAGATCTCCGTTGTATTTGTAATGTGATATAAGTTAGGAGAAGATAAGTTTTACGGGCGGCGAAAAGACCGACACGCGACTACTGACGGGTTAAAGGATTCTTTGCAAGAAGTAAACTTAAAATTAAGTACACGAACTTAGATTCAGCAATGTGACCAGCATTACATAATGATGATTTAAAAATACCGAAACCTCAAGAGAATTTCACATATGATGATGCAGCAGTAGAAATGGAAATCGGTGAAACTGAAACTTCTTCGACATCTGATGTGAACTAATCTCCTGGCATAAATGAAGAACCACACCTATTAACTCAAAAAGAATTAAATAATTTTGTGAGAGACTTAAATTTATCAAAGAAAAACTCAGAATTACTTGATCAAGATTGCAAGGTTGGAATCTCCTGAAAAACTATACAAAAATATCTATTTATCGAGATTGATATAAGAAATATTCAATATTTTTAAAAGAAAAGATGATTTACGCTATTGTAATGATATAAGTGGCTTAATGTCTGCTTTAAATTGACAGTATAACTCGGAACAATGACCTATAAGAGAACAACCACAGATAAGACATTTACAGCTACATAAAATATGAAATTTCTTATTAATATCATTTCTTTTTACAAAAAATCTATATTTTTCTGGAACTTTATAAACAATGCATACTTTCAGTGTTTTAAATATTAATTTTAAGCTTTATAAATGTTTATTTAAAAGTTTGTCATTACTAAAATACCAAATGAAAAATTTCATAAGGTGTATGTGTTGAATAAATACTACAAAATTGAGATTCTCAGGATTTTGAATTTTTTAAAAATTTGTGGGTGATGGAAACTTTTTAATGGCATATTCTTTCACAGCACCACCTAAAATATAAAATTCACCACATACTTAGTTAGAAACAGAAACCTTGTTTATCAGTGTTATCAACAACGCAGGCGTCCATTTATTCCAGGATGGAATTCACGTATCAAATTGGTCATCCAGACCAGCTCTTTGGATGCAGTTGATGCAGCCATGTATTCAGACTCTGTCGTAGAAAGTGCCACACATCCTTTACGTTGACTACTCCAAGTAATAGCACCGTCTAGAAGAGTTTTCCTGTTGTGGATCTTCTGGTTTGCACATCACCAGCGTAGTCAGCATCAGAAAACACATTGACATAACCATCTGTTAAGCCACTGTAGTGGATTCCCATGTTTAATGTACCTTTCAGATACCTCAAAATATGCTTGATAAATTTCCATGAACCAACAGTAGGTGTTGACATCCACTGTGCAGCTTTTCCAACTGCATACGCCAAATCTGGTCTTGAAACAACAACTAAACACATTAATCTTCCAATAGCTGATGCAATTGGATGTTCAGAATATACTTCGGTTTCATGATACAGGATATCCAAAGAACTTTTATCTACTGGCACTTTAGCAGGTTTACAGTCACTCATTTCAAACATTGCGTGTGTTCTCTTAGCATAAGCTGTCTGATGAATTCTTATTTTATCTTTCATTAATTCAATCTGGAAACCAAGTAATTGTTTGACATCTTCACAGATTGTGATTTCAAATTCAGTTTGCAACTGTCTAAGAAGTGTCTAGATATCTTCATTATTAGTAGCAGCAATCAGCCCGACATCAACATATACAGCAATTATGACTAGATTTTCACCAACATACTTCAGATATGCACAAGGATCATAACTACTAACTGTGAATCCTGCATTTGTTAAAAAATCCGTTAATCTTTTATTCCAGCATCTAGGTGCCTGTTTTAGGCCATACAAACTTCGAATCAATTTGCAAACACGTCCAGATCCATCATTATAACCTTCTGGTTGCTCCATGTATATCAACTCATCCAATGTTCCATTTAAAAATGTAGTTTTGCAATCAAATTGGGCTACTTTTAGTTTCTTAAATGATATAAACCAAAATAGGAAACGTACAGTATCATACCTTATAACAGGACTAAAAGACTCTTCATAATTCACGCCACACTGCTGCTCAAATCCTCTAATCACCAAACGTGCTTTAAAACGTTCAACTTCATCATTTGCATTTGTTTTAATACGAAAAACCCATTTGGCATTCAATTGTTGTATGGTTTTATCAGGTTGCACAAGTTCCCAAGTGCCATTCTTTTGATGAGAATACATTTCATCTTCCACAGCTTCAATCCATTTTTGTTTCTCTGGTGTTTCTATAGTTTCCTGATATGACTGGGGTTCGATTACCTTTTGACACATAAGGAAATAGCGTATAGGGGGTTTTATTCTTGCTCGATCTCTCAACTGGCACTTCATTGGTTCTTGTTGTTCTAATTGATCAACTTGGTCTTACTTTTCTATCAATTCCACCTCTTTCTCTCCCTGGCTCAAATCCATAAATGTATTAGGCACTGAAACTTCATGAAATTCAACATCTCTACTTATTTCAATTCGATTTTCACCTGTATATACTCTATAATTTCCAGTAACCTCTTCATACCCCACGAAGATTCCACGCATCCTTATTCTACCAAACTTCTTGTCTGCACGTCTTTGCTTCGGAATTTGGACTACAAATTCACTTCCGAAAATTCTCAGGTGCTTCAATGAATATTCCCTTCCATACCATGCTTCATAAGGTGTCATACTTTTCTCACGACTTTTACCAGTACGATTTAAGAAATGTACAGCACAGTTCAATGCTTCAGCCCAGAAGCGTTTTGACAGTCCTTTTGTCAACAACATTGTTCTTGCCATTTCTGGCAATGTTCTATTCTCACGTTCAGCACGTCCGTTTTGTTGAGGTGTATATGCAGGTGATCGTCCAATTTCAATTCCATTTTTATTCAGGCAATCTATGAAATCTTATTCTTTATACTCTCCTCCATTATCTGACATCACTGCCTTAACTGTATTTCCAGTTTGAGTTTGAACATATGCTATGTACTGTTGCAAATTATCTTTCACTTCACTCTTATGTTGCATAAAATAAACTTTACGGAATTCAGTATAATCGTCTTTGAATGTAACAAAATATTTAGAACCTTGAAATGATGGTTCTTGCATTGGACCGCAGACATCACTAACGATTAGCTCTCCTGCTTTAGTGGCTTTTGGCATTTCTCTAAAATTAGTTCTCTGAAATTTTCCAGTTGCACAACCATCACAATATTCTGTCTCATCAATTTCTGATACTTCAATTCTATTCATTTTCAGCAATTCTTTAACATGATTTTTACTCTGATGCCCAAGTCTTTCATGCCATACTTGAAGAGAGTACTTCTTATGATTTCTTACCATAAGACTGGTTTCTTTATTTTCCAGAGTATCTATATCCAAGAAGTACATATCTCCATATCGATATCCTTCAACAATAAGCTTGTTGTTTTTTTTATAAATTTCCACTTATTTCCTTCGATGATTTGTTTGAAACCTTTTTCTGCTGCTGATCTTACAGAAAATAAATTTGCTTTCATTTCGGGAACATACATAACATCACAAAAATGGTGTTCTTCTCCATCTAGATTTGAACGAATTCTGATATTACCAATACCTTTGGCTAATATTTTTCTGCCATCGCCAAGTTCAAACATAATTTTTTCTTCTAATTCTTTATATGTCGTAAAATATTCAGGATTCCAACACACATGCTGAGTACAACCAGAATCAATTATCCATTTTGATCTTCCCGATTTATCTGAGTTAAATGTGTTTACAAAGGCAAAACCTTGAGCATGAGCATCTTCATTTTTCTTATCAAGATCTCTATTATTTTGTGGATTTTTGACACAATTACGCCTCAAATGTCGCCCTCCACATGTCCAGCATCGTAATTTCGATTTTCTTTTGTCATATTTGAATTTTTCTTTCTTGAAATGAACATGTTCAGCATTTCTGATTTTGGAAAAATTATTTGGTTGACGTTCATCCATTAACAAAGCTCATTCACGATTTATATTCACATCAGTAATATTTAATCTAGTTTCTTCAATCATCAATCTAGAAGTTAATTTCGACAGCGTACGGTCTTCCAATGATGTTGAGTCCCAAGCACTATGAAAATGGCGATACTGTGAAGGTAATGTATTCAGAATACAGTCCTGGACAAAATTATAAACTCAGAAAATTTTTAATTTGTTTACATCATAATATAAATAAGATTAGCTTTACATTAATAAAATAATTATGAATATTTATAATAAGACATCTAAAATTAATGTAACTTATAAATAAAATGAAGTAAGTAATTTAAATAAGAAAATACATAACTTAAAAAAAATAACATTATGTGAAACCTGGACAAAATTATAAACTCAAAGTTATGATTTTCTATATTCTGGCACATTTGATACAAATAAATACATTTTATGATAAAAAACAAATAAATGGAGTCATTATGAATCAATACATTTCAAGACATCAATACGTGTTTTAATTTTTTTCATAAAATGACATTATGTGAAACCTGGACAAAATTATAAACTCAAAATTATGAATTTCTACAATCTAGTATTTTTGATATAAATAAATGCAGTTTGTGATAATAAACTAATAAAAAAGCTATTAGGGATGAATATATTTCAATACATCAATGCATTTTTATAATTTTTAGTTAAACAATTTTGTTAAATATGGTTTATTAATATGGTTTTTGTATATAAAACGGAGTGGTCGATGCAGAAAGAAATTGAAGATCTATATGACGAACAGCATTTAGTACTGGAGTTTCTTCTAGCCGAATTGTAAATATTTTAAAGCTAAATGTAAGCTCTCAAATTGTCAGATGAATTCTTCAACGAGCGCCAAATATTAGCTGGAAGAAAAGGAAAGCTGAGCCAAACCTTGAGCCCCATCACATGAAACCCAGACTTCATTTTGCACAACAGCACATGTTATGGACAACATAGTAGAGCACTATCATCTGGTCAGACAAAAAGAAGTTTAATTTAGACGGCCCAGAAGGCATAAAATACCGTTGGAACCAAGCCTGAGGAATTGCATATTTTTAGTCTAAACTTTGGTGAACAATCAGTGATGGTGTGGGCTGGTTTTTCTCAGAATGGTAAAATTGCTCTGTATTTTCTTAACGGAAAACAAAAAGCAGAAGACTACCAGTTAATCCTGGACAATAATCTTTTGCCATATGGACCGTTGATCACTGGAGAAAACTGGATATTTCTGCAAGATAATGCAGTAATACACTCTGCAAAAAGTATAAAAGGGTAGCTGCAGCGATAGGTATGTAAATGTCTTGAATTGGCTAGCCCGCACCCCTGATCTAAAACCCATTAAAAATTATTGGAGTGCAATCGTTCGAATAGTGTATCGCTATGGACGTCAATATCAAAACACAAATGATTTTAACATGGTTATACTTTCAGCCTGGAACTAGTTGTCTATGAAGCAGTTGGAAAAAATTGTTCACTCTATGCCGAGTCGCATATTCGAAGTCGTTCAAAAAAATGGCGGTTCAACACATTTTTGAATACATGCATTAATACTTTGCACCAGGATTCAAAAGTATGTTCACTTCTGAAACTCTATAATTTTATGTTTTCAATTTACACATTTAATATATTTATATTTTACTCATATTTTTTGAAAAAAAATTATAAAAAGGCATTGATGTATTAAAATACATTCATCCCTAATAACTCCATTTATTAATTTATTATCACAAAATGTGTTTATTTATATCAAAAATACTAGAGTGTTGAAATTCATAACTTTGAGTTTATAATTATGTCCAGGTCTCATATAATGTTATTTTACGAGAAAAATTAAAATATACATTGATGTATTGAAATGTATTGATCCATAATGACTCCATTTATTAGTTTCTTATCACAAAATGCATTTATTTATATCAAATATGCAAGAATATAGAAATTTATAACTTTGAGTTTATAATTCTGTCCAGGTTTCACATAATGTTATTTTTTTAAGTTATGTATTTTCTTTTTTAAATTACTTACTCCATTTTATTTATAAGTTATATTAAATTTAGATGTCTTATTATAAATATTCATCATTATTTTATTAATGTAAAGCGAAGCTTATTTATATTATGATGTAAAAAAATTAAAAAAATTCTGAGTTTATAATTTTGTTCAGGAGTGTAGTTGTCATCACTAATGAATCTGATACTGGTTCTCCAAGTTCAAGTAAACGTCGGGCGAAAGATTCAATTTTACTGATATGTGTAGCTATATCATTACCAGTAACGTAGCGATACTCTCGGAATTGAGTTTGAAGTAAATAAACAGAGTCCGCTGATCGTTGCTCATACACATCCAATAACTTCACCCACATTTCTCTAGCATTTTCACAGTTCATAATTAAAGATAAGGGCTTTTTATCTACCAATGTCGCAAAAATCTCTTTTGCCACTTTGTTGGCTTTCTTCCATTTTTTCATTTCGGCATCGTAATTAGGACTACCGGCTGTCGGTTGCATATGCGTTCCATCGATTAATTCTAACGCATCGCGAGCATCTAAAATGGCACGTACTTGAAATTTCCATTGTGACCAATTATTTGAGTCTACAAGATTTTCTATTTTCACTTTGCCACCTTCCATCTTGACTAGGAAAAACAACAACAAAATCCAGAAAACAGTTCACAAAAGAGCTTGCTTCGTTAGGCTTAACGATCGTCGTAAACTCAAATAAAAACGTACGTACAAGTTTTAATTTAAAACTAACTAATCTTTCCGGATTACAAATCTCACTTAAGGCCGCCTACGTGCCCTATTTCATTAATAATTATAAAAAACAAAGCTTATTTGGTTGCCATGAATTTCCAAATAGTTTCTGTTATTTATTAACCAATTTTCTGAACCAGGTGTAGCTTTTTCTAATTCTATCTATTCTGATGAAAACATTAGTTTTTTTTAACAAGCATGTTTAACAGACAAAATTTGATAATTTAAAACATTATTATTTCCATAAAGTAACATAACCTTGTTATAATTGGATGATAATTTCAATATCGTGTTACTTGACATAGACTTAAGAACTTCATGAAAACTGTTATTCAGGTATGACGAAACTGATTAAAACACAATTAAACTACTTGTAAACATTTTAAAAATCACTAGCAACCAAATTATATTTCTATTATATGTAAATTGTTCATAAAATGTAGAAAATATTTCCGATTTTTCATATATAAGGATCCGATTTTTCATATATGGTTTTCAGAATTCTCATTAACTCCGAACTAGATAATATATATACGCTTTTTTGATTATATAATATTTTGGTATATTATGAAAAGCATTTGTCTTTTCTACAGTGCGCGTATTTATAATTATAAAAAAAAATTACCAAGGGGTAATAACGCCACGTTAAGGTTCTACCAATTTTCACGGCTCAGTTTTAGATTGTATTTTTCAAACAAATATATGATTTGATACACCAACTCAATGACTATCTATATAAAAAAAATAATTTAACAGATATGTATTCATAAAATGTAATGGCGTAATTTCTTGACCAATGCTATTTGGCGTTATTACCCACCTATATGGGTAATAACGCCATGCAAACAAAACTATGAAATAAGATGGAATAATTGCATGTAGATTGCCCAATTCTAAAAATACAAACTCTACAAACTTAGAAATTGACAGATTGCATTCTAAGCTATTGAAAATGTTCAATTTTTTGTGAAAGTGTAAGAAAAATAAAGGTGTGGTGTGTGTGTGTGTGGGGGGGGGGGGAATGAGGCAAAAGAATATCAGATCGTGAGCTCCTTTTTGCTTAAAAAGGACCGCTTAAATAGAATTATTAGAAACATTGCACAGTTTTAACTGTGTTTATTTGAATCAGTATTTATTATGAAGCTCGGCCACTGTAGGGAATCATCCGGGGTATTAATGCCAAGGATTGGCGTTATTACCCCGTTATAGTTATTGCGCTGTACATTTTAAATTACAAATTATCTCCAAAAGATATCCAAAATCTTCAACAATATTTTGAAAGTCCATGAAATGTACTACAAATTTATGTAATTAACAAAGTATTTCAGGATAAAAAAAATAGTCTTCGCATCACAAAACGTATCTCGCAAATTTTAGAACAAGCGTTAATTTTAGTTGCTTGTAAAAACAATAAGACCTAAAAATGAAACAAATTAACTTGAAGCTTTTTTTGCGATTTATATGACTCAAAACCCTTCTGCGCAGAGTATATGGGTGTCATTTATCAGATTATTTCATAATTATGCATAATATTAGTACTTGGCGTTATTACCCCGCCTGGCGTTATTACACCAGACCACCTTACTTTATATTATTGTAGTGATTTAAATAAAAAATAATGTTTTCTATTATTTTCTATAAAGGAAATCTTTAAGTTATTGTTTTGGAATAAATATTAATATGCATAAATGCCTTACTATAAGGCTTCAAGCACTGGATAACTTAATTGATCTTGACATAAATAAAAAAAATAATTTTATATAATATGATAAATGTTGTATATCACCAAAGAATTACATGTTATATGTTTGCTATTTAAGGCAATGAAGTAGAAAATTTTATAACATTCTAATATCTATCGCTTTTCTAATATCTTATTGCCTTTTTCGATAAGATTTCAGGAATTAATTTTAATGAAGAATCAATATTAGATACACATATTGTTTTGAATATATATTAAAAATTTCAAAATAAGACAACAGACAATTAAGGAATGAAAAAAAAATAGATATCTTTTACTCATAACAAGTAATTTACTTTTGATATATATATAAAAATATATATATTAATATTCTTTTTCTAAATAATATACTTCTTCACTGTTCTACGAATTTAAAAAAAATAAATTATATAATAAAAAAATACTTATATTAAATTTTGCGACACATTAACGTTCATGGATAAAACCATCATGCATAATTTTATGAATTTGACATTTTAATTCAGAATACCTGTTGTTTGCGTTTGTTTTCCATTTGCTCACATACAATAACTACTACTTACAGCTGTATCTCTCATTTGTGCCATAGGGGAAAGCAGCCATATTTGGACCGCCACGTTTAATGGGTCGTTGCCATTTTGCGGTAAATAAAACAATGAGACACCGTCTACAGCTAAAATCCTATTCATGAGAATGACGTCATTTATGATTAGGTGCAATACTTGTCACCCATATTCTGTTTTCAGACAATTTTAAAAAACCTAAAATTACCTGTTTTCATCTATTTTTTTTCTACTAAGCGTAAGAGAATGTTTTAAAACAAAAATAAGCTGTTATTTTTTTAATACATATCTCAGTAAATGTCTTTATTGTGCATATTTTTCACATGTATTTGTTTGTTTTCGTTTTCATTCTTATTGATCAGGTTATATGTTTTAATACATTCCACAGTTGTCTTAATTGAATCAATGTAAGTTGCTTAAATTGGACCAAGATATAAAATCGAAAATCTCAAAATAAGTTAAAAATGTCTTAAAGTCAACGCTCTGGACGCAGTTTTTACACTGATGTATCTAATGGGTTGTATTCATACAAGTTTATGAATTTTTTATTTAATTTATTTTGCATATCTGGGTCAATTTCTTTTCATGATTACAGCCTATATAAATATAGGGTAAAGTGGGGACAGACATGGCGGTGGAACAGATGCCGCAGAAAATATCTAGATGGCACTAACACTCCCTAAATAAATAAGGTGTTTGGCGCATTCCTGTGTGCCTTGTGCTGTGTTGTATGCAATTCCACCACTTTTTTGTCAGTATATAGATGTTTACACAAGCTTTTGTGCTTACACCTACGTGAAATGTCCTTATAATTATTCAAACAAGTTCTATTTTATACTTTAAGCCAATTAAGCACAGATATTAACACAAAACTGATTGTAAATATAGACAAGACACTGGTATAATACAAACATGTGCTTGCTTTTTTCTCGCATTGATCCCATGACACAAAATGGTGGTGTTGTATCTGGCCCGCCATTATGGGACAAATGCCGCACCCAGGATGAGGAGCAAATGCTGCACAATATATTTTTGTTTTTTAACTTAAATGAACGTAAATTCAGCGCATTCTCCTACTTATGAAATTCTGAGCAAACATGTTGGATCATTATGAATGAATAAGAAAAAACGTAGAGCTTTTATATTTTACTATCTAAACTGTTAAAAAAGCATTTCTTATTCGAATGGCCAAAAGATCTGCAAAACGAAGTAAAAAAAGTAAAAGGATGCAAATATTACAAGCATAGAGTTCGTAAACAAGAAAAATGAAGGAAGAAATAAAAAGCAAAATAAAGTAGAAAGCGTCAAATAATAAAATTTTGGCGCATGTAAGCGTGTAAAAAAATGAAAGGAAAGATCAACTTGAAAACACCTCATTTGAGGAAGAAACTAATATAGTCACCATCCGACAGTGACTAAAGTGTTCCTCTTATGAATTCGGATGTCAGAATTGGATTCGAATTTGATAAGTATAAATGTGCTGAGTGTTTGTAGAGTTATCAAGAAACCAAGTCTAAAGCAATTCATGGCTGAATGAAACTTGCTTTACTTTACTCTTGCTAAGGGACGGGATGTCTGGTGTGATCGTGGGCAAAAATTAATACAAATAAAAAAAAAGTAAAAAAAAAAAAAAAAAAAAAAACTTGGGAATTAGCTGAATGATCTAATTTTTACATTAAGAACAAATTGTCTGAATGTAAACAAATGATTATATATATATATATATATATATATATATATATATATATATATATATATATATATATATATATATATATATATATATATATATATTATAATTGTGCTATCTGTTGTTTCTAGTAATTAAACTATTTATTCATATAATTCAAATGTTTTTCTTTTCTGTTTCCTTTTTGTCTTAAATTTTATTTTTGAAGTTACGCTTTTGCATTTTCGTTGAACGTTTCACAATTTAGTTTACTATTTTTTTTTCCTTTTATGTAATTTGAGAAAATAAAAATGCAATTTGCTTGAAAAAATAAAAAGCTGAGCTATTTTTTTCTGGATGGCATCTGTCCTACACTCCAAACGGCATCGAACCCAAAACATAAAAAAGTATGTTAAAAAAGACGTTTGTAAAAATAATTATTTCTACTTAATTTAAAAAATGTGAATTATTTAACAAAGAAATTATATTCTAATTCTCCATTTTATAAGAACAAAAGAAAAACTGCGGCATCTGTCTTCACATCACACTTTTAAATAGCTTTTACATGTTTATGCAATAAATTTTGCTTGCATTTTTTTTTACATTGTACATATATGTATTTATTTTATTTGAATCATTTATTCCTATGTAGTACATGATTTGCAGCGCTAAATCCTGACAATTTCTTTCGGGAGCTTATTTGCGGTTCCAGGGAGCTGAGAAGAGCAAACTTAAGTGATTTAGTGTTCATATTGACGCATAAGGTTCCACGTTGTAAGCACTGGAATAAAAAATGAACAAAAGCAATTCATGTGTAAACTTTGCATCACATTTTATGTGATATATTAGTAACAGGCGAAAAGTTTTATAATTTCAATACATAATTATTTATTAACTTTAATTTGTATTTTTAATATATTTTCATTAAAAAAATTACTCTTAATTGTAGACATTCTATTTCATTGCTGTTGTATTCCTTTATTGTTTCATGTGTCGCAAACTTTGATTTTTTATAAAATTACTTATATTCCCTACTCATTAAAAAGGCCTAATATTGTTTGGTCCAATTTATGAAACTAGGGGGACCAACTTGGTTGACCAGTTGCTGATATTGAAACACTTTTGGCAATTTTTTTAATTAAAATAAAACGTAAGTTTTTTTTAAATATTCTAAGTATTTATTTAGTTAATAGATGAATAGAGTGACCACATTTAATGATATTTTGCAGATGTGCCAAAAATTAGTGAGTTACACCAGAAAACATGTGAAGGTCCAAATCTGGCTACTCGCCTGTATATAAGCCTATCTAAGCATGTTTTTTTTTTTCTTTTTGGTTAAGAACAACATTCTTTTAGCAATGCGCATGTATTTCATAGATTAAATGATTAATAGGTTATAGTTTTATCTATACATTTTTAGAAAGAGTAATAAGTTTATTCAATTTGTTAAATGCATGTTTTCCATTATCAATCTTAAAAAACACCTTTGCAAAACACTTTTGCAAGTGTCAATAAAAAGTCTCTTTTATATTTGAAAAGACAATCTTTCTAATTTCTTAACAAACCACATATTACAATCATATTTTTATTCAGAAGTATGATAGTCAATAAAAAAAAAACATGCATGGTCTAAAACAATATTTTCGCTCTCATAAAAATCTAAAGGTACATTTATTCACCTTCATCGTCAGCTCATATGTTATCAGTTACAACTTAATTCATTTCTCATAATTTTTTCGTCTAAATTCCAGATAATCAAATATTTGTTTTTGCTCCATACAATAAAATATATATTTTAATACAAACATAAAACACAGTTTACTTGTAATACGCTTTCACACAAACAATATATATATATATAGTACGCGATCTAATATTCGAGATAATATAGATAAGAAATCCGGGATGAAAAATACCAAAGAAAAAGTATATTTTTTTATATACCACAGATTATTAAGGATCGGATAAACAACATGAAATAATATTAATTAAAAAAATATATCTTTCACATTATCCAATAGGACAAGCGTCTTGAATTCCATTGAAAACCTCGTACGAAATCGGTTACTTATACTGTAAGTGAAGTTATTTCATTTCTCGGAAAATATTGACAATCTACCAAACAACAGACTATTAAAATAATAGTAATAATAATTATTATTATAAAAATAATGGAATTTATTGATATCGTTAAATCGCACATACGCTTTGAATTTCATTGAATTCCTCATGTGAAATGGGATTTCTCAATATATAAGTAAAATTTTCTTTATTTATTTTTATCTATATGTGAAAAAATATGTCATTTATGCTTTGTCTGTCGTTTCATATTTCCTGAATATATACTATATCATTCAATGACATATTTAGCTGTTAACACTTGATACGTATGGCATTAACGTCAAAATTTCTTATTCCAATAACGTATGCAGTAAAAATGATTTATGCCATTTCTTTTGTATAGAATGTATAGGCACTCAATTATTTTGCAGTTTTCTTTGGTTAAAAGTCGATGACATTTGCGGATTTTTAAGTTTTGTTTTGTAAGTTATGTTTAAAAGATACTTCGTTTCTATCATTATTTCATAAATTAAATAATTAAAATTATATAAAAAGAATAATAGAATTTTAGATCGAATAGAATCGTAAATCGCGTCTGTAGCAAAGAAAGTTCAAATCATGAAAACGAATTAAATAAAAGTATTTAGACATAAAGAGAATTAAAAATGATCATAGAATACGGTAATGCCAGCATTTTACACATATTTTTGTACAAAATTAAACTAAACATGTATTAGCCCTAAAAATGTCGCGGCTCCATTTTTGTTTTTTTCTTTCAAAAGTTTAACATAAATAGAAAAATATTGAACAGAATACAATAATAAACTTTATCATACACATTAGTCTAAATATGCCTTTCTATATCAATTATAAAAAGATTTAGTTTTACTTAAAAAAAAAAAAAAAAAAAAAAAAAAAAAAAAAAAAAAAACATTTTATGTTCACTTTTAATAGATTTTGAATTGTCTGAGTATATTTAAAACTGAAATAAATTTTCTTGATTTTTACCGCATATTAATATAATACATAAATACTACATTATAACTAAAAATTTAGATAATAATTAATTCAGAATTCAGAAATTTAGAATTCAATAACGAATCCGTAGAGTTCCAGTGTATTATTTCTTCTATCCGTAAAAGTATTTTCTTTTTGCATAAATATAAAGCTTGTTTTCATGTGTAATGATGTAGAAATCTCTTTTCACTTATACATCTAGGTGCCTCAAAATCTACTTATCAAATTTGAGACTAATGGATATTACTATAAAGATCATATTTGAATAAGAATATATTGTTTCAATTAATTTAGTCATTAATAAATACACGACGCTTCATTTATACTTAAACGTTATCAACCTAATAAATTTTTTGCTTATGTTGTAAATAACAATAAATATATTTTTAAATAAATAAATAAATAAATATACATGCATGCATAGACATATATTTTAGTATGGGAATTGTTTTATGATTTGTTTTAAAGAAAATTATCAAAATGTAAATATATAAATATATATTGATGAATATTTTTTTATATTTTTGTAAAAAGTAAAACTTATGAAATCTTAGCTGCGTGAATAATCTGTGAATACAATAAATTAAAACGTGTTTCTTTTTTTAATATTTGATATGTATTATTTTAAGAAATTTAATACAGAATAAACTTAATAACAATATGAGTTTTCTTATAATAATTAGATGAAAGTAAACAAAGAAAATGTTAAGTTATATTTAAAAAAATGATAATTTTTTTTAAATGAGGTCAAATTAAAAGAAATGTAATAAATAAATAAAAAACTCTTGTTATTAGTCAAAGGGTTTTTTAATTTAATATATACACACTCTTACTTTGGGTGTACTGGTCTCTGTTTCTGATTCTATATAAATGAAAACTTAGCTATAAAACGGAGCAGAGTCTTAGTAGCAAAGAGAGCATAGGTTATAGAATATTTAGACATATTCAACATATTTTAATAATGTTCTTCTAAGACACATTTTCTAGCAAAATGTAAAATAGAAGCTTAATATCGAAATGCATCTTTATTTATGAAAAGTATCTGCTACTTTCATGAACTTTAATTCTTAAGACTGAAAAATGTTGTTTCCGGTTAAAAATAGAATAGTTTTTGTAACACAAACAAATTTTAGAGCATTAATCTACAGTGCGACTGGTTATTGATACTGATAAGTCGAAAGAAACTTCTAGTGTAATTTCTTTTTAAAAAACACAGTTTTTCCATTTACATGCTATTTTTATTCATTTTTTGAAACACGCAATTAAACTTTTTGAAGTTATTGAGCATATGTTATTCGACCTATACTCCATTTCACTGTTTAAGCATAAATATTGCTTTTACTCAGTATAAATTTATTCCATGCATAATGCAAACAATTATTATTGAAGATTATTTTTAAAAATTCTGTTATTTATCTTTCCTTAAATATACTACACAGCGATATTTTTCGCGATCAAGCAAACAAAAATTGTTTTCTCCAAACAATGTTTTTAAAACAAAGGGTGCGGAATAAATGTGAAAAATGACCGTATAAGACTCCCAGATATTTTTAAAGACTCCGACTTCGGGCTGGAAGCACTAGGATCCAGACTGGAATATTAATGTCGCTTGTCTATTAAAATAAGTATGGAATATGAACAAAATAAAGCTAAAATCTCATTTTATTTTCCTCTAGTTAGCCTTTTAAGGCTTAAAAATAAAAAATAAATTAAATAAATTAGAAAACAAGGAGAGGCTTCCAATAAAAAAATAGAGGCCCCCACAGAGGCCAATTTTTTTAGAGGCCCCCAATAAATATAGATATGTGTGCATATAAACATAGACAATACAAAACATATTTTTGCTTAAGAGTTACAACACACGCTTTTATTTTATATAAAATGACATCATCCGTATCCGATGAAAAAATCCGCATTTCTACATTCCAGTCTTGAAACAATATCTGCAGATAAGTACGCATATAGTGTCTTTTCGCTGAATGATAGACAAAGTTTATCAAAAACAGACATCGTCATACAGAAACTCTACGTAAAAAATCAGCTATCTAATGATTCCAATGTTTTCATTTGTTTGTAATATCAGTATAGATAATATAATTGCCCTCTTTTTAACGAAAATATTTTTTTTATTTGTTAAATTCATTTCTGGTAGAGTGGTTAAAGAAATTCCAATCAAAAATGTCCGAGAATTTTAAAGCGCTAATGTCGTCGGGATCAGCAGAATTTGCAATTATTGGACTTGAATTAAAACATGCCACTACTCGACAAAGTCAGTTTAAAAATTATTCGTGCGTCAAAAGATTCTTACTTACAGTTTTTCGTAAATGCTCTTTCATAGATTTGTCACTGCCTCCAAGATACCACCGTGATGAGCAGCTATTTGAGGATTAAATTTCCATTGTATATTCTCGGATAAAATCTAGTAACGCAATTTGGTGTTATACTTGGTAGAAATTGTTTTTCTTTAGATTTTGTCAGCACAAACAAAATTCCTACCGCAATCACTATTTATTTCCCCAAATGTCCCTCTTGTAGAAGAGAATTTCAACAAAGCAGACAAAAATCTCGCACTTCTGAGTTTCACCAATTCCAAATGAAAAGCCTTCATAGTCATACAATCGAAATGACACGCATAACAATTTACAGGTTTAATTTCTCAACCATTTTTCATTGGATCTGCATAATCCGCTTTTACCTATTGAAATGTTCTACCTGGAAAAACTGGCAAATCAGCCATTATTTGAGATGTTGGCCTGGGTCTAATTCTGAGGCATTTCGTACATTTCCAAATATTGGGTTGGGGAAAAAGTAAATTCGTTTTTCCCCAATAGATAGCTTTAAAGTCGCATATCTCGAGTAATACTTACTCAATTAAGGCATACTATACAGCGTTTCAAAGGTAACAGTCTCTACAAAATTCTAGATATAAAGGTAGCCTCATCTGTTTAACCAGTCAAAAGTTATTGCGTTTTTAAAATAGAGATTTCAGAAGATCATTTTCGTCACATTTTAGTTTTTTACTTCTAAAAAAGGAAAAATTGGCGCAGGCTCATCGAAACTTGTGTGGCATTTATGGTGATCAATGCTTAAGTAAACGCCAAAGTCAGAATCGGTTTGCTCGTTTTACTTCCAAAAATTTCGATGTTAAAGATGAACTTTTCCCTGGCCGGCCAATCCTTGAACAATTCGATGAAATTTTAAAAACAACCCAGGTAGACTGATATATTTCTTTCCACGACATTGCTACGAAACTAAACATCAACCATAAAGCACTTTTGAACCATTTACATAAAATTGGATACCAAAAGAAACTCGATACTTGAGTTCCCCATAAACTTACAGTGAAAAATTTAATGGAGAGAGTTTTCATTTGTGAATTGCTACTGAAACGGTATGAAATCGAGCCATTTTTAAAACAAATCATTACGGGTGTTGAAAAGGGAATCACGTATAACAACAATGTTCTAAAAAGATCGTGATCGAAGCTTCACAAACGGTGGCAAAGCCCGGATTGATGCCTACGAAAGTGATTCTGAGTGTTTGGTGGGATTGGAAAGGAATTTTCCATCATGAGCTGATCAAACCTGGCCAAACCATCAATTCAACTATCTTCTGTAAACAACTAATGCGATTGAAGAAGGCAATAGAAAAACCCGGTCAAAATTAATCGAAAGGAAATTCGCTGTCTTCCATCACGACAACGCTAAACTACACGCATCTTTAGTCACTCGGCAAAAACTGAAAGAGCTTTGTTGGGAAGTTTTGATGAACCCACCGTATAGTCCGGACCTGGATTCGACGGATTACCATTTGTTCCGCCCTATGCGGTACTCTCTTGAAGGTGTTAAGCTGACTTTAAAAAAGGCTTGTGAAAATCATTTTGTTCAGTTTTTTGCCCAGAACTCTCAGAAATACTACAGTGACGGAATTATTGTTTTACCAGCAAAATGGCAAAAGGTCATCGAACAAAATAGCACATAAATTTTGATTAATTTTTTTTTATATATAAATAAATTCACTTTGAAAAACACGAAAACAAAGCGAACTTACTTTTTCCCCAAACCAAAAATTTTGTTTTTTATTTCAGGCTTAGCATTTATAATCAAATAATTCCGTCTGATTGCTGATTGAAATAGCCGAACTCTATCATGTAAATTTTTTTATGATAATATTATACAATCAATTTCGCAACATGATTATTTTTTGGTAGTATAATAGAATGTTTACAAGTTTCAGAAAAATCAGCATTTGGGAGGCTTTTTCCCACTCGCAGTAGTTTCCTTTCATCTAAGAAAGGGTAAAAAAATAATTCTCCAGCCGCAAACAATAGTCTTATGCTTTTTTAAACATTGTATTTCATATGAAAATTCCAAACACAGCATTTATTTATTATTTATTTATTTATTTATTTATTTGTACTGACTTATTTCTTTTATATTCAAAATTCCTTCTTTTTGATTCTAAGAAAGTGAAATGTTTATAAATCTTAAATACCAGGACATGATACTTTGTAATTATGTCCATACAGAGAATTTAATTAAAATGTTTAATTTTTCTTCTACATTAACTGTGTGCAAAAAACAAATTCATTATTTATTTTTATTTTTATTTATTTATTATTATTTATTTATTTATTTTTTATTTTTATATTAGCCTCCGATGCTATTTCTTTCAGACAAGCTTAAAATGTCGTGTCATCAGCCTGCATTTCCTACTCAACCGATTTTGATAATTATTTTTTTTAAATGAAAGCTATTTATTTCTAGTTGTGCCCATTTTAATTATTTTTTAATTTATTTCCATTTTTACTTTCTTCTATCTTTACAAGAAGAAAGTATTAGATTCATGAAAATTTTCGACTTCCGGTTTTCGACGGATTTATACGTTTTAGAAGGTCCTGAACACGTTTTGACTATTTTTAGAAAATGTCTGCCTGTGAGTCTGTCCGTCTGTCTGTCTGTGAGTCTGTATGTGACAAAAAATTTGTGGGCACTCTATCTCAAGAACTAATGCTCGAAATTTAATAAAATTTTATATTCAGTTAGACCTTGATATTTAGTGCCTATTGTTTTTTGGTGAAAATTGGCCTGCAGGTGGCTCTGCTATGCTACGTTTTTCATGATTTTCAAGATTGCTATATCTCAAGAACTAATGCACAGAATTTTACCAAATTTCAGATTCTGTGACCTTTTGATGTGCGTAGACGCTGATTAAGTTTTGGTGTAAATTGGCCAGCAGGTGGCGCTGCTATGCCACGTTTTTCATGATTTTCATGATAGCTATATCTCAAGATTTAATGCACAGAATTTCACCAAATTTCACATTCTGCGATACCTTGAGATACATATCCGCTGATGAGGTTTTGGTATGAACTGCCTTATAGGTGGCGCTGCTATGCTACATTTTGTACGATTTTTGCGATAGCTATATCTCAAGAACTAATGCAGAGAACTTCATCAAATTTTAGATTCTGTTACACTAGAATATATAACACAATTAGACGCTTATTACCTTTTGATATTAACCCTACAACAGGTGATACAGCTATGCTGCATTTTGCACGATTTTTCCGATAGCTATATCTGAACAACCAACGCACAGAATTTCATCAAACTTCAGATTTTGTTACAAAATGACATATAACATAATTACACGACGATTACGTTTTGTTATAAATCCTTCAACCGATGGTTCTGCTGTGCTATATTTTACACTTTTTTTTTAAAACTAACTATATTTTAAGAACTAATGCACAGAATTTCATCAAACTTCAGATTATTTTACACCATAACCTAATTAGACGTTTTTTTAAGTTTTGGCATAAATTGTCCAAGATGTTGTGTTGCTGTGCTACGTTTTGCAAATTTTTTGTTATAACTATATCTCAAGAACTAATGGACGAAATTCCATCAAATTTCAGTTTCTATTAGGTCTTGACATAAGTAGATGCTTATTAGGTTTTAGTATAAATTACCCAACATGAGGAACTAACTACTAAGATCATTTTCTCAGAATATTAATTAAATTTTGCGTTTTAGGCTTTTCGGACACCAGAATCTCAGTAGGCTAGGTCAAATGTTCGAGGAAATTCGATAGTGGGTAATTTTGGGGTCACCACGTTTTTTTTTTTAAATATTAAAATGTACTTATGAGATAGAAGAAAGTTTTGGGATTGACACATCCAACTAGTTACATTTTTTTTAAAGCTTTTTCATGGCATTTATTCAAAATGGTGGCAACACGGTTTAACTTTTTTTCTCGATAATAAAAATTTATTTTCCAAAATGATTGCGTATAATTATGGACTAATTGAGGTGAAAAAAAAATATATTTACTGAGAAATATTATTAATAATGTAAATAAAATAACAGAAAATAATTTATGATAAAAATTAACGTCTAAATCAAAATAAGAGAAATTTCAAATGAGGAAAATGATGTCATTCAGCAACCAGATAAATGGAAATTACATTATTATTACGGATGCCTTTTTCATATTACTAATAACAGCAACTTTTAAAAAACAGTTGAAGAGAAAATGACGTCACTATTTAAAACATCGCATTTTTACTCATAACGATATTAGGTACTACTCTGTTATCCCGTCGACCAATTTCGCCAAATTATACAAATCGCTAAACTAATAGCCAAATTATACATATTGACATAATTTTTATTTTAAATAACGAAAAAACAAATAATTAGTAGAATATTAATAAAAAGTCGAAATAAAAATCACTTAATGACATTTTAAACACATGAATCGTATTTAATGTCATTGAATGTGACATTCACGATCATCCATTATTGGCATTTAATCTTATAGTTTGGCGATAATTTTTTGGTCGACGGGATAACCTAGTAGTACACAATATTACATTTCAATATTTATGTCACAGTAAAAATAAAATTAGTTTTTTTATTTTTTATTTATTTATTTATTTATTTTTTTAATAAAAATATTTTTTGTGAGTACATATAAAATAAAATTTCTGGATTTCGCCGTCACTCAGATTACAATTTTAAGTGAAGATGTGCGAATATTTGCATGCAAAATTTTAACTGGCAAACTCGACATTTACATTGTAAATATATTTATTATATATTGATTCAATAATGTAATTACTTTTGCTTTTTTTTAAAACCAAATCGATTGAGTCTTTTAAACATTTCATTCGTCGAATTCGACGGGATTTCACTTGTTTTATTGTTTAATTGCATTTCCTTTTACTTGGAGTCTATAAAAAAGCGTTTAAACTAAAGAAAAAATCCGTTTTTTTATGAATCTAGTCAATGAAGAAGTAGCACGTCAAATTGTATCTCTTTATTATTCCGCAATTCCAATGTCTCAGAGAGAAATTGCTATTCAATTCGGTTTTTCACGCCATTTTCTTTGCTATTATATACACACTTAGGTAACTAATGGACACTAAATTGATGTTATTTTGCCTGGCATGGCAACCCGACTATTGCTATTTAGGTATTAATAAAATGGTTTTTTATTTCCTTTCTCTTCTTTAAATTATGTAAACTGTTTTGTTCTATACTTATTATTTAAATACTAATTGTTATTATTTTTTAAATAATAGAAAATAATTTAAATATGCATATGAAACTGGTTTTCGAAAACGATGTTTCCGCCAAATTAGTGTAAATATTTATCGCTCTGACCTCGGTTCGTACATGACAACTGCGCTGTTTTGTTTATGTATTAAGGATACTTTTAGATCATAAATCCGATTACAGAAATTTAGTCAGATTATGTAATTAGAAGTTATTAAATTTATGTTTTTTTTATTATGAAACACACGAAGAAAAGAAAATTTACTATTGCTGCCCTACTGGAGAATTAACCTTGATGTTATTTGATTTTATGCTTGATGCTATTTTAAAAAACTATCGAAATGGCGAATTTATAATTATTTGTTTATATTTTTTTGTTTATATTATTGCAAACATTTTTCCACTTTTATACACGCATCACCTTGGCGTGATTTTTTTTTTTTTTATGATGCCAATTTGGATAACACTTCTTTTTCAAATACCAATTACATTTATATTACTTTTATTTATTTTCTATTATTTTAAAAAGGAAATAATAATAATAAACTAAGTCGATAAATTATTATGGAACAAAACAATTTATATAATTTTAAAAGAGAAAAGAAAAATAATGAAATAGTTTACTAAAAAATAATCAACTATTACCGGATTACCACGTGAGGCATAAAATCTCAATTTGCTGCAATCGCTCCGACGACGGGATCCGTAGATGACACCTGCAGCTAAATATTATTGGCAATATTATTGTTTATACAATTTGTTTATATAATTTGGTAATACTGGATAATCCCATCGACCAAAAAACTATTGTCAAAGTATAATGTTAAATGTCAATGGATGATGGTAAATGTCACATTCATTTGACATTAAATTTGTTATATGTAATTGTTACTTCATTAACCAATTTTATTTCGATGTTTATTTGTATTTCTATTACTATTTTAGTAATTTATTGATTCTTTGGTTATTTAAAATAAAAATTATGTCCATTTGTATAATTTGGCGAAATTGATCGACGGATGATTTCGCTATAATCAAGTAGTCGAACAAAAAAATATCGTCTAGCTATAAGATTAAATGCCAATAATGGATGATCGTAAATTTCACATTTATTTGAGGACAAACATGAAATAAGTCTGGTACATTTGTAACAATATTGTTTCTAGCACTTCTAATGTTTGACACTAAAAATCATAATGGAATCGATTACAGAAGGTTGATAGATTTTATTAGATGCAAACTAAAGACTTATTTTTCTACAAAATTTAGTCATCAAGACTATTCTGATTTAACGGCTACACGTTAGCAACTGTTTTATAAAAGGAAGAGTAAGCGAAACTGATGTAATTTTAATGTTATTCAAATAATACAGCTTTAAAACACACTTTTATGCATCATTGTTCTAATAAATATATAAGTGAAACACCCTTCTTCGTCTGCCACCCCCACGGAGGGCACCCTTTCCTTAGGGCCTATATCCCACGTGTAGATAAATGGCCGTCATAAATACAAACAAACAAAAACTCTTCTTTATCTGTCAATAATTCTTTACATTTTTTACTCTATGTATTCTTGCTGGAATAGATTAAGGTAGATAGGAAACTACAGTAGACCTGCTAGAAGAGGACGTTGATTAAAAAATGTAAAATGAAATGACATTGTATGTAGGCTACCTGAACTACACATAATGCAAGTTCAGATGTCGGGATTTTAAGAATTAAGAAATGATAATGTATAATCCGAAAGTAAATAGAGTTTGATAATCAATCTCAGTAATCATTGCAATGCCCTCTAATGTAATAGTGTGATGACTCGAGAACATTTTGATTCCTGTTATCATAACGGTCGCATGTTCATACGAAACTCTACTATAAATGATAAAACAAAAGAGATGGTGCTTAATTGTCCAAATTTTCGCCAAGACTTACAATAGTACAATATTGCAATGGCGTTGGCATGATTTTCAGCAATACGGAAGAACATTCCAGGGTGGTCTATACTGCTTTAAAATAAAATTTTTAAATCACCATTTTCTTTGAGTCAAAGTTCGTTTGGAAATATGGACCAGCGAAGCGGGCATAGCCTGCTAGTTATTATTATTATTATTATTATTTATTTATTTATTTATTTATTTATTTATTTTGTAGAATAGCACAGGATGGAAAAATCTCTTAGTTAGACATTGTAATTAATACTTACAATTAAACAACCAAGTAATTAAAAATTAGATACATTAAATTTTATTTTAAATTCCATATATTAAATTAAGATTCCATTATAATGAAGATTAGTATTAATTACAAGTGTATAGTGTATTAATAATAATCACCACAATTAATAAATATCTGCGTACTTTCCGATTTATAAAATTACATTTAAAAAATAGATTTTTAATTATTTTCCCATCTAAAAAAAATTCTAAAAAAATTTATGTTAAAATTTACGATTAAGCTTGATACCATTGTATCATGTCCTATTAGAGTTGCTTAAAATTTTAATCATAAAGTAAGATATTCAATTTTCTCTTATAGAATCTATGCCAATATACAAATAAATATAGCAATGTCTTTTTATGCGTTAGTTGGGAAGGCATTTACAAATCGATTGCAGTTAAATAGTCTAATAAGTTATCAAATTAAATGCTAAACAAAAAAAGTCAAAATCTATAAAGAAAACACTTTACACTTAATTAACTTGAACACCTTATTTAAATACTAATTTCAAAACAATCATATCAAGACATACATAACGGATGCAAGAAGGCAAACTTAAGGAAACGGAAATACTTCGTCTGTTTGATGATCATTAGTCTGTTACAACCCGATTACAAAGAGAGTACTTAATAAGAAAATTATTATATAAGAAAAGTAATACTGAAGGGCTAAACAAAAATGAATACAGAAATTTTAAATTAGATGCTAGCTAATAATAATTTTAACTTTTACTTTCGAAAAATGGATTCTTTTTAAGAAATAATCTACAATCTGAAATCACTATGAAAAATCACTATAAACTGAAAAACTTATTTTTCATTCTACTTATTTTACTTACCCATCATACGTAGTATAGGGTAAGTCTTGCAATCGTTTTGAAAATCGAAACAGTTTTTGACGGATTTACACGTTTTAGACACTGGCGATTTCGAAAAATATATTTTTAGAAAAAAAAATTGCCTTCTGTCTGTCTGTCTGTAAACGCTCTATCTCACGAACAAAGTGAGATAGGGACTTGAATGGGGCGAAGCCTATTGAATATCAGCAACCTCGATTATACGGAACTATTTTTTCTGGATTCTTGAAAAATTCGTTCTGATAAAAGGTATATAAATTTTTTCGATTTTTTTTATTTTAAGGAATGCATGTAAAAGGAAATAAAAAAAATACAAATTTTGCATAAAGAACGAAGTCGATCGAATTATTAGTTGTCGAGATATTTGTAATCCTGTTTTCCACATTCTTCGATTTTTCATGATCCTGTATTTCATTCAAATTTCAATTCAGAGGTATATTTTAATTGAAAATGAGACGCTTAATCCGACGCAGCAAACTCTTAGTTAATATGATTATTATTTTTGGAGTTATAAGGATGTTTCTTTTACGTAGTTTGGTACTTCTTGAGTACTTTGGCGTTTTATGTAAATGCTGCAATTGGTGCATCAGCAATTCATTAATAGACTATTACTATGTGTATTAACAACATTTAAATTTAGTTTTGGATTTGAAATACATTGTATAAATAGTTTTCACATATTTTATTTTCATATGAATATAAATGATGGGTAAGTATTACGGTGGCCTCCAACGACTCTCACTACGAGTTTCATTTTATGGTGATTTTACAAAGAGTTTTAGTTTATTTATAAATTATCGCCAGTGTTTACGGCGTTTTTTAAGTATTCTTTTTAATAAAATATTTATGAAATTCATATTTTTACTACAACGTTATTATGTTATTATTATTATTATTATTATTATTATTATTATTGATATTATTATTATTTTTATTATTATTATGATTATTATTATTATTATGATTATTATTACTGTTATTATTATGTAAAATGGTATAAAATTTGTATGTTATAAAGGTATAAAGATTGTAAAAACATACGAAGCTCAATTTAGTGGAACCCGATTATATAAGATTGAATACTAGTTTTTATCATTACTGAAAATTAATGGGAATTTTAAGAAATTAGTCATCTTTTATTCAAGCTGTTTTTTTATGCGATTTATAGGGTTGCCAAATTGCACGATATCAAGATGTGTATGCCATTTTAAAACAACGTGATGAATAAAACAAAACAATGAGGTTGGTCGAAATCATGATTTATGTGTACATGCACACTCACATCGAAATCGATTAATATATACGAGTGATGTCGCGTGCAAATTTATTTTAAAAAAATGTCACCCACATTAGAAATTCAAACTGCTATATTTAAGGCGTTTTTTAAGGTAAAGACAAAGCAAAAAATACTTCGGAATTTATTATTAAGATTAAACACTTTAGAAAGAATCTTTTTACAATTTCTAATTTTTCTTTGTACATTATTATACATTTAAAAGACTTTTGACAAACTTAACAGGCAGCCATTTTGAAACAAGAAGGCGGATGAAGTTGGCCAATGAACTCGGTCAAGACATTAGTATGTAATATGTATACACGGAGTTATATACAAATCAGTGAATGAATATGCGTATTATCGCGTGACAAATTTCAGACCGTTTCAAAATGTCAGCCACACTGGAAATCAAAAGTAATATAATCCAGCCATTTTTCAAGATATAGAGGAAATCAAAAAATGCTCTGAAATCTTTGCATCAACGTCAAACACATAAAAAAAAATCTTTTACAATTTCTTACTTTGTGCACCTAATTTAAAAATTAAAAAATTTTAAAGAAATTTAATATTTCGCTATTTTAAAACAAGATGGTGGATGGAACTGGGCAACGAACTCGGTGCAGACATCAGTATGTACTATGTACGCACCAAGTTACATCCAAATCGGTTTAAAAATACTCGTGCTTTCACGTGACGAAAATCAGACAATTTCAAAATGTGAGCAACACTAGAAATCAAAAGTGCCATAACTCATCCATTTTTTTAAGATTCAGACGAAACAAAACATGTTCTGGAATCTTTGTATCATAGTGAAATGCATAAAAGAAAAAACTTTTTTCAATTTTTCACTTTTTGTACCTAATTTTATTTTTTTTTAAAATTCAAATGGCCGCCATTTTGAAACAAGATCGAATGAAACTGGCTAACGAACTCGGTCCAGGACTCTGTACGTACTATGTACACACGAATGTTATATCGAAATTGATTCATAAATACGCGTGTTATCACGTGAAAAAATCAGATCTTTTCAAAATGTCAATAATACTAGAAATTCAAAGTGCTATAATTCAGTCATTTTTTAAGATATAGACAAAATAAAAAGTGTTCTGGTGTCGTTGTTTTAAGTTCTAACACATGAAATAAAAATATTTTTCAACTTTTAATTTTTTTGAATTAAATTTTAAATTTTAAAAAAATTTAATGGCAGTTATTTTGAAACAAGATGCTGGATGATGCTGACTAACGAACTCAGTCGAGACATTTACATGTACTATGTATATACCAAATTTCATTCAAATCGGTTCATAAATACGAAAGTTACAGCATGACAAAAATCAGATATATATATATATATTTATATATATATATATATATATATATATATATATATATATACAGCGTGTTTCTAAATTCATGGTCCAAAATTTAAGGGGTGATAGTACACATCAAGACAAACAATATTTAAATAGGAAACCAAGGGTCCCAAAGTCTTCCAAAGGAGATAGGCGCCATTAAAGTTTAGGGTCCAAAAATTCATATGATTATGAAAAACAGAAAAATTAGTCGATTCGTTTGCGGTTTTCACTAAAATTATTCTTTATGTCAGTATTGTCTTGAAAATAAATTATAAAGATAAATTTCAAAAAATGACGATAGAGGGCGCTTTAGACTTTAGAGTAACGAACAACTATTTTTTACCGTTATTTTTTGCATCTTATTAAAGGTTTCGTAAGCTTAGACTTAAACTTAAATTTTGAGCTCAAAATCTGAATAGTTGGAAGCAGTTAAGTAGCACAAACTTAACTGTGTTCAGAAGTTTTAAATTCAAATAATTATAAAAAACGGAAAAATTGGTCGATTGATTTGCGGTTTTCACTAAAACTATTCTTTATGTCGGTATTTTATTGAAAATGAATTATAAAGATAAACTTAAAAAAATGTCGATAGAGGGTGCTTTAGACTTTGGAGTAACGTGCAACTATATTTTACCGTTATTTTTCGCATCTCGCATCATCAAATTTTCTTAGAAGCTTAGACATATACTTAAATTTTGAGATGAAAATCTGAATCGTCGGGAGTGGTTAAGTAGAGTAAACTGAACTGTGTTCAATGGGGGTAGGGAGGTTCAAATTTCAAATTATTTTAAAAAACGGAAAAATTGATCGATCCGTCTGCCGTTTTCGCTAAAACTATTCTTTATGTCAATATTTCCTTGAAAATAAATTTTAAAGATTAATTTAAAAAATACCGATAGTTTGGACCATAAAATTAGAAACACCCTGTATACAGGGTATTTCTAAATTCATGGTACAAACTTTAAGCGGTGATAGTACACATTAAGACAAACAATATTAAATGGGAAACTAAGGGTCCCAAATGTCTTCGGAAGGAGATAGGCGCCATTAAAGCTTAGGGTCCAAAAATTCAAATGATTATAAAAAACAGAAAAATTGGTCGATTTATTTGCGGTTTTCACTAAAGCTATTCTTTATGTCAGTATTTTCTTGAAAATAAATTATAAAGATTAATTTTAAAAAATACCGTTAAAGGGCGCCGTAAACTTTAGAATAACCAACAACTATTTTTAACCGTTATTTTTTGTATCTAATTAAATGCTTTCTAATTAAATGCTTGTAAAAGTTCCAACTTAAATTTTGAGCTCAAAATCTGCATCGTTGTGAGTAATTAAGTAGCGGAAAATTGAAATTTGTTCGAGGGGTGTGGAGGGTAACATTTTAACTCCTGAACACAGTTCCGTTTGCGCTTCTTAACCCCTACCATCGATTTAGAATTTGAGTTCAAAATTTAAATCTAAGCATTTGCAAGCATTTAATTAGATACAAAAAATAACGGTTAAAAATAGTTGTGGGTTACTCTAAATTTTAAGACGCCCTCTAACGGTATTTTTAGAAATCAATCCTTAAATTTTATTTTCAAGGAAAAATTGACATAAAGAATAGTTTTAGCGAAAACGGCAAATGAATCGACCAATTTTTCCGCTTTTTATAAACATTTGAAATTTGAACCTCCCCACCCCCATTGAACACAGTTCAGTTTGCGCTACTTAACCACTCCCAACGATTCAGATTTTCATCTCAGAATTTAAGTTTATGTCTAAGCTTCTAAAAAATTTTTTGAGATAAAAAATAACGATAAAAAATAGTTGTACGTTACTCCAAAGTCTAAATCGCCCTCTATCGGCATTTTTTGAATTTTATCTTTATAATTTATTTTCATG
This sequence comes from Maratus speculifer, assembly GCA_964019185.1. Classification (NCBI taxonomy): domain Eukaryota; kingdom Metazoa; phylum Arthropoda; class Arachnida; order Araneae; family Salticidae; genus Maratus; species Maratus speculifer. The sequence continues at coordinate 264,575,737 of OZ025291.1, read as the reverse complement.
ATAATACTGACATAAAGAATAATTTTAGTGAAAATCGTAAATCACTTGACCAAATTTTCCGTTTTTTATAAACATTTGAAATTTAACCCCCCACCCACAGTTCAGTTTGCGCTACTTAACCACTACCAACGATTTAGATTTTGAGCTCAAAATTTAAGTTTATTTCTAATCTTCTAAAAAAATTCATCAGATGCAAAAAATAATGGTAAAAAGTAGCTGTAAGTTACTCCAAAGTCTAAAGCGCCCTCAATCGGCATTTTTTGAAATTTATATTTCTAATTTATTTTCAAGACAATACTAACATAAAGAATAGTTTTAGTGAAAACCGCAAACGAATCGACCATTTTTTCTGTTTTTTATAATAATTTGAATTTTGGGACCCTAAACTTTAATGGCGCCTATCTCCTTCGGAAGACGTTTGGGACCCTTAATTTCCTATTTAATATTATTTGTCTTGATGTGTACTATCACTCCTTAAATTTTGTACCATGAATTTAGAAACACCCTGTATATATATATATATATATATATACAGGGTGATTCCAAATTTTTTTTACAATGAATGAGGGGTGATAGTACACATTAAGACAAACAATATTAAATAGGAGACCAAGGGTCCAAAACGTTTTCCAAAGGAGATAGCCGCCATTAAAATTTAGGGACCAAAATTTCAAATAAACATAAAAAATGGAAAAATTGTTCGATTGATTTGCGGTTTTCACTAAAATTAACCTTTATGTCGGCATTTTCTTGAAATTAAATTATAAAGATAAATTTCAAAAAATGCCGATAGAGGGCGCTTTAGACTTTGGAGTAACGAACAACTTTTTTTGCCGGTATTTTATGCACCTCATTAAATGTTTTCGTAAGCTTAGAGTCAAACTTAAATTTTAAGCTCAAAATCTGAAAGCGGGAGTGGTTAAGTAGCACAAAGTGAACTATGTTCAGAGGGTTCAAATTTCAAATTATTATAAAAAAAAACGGAAAATTTGGTTCATTGATTTGCGGTTTTTACTAAAACTATTCTTCATGTCAGTATAGTCTTAAAAATAAATTATAAAGATAAATTTCAAAAAATGTCGATAGAGCGCGCTTTAGACTTTGTAGTAACGAACAACTATTTTTTGCCGTTATTTTTGCATTTCATTAAATGTTTTCGGAAGCTTAGACTTAAACATAAATTTTGAGCTCAAAATCTGAATAGTAGGGAGTAGTTAAGTAGCACAAAATGAACTGTGTTTAAGGGGGGGGGGGGGGGTGTACAATTTAAAATAATTACAGAAAATGGAAAAATTTGTCGATTTGTTTGCGGTTTAAAATCAAACTGTTCTTTAAGTCAGTATCCTCTTGGAAATAAATTTTAAAGATAAATTTAAAAAAAAAATACATTAGACGGCCCCTTAACTTTCAGAGTAACCAGTAATTAATTTTAATCATTATTTTTTTGTTCTAATTAAATGGTTGCAAAAAATTATTGAATGTTTTCGGAAGCTTAGATTTAAACTTAAATTTTGAGCTCAAAATCTGAATAATTAGGAGTAATTAAGTAGCACAAATTGAAGTGTCTTCAGGAGTTGAAATTTAACCCTCCCCCCCTCCACGAACACAATTCAATTTTTCGCTACTTAAACACTCTCAACGATTCAGAATTTGAGCCTAAAATTTAATTTTATGCATTTGAAAGCATTTAATGAGATTAAAAAATAACAGTTAAAAATAGTTGTACGCTACTCCAAAGTCTAAGGCGCCCTTTATCGGCATTTTGTGAAATTTATCTTTAAAATTTATTTTCAAGAAAATGCTCATTTAAAATTAGTTTTAGCGAAAACGAATCGACCAATTTTTCCGTTTTTTATAATCATTTGAAATTGGAACCCTCTAAACACAGTTCCGTTTTTTCTACTTAACCACTCCCAACTATTCAGCTTTTGAGCTCAAAATTTAAGTTTAAGCCTGAGCTTACGAAAGCATTTAATAAGATGCAAAAAATAACGCCCAAAAAGAGTTGTTCATTACTCCAAAGTCTAAAGCGCCCTCTATCGGCATTTTTTGAAAAATATCTTTATAATTTATTTTTAAGAAAATACCGACATAAAGAATAGTTTTACTGAAAACTGCAAATCAATGAACCAATTTTTCCGTTATTTTTAATCATTTGAAATTTGAACCCTCTGAACACAGTTCAGTTTGTGCTACTTAACCACTCCCACTTTCAGATTTTGAGCTCAAAATTTAAGTTTGACTCTAAGCTTAAGAAAACATTTAATGAGATGCAAAAAATACCAGCAAAAAATAGTTGTTCTTTACTCCAAAGTCTAAAGCGCCCTCTATCGTCATTTTTTGAAATTTATCTGTATTATTTACTTTCAAGGAAATGCCGACATAAAGAATAATTTTAGTGAAAACCGCAAATCAATCGACCGATTTTTCCGTTTTTTATGTTTATTTGAAATTTTGGTCCCTAAACTTTAATGGCGGTTATATCCTTTGGAAAACGTTTTGGACCCTTGGTCTCCTATTTATTATTGTTTGTCTTTATGTGTACTATCACCCCTATTTTATTGTAAAAAAAATTTAGAATCACCCTGTATATATATGTCAACATTTGAATGGATGGTGTTTTTGGGGGTCTGGGGGTCATGATCGGCGAAAATATACGAAAATTTTCTGGAAGTGTTTTCCTCCGGACGGCTGCTATAGATCGCTTTTTATTTTTTGTAGTGAAAGCTACCTAAAATGGATTTTTTTTCCCATACAAGCAAAACTTCTAAACGATTTTCAGTTAAAATTGACAATTAAGCTGATGCCATTGTATTTTTTTTCTATTAAGCAAGCTGAAAAATTCATTAAGTAAGATATTCAATTTGCTTGTATGTGAATTATAACAATATAAAATAAATACAGGGTGTTCCAAAAATACTGATCGATTTCTAATAAAACACTAATTGAGTTATTTCACAAGTATTTGAAGAAACATAAGCTAATTTCTCCTAGGAAACTGGGTGATAAAACATATGAAGAGGTGCGTCAATTGTAACATCGAAAATATGGAAAACAGCTACCAACAAGAGCCAATATCAGGCTACTTGTGAACAAATTCAGAAGAACCGATAGCGTACTGATTGAAAAACGCCCTCGATGCTTCATCTGACGATAAAGTCAAGAGCATTCGTGAAGTAATTAAAAAGAGCCTTCGTTAACAAGTAGGCTGATATTGGCTCTTGTTGGCGGCTGTTTTTCGTATTTTCGATGGTACAGTTGACGCACTTCTTCATATTTTTTATCACCCACTTTTCGGGAAACGATGGTTATTCTTTCTTCAAAAGAAAATATTTTTACAAACGCGTCTGAAATAAATCAACAGATTAGTGTTTTCGTATAAATAGATCGTTATTTTTGGAACACCCTGTATAAAAAAGAAATTTAATGTTTATAATTTCAGAAATACAGAAATTGTAATAGAAATTTAACTAAAATTCATTCTTAATATTTTTTTTCATTTTCATACCTACTTATTATTTCATTTTCATAAAATTCCCATACTTACCGAAATGGGTAATTTCTATTTCTTTTTTTATAATCATATAAAAGAAGTATTTAAAATTTAATGTACAAGTATATAATTGAAAAACATTAGAACTGATTTTTTTTTTAACTTGAATATATAATGCATGTATACAGCATGGAGTGAAAACGCTTCTGACAGATTTAATCATGCTTCAGTAAAATTAGAATTTGAAATTACATTTGGAATGTTATAATTTGAATTTACATCGCACTGTAAACAAGAAAAATTAATTAAATTAGCAATTCTAATAAATTTTCCCTAGTGTAATCTGAATGCAAAATCTTCCTATGTATCCGAAAAAATATAAAAAAGTGAACTAAATGCTATTTTTTTACCTATTTTTTTTATTATTATTGTTCAAAAGTGGAGATAAATATGCTAATTTAGATATAATATTAAGGCTACTCGTATGTTGAGAGAAATTTCTGCTGTAAAGTTTTTTATAGATTGAAGTTTATTTCTTACATAAATTTTATCATGAACTTTCTCTATCTTTGTTTCAACTGAAAAGTTTTCATTTAATGTAGTCTGGTAATGATATTATGCCTATTTTTATTATATATATATATATATATATATATATATATATATATATATATATATATATATATATATATATATATATATATATATATATATATATCAAATTTTGAAATTTTAATATTTAATATTTTTTACTTTTTTCTATCTTTGTAAGAAGAAAGATTGATTAATTCGATGGATTTATGCATTTTAAGGATCAGAACCCCCCTCCCCCCCAAAAAAACATGTTTTTACAAAATGTTTGTCTATGAATCTATGAGTCAGTGACTGTCTGTTTAATTGTGACAAATTTTGCGGGTGCTCTATCTAAATAACTAATGTACGGAATTTAATAAAAAAGTGTTATTCTGCTAGTCCTTGATATTAATTGGTTCTAATTAGGCTTCAGTGTAAATCACTCAATAGGTAGCGCTGACAAACTGCATTTTTTTGCGATTCCCGCAATAGTTCTCTCTGTAGACCTAATACACCGATTTCCATCAAACTTTAAATTCAGTTAGTCATGAAAAATATGTTTTTTACACTTTGGTATAAATCGCTCAACTTCGCCGCTTCTATGAAGCATTTTGTACAATTTTCTCAGTAGATCAGCTCCAAAAATAATGAACGGATTTTCATCAAATTTTTGAATCAGTTAGTCATTAATGTGGTTTGGTGTTACACACAATTTTGTGTAAATTGTCCAACAGGTGAAGATGTTGTGATGCATTTTTTACAATTTCCACATTAACTCTACTTAAAGAGTAAAGCTCAGATTTTTATCGAAATTTAGATTCCGTTAGATGTTAACATAAATTAATTCAAAATTGGTTTTGGTGTAAATCAACCAACAAGTGGCGCCGCTATGCTGCACTTTGCATCATTTACTTATTTTATCGATAGTCATATATCCATAACTAACGCACGGAATTTCTTATCGTTAGAATATCCATGATAAGCATAGATTACCATTTAATGTTGGCATAGTTATAGCGAATTTTAAAGTATTAATATGCATAAGATAGAACAATACTTTGGGGTTGCCACCTCCGACTCGTTTAGATATTAAACAGAACAATTAAGAATTTGAGCCCCAATGGAAATCATTGTGGTTACAAAAATTTAAAACCACTCGATGATTCAGAGAAAGCTTACAATCACATTGTTATTCACGATGTTTTTCTTGTCTAAATGCCAAGTTAAATTAATCTAGCTTAAATTTATTTAATCCGTTAGGATAGTTATATTTATTTTCCTACAAAAGCTGTTAGCAAAACCACATGTATTCATCTTATGATATGGTCGATTTCAATCATTGTCTTTGTTAGTAGACTTGATCGTTTCCTTGCAGTAAATAGCCCATCTAAACATAAGTGTACGCAAGACTGTTGTACATAAATACACAGTGAAGCATGAAATATATTGTATATTTAGTGTAAGGAAACGATTAATCCTAGCAACCCCGTCTCGAGACAATCATAGATTGGTAAGTGAATAGCTGTGAGTTTAATGTAACAGTTCCTGTAGCACAATAATGACTAATGACAACGTTGCTTGCACCAAGAAGAAATGTAACAAACCTATCGAATGTATCTAAACGTTTCAGCAAAGAATTTGCATTGTCTTTTCGGAGAGCAAATTGTCTTAAATGTTGTAACAAACACAAATTTGTCGTGCGAATTTGTTAGTGCTTGTATGCAGTATTTGAAAATATAGGGCTCGTAATTCGTGTTTAATTTCGAGCACATATCAAATACATGCTAATTTGTACTCGGATGAACAAAAAACATAACAATTATTTTGTTTTTATTTAAATAATAAATGTCTTTTTTAAATGTTTTTACTACAAGAGGCACATTATCAAATATATCTATGAAATAAATGCTGATGACCTTTGTGGCAGAAATATTTAAAGCTTTCTGCGACATGTCTTATTATTAACATAACTTTTCTGCAACGTGTTATTTTTTGACGGTGGAGTAGTGACTGATAAATTATTCATAATACAATTAGAAAAACGCACTGAAGAACTAATGTATATAGATATATATATATATACATACATACATATATATATATATATATATATATATAATTTCAAATTTATCAATTTAGCAAGAACCAGCACACCCCCCTCACAAAACAAAAACTCCTTAAAATTGAAAATTCAACAATCAAAACACAAAAACAATAGGCTGCCAGCCTCATCAGCTATGGGTTTTATTAGACAAAAGCAGCCGTACACTCGAGTTTACAAAAACAAAATATATTTAAGTGGCAGTGGGTTTCGGCCAGAGTGGTGAATAGCAAAAAAAACAGATCTTAAACACCCGATGGCTATAATTCACGCGCTCCCCCACCGGACCCTAAGCGGTTCTTGCTAAATTGATAAATTTGAAATTATATTTTTAATTTATGTGTTTTAATGCAGCGTTCGGCGCAATTCACATGAATTTCTATTGTTTATTGTTGATTGTTTTACATACTGGATATATATATATATATATATATATATATATATATATATATATAATACCATTAAAAGTAGACAAGATTCGCCAATGGATTTTATCAATAAAACAATAAACCTAAATGAAGAATTAAATTGAATTATAGTAAACAATATAAACCATTTGAAATTAACCATTGAATTTAATAACTTATAGCACATTGAACATGGAAGGAAAAAAGGATAATATGAATACAATTGAAATTTGTAGAACCAAAGCAGAATCTTCAGGTCCCAAATACTTTGGAACTACAAATGGAGTGTGTTGTTTCATCTTCGTATTTGACATGAAAAAGCAAAATAATACGAATTTGGGACTACCATCACACAAAAACCAAATTATTAAACAAGGAACAAAGATATTTTACAAAAAGGAGTTGAAAGTAAGTAAAAATAATAGTTATCCATAACAAACAAAAAACATAAAGCTGAATGGAAATATAATTGTACCATCACACAAAAACCAAATTATTCAACAAGGAACAAAGATATTTTACAAAAAAGAGTTGAAAGTAAGTAAAAATAATAGTTATCCATAACAAACAAAAAAGATAAAGCTGAATGGAAACATAATTGAACCGGAGAAAATAATTAATAATCGATATTAACATAAAATTAAATTAATAAAATGATTAAAACTAGAATTAAGAGATAACATTCATATTAACATATAACTTAAAATACATTATTGTTACTTTAATCAGTAACATTTATAGTGACTTTACATGGTAAAAACTCATTATCTTAATATAGGATAATAAAAATTAAAAAATAAAATAAAATAAAATAAAATAAAAGAATAAAAATAAAAAAAATAAATAAAAAAAATAATAATAATAGTAATAATATTATTAATAATAATACCAAAAATTATATCAATAACATTAAAAATAATTTGATAATTAAAATATAGTTATTTAACTATAGATATAACTAGACAAATATCCATATATTGGTGTAAATTAAACAGTTTAAAAATTATGTTAAAATAAATAACCCTCTCTCAATTTTTTTATAAATAATTAACCTTTGCGTTCTTATCCAGATAACACCACCCTCCTCCGTACTCTAACATCTACCCACCCAACCATCCTATATATTTTTTTTTATTACTTTTTAACATTTTTAATTTTTTATTATTATTTTTATGTTTTATAATTTTTTTATACATTTTTTACGCAAAGAATTAATTATAAGATCATGTAATATCTAATTATAAATTAAAGAATCTCCCGTACTCTAACATCAACCCTCCCAACCATCCTATATATATATATTTTATTACTTTTTAACATTTTTAATTTTTTATTATTATTTTTATGTTTTATAATTTTTTATACATTTTTTAAGCAAAGAATTAATTATAAGATCATGTAATATCTAATTATAAATTAAAGAATATATGAATTTTTTAGGATAACCATTATTTATAGCATCATATACAAGCTTTTTAATATTAGTATTAATTAAATGGGAAGAACATAGACATTTTATTCTATATAAATTGTTAAGTATTATATTACGATATACAGAATTATGAAGACATGATTTAAAATTAGTAAAGTATATATATATATATATATGTATATATAAATGTATTCCTCATAGATATATTTAAACGTAAATTCTTATGTTATTGAAAACTGAATGCATAAAAGCATGCATAAATTATATTAATCAACATTAGAAGAATTATTTAGCATACTAACAGTAAATTACAGTGTAGAAGAATTTTATCCGTCCAATATTATCGTTCTGTCAAAAAAAATACATAAATAAATAAAAAAAAACGCGATGCGCGAAAAACTTATAAAAAATTTAAATCACTGCACAAAATTCGAATAGACGTGTCTCAATGAAATGAGAAAAAAAATATTATATTGGCCTAGAAGATTATTTTTTCAATATGCAAACATCTCAACAAAAAAAATTCAAATATCAAATATAGCAGGGGACAAAAATTACTGTATTAGGTAGAAAGACCAAAACAAAATTGCTTTCACGTATATCGAAATATATCTGAAACAATCGAAAAAAACTCTCATAATCCCCCTCCTAAAAAAATCGCTAAGATTTCAATATTTTCTGAACGAAATGCAAACAAATTTGATTTAAAACAGGGGAAAATTTACTATGGTGACCAAAATTTTAATATCTGTGTAAAAAATCAAAATTGAATTACGAGGAAGATAACAACTAAAGTAGCAAAATAAAGTTTCAAATTCTGATGCTTCATTTGTATTTACATAACTAAACAAAATAATGTCTTTGACATTTTTGTAGATGATAATGCGCACTCATATTCTTTCTTAATAAGTTTATAAAGTGAAGTCATCACTCGAATTGGAAAGACTCAAAAATTTACAAGAATAGTTTTTTAATGCCAGTGGACACTGCAAATGGAATCCGTTCATGAATGTAAAAAATGGGAAGAAACTGGAAAAAAGGGTGCGAACAGCATTGAAAATCGTAAATTAAAAATTAATAATGTATACAAATGTTGGAACCGTGAATTCCTTTTACAAAGGACAAAAAATTGCTTCAGATCAAGGAGGAATGCAAAAAGTCCCAAAATAAAGGTCAAAACTTGGTACATTAATATGAATTACATTAGGATGAATACATTAGGATGAACACATTAGGATGAATATTGTGATTCATAAAAATCTCCTTGGAATGTGAAAAAATCCTATAAAAATGCTTTACCTCTGTAAAAAAGTTAATAGATTAAAAAGGAGAAGTAAAATAATAATTATTATTTTTAAATAATTATCATTAATTTAAATTTTCTTTTTTATCCTAAGTCATTTTCATTGTTCTTTTTTTTATTTTGTAAGAAAATACTTCTGCTAACAAGAAAAAATTCCAAACGATTTTTACAAAAAATATACATTGATACATAATGTTTATCAATATAAGCTAAGGAATTTTCAAATTCAGATCTTATATATATATATATATATATATATATATATATATATATATATATTTCTGGTCTTTAGTGAAATTTATTAATTCCTTTCTTTCCATTCAGAACTGATATTAAGGGACAGCCGATCTGTGAAAAACAAATTTTTCGCTGTACTGAAAATTTTTAATTTATATTTCATTTTTCTTTAGATTTTGTAGGTTACTATCTCTGGCACCATGTCTGATTTTAAAAAAAGTAATAACACACTGATGAAAAATATTTTTCTGTTTACGATCTTAAATTTTTAAATCGATATCTTAATTACTTTTCTTAATTTTTGCGTATGATTGAAAATTCTTAATTTATTTCAACTCTGCTGTGATATTAAGTCCAGATGTCCACATGCTTTTGAAATTTTGTAATAAAGAAAATTGAATTTTTGAATAATTTTTATTTAATGTCAGAAATAATTATCAAACATTTAAAATGTTATCTTTAAGTGCATGAAAATTTACTTAAACTATCATCATTTTAATTTCCAGATTAGTATTTCCGGTAGATTTTTCTAGCCATCCAAAACAGATACACACAGACATGCAGCGAAATTTTCTTTATAAACTGTCTCATTAAATTTTGTACTGTTTGTTGATTCAGTACAATATTCAACTGTTGCATTTTGTAACAGTACAGCAGAGATTTGAAAAGTATAATTGGATCAATTTATTACAGGAGAAGGAGTGAAAGAGAGCGATTGAACAGTTCAATATTAAATTTCTAAAAAATACTTTTTCTTTTTTCTACGTTTTGCAGGTCGATTCTGAAATTTTCCTGCAAGTTTCCGTTTCCTTTCTACGACAATACCACCGTGTCGTCATGTTTCTTCTATGTGGCTGATTACAGTTGAATGGATTTTTGAACACTTGTCTAAAATTATCACAAGTTTACCTTTTAAAGAAATTTCACTTTGTCTATTTAAAGGTGTTAGACCAGCTTTAATTATATTTTCAGATTATTTTACGTTCTTTCGATAATTTATTATTCATTATAATTAAATATTGCTTTGTTTTAAATTATTTTGCAAGGATTTGCTTTATCACTAAAATGAATTTTTACAGTACGTAAATATGAATGTGAAAACAATATGCATTACTCCTTAAATTCCATGCCAACAATCACTTAGAGATATCATATTAATGATTTATTCTGATTATATTAAATAAAATGAAAATGAAAATCAGAAATACAAGTACAGAAGCTTTTTGTCTTTTTTCATTAAACTTTTACAATTTATCTTTTGCATATACATAATAATCAATGGGATACGGCCCTGGAAATTTGAAAGAAAAATACTTGTTAAAATTAATTAAAGTAGAAAAAAGTCAATTATAGTTTTGCTTTTCAATTAGAAGGCTAGAAGGGATTGGTAGCACACATTGCCTACTGATATTAATTTTTTTCGATAATATGTCTTTCTTGTATCTTGTTGTATTTGATACCCGTTGAAAATAATGTGCTACATATGTGTTCACCAAGCTTTAGTTTTCAATGCAATAGAAAAGTTTTGAAATTATACAATTTCAACATGTAAATTGAAGTTTTAAAACAGTGCTTCGAAAATAGTAGTTTCACTTGATAACGAAAAATATCTTTGAAAATATACTTTAAAAAATGGCCTCCAATATTATAACTGGAGTTCGGTGTGTGGCTATTATATTTAAGTTTATGATTTTCTCCATGCAATAAACATCATAGAAATTTAAATTTATTTTTTCAACATATTTTTGTTCAAGCATTTAATGATGCTAAATTATGTTTGTTGTACTTTTAATTCTTTAGCTGACTATATCAGGAATGCAAGCACTGCGCCAAAAAGGCTGATTTTAACCACTATTCTTTGCTTTATTGAAAGTTAAAAATCTTATCTTTAAGATTAATGAGAAATCATTGTGCGCGCGGCAGCGCGCTACAATAATATGATTGGGCGATGGTGCACACGGATTTTTCAATTTTTCTTTTTGCAATAACTAACTAAATACTTATCCAATTTTGATGATTTTTTTTTTAAATGTTCGTCTGACCAAGAAGCACAACATAGCACAAAAATTATTTTTTTTATGGCATACTGTAGGTGTACTGTAGAGTATTCTGAAAATCGGACAAAAATTTTGTGTCACAGCACTTTTCTCGAAAACTACTAAAGATAAAAACTTAATTTTTTTTAAACAAAAGACAAACATTTTATCCCGGGGTAGTCATCGAGAAAACGTTATTTCGCTGGGCGGTTTTTCTGAAATTGCGTATTTTCCAAACTTGGTCATAAATGGGTATATCTAACGTTCTATTGCAGATAGAATGTTGCGGTAAAGTTTATTTTAAAGATTTTGCGATGCTAATTAATCCTGCAAAAATTCATAGCTTTACGTTAAACAGTTTTTTTACAAGATGAAATAAAAGAATGGCAGTCATCAATCTAAGGTACTTGTGATCATCGGAGAGAAAAACCAGTTACACCATTCGATTAAGCATAAAAAAATACAGAATGCTTTTTTTTCTTTTATTTTTAACTTAATTTTTTAACGAATTATGAATTTTTTTGAAATTTTTGACATGCTGATTTTTGTCATTTTTTAATGAATCATTTACTGAATAATTATGCACGGTGTCTAGCCCTGGTGGCTGTTAAATTTGATTTTTAATTTTAAATTAGGCAATTTTTTGCACCATACCAAATTTATATTTTATCCATTTTTTTCATTTATTTATATTTTGTTTTTAGCACAATGGCATCAATGGCAAAAATGCCTGGCATACCTGTCAAATATTGGGGCCCTGTACTTTAACAAAGTGTATTTACTATAAGTATATACCGTATTTATTTTAATAGAATGCGCCCTCTAATAGAGCGCGTCTTCTAATAAAGTGCGCACCTTGGTGCTGATTGAAAAAATAAATATACGGAAACGATATAGTAGATAAGTAGAAAACGATTACTTAAATGCATTATCGAGGATTCTCATCGATCAAAATAGAGATATTCTATCAAAGCGATGGAGTGGCGATGCAGCAAAAGTTTCAAATTTTGAACAATGTACCACTCCTGTAAACTATAGCGCCAAGGATATGCACACTGTTAAAAATCTGCTGCATTTTGCTGCAACGCACTCCCCTGCTTGTATAGAAAACGGTTACTTGGCCGTGAAATGGCGCTTTCTCATTGGTTGGAATAGAGATATTATATACAAGTGGTGGAGGGCGTTGCAGCAAAATGCAGCAGATTTTTAACAGTGCACTGTTAAAAATTTGACCCATTTGTTGCAGAGTCATTCCACAGCTTTTATAGAATGTCTCTTTATGGCCAATGAGAATGCTCCATAACACAGTAAAGCAATCGTTTCCTATAAAAGCGGTGGAGTACGTTTTTAATAAGTCCGTAATAAATACGGATTAAGAAAACAAAGAAGCATGGTTTTTGTATCAAACTTTACTCTTGCATAAAAAAAGTTCCTGTTTTTGGCAAAAATAATGGATATTTGAATAAAAAATCTATTCTTTGAAAGGATTTATTATTTTATTCACTTTAGTAAAAAACTGATTTTTTTTTTTTTTTTTTTTTTGAAAACCACCGTAGAATTTTGGTATAGAAAAACCTGTTTAAATTTTTTTTTAATTTGTAACACCAGAGTATTAGAGTATGTAGCATTTTTTAATTTCAATACAAATAAGATTTTGTTTTCTATATATAAAATACAAAACAAGTTGTGCAGTATCCCTATGGAATATGGAAAAATAGAAGGACTAGTGAAAAATGCTCCAAGGAGCAGTGCAAAAGCAGAATATGATTTTAATTGAGCATTAAAAAGTAATGGACAAGTGCTTCTGTTAATTACTGAGCATGAGGAAGGATAAGGGATCCCTTCTTGGCTACAACTCACTTCAATGCCAACTTTGAAAAAATCATATTTGCGCTTTTTTCCTGAAAACAAATCAGTCGCAGTTACTATAAAAATGTATAGTGTAAAGACGTAACCATTAAAGATGCAGCTTAATTAGACATAAATGTAAAGGAAGGCGACATAATGCCAGATACCTAGTTCCTGCAGGTATCACATTCATGCACTGCCACCAAGCATACCCTAAGTGTATAATTGCACAGAAAATTGATTTGTAGTATAGTGCAGAGTGAACAGTGCAGTTAACATCAGAGATGTAGTACAGGCTATACGCCGCACACCTTCTGGACTTTTTAATAGAACACCATATACCCTCTGTTTTTCAAGGAAGCTTATAGTATACACATTCTAGAATATCCCTCTGCTTAGAGCATATATCTAATGTTATTTTTATGACTACACCCCTGGTTAACATCTAAAGCACTGTGGAAAATTCTACTAAAGAACCGCAAATTTCTTTTATATGGAAAAAGCGCAAATATGATTTTTTCAAAGTTGGCATTGAAGTGAGTTATAGCCAAGAAGGGATCCCTTATCCTTCCTCATGCTCAGTAATTAACAGAAGCACTTGTCCATTACTTTTTAATGCTCAATTAAAATCATATTCTGCTTTTGCACTGCTCCTTGGAGCATTTTTCACTAGTATTTTAAATATGAACAGGTACCAATCGGTAATTTATTTCGCAGCGCTTGCATCCCTGCTATATAATAGTAATTTAATTAATGTTCTATAAAATAAAAAACTACTTTTTGAAATAGCTTTTCATTGTATTTGTTTGTTTATTTATTATATCATCACACTGAACAAACCTGAAAAAATAAACTGTAATCCCTGTTATCTTCTTTAAGATGCATAATCTTAATTTCTCTCTCTATATATATACATATATATACATATAAGACACCACAAAAATGTCAATACAATATTTATAAAGTGTTGTACATATACAGATGAAACTAAATACGTAATTTCCCAATCATGTATTATTTGATTTAATATCTAATTTCATTTTCTGGCTATCTTATACATCAGAACTATCATAGCAAATGCCTTATGCATTAGTAATGTATTACAATTGCTACAGCAATGGATTCAAATTAAATTTTAGGGTACTGTAGTTATTTAGTAAGAGAATCTCGTATTACAAACCAATTAGTATTGAGATACTCTATCAATCGGAAGAGGATGTTAACCTGGAGGTGAGTTCAATATTTCAATATGTATATATCTTAAATTAATATATGGAAGACAAAATTGGGAAAAAAATGTCTGTTTTATAATCTTTTAATAAGTTGAAGTTTTTAATGTTTACATTTCAAATGGTACATTACTTTAATTTCTACTACAAAAATAAGTTATATGTTTGTTTAAACAATGAAAGTCAGTTTTATGAAAAACTTGTTTTATTTTTTTTTTACTTGGACGTACTGTCTCACAGAAATTACTGCTTGATATTGCATGTAACCTCGCCTGAATATTTTACATTTTATTCATTATACAAATTCAATTATCAAAAGAAAACTGCTATATAAGTATAAAATATAAGAAATTTGAAACACGATTGATTATAATCATGAGAAAATTGGTCAACTCTCCATCTATGGGATGGTTAACCCACTGTATGAAGGACTTCACCCTCTTTGTTATGTATAAAAATTTGTTAAGATAAATCAAATCAGTTTAAAATAAACGGTGAAGTACGATTATTATGCGAATAACTTGGAATTTTTCTTATCGTGCTTCGAAAGTAAGTCGAAAAGTTTCATGATCGCAAAAGGGTATCCCATAGTAATTATTACATTAATTGGAATCAAATTAGTCTGTTTTTAACAAGTTGACATTTATCGCTTTTATAGTTATACTGAGTATCGCATTACGCAAATCATCATCAGAAGCAGTTAGGAGCTATGCAAATATAACGTTATCATTTTAAGGAGAATGAGTGTCTGGCACAAGGTATCGAGATATATTTCTAAAGGGACGGGACTTGTCTTTTTATATTGTTAAAATTTTTTAATAAACTACAATTTTCTTTTTTATTTGCAACTTTGCTTTATATAAAAGCACTCAGTTATATTTTTTAGTCTATTATCTATTTTTATGGAAGTACCATTAATATTGTTTAAATTATTAAATCATTAAATGATTTTAAAATTATTTAATTCTATAATATGCAATACCGCAACGTTTTGTATCAATGTTCTTCCTTCATATGTGTATGCATATATAAACTGTAGTTCAATAAACCAAATTTGAAGCACATTTGAATTGAAACATGTTTTGTTTAACTAATAGATATATCAGAAAGAAAATTGTATTGCCCAATTGTTTTGATGTTATGAAGTTTTGCTTCCACATTTCCCCAAATAAGAGGGTAAGTTTAAAAAAGACATCATTACTGTTTTATACATTATGTAATAAAAACATATTATTAAACACATTTAAAAAGTAGCTATTTTTTGAAGAGTTATTTGATGTATGTATATAGAGAAAGAGATTTTTTATTAATTTATCTTGATTTGAATCAATAAAGTTGGCGTAAAATATATGTATAACAACATCTCTATATCACTCCAAACGAAACAAACAAAATGTAGATTTCATATTCATAGATTGATAACGATATCACTCTTGATCTTGGAGAGTCTTGGAGATCTTTGAAAATTGGTGGGGTTTCAAGGGATGATGGTGTTAGAGGCGTAAAAAGTTACCAAACGATTGATAACGTTATATAGCCTCTAATCTAGATTAAAGCCGATAGTACACATAGTAACGCCACTCCTGTTATTACGAATTTCCAAATTGTTCGTGCTTTTAGGTGTTAGTAACTGGGCTAATTTCCGGCGATTTTCTTTGAAAATCATTATCAGCAATGCTTTTATGCTTCTGGTATCATAGGTATCTCCAGCTTCTCTCAGCACATTTGCCGGAGGCCCGTAACTCGAAATGTGTGTGTAACGAAAAAAAGCGCTTTTCTCAAAAAATGTGACCTAGGGTAATCGCAATAGTTTTCAGGAAGATTTTTATTGTCTACTACATCTATTTTTTTAGCTCCGTTAGATTCAGAAATACAGGATGGGATATATTTTTTTCTACATTTTTAACTTCATCTCTACAAATATAATACATAAAATTAAAAGAAATGTATCTTTGGGAACAGCGCAACGAAGCTTTCACAAGATTCCCCACACGATATTCAAAGAAGAGATTTTTTTTCTTTATTATAATAGAATTGATATTTCTTTATTAAAAAGATTAGATATTTCCTTTATAGTAAATAAATTATTCCATCTACCTCCCTCCAATATATATTTGTAAAAGTTTAATAGTCTGTAAAAATGTGGGTGTACAGTGTTTATTATTTGTCCCAATTTGAGCTCTGCATGTTTCGTAGTTTATGAGTAAAATGGCTATGTCAGACAGACACACGAGTTGATCTTAAAATGCTTCCGTTTTCCTTTTTTAACCCGCGAGTAGTCGCAACTTTTTTCACAACGTCATTAGTCGCGCTCGGTCTTTTCGCCGATGGCCCCCCACATACCAAAAATGTAAAATAAGAAATATTTTTCACCTAATATACGAAAATAACATTTCAATGAAGATATAAATTTGCAGTTTTCTCAAATTATGCATTTTATTTATGAGATCTGGAGTAATTGGAAAATGTAAAATGAACTGACATTAGTGATTGTTCCATAGACTTTTTCGCCAATTTCAACTTTTTTCTAAAAATGTACCTGATAGAAAATCAGAGGTGTCCTGTTACTTCACTAAGGTGGTCGAGAAACCTTCAAAGTCAGCTACATGGTAGATCTCCATTGGATTTGTAATGTGATACAAGTTAGGAGAAGATAAGTTATACGGGCGGCGAAAATACCGACACGCGACTACTGACGGGTTAAGTATGGAACACTAGAAGCAAAATAATGTTATGCTACGTGCTTTGATTATTAAAAAAATATTTTTTTAAATATTGCACATTTACTTATTTGCACTTTTAAATTTTTCTAAAAATACTTCTGCCATCTAATTAATTGACCAATCTATGAATACAAATACCTCGCTCCGAAAAGATTTAATAGAATGAGATAGATTACAGTGATGTAGTCGTAAATAAATCAGAGTGTATACGCTTAATGCAGAGAGTATATCCTAAATTGTATATATTTTAGCTTTCTTGAGAAACAGTCTTCCTTAAAAAAATCCAGATGGTATACGGCGTATACCTCCGTACACTCTCCTCTACATTCCTGCGTACAAGGTGCAGTAAGAAGTTTTTTATCTACTAGCATACTGCAGCGAATCTGTGGCTCACATACTGACTCATAGGTTGCATCTTTGTACAGTGTTAACGAAAAATTCAAGAAAAGTTTGCAACCATATTGGATGAAATCCATTCATTATTATATGTGTTTCATTCTTTTCTATGTGTTTCATTCTTGTCTAAATCATGTCTCATTGTTATCAAAAGACGTTGTATTTTAAATAAGAAGGAATTTCGAAACTTCTGATGAAAAATAAACGTTAAAGAAACATGAAATGGGAAATAAATGAATAGAAAAGCCATTTTTTTTAATATCACGCCCCTCCTCCTGTCAGTAAACAAACAGGAAACTACAGATTTTTTCTTTTACAAAAAACTATTACAAGTAAAAAAACTCCAATTACGTAGTTTCATATTTGGACTTGAGAAGCATGTATGATGAAGATTAAGTTTCCGAGAAGTTTTATTACAAAATCTTCTGCTCAAAGTCAAATTTACACTTTAAGCCGCCAAGTACAGATACGTGTAAATAATGTGATGACATATGAATCAAGCTTTCGACAGAAAATTATGAAAACATCAGAAAAAGTCTTGTAATCGGACGGAAGAGCTTCTCTTGGCAAATGCAGTATAGAACTACTTAAAAAAGATTAAAAATGATTAATGAAAAAATAATATTAAAAAAAGGAGAAAAAAAGTGTAAGTTCAAAAATAACACAAAAAAGCTATGAAAAGTAAATATATTACAAAAAGAAGTTTTAATTATGATATAAAAAGTGAATAAAACTGGAGTTATAAAAACTAATGTATAAATGAAAAACGAGAAATGTGAAAATTAAAAAAAATTACTGAAATAAAGCTAGTACAAGTTCAATGAGTTCAAACTGTGCTTTTTAGTAAATGTTTTATTTATTTATTTATTTATTTATTTATTGGAGAAAATTAGTTGTATTCATGCATGTATCTAATTTCACAAACTACCTTTTTTCTATGAAAAAGATACGAATGCACAATAAGAGAAAGTTCTAAATCCAAATAAATATGTCAGTAAAACAAAGGAAATTATTTTTGACATCCAAGAACGATCTATACATCAAAAAAACCTGCATCTTACAAAACAAAAAGTGTTGAAACCTCGTCGGCCAACACAGTTGATCTAAAATTTACAATTTGCTGTTTTTAAGAATACTATAAAAAACCTCATGTTTTGCAAAGGTTTCTATGGGCTGCTTTCTATGTTTATCTTTCATGTTGCTGAAATTTACTTTCACAGCTTAGGAGATTGATTTCAATGTCACAGCAATCAAGTAGGAAAAATTTTAAAACAAGCACAGGAAAAATATCAACATTTGTTTACAGTGCAAGTAACGCACTTAAACATGCACACTTCATAATGTATTAAAATAGAAAATAATACTTGAAAATAATAGATATAAAATATTTCTCAAATCTTGTTTTTAGTTTATTAGGAATAAAAAAATCCCATTATTTATTTTTAAAGTACGAAGGAGATTTACCATTGCGATGAAATCTGATCTGCACTCCCTTTTATAACATCCATTATCGTTTCCGCTTACCTAGGTAATGTATTCCATTGTATAAGAGGCATAAACTTATAATATAAGGCCATTTCAAGTTTTTAGAAGAAAGAAAAATATTTCAACTTTCAAGTGAACACAAACATGTGTCTGTTTGATATGATATGAAAGTTTTTTAATGCATTAATATTATGCCTTTGTGTTATTATAAAGTCTCTAATTGAATATTTAACATTTATTTGTTGTTTCAATAGTGTGTAAAGACCGAATATCATATATCATATTCAGGAATAATTTTATTCATTATTCTCATGATATTATAAATGTTAATTTATAATTTTCGATTTCTTTTGAAAAATCTCATTAATACATTTTTTAATAAAATCAAATATAAATACTTGATATTTAATAATTATAACATTTTTGTTTTTACAGAAATTGTTAAAAGTTAACCGAAGTTTCGTTAGGGATTAAATACCTTTAAACCTTTACAAATTTCGATTTTTTTTAAATGCTTATTTTAATTCCATAATCATTTCTTAACAATGTGCAACAATCTGCATTAAAATGTTCTCGCCTCTTTATTAATTTTGGAAGTTTTATTGAAACTACATATGTGATGTGAATTAAGCTTCGTGTTTATTTTAAACGTTACTATGCGCTATGTTATTAAAAAACTCTTGCATGGCAAACATTTTTTTTTTTCAAAATATATTAATTTCTGTGCTATTAACAACTTAAACACAAAAAAAGGTATTTTTTTGTATTTAGAAAATATATTTTAAAAATTGCTACATTTAAATGTTTTAAATGATTAAGTTAATGTATTAATTTAGTCAATTTTTTTTCAAATAAGGTACCCTGGGGTAATAACGCCACGTTAAGGTTCTACCAATTTTCACGGCTTAGTTCTAGATTGTATTTTTCAAACAAATATAGGATCTGATACAGCAACTCATTGACTATCTATATAAAATAAAATAATTTAACAGATATGTATTCATAAAATGTAATGGCGTTTTTTCTTGACCAATGCTATTTGGCGTTAATACCCACCTATATGGGTAATAACGCCATGCAAACAAAACTATAAAATAAGATGGAATAATGGCATGTAGATTGCCCAATTCTAAAAATACAAACTCTACAGCTATAGAAATTGACAAATTGCAATCTAAGCTATTGAAAATGTACAATTTTTTTGTGACTCTGAAAGAAAAAGAAAGCTGTGGTGGTGGCGAGGGAAGGAGGCAAAAGAATATCAGATTCTAAGCTACGTTTTGCTTAAAAATGACCATTTAAATAGAATTATTAGAAACATTGCACGGATTATTTGAATCAATATTTATGTTCCCATGTATGCATTCTATGCGATAGAAAATATTGATTTTTTTTTGTGAAAGTGAAAGAAAAAGGAGTGAGGGGAGCTTCGACAGAATATAACACTCTGTGTCTCTCTTTGCTTAAAAAGTCCCGCTTAAATATGATTATAAGAAACATTGCATGGTTTTAAACATTCATAATGTAATATTTTAATCATGTGAAGTTTTATAATAATTAGAGTTATATGTAATAAATATTTTTGTTAAACCTTAACTGCTGTTAGCGTCTCACATACCGCTGAGTTTTTCAAGTTTCAGAGTTTAACTTGCAATTTTTAGTTTAACTATAGATACCGGGAAAATGTTGTTTCATTTGGAGTCCTATTACTATCTCTAGAAACTTTTGAATAGCTGAAATTTATTTATAATAATTCTGTATATAAGGTTCAATACAAAAATAATATTCTAAAAGTTAATTTAGCATTTTATTCATCGTTAGATTAAGCGGTCTGACAGGCCGCTCACAGTAAGTTATGCGACAATTTTTGTCACAGCAGTTAAGGGTTAATACTACTATAGTAATCTAGTAAATAGTTTTTAACCCATAACTCCACACTAATGCGGATTCTCCAAACTTACAGTTAAATTGTCGACGTTTTAAACAGCATGCTTTAATAAATTTTTAATAAATTGAATAAAATTTTTGATTAAAAAATATTATCCCAAAGAGATCTCTTATTCAATTTTATACATAATTCATATGGTTATATATCATTATCTCTATATTAGCAACAAAATTAACCTTTAACTGCTGTTAGCAATCTCTGACTGAACACTGTACCCCCCCCCCCAAAAAAAATAGCGTTTAACTTGTATTTTCCAGTTTAACTATAGTTACAACTGAAATTCTCTTTCGTTTGGAGTTCTCGTAATATTGTTAGAAATATTTGAATAGATTAAATTTAATTAGAATTAATTCTGTATAAGGCGTTATTACCCTGGCGTTATTACCCCGGGATACTTATTGCGCAGTAAATCCTAAACTACAAATTATCTCGAGAAGATATCCAAAATCTTCTACAACAATTTGAAAGTACATGAAATACACTACAAATTTATGTAATAAACAAAGTATTTCTGGATAAAAAATATAGTCTTCAGATCAAAAACCTTATCTCGCAAATTTTAGATCAAACGTTAATTTTAGTTGCTTATAAAAACAATAAGACCTAAAAATGAAACAAATTAACTTGAAGCTGTTTTTTGCGATTTATATGACTCAAAACCCTTCTGCGCAGAGCACATGGGTGTCATTTACCTGATTATTTCTTAATTATGCAAAATATAAGCACTTGGCGTTATTACCCCGCCTGGCATTATTACCCCAGGGTACCTTATTTTGGTTTCAGTATGAACTATTATGTATATTTTTTATCAAAATGTCCTATTCATATGCACATTTTCATATTTTAACTTGCATGCGTTTATGTTTTTTTTTTTCTCTTATTATCATTCTTATATTTAAACTTCAATATTTACTTATGAATTTACAAGTATATACAGTCGCGTCTATCTATAACGAAACTCTATCCATCGAATTTCTCTATTTAATGAATTTTTTGTAAGAAGGGTCAATTTTTTCATTATTACATTAAAAATAATCTCCATATAGCAAAATATATATCTCCTTTTAACGCGTTTTTTCAAAAATGTTTTTTCATATGTTTAGAAAACACTTCAAAATATTTGTAAAATAATTTTTTTTTCTTTGATTTCTGGTTTATGTTTCATAACCATTTCATCTACCTTATTTCTTATGTCAAAAAAAGCATTCAACCTCCTCTCCCCCAAGAAAAACATCATTTTTATATGGTTAAACATGACTTTGTTTTAGTCAAAAAGAGTGGGCGTTCTTGGAAAAGACTGAAAACTTTTCTTGCTACTGGAGAGATTTGCAATTTTCACAAAGCATCCTAAAAGATAAAACTATTTTAATGTTGTTTCAAAAATTTTGCTTGTTTCTTGGTTTGGATAGTAAGGAAGATATAAGGGGGGGGGGGATTGCAGAAAAAGTCATCTTTTCAGCAGGTTTTCATCTACCTAAACTTCCTCGAATTATTTTTAGAGTTCAGAGTGGATGTTTGTTGTTTGAAACGACTCGGAGCATTTTTTGTTGCGAGACATCATATGAATGAAGAGTTGTTATTAAACGTCATCTACGCTGGTGTTTTCTTCTACTGCATCGGCATAAAATCGCTTCTAGGATAAGAATAACTCTCTCTGATAAAGTAATAGTATTGAAAATAATCAATAAGGCACTGGAAAAAAAAGAAAATGGCGAAAATGTTTGAGATTCTGGAAAAAATTCCGTTAAATATTTCAAAAACTTAAACACCACAAAAACAATTCTATTTCAATATTTATACGTTAAATGAAAAAAAAAAAAAATTGCCGTTCTCTATTTTTCTATATAACGAATTTTTTGACGGAACAATAGATTTCGTTATATACAGACTCGACTGTGCATTTTTATATTTAGATTTAAATGTATGTTTTATACTTACATAAAGTTCCATTTTTTCGACTTATTTTACAAGTTTTGAAACTTGAAACATAGTGATATTTTTTGCTGTTTTTTGGCACGTTCAAAGGTATCTTACACTTTAATTTATTGACTGGTTTGAAAACCTCTCTTCGAGAACAGTGGAACATCTCAATGTGTTGTTACAAAATGATTGTGTACATACTAAATTCAGCGACGGATTCTTCCACACTATATAAGACATTTATTCTAAATATAGTTTGTAAATTTAGAGTCCGCAACTTAAATATTCTCCGCGCTATAACGTTCAATATAGATTACACATGTTCACTAAATAATATCTAATTATATCTTTAATATGTGAATAAAATAACATAAAACTCTAGTCATAGTTATTCGCAAGCTAATTTCACAGTCCGAATTGTCACTCAAATTTGAAAATATCATGTACTCTTTCCTGAGAAAAAAAATCGAGTGCATGTAAGTTCTCAGTTTATATTGATTGTTTTTTAAAGCTTCATTTGTTCTGGTAAATATGACTTAATGCCCAACGATCAACATAACGCCCGCTGACGCTTATCTTTGATCTCTAAAAAGTCCATTGGTTGTAAAAGAATGTTACATGCTAAGTTTTAATGGCTAAAATTTTCCATATGCAATATGAAAAAAAAATTTCAGAGATCAGGAAAAAAAGTTATGAAAAACTGAGAATAAATAGAATACAGACAATCAACATTTAATACTATTAATCGTTATTCTATTCTTTAATGTACATTAATCATGAAATTTTAAAGTAGCTTTAACAATACTGAGACATATAAAATTTCGTCTCCTCATAAATATAATTCAATGTATGAATTAAATGCACTATTTCAATACAAATTCAATGCACATAATTAAAAATAAATAACACAATTGTTAGAATCAAAAGATCCATAGTTAGAAAGTTAGAATCAAAATTTTTCTCCGATGTACACGAGCTGTAGTGTAACAATAAAAATAATGCATTAAGTGGGTGCAATGAATATTTTTTATATTTATTTGCCTGAATAAAAGAGAAAAATGTCAGATTGAAAATTAATAACTGAAACTAAGATAAAATTATATTATTCCTCAAAACTCAGTTTATAATGTAATATATATATACAGTGTGTATCTAAACTCTTGGGCTAAACTTTAAGGGGTGATAGTACACATCAAGACAAACAATATTAAATAGAAAAGTAAAGGGTCCCAAATGGCTTCCGAAGGAGATAGGCGCCTTTAAATATTAGGTCCAAAATTTCAAATGATTATAAAAAACGGAAAAATTTATCGATTCGTTTGCGATTTTCACTAAAACTATTCTTTATGTCAGTATAGTCTTAAAAATAAATTATAAAGATAAATTTCAAAAAATGCCGATAGAGGGCGCTTTAGACTTTGGAGTAACGAACAACTATTTTTTACCGTTATTTTTTGCATTTCATTAATTTTTTTAGAATCTTAGTAATAAACTTAAATTTTGAGCTGAAAATCTGAATCGTTGGGAGTGGTTAAGTAGTGCAAACTGAACTGTGTTCAATGGAGATGGGAAGGTTAAAATTTCAAATGATTATAATAAAAAGGAAAAATTCGTCGATTCGTTTGCGGATTTCACTAAAACTATTCTTTATGTCAGTATTATCTTGAAAATAAATTATAAAGATGAATTTCAAAAAATTCCGTTAGAGGGCGCTTTAAAATTTAGAATAACCAACAACTTTTTTAAACCGTTATTTTTTGTATCTAATTAAATGCTTGCAAAAGCTTAGATTTAAATTTTGGGTTCAAAATCTTTAATTAATTATTATGTAGCACAAAATTGAACTGTGTTTGAGGGGTGGGGAGGGTAACATTTCAACACCTGAACAGAGTTCAGTTTGCACTTCTTAACTCCTCCCAACAATTCAGAATTTGAAATAATAATGTAAGTCTATGCTTTTGCAAGCATTTACTTAGATACAAAAAATAACGGTTAAAAATAGTTGTTGGTTAATCTAAATTTTAAAGTGCCCTCTAACAGAATTTTTTGAAATTTATCTTTAAAATTAGTTTTTAAGGAAATACTGATATAAAGAATAGTTTTAGCGAAAACTGCAAGCGAATCGACCAATTTTTCCGTTTTTTATAATCATTTGAAGTTTGAACCTCTCCAACCCCATTGAACACAGTTTAGTTTGCGCTACTTAACTACTTCCAACGATTCAGATTTTCAGCTCAAAATGTAAGTTTATATCTAAGGTTCTAAGAAAACTTAATGAGATGCAAAAAATAATGGTAAAAAATAGTTGTACGTTACTCCAAAGTCTAAAGCTCCCTCTATCGGTATTTTCTGAAATTTATCTTTACAATTTATTTTAAAGATAATACTGACAAAAAGAATAGTTTTAGTGATGACCCAAATCAATTGACCAATTTTTTTGTTTTTTATAATCATTTGAATTTTGAACCTCACCACCCCATTTAGACACAGTTCAGTTTACGCTACTTAACCGCTCCCAACGATTCCGATTTTGAGTTCAAAATTTAGGTTTAGGTCTAAACTTCTAAAAAAAAGTTAATGAGATGCAAAAAATAACGGTAAAAAATAGATTTTTGTTAATCAAAAATTTAAAGCGCCCTCTATCGGCTCATTTTGAAATTTAACTTTATAATTTATTTTCAAGACAATACTGATGTGAAGAGTAGTTTTAGTGGAAACCGCAAATCAATTGACCAATTTTTCCGTTTTTTATGATTATTAAAATTTTGGACCCAAAACATTAATGGCAGCTATCTCCTTCGGAAAACGTTTGGGACCCTTGGTTTTCTATTTAACATTGTTTGTCTTGATGCGTACTATCATTCCTTAAAGTTCTGCCCAAGAGTTTAGATACACCCTGTATATATATGTGACATTTCAAGTGAGAAACTCGAAACATCTTCACCGATTCCCCTTTTTTAAACACATACTCATGACAAACGAGAAAAAAATGAATAAATTGAATGTAGATCCTTCATGGAATTACATATTGGCTTCTCCAAAAAAGTTTATTCAAGTGCAGTCTTATATCGCAGAAAATGCTCTCTTGTAAGCCGTCTTGAATAGAATCCACGAAAGAAGAAAAAATATTCCATCATAAAAAAAATTATGCAGCCGTTCCTTCTAACCAAATCCTCGGAATTAAAAAAAAGAATATCTTTCCGTCATCACCTCTCAGCCCCCTTCTTAAATCTAAAAACAAAATTTCTAGGATATTCTCTAATCTCTAACCATGATTTTCACGTGTAAACAGACTTCATGACCATCATCGAGATAATTTTCATTCAGACGATAATTTTTAATTTTAAAATTTTTTATTTAACTAATTTATAATTGAACGCTGAATTCGATATACGGCAGACGATATTTTGAAACAAAAAAAAGGAAAGAAATGAATTTCTTGATACGGAAAAATATCAAACGTTGAAGGGAAAAAATAAAAATAATGATATTTTTTGAAAGGTATGGTTTTGGAATAAATTTAATGAGACTTTCTTAATAAATATTGATAAAAACAGGGAAAAATGAGTTTTATTTGGAATATTAAGCAGTAAAGTTTAATTAAGAATATTTTTAATTTAGAGCCATCTTTTTAAATTTACGCATATTGCAATAAATGTTTTTTAAAGCGAATTAAGAATTTATATCGTTTCCATAAAGATTAATAGATTAGATCTAGAAACAAGGTTTTAGTTTAATAAGTTGAACTAAGTACGGAATATTGTTAAAAGGAAATTAATATAATTTAAAGTTTATTTTGGAGAAGAAAAAAAATAAATTTGTAATTCTATCCCCTCTCCCCAAAACTTTGTATGAAATTGATAGTTAAATAAAACTACAAGTTCAGACAACAGAAATCTAAAAAGTTAGAAAAGTTAAAATTTGGAAAAAACTGTCATACCCAGCAAGCTAAGAGATGGAAAAAAAGAAATTTAACGCAATTTAAAAAACAATAGCGATTAAAAAAATAGTTAAGAGCAAGTTAAATAGAGTTAAAATTAGGTAAGAGATTTCCCTAAAAGAAGTACAATATTATCACAATATCACTTACCATCTGTAAGTGCATAGGGCATAAGCAAGTGATAAAAAATATAATAAAAACAATAAAAATTATTTTTCATTAGGAGTTTACATAATTTCAATAACCCAAATAATAGTCCACTAAACAAAGTTTCCTAAATAAAAGTCCTGTTTACTAATGAGTATCTCTCAATAGTCTTTTCAATAGTTCACTTCAATAGCTTCATTCAGAATATTGCAAAAATCTTCTCAGTGGCATAGTTCACTAGTAAATTGTATAATTTTTTTTAAATCTTGTTTCTTTGGTTGGATCCAACATCTTTTAATAAATGATGTGCTCAATTTGCAATAATGAATAGTATCACTCTTCAACATTAATAATAAACAATATAGAAGAATTCAAATAATAATAATAATCACAAAAATGATAAGTAGTAATATAAAACTCAAAATTTACAGCAACAATAATAATTCTATATAACCAAAATTCTCCATAAGAGTGTAATTTATGCTATATTTCATTATAGAAATCATAATGATAATAATAATAAAACAAGAGTATAATCAAAAGAAAATATCACAGTTTGTTTATTATTGATAGGGAAAACATTGGTTCAGGATAAAAAATAATTGCATAGTAATTAAATAATTTTCTTATCTTCAAATAGCATAAGAAAATATTTTTTGCTTGCCGAAAGTATATATTAAAAAATAATAATAAATCTAAAATCCAAATAAAATTAAATCTAACTATTTAGAAAATGGACTCTCAGCTAGTATTTCTATACAATTTCCTCTCTGATACTCTTTTACAAAATTGTCAAGTTTGAATATAAGTTTTCATATATGAAATGTAGAGTAATTTTTTATCTACACATGATTTATAAACTTTAATAATAAAACAAATAGGAATAAAAGGTGTCATTCTTAATTAAGAAATGAAAATAAATATAACTTACTTTTGAAAAACTTTTAATTTCTGTAGTTTTCACAATCACTGAAAGTCACATATCAAGTTACGAGTTTGAGTAAAATCATGAAATTTTATAGCTGTTATCATATAAATATCTGTTGAATAAATAGCATGATACTAATATAAAATAAATGAGTAAATATAGTAAGAATAAAATACACTTAAAATTAATTTATCAAAATCAATGTGAAAATTTCTACAATCAAACTGTGCACCTTATGCCTGCATAAGGCACCCGATTTAACCCCCAAAACTCCCAAAAACAAGTAATATTCTTGTTGCGCAACCAAGAACGTACCCGCTAATGTAAAATATTATGGTGATAAAATATTTAAAGAATAAGAATTAAAATTTAATCTACTGTCTTGACTTTAGTTTGATCTAGTGATTGTGATTGTATTTGATATTTTGTTTGTTTTTTGGGTTGCTCATATAACAATTTAAAATCTTCTGTTAAAAAATAGGGTCTTAGTTTAGAAACATTAACAATAACTGAATTCTGTCCTGTCTCAAAATTAAATTTTTCTATTTCATAAGTTAGATCAGAAAGTTGATTTATAATTTTGTATGGTTCAGAGAAAGTAGGTTCTAATTGTCGAGTGTTAGGGTATTTAAACTCTTTATAAATTACAGAATCTTGTATCTTTAATTTCGACAAAATTTCGAACACAGAGTCTTTTACTTTTAAGGCGAATTCACGAGTTCGCGCTTTTGCAATTTTGAGGGCTTTGTCTACTGGTTATGTTTACATTCTGGTTGTATCACGCAAATTATTCTCCTCTTATAAAAATCTGAATTAGAATTATTGTGAAAATTGTAGCTATATTTAGCTGTTGACTTTAGCCAGAAATTTTATCTAATAAAAATAGAAATTGTAAATATCATAGTTATACCTTAAATTGGGATCAACTTTTTAAATCTACTATTTTATAAATCATAAACAGATACAAAATTTTTTATGATAGGTAATTTCTTACTTAAAATCTCAAAATCTACTGAAAAAAATAATTATAATCATCAGTCAAAACTCTAGCAGCAGCTTTGAATAGTTCCATCTTTCTTACTAAATTTATATAAATTATAAGAATCCGGGAACTAAAGCTTACTGCCACCAGAAATTCTAACAAAAAAGAAAAAACATAAATGTTAACTTAGTTTTCTAGGTCAAATGTCTAGTAGTATGTACATTATCATGAAAATACTGCATTCTGAAAATAGTTCTTTATAACTAACAAATATCAATAAAGTAGAAAATGTACTTTTTAAAAATAAACTTGATTTTCTAAGTTCTTTTATATTTCATTATTATTACAAACTTAACTTTAATCGTGCATAAAAATATCATAATAGTCTTAAATAAGCAACAGTAAGTTTCTTAAGAACATCATACTTCTCAATTAAATTCTTAAGAAATAACATGTTTGCTCTCCAACAAGTAATAATAATAATAATAATAATAATAATAATAATAATAATAATACTCATAAATAGGTAAGTAAGTAAGACTCACATACAAATAATCAAATAAATAAACCTGACAAACGCTGGATAATTAATCTAAATAAATACATAAAAAAAATATACAAATAATAATAAAAACATGAAAAAATTCTCACCGGCAATCCTAGTGGGCAAAAATATCTCGAAAAATATCTGTGTATTCACCAATTTACAAGCAATTGTCTCGTAATTTTTCTTCTTCTTCTTTTTCATCATCACGAGGAATTTTTAGTTACCAATCGGCTGCAATAAAACAGATCTAATGCATTGCGTAACTTTTTAACAAAGCTAAAAAAATCTGCCTTTCCAAGCATAGATTTGAAGCACTTTAGAAAGATCATTTCTTATACTTTAGTTAATTAATGCATTACGGCAGTTTTTACACAAGAAGATTTCCAACAATGTCGTTTTTCTACAAGCCGTTCAACACTTCATTCTGCAGCAGATTCCATCAATATCATTCTTTTTCGTTCTTGTCACAGAAGAATCCTGTCGGACTTTATTATTTGCTGTGGCATTTTAAGTGAGAAACTCGAAAAAGCTTCACCGGATCCCCTTTTTTAAACATAGAGTCAAGGCAAGCGAGTAAAAAAATGAATAAAATAAATGTAGACGCTTCATGGAACTACATATTGGCTTCTCCAAAAAAGTTTATTCAAGTGCAGTCACATATCGCGGAAAATGTTCTCTTGCAAGCCGTCTTGAATAGAATCTACGAAAGAAGAAAAAAAAATATTCCATCATAAAAACATTATTCCGCCGTTTCTTCTAACCAAATCTCCGGCAAAATTAAAAAAAAATCTTCGTCATAAATTCCCAGCTCCCCTCTTAAATCCAAAAACAAATCTTCTAGAATAATCTCTAATCCCCAGCCATGATTTTCACATGCAACCAATATTTATGTCCATCGTCGAGATTAATTTCATTCAGACGATCATTTTTAATTAAAAAAATATTATTTATGTAATTTTTAATCGAATGCTGCATTCGATATCCTACAGCGATATTTTAAAACAAAAAAGAAAAAAAGATGAATTTATTTGTACGCACAAATAACAAGCGTTGAAGGAGGAAAAATAAATAAATAAAATGTTTTGAAAGGTATGGTTTTGGAATAAATTTAAAGTACTACTAGATTATCCCGTCGGCCAAAAAAATTGTCATCAAACTATAAGATTAAATGCCAATAATGGATGACCGTGAATGTCACATTCAATGACATTAAACACGATTCACGTGTTTAAGATGCCATTAAAGGATTTTTATTTCGACTTTTTATTAATATTTTTATTAATATTCTACTAATTATTTGTTTTTTCGTTATTTAAAATAAAAATTATGTCAATATGTATAATTTGACTATTAGTTTGGCGAATTGTATAATTTGGCGAAATTAGTCGACGGGATAACAGAGTAGTACTAAATTTAATAAGACTTTCTTAAAAAGGGTTGGATGTTTTATTTGGAATATTGAGAAATAAAGCTTAATTAAGAATATTTTAATTTAGAGCCATCTTTTTAAATTTACGCATATTGGAATAAATGTTTTTTAAGGAGAATTTAGAATTTTTCCCGTTTCCATAAAGATTAAAAGATTAGATCTTGAAACAAGGTTTTAATTTAATAAGTTGAATTCAGTACAGAATATTGTTAAAAGGAAATTAATATAGTAAAAAGTTAATTTTGTAGAAGAAAAAAAATGAATTTGTAATATTAATACATATATGTATATATATATATATATATATATATATATATATATATTAAGTATGAGATCATTTTAATAATTACAATATGACCTTTTATGTATAAAAATGAAGTTGAATTTAATTGTTACTCTTAAAAATACATAATAATAATGAAACTAAACATCTAAACAATAGTCTATGCAATGTTTGCTTATTATTTAATATGTTGTAATGTATGTTTATTTAAGAATTTTCTAGGTAAATCTGAATTTATAAACATAATAAAATGTCTTTCTCCTTTATGTATATTTTATAGAATAACAGAATTTTAAAATTTGTATTTCATTATAAATTGTATATTATTTTCAAGTAAGGTACTTGTACCCTATATGGACAGTGCTCTCAATATGGACACCCCTAATATTTTTAAAAGTATCAATTTTGATAGAGAGATTGCGCTACATATCCGTAAAGAAAAGCAGTTGAAAAGATAATTAAGCCTGGAAAGTACAAAAAAGGCGCGCTGTTCACCATTTAGAAAAAAATTGTTGTTTTGTGGTGTGCTGATCGTAATTACAGGCAAGTTTAAATTC
Organism: Maratus speculifer; assembly: GCA_964019185.1. NCBI lineage: Eukaryota > Metazoa > Arthropoda > Arachnida > Araneae > Salticidae > Maratus > Maratus speculifer. Next base: position 264,543,793 of record OZ025291.1, on the reverse strand, counting down.
TTATTAGATAATATAAAATTACTTTAAATATTGAAAAATGGCGTGTTTTAGAAAGCTTTTAAAACATATTTTCAATTGCTATTGCAAATATTGCTTTAAAAAGTTTTCTTTATTTATTTATTACAAGATCTAATAAAACCACTACCGATTCCCAACACGGACACCTTATGTCCACATTAGAAGTACAGCAGGTGAATCTTCAGATTCACAAAAATAGAAAGCTAAACTACATTATTTCATAATATTTTGTAGTAACTGAGGTGCCTTGCATCGGTCTTCGAAGAGCCGCAACCGAAAATGACCCCCCGCTCTAAAGTGCATGTTCTGAAGATATTTACTATGCCCTCCCCCGCAATACATTAAGATATATTTTATTTATATCCCGTCTCCTCTAAAAGTTCATAGAAGAGTGGTTCTTCCCTGCGTAGTAGGGAAGAACCACCTGCGTAGTTACACCCTGCGTAGTAGGTCAAGATGGAGGCACATGTCCATAACAGGGACTGGTGGTTTCTTATATGGACATTTGTAAACATTTTTTGTTTTTATTATTTAAATAAAACCGGAATAGTTACAAGGTCGCTAATTTTAATAATGATAGTCAACAGTCCAGGGATCATGGTCATATATATTTGGAGTCCTATCACGTGTACATGGTGATGCAAAAAATAAATTTTCCTTAGGCTGTCCATATTAGGCACAGGCACCTTATCATTTTTTTTTCTTTTTTTAGAAAACAAAAGGAAATAAATTTTATCTACATTTATTTATTTGAAAATATCTTTACATGATAATTTTTTTTCATCATTAAGTTTGTCTTTATATTTACTTTAATTTATATTTTATAGCTAAGCGAAAACGCCACAGACAATTTTTAACTTGAATTACGATTTACTATTTTTTAAGAATTTTATTTATGTGATTAAGTCTGACTGTCAATTTATATATATATAATTAAAATTCTTATCCTTTTTTTACTGTTTTTAAAGCAATCTGAACCGTCATTAATGAACTTAACCATGTGTCATACTATTACCGCGTCATAAAGCCATGCAACTCTATTTCAAGTAATAAAAAAGAGGCGATATTCTAACTAATATATCTACAGTATGTAAAATTGCCAATTCCATACCAAAATAAAAATTAGATTCCAATAAAAGAATGAAAAATATCAAAGAATTTTTTTATTCTTAAATTTTAAGAAGCAATAACATAGAATCATTACTGGATTGTAAATATTCTTTCTTAAGTGAAAAGTAAAGTCACAGTTTTTTAAAAGAAGACGAGACTGCATACAATCCTATGGGAAATATGTGAGCTTTAAAAACTGACGTAACAATTTTGATGAAATTTTGAATTCGCTTTCACTAGATTAGATTCATGATTTAATGCAGACAGATGATTTCTGCAAGGGAAACTTTTTATTTGAGACTAATGTCAATTTTTCTGAGACTTCCTACGTTTTAGAAAAAAGAATCTTAAATAATTAAGTCTAATTCATTCTTTTTTCAAACTGTCTACCACATGTGATTTTATACAACAAAATTTACCACCAATATATATATATATATATATATAACAAAATCGCTCGAGTACATTAGAAGTTAAGGGGACGGTGAACCTTTAGAAAAATTTCTATTAATTTTTCTAACAGAGATTTGAAATTTTGTGAAACATACATTTCGCCTTAAGTATAATGGAAACCTGTAAAAAAATTTCGAGTTTTATGATAATTTTAAGATCTTTAAAAATATTTTAATTTCAAAACGAAAATTTAAAATGCTCCTTGCGTCTTAAATTTTTAGATATTTTCTCGATTTTGAATTTTAATTACGTAAAAATCCCTTAAAAACAAATTTGTGTATTTTTTTTCATTCCCTTAAACAGTTAAGTTTTTAGATATATTCTACTAAATTTCATATCGATTTTCGTTGAAATTTTGTATTATAATGAGATAAAAAGTTAATTTGATTATCTTAATGAAGTCTAATTTTAAAATGCATACACGGTTTCTTTTTGAGCAATATGAAGATTATTTGTTATGAATTTTGTGAATCTTGATCGAAATATAAGTAGCAAGGAGGATTTGAAAAGTTTCAAAAAACTGAATTATCAGTACTTAGATAAACATATTTAAAATACATTAAAAGGCCTTACAACTGCTTGTAAGCAAATTTAAAATACTTGTAACTTTGCGTAAAATAATCGCATTTTCATGCGTATTTTCACGAATTACGTACTACAAATTGGAGAATAATAATCCACACCAAAAGAAAACTCAATTTAGGGGTCCTTTTTTGCTCAAATAAAGGTCCACGGACTCCTTAATTGGATTTTTTGGCTATAAAGTGTAATTTTTCGGAAAGATTGAAAAAAAAGACTTTTTTAAACTTTGTGAGTGACACTTCTAAAATGTGTGACACCTCTTACTTCAAAGTTTTATAAAACAAATTATATGATGAACAATTGGATAAACAAGGTGTGTCGAATTGTAAGGTCAAAACGGCATGTGGGGGGGGGGTGTCAGGTCATGAGAATCAAGAATTATATAGGAGCTGGAAGTCGGAATCGCGATCGCGACGGTAAAATTCTATTGTTGCCGAAACAAATGATGTAAAAAGTCTCCTTATTTACGAAAAAAACTTAAGAGAAGCTCAAAAGAGAAATGAAAAATATCACGATACATAGCAGTGCTCAATATGTGCCCCATTATTTCTTGATGCTTACTACACATCGATGCCGCATTGAATCACGAGCACATTTTAACCACGATGTTCGAATTTAAACTCACAGATTTTTATCTTTGGAGGTATCTTAAAACCAACGCGAAGAGACCCTTTTACGAAATTTTTAATGTTTTGTCGCTGGTTTTTAAAAACAGAAATTTGTGGCTTTTCAAACGAGAAAATGCTTCACTTAATTAGGGCAAATTTTACCATAAAATTTTTCAGGTGGGAAAAAACAAAGACTCTGAGCACAGTTTTCGGCGCATATACGTGTCGCTTGTGATCGTTTTAAATTTTAATAGTGACTTTAATAAAGGAGATAAATGATAATGAATTTGAGGCTGATTATCTGGATTTATAAATTTTAAGAACAATAAAATACAAATTTCAATTTATGATAAGCGTAAAAGCTTTTCATTTAATGTAAATCAGCTTGTACACTGGTCGTCCAACACATGCAAACGCATATATAATAACATCATTATCAGTCAAATTTTTCATTATTTTAGATTCCGCACAGAAAAACATCTGCTTCATAAGGAACTATTTTATTTTAAAAGTAACTTTCATTATAAAAACATACCTCTTAATTTTATAAAAATGTATTCAGAGTTTGCGGATTCTTTCCATTATTTACCGTTATACTTATACTGAATATATCTTTTGGACCATTAAAACTTTCAGTTTTTAAACAGAAAATAAATATTCTTGATTAAATATGAAATATATGAAATTTCCCTGGTTGTTCCAAAAATAATGAAGATAATTTAACTAAATGCAATTATCGTGTTAAAAACAATGATTATTTCATATGCTTAACATGTGAACACAAGTTATATATTATTTTTGTTTAACTTTTCTCAATGCACTTTAAAATTTATTACGACTTTCATTCGAGTACCTTTCTGTTGTCTCAGTCGAACTCCAAATTTCTTAAAATACTCAAATGACCACGAACATTATACAATACATATTTCTTTTTTACAAGAAGTTCTTCAGAAAAAAGGATGTTTTGTAGTATGTATGGTCTCTTTACAGGAACACTGTAGTTAAATTTGATACTATGTAATCTACACTGTGCTCTAGTAGGAACCAAATTTTAGTGCTTAGTAGCTGGCACTATAAAATAGGGAAATGCCGTACTAACATTTGGAACTACTTATTTCAACCTCGTTCTAACTATTGGAACTGTTACTTCAACAGAAGATCCAAATGCAGGGTCAAGATTTTACCATCTAACAGATGCAGCTAGAGCAAACTAGAGCAAAATTTTTAACCGTGTAGTAGAGATAATTATTTGCTCATTTTTATAAATTTACGTTTTATTAATATTACATTACTTTTTAACACGTTCGCAGCCGCTTACGTGAAGATGTGATGATAGTTAATGTCGAACTGTAGAAGTGGGTTTTTCCCAGAAGCCGATTTACTTTTTATAACAAAGAATCCGTGAAATATTTTCCCGCGCCAGTGCGTGACTGGCTTTTGAGACATCACTTCGCATCAAGCGCTGGCGCGTGAGTGGCCCCTTAACGCTGGGCCATATAACGGGCTGGCGCGTGATCGGCAGCGAATGTGTTATATGGTACAAAATTTAGAACTGAAAAAATAATGTAATCTTCAAAATTGTGACAATAACCGAGGGTATTAAGTACATACTTGCTAATGTAAATTAAAATAACAATGTCTAGAATGAAGTTTCTTTTAATAAATATAATTTTGTAAAATACAAATATTTATATTTAGAAAACAGAAGATTATATAGAAACACATTTTAATATATATTGAAAATCATACCTTATTTTATATTATATTAATTATTTTATTAGAAAAAATAATTTATTTTTTAAGCATAAAATACACTGAGGAAATTTTTCTTGTTCTTTCCTTTTCTAGTCTTCAAATATTCTTTTTAAATGACATGTTTTGCAGTTAAAATTTGATGTGTGTGGAAGTAGCACAATAAAATTTGTTATTTCAATAACTTATGGGAAAATGATTTATGTGTTTGTTTTGGAAGGAAGAAAGAAATATTTCTCCTTAGAATTTTTTGGCTGAAAATAATAACAATTATTGATTTGTGAGCTTACTTCACTAATGGTTATAGTGTTTTTATTTAAATTGTTGAACATCCGGTTTTCATTTCAATCAATCTTAACGAATCCTTAATGTTTCTAAAGATAAAACATATATTTGAACTTAAATACGAATTGATTATCTTTTTTGTAGCGTAAGTACTTCATTTATAAAGTAAAATTTTATATTTCAATGTCATCTAAATCACAATTCTCAAACGGAACAAAATTTGCTAAAATAAAATAAATTTACAGGATTCAAGTTAAGGAAAATAGCTTGAGAAAAGTTTAGCTTAACTTCAAATAAAGAATGGATTTTTTCTTGTACGTGTGTCAAACATATATTAAACATTGCAGTAAAAAACTTTTATATCTAAATTGGAATGAATAAATTAACTACATTTACATATGTAACTATGTAAAAAATTCTTTTTACAAATAAGCTTTTAAAAATAAATGACAGTACAAACTGTTAATTGTACACAACATCAAAGCTACTCATATACACATTATAAGCATAAATGCATATCCTGAATAACATTTAAATTAAACTACTGGAAAAATCCAGCATCTAAGTGATCTCCTCTTTTCTCAATCTTTAAGACTTAACATATGCCAGAAAAATAAACATCAGTTCTTTAATCAATAAAAGTCTTGTGTGAAAAACATAATAAACAATCATAAAAATACAGCATTTGAACACACAATAATTAAAAATTCTGAACATTCGTATACGTTTCGCGAGTACATTGACTCGCTTCCACAGTGTTAAAACGGTAAAATGTATAAAACCGCTCCCCCCCACAACTGCCAGCAAGTAAACCCAAATGATCGTAAATACAGAACCAAAAATACCATCAAGCTTCAGCAACCAATAGAATCAAACCGGAAATGAAGTACTGACATAACAAATCTAACCAGAAAGTTGAGATGTACGGCACGCTAGATAAATCATTAACCAAGGAGGTTTTTAATTTATTGATATGGAGGGCTTCAAAAGGATCTAAATCAAGCGAAGTAGTGCATTTCTGGATAATTGTGGCTGAAGTAAAAATTGAAATTATGACCTTCCCCCCAACAATGAGAAGCAATAGAGTAATTTTTCAATTCTTTTTTCATTAAATAGCCTATGCGTTCTTTGACTCTTTTTCGGAGTTAACATTTGGTTTGTCCAATGCAGGACAAACTACACTGACATTCTATATTGTAAATACCCCAATAATCCAGAGGAGGAATTTAATCTTTTAATTATGAAGGTGTTAATTTATTGACAGGTATGAATACCACTTTAAAATCATGATGGCTTAAAATATCACCAACTTTAAAGCTAATGCTATGATGTAACGGTAAAATAATTAGGCTTGACTAAGAAACTGATGTAGCAGAAGAATTAAGATTATCGACATATTTATTAAAATTGTGAGAAATTAATTTGTTTATGTATGATAAACTAAAACCGCGATCTATACAACTGATTTAATGTAATTAAACTGTTCACTGAGAGAATTATTATCTGAAAAATATAAGTGAACTCTATTAATCAAATAAAGAAAATCAGAAGCTTTTTGAGAAGTGGGGTGACATGAATTTAAAAAATAATAATAATTCATGTCACCTCTTTTCTCAAAAAGCTTTGGCTCTTTATTTATTATCTCACAATATATGCAGTATCATATTCCATCGATAATGCTTTCAAATCTTTGATTTCTCATACAGTTCAGTACACATACAGCACAAAATACATACATTATTACCTAGAGATACACTTAAGGAAACGGAAATGCTAAGTAGAGTATTTTAGATCATTAGTGAAATAGACTAATAGAAATGAATTGCAGTTAGATTGCTTCATCAATAAACATATAAGTTGCTAAACAAAGGGAAATGTACAATTGATAAAGCATACATTTTAACAGCAATTAATCACAACACGTTCTTTTGGATAACGAATTAGGAAAGTACTACTATTACAATAGCTTAATTCGTCTTTAAACTTAGAATTCTATGATGAAATTTTAGAAGACAAATTTCTGTCTGCTCACCTGAAAGTTAATAATTTTATATAAAAAAATAAGAGGTTATAGAAATTACACTAAAAAGATAGATGGTTACTAAAAAATTAATACAGATATAATGTTTTTGCTATCTTGAAAATGCTCATGATAGGAAAACATATTTAGTTTTGAAAATTTGCTAATTAAATTTATTGAATGGAAATACAAAAAATTCTAACATTAATAAAGTTTTTAATTCATATCTCTAAATTCTATACATTTTTTTAGTTTAATTCTCAAGTATAAAGTCATTTTACTAATTTAATTTACAGCCGTTCATTCTACTGTATTTACGCAATAAAGCTTTACATAAAAAGAATTATCTTGGTAAGGTACCTGGATAAAAGATACCCTTAAAAGGTAACTCGAATATAACGTACTTTTGCTTGTAACTTACTCAGATGCTTGGTCTCGAAAGATATCCTATATAATTAATAATTTACAATTTAGGCTATAACGGCGTATGAAAAACATATAATCCCATTATAAAGAAACTTTTAGATTCTTACAAAAGATAAAATTTGTATGTAAACCTTATACTTTTAGTTAAATTGACAAATTCTTTCGGAAATATATCCCAAAGAGATCTAAGGCAGGGATTACTTTCTACCTTCAAATATTCTCTTTTACGATCAAATATCACCCTTTTTACTCCAACCGTTTGTGGTTAATGATACATGGTCTAAATATATGTAAACATTCAACGTTTTGTTTGAATGAAGCGTTGTCTTTTATTTTTAGTTGCATTTGAAGTATGCTAAAGTATCACCCTGTAGGACGAAATAAGATACTGATCAACTCCTTTGCATTATTGAATCTACAACGTTTTGTTATCAATGAGAAACAGTTGACGCAAAAATATCGTAGTCAAAGTTAAAGGAAAGTAAAAAAGCTTATAATTAAACAAGTTGGAAATTGCACGTGAAGCATAGCAAATGAGGTGCGTTCGTATGATAACAAAGTTTTAAAAATATTCAGACCTTGCTGTTATAATAGATGGTATTTCGGATACAGTATAGTGGTCGAAATCTTTATGTTCCTGTCAATATATAGGAAGTAACATTTATTACACCTCAGCAACGTATATCATATTCATAAAATGTGCAATAGTTTAATATAATTAAAACACGCCCCAAACAATGTTTCCCTGTATAGAATTATGCAATGGAATACTTTCGTGTGGCCCTGTAAATTAATAACAAATATTCTTTGCACCACATATTGTATTGAATATATATTTTAGTATATATTTCATAGATACATATCAATTTCATTATGTTCGAAGGAATGTAATACCATTAATATGCATTTGAAAGTTTATCTATGCATTTACTCTGCAAACCTGTGATTGATTTATGCATTCGATTTCCATAAAATTTGAAATGATTCGACCAAATTACGCAATAATTATATATTTTAAATTTCAAACGATATAAATGCATTTGAAACTTTTTCCCCATTGACAGTAATGAAACGGAATACTTTTGATTGTCCCTGTAATTGATTTATGCATACGATCTTCATAAAATTTGGAATGACTCGACAAAATTATGTATTAATTATATATCTTAAATTTCAAACGATTCGGTTGGATAGTTTTTGCGTTGTTACACGCGGAAGGACGGACTGAACGACAACTATAGGTGCTACGTATTTACATAATTACGAACGCACCTAAAAAGTTTTAGTCACTTTTCATGAGAAATACATGTATTCTAACTTGACGTATGGAAATGTAAATTTTTTTGACCATGTAATCAAAGAAATCAACAAAATATGTCTTTCATTTATTTATTTTTATCTTATTTTATTTTTTATTTTTATTTATTATTTATTTAATTAATTATTTATTTTTTTATTTTGTAAAATAAACATGCGAGTAATAATTTCTTCGTCTTTTTTTCTATTTTATTTTGATAAATTTTGATAATTTCTATATGAAATCTTAAATATTCCATGTGATTTCCATGCACTTTTTTCTCCATATTATGTATTGTAGTTTATTGATTATGGCTTATAGCTTACCTCGGTAAATATATATACTTATAATATCGATATGTACCTATAACGAAAGCGCCATATTTTTTTATCCCCTCAAAATACGTTATGACTGGTGTCGATTGTATATATATATATATATATATACAGTGTCTCACATAACTGATGGGACACTTGTGCTTTACAAAAGGAAACTAGTCAAATAAATTAAAAAAACATGTACACATTTTTTTGTGGGTGTGTTTCATACTTAAATTTAGTAAAGATTATTACATAACATACATTTTGTCAAAATATTAAAATATTGATTTAATAAAAATGCAAATGTTTAGAACGGAGCAAAAAATAGCTCACATAAGTGATGGGACACCATTATATATGTAACAAAAATCGTCTGAAATAAGCAATAAAAATATTTTGGGGGGTTTTATTTTTACTTAAAGGAATTGGCAATAATTTATGAAATCGTCTGCAGTATTTCTCTCTACTTTGTTTTGGAATTTTTGTGTTTTTTAGCTCTGTGTAGTCATGAATGCTAAACGAAAAGAAACTTCACCTGAAATTCGAAAATTAGTTATTAATTTGCATATTGAACGTGGAAAATCTATTAGAAAAAATGCTGAAACAGTTAACTTGAGTCGTTCAACAGTTTTCAATATCATTAAACGATATAAAAGGAATCATATGATTCAGGATAAAAGAAGACCTGGCCGACCATCAAAGCTATCCAATGGAATAAAGCGAATTATCGTTCGAAATATTTAAAAAAATCCAAGAAATAGTGCTTCAAAAGTTGCTGCTGATTTACAAGAATTATATGGAATAATTGTTAATCCTGAGACTATTAGAAGGGTAATTCGATCTGCTGGATATCACGGTAGAGTAGCCAGGAAAAAAATCTTCGTTAGTGAAAAGAATAGAAAACTCAGACTAGCTTTCGCAAAATCCAACATAAATAAGAATTCTGATTACTGGAATAAAGTTATATTTGCTGATGAGAGTAAATTTAATATATTTGGTTCTGATGGTAGAATCTTGGTGTGGAGAAAACCCAGGGAAGAATTTCGCAAACAGAACTTGGTACCAACAGTAAAACATGGTGGAGGAGGAGTTATGGTATGGGGGTGTATGTCGTCCGCTGGAGTTGGTAATCTTGTTTTTATTGACAGTATAATGGATCAGTACAAGTATATTGATATTTTAAAGCAAAATTTGAAATCTTCAGCACGAAAATTGAACCTTCATAACGATTTTAAATTCTACCAGGACAATAACCCGAAGCACACTGCTCTGAACGTTAGACTCTGGCTGCTACATAACTGTTTTGAAATAATAAAAACACCACCACAATCTCCAGACTTAAATCCCATAGAGAATATTTGGCAAGAATTGGAATCAAGAATTCGCAAACACACCATTTCTTCAAAACAACAACTAAAATCGGTGCTTCAAGAAGAATGGGGTAAAATCACTCTAGAAATCACAAAAAATTAGTCGAATCCATCCCAAAAAGATTAAATCATGTTTTAAAAGCAAAAGGAAATCCAACAAAATATTAAAACCTTTTAAAAAGTAAAATTTTTGGATAAATATTTGATGGAAAAGTAAGTGTCCTGTCACCTATGTGAGCCATTTTTTGCTCCGTTCTGAACAATTGTATTTTTACTAAATTAATATTTTAATATTTTGACAAAATGTATGTTATCTAATAATTGTTACTAACTTTAAATATTAAACACACCCAAAAAATTTTTGTACATGTTTGTTTATTTATTTTATTGCAGTTTCTTTTTATGAAGCACAAGTGTCCCATCACTTTTGTGAGACACTGTATATATATATATATATATATATATATATATATATATTATATGGAAGGATGTAACTTTCTTTTATTTTCCTTTTTTGTATATTTAATACAAATTTTGTCTTTTTTTACTTAAAATAAAAAATTCTTAAAATTACCTGAATTTAAGGTTTATAAACAAAAAATAGGTATTAAATTTCAAAATTTAAGGATCATTAGTTTAGAAAATGTAGCATTTATGTAAATATAGCAATAATTAAATGCTTTTTTTATGTTAAATCAACAGAAATGGTTCTACTTTCATAAATCTTGAAAAATAATTTCGACCAGGATTTTGTATCAAATACTCCATTGTGAGAGGATATAATCAAGTAGTGGCTTAATTCTGAGATATAGCATTACTTTGTATTAGAAATATTTAAATCTATGTTTATATTTATTTCGGAATTGCAATACAAATTTTACAAATAGCTTACGCATGTTTTAATTTCATAATATATAAAAGGCATATCCATGACGGGTAAGTATTACGGTGGCCCCCAACGATTAGTTTATGTTTATTTTAAATGTAAAATATTGTTTCCCTTCGTTTCCTTTCTTTTAACAACACTATTTCACAAATTTAAAAGTCTACTTAATATGTCAACGAAATGGGTTACAATACTTTCGATCAACAATAAAAAAAAGCCCAATTTAGCGAATGTTTTTAATCTCGGTTTTTTAAATATAAGTAACGCAGAATCTTCCGATACTGAAAATGAAGATGATCTTAAACCTGTGATAACCTTCAAAACAAAACAAATTTTAGCGAAGAAATTCTGCACTCATTATAATCCATGAATAATAAAAAAATATTTACACACAATGCTGCTATTTTTCTTTATTTTCTAGTGTACAACAAGTATTCGGAAGTAACGAAAAAAATGGTTTTAAAAGCTTATATTCTTTTAAAAATAAAAAAGTCTTATATATTATAAAATCATAGACCACATCAAAAGTTAGTATATGGAATGATTCTTGTTAATTTTGCTAAGAATCTAACCAAATACAAACTGATATATTGGTCAAAATCTATACGAAAATTCTTTACGTTTATCCTTTTTCTTAAAATTTGAATGTATCTTTCGTCTGCATTTAAGTGCGATATAATAAGGAAGAACTCAGTTATCCGGAATTAAATGTATACTATTGATTCATTAAAATACCAATAGTCACAACTGTAAAAGTCGAATGTACTTTCCAGATAATTATTCTTTTCGTATTTGATAAAGTATTCGTGAGATTTTTTTGAATGATATATATATAGAAAGAGAGGATATAAATTCATTTTTTTAAATATTATGTGTATTTAAAATCTGATAATAATAGAATGTTATGACGCACAGCAATTTTTTAACATGAAGCTTTTACAATCTCAGAAATGTAACTTATTCATGATCTCAGAATATGATTTTGCCACAAAAGCTGTTAAATAGAACGTATGAACAATGTCTGATATTTATGAATCCGGAATAATATGTAAAAGCAAAGATTTATCGTTCAAAATAGTCTTCTTGTTTTACAATTTTATCGATGATAATCGATACACTTTTGCTAACTTTTGAACCAATTTTCTTTTCTAACTTTCTCACTTTTTCTTTTTTTCTATTCTAATTGGGATATATTCAAGACAAACATTTTGAACTACTAAAATGTAGTGTCAAAAATCAATGATCAAGTAGTTTCATATTAAAAGATGCGGGAAAACCAAACATAGGGTTCTAAATAAGTGCTTTATGGCAGATTTTACACACTGTAAAAAATTTTTGTAAAATTCCAGTAGATGTAACGTAAATTTCACGGTACTTCTACCATTTTCACTCTTTACGGTATGAATACCGTATTTCTAAGGTATATTAAGTGTAAAAAACAGTTTTTTGTACTGTTTCGATTTAAAACGGTATTTACACAGTAAAATTATTATTTTTCCGTAAAAACTCGATATTTATACCGTAAAATAATTATTTTTCAAAAAGGAAAACGGCATTGTAAAAATTTTCGTAACATTTCAATAGATGTACCTAAATTTTACGGTACGTCTACTGTTATCATTCTTTACTGTATGAGTACCGTATTTCTAAGATATATTAGGATTTAAAAAAACCATTTTCTGTGCTATTTCGATTATAAACAGTATTTATACCATAAAATGACCAATTTCTGTGCTATTTCAATTATAAACGGTATTTATACCATAAAATGATTGTTTTTCAGTAAAAAGGCGATATTTATACTGAAAAAAATTATATTTCAGTAAGGGAAAATATGGTATCCTCGCCTCGGTGTACGGCATTTTCTCAAGCGATGTTCTTGTTGTTGCTAGGTAAATGCGCGCAGGTCTTAGGAGATGGGGGGGGGGAGTGCAGCCGTTAACTTGTTTTGGAGTCCAAAAATCTCAAAGGGTCACAAATCCTGCAATACACACTGTTTATTATAATTTTTATGGATACCATAATATAACAATAAAAAAAGAGAAAGGACTGTATTTACTTTTGTTAAATAGTATTAAAGAATAATAGATAATTATTAGAATATATAATTATTATCTTTAACTACAAGAAAATAAATAATGTAATTTATGAAAGATGACTAAAATAGTCTACAAAGTAGACGAGGCTTTATTAAAGATTCACATGCATTTTATGTGTCTTGCGTGTCTGTGTAAGTGGGGGGGGGGGGGCTGATTCTGGGCCCGTCACGGTTTTCGACGGCCTGAATAGATGTTGTCTTTCTAGTGGGAACTTTTAATCTATCATATTGAATGATATCAAATCCATCCTTAATTTTTATTAGAGAATTATACAATTCATAGAAGTGAAATTCTAAGATTTTAAACTAGTTTAATTAATCACTTATTCATAGTCATGCCATTGGAATTGTAATATTATGTACGATTGAATATATATACCAGTGATATTCTTATATGTTAAAAGGGTTTGTTCACCTTTGTGTATGCTCTTTGCGTTTCATTCAGTTGGATCCTCATACCGGACGTGCAGGACAAAGAAGTATGTAACATTTTAACTATTTTTAAGTGAAAGTAACTATTATGCATGTATTTTTATTACATTTTTAACTTGCATTAGTTCTTAATAAACTTCTTTAATGTTATATATTTGTCTTATTAATTTATTTTGGGTTTAAAAAATATGACATTAATAATTAATATTTTTTTAGGTATGACAAATAACAAATTTTTCAGCTAAAAATTATTTGAAATTAAAAGTTCTTTCAAAAAGAATCTAATAATACAATGTGAAAAATTTCCGTGGTGGAATTTCAAAGTGGAGTCTATTCATGAAGTAAAATAAAGAGAAGCACCGAAATATGGTACTGCTTATTTTTTGAAAACTCCAAGCTGGGCAACACGAAGCATTTTACCTTTTTCTTTTTCCTTATTCAGCGACACACCAGTAACACGCATGTTCACGTTCTCTACAATTCTAATGTATCGAACGTCGCCTCTCTCAAATAATGAAGATCGGCGGCTAGTAAGTTGTCTGTTAAAAAAAAAAAAAAAAAAAAAAATGATATGGTGTAACGTATCGTGTGTGCTCAGATGGTGAAATTTTGGGGCCTATAAAGACCCATCCCCCGCGAATCCCCACGTTCAAAATTTAGATAAAATTATCATAAAACTAGAAAAAAATACATCCTTATCAGAAAAAAAAAATAAAATACCAAACAGTCAGTTGGCTTAGATTTACGCTTAAACCACCGGTAAAACTGCAAACACCGGTCCTCTTTCCTCTACCAACCTCATAAATAACTAAAATTCAAAAATCTTTTTCGCTTACGTTGTTAGAATTTTATCGAACTCAGACCCCAATCTCGATGAGCTCAGGAATTTCGTAATTAACAATTCTGTTGATCTAATCCTTAAAAAGGTGGTGAAGTTCAAAAACTCTAAAAATCGCAAATCAAAATTTTAGAACCTATCTCACTCGACGCTCTTTCGCCATATGGCTCAGTATTGAAATCAGACACTTTTCTCCGGGAGGGACTTCTGTGGCTCCGGGGGGTGGGGAAATGAAACCTTTTTCCCCAGTGAAAACACAATAACTTTATTTTTCCGGGGGGGGGGTCATTTCATTGCACTGGCGGGGGGGGGGGTCCCTCTGGGGCACCCCATTAGTTCAACACTGATATGGCAAGACTGTTTTTGTTAAAAGAAAGGTCTCTCATTCGGTAACTCAATCTCTCCCCTCCAAATTTTGGAAAATTAAATTTTAAGAACCATTTAGACAGTTTAAGTTAATTCACAGTCTCATCCATATGTCTTCAAACCTTAGACAATCACCCCTCCCCCGATCTCTCTTCAGTCCGGCTTGGATAAATTTTTCAGACTAGATGTTGAATGATATTTTCAGGTTACTTCAGTGGTCATCAGTGGAATTTTGATGCAAACACTACCACTGATGTTTAGAATTTAGTTCTTTTGTTTTGATTAACATACAAAATGGGTTAAATTTATTTTTCGCAGACTTTATTGATTCAATTGAAGATAATTTAATAAAATATCGCTTTATTCAAATAAAAATAGTTAACAAAAAAAAAAAAAAAAAAAGATAATGTACTATTTTGAACAAAATACCACGTTACAGAGAAAAAGAAATAATTATAATTGGGTAAAAAATGATATCGATATCAAATGGCAAATCCCCCCCTTCCCCTAGATCTTACGATATCATGTGTCAGACCCTCCCCCCCCCTGAAAGAATAATGTTATATATGCACAGCACCTAGTAAAAAAAGTTAATATATCATTCTTGTTTCTAGTAAAACCATCGTAAATATTGGCTGAGCAAAACATTTTCTTTGAAAATGTCTGATTATAGGCAAGATAATACAGAGCGTGAAAGTTTGCTTTCGGCCGAAGTAATGATGTCAGATTTTCGAGGCAAAAGCCTTCTTTACGGGTAGCAGCATAAGTTTCGTATTTACAAACCAACCAACCAACAAATCTAATGGCGTCAGTTTGTTGATTTCGGGCAATGGGGAACTTGAGATCCAGTTATTCATATTTACTAAGTAAGTTAATCGGCTGTATTTCTTGTTTTCCTTTAACTTACATAATTAGATAACTAATTTGAACTATACATGTTTTAAATTGTTTTTTCTTAAAAGTATGTTATTCATTTTTTTGGCTAAGTTATATAAAAATTGGAAAATAAATTACTTTGTTTTTGAAATGTGCGTGTTGGATTAAATTGCGTTAAAAATTGCAAACTGACATCTATAAAATTTTGAATATTTTCTGTTCAATATTTCAACTATTTCCTTTTAAATTTAATCATTTTTACTAGAATATTTGCGTAATATTAGTAATTTACATTTATCTTATTCAAAAGAAGGAATTCGATTTATTTCATTCCTCCTTTTGCTAAACTGTCCCACGCCCCTCCACTATTGTTTTTATGTTAAACTGCTTAAACAACAGTGCTGCTTTTAAGTTTAGTTAAAATTATGGATAATGTATAATATTAGGTTTTCTAAAGATGGGAACTATTACAGCTACAGGTAAACAAGTCATTAATATACAGCAAATATTAAAATTATAGTAAGCAAATTTATTTTTTAATAAACAATTTTTTAATACAAATCTAAGTTTATGCTGAAAAGCAACTTTTTTCAACTGAAGATTTGGTTGTCATTGCTCCATCTCAGTGGCTTAGCTAGGATAGGTGATACCCAGAGCGGATGTAAATTGTGTTACCGCCAGCCACTATGGTGTCACCTCCCCCACACACACACCGATCCGTTATATTTTTTCATTCACAATTGTACGCTATTATAACAAATGGCCATATCATTTCTCATTTACCTTTTGCCCTGCATTGAAAAAAAAAACAGAGGGGCGAATTTTTATTTAACCCATAATCCGCTTAAATCAATGTGGTGTCTGTATGTCGAAGAAAATTCTTTCTTTTAAAGTTTGCTTTTGTTATCCACTCGTTGGATAGGTTAGATTTTTGTTCTCTGGTGCAAATATCTTATTTAAACACACAAGTCTGCATAAAATTTCAACTTCTTTTAGAAAAGAAAATTAACTCTATTTCGTCGTACGCTAGAAATTTAATTTTATTTCAGAATTCTTTTTCCCAATGGTGTAAGATTATACATATTTATTTTCAAATAAATATTGGGTGACACCCGGGTTGGACCGCCCCCCCTTCCCCCCACTAGCTACGCCACTGTCTCCATCTAGTATTGTGATTGATGTTTAGAATTATACGTAATGAGGAAAAATTTCTGTCCCATTCTATCCCATTCTCCATTACTAACTAATATTGTAATAAATATTAGTACTATTTATTACTAATATTAGAACTAGTACTAACTAATATATCCCGTACTTGAATAACATTAATTAATTAAAGTTTGAAAACATAGTATATTAACACACGAAAAAAATCATAAAAACCTGATTTAAATAAAAAGAATCTGATTTAAACAAAGATATACATATATATTTTTTAAACTATGATTGTTTTGCTCCTTAGTTGCTATTTAAAAGCATGCATATTCATGCACATTCCAATCATAATACTAATTTTGAAAATAGTGAGAAAATGGTGTTTATATTAAGACTTTTTTGGTTTTAAATGTTTATAAAAAAAAAAGACTTGTGCATTGATTGCTCTTAACCCGGGAGAACACGCCCTTACCCAGTGTTTGAATGGTTTTAACTTTGTCACCAATAAAATCAAAATATAACAACTACTTTATTTAGACGGAAACAATTCATACAAATTTTGTGATAAAATAAGTTGAAGATTACTTTTAAAAAATTAGTGGTTACAATTGTAAAAACCATACGCACTCAGGGTCTTTTAGGCCCTGCGCGCGTCCTTCCGAGTTAAAATTAGAGTCATCGTTCTGTTTAATTTTATAGAACACAGTAAAAAGAGGGGGGAGGGGAGGAAATTAAGTCAATGTAAATCAATAAACCAGTTGATATGGCCCTTTTAAAATTCAGCTGGCATATTTGCAAATTTGATTAAAAAAATTCACTGGCAACTCATATCTATGTGTTATTACAGTATTTATGTTTTCACTAGTGAGAAACTGGGTTATTTATTAAATTTTAAGTCAATTAAATGTCATTAAAACTAGTGTTTGATTAAATAGTCGATTCGGTATTTTGTGATTCCGCATGTTATACGATTATAAGTGTCATTAAACTAATTAAAAAATAATTAAAAATGTGTAGCCTATAATTCAAATACTTCGATGAATAAATGCGAATTACGGCGTTTCTTGATCCCCCCCCCCTCCTCTTTAGAAAAAGAAAAGTACCCAGTTAAAGTCAAATTTCTGGAGTGATACTTTTTAGCTCACAGGCTATCATAGCCTGAGAGCTTATGTGCCCGTCCGTTCTGTATGTTCGTTCGTGCGTAACGCGATAACTCGTGATAAAAATATCCGATTCACTTGAAATTTTGTATGTAGGTATATCCTGACAAGGCGCTTCCCTGATTAGTTTTTGGAGTTCATTCGATATGTATAAGAGGGGGAACGGGGAGCTCATGCCCCTCTCCTTAGTTGATATAGATGGGATTTTCATGCAGAATTAAGTGTTCGTTCAAAATTTAGATTAGGATCATTCTGACGAGGCGATTCCGTGACTGTTATTAGGTGTTCATTGAATAAGTATAAATAGGGGGAACAGGGGTTCTAATGCCCCCCCCCTTAATTTATATAAATGAGTTTTTCAACCAGAATTTTCAGATTTCGTTAAAATCTCTGAATAGTTTTGGAAGTTTAATGGTTAAGTATAAAAGAGGGAGATAACTCCTTTTAAATTATATAAATGCTAAATGGGTTTTTATTAAGAATTATCTCATTTGCTCTGAATTTTGGATATAGATTTTTTATATGATAAAGCATGTCTTTGATAGTATAGGAGGTTCAATGATTAAGTATAAAAAAAGGGGAAAGGGGAGAGCTGTTTCCCCTTCTTAATTTTTTTCGAACGGAATTAACCCTTGAAAATATAAGGCTTTAATGTACAATTAGTATTTGTAGCCTGTGAGCTCAATGCCATCAGTTTAACTGGGCAGTATTCTTTATTTTAATTTGTCTTTTTTGCACAGAGTTTATTGAATCGGTTTAAGTCTTTGTGTTAAAAATTTACTTTCTGGTGAACTTTTTTTTTTTTTTAAATTATTATTATTAATTTGGATGGTAAAAATAATGATGAAATGTCTGATTTTGTGAAAGAGCCTATTATTCAATGATTTTTTTTTTAAATAGGCCCCAAATTTCGCTTTGATTGTGCCTGATTACGTAAGTTTACATTCAAAATTTACAGTTTTACATATTTAGATTTTAGACCATTGGTGTAAAAATCTAGGCACCAGCGGGGGGCAATCACTCACCACGGAGTAAAATTTAATAGCATTCTAGCAAGAAATTTATACAAATTATTAGATGATACAAGTCGAAAAAAAATTAGTAGTGAGAGCATAGGAGCAACTGGCGCAAAGACTTTTGCACCCCTGTCTTAAAACAAAGAGGTGTACCTACCAATCCATATTTTATCACATGTTCTCAATATTAGAAGTTTTACGGGAAGTGTAAATTATAATTATCATCTATTTGAGATCTTTGAAATCAGCCTGCGTAATTTTTGTGATAAAATATTAATAACAGTAAAAATCATTGATTTACAGTATAACTATTTAGTTTCTTACACGTCAAAACCTTGTATGATTTCTTTGTTTTTCAAATTGATTACTTAGAGAATGATAAGAATATAGTTTTTATATTTTCGGGGTTTTCTTTTAAACATTTACTTTTTGATATTGAGTAATTTTAATATGACGGAAAAGCTAGGGGTCTTCCTCTGGTATTTTATTTATTTATTTATTTTCGTAGTCATTATCGTCCAAACTCTTCAAAAATTTTTGGAATTAAAACATGTTTTCGCAGTTTTTGACAAGCAATCCAGAAAAAATATTGATATATATTAATAAAATGGCTGGTATAAAGACTTTTTTTCATTTGGTATATTTAAATCGTTAAGAAATAACATATGTTTATTTTCAATAACAGAAAATTTGGAATGGAGAAGGAATATGGCTACCCAATTTCATTTTTGAAGTATAATGGAGGAGTAGACTTGGAACTAACCCTTGGAACTTGGATACCCAGTACCAAAAAAAATTCTCGATTGTCTGCGGCAGATACTACAGAGGCAGAAAATAATCCATAGGTAAAATGTTTTGCAATTGCAGCGTTAATTAAACATTTATTTTTAACGATTTTACGCGTTTTATTCAGTTCTGTTAATAACCAACTCACATTTTTGCATTCAGTAATAAAGTGTTAAATATAACTTAAAAAAAAAGAAATGTTTGATGAAAAAATAACCTACAAAGAAGAAAAGAAAATCTGTAACACCCGTCTCCATTCTTTACCTTTCTGCTATAAGGCTTGCAATATGAATAGTGATTGCAAAAAATAGTGGATATGACTGAGTATCAGCATTTTTTATTGCACAGTCTTGATCATAGTTTATTTTAATTTTTGAAAAACAAATAAAATCAAACACAAAGTCGATATTTGATTTTTATTTTTTTTAAATCAAAGGCTTGATACATTTCTTGTAATATTTCAAACCCATAATGGTAATAATAATATAATGACTATTAGTTATTAGTAATAGCATAATTTTATTTGTAGGTACATTTAACTCACACATAATCTAGCTAAAATAGCGTCTCAGTATTATCATTGTTAAACGCATGCTTTTTACTTATTTCTAGTTAGAATTTTTTTAAAACTTTTTAACCTCTCTTCCATTCTCCAAATAAACAGTTTTTTAATTGACTTCTTTTTCATACCCTACCCTTCATTATAATTACAGATTCACTGTCGCGAGATGCCACACGCGGCTAATTTTATGCTGCGACCTGTAACTTTCGGTGCTTAAGGGAGTGCGGGAAACAAAAATATCCAAATTTTATTAAACAGTTTTATTACATTAAAAATTCTGCTTAAAATTACGTTTAAAACCTTGTTTCTATTTTAACTGTAACAAGAAATATTATTTTTTTTTCTTTTTGGTTTCTTTTTAAAATCTAGTTTTCAAAGCAATCGTTCTCATAAAAATGACTTTCTGTGAAAATGCTTTTTTTCTTCATGAGTTTTTTCACCATTTCTCGTATTTAAATTACTTTAACCCAATAGCGGTTAAAAAAAATCTTGTTTAAATTTGGAAAAAAAACTTTTTCAATTGTTTTATAATTGTCTATTTGTTGTTGTAATTATTGTATTTTGCTTCAGCAAATTAAAAAAATATATATTTAATTTTAAAAATATGATTTTAAAAAATTACATTTTTTTTTAAATTTTTTACTTTAAATATTTTTTAATTTTATTCAAATTAATGCTTTTAAAATTCCTAAATCAGAATTAAAGCTTATATATTTCTGTTTATATAAATGAAAAGAAATTCTACAAATAATATTTCGAGTTATAACGATTTTAAATTACCTCACTTTTTAATAACTATTAAATTAAAAAAAAAAATATGAGACATTATGTCACATGCTTTTGTTTCAAAATGATATGGTAAACAATCAGAAAAAATTTCAAAATTTCAACAGAATAAATAACAATTACTTGATAATGTGTGCATTGCTGAGAGAATGTATTAAATTAAGGATTTCATTTCCGACAATTCCATTTTTGTTTAAACACATAGCCTTCACTAGGCTCGGTAAGAAATTTTCAATCTAAATATTAATTCTATGGTATTGTTATTTAGAGCCCTCCCCCTCCCTTTTAATATTTTTAAATGATTTTTTTTCACACAGGGTGCAGTACGTAAATTTTATTGTGCATTTCTACTTTTTCAATTGTTTGTTACAGTTTCAGGTAGCTTTCATTAGAAAAAGTAAAAAGCTATCTATATTGCAACCGTCCGGAGAAAAGCACTTCCGGAAAATTTTGGTATATTTTCATCGATCATGACCCCCAGACCCCAAAACCACCCTCCGTTCAAATGTTGACATATATATATATATATATATATATATATACAGGGTGTATCTAAACTATTGGGCAAAATTTTAAGAGGTGATAGTACACATCAAGACAAACAATATTGAATCGGAAACTAAGGGACCCAAACGTCTTCCGAAGGAGATAGGTGCCATTAAAGTTTAGGAACTAAAATTTCAAATAAGCATAAAAAACGGAATATTTTGTCGATTGATTTGCGGTTTTCACTAAAACTACTCTTTGTGTCAGCATTTTCTTTAGAATAAGTTGTAAAGATAAACTTCAAAAAATGCCAATAGAGGGCGCTTTAGACTTTGGAGTAACAAACAATTATTTTTTGCCGTTGATTTTGCATCTCATTAAATGTTTTCGGAAGCTTAGACTTAAACTTAAATTTTGAGCTCAAAATCTGAATAGTTGTGAGTGCTTAAGTAGCGTAAACTGAACTGTGTTTAGAGGTTCAAATTTCAAATGATTATAAAAAACGGAAAAATATGTCGATTCCTTTGTGGTTTTTGCTAAAACTACTCTTTAAATCAGTCTTTTCTTAAAAAAAAATTATAAAGATAAATTTCAAAAAATGCCGATAGAGGGTGCTTTAGACTTTTGAGCAACGAACAAGTATTTTTTGTGGTTATTTTTTGCATCTCATTAATTTTTTTTAAAAAGCTTAGACATAAACTTGAATTATGAGCACAAAATCTGAATCATTGGGAGTGGTTAAGTAGCGCAAACTGAACTGAGTTGAAGTGGAGGGCAAGTTCAAATTTCAAATGATTATAAAAAAAAAGAAAAAAATTGGTTGATTCGTTAGCGGTTTTCCTTTAGAGAAAACCGCAAGCAATTTTCTTCAGTATTTCCGTGAGTATTTTCTTAAAAATAAATTAAAAAAATTTCGTTAGAGGGCGCTTTGAACTTAAGAGTAATCAACAGCTATGTTTGACCGTTATTTTTTGTATCTAATTAAATACTTGCAAAAGCTTAGATTTAAATTTCGAGCTCGAATTCGGAATCATTGGGAGGGGTTAAGAAGCGCAAATTGAACTGTGTTCAGGAGTTGAAATTTACCCCCCCCCCCCCTCCGCCACCTCAAACACAGTTCATTTTTGCGCTACCTAATTACTCCCAACGATTCAGAATTTGAGCTCAAAATTTAAGTCTAAGATTTTGCATTTAATTAGATACAAAAATTAACGGTTGAAAATAGCTGTTGGTTACTCTTAAGTTTAAAGCGCCTACTAACAAAATTTTTTGAAAGTTATTTTAAAAATTTATTTTCAAATAAACATTTACATATTACATACACATTGACATAAAGAATAGTTTTAGCGAAAACCGCAAACGGATCGACTAATTTTTCCTTTTTTATAATCATTTGAAATTTGAACCTGCCCCTCCCCTTGAACTCAGTTCAGTTTGCGCTACTTAACCACTCCCAGTGATTCACATTTTGTGCTCAAAATTCAAGTTTATGTCTAAGCTTCTAAAAAAAATTAATGAGATGCAAAAAATAACCGTAAAAAATAGTTGTTCGTTACTCCAAAGTCTAAAGCGCCCTCTATCGACATTTTTGAAAATTTATCTTTCTAATTTATTTTCGAGGAAATACTGATTTAAAGAGTTGTTTTAGCGAAAACCGCAAACGAATCACCAATTTTTCCGTTTTTTATAATCATTTGATATTCGACCTCTAAACACAGTTCAGTTTGCGCTACTTAACCACTCCCAACTATTCATATTTTGAGCTCAAAATTTAAGTTTAAGTCTAAGCTTCCGAAAACATTTAATGAGATGCGAAAAATAACGACAAAAAATAATTGTTCGTTACTCCAAAGTCTAAAGCGCCCCCTATCGGCCTTTTTTGAAATTTATCTTTACAGTTTATTTTGATGAAAATACTGACATAAAGAATAGTTTTAGTGAAAACCGCAAATCAATCGACAAATTTTTCCGTTTTTTATGTTTATTTGAAATTTTGGACCCTAAACTTTAATGGCGCCTATCTCCTTCGGAAGACATTTGGGACCCTTAGTTTCCCGTTCATTATTGTTTGTCTTGATGTGTACTATCACCCCTTAAAGTTTTGCCCAATAGTTTCGATACACCCTGTATATATATATATATATATATATATATATATATATGTATGATTTTTGTCACGCTGTAACTATCGTATTTATGAACCGATTTGAATGAAACTTGGTATGTACATAGTACATAGAAATGGCTCAACCGAGTTCGTTGGGCAGCATCAGATGCCATCTTGTTTCAAAATGGTGTCCATTTAAATTTATCAAAAATCTTTTAAATGTATAATGATGTACAAAGAAAAATTTAGAAATTGAGGAAAGATTCTTTCTAAAGTGTTTGATATTAATAATGAATTACGGAATACTTTTTTGCTTTGTCTTTACCTTAAAAAGCGCGTGAGATATAGCAGTTTGGATTTTTAATGTGGATGACATTTTTTTTAATCAATTTGCCAGCGACAGCCCTTGTATATATTAATCGATTTCGATGTGAGTGTGCTCTTGTGCATGAATTAAGATTTCGACCAAGCTCATTGGATTGTTTTATAAATATAATATCGTGTGGGTTCGAATTACTTGTACTGTAATTCCACCAGGGAAACAACCTTTATAGTTCCATCATTTATTTACACTATCATACAATAGCCGCTCACGCAGCAACCGAAAAACAAAACATTCTTACATCTCCGATCTTATTTGGCCAACATGCATTGCCTCACAAAACAGATTACGGTATTGTTGCGCCATCTGCATTTAGGAAGTGCTACTATTCGAAGATATCACACCCCTCTCCTCATAGTTCAAACGAACTACAGGCAATCTTGGTCTATTGCTTCTTCGAACTGGAACACTTTTCTTCGAGTCCTCATTATTATTTTTAGTCACAGTGTCCTTTACAGATATATCTGTCATAGCATCATTTTTATTACTCACAACAGTACCTGTTACAATATCATGTGAAGGCTGAGATTTGTTTGGTTCCATAATATTCTCATTATCACGTTGGTCTTTTATTTTTCCATTAATCTCAGAAAAACGGTTTTATTAACCCTTTCATCATTATCATAAGCATTGTAATTTTTACCACTATAACCCATATTTTCAACTCTTTCTGACATTTTTTTGTTATTGTGGTCATTTTCTTCAATTCTTTCAGATTTTTCGTAACTTATCTCTCTGTTACGTCTCAACTGATTTACATGACGCTTACACATTATTCCGTCACATCTATTTACTAAAACCCATCTACTTCCTAATAATTTTATAATTTTTCCTTTTACCCATTTCTCCCCCTTTCCAAAATTTTTAACGAAAACTAATTCATGAAGCTTAAATTTGTGCAGGGGTTGCTGTATTTTAGGTTTTGATGGTAATACCAAATGAAGGGCTGTTCGAATTGGCCTTCCAAACATTAATTCAGCAGGAGTTTTACCAGTCACCGAATGAGGAGTTGAATGATTTTCTAACAAAAGTCGTGCAATTGATAATGATATGTCATTTTTATCCAGTTTCCTAAGGCAATTTTTCACAGTTTGCACGTATCTTTCCGCCCGTCCGTTCGACGACGGATGATATGGTGGAATAGGTGTATGCTTAATTCCATTATTTTTAAGAATTTCCTCAAATTCCTCACTTGTGAACGCGGATCCATTATCACTGACTAATTCTAAAGGTAATCCAAATGTCGCAAAAATTCTTCTTAATGCTCTAATAGTATTTCTACTATCGGTCCTGGGCACTACTTCTACTTCTAACCATTTTGTATAAGAATCAACTACTATTAAAAAAAATTTCCCTTCAAACGGACCTGCATAATCTATGTGAATCCTTTCCCAGGGTAATTCAGACTTCCATTCTAAAGGTTTCATTTTTGGATTATCCCTCGCGCACATTTGGCATCTACTACATGAATTTACTATTTGTTCAATTTTCTTATCCATGTTTGGCCACCAAACCACCCCTCTAGCTTTAGCTTTCATGCTAGACATACCCTGATGAACAGAATGCAACAATTTCAATATATATTCTCTACCTTCCTCTGGCACAATTACTCTATGCCCCCATAATAAACAATTTTCTAAACAGGAAATTTCATCCCTTCTGCGAAAATAAGGTTGATATTCTTCTGCTTTAACCTTTCGAGGCCATCCGTGTAGTACCCACTCTAAAATTTGTTTAGTTACAGGATTTTCAGTTGTCCACTTTGCAATCCTTTTTGAAATGCTTTATCATGCTTTTCTGACCATGTCCACTTAACATTATTATCTAATAATCTATGTAAAGGTTCTAAGACATCTGAAATATTAGGTAGGAAGTTTCTATAATAAGAAATTAAGCCTAAAAATGAACGCAATTGTGACACATTATTTGGAATAGGTGCATTGAAAATAGCATTAACTTTTTCTGGCATAGGTCTAATTCCTTCCTGAGAAATTTTATGTCCTAAATAGCAAACTTCCGAAACCATAATTTTTAACTTTTCCTTATTTAATCTTATACCATGCTCAGAAAAGCATTTCAGAACACTTTCAACTCTTTCAGAATGTTCTGATTCATTCCTAGCACTTATGATTACATCATCTAAAAATACACCAACATACTCATATTTTTTTAATATATTCTCTATTTTTCTCTGGAACATTCCAGGAGCACACTTTACGTCAAAAGCTAATCTTAAAACATTAAATAATCCTTTATGAGTATTAATAGTTAAAATTTTACTACTTTCATTATCTACAGGTTGTTGTAAATAAGCATCTTTTAAATCAAAAACAGTAAAGAATTTTCCACCTGATAATTTAGAGAATAATTCTTCCATCCTAGGAAGAGGATAATTATCGTTTTCTGTATTTGAGTTTACTGTGGCTCTATAATCACCACAAATTCTAACAGTACCATTTGGTTTTGGAACAATTACTATAGGACTAGCCCAATCTTAATGATCAACAGGTTTCAAAATACCCTCTTTTGTTAATCGTTCCAATTCCAAATCAGTAGCTCTTCTCAAAGCAAACGGAACAGGTCGAGACTTAAGAAAAACTGGTTTTGCATCCTTTTTCAAATTTATTGAAACGGGAGGACCTTTTATTGTACCGATCCCGTCAGCAAAAACATTTGGAAAATTTCTAATTAAATCATCTTTCGAAATACTTTTAATCATATTTACATTAGGCCAAAATAATTTTGATGCTTTTAACCAAGTTTTTCCAATTAGACTCGGACCTTGCTCTTTAATAACTAACATTTTTAAATCAGGTATACAATATTCATCAACAAAAACATCTACTTTTAACTCACCTAATACAGTTAAAAAATCTTTAGTATAAGTTTGTACCTTAACTTTAGATTTAATTAAAGGTAGCTTACCTGAGAACAATTTTTCTGCCACATTTTTACTTACTATAGTATGCGCCGCCCCGCTATCAATTTCAAATTTAACATTCACACCATTTATTTTTACATTTTTTTGCCATGTTACACTATTGGAGTTGTAGTCCACACAATTAAAACAATATTCCTCTTGAACAGTTTTAATTTTACTGTTTTTGTTCTGTTTATCATTTTTCATCATAAATTTTCGATTCCTACAACAAATTCTTAGGTGACCAAATTTGTGGCACAGATGGCACTCAGCATTCTTGAAAGGGCACATTTTAGGATTGTGGTGTTTCGCACATCTGAAACAAGGTTTCTCAGACGCGAGTTTTTCTTCTTTGGGCTTAAATGGGTGAGAGAACTTTTCTGGTTTCGGTTTCTCCACTCTAGCGCGCACTTGGTTGACAGCTGTACTTTCGCCTATATGTAGTGATTTCACACCGGCTTCCGCTGATTCAAAAGATTCTGCGATCTCCACCGCAGTCTGGAAATTTAATTCCTTACAATCGAGCAGCTTTTGTTGTATCTTTTCATCTTGTATTCCGAATACAAGCTGGTCACGCAGGCGGTCATTTAAGGTGTTTCCGAAATTACAGAATTCAGACAATCTTCTAAGTTCTCTTACAAACTCAGCTATGCTTTCCCCTGTCTTTTTAAGACGTTTCTGAAATTTGAATCTTTCTACAATTTCACTTGGACAAGGAGAAAAATGTTCTTTAGCTTTTTTTAAAAGATCTTCATATTTTATCTCCTTTAACGTCTTCGGGACAATAATGTCTCTTAAAATCGTAAATGTTGTCGTACCAACAGAACTAAGCAAAATATTCTTTTTCATTTCTTCATTCTTTATATTATTCGCACAGAAATAAAAATCCATTTTCTCAACATAAATAGTCCAAGGAACCTTTGAGTCATATTCTTCTAGCCGACCCAGTGAAATAATTTCTTTTTCAACAGCCATTTCTTTTCCCGGCGTTTACTTTTTTTTTCACAATATTTTTCTTAACAAAATAATATGGGTAAATAATCCCATCCTCGTCGCCACTTTAAAATATCGTGTGGGTTCGAGTTACTTGTACTGTAATTCCACCAGGGAAACAACCTTTATAGTTCCATCATTTATTTACACTATCATACAATAGCCGCTCACGCAGCAACCGAAAAACAAAACATTCTTACATCTCCGATCTTATTTGGCCAACATGCATTGCCTCACAAAACAGATTACGGTATCGTTGCGCCATCTACATTTAGGAAGTGCTACTATTCGAAGATATCACAATAAATTATATTTTTTTAAAATGGCATACACTTCATGATATCGTGGAATTTCGAGACCCTATAAATCGCTTAAAATAAAACCAGCTTCAATAAAAGATGACTAATTTATAAAAATTCCCATTAATATTCAGTATTGCGAAAAACGAGTATTCAATCTTATATAATCGGACTCCACTAATTTGAGCTTCGTATGTTTGAATAACATAACTTAATTTAAAATAAATAAATAAAAAAATAAGGTATATGAAAGCTACCTTTTCCTCCCGGCACTGCCGGAAGGACTTTTTTATGTGCAGATGCTTCTACTTTGAAAGCAGTTCTGAAAATAAAACTATTTTCGCCTTAAGAAATGGTTACAAAAGCTGAAAAAGTACAAACACACAACAATATATATCAATTTAAAATTTCACATAAAAAAAAAAAAAAAGTAAAAAAAAAATACTAAAATACAAGTTAGAAAATTCTAAGAAATTTTCCCGTGAATTTAACATTAAATATTGACATTTAGCCACGGGACTGGTGTAGGTTCTTAAGAGTCATGGGAAGTATCACACTAGTCATGGGGAGAAACGAACACACTAATGTAAATTCTAAGGGAGCGTTATTTTATAATATTTAACATGGATATAAATATTGTTTAGTAATTTCTGTGTAGGATAACTGAGGGCGATGTACCTGCGGTAGTTTTTTAATTTTTAGATCTTAGTTTTAGACTTTTTTTTAGTTTTCCTTCATTTACAGAATTGGTTTGGAAATTGAAACTACCCAAATATATATACAAAATCTATAACTAAAATAGGAAAATGAAAAGTAGCCCAGTAGATCATCTATTGTATATATATATATATATATATATATATATATATATATATATATATATATATATATATATATATATATATTAAAATCAAAGCGAGAAAATTGAAAATAACGCTCCCATAGGATTAATATTAGCATTCTTGTTCCTTCTTGTGAATATTGAAATAACCTCTTAAGGTGATTTTGTGAAACCATTTCTACAAATTACTTTTGTATTTTTTTCGATAATATATTTTAATGCTTATACCCATATTGAATGAATCTTTTTCTTTAAGGTACTTGATGTTGGTCAACCCTGTGTGTGGTACAAACTACAAATAATCAATTGGCGGATAATCAAACTGCAGCAAGTGGGCAAAACTATTGGAATTTTTATATAAATGTAAATGACACACTGTGTAGAAGAAAATAAATTGTATACATAAATATTAAAACAATGCATCATGATATAGTGTATTAATGTAATTTAATCGTTGTAATAAATATCTTTTTATATTTTAATTGCTTGTTTTAAATATGTCTGAATCATAATGATATACATTTATTTTGTAAATGTTCTAAAATATTTATATTTGTAGTTTTAATATGATTCTCAAACCCTCTCCTTAACAATGCGAAGTTTTAATACAATTTTAAACTTATTTTTAAGCATGAATGTATAAATTTAGTCTTGACTATTTAAATATTTGGAAGGAAAATACATTTTTCATTTTTTATTAACTTTTTTTCGCGTTATAGGCAATTTTGCCCACGACAACTAGTTTTTACTTTTCTTGATCTGTAGGGAGAATTAAAGTTTGTTATTAAGATTATAAGCTATAAATTACATATCAATATAGAATAATATAATTGCACATTTCCATAAAAAAAATTAAAAAGTGGTGATTTGCTAGACAGTGACATTCTTAAACTTTTAAATGAATGTAAGAAATTTTAGATTTGTATGTTGAGAAAATAAAAATAAAAATCCCAATTTCCAAGTAAGTAACAAGAATATTATTGTATATGTATAATTTTGACCACTTTTATTAATTATACTTTATTTTTTGAAAGTGTATGTGATTTGTATTCTCTTCACGCCCTTCTGATCCTTTAGTTTTTATAATTATGTCTGTGAAACAACAAAAAAAGTGTGAAATAATTTTTCGGCAGTCAGTACTCTTGAATTATTTGTTAATATTTAATAAAATTTAATAAATTGTTACTATTTATTAAAAATAATATAAGATCAATTAATTTTTTTCAGTTTTAATAATTTATAGAAATGTAAGAAAGTAATTTAATATTAGCATTTTATTTTATCAGAGATCATCTCACATTATCATAGCGGTTACAAATGTAAACACTTTTTTGTGATTTTTATTTTTAATTCACTAAGTGCATACTACTTTTACAACATCTTTATACCCCTATTTTAAAATAATAATTTTCGCTGTATATTTAAATCTGAAATGTGACAGCAGTAACTATTTTAAAATAGTGGTATAAAAAATAAATGTAGAAAAGGTGTAGTAATTGGCAGCTATGTAAGTATAATTCAAATTCATTGTTTTTAGTTACATTTTACCATAATTTTTTTTGAACAATTGTACGTAATGACAAAAAACAGAAAGAAAAAAAATATTTCTTAAGAAATACAGAAAATTTAATATTTATGAAAAATAATATATATATATATATATATATATATATATATATATATGTATTGTTTTTTACCAGCATGCATATCATTGCACAACTTGATGATCTACAAATGGTTTTACTAAAATTTTTATCAAGATATTTAAATGTATCCTCACATATCTAATATTTCTCGCCAAAATAAGTTTTTATAATAAGAGTGAGACTTGTGCTTACCATGTATATTCGTCGATTCTGATTACAGTATAACACATAAGAATATCCCATGTTTGACAGGATAATATAAAACAAAAAAGGACTGTAAAGAGAAACTTGTTTGTTTTAAAATATGCAATGGGTATGACAAGAGTTTAAAATGACTATGTTTTAGAAATGATGCTTGGTAAGTGTTATCCATTATAAGCAATATAAATTTCTAGACAATATCTGAAATATATCATCCCCTAACATATTCTGTCTTGTGGAAGCGGCTACCTCTGCTTGAGACAATCTTGAGACAAGACCCACATTCATTCTCACCTCAAGAGAGTAGAAGTAGCAATTCTGTCACAAGACGATGCGTTCGTGATGATAGATTCCAGACATCGTCTTGAAATCTATATTGCTCGCAATGGAAGACACTTTCCAGAAGTCATTCCTGAAAAATAGTCATTTTAAACTCTCGTCATATCTATTCTATATTTTTAACAAATAAGTTTCTCATTAGAGTCGTTTTTGTTTTTTTTAACCTGTCAAATGTGGGAGGTTTTTTTTTGGATCATCCTGTATTTTTACGGTATATATACCGTATATTTCATTTACGGTACACATACTGATTACAAATGATTTTACGGTACATATACCGCACATTTAATTTACGGTATATATGTTGTATAAATATTTTTTACGGTACATATGTCGTACATTTAATTTACGGTATCTGTGCTGTAAAAATATTTTTTACGGTACATATACCTTACATTTAATTTACGGTATATATGCTGTAACGATATTTTTTTAAGGTACATATACTTTAAATACTTTACGGTACATATACCGTCCAGTTAAATTACGGTACATATACTTTAAATATTTTACGGTACATATACCACAAAATATTTAAATTTATGTTCAGTTAAATTACGGTACATGTACTTTAAGTATTTTACGGTATATATACCGTCCAGTAAAATTACGGTAAAAGGAAGTGTCACAAAGTTGACGGTATAACCACCGTAATTCGAGACCAAAATTTTTTACAGTGCAGGTCAAATATTGAGTTATTTGGGTCAGTTTGGGATAATTCGTAGTTTCATGCTGAAGAATGAACCTGCATCGTTGGTTGTTTTTTCTCATTTTTTCAAAAAAAAAATCTTGAAATGAGCAGGTTGTGTGCCATTTTGTAATAACTCATCTACAATTCGCTTAAAGGATTATAGCTACACGCCCATTGATATAAAAAATAAACAACGATATATGCTTCCAAATGCTTTTTGCGCGAACAATTTTGGTTGGGTTTTACTCATTTTGAATGACCTGTATTCAAATATTGTTTACTTTTTAAATCCAGCAGATGGATTTAAGATTCGCCATCTGTGTAGATGTTATTCTCGACTTTTGACCCAAAGCGATTATACTTTGAGCATTGTTTTACACCAATTGACTCGAGCCTTATTTTATGATGATCAAATTACCCTGAATTCAACGCGCACGAAGCTTTTTTACGGCTATATTTTCGTGTAAAATATTGTGTATATATTTTTCTTAATAACGCCAAAGAGATTCCTAAGTTTTCGATACGTCATATAATGATCTTGCTTTATTAGCTCATGCAAAGCAATAACGATTTTGTGAGAGCAATCGACTTTAGAAGACTTTCTATAAATTCTTGTTCAAGCGAACAACGGCGACGATTGAATTAACTAAAGCTGTGTTAAATGATGGTTTTAGATGGTGCTTGATCGCCAAAATTTTAAGTGATTTCATCGATGCGCTGTTGTAGAGATAATTTATCTCGAAATTCATAGGAAAAATCGCATAATAATTTGCCCTAACTAATTCCATTTTTTGACTGAGATAAATTTTTCAAGTTACTAATCAACACGAATATTTTTCACGTGACAAAATTTTTTGACTTCATATATAGTAAAATATGTCAAACTTTACCATGCACATATCAGATGTCGCCTAGCAACACCACTGTTGCCGATTCCGGATACATAACTAGCAACCTCGCAAAATGAACTAAATTCAGAAGCAGTGCAAATTGTTTATTCAAAAACTATAAATTCCTTCTTTTTATTTGTAAAAACCAACAAAATTCGCATTTCATTAAATGTAATCTAAAGCGCATTGTTTAAATGACACTGCACGATTAAACTACCTTCAAGTAACATTAATATTTGAAATTAGTCTTCAAATTTTGTAATCGGAATGTACATGAAAATCCTACAAGTGCCTCGAAAGGAACAAGAAAAGTAAATTAAATTAACAATTCTAATGAATTTTCAAATTGTTGCATGCATTAGAAAAATTTTTTAAGTAAAAGAAAAACCATGAAAAAGGTGGATTTTTAAAACCATTTTTTAAGTAGCCGTGTTTATTCTACTAGAAGAAATAAATGTCCTAATTTTCTTTGGACGTTAAGGCAATGTCAAAATTTAATCAGAATGTTTGTAATAGAATGGTTTTAATTTTAATAGGATTTAAGCTACTAAATTTAATTATTATTATTTTCATTAAAGTTCTGTCATAAATTAATTTTATGTAACAGAAAAAAAAAATTCAAAGCAAAAAATGTAATTGCATATAAATAATAATACATAATCAATAATTTAGCATATTTAAAATATTTTAGTATATTTATTTTTTAGTGTATTTTTCAGCAGCTAACATTTTTTAACAACTTTTTTTGTAAAATAGTATAACAAAAATTGTATCTTAGAAAAATAAATTTAAAATATTTTTTCTTTATTAAAGTTTAAATTTTACATAAAATATGTAAAAAACTGAATAATTTGTAAACTTTTTTCTATTACCAAATGGGGGATATTTTAAAATGATTAAATTATAGTTGATTTTTTAGAAACTAAAGTATTTTTTGTTTTCCGTATTTTTTAACCAATTTAAAGGTACACTGTAATTGATTAGCTGCAAATCTGAGATTGGATAACCAAACTGCGAGTTTCATATTTTTTAGAATATATACACAAAAACTTCTAATTCCAGACTAATAAATAGAAAGCATACTTGTGAGAACAAATTAGGTATAAATGAGCGTTGCTGCACGAATAAAATTTGTTTTTCGAAATGTCTTATTTTAAGGAATATTTGTAAAAGACAATACAAAACACAAATTTTGCATCAAGAATGAAATCAATCAAAAAACTAGCTGTCGAGATGTCTGTAATCATATTTTCCACACTTCGACTTTTCATAGAACAATCAAATTTCAATTGAAATATATATTTTAATTGGTTATGAGCGTAATCAGACGCAGTAAACAGTTAGTTAATTTGATAATCATTTTAGGAGTTATAAGGATGTTTCTTTTAAGCAGTTCGGTACTGCTTGATAAACTTCTCAATCAAAAAACTATCATCAAACTATAAGCTTTAATTCCAATATAGGTTTTGGTAAGTTTTCACTTGTCATTAGACACGTTATACATATTTTTTACATCAGCAAGGAATTTTTAATTCGACGCTCTATTTGTATTTTTATTAATCTTTTTCGATTTTTTTCAATATTTTCAATAAAAACTATGAAAATTAGTATAATTTTGCGAGTAGTTTGGTAATTTTTATAATTTGTGAAAATTGGTTGACAACATTATCATATAGCATCTGCAATTTCACAACATAGCATTACTATGTATATTAAAAATAATTAATTATGTGTTTACATTTTATTTTGGAATTGCAATGTGTTTTATAAATATTTTCCACATGTTTTATTTCCATGTTTTATATTATGCATACCATGTTTATTAAGAATTACTGTGGTCTACAAAGTTTCGGTAATGATACAAAATAGTAAGAAAAAAACAGAATTCCTTTTTTCTAGTAACTATTATTTTATAGCTTTGGTGATATGATGCATGCATCGTGGTTTTAAAAAAATGCTATTCCG
The DNA here is from genome assembly GCA_964019185.1 of Maratus speculifer. Classification (NCBI taxonomy): domain Eukaryota; kingdom Metazoa; phylum Arthropoda; class Arachnida; order Araneae; family Salticidae; genus Maratus; species Maratus speculifer. The sequence goes on along the minus strand of OZ025291.1, from coordinate 264,508,831 downwards.
CATTTTACTATCACTGGATACTGTAGGATGATTTTGCAAAGAAAGAGATATAGCATTGCGTGTTTTTCATGTAACAATAGTCTGACTAAGATTTTTTAAGACGTTTTTAAAATGTCATATTACGACTAGATTAAACAAAAGTAAAAAAAAAAAATTGTAGCATTTTTGAATTTTTATCACAAATTACTAATTCAGAAAAGGATTCCCTAATTTAAATTTAAAGGGTGAAACATACGTTTGAATGAAAAGAAACGCGAACTGTTTGTTAATAATTAATAAAACCTTATTATTATTATTATTAAATGGTGAAACATAATGAAGTCATAACAGTAAATCTATCTACATATACTGACATTTAAAAAAATAACTTTTAAAACATTTTAAATATAAGGAACACATTAGTGACAGCCATGCCATAAAGGGTTAAATTAAAATTTCATTTAGTTTTATTGTGACTTTTTAATAATTCTATGCATTGTACAATTTAATATTTTATATTGCCAAATAGAAAAACAATGTACTTGCAAATGGATTTTAAGTTAATAGCAGGCTCACAGCGCTCGTAAATATATCAATATATCCTACCATTTTTTTCAAATAAAAAAAGCCATGATAGATTGTTTTAATAACAAGAATAAAGATTTCAATAAAGAAGTCGTTTCAAAACTTTGGTATTAAAACAACAAAGTTTTAGGTAAGCTGTGAACCCCGTTTATATAAATTAAATAGTTCAGCATTTGTTTCTGGCTTACATTTCATAATGAATTTTAAGCTTTACATTCCAACAGAAATTATATAAATAAATAGCATTCTTTAGATATGTACACGCTTAGACATGTACGCAACAATTCATACTTAAAACAATGACTTTTTTAGAATAAAAAAAAATCGCAGTCTTTTGCTAATTTTATAATGTTGAATCCTGGAATGAGAGAAATATGGAAGTAACTCTTTTAATAAATGTCAAACAAAAATATTTAACACACGATTGCTAGCATATAAAGAAATATTAAAATACAACTATAAAATATATATTTTTTAGGATAATGTTGAAGTAAAGCATTATAGTAATTAATCATAAAAGTACAAAATTCTCAATATAGCAAAATCTAAAAAGAAAAAGAAAAAGAAAAAAAATGAAATTTTATTATTACAATTATAAAATTTCTTCTTTTTTATATTTGGAAGTAGGGTTTTTTTTTATCCCTAGTACATTTTTCGACAAATCTATGTATTAGATTTTTTATTAGCCCATCATTATGAGGAGGAAAAAAAGTCATGAATGTATGTATGCGGAAAAACATGCATTTTTTAAAGTTACAAACATATCTAAAATGCATAACAATTAATTTGGGAGTTGTCAGAGGGAATGTGAGATATAGATTCCAGAAAAAAATTGCATTGAATAAAAGTTAGTGCACGTACATATCTATATCAGTTTTTAAAAACCTCTATCATTAACGGGTTTAAACTTTTTAAAAATTTAATGAAGATAAAATGAGGCTGTTAGATGTCAATCCGATTGACGTTTTTTTTTTTTTTTTTTTTTTTTTTTTTTTTTTTTTAGAAATTTTGGTAATGACATGATTGGGTTGAATTTTTTCTATATATGTATATTAAGCTTATGAATTACCCTTGAATATAAGACTATTAATAAGTATAATTAATACATAGGGGATAAAAAATAGGAATTTTTTAAAAGATAAATAACTTTATATGTATAAAAATATTATTTTATCTGATAGGTTGACTTTTGAAAGTCTCAAATATTGATTTCTTGGTTTTTTTCTGGGATTTTTTTTTTAATATCCAATAAAATATTCCTCAAATAATCTATAGAAAATTTGATTTTAAGTACTTCAAATTTTATACGTTTTACCAGTTACAATACTTTCATTTGATGAGTGATTAAATAAAGTGATAAAAACTAACAGAATATTTTATTACTCCCAATTATTTTATTACCCCTAAAACATACGTGTAAAAAACACCAAATTTTGAAACTTTCGGTTAAATTTATTTAAAAGCTTTTAGATTTTAATTATTTAAAATTCATGTTTACAATTGACATACACACAAAAAAGTACTCGTTCATTCTTGATAAAAATAAATAAAACACTTCAATTATTTTATTACTTCTAAAATACTCAAGTAAAAATCACCTAAATCGCAAACTTTCGTTTGCGTTTAAAAATTTATTTTTTCTATAAATATAATATCTTTGCAAATTTATTTAACAGATTTTTTTTTAAATATTTAAAATCCATGTTAACATTAGACGCCCAGAAAAACATTTTTACTCGATCATTCTTAAATATTCAATGTTTACTTTTCCTCTCCTCAATAAATCGACGACGGGGCAAATCCTTTATGTATTGACTCAAGGTAAAGTATTTATGTTTTCTTACACAATACTGTGAAATAGTTTGCATTTCTTTATAGTTTTTTTAAACAAGCTGTTATGCTATGTTTTATTATGTAAACATAAATTTAATTACTTACACTTACACTTAAAATTACAGAATGTCATTTAGGAGTTAGAAAGTCTGACGTTGAAAGTTAGATTCAAGGAAAAAATGTGCACAATAAAAGTTAGTACCAGTAAATCAGTTTTAAAAAAATTCTCTCATTGACGAAGTTAAACTTATAAAGTTTTTAATGAAGATAAATAATTTATTCCTCTCTACTTTTACTGGGGTTATTTAAATATAATGCACTATGATCTTCAATTAATGTACAGAGAAATTCCTTATAAGTACTTGAAATTTTATGCGTTTTATCAGTAAAAATATTTTCATTTGAAAAGTGATTAAAAAATTATAAAAACAAATTGAAATCATTATTACTCCCAAAGAGAACACTTTATTTATCCCAATTGTTCTATTACTCCAAAAACACAGGTGTAAAATCACCAAATCCCAAATCTTTTGTTTACATTTATGAATTAATTTTTCTATAAACAAAATATCATGACAAATTTATTTAAAAGCTTTTAGATTTTAAATATATGAAATCCGCATTAGCATTTGACGCACACTAAAAAATTTACAAAATCATTCTTAATAGAAACATATAAAACAATTCAATTATTTTAATATTCCTATAACACACACGTGTAAAAAATTTAAATCTCGTTTTTTCGTTAACATTTAAATTTTTTTTTCTATAAATAATATATCAACGTTTCAAATTTATTTAAAAGTTATTAACAGTGTTCCCCGAACTGGATTCGGACAAAAACATTTTACTTGCTTCGTTACTAGAAACTATTTGATACCACCAATTTGCAACTGTAAATTTATCTTTTTTCATTCACTGTAAAAACATTTGGTCACAAATCACGGTGGTTATACTGTCAACTTTGTGACACTTCCTTTTACCTTAATTTAACTGCACGGTATATATACCGTAAAAAACTTAAAGTACATGTACCGTAATTTAACTGAACATAAAATTAAATATTTTGTGGTATATGTACCGTAAAATATTTAAGGTATATGTACCGTAATTTAACTGGACGGTATATGTACCGCAAAGTATTTAAAGTACATGTACCTTAAAAAATATCGTTACAGCACATATACCGTAAATTAAATATATGGTATATGTACCGTAAAAAATATTTTTACAGCACAGATACCGTAAATTAAATGTTCGACATATGTACTGTAAAAAATATTTATACAACATATATACCGTAAATTAAATATGCGGTATATGTACCGTAAAAACATTTGTAATCAGTATGTGTACCGTAAATGAAATATACGGTATATATACCGTAAAAATACAGGATGATAAAAAAACCCTCCCACATTTGACAGGTTAAAAAAAACGAAAACGACTCTAATGAGAAACTTATTTGTTAAAAATATTGAATAGATATGACGAGAGTTTAAAATGACTATTTTTCAGAAATGACTTCTGGAAAGTGTCTTCCATTGCGAGCAATACACAATTCAAGACGAAGTCTGGAATCTATCATCACGAACGCACCGTCTTGTGTGAGAATTGCTACTCTACCTGAATTTTTCTCTTGAGGTGACAATGAGTGTAGGTCTTGTCTCAAAATTGTCTCAAGCAGAGGTAGCAGCTTCCACAAGACATAATATGTTAGGTGATGATATAATTCAGATATTCTCTAGATATTTGCATCGCTTATAATGAGCAACACTTACCAAGCATTATTTCTAAAGCATAATCATTTTAAACTCTTGTCAAACCCATTCTATATTTTAAAACAAATAAGTTTCTCTTTACAGTCATTTTTTGTTTTATATTATCCTGTCAAACATGGGATATTCTTATGTGTTATTCTGTAATTAGAATCACCGAATTACATGGTAAGCATGAAGTCTTACTTATTATAAAAATTTATTTTGGCGGAAAATATTAGATATGTGAGGATACACTTAAATATTTTGATAAAAATTTTAATAAGACCATTTGTTGGCCATCAAATTGTGCAAAGACATGTATACTGCTACAAAAACAAAAAAATACATTTTATTTTTATTTTTTATAAATATTAAATTTTCTGTATTTGTTAAAGATTTTTTTTGTCATTATGTATAGTTGTTGAAAAAAAATATGGTAATATATAACTAAAAACAATGAATTGCGCAATTACACTTACATAGCTGTCAACTACTACATCTTTTTAGACATTTATTTTTATACCTTGATTTTAAAACAGTTATTACTGCCACATTTCAGGTTTAAATATATAGCGAAAATTATTATTTTAAAATAGAGGTATAAAGATGCTATAAAAGTAGTATGCACTTAGAGAATTAAAAAAAAACAGAAAAGTATTTACATATGACCGCTATGATAATGTGAGATGATCTCTGGTAAAATAAAATGCTAATATTAAATTTCTTTCTTTCATTTCTGTAAACTATTAAAACTTTAAATAATTAATAGATCTTATATTATTTTTATTAAATAGTAACAATTTACTAAATTTTATTAAATATTAACAAATAATTCAAGAATACTAATTGCTGAAAAATTATTTCACACTACTTTTGTTGTTTGAAAGTCATAACTATAAAAGCTAAAGGATCAGAAGGACGTGAAGAGAATACAAACACATACAATTTCAAAAAATAAAGTAAAATTAATAAAAGTGGTCAAATTTATGCACATAAATATACATATTTTAATATCCTTGTTAATTACTTGGAAATTGTTTTTTTCTTTAATTTCTTAACATACAAATCTAAATTTTCTTACATTCATTTAAATGTTTAAGAATATCACTGTCTAGCAAATCACCACTTTTGTATATATTTATTTATTTATTTATTTTATTTTATGGAAATGTGGTATTATAATATTCTTACAAGAATTGATATATAGTTTATAGCTTATAATCTTAATAACAAACTTTAATTCTCCACACAGATCAAGAAAAGTAAAAAAATAGTTGTTGTGGACAAAATTGCTTATAACGCGAAAAATAATTAATAAAAAATGAAACATGTATTTTCATTCCAAATTTCTAAATAATCAAGACTAAATTTATACATTCATACTTAAAAATAAATTTAAAATTGTACCAAAGCTTTGCATTGTTAAGGAGATGGTTTGAGAATCACATAAAAATTCAAAATATAAATGTTTTAGAACATTTGCAAAATAAATTAATATAATTATAATTCAGACATATTTAAAACAAACAATTAAAATATAAAAAAGATATTTATTACAATGATTAAATTACATTAATGCACTATATCATAATACATAGTTATAATATTTATGTATACATTTTATTTTACACAGTGTGTCATTTACTCTAGTATACAAATTCCTATAGCTTTGCCGACTTTATAGCATTATGATTTTCCGCCAATTGATTTGTTGTAGTTTGTACCACAAACAGGGTTGATCAACATCAAGTACCTTAAAGAAAAAGGTTCTTTCAACATGGGTATAAGCATTAAAATAAATCATGAACAAGAAAATACAAAAGTAATTTGTAGAAATGGTTTCACAAAATCATTTTAAGAGGATATTTCAATATTCACAAGAAGGAACAAGAATGCTAATATTAATCCTATGGGAGCGTTATTTACAATTTTCTCGCTTTGATTTATATATATATATATATATATATATCTTTACATAGAATAGATAAGGATGATCTACAACTGTGGGTTAGTTTTCTTTTTCCTATTTTAGTTATAGATTTTTTATTTAGATTTGGGTAGTTTCAATTTCAGAAACAGTTCTGTAAGTGAAAAAAAAACTTTTAAAAAATCTTAACTAAAATCTAAAAATTACCGCGGGTAGATCGTCCTCAGTTATCCTACACAAAAATAACGGGTAGTTTCAATTTCAGAACCAGTTCTGCAAATGAAGGTAAACTTCAAAAAAAAAAAAAAAAATCGAAAACTAAAATCGAAAAATTAAAAATAACCCCGGATAGATCGCTTTCAGTTATCCTACACAAAAGTCATTTAAAAATATTAATATCCAAGATAAATATTATAAAATAACGCTCCCATAGAATTTACATAAGTGTTTTCGTTTCTATCCATGACTAGTGTGGGACTTCCCACGACCCTTAAGAACCTACACAAGTCCCATGGCCAAATTTTCAATATTAATGTTAAAATAACGGGAAAATTTCTTACGAAATTCGCACTTGATTTTAATATTTTTATACAAGGTGATTCTAATTTTTTTTTTTTTTTTTTTTTTTTTTTTTTTTTTTTACAAAAAAAAGAAGGGTGTTAGTACACACCAAGACAAACAATATTAAAAAAACCAAGGGTCGTTCGGAGTTGTTAAGTAGCGCAAAGTGAACTGTGTTCAAAGGGGATGGGGGGGGGGTCAACTTTCAAATAATTATAGAAAACGGAAAAATTGGTCGATTCGTTTGCGGTTTAAAATAAAACTATTCTTTAAGCCAGTATCTTCTTGAAAATAAATTTTAAAGATAAATTTCAAAAAATTACGTTAGGGGACTCCTTAAACTTCAGAGTAACCACCAACTAATTTTAACATTTATTTTTTGTATCTAATTAAATGCTTGCAAAAGCTCACTAAGTGTTTTTGGATGCTTAGATTTAATTTTAAATTTTGAACTCGAATTCTGAATCGTTGGGAGGGGTTAAGAAGCGCAAACTGAATGCATTCAAAAGTTGAAATTTAACCCTCTCCCACCTCCTCGAACACAGTTCAATTTTGTGCTATTTAATCACTCCAAACCATTCAGAATTTGAGTCGAAAATTTAAGTCAAAGCATTTGAAAGCATTTAATAAGATAATATAACGGAAAAAAGTAGTTATTCGTTTCTCCAAAGTCTAAAGCACCCTCTATTGGCATTTTTTGAAATTTATCTTTATAATTTATTTTCACGAAATACCGACATAAAGAATATATATTTTTTTGAAAACCGCAAATTAATTGACAAATTTTTCTGCTTTTTATGTTTATTTAAAATTTTGGACCCTTAACTTTACTGGTGGCTATCTCTTATAGAAAACGTTCAGAACCCTTTCTTAGATGCATTCGTAGTTATGTAAATACGTAGCACCTATTGTTGTCGCTCAGTCCGTCCGTCTCTCCGTCTGTCTGTCCGCATAAAAAAACCCAACCGAATCGTTTGAAATTTAAAATACATAAATCCTTAATAAAATACATAATAATACATAAAATACATAAATCCATTAAATGCTGAAATCCTTAATTTAATCCATTCTCTCAAAAACGCAAACATTTTCAAGTAATTGTTATTAATTGAGTTAAAATTTTGAATTTTTTTTCTGATGGTTTATCATGCCATTTGGAAACAAAACACGTGACAGAATTTCTCATAATGTTTTTTAATTTTTAAATTTAAAAGTAATTAAAAAGTGGGGTAATTTAAAATCGTTATAACTCGAAATACTATTTATAGAAATTCTTTTCATTTATGTAAACAGAAATATATAAGCTTTAATTCTGATTTAGGAATTTTAAAAACAAATAATTTGAATAAAATCTAAAAATATTTAAAGCAAAAAATTGAAAAAAAAATACTTTTTAAAATTATATTTTCAAAATTAAATATATATACATATTTTAATTTGCTGAATCAAAATTAAAATAAAACAATTGAAAAAGACATGTTCCAAATTTAAACAAGTTTTCATTTATATAAACAGAAATATATATAAGCTTTAATTCTGACTTAGGAATTAAAAAAAAACATTAATTTGGATAAAATAAAAAAATATTTAAAGTAAAAAATTGAAAAAAATGTGATTTTTTTAAAATTATATTATCAAAATTAAATTATATTATCAAAATTAAAAAATTAAATAAAAAATATATAAAATATTATCAATATTATTATCAAAATGAAGTTGCTGAATCAAAATTAAAATACAACAATTGAAAAGACTTGTTCCAAATTTAAACAATTTTTTTTAACAGTTCTTGAGTTATAGCAATTTAAATACAAGAAATGGTGAAAAAACTCATGAAGAAAGAATTTTCACAGAAAGTCATTTCTATGAGAATGATTGCTTTGACAGCTAAATTTTAAAAGAAACAAAAACGAAAAAAATATTTCTTGTTCCAGTTAAAATCGAAACAAGGTTTTAAACGTCATTAACCCATTTTAGGCCAAGCACAGAAATTTTATAAAATGTAGCATTATTTTTATTGAAATATGCTTAAATTACATACATTAAGACACAAAAAAAAGATTCGTGCATGAAAAATAATATTTTATATAAGAAATAATATTTTATATAATAATATAAAATATTATTTCTTATAATGAATAATATGAATATGAATAATATTTTTATGACTTTTGTTTTATTCTTATTTCATATACAGAATTTGCAACTTTAATCTATTTTAAAAACATATAATTCATTTCAATTGGAATAATAATATATTTTTAAAAAGTCGAATTTGTCAAAGGCGTTTCAAATTAAAACTCTAGCGTATTTTGAAAATTTTTTAAGAGAAAGTGTTTACTCCAATTGAATTACTAATATTTTATGGATGTCTTCAAAAGCCTTAAAAAATAGAAGAAAAATAAAATTCTTGAAAAAAATGTGTCAGAGTGTTAAAAAAAAATATTTATTGAAATGTTTCGTATACGAACCTTTGGCCGAAAATGGGTTAAGCAGAATTTTTTAATGCAATAGAACTGTTTAATAAAATTTGAATATTTTTGTGTCCCGCATCCTTTTAAACACCGAAAGTTACAGGTCGCAGCAAAAAATTAGCCGTGTGTGGCATCTGGTGACAGTGAATCTGTAATTATAATGAAGAGCAGGGTATGAAAAAAATCAATTAAAAAACTTGGTTTACTTGGAGAAGGGAGGAGGGGTTAAAAAGCTTTTGTAAAAAATTCTAACTAGAAATAAATAAAAGTATGCGTTTAATAATGATAATACTGAGATGCTATTTTAGCTATATTATGTGTGAATTAAATGTACCGACAAATAAAATTATGCTATTAGTAATAACTGAAGGTCATTATTTTATTATTAGCTATATGTGTTTGAAATATTATAAGAAATGTATCAAGTCGTTAATAAAAAATAAAGCAAATATCGACTTTAGTTTGTGTTTGATTTTATTTCTTTTTGAAAAATTAAAAAAAAAGAAACTATGATTAGTATTTGTGCTATAAAAATATGCTGATATTCAGTCATATCCACTATTTGTTGCAATCACTATTCATATTGCAAGCCCTTTAGCAGAATGTTAAAGAATGGAGACAGGTGTTATAGATTATCTTTTCTTCCTTACAGATTATTTTTTCATCAAACATCTATTTTGCTTTGTATTATATTTAACACTTAATGCAATTACTTAATGCAAAAACTTGAGTTACTTATTAATAGAAGTGAATAAAACGCGTAAAATCGTTGCAAGTAAGGGTTTAGTTAACGCTGCAATTGCAAAACATTTTACCTATGGATTATTTTCTGCCTCTTTAGTATCTGTCGCAGACCATCGAGAATATTTTGCCACTGGGTATTAGATAGTTCGAAGTCTACTCTTCCACAATGCTTCAAAAATGAAATTAGGTAGCCATATTCCTCCTCCATTCCAGATTTTCTGTTATTGAAAATAAACATATATTATTTCTTAACTACTTAAATATACCAAATGAAAAAAGTCTTTATAGGGTAACACCCCCAGTAATTGGCACATTAAGAATTTTTCTTTAAACTTACTTCAATTTTCATTACAAAGAAATAAGATATTTACTTGGAAATATTTTTAAATCAAAGAATCCATATCTGTGCATCTATTTTTCCCACTAAAAGCAAACAAATTTGAAAAAATATTTTTCTAAAAATATATTTATAAAAACTTGCTGAAATCACCAGTAATTGGCACCTAGAACACCAATGTATGACACCTTGTGATCCAGTAATTGGCACAAGTTTATGTTACAAAAACTTTACACTTTGAATTGGGTTTAATCGCTTTAAATGAATTTACTATAGATGAAGATGCCATATTCCAGGTTTTTGAGACTAAGAAATCAGCATATTGAGTCTGAAATGTGAACACTTTAAAACAATACAATATACTTATATTAATACCCAGTGATTGTCATGCAGTCTCCAGTAATTTTCATATGAAGCTTTAATGGATTCCAATTACTGATAATATTTCATATTTTCAAATAAAAACAAATGTTAAACAAAATTAGTCTATAACTTTAAAAATACTTCCAAAATAAGTGGTTTAATCTCAAATTCCTTGTGAATTCTTTGTAAATGGAATAGGTGCCAATTACTTGGAACTAGCAAAATTAAAGCACCCTTAATTGGCATCTATCATTAATTCAGAAATCCAAATATTTGTGTCGAAAATACTTTTACACAATTAAAGTAACCCTTTTTAACCAAACAAAACTATTGTCAATTAAAATTTAAAATATATTATAAATCAGATATTAATGAATTGAAAAGCATGTCTTCCTTAAGCCAAAGAAGAAGCATTTGCAACAAAAATGGCTAATTTCATACAAGCCATAATTGTTTCTCTTTCCTAGGCACTATTGTCATCTAGTAGCATAAATCAAAATTATAATATTTAGCATAAATGAGCATATAACTGGTATATGGTCTTGCATTTTTAAAAGACTGGATATAAATCTTATTTTAGGACATGTTTGTAGGATGTGCCAATCACTGGTGCATGCGAATTACTGGGTATTTTACCCTACCAGCCATTTTATTAGTAAATATCAATATTTCTTCTGGATTGCTTGTCAAAAACTGTGAAAACATGTTTTAATTTCAAAACATTTTGAAGAGTTTGGGCGATAATGACTATGAAAAGAAAAATAAATAAATAAATAAATAAAATAACAGATGAAGACCCCTCCCTTTTCCGTCATATTATAATTACTCATTATCGAAAAGCAAATGTATTTTCATAAAAAACGAAAATATAAAAACCATATTTTTTAAATTCTCTAAATAATCAATTAGAAAAAAATATATATATATGACACAATAGTTATGCTGTAAATCAATGTTTTTTACAGTTATTAATATTTATCACTTAAATTACGCAGGCTGATTTCGAAGATTTCAAATAGATGATAATTATAATTTACACTTCCCGTAAAACTTCTAATATTGAGAACATGTGATAAAATATGGATTGAAAGGTAAACCTCTTTGGTTTATGACAGGGGTGCAAAAGTCTTTGCGCCAGTTTCTTCTCTCCAGTTGCGCCTATGTTCTCACTAATAAATTTATTTCGTTTCGTATCATCTAATAATTTTTATAAATTTCTTGCTAGAATGCTATTAAATTTTAGTGGTGAGTGACCGCTAACGCTGGTGCGTAGATTTTTGCACCCCCGGTTAAGGATCTATATGTGTAAAACTCTAAATTTTGAGTGTAAAGTTACGTAATCAGGCTCAATCAAAGCAACATTTGGGGCCTATTTAAAAAAAAATCATTTAATAATAGGCCCCTTCACAAAATCAGTCACTTCATTATTTTTGCCACCTCAATTTAAAAAAAAAACTTGAACACAAAGTCCGATTCAATAAACCGATAATCCGATTCAGTAAACTCTCTGTTTGTGAAAAAAAGACAAATTAAAAAAATATTACTCCAGTAATTTGACTTTAACTGGCTGCTTTTTTTTCTAGAGAGGAGGGGGGGGGTCAAAATTGGCCGTAATTCGCATTTATTCAGCGAAGTATTTGAATGATAAGTTACAAATTTTTAAGTTTTTTTATTAATTTAGTGACACTTATATTCGTATAACATGCCGAATCACAAAATACTGGATCGACTATTTAGTCAAACATTAGTTTTAATGAGATTTAATTGCCTTAGAATTTAATAAATAACCCTCTTTCTAACTAGTGAAAACATAAGTGCTATAATAACACGTAGATATGAACTGCCAGAGATTCCTAATCAGAACTGCAAATATGCCAGCTGAATTTTAAAAGGGCCATAGGAATTGGTTTATCCTCATTTACGTTGAATTAAAACCACCCCTCTCCTCTTTTTTCTGTGTTTAATAAAATTAAACGTGACGATTACTCTATTTTTCAGAGCAATTAATGTACAAGTCTTATTTTATATTTTAGAATTATTTAAAACCAAAGAAAGTCTTAATATAAACACCATTTCTCACTCTTTTTAAAACCAGTATTATGAATGGCATATACATGAATAAGCACGCTTTTAAATGGCAACTAATGTGTAAAACAGTCATGGTTTTAAAAATATATATGTATATTTTTATTTAAATCGGATTATTTTTTTAATTAAATTGGGCTTTATGATTTTTTTGTGTGTTAATATACTATGTTTTCAATTTTTATTATTGTTATTAGTAGTACGGGATATATTAGTTAGTACTAGTTCTAATACAGTGAAACATCCAAATAAGGGACATTTTTGGGACCGCAAATTTTGTCCCTTAAATAGAGGTATCCCTTATTCGGAGTGTCCCTTATTTGGAGGCTTCACTGTGTTATTAATAAATAGTACTAAAATGTATTACAGTATTAGTAAATAAGATAGAATGGGATGGAATAGGACAGAAAATGTTCCTCGTTACGTATTATTCTAAACATCAATCACATACTAGATGGACGCAGTGATGTAGCTAGTGGGGGGGGGGGGCGGAGGAAGCGGTCCGCCCCGGGTATCGCCCAATATTTATTTCCAAATAGATATATAATAATCTAATACAATTTTGGAAAAGAATTCTGAAATAAAATTAATTTCTAGCGTAATGACAAAATAGAGTTAATTTTCTTAGAGAAGTCGAAATTTTATGCAGACTGGTGTGTTTAAATAAGATATATGCACTACGGAACAAAAACTAATCTATCCAACGAGTGGGTATCAAAAGTAAACTTTAAAAGAAAGAGAGAAACTTCTATATACAGACACCACATTGATTTATGCGGATTATGGGTTAAGTAAAAAATCGCTCCTCTGTTTTTTTTTTTTTTTCTTAAAGCAGAGCAAAAGGTAAATGAGGAATGATGTGGTCATTTGTTATAATAGCGTACAATTGTGAATGAAAAATATAACGGATCGGCACGGGGGGGGATGACACCATGGGGGCTGGGGGTAACACAATTTACATGCGCCCCGGGTGTCACCCATCCTAGTTACGCCACCGAGATGGAGCAACCAAATCTTCTGTTGAAAAAACTTGCTGATTAGCATAAACTTAGATTTGTATAAAAAAAATTGTTTATTAAAAAAAAATAAATTTGCTTCATATAATTTAATGTTTTTGCTGTATATTAATGACTTGTTTACATGTAGCTGTAATAGTTTCCTTATTTAGAAAACCTAATATTATATATTATCCATAATTTTAACTAAGCTTAAAAGCAGCACTGTTGTTTATATAAGCAGTTTAACATAAAATAAGATAAGGGGAGAAATGGGACAAGCTAGCAAAAGGAGTAATGAAATTAGTCGAATTCCTTCTTTTGAATAAGATAAATGTAAATTACTAATACTATTCAAATATTCTAATAAAAAGGATTAAATTTAAACAGAAATAGTTGAAATGTTGAATAGAAAATATTCTAAAACTTACAGAACTCAGTTGCCTATTTTTAACAAAATCTAATCCAACGCGCACTTTTCATAAACTAAGTGTTTTATTTTTTAATTCTTAGGTAATGTAGACAAAGAAATGAATTACATACTTTTAAGACAAATAAATTTAAAATAGATATAGTTCAAATTATTTATCTAACTATGTAAGTTAAAGGAAAACATGAAATATAACCCAATAACTCACTTTAGTTTGATTAAGTGGAATCGCAAGTTCCTCCATTGCCGACATCAACAGTTTGACGTCATAGATTGGTTGGTTGGCAAATACTGAAACTTATGCTACTACCCGTAAAGGAGACTTTTGTCTCAAAAATCTAACACCATTACTTCCGTCGAAAATAACTTTTATAAGCTGCATTATCTTACCTATAACTTAGACATTTTCAAGGAAAATGTTTTGATTAGTCAATAATTACGATGGTTTTACTAGAAACAAGAATGATAATTTTTTTATTAGATGAATATATAACATTATCATTTTAGGAATGAGGGGTTGTCTGACACATGATATCATAAGATATCTCTAGGGGGAGGGAGAATTTGCCTTTTGATATCGATATCATTTTTGACCCAATAAAAATTATCTCTTTCTTTGTAACATGGTTTTTTGTTCAAAATAGTACATTACGTTTTTTTCTTATTCTGTTATCTATTTTCGCGAAAATACAAAACTATCATTAAAATCCCTAAATTATAATGAAATTATCTAATTCTAAAATATGGTATACCCCAACTTTTGACATTCCTATTCATCTTCATATGTGTATGCATATATGTATAATCATGGATCGAGAAACCTTATGTGAAATTTATTTGAAATACAGCTTGTATTTTCTGATAAGAATGTCTACGTCTCCATCCCCCCCCCTTCGTTCGGGCAAGTTAGAGTAACGAGAGACCCTTCTATTAACAAAAATAACAGTTTTGCCATATTAGTGTTGGATTCATGGGATGGCCCGGGGGAAACACCCACCCCCCTAAACAATGAAATGCATACCCCCGAAGAAAAATAATTTTTGTGTTTTCACTGGTGAAAAAGTGTCATTCTCCCCGTTTTTCTATAATCCCCCCCCACGGAGCCACAGAAGCCCCTCTCGAAGAAAAATGTCTGAATTCAACACTGCGCCGTATGGCGAAATAGCGTTATTGTCAGTACGTCGAGTGAGATAGGTTCTAAAATTTTGATTGAAGATTTTTAGAGATTTTGAACTTTACCACATTTTTAAAAATTAGAACAAAAGGATTGTTAATTACTAAATCTATGAGCTCATCAAGATTGTGGTCTGAGGTCGTTAAAATTCCAAAAATGTATGCGAAAAAGATTTTTGAATTTTAGTTATTTATGAGATTGGTAAAGGAAAAGGGACCGGTGTTTGCAGTTTTACCGATGGATTATCCGTAAATCAAAGCCAACTGACTGTTTGGTATTTCATTATATTTTTCTAATAAGCATGTATTTTTTTCTACTTTTATGATAATTTTGTCTAAATTTTGAAAGGAGGTGATTCGCGGGGGGGGGGGGGGGTATTTATAGTCTTCAAAATTTCCCCATCTGCGTACACACGATACGTTATACCATTTCGTTTTTTCTTAAGCAGGCAACGTACTAGACGCCAATCTTCAATATTTGAGCGATGCGACTTTCGATGCATTAGTATTGTAAGGAACGTTAAAAAATTGTGTTGCTGAATACGGAAAAAAGAAATGGTAAAACATATCGTGCTGCCCAGCTTGAAATTTTCGAAAAATAAGAAATACCGTATTTCGGTGCTTCTTTTCGCTGTTCAAATTCTAAATCGATGGGAGAGGTTAAGAAGCGCAAACTGAAATGTGTTCAGGAGTTGAAATGTTACCCTCCCCACCCCTCGAACACATTTCAATTTTCCAATACTTAAATACTCACAACGATGCAGATTTTGAGCTCAAAATTTAACTTTGAACATTTACAAGCATTTAATTAGATACAAAAAATAACGGTTAAAAATAGTTGTTGGTTATTCTGAAGTTTAAGGCGCCCTCTAACGGTATTTTTTGAAATTAATCTTTAAAATTTATTTTCAAGGAAATATTGACATAAAGAATAGTTTTAGCGAAAACGGCAAACGAATCGACCAATTTTTCCGTTTTTTATAATCATTTAAAATTTGAACCTCCCCACCCCCATTGAACACAGTTCAGTTTGCGCTACTTAACCACTCCCAACGATTCAGATTTTAATCTCAAAATTTAAGTTTATGTCTAAGATTCTAAAAAAATTCATGAGATGCAAAAAATAACGGTAAAAAATAGTTGTACGTTACTCCAAAGTCTAAAGCGCCCTCTATCGGCAGTTTTTGAATTTTATCTTTATAATTTATTTTCACGATAATACTGACATAAAGAATAATTTTAGTGAAAATTGCAAATCAATTGACCAATTTTTCCGTTTTTAATAACCATTTGGAATTTGAACCTCCCCCCCCCCCCACAGTTCAGTTTGCGCTGTTTAACCACTCCCAACGATTTAGATTTTGAGCTCAAAATTTACGTTTATGTCTAAGCTTCTAAAAAAAATTAATGAAATGCAAAAAATAACGGTAAAAAATAGTTGTTCGTTACTCCAAAGTCTGAAGCGCCCTCTATCGGCATTTTTTGAAATTTATCTTTATAATTTATTTTCAAGGCAATACTGACATAAAGAATAGTTTTAGTGAAAACCGCAAACAAATCGACCAATTTTTCTGTTTTTTATAATCATTTAAATTTTTGGACCCTAAACTTTAATGGCGCCTATCTTCTTCGGAAGACGTTTGCGACCCTTAGTTTCCCATTTAATATTTTTTTGTCTTGATGTATACTATCAGCCATTAAAGTTTGTACCTTGAATTTAGAAACACCCTGTATATTCAATGGTACACAATATTATAATTTTAATTACATGGCTTTGAATAACTGATTAATTACACTAGTTTAAAATCCTAGAGTTTCACTTCTGCGAATGTTATAATTCTTCAATAAAAATTAAGGATTGGTTTAACTCTTTCATTAGATTGAAATTTCACACTAGAAAAACGGCATCTATCCAGGTCGTCGAGAGCCGTGACGTGCCCAGGATCAGTCACACATCCCCGTCCCTCTTATACAGACTCTGAAGATACATAAAAAGCATGTGAATCTTTAATAATACCTCCTCGACTTTGAAGACTACTTTGTTCGTCTCTCATAAAATTAATTATTTATTTTCCTGAATTTAAAGATACTAATTAGATATTAATACTATTTAACAAAAGTAATTATAGACCTTTCCTTTTTTGTTGTTACGTTATGGTATACGTAAGAATTATAATGTACAATGTGTATTGTAACTATTGGGCTCCTTTGAGTTTCTTGGTCCTCCAAACAATTTGCCGGCTGACCCCCCCCCCCTTCTCTCCTCAGATCTGCACTCATTAAGCAGCAAGAACATCATTTGATAGGTTGCCGTACACCGAGGCGAGAATACCATTTTTTCCCTTACTGAAATATAAGTATTTTACAGTATAAATGGCGTTTTTAATGAAAAAACATTATTTTATGGTACAAATACTGTTTATAATCGAAATAGCATCGACACTGGATTTTTTTTATACCTAATATACCTTAAAAATACGGTACTCATATCGTAAAGAATGAGAGCAGTAGAAGCACCGTAAAATTTAGGTACACCTATTGAAATGCTACAAAAATGTTTAGAATGTCATTTATCTTACTGAAAAATAATTATTTTACGGTATAAATACCGAGGTTTTACTGAGAAACAATCATTTTATTTTGTAAATACCGTTTTCAATCGAAAGGGAACAAAATCTATTTTTTTACGCTCAATATAACTTAGAAATACGGTATTCATACCGTAAAGAGTGAAAATGGTAGTAGTACCGTACATCTACTGGAATTTTACAAAACTTTTTTAGAGTGTTGTCAAAATATTTTTCGATTAAGTAAGGCAAATATTTTAATATGGGAAAACTGATGTTTAGCCTGTATTTTTTATTTATGTTGTAAAAGAAAATTTTAACAGTTAAGGGGTTAAATACCATGGGTCCATGATCATTTGACGCACACACACACAAAAAATATGAAGTCATTCTTGAATATTCAATGGTTACTTTTTCTCTGAAAAAAGTGACGTCGGAGCAAATTCTTCATATATTTTAACTTTAGGTAAAATATTTATGGTTTCTAACAAAATGCAGTGAAATAGTTTGCATTTCCTTATAGGTTTTAAAACAAAATTTTATGTTATGTTTTATTATGTAAATCTAAAGTTATTTATTTATTGTTACATTTAAAATTACAGGATATCATTTAGGAGCAAGAAAGTCAGACTTAAATTTAAGTAAAAAATGTGTGTACAACAACAGATTGTACACGTAAATCAGTTTTTAAAAGTTTCTATCATTGGCGAATTTAAAATTGTAATATTTTTAAGTGAGTTAAAATATTTATTTCTCTCTTTTTTTCCGAGTTTATTTAAATATCTAGCACTATATTTCTACAAGTAATGTATAGAAAATGTGATTGAATATATACGTTTTACCAATTATAATACTTTTATTTTAAAAATGTGATTAAAAATGATAAAAACAAATAGAACATTTTATTGCTCCCACTTATTTTATTACTTCTATAACGCAAGTGTAAAAAACGCATAATGAGCAAATTTTCGTATACATTTAAGAAAAAAAATTCTTTAAATATTAATATCTTTGCAAATTTATTTGAAAGCCATTATATTTTAAATATTTTAAATCCATGTTAACATTTCATACACTCTAAAAAAAATTAATCATTCTTGATAAAAACAAACAAAACATTTCAGAAATTTAATTAATCTTAAAACACATGTTTAAAAAATACTAAATTCGCAAATCTTGTTTACATTAAATAGTTTATTCTTCTGCAAATAAAATAACCTTGCAAATTTATTTAAAAGCTTTTAGATTTTAAGTATTTAAAATCAATGTTAACATTTGACGCACACTTAAAAATTCCACTCGATCATTCTTGAATATTCAATGTTTACTTTTCCTCTGAATAAATAGATGTCGGAGCAAATTTATCATATATATTGACTTTAGGTAAAATGTTTATGTTTTCTAATAAAATGCTATGTAATAGTTTGCGATTCTTTATAGTTTTTAAATCAAACTGTTATGCTATGTTTATTACGTAAATATAAATTTAATTATTTACTCTTTCTCTTAGAATTTCAGAATTTCATTTAAGGGGCAAAAAGTCAGAGCTAGATTTAAGGAAAAAATGCGGAAGGAAAAACTACAACAAAATTCAGTACACGCAAATATGCTTTAAAAAGTTTCTATCTTTGATGAAATTAAAATTTTAATATTTTTGATAAAGATAAAGGAAAAATATTCTGTGGTAATTTAAATATCTATCACTATATTCTACAAATAATGTGTAGAAAATTAAATTATAAGAACTTGAAATTTTGCAGGTTTTATACGTTCATTTTTAAAATGTGGTTAAAAAATGATAAAAACTGATAGAATATTTTATTACTCCCAATTGTTTCATTACTCTTAAAACACACCACTCTTAAAATCACCAAATACACAAACTTTCGTTTACATTAAATATATATATATGTATATTTCAGTAAATAAAATATCTTTGCAAATTTATTTAAAAGCTTTTTGATTTTAAATATTTAAAATTCATGTTACCATTTCAAGCATACTAAAATAATTAATCATTCTTGATAAAAGTAAGCAAAATATTTTAAGTATATTATTACTCCTAAAACACATGTTTAAAAAACACTATATTCTCAAACTTTTTGTTTACATTTAAGAATTTATTTTTCTATAAACAATGTGACCTTGCAAATTTATTTAAAAGCTTTTTGATTTTAAATATTTAAAATTAATGGTAATATTTGACGCACACCAAAAAATTCTACTTGATCGTTCTTGAATATCCAATGTTTATTTTTCCTCTGAACAAAGCGACGTCGGAGCTAATTCTTCAGAGTTATTGACTTTAGGAAAAATGTTTATGTTATCTAACAAATACTGTGAAATTGTTTTTATTATCTTATAGTTTTTAAAACAAATTCTTATGCTATGTTTAATTATGTAAACGTAAATTTAATTATTTTGTCTTACTTTTAAAATTACAGAATGTCATCAGCAAATTATGGAACCAGATTTTACGGTTAATTTCCAAATATAAATTACGTATTTCATAAAATGTTTTAACTGCGTTAAAGAGCATTTGGTGCTGACTCACATGGTCCACGATAATATTAATTTTGCTTAAGTAATGCTAATATTACCACGCATTATTTGATTCCGAAGAATTTTCCGTGTTAATTAGTGACGCATTTTAAACGCTTGATTTAAGAAGCAAATATATAAAAAAGCTCATGTATAAAACATCACATGCAGTTATGGCTGGAATAACATTCAATCTACTTACGTCATTAAATAGTTTTATTTCAAAAAATCGATAAATCATTTTTACAAACGATAATGACTAAAGGCTTAGTCATATGAATATTGATATTATGAATATATTTCCTTTATGTAAAAGGATTTTTTCAATCAACGTTCATAAATAAATATTTTGCTATTTCAAAAAAAAATATATATATGTATATATATATATATATATATTTCACTTGTAATTGATACTTTTTAGATTTAATTTCTCTTCAGTGCATCTCATTAGGAACTTTATCTTAACATTCACGAATTTTTTTTATCAGATTTTAGTTTAATGAACGGATATAAAACAATAGCAGCAGTAACCGGCACATCTCCCCCTTTTCCGTGATTACCGGCAGTTAGCCTTTCTCCCGGAGTTTTTTATGACATGTGGCATGAAGAGGTTATTAAATTTTCTCTTATTGTCGTTTCCCCCCCAAGGGTTTTACTCATCTAATATTACTAAATTTTGTAAATTTGTAAATTTTTTAAATTGACATGTGGCGCGTAGTACGAAAATATATATTAAACATTCTCGTTTTATTAAACCTTAGAGTGGATTATCTGCTTGAAGTGTCTAATTTTTTTAATTATAAAGCCTGCTTTTTAGTTAGCATCTTTCATAGTTATGCTTTACGAAGTGATGCTACTATTAAATTTAGTACTACTTTTTGTTAAATGTGAAATAGAAAACACGGTAAATGGATAGTGGACGAAACTACACAAACTTTACAAGGAGTTGCGCAGATGATTGGTATGACTGCATGAGTGTATACTATACTATCATGAGAATTTTGATTCCTAACTATTGACAAAAGTAAAGGAATTATAAATACATAAATATTAACTGTGGAAATCGTTTCCATAAAGTGCAAATAACTTTTTCTATTGTACTAGTTTACTATATCTAAATAAATGTACTTTTTCGTTACTCACTTTATTTCAATGAAAATGCATGTTGTGAACATTATAAACATTTAATACTTTTATTTACAATAGTGTTTATAGTAATACTATAAGTATAAATCACAGAGAAATGTACGTAAACAATAATAACGTTGGATGCCAGGAATAAAGTTTAAGGTTATATAAACATAATCATTTATAATCATCAGCCCAAAATATATTTATTGTGGCATTTTACACTTATGAAAATTAAAAAAAAAAAAGAAAAAAAACAACTGACGGCCATTCACCAAAATTTGGAAAGATCTTCGATTTCAAACTAACAAATGAAATCCGATGAATTCCCAAATAATAATGATGTTTAAGTAAGATTTTGGGGTTATTTTTAAAACACAAAAAAAGAAAAATAATTGGTCACGTTTTGAACCTTTGATATAGATTTTTGAATTCAAAAATGACATAATTCGCAAGTCATTCGCAGATCATTTCTTATGAAGTTCCCGAAGTTTTTAGAAATAGAAAGTTGAAGAAATATGCTTACAGAATTTTGGATGGCTTTTCTTATTTTTGAATTAAGTGACACTATCTGCAAGTCGACAATGCCTTTCGTTATAAAGTTATTGTAGGTTTCATTAATACGAAATCGAAAAATTACAGTTTAGCATTAAGCATAGCTTTGTCACATATACTTTACATTCAAAACATGTTTCGTACATCATTTCAAATAATCCAAGAAATAAAATCCAATACCATGAAAATCCCAATAGTTAAAATAAGGAATATCGCAGTCTTCTTTAATGCCATGAAATTTGCCACAAACCGTGTACTCACAAATTTTTATTGATTAAAAGCAATCAGGATATTGAATTTAGTAAACCTGCTATAGTTTGTAGCGGAGGATTTTATAAATTTGCGGATAGTGTCAATCGATTTATAATTTTAAAAAATACATTATAAACTATATGTCCACATGACACAATTAAGAAAAGTGATAATTTGCCTTCATCTGCGGTACATATCCACCCTTTTCGCACAGAAACATTTCGAAAAAACTATACATTTTGAAGACTTATCGGATCGTTGCTTCTAGTTCTAGGCGAATTTTCGTGAATAAACATAATCGCTTGTATTTTACTCACTTTTTGGTCTATCTACATGTACTATTGTAGAATGTAATATAACAGTTCAAAGTTCATAGCAAAATTCATAATACTAATAATATTAGATATATTGTGTCCACAATGCAAGAAGAGGTCATATGGAGCAATTCAGAAACAATGTAAACAAAAGTATCTGGATGTTAAGGGAATATATTGTAACATACGCTCACTATACATGACATTATACGCTCGGTAAAATGCATTATCTAATAGAAGATTTGATTAGGTATTTAGCCCGAAGAAGGATACAGAAAATCCGTCTAACAGGCTATTCAATCTATAATTATAGCAATGTGTATTTTAGGAAAAGATTTTATTTCCTGCATGCAACATTTTCGAGAAATAGTCAAATTGTGTTAAAGATTTGATGTTTAAATTTTTCAGGTTCAAATACTTTTTTTAGATTTTCATAAAGGAAACGGAAAAAACAGCGTATTGCGGTCTAAATAAAAATTAAATTTGTAGAAATTTTATCAAAAGAATTTAAGGAATATAACTATCCATGGAATCTTTCAAAAAAAGCATCGATTCGCCAAATGTTGAGTAAAATAAATACAAAATTAGGTAGCACTACTATTCCTGAATATCTAATAAATTATGAATTTTATAGTTGCTTGTGTATTATTATTTAAGGTAGAGCACATAAAACTTTGCGTCGTAGAGAGACAGACAGACTGACACACTGAAACAGAGCGCATCGTATCAAGATATATCTCCATGGTAATGAATTTATATCTAAATTGTCCTGTGATTTCTTTTATATAACAATGTGAATACTTAAGGTATCCGGCTATGTTCATAGACCACATTTTTAAATCTGCTTTTGACACATTTTTTCCGTATTTTTCATTGTAATTTAACACAGATTAAAGAAAGTTATAAAACATATATAATATCTATGCAATCTTTTAAAATTTTAATTTAAAAGTTTCATCTTTTTTTTAGCTTTTTAAATGATTTTGATTTACGATTCCGGCTCTAAAAAAACAAAAATTGCATATAAATATATCTTATTAAATATAAATATATTAGACACTATTGAGTCTGATGACCTAAAAACTCGTTAACATACGGTAATTTAAAAGACATATATGCAATTACATACAAAATTTCAGTAATTTTATGTGTAATTCTTCTTAAAAAAAGCTACATATAAAGGAATAAGTCAGAACTGTTTTTTAGTTCATTACACTCTAGACAATATCGAAAAACTACATGAAATATTTCATGGTTTTAAGATAATAAAATATTGAGTTAGAAAGACGAATAGTATTTTATCTTTTCTAATAAAACTCTAACATTTTAGAAAACGCATTTAAAGGTTTCAACTTCGGTTTAAATTAATGTCATCTGCTTTTTTTAAGGATATCTACTTTCATTTTTAATAGGCGTAGAGGAAAAAAGAAACAGATTTATAATTTAAAAATGCGAATTTTCATTAAAAGTGATATTTTAAACAAATATCGCAAGTGATTTTTATTAACATGTAACTTCAAAGGAAAATCTGATTAAAGATCCTACTCTAATTATTAAAAATTTTTTAAATAAATAACTTGAACACAAAGCAATGTACCGAGCTATCTTAAAGTACCTAAATGCAGTTTTACAGTTTTGTTATACTGGGCGAAAAGTGATATCATTATGTTAAAGTTATATACTTCTTTATGAATAACCTTAATAAATAGTGTTTATCAGTGGCGAAAAGGTGATCTATGTCAAAATGGATCTGTACGATAATAAAGAGAATTTGTTCGGACGAGATGTTGGTGGAAAAAGTTATTTAAAAATCATTCATTGAAAAACCTCTATTCCTATTTCATCATCATTGTTTCCCTTACATCATCTTGTGAGGACTGTAAATTCTATAGATTGAAGCTACTTTGATAGAGGGCAGAATTCAGTCGCCTGGTGACTCAGAACGAGTCACTTCGAAATTGTACGTCTCATGTGGTGTTCGGAATGCATCGTATTTAGAAATTGCACAAAGTGGATAAAAGACTGTGAACTCATCATAATAGTCCAAGGTCTGGCAGCATAAAATCCTATGTCATCGCCATAAGGAAAAAACCTTTTTTTATGAAAGAGTAGTAATAGAAAGATCTAATGATCCATGTCTGCCATAAGTGAAGTAAGTGGTGCATAAGCCAAAAATTAAGGACCTAGGATTCTCATACCTAGGATTATCAATGTGTTTTCCTGCTTCCAATTTTCCATGTTTTTGTACATTTAATTGGACTGCAAATACAATGATAGAACTACGAGTGAACCACTACTGGTATTGAATTCTGGCTTATGCACCACTTCACTTCCTGCAGACATGGAGCATTATATTCCTCTATTACTACATTTCCATAATAATAATTTTCTGGTGCTCGATGATATATCAATTTCGTATTATTGGATTTTGGACTTTAAGAAGCAAACGCGCATAACGCCATACATTAACAAATAAAATGGTCGTCGAGACTCTCTCCCTTCGTAAAGCACAATCGGTATCAGAGACCTTCTCAGTTTATATCGCATGGCAATGCAGATTGTCGTGGAATTCTTTCGAAGCATACAGCTCAGTTGACAATGTTGAATGTTGGAATATGGAGGTAACGTCCCAATCATGAGCCCCTTTTGACCAAGCATAATGCCTTAATACTCTTACATTACGCCTGAAACATCATGGCTGGACTTTGAATCTTAGGGAACATATGGAACATAGTTGTCTTTTTGGATGAAACACGATTCAAACTTCAACATATTGGTGAAGTGATATAGAAAGCAGATTATTATTAACTAAATACTTCAATAAGTAAGTACCATAAACAATACCAAATAAAATCCAATTTTGGTAAATCCGAAGTTATAACAATGGTAAATGTTATAAAAAGTAAGAAAGAAGCAGCAAGAATACGCATTGGATAAATACATCAAATTATGCACTACGCAGCAGTAAAGTAATGTATTTTAAAATTTTTAAATTTTAAAATAAAGTTAATTTATGCCAAAATGGGCTCATAGTAGAATAGTCCACAAAATAGCTGCAAGAAATCATGTTATCGTATGATAATATTATTAACATAAAACATAAAACTTCCTCTTAATGACTGCGCTTATGCATCATATCGTTATGGAAGTTGATATATAAATACTTTTACAAATAAAAACAAATATATAAGAAACAATAAACTAGTGGATGTCGGTAGACAGTTTAGATATTCTTGAAGATAATCATGGTTTATAAATCTTTGAGATACCTTTCTTTTTTATACACGAAAATGTCCAACAGAAAATAATAGTATTCTTTATTAATGTGTTACAATCTTTATTCTTTATGAATAAAAAGTAATGAAAAAAAGGTCAATCATTTTATCATAAATACTATATTACAATATTATTATTATTATGCAAACTTAATATTGAACTCAGTCATTTTATCAATTTTGTATATTCATACACATACACACGCATACAATAAACAAATAAATAAATAAATAAATAAACCACGCAAAAGAGAAAGAAAAACTGACGTATGCACACTCAAACTTATTATAAAACATATAGAATTAATATTTCAACACATACGTAAATAAACACATAAATTTAATATGTTAATAGATAAATATGTAAAAAAATCATTTAATAGTTTTAAAAATAAATTTATGCATGTTTTCTGTCATTCTAAATATTAAATGATTTAGTGATGATACGTCAAAATTTCACTAGTCTTCAAATGTTAACGTATCTTTGCGAACATTAAATTTGCTGTTATAAAAATTAAATTTATGCGTATAATAATTACCAAAAGTGTTTTAAAGACTTGCGAATAGCACATTATGAAGTAAGATGTTTCCTATTAAAAATCTGCCAGTTACAAGTGTCATTTGAAGGAGAAATTTTATAAATGCGTCGAATGTAATGTAATAAATCCATCTAAAATTTTAAATGGAAGAAATAAGGAAATACCGAGATTTAAAGAGATATTTCTAGTTAGAAATATTTTCCTTTAAATGCTTAATGTTAAAAAAATCTTTAGAAATTTGAGCAATTTTCAGTTACTTAAAAATAGCATAAAATATCGTAAATAGGAGAAGAAAATATTTAATTTCTTTTCTTTTTAAGTTTTACATTTTGAGTACATTTAATGTTTTCGAAAGTTTACATTTAATTTAAACAAATAAATTATTTTTAAGAAGTCACTTTTACGTCATATTTTAATTAATATATCGTCTCTTGCTGTATGTAGGAAAAATAATTTTGTTGTGTAATGAAATGTACAGTAATAGTATCAATGTTCTCGTTTAATGCACAATAAAATATTTCACAAGTTACATCTATTATTAGAGTTTAACTTCCTGATAAACGTCAAACAAGACAAAATTTTGTTAGAGAAATACTTCTTTAAATTAGAATTTCACAATGCAGTCCAACTAAATATATTGTTTGGAATAATATTCTTTCTTTGTAAATGGGTAAGCAATGTAAAATTAAAGACTATGTACATAGATTTCATATTGAGTGTTTCTGTAAGTACTACTTTTATAAAATAAAAAGGTTTGTAGCAGTAATACAGCAAGTGTGATATCACTAGAATAATAATCCAGTTGAACACAAACCTAATTTTTATTGAGCATAATTTGGACATCCCTGGTGTTTTAATTTAATGCAGCAATTAATGAAAATTCGTGAATCTAATACATTTCGATCACTTACATTACAGGTCATATTATCCACCGACAGCTACTCATCCCACAAAACTGTTGCTGATAGAAATACAGAAATATCACATTTGTTTTGAATGATTACATGCTTGAAAATATAGTACGCGTTTCATCACATTGGTAACTAAGCACAGAACCAACAAAGTAAAAAATGTATACAAGAGGGAGTTGAACGTGGACCCACCTGATAGAGCTCCAAGTGCTCTAACATTCAAGTTATGAGGGCAATGCCCATCTAAGCATCTCTCACGATCTGATCCTGGTATATGTGTTAGTCATCTAAATTGACACAAAATGGAGTACTCTTTATGAATACACAATCCTGCAGTGAAACATCAGATACAAATAAACCATTATCGGTGAACATATGCATAATTTTAATTAATTTTTCAATGAATAATAATTTCAAGCATAATATTATTGCTCAAAATAATCTAAAAATTAATTAAAATTATAGATTACATACTTCCTATAAATATTATCTCTTTTCTAATAAAATGTTTTAATGTATCCAACAATAGCTTTATACAAAATCTATTTTTAGTCGATTCCGGCCTTTTTATTATTTTAGGAATTTTATAGATTTTACTTTAGCAATCATAGTAAAAAACTCCTAAAATGATAAATGAAATTTTGTTCATTAAATGTTAATTCAGTATATCTGTCTCTTGAAAACTCTACAAATAGTTTAAATTAAATGCTTTGTTAGCAGATATCAACAATAAGTATAATTGTGTTTCTTAGCCTGCTGTATATGTAAGATTATTTTTTATACTACAGAAATACAATTACGATGATACAGTTATTAATTTAAATAGAACTGTTAATGGTGTTAAAAATCTGTATCTATAAAACATGTTTGTAAGAATGGAAATTTTCAATTGAGAATTAATGTAGGAAAATTAAAAAAAATCTTTATTTTGGTTTAAGAAATACTATTAGTTGATTGTACAATCTACTCGGAAACGATTTTGAATTAAAAGAAACATTTTTAATAACTGCTTTCATCAAAATTTTAAAAGTACAATGTTTTGATAGTTTTATAAAGGCAATACATGTTTTTCGGAATCGTAGGAAAGTCTGAAGAGTTTCTGAATATTTTTCTGAATGCTTATTATATTTTTTCCCCTAAAATTTATTCTTTTTTACAGCGTACGTCTGAATTTGAGACGTTTACAATAAAGCAAGAGTTCGAAAATTAGCTGTCTGTTTTTATTTGAGGGAATCATCGAAATTTCCCTAAGCTTAAAGTATTTTATCACGGTGATTTTCAGATGTAGAAGAATAATAATTCAGATGTATGATGAATTCATTTACTCCAGTATGCATACATTCTTTTGCAAAATATTCCATACTTTAAAATTGTACTTTATTTAAATGTATATTTCTATGATAAACGGCTCAAGATATAATAACTATAATGGGTATTTTGATTCGGTATTTCGCTCGGTATTTCTTGATTTCCTGTTTAGGAATGTTGCTTTCCTTTCCAAATAATTTTCATTTCAATAGTTTTAACAAATATTTAATCTAAACTTCAAATATCGTGTGGTAATAAAATGATTCTCCCTCTCTGAAAAAGATATGTATCCACCATTCGGAGTTTTTTGTTTTCTATCCAGATCACTTTCAAGGATAGCATATATCATTGTTAAAATATAACTTTTTACAATATCTTAAAATACTACAAATACTTAATTTGCTGATTCCAATCTCACAACGTATTTATCTTACCGATTTTTTTGTATATTTTGTGGTAGTACGTAGTAGTTTTTCTAGACTGGTGAAGCTCCTTAGTCTTCATGAATCTCATCTATGACCATCATGAAATGATTCATTCGTTTTAAAATTATGCTTGTCCAATAAATTGTGTGTCGCGTATGTGGATCTCATTAAGACTTTTTCAGTAGTATATTTGTATATTATCCTGTTAATTTTCATGTTTTCAATAGCATGAAAAAATTCAAAAGTTAAGATTAGTTGATCCCGTATTTCAGACAGAACACAAGCGAAAAATCATAAAGTTATACTAGATTAAACAGTATATACATCCTTGGTACACCATCTATTGAAGAATTTACGATTTTAGCAACACATTTTAACATTTTTATTGAATCCTTTAAAATAATCTAAAAATTTATCATTTAATATAAATGCTGAATATTGTATGAAAGAAAGTTATATAAGTATTCATATTGAAATTTGAAAATGTTTAACAGGACATGGAAAATCCTCCAAAATAAGCTATACACAGTAAAAATTACAAAAATGTAATCTCTTTATAACAGAATACCATATTAAATGGAAAATACTTATTATCTTTTTTTTAGAAAAACAGCGTTGTTATCGAAAATGACAATGAAAGCTAAATGAAGACATGTCTAAAACCTATTTTTTCATAGTTTATAACAGTTTTGTTTGGCAAATTCCATATGTAATTCAATTTTGTAAATATTTTAATTTAAAAAATTCTTTCTTCTGTATTTCATTTAACAGAATATTTAATATAATTACATTATAGTAAATAATAAAGTATTTACTGTATAGTTAACATCATGTTCACCTTAATAATGTGAGACAAATTCAATAGTAATGTAATATCTGTGTATTAATTTTAAAGGAAATCTACACATATACTTTTCACACGGCTGAATTAAACATAAAGCGCAGAACTTGAAGAAATTTAGTGAACAAATTTAAAGGCATCATTAATTATACTCTACTCAAATAAAAAGACTTGAAAATAGTCTTTAAGTTCTTAATTAAGAGTAATAATTGTAATTCTACCGGGAGGGATAGTTTTCCTTTTAATTATCCTTGAAATTAAGAATAATGGGAATATTTGTACTTAAAAAGTTACACATATTGCTGCAAAATGCCATAAGAAATTATTGCTGAAAACTATCGCTAAATATTTCATCAATTTGTTCACAATGTTTAAATATTTTTCAGTTAGCTCACATAATTTACTTTACTATATTACATGTACAAAAATTTATCTTATATATTAAATTTTTGCTAATATCTTTAAACTGAAAAAAGAAAGAGTGAAAAGAGAAAGTTGAACATAAGAGAAATATTGTCTACACTCTTTAAAAACTACACAAAATCCTTAATGAAGGACAATGTAATAAATATACAGCAAAGATACATACTAATTTATTACGAAATAGCTACTGAATTTAACAAAAATCTTTATATATAAAAAAAATCGACAAAATTAATAAATTTTTGATATGCAATGAAAATGTTTTAAGAACAATATTTCTTTTGCTATTATTTTTTTCGAAACTTTTTCGAGTATTTTTTAGTGTATTAATCATTTTTTTAAACCGGAATACTAAATTTTTTGAATGCTATCTATGATATTTAAAGAAAGTTTTAATCAGTCTGTGTACACTATCAATCACAATCTATAGAAATTTTGTGATACTACTATAAAATTCTTCCTGGTGTATCAGTCAATCAAAATTTAAAATATCTAAAGCTTTTTAAAATTATTAAATAAAAGCGCAATTCGTTTTCATTAAAAACTTATATCGGTCCTAACGAAAGGGAAAACACGCTGAAGTATACAAAAAGCCTTATTAAACGGTCTATAATGCACATTGAAAAGAACAACCTTGGGGGGGGGGGGGGGAGAGTTGGATATTTGATCATTCATTATTGACTTACACAAGACAAACTGTCGTGTAATGCTAAGAAAAGAAACCATATTCTAAAATATTGATATCTTACGTCTCAAATATATTTTTCGGTTCAAAAGAATATCGAAAACCACATGTTGAAAGATATAAATATCAATTTCTTCTTGTAATTCTCATCCAGGAAGAAATTCTAGAGATCCAGACAACTCATAAGAATAAGGTGAAACTTTCTTCGAACTTTCTTCATATTCTAATAAATATAATTTTTTTACGCCGGCAAAATCAGATCATTTTGGGCCTCACGAATCGACATTTTTTCTACGCTAAATATAAATAAATGACCATATATTAACACAGTCTTTATAGAACACGTCAATAGATCAGATTTACATCAGTTGCATACATTCTGAAATGTACGCGTATAAATTAAAAAAAATAAATAAAAGTAATAAAATTTCGATAAAATGAGTAAAACCCTGTGTGATTCGTATCATTTGAACAAAAATAACAAGCAAACCAATACACAATTTTAAAACTTGTATATAAACTACTTTATGTTGTCAGCTACACAATGTCGTTTGACCAGATAATCCAATCACAGATGAACCACGTGATTATCTAGAATGTGCCACTAAAATATTAACGACTGTATTTTGGCAATTTTTACAATTCTATTTGAAAAAAAATAATCAAAATAATTTGTAGACATTGTCCATGACTAATAAGAATTCTAAAGTAGGAACATAATCATTGTCATACGACAATGCTTATAAAAAGAACTCGTGATAAGACTAATACATTTATTACGATATTTAAATTTATCGTATTTTAATATAATAAATCTGACAATACGGCGTATTATTCTTTTATTTCATTTTAACTTCATTATCCTCTATTACTTCTCAACATTTGATATGTCTATAACGATAACGATTTTAATATAACGATAACGATAACGATTTTAATAATGATAAAGATTTTTATATTTTTTACATACAGAAGTTTTGAACTGCAATCCAAACGAATTCTAGCAGCACATGCAATTAACATTTAAAAAACGATCCGATTCTGTGGTGAAAAAGAAGAAAAATTCAACGTATGTTCTGTTTTTTTATTTTTTAAACACATCTTTGTTCCTGAAAACATCAGTCGACTCAATCGAAACATTTTCTGCAATTTACACCGTAAGACAATTTAACTCAGAAATGGTAATGATTGTTTATTTACATAAACTCATTAAAAACAATTTACACAATATAAACGGCGATGCTAAAAATTAATAAATATTTGCTTACAAATAAAATTAGATTAACTTGGCTGAAAACTCCCAATCCAGTGGAGGTATTTTGTTCCCGGATGAATATTTTTAACTGGATAGGATGGCCGGTATGGATAAAATTCATATTTATGAATAAAATTTATGGATGCCTCAAAAATGAAATTTTAATGCTGAAAAACACTACTGAGAAATTATATTAATGAACACTCATTCTTAATACATTAAATTTTCTTTTCAAACTTAGGTTTCAAATGAAAAAAAATAAAAAAATTATAAGCAATCTATTTATATTTCAGTATTTACCGGATGTCCCAAAAATGACTGATGGATTTTAAAATTCAATAACTTGCAAACGGTGACAGCTATTTAAAAAATTTTTGCAGGAGGATTATATATAATGTCAGGAGTTTTTTTATCGTAATTTTTGATTTTAGTTCGAATTTCAAAAAATAGGTGGCGCTGACGGTGATTGAAGACCAGGTCGACGCTTCACTCAGCACTGATCACCTGGCCTTCAATCGCCGTCAGTTTTACTCATTTTTTAAATAGCTGTCACTGTTTGCAAGTTAAAATCCATCAGTCTCTTTTTGGGACACCCGGTTAGTACTGATTAAGTTAAGTGGTTTCAAATACAGCTAAACTACATCTAGTGTTTAAAAACTGGCGCATAAATTGTGAAAGTAAAAATATTTGCTGGCTTTATATTTAAAGTAGATTACCTGTTAGAACATTAAGCTCATACGGTTGACCTCCTTAATTTTAGCGATAACCATTAAAATACTAAATGAAAACAATAAATAATAAGCATTATTTCATAGAAATCCACTTTTAACTTTTACAAAAATTACGCAAATTTTGAAATTATTTTGAAAGATAATAAATAATTGTTTTCTAATATATTTGTTGAATTTAGCTGTTATATATAAAGATGATAATCGAGGACAATACATTCCTTTAATTTTTAACTGTACATTTTAATGTTAGTTTGTTGGTTATATGGATAATTTCACTCATATATGGATAAATACAGTAAAATCTCGATTAACCGAGCTTCTATTAATTGAGGTTTCTGTTAATTGAGCAGGTAATGAAACCAGATTTTCCTTCCACTGGCCATGTGATACTGTTGATGAGCAATTGTAATGTATTATCGGAGAAATACATCCCGGAACTACTTGATTCACGACAGTATGGATGATTTTAAATTTGTTGAGTTGTTAAATATAACTTTATATAGTTATTTTTACCATTTATAAAATGTTCAATAGTTTTTTTGTAAAAAAAAAACTAAATTCACGAGCACGACGAGTTATTATATACAATTTCTATTAACCGAGATTTCCGGTATCCGAGGCATTGGCGGTAGTAATTAGCTAGGATAAATGAGATTGCACTGTAATATGTACATTCAATTTAACAAATTAGAGATAACTCAGGGGGCTCACTGGTCAAACAGACACAAGACGTTTTCTTCTTAAAAAGAAATATAGTAGTTATTAAAGTGTTCCTTCTCGTTTAAACACTTAATCATATAATATTTACTATAGATGAGTAATCATGCATTTCACAGTCCTTAATTACGATCATTTGCATTTTAAATTTATGAAAAGGTCACTATGTCATGAAAACAGATGTTCCACATGAGAAAGTAATGATATCGGATTATCCGACGCTACTTAAAACGCAAAAAGATGCTATATATTTAATAAAAATATATTGTGTGTTTTAAAAATGTATTACTGTAGAAATTTTAAAACATGGATGCAGAAAATAGTGACTTGGAAAAGAAAATAATGCGTATCACTTTGGAAATTTCGGGATTCTTGAAAAAATAATTTTTTAAGTATATTTTGTAGAAAATTTTATTTTTATGCAGGATAATAATAACTATAAAAGAAAATACAAAGTACGGAAAAGGACGAAACAACAACATTAAAATTTTCAAATTAACTCGAAATCAGACTAAAGTTACATTTATGAAGCATAATAGAAAACGATTTCCATAAAATGCACTATTATTGAGAGATTCTTTGAAGCCATCTTGAAAATTAATAAATCTTTGCCTCTTAATGTTCTTGTTAAAATTAGTTGATTTATAACTACGAGAAAAGAGAAGTCCGATATACTCCCGGATGAATATTGTCAAATTGCCTTTACGATCGATGCAGAATGAATAAATATTTGCTCATAAAATTAATGGGTGTTTCAAGTATTCCGTGTCATATTTTAAAACAGGAATGCATGAAATGACAACTGGGAAATAATTTTAATATTTGTTCCTTTTTAATATATGCACTAAGTTTTAAAATTTAGTTTGTGATATTAACTGCTTAATATGATTTCAAATTGTAAAATGTGAGAAAGAGTAACAGTTCAAATATATATATATATATATATGTGTGTGTGTGTGCGTGTGTGTGTGTGTATGTAAATTAAAATTGAGTTTTAATAGAAAAACATAAGTATTTTACTTAAAAGTCATGTTTTTAAAGTTAGAAACACATATGAAGGGGAGTCCGAAAATAAGTTTACCCTGTCAACTATGGTTACATTTCTGTATGAAAGACAAAAACTGAATGAGACATTAAAGATAAAACATACCTTTATTTTTCCTTATAATTACCAAATACGTTGAAACATTT
Organism: Maratus speculifer; assembly: GCA_964019185.1. Classification (NCBI taxonomy): domain Eukaryota; kingdom Metazoa; phylum Arthropoda; class Arachnida; order Araneae; family Salticidae; genus Maratus; species Maratus speculifer. The sequence goes on along the minus strand of OZ025291.1, from coordinate 264,473,924 downwards.
GTCATACTGCTTTATACCCATCAAAAAGACTCCAAGAAAAAGTTAGGGCTTTGCATATGGAAGAAGCGTTTCACGGCTTGTCCACGTGTAAAGTACTGATGTTTCCTTGAGAACTTTTTTGCAGCTTATTAAGTGCATGGCGAATTTCTCAAATTCTTTCTCTGCTGTTTATGTTACTTTTTTCTCTGCTTTCTTTAACCGTAAATTGCAAAAAAAGCATTTCCAACGTTACATTCCTATGCGATTCCGAGTCGTCTTTGAATCGTTAACAGTTTCTGGAAATATGTTGGTCTGGTGGTGAAATACTCAGGAATAATGCCATTAAAATGTCGGAGATGTAACGGAAGCGCCCTCTGTCAAAAAATGAGGACACCAAATCTGTACGTCATTTTGAATGAAATAATTACCAATGGAATGACCTACACTCAAACCACAATAAAATCGATTGGTTTGTTCAATGTTTATAAGCGTTTAAAATCCCTCCCCGTCTGTTCACAGTTCAATTTTTGCTATTTACCCGATCCCAATGTTTGCGATTTTGGGCTTAAAATTGAAATTAAATTCTAAACTTTAAAATATTTTCAACCCCATGCACAAAATAACGGTAAAAAGCAGTTGTTCGTTACTCTAAAGTCTAAAACGCCCACTATCGACAATTTTTGAGCGTAACCTTTAAAAAATCTTCTAAAAAAATCGTGATATAAAGAGTGATTTTAGTGAAAATCGCTAACGAATCGACCCTTTTTACCGTTTTTTATCATTGTTTGAAATTTTGGACCTTAAACATTAATAGCCCCTAGCTCCTACAGAAGACGTTTGCGTTCCATGGTTTTTAATATCCGTTCCTATTTAATAATGTTTGTTTTCATGTCTACTATCATCCTTCAAATTTTGTCGATCTGGTAGCGAAACTTCCTGTATATACAGATATATATGTGAAATATTAAAGTTAGGAGCCAGAAACATCATCGCCAGGGTCCCCGTTCTTTGCACAGAAGTCATGGCCAGCGAGGGAAAAAATAAAAAATAAATAAATGTAGAATATCCAATAGATCACTCATTGGTGGCTGTAAGTTTATTTATTCAACTGTAGTCATTATAGAAGGAAAAACTCCTTTTTGCAAGCGATCTTTTACCGAAATGTCCAAAAAATATTCCATCATTTACTTCAACCAGCCGTACTCATCGACGAAAGAACTCCAGAATCTCTCCCCTTCTCATCTCGAGATTTCCACCTTTTAAAATTAAAAAGAAAATTCTACAACTTTCTGTAATCTCAAACTATCATCCTTTTATGTAAACAGAATTCTTGTCCAGATACGAGACTATTTTACACAGACGATAAATTTATTTTAAAAAAATATTATTTAACCAATTTATAATCGACTCATAATTTCTTAGTCAGACGATTTTTATAAATGATTAATTTTAAGAGAAAAAGAAAAGAAATGAATTTATTAATGCACACATCAAAGGTTGACGGCGGAAAAATAAATAAATAGATAAAATAAAATAATGATATTTTTTGAAAGGTATGGTTTTGGAATACATTTAATAAGATTTTCTTAAAAGGGGTTGATAAAAACATAGAAGAAATCAGTTTTATTTGGAATATTAAGAAATAAAGTTTTAATTAAGAATATTTTTAATTTAGAGCCATCTTTTTAAATTTACGCATACTGGAATAATGTTTTTTAAGGGAAATTAAGAATTTATATCGTCTGCATACAGATTAACAGATTAGATCTAGAAACAAGATTTTAATTTAATAATTTGAAGTAAGTACGGAACATTATTATAATAAAATTAAGGTAGTATAAAGGTTAGTTTTGGCGAAAAAATTTTAAATTTGTAATATATATATATACAGTTCTTCGGAAATTACTGGATGGTTATAAAATAAGTATCCCTATTTAGAGCTGTCTGGAGCTTGAAGGAATAACCCGAATGAAACCAAAATTGGTACACATACTATTCAAGAAAAGGGAAGAAGAATGGATCAATAAAAAAAGATAGTTACAATAATTGGCAACAGATGGCACTATGGGACCTGTCGGTGTCAAACGCCATTGTAATCATTAGTAAAATCAAACGTTGTCATTTCTGCCATTGATGTTGTACCACATGGCTCTCAGTTCACCAGATCGCGCTTTAATTTTAAAACTATTCTACTTTAACAATTCAAACAGTGCAGCGCAGCAGAGACTGGAATTTGCTTTAAAGTTTTTAGCACGAATGGAGGTGGACGATTCCTTCCCATAGAAGATTTTATGAGGGGATGCGACCCATTATCATATGAATTGGACAGTGAATACGCAGAACTGTAGAATATGGGTTTCGGAGCCACGAACTGTTATATACGAAATACCCTTCCACTCTCCAAAAGTCACTGTGTGATGTGGCTTTACTGAAAGTTTTATTCTATATCCCTATTTTTTGAGGAGTTACGAGCAACAGGCCCTGTAACGTGTTCGGTTACTGCACAAAGATACCTGCGCATTTTACAAACTTTTGTAGTTCCTCAACTGCTGCAAAGACAGTGCCTGTCTGAAACAATTTTTATGCAAGATGGAACCCCGCCCCATATTGGGCGAGCAGTACAACAGTTGTTACGGCAATATTTCACAGATAATAGAGTAATAAGCCGGTATTTTTGTATGACGTGGGCGTCTCTATCCCCTGATTTGACGCCATGTGATTTTCGGCTTTAAGGTCACTTAAAGTCTATCGTATGCCATAGAGGTGTCGCAAACATCAATGACATAAAAGATCGCATATCACAACACATCACTCCTGATGCATTGCATTCCGCAGTTGAGCAAGTCGTCCACCGCCTGGATTGTGAACCTGAACTTGATCGGCACCGCCATGCGAAATCTTAACCCTATTCACTGTGAAAATTCCCAATAAATTAGGTATACCATCCAGTTTTGTGCCTTAATTATATGTTCTTGTATTGCACATTACATTTCAAACACAAAAGCGCCATCTGTTGGCGATTATTTCATTTTTTTTATTTTTCTAGTCTTCTTCCCCCTTCTCAAATAGTATGTGTACAAATTTTGGCTTCATTCGGGTTATTTCTTCAAACTACAAACAGCTCCAAATAGGGATACTTATTTTATATCCATCCGGTACATACTATTTGAAATATTTTCTGTGTCCCTGAAAATGCTGTGGACTTCATATTATGCATGACTATATCGTACAAATTATGTTAAGCCTCAGTCACATATACCAATTTTGTTATTCATAAAATAGTTTAATATAAATAAAATATGTTACACACAATTCTTTCCCTTTAACATTATGTAGTGGAATTCTTTTGTGTGGTCCTGTAAATGAATAATAACCAATTTTTTCACCGCATATTTTACAGAATACATATTTATGTGCACTTCGGAATTGCATATAAATTTGATTATGTTTGACTGAATGTAATATATTTAAAATTCATTTCGAACGATTTTTTCCCATACACCTCTAAAATATTGACATTGATAATTGTAACTCTGAACTGTCTCTGTTAATAAACTAATCATGCTAGAAATGTCATTTAAAATAGGGTTCGTGCAAGGGTAAATGTCAATAAAATCCAAATATTTCAGAGCAATCCGAGTATATTTACGGAAGTTAGAGTACTTAATGTTCGCCAGACGAACAGACGTACAGATAAACCGAATGCATAAACACTTTGAACTTTGTTAGAAAGTGTTAAAAATCCAATGTATAAGGCGTAATTTAATCTAAAATTCTCATCCAAATGCTCTATTAAAAATGCAACTTCACATAAGAAAATGACACATTTAATTATTTATAATATTAACCATCATCTTTTTTTAATGCATAAATTTAATAACTCAAAAATCATGTATCTGTAGCAGATAAGAAAATGATTGTCATTTTAAAATATAAATTTTGATGAAGTTTTGCAAAAGGCCTTCTATGGCCCTCCGAGTGGTTAAGGCACCACGGCGCTAATCGCTTGCGATGTTTGGAGGTTGATTGAGTTATTCTCACTGACTCCATTGCACGCACTCTTTGTGTGGAGCGTATGGACCGTGAGCAGGAAAAGACAATGGGAAACCTTTTATTCACCTGCCAAATCAGGTTGGATAGAATTTTTCACCAAAATATGACTTGGCAGACCACCAGAATTTTAATAAGTAAATCGAGTGTTAATAAATCTTAGAATGCCATCCGTCATCTCTTTAATAGATCATTGTTTATGTATCCGTTCTCGGTCTACGTTAAAAATGTCATTCTAATGTCTACTAAAAAAAAAAAACTCAATTGTTATCATTAAAGGATACATTAGATACAAACACAAAAAGACATCGGATATTATTAAAAAACCTTTTCCAAATAATGAAATCATTCTGGATTTTAATATTTTTTTGTTCATGTATTTCCAACAATCCTAATATAATCTAGATTAAATGAAATGTACAATTTACGAATTTAATCAAGATAAGAATTTTAAAATAATTTCTGTATGAATTATAATACCAAAAATACATGCTTTTTCGAAATTACTTACAATTACTTACAGTAAGTAATCTTCTTTGGTATTTTAATGATTTAGAAAAACTAACAATTTTCCGTATCAAATGCATAGATTCAAACAAATATAAGAAAAAAAATATTTAAACACTCTTGACTTTCCTGGGATGACAAGAAAAATAAATTAAATTAGCAATTCTAATAATGTTCTTTATTTGTACACGCTTAAAAAAGTAATTTTAAAGAAAGAATAAATGAGATGTAATGAATCTTTTTTTTCTTTTTTTTTACAGTTTGTATTTTACCTAAATAAAAAAATATATTATTTATAGATGTTAATAATACCATAATGTATTATAATTATTTCTAAAAAATAAATTGAAATAAAGAACTATAACTATTTTATGTTTAACTTATATATGATACAAAATGGAAAATTATAAATTCATGTTCATATAGTATGTATCTTTGAAGTTATATGGTAATTTTTTTATCAATGTATGTGTATAATGAGATGTTTTGTCTTTCAAAATGGAAGCTATAAATATATATTCGCATTGATACTTGGAATTTTCAAGGTGTCATCGAACTCCAAGATCAAATTTCATTTGAAACAGCATTCTGCAACAACAAAAATATTTTATAAAAATTTAGGGTTAAAGTAAATTTATCAAATCTCAAACATATAGAACCCCCATATATATATATACATATATATATATATATATATATATATATATATATCTGTTCGTTCTTTTTTAACTTGTTGACGGTTCCCTGCTTGATTGCGGGGAACACTCCTGGCGAAAATATATGACGTGTACTATTTTGTTTAAGCACCTGGATTTTCAGAATGATTCCTTATGTATGTTTTTAGATATTTAACAAAACGTCTAAAATCGCCAGCTTTTTTTGCTGAGACTGTTGTAAAATAATCTAAAAATTAAATATGAAAATTCTTTTAAAGAAGTATGGATTTCATGGTTTTTCAGTTTAATTTCTTTTGGAAATTACCGAGTACTTTGGTCAGTAATATAACTGTTTAATTTCGCGAAACTCCACAAGACTAAATGAAACTTTTCTATCTCATTCTCTTCTATACTATTCTCGTTTTAATTTTTTAATGAATCATCGTTATGCTCGGCTGCTACTCATATTATTTCGACATTTAAATCATCAAAAATTAATAGTAATGTAGTAAATATGTTCGATTTTATATTTAAAAAATAATAAACTACGTCCAATAAACAATTTCCTTAACAAGAAAAAATTTATTACCATCCCTTTTCGTATTTTGTTACTGTAATCTGTGATGCTATAGAACTTAGGTGAAAAAAAATCAAAGAATGCGGACATTTTAATTTAATTTAAAATATGAAAGATGTAATGTCTTATTATTCTTATTTTTAAATTTTTCAGATCTGTGAAAAACAACGATAGCTAAATTATTTTATATTTTTCTAACTAGAAAATGTTTGTTAAATTTAAAAATTGTCTGTCTGTAAGGAAAAGTAATTTTATTTAAAAGTCAGAATAAATTAATTATTTTTATCAAAATCTTTCATTTATCATTTCAAATACTATATTTCCTTTTTAACTAAACAACAAGGTCTGCTTGTATTTTCTAGCAGAAAATCCTGAAATACGTAACGTTTGCTTTTTCGGATAAAATTCCACCATCTATATTGACATTTGGTAAAATATATATGTTTAAATATATAATCATAGTGTTTGCTTTACATGTGCTTTTCGTACAATCACTTTGATATAAACATGCATAAAACACATTTCTGTTTCAAAAGTTTGAGTGTTTTTGTCTATTGATAAATATAAATTTATGATTTTTTTTACATTTTTGTAATGAACAAAATTCATCAAGTTTTACTTATTTAATAATAATAATAATTTAAAAAACACTTAAAGCAGGTGAGAATAAGTTGCCAGTAACGACCAAAGTCTTTAGTGTTAGTAATTATATGTTTATTAGATAAGCAACTATGTAAAACATTGAAAATACAGAGTGATTAAAATATATTTATTTCACATATTATAGCTTAAGTCACTGATTATAGAAGCTTACGTTAAATTATAACATATACAACGCAGTTTATATAAACGCAGAAAATGAAATAAAACGCAGTTTTTACTTATGCTATTTGCTTTGTATATGAATTAATTTATGAAATTTAAATTTTATAGAGCTCTCTTTTCACATACATGTATATTTACATAAAAAAAAATTCTATAACAATGATAAGAAAAATAAAGTTTTCTTAAAACTAAAAATATATTATACATTAATGCTTCCTAGAAATAAAATAGAGTTTTCACCTTTTTTTCAGTGAAAAAAAAATCTGAAATTTTCTACAATAGAAGCTATCAATTGCATGAAATGTTTCATTATAAAAAATAAGATTGTATGTAGTTTTTTCTTCATAGATATAATGTGGCATTATATTATAAAGCAAAAACTGGTAGTTTACGCGTACGTCATATTACAGGGTGGTAATGCATGTTTAATAAATTTAAATTTTCTGAATTATTCTTGTATTTTATCATATTACTCAATTTATTTTGCTAAGGAACAAATGTTTTTTCATATCATATTTTTTAGCAATTCCCAAATGTAATATTTTTCTTTATGATTTTTAAAATGATTTTCACGCATTATAATTTTAAATTATCCATACCGTATGCAGCCCGAATACAAAATATTGATCAGTTTGTTCTTAAAATAATATATAAAGTTTAGAATATTTTACGAATAATAGTCATTAAGGAAATTAGACAAATAGTTTTACTTAAACACAAATTTAACTGACATACATCAAACTGTGCAATCGCTGAAATTATCAGAATGAAACTCGCTGCTTACATATATAAATATCTTTCACTATTTCATCAGCTGTTACTGCAAGGTATACAGTTAATACGAAGGGGTATCTTTCTATAAATTTCTAAACATTAGTCGATTATATTACTTATATTATTTATATTTTTTACATAAATATCCTTTCAAGTAATCTTAGTCGATAATCTCAATACATATTAGATTAAAACTAGTCGTTGGGGGCCACCGTAATACTTACCCATCATGGACATGTATATGAAAATAAAACATATGAAAACTATTTATACAATGCATTGCAATTCATAAACAAAATTTAAATACTGTTAATATACATAGTAATGCTATATTAAAGAACTGATGATGTGCCAATTTCGACAAATTATATAAAACGCCAAACTACTCAAGTAGTACCGAACTGCGTAAAAGAAACATTCTTATAACTCCAAAAATAATAATTCTATTAACTAACAAATAATTGCGTCGGATTAAGCATCTCCTTTCCAATTAAAATATGCCTCTGAATTGAAATTTGAATGAAATACAGGGTCATGAAAAATCAAAGAATGTGGAAAACAGGATTACAAATATCTCGGCAACTAATAATCCGATCGACTTTGTTCTATATGCAAAATGTGTGTTATTTTATTGCCTTTTACATCCATTCCTTAGAACAAAAAAATTCGAAAATTTTTATATACCTATCATCAGAACGAATTTTTCGAGAGTCCGAAAAAAAAAGTTCCGGATAATCGAGGTTGCTGATATTAAATAGGGTTCGTCCCATTCTTACATTCTAACTACATACAAAATTTCAAGTCTCTATCTCAATTTGTTCGGGACATAGAGCGTTTATAGACAGACAGACAGACGGACGGACGGACGGACGGCAAATTTTTTTTTCCTAAAAATATGTTTTTCGGAATTTCCACTATCTAAAACGTGTAAATCCGTCAAAAAAATTTTTCGATTTTCAGAACGATTGCCAGATTTACCCTATACTACGTATGATGGGTTTAAAAGAAAAAAAAATGAAGTTTTTATCTATCATGTAATCCACATAAACAAAATTTAATCTTCTAGTTTATTTTACTATTGTTATTTAAATTATAAGTAATGTTGAAGTAAAGAAATAATTCGTTTTTAAATGCGTATGTATATTTTAGAAAATAAGTGTCATTTCTAAAACTGTTATTTGATTTCTATTCTTTTTTTTTTTTTTTTTTTTTTTTTTTTTTTTTTTTTTTTTTTTATTTGATACACTTTCTCTACAGTGAAACGCCATTATAATCGATTATGTAATATTCCTTTTAATCTTCCGATATATTTAACAGACCTTGTACAAGGAGTACATAATAAGGAAGTTCATATAAAACATTAATAATATATAAAAAATGTCAATAACAAAAATATTCAGATCTTGGTTTAATAATATTACACTTGGATACAGTTTAGTATTCGAAATATTTTATGTGTCCCTGTAAATACTATCTGTTTTCTATTATAGAGAAAGTAACTTTTAGTAGACCTCAACAACTTACATCAAACATCTTATATATATATATATATATATATATATATATATATAATATCCAGACATTTCTCGACATCATTAATATTTGGCACTGTTCCGGATATTTTTTCTCATACCATTGTGTAATGGAATACTTTTGTGTTTATATTTAAAGTTATAAAAATATTCTTTGCATCGCAGATACGTCAAAACGTAGTTTTTAATATATACTTCACAGATGCATGCCAATGTTGTTATGTTCAAAAAGAATAACATCATAAAAGTGCACTTAGAAGCATTTTTAGTCATTGGCCGTAATGTAACTGAATACTTATTATTATCACTGTATTTGAGTTATATATCCGATTTTCATAAAACTTGAAATGACTCGAAAAGGTTATGCAACAATTATATATTTTATATTTCAAACAATTAGGTAGTTTATCCGTTGTTTGTGGACGGACGGATAGACAGATGGAAGGGACGAACGACGACTACAGGTACTACGTACTTACATACAAACGCACCTGAAATTAATGAATCACAGTTCGATACAACTAACCATTCGTGTGGAATGTCTGTCGATGATTGTAAAATTTCAAGAGGAAACAAATATCAACAATGCTTCTGATTTTTCAAATATTTTATTTATGATGAATTAGATTTTGTTTTGCCCAATGTAACTTTAGAAAAAAAAAATGAGGATAAGTACAAAAAAAGATGTATTATATATTATCATTAATATTATTTTAAATAACTCAGTAGTTTACATGTATTTTTGCATTCTTCGGAATTTAGGGGATATATTCGCTTTGTGTCTGAAAAAAAAAACTACACAACATTTTACAGACTTATTAAATCAGGTGCTAGTGGAAATGATTTCAACAGTACCTCTGGCACCATCTGAGGCAAGAAAAATTTCTGGCCGAGCCCATGTTCTTTTTCGATGAAAATACGTGAGCTTATTCGATTTGCAATCTGCAAAGATATTGGTACTAAAATTGCTGAAAAATTTGGTAGTTTAACTAAAGAAATGAACTCTACATTTTCATTTCGAAAAATCAATGACACACATCTCATATGAACAATCAGTCAAATGGACCTGGATTTTGTCTCGTTCAAAAATCAAAATCGGACAATACATATATTATTATAACTCAAACAAACTTTTTGATAATGTCATTAAATTTTACATAAATTACTGACGGTATTACGTACAGTAAAACCTCCATAACGGACACTCCCGAATAGCGGACACCTCTATTTAACGGACAGTTTTCCAATCCCCACTCCCAAAACTTAAATTTTTGTATGTTTAACCTCTGAATAACGGAAATTCCGAATAGCGGACACTTTATTTCGCGATAAAGGATGAAAAAGTATTTTTTAAACAGAAAAAAATGAAAAAAGGTAAAAAAGCCTCTGAATTTATCAGGACAACGTGTCACAAATTTTGTGATCACAGTCAAATGTAAGATTTTTTAAATGTAGATAAAGAGCTGGGGAAAATCCCCCCTCTCCCCAACGTTCAGTGCTAAATTCAGGGGGTTTCCCGGGAGAAATAATCTCCCAGACTATTGAAACGTCATTTAAGACCATTTTGAGATTTTGTGCTTTTTAAGATCAAAAAGTGCAATCCCTCTCCCCTCGCCCAGAACTGTACAACGTCCAATAACATCACACACACACACACTAAAAAAAAAAAAAAAAAAAAAAAAAAACATGTAATCGCAACCAAAAATAAACTTTTGTAACAGATTTTTTTCACAATAAAATAATAAACAGTAGATAAAAAGGAGCACAATTTTATTTCAATTTTATTGCTTAAAAATAATTTTAATTTCTGATTAATTATATAATACAGGTTCTTAGCGGTTTTTGAATCTCTAAGGTTTTCCCAATAGCGGACACCTCCGAATATCGGACAATTTTTGCGTTCCCGAGGTGTCCGTTATTTAGAGGTTTCACTCTATTTTGTACTACAGTGCGTGTAAAATCTATAAATACAGCATAAAATATTTTTTTTGATAAATTTCAAAATAAATTAAACTTTTCTTCAAATAATATGTATCGTCAAGCGGAAAAGCTAATTAAAATGTCAACAAAATTCAGCTGTGAGAACTTTATTATGAAAATAAAATAATTGTGCAAAAAAACATTATTTTTGTCTGTGTAAAAACTAGGGATGGGCATTATTTAACGTATTAGGATAGAAAACACTGTTACTATGCTGGAACCTAATATTGCATTAATATGTTGACGAAAAGTCCCTGATAATTAAATAACATATGGTTTCAAATGGCAGCGTCTTCATTCATTTGCCTTAATCAAGAATTCAATTTCGCATGTCTAAAATAGAACAATATTCACTAAAAATGTCCTGAACCATTTCATTTGAGACGAGCGCATCTAATTGGTCCTTTCTTCCCTCTCTAGTCATAGACAACTATGATAGGCGTATGATGCTTAAAAATTGTTTTGGATTTCATCAATTACCTAAAGCATGAATAGAAACAATTAACCTAATTAAATGCTTTTTCGACTTGGCGCCTGGTGCTAGGTCACCACCATCATATAATTTTTCCAATTCTGATGGCACAAAGTAGAGATAAACGAAACCCAGGAAGAAATAGTAGATCCGAAAACCATCTGAATATTTGTAAGAAAAAAGGTTATGCTTCACATGTTTTCTATTCACAAATCGCATATATTTCATAATCGTATATAATATCATAATTGTTTTCATTTAGCATTTCTATAATAAAAAGTTTACTTATAAAACCCAGCAACATTTTGTCTTATTTTTAACCTGAGCATTTTTTTCAACTAAAAATGTATTTCCGTGCTTTTATTTATTTATTTATTTATTTGTTGTTGTCCCCTTAAAATGATAATGTTATATTTGCACAGCCTCAAAGTGAACAAGCTAGATTATTAGATCTAAATATTTTTCCTTTGTACACCTACATTACAAATGCATTTTAAATTAAGTGTTATCTTTGAATTTTGCAATACATTTGCCATTTGTTTTACCTAAATGTAAAAAGCATTGATTTCTAATCCCCTCTCCCCCCCCCACACACACCAAGAAAAAACAGGGAGACTCAAGCTCAGAATAATTAAATTTAAAAAAAGTAAATTTTTGCAATATTTAAGTAAAATGCATTTATTTATAATTCTATGCCCTAAAAATTAATTCTCAATTTTCAATAAAAAATCTATTTTTAAAAAACTGAACACTATTTTTTTACATTCAAATAAAATGCACGAATTTATAATTTTTTAATTGATTAAAGCGTCCAAAACGTGTAAATTGGAACTTCAAATTAAGTTCAATTGAAAACCAACCACAGATAATTACTAAACATTTCAGTTCATTCTGAGTTATTTTGCAAGTTATCGTTGCAATAAATCTACACTCCTCAAAACAATTAAAGGATATTGCAGTTTTAGGTGTATTTTCTATCTGGGAAACTTTTTAGCTGATTGATACATGGTCGACAGACATAGTAGGTTATATAAGAATAAATTACACATGTTTGGCAGAAAAAAATGCATTTTATTGCGCATTTGTGTACAAAAGGAAAAAAACACAATTTGTGCATATGAGAAAAAAAGAATAAGAAAAGGTGTTTTCTTCAAAGAAAATCATTTTCAGTAGGGGGTATGGTTTCCATGGGCGGCCAGCAACGTTGAACACCTTTGAGGCTTGGACTCAATGAGACTATAAATGACGAGTTGGGGTATTCTGCCCCACTCTTCCAAAAGAGCTCTTTCCAGTTCTTGGAGAGTTCATGGGGGTATGGCGGCTAGAAACTCGTCTTCCTAGAGCGTCCCAAACGTGCTCGATTGGATTCATGTCTGGAGAACACGCTGGCCATTCCATTCAAACGATTCCTTCCTCGAAAAGGAAATCCTCCGCCAGGTTCGCATAATGTGGCCTGCAGTTATCGTCCATTAAAATGAAGTTATCGCCGATTGCTGCAGCGTAAGGGACTACAGTATGTCTGAGGATCTCAACCCTATATCGGCGACCAGTCAGAGCTCCATCTCGAATGATGTAGAGGTCAGTGCGCCATACACTCCTCCACCGCCATATCTGACACTTTCGTGCACGAACGCAGGATTATTCCTACTGCCACGGTCCCTCCAGATGAAAATACGCCTATTATCCGGATGCACAAAAAAGGGACTCGCCAGAAAACAGAATATTGCTCCATTCATTTCTCCTCCAGTTGACATGTTCGGTTGCCCATTCCCTGCAGTCGCGACGATGCCTTGATGTAAATCTAACACATACCATCGGTCGGCGAGCATACAGACCTACAACATGGAACCGGTTTCGGACAGTCTGTGTTGAAATTGTCGTGCTTGTAGCCGAGCGAAGGTGTTGTTGGAGAAGTGTAGCGTTTATGTTTCGGTGTTTCCGAGCTGTTAACGCTAAATACCGATCTTCATTGGGAGTTGTTGCCCGTCTAAGATCTTGCCCTGGTCTTCGGCCTGCACATCCACTCTCCAAAAAACGGTTCCAGATCCTGGAAATGACACTTTGTAACACTCCAATGGCTTGCGCTACTTCGGCTTAAGTTTGGCCCCCTTCTAACCTACCAACTATTCTCCAAGCTTCTGAATCTGTCAAATGACTTCGCTGAGACATCGTACTCATCGAAACAAAGCAATCACTGAATGCCAATCATCCTTGTCTTCATTCTCTTTTATCCATTTGAATGTCAAATTTCATTCGCTGCCGCTGAAGCGACGTTTTTGACGTCGAACTCAAAATTTGCATACTTCACAGTTTAAAAAACCAGAAAAATTTGCATTTGTGATTCTCTTCTTCTATTTTCGGCAAAAAAACTCGTTTATATCTTTATTTTATATAAAACTTCAAATATCCTTTAATTGTTTTGAGCAGTGTAGTTTTTAAAATAGACTAACAGATAATTTAACAGCTTTGAAATTATTTATCTGTAAATGTTTTCTGCGGTGACTGTAACATTTGGTAGAAAAATGTTTAAAATTGAAAAAAAATATGCTAATAATAAATAACAGAATTGAAAATTTTATCTGAGGGAATGACATTTGATTAAAAATGTTTGCTTATCCTTTATGGTTTTCGGAAGTAATGAAAGAGGTGGTATTAAATTATTTTCAGTCGGGAAAGATTCTGTGTTGATGTTGCAAGGATGATAGAAGGGTTTACTCGTTTTTGAATATTTAAAAGGGTTATTACTACATGCTCATGGATTTTTTTACCGTGGGGGGAATTTTGGCACTATAAATTTTGCTTTTTCGGCCAAATATTATTATTATTGTTGTTTTGTATTTGCGTTAAAAGATTTTATTTCGCTGAAAAAAAAGAAAGAAAGGAAAAAAAAAGAAAGAAAATCGCATACCATAATTTGTGAAATAACTTAATTTTAATTCAGTTGTAATTAATTTTAAAAGCATATATGTATGAAGAAAATTTGTTTAGATGAAGTGCATTCGGTTAAAAGTATATAAATAATATTTTTGTGTTCTTGTGAAATTAACTTTGAATAGGTGTCGATTGGTGTGTGGCCTCTATTAACTCGCAGATCAATTTTTCCCTAAGTTCTAATAATATATATATATATATATATATTATTAGAACTTAGTATGGCATGTTCAATTTTAAGAAAAAAAATGCATAGTTTTTTTGTGTAAATTTGCAGAGCAACTCATAAGAATTCCATTAGTATACAGTCTATGGTGAAAATTCACTCGATATGTATTTTAATGATATTACAGTACTTAAAACATACTGAATTTGATATACATCACTGATATCATGATCATTATCAATTGATATACAAGGTTTTTACTAAAGAATGTCTTGCGCATAGAACTTATCGCTTTTTTATAAGAACATACAAAAGTATTTTTATATAGAAGAAAATTAAAATTAATAGAACTATTGAAACCAACGAACAATAATTGCTGGAGATGCGTTTTCAATAATAGTATGTGTTCTAAAGTTTAACTACTTTTTAAATATTTCTTGCTTTGTACAGATTTTAGATCATATGCAAGGTCAAACAAATGTTCTCAACAACATTCGTCTGTTGACTGAAATTGCTGAATGGAAATGTTCCACTGTGCTATTCATTTAACTCGAAAACCTTTTAGCATACTATATGTAGTAAGCACACATGTCTGTAGATCATGTACAGTGCTGAAAAAAATCGTATATTTTAACAACTATTCATGGTAATAGCAGAAATCGTGTTTTCAAATGCATTATGCTTTTTTTTCAAATTGTTCAATAAGACGCCATTTTCCACCTTTGTAAATTGTCAAGGTTGGGTATAGCATTCTAAATTAAAAGGTGTATTATTATCTATACTGTATAAATTTATTTTCTTGTTAGAAACCGTATTAAAACTCTATTTATATTATACAGGGTGTCTCTTATCATTTACCAATAACTAATTTCTAAAACGTTAGTTTTAGAGTTATTGTTCCAATTGTAAAAATGTTTCAAATTTTGTTCTCCTCTGCATCACATAAAAATCAATTTACATTATTTTTAAATTACAAACTTTATCCAATGCGTGGGTCCTATAAGCTTTATTTAGAAAAGTTTTTTTATGTTCTAACAAGTAAAACACTAAAAATTTATTCTTGTATGCTCAAAACTTACTGTGTTATGATACTTAGAATTTTATAAATTTCTAATGTTTTAATCACCATAATTGGAAAAACATGTTTTTTGTGTCAGGAAATGCCAAAAATGCATGAAATTCAAAGTATCATAATTAATTAGGTTTATTCTTGTGTTGAAAAAATTAAGTTTTTAATCACAAACTGATTTTGATGAATCTTAGTAAAATATAGCATTTATAATTACGTCAAAAAGTTATTTAAAATGTTTTGTTTGAAAGCCCTTCTAATTAAAACATTCGTTAGTTATATGTTACAAAAATAACAGGTTGTTGGAATCTGTTACCTGTAAAAGTGAGGAACGATGTAACCTGTTAACCAAATATCACTACATTTCCCATCTCTAGTAAAAACTTTAAGGACACCAACATATATTCCATATAGTAACAAAAAAAAAACAAATATTTAATGTATTATGCACTCACACAAGAGTGTAATGATTACAAATACTACATCCTTTCTAGACATCATTAATATTTGGCACAGTTCCGGATTGTTTTTGTACTATTCCTCTTCAAGTGTACTCTAAGTTCCGATTCTGAAAAAAAATGTCTACCATTTTTCCAAACTCATTTTAATAGATCTCCCCATAAGCTATCGATGGGATATAAATCATGGTTTAAGAGTGGCCATTGCAAAGCTTCATTTTTATTTTCTTTATAGAACTAAGAAGTTTTTTTTCGCGATTTGTGTGGATAGGTGCATTATCTCGTTGTTATACCTGTTTTTTTTCTTGTCGGACGTGTTGCAGCAAATGAAAGATAGTCAGAAAGAGTTTGTATATGTGTCTTTTAATTAAATTTTCCTGCAAGAATATATAAGTGACACAATATCGTTGAATGAAAAGCAGCCCCATATTGTAACGAATCCTCCACCTACACAATGCTTTAAGAAAATCTGTTTTTCGTTTCTTACACCATCCCAATATTATTTCCACTCATCAGGACCATTTAAATTTTACTTCTTTTCATCAGAGAAAATTAAATAAATTAATTTAAGAACAGAAAAAGAAGTTTTATTAAAACGCCAATTAGGTGGCGGATTCATTGCAACATATGAGGCTTCTTTTCATTCAGTGACACGGTGTCTCTTTCGTTATATCTTTCAGGAATATTTAATTCAAAGACAGATATACAACTATTTTTGACATCTTTCATTTGTTACAACACTTTTATGTAGCTACAATTGATATTTAAACCGCCTTGATTTCGATCAACTGCACTAAAAAAATATTATTATAAGTTTAACAAAAATAAATTGTATAATCTTCCACGTAGTTTTTCAGTTAAAAATGACCGAATATTAATAATCAGGTTAATTTCCTTCTAAATTCTAAAATGGTTAAAATTCTAGATAAAAAAAACGTAAATAAAAAAAGGGGAGATTAGAAATTCTTTGTTTCGTTTATGAAGATTAAACACACTTATTCCCATACAATCTCAGAAGTACTAGCTTATTGCAGAAAAGGTTTCTTTATTATTATATTTTTATAAAAAGTAGTATTTATTTTTTTAAGATTCCTTTTTCTTTTGTTGCGTGGAAACTAAGTTGACTTTTTTTACTCCATTTTTATAATTTTTTAAAATCTTTTATAAGTTACTTTTACAGAAAAATAAAATTACAAATAAAATAGTTATCAAGGAATGCATCGGAAAAAAGAGCACGGAAGATTATATTTCAAAATTTGAAATGCCTATTAGAGGCTTACAATGTTATTTTTTCTTTTTTAATAAATTACATCATCTAATGACGACAATCTATAATTATGAATGTAAACAACTTCTACTTCGATGATTAACAAACATACATTTTTAATCTTTATTAAGAATAAATTATAAAAATCAACACTTTTTTTAACAAAAGTTCTATTGAAATAATTCAAGATGCAAGATTTTATTGGAAATGGCTACGAAAAAATAACAGAGAAGATGATGTCCATAAAACTTAACTGTGTGTATAGGAAAATAGAATGAAAATTAACTTTGTTAAGGGAACATAATCCCTTCGAAATCATTTCTTCAATTTTGAATGATGCCGTAATATGCGTGGTGTCACTATATTTATTACTAAAAATTAAACTTGAAACAAATTCGAAAGAACACTATTTTAATAAAAAACAATTTTTATTATTAACTTTTTAAAAATCCCTACTACTTTTATGAATATAAATATTTTTCTGAGATTTTTCTTTCTTCATTTATTAGAATATGCTACAAAAAATCGTGCATGGATTTTGCATTTTATATGTTTTTTTTTTCTTATGTACATTAAAAATGAAGTAAATTCTCTCAATTGAAATATATTTAAAAAAGTAACTATATGATTAAATGTTAAATCCATACACATAAATAATAAATACACCATAAAAAACAAGTAAAAAAATCAAAACTCTATCTAAATTAGCAAAGTATCAAAAATTATCGAACAAAAAAGTTCGAAGAAAAATTGGGTTCAATTCATTTGTATGGCTAATTGCGGTGGATATATTAACAAAATTTACGATATATCACGATATAATTGTCGTATATGTAAAAGTGAGATGTCAAAATATTCACAATAAAAAAAGATTTCAGTTGATCTTGAAAAAAAGAAAAACGATATTTCGACGTATTTTAAGGTATTCTGTTTTAAAATACTATATAAAATACAAAGTTCAGTTTTTCAACGCTATTAAGGATTATAAATTTTATTTATAAGTACAATTTGTGTTTTTACAAAATGTAATGATTACATTATATTTAAACTTTTTTTTATATCTTTCCAATTTTTTATACAGTATTTTATGATCAAAATTAATTAAAATTCATTTTATAAATTTTATTTTATGAAGTGTATTTTCAAGTGTTTGAATTTATTTTGGAATGACTACATTTAAATGTTATAATAATTAGTTATACTCCTATTATTAATCTAATATATTTATCTTCAATTTTAAAATGCTCTGAAATAATGATAAGATGCATATATTGCATTCTAATTTAATTTACCATACTCTCTGTTAAAGCAATATCAAATGCTATCTGCCGCTTTCAGAATATCCATATCAAAAGAGATATACCGTAATTGATGCTATTGGCAAATACTTGGAATGGCATATGATTCACAGAGAATTGTAGATTATCCGTAACTAAACCTATTTCATAGTGATGCTAATTAAATAACTTACGCTGCTGAGAATCAGAAATTAAAACGCCATTGTAAAAAAAGCTCTGTATTAATAAGTTATTTAAAAAACACTCAACTAAGACATTAAGCAGTGGCATTATTAGATAGTTAAACGTTTTTTAAATTGTGAAACAGTTTCTGATGAATCGTATGACGCACTAACGAGTGAAGTAAATATGAAGTAAAATCCCTAAATTTAAATAAATTTTAAAAAACAACTGTATGCTTGAATTTTAAATCAAAAGACAAAATTATTAAACAAGCTATGCAAAACAAGTAAACAAAAATTCCAAACTCTATCTAAATTAGCAAACATTTTTAGAATTTATCAAAGAAACAAATTATAAAAATATGAAAAGAGAAAAAGTTGATACTGAAATAAGAAAATCGATATTTTGATCAATTTTAATGTCCTGTGTTTAAAAATGCTATATGAATCATAAAGTTCAGCTTTTCAACGCTTTTAAGCATTATATATTTTTATAATCAAATTTTTATAATCAAAGTATTATATATTTATATTTTTCAACGTTTTTATTCATAAATATCATTTCTGTTTTTACAAAATGTAATGACTGCAGTACATTTAAACTTTCCTTCATATATTTCCAACTATTTTTGATATAATATTTTATGTTCAAAATTAACTAAAATTCATATTATCAATTTCCTTTTATGAAGTGAATTTTTGTAAATACATATCATATTAAGTGTTTTAATTTATTTTAGAATGACTAAATTTAACTTTATAATGATTAATTATATACTTACTGGTAATCGAATACATTTTCCTTCAATTTTACAATCACTGAAATGTGAAAAGACGCATATATTGCATTACAATTTAATTTACCATACTCTCTGTTAAAGTAATACCAAATGGTATCAGCTGCAAACACAAGCTTTCAGTATATCCATATCAAAAGAATATATAGTAATTAATGCTTTTGGCAAATACTGAGAAAGGCGTATGATTCATTGGAATTGCATATTATCCCTAACTAAACCTGTTTCATAGTAATGCCAATTAAATAACTTATGATGCTGACAGTGCGAAAAAAAATGCTCATGTAAAAAAGCCTTGTATTAATAAATTATTTAAGAACACTCAAATGAGACATTAAACAGTGGTATTATTAGATAGTTAAACGTTTTTTTTAAATTGTGAATGCGTTTCTGAAGAATCACACTGTAAAAAGTTCTGCCGTTAAAAAACGGAAATAGTACTGGTAATCTAGACGCCAGTACTACTTCCGTTTTTTAACGGAAAAAATTTTATAGGAATAGTTCCGTTTTTTCACAAAATATTTCCGTTTTATAATATTTTCTTATGTAAAAATTTTCGTTTGAAAAGTTAAAAGAAATTTTCAAGGACAAACTAACATCTTTGTAATTTTTATTCTTTACTTTACAAAGGCACGTTAATATCAGGGACACATTATATACATTTAATTTAAACAACAGAGAAGAAATGTTATTTACCTTCCATGGGGTTTGAACTCACGACCTTGTCTGCCGTAGCCGGTAGTGTAATACCATTACGCCATGCTTTCATATAGCACCATTTCAAATACCTTTACTTATTTCGGATGCATTTCATGAAGTAAAGACAAGATTTTTGAACGCGGATTTATTTTTGTAGAGATTATATTTTTTTATTGAACGGACAGTTCTAAATCAAGTTTTACAGATTTTCTTTCAATAATTTCTAATAGTTAGCTTTTTAATTTTAGCTTTATAAAAAAAAAGTTTGACATTTAAAATATTGCATGCATAAATGAAAGTATTAAAAAATTTTGTTTCTTTCTTTTTTGAAGAGTTTTAAAGCTATTTTATTCATATTTATTTATTTATTTTATAAAAGGCAAATAACACACTTAAAAAAAACGAAAAAAAAAACATGTATTTTAAAAAATATTTTGTATGACGATCTATTGTAAACTCAATAAAGATAATTACTATGGGTTATGGGTTATTAAAATTAATTACATTTATTGATTTTTATAACTTAGGTAATCGCCAAAATTATAATAATTTCGGTAATGTTGTTGCGTATACAGGGTTCTTTTGATCTTATGGTTAGACAACTTCAAACTCTTGTCTCTTAGAAAAGTAGAAAATAATTTATTTACAGATCTTCAGAACAACAGAGTCTTCGAAACTCACAAATATTACTAGATATTCAAAAACAATTGCTCAGATCTATCGTACAAGTACAGCTTTAAATCCCAGAGACTCTTTATACAACGTCTCAACAATTAATAACATTCAAAACAACATAGATGAAACTCAAGCAAACTTGCTTAACAAACGCCTTGTTCACTCAATGACTGACTGGTAAATAATAACAACGACAGCTCGTATTGCTCTTCTTATATAGGCTCGCAGCATGCACGGGAAATTTCTACAACCTTCTCGAAAAATCCAGAAAACAAAGAAAAAACATTCAATGTATCAGTAGACCTAAGGGGGGTTACCATAGAGAGGGAAGGGTTACCATCGCCAACAATCGCAAAGTTTGTCGCCAACTTGGCGATATATCGCCAAATTTGGCGACCAAAATTAGTCACCAAAGGAGACGCCAACTTGGCGATATCTCTAATATTTCGCAAAGCTGCCATAGACATTCACTGAAAATAATAGACAAGTTTGCTTGATAACAGAGACAATGTAACAAAAACTAATATTAGTAAAGAAATGGAGCTTAATAAGATTATTTACATTATTTTACAGTACAAACACTAACTATTTACAAAATTCGTAACACTACCCCCTCCTCAAAGACTGCACGCCCCGTGCAGTGCAATCCCTGAGTTAGAGGAAAACACATAAAATAAATAAACAAACAAATAAATAAATAATAATAAGAAGAAGATTTGCATAACACGAGGCGATAACACGCTCCTGGCCGTCGATTTCCTAAGACAGTACAGTGCCAATGCTTTCGTTACTTGCATCCGTATCAAGTATAAACTGTTTATCGATTTGAGGATATGAGAGAATTGGAGTGGATGTTAATGCCTCCTTAAGCTTTTCGAAAGCAGCGTCGCATTCCTGTGTCCACATAAATTTTTGATTGGCTTCTGTTAATTTATGAAGTGGTCTTGCAATCATCGAGAAGCCTTTGACGAATTTTCTGTAATAGGTGCATAATCCTAGAAAACTCTGAAGCTAGTGAGCATCTGCTGGACAATTACAATTTTTCGCAGCCGATATCTTCTCTGGATCAGTCCTAACTCCTTCCGCCGAAATGATGTGTCCAAGGTAGGCGACTTCATTGCGAAACAAATTGCACTTCGAATGGCTTAGCTTCAAATTAGCTTCCTGTATCTTTTGTAGCACCCGCCTGAGGTTGTTCAGATGTTCATCAAAAGATTTTCCTATGATTATGATATCATCTAAATAAACAAGACATGCCTCATATGACAGGCCCCGGAGAACCGTTTCCATAAGTCGTTCAAAAGTTGCAGGTGCATTACATAGGCCAAAAGGCATTACCTTGAATTGCCATAATCCTTGTCCCGTTGTGAAGGCAGTCTTCTCGCAGTCGTCGGGATGGATCTCTACCTGCCAGTAACCACTCTTCAGATCCAGAGTCGAGAACCAGGTGTTGCCCGCAAGTGTGTCGAGAGTGTCGTCAATCCTTGGTAGAGGGTAACTATAATTTTTAGTGACGTGATTCAGTCGGCGATCGTCTACACAAAATCTTGTAGAACCATCTTTCTTTCTTATTAATACAATGGGAGACGCCCATGGACTTGTCGATGGTTCGATGACGTCATTTTCTTATATATCCTTAATTAAATTTTGCCCCTCTTCTTGCTTGGCAAAAGGTAATCGTCTAGGGTGTTGTTTAATAGGTGAGTGATCTCCCTTGTCAATTCGGTGTTGTGCCATTTTAGTTCTTCCAAAGTCTTCAGATGTTTGGGAAAATAAACTTTGGAATTCTCTGATTAAACTTTCCGCAGCATCCCTTTGTTTTAGATCTAAGTCTGTATTTTGTAACAAATCTTTGACTAAATTATTTGAAGATTTTTCAAAGTGACTGGAATTTTGACTTATGCACGTCACAGGAGCACATGATGCTATCACCTCTCCTTTCTTGATAGTCCTCGTCTTATCACTGATGTTAGCAATTCTGACTGGAATGGTCTTTTTCGAGAGGTCTACCACAGAAGAAGCCACCAATACTCCTGCTTGTGTACTATTGTCTTCTGGATAATCTATATGACCAAATCGGTAATTAGTTTAATTTTTTAATACAGCTGGAACTAAAAATTTTTTTCTTGGATATAGATTGATGTCTTCTTTGGCTATTACTGCTTGTTTACATTCAATTTCGTTATTTAATCAAAAAAGACTTATTTCTTCAAATTTTGAGAGCATTTTGTTATTTTTGAAATCAAGTTTGAAGCCAAACTTCTTCAGAAAATCTAGCCCGATTAAGCAAGGATCTGTTATGTCAGCCACATATGCCGTACGGTAATATTTTGTTCCTCGAAAGTTGATGGTTAAATTTGCCTTTCCATATATGCCTATCTTGTCGCCCGTCACAGTTTGCAGGGCAAAGCATGGTGGAATCCAGGTGAGTTTAGATTTCAATTTTCGAGCCAAATCTTCACTTATTATTGTCACATTGGCTCCTGTATCGACAATCATACGGCACTGAATTCCGTAAATAAAGCCTATCACATATAACTCATTATCACCGCCACTCATTTTTGATATCTGGAGGATCTCCAGGTGGGGCTTTTCATTCTCTGGCAACCTCCGCCCCGCGAGATGGCCAAAATTTAGTTTCCCTGCTGACTGTTTTAATTTATCTCACGTTCGTGGATTTTGGGGCAATTTCTTCGGAGATGTCCTGTATCACCGCATCCCCAGCACGTGAGATTCCGTCTCCTTGAGCTTGTTCTTCCATATTTTAAGGCTTCAAGCTCTTGATTTAATTTCCTAATTTCTTTCAAGACGTCGATTTCAGTGTCTGAGCTTTTGTTCACCGTTGTCCCTCGGACTAAATGACGTTCTTTTCGGCTGGCTTGTGTAGCTGCTTCCAACTTTAAGGCATATAGTAATGCAGCCTTTAAATCCTGCACATCTGCACATCTGCCATTTGCACATGTGCTCTCTGCACTTCTGGATCTTTAATTCCGTCTATAATGTACTGCAATGACAGCATTTTTCGTACATTTGTTGGGCAGTCGATGAATGCTAAATTTGCCAGACGTTCTATTTCTGAGGCAAACTCTTGAAGGGGGTCACTCGATTTTTGATGGCGGCTCTTAATTTGTACTCTCATATAATCTTTAAAAAATTTTTCTCCGAATCTCATTTCAAGTGCACAACTTAAAGTCTCAAAATTGAGTTGCGTTATATCGGGCAATGTTTGCAGCACGTCGGCGGCTTCTCCTCTCAAAGATGCTGCCAGTTGACAAGCTTTCTCCTCGTCACTCCATTTGTTCGCTTCGGCTACAATGGTGAATTGGGTCTTGTAAACTTGCCAGGAACTCGTTCCGTCGTATGTCGACAGCTTAACGTGCACAGGAGAAGCAGGCGGATTCCTAAATTCTTCATAATTACCACTGGACGCTAAAAGCTTCTTCTCAAGATCTTGTACTTTTTTATTTAGCTTTTTATCTACTTCACCTATTTTCTCTTCAACGTTACTTATTTTCTCTTCAACGTTACAAACATCATTCTGAATTTTCTCTTCTACTTCCTCTATTTTCCTTTCCATTTTCTCTTCAACATTACCAACTTCGTTCTGAATTTTCTCTTCTACCGAATCTATTCTTCTCTCTACCGACGAGAACTTTTCTTCCAAAGTTTTCTTCATTTCTTCTTGGCTTTTATTAACTTCCTCCTTTAATTCTTCTATTCTCTCTTGGCTTCTTCTCATTTCTTCAGTCACCTCTTCTTGGCCTTTATCAATTTTATTTGTCAACTGTTCCATTCTTTCTTCGTTTATATTCATTTTATCCGCCAACTCTTCTTGGCCTTTATTAGGTAGATTTCGTAAGAAATACTACCTATTGCAATCGCACCAGTTTATATCTATCTATCTATATATATATATATCACTTTTTTATGGACACGATAACTTCTATAATTCTCCACCAATCTCCACCAAACTTGCACATAAAATCGAAGGGAATAAAAGATCGGCTAAGTTCGTTAACGGGCAAAATTGGACCAAGGGGGTCGAAATAGGGGGCGTTTTTGTGAAAACAGAAAAAAGCCCATAACTTCTTAATGAAAATAGATATCGAATCAGTTTAAAGTTTATATTACTTCTAAATAACGGGCCAAAAGTTTATGCATGACATATTTTTGATAAAGTTAAAACTGGGCTCAAAGGGCGAAAAAAATAGGGTTTTTGGGAGAAAAAAAATCATAACATTACCAATTCTCAAGATATCCAATCCATCTAAATTTTTTATAAATATTCTCAAAATTATCTAAAACTTTTGTATTTGCAAGTTTTTGATAGGACTAACTCTTACCGGTAAAAAAATTAAAAACGAAAATATAAAGGGCTTTCGAAAAAGAAAAAAATCCATAACTTTGTCAATTCTTAAACTATCAAATCCAATTAAATTTATTTTACATCTTCTCAATAATATCTACAACTTTTATATTGTAGATATTATTGAGAAGATGTAAAATAAATTTAATTGGATTTGATAGTTTAAGAATTGACAAAGTTATGGATTTTTTTCTTTTTCGAAAGTCCTTTTATATTTTCGTTTTTAATTTTTTTACCGGTAAGAGTTAGTCCTATCAAAAACTTGCAAAGGATCAATTCTTATAGCAAAAATTAATTAAACAAAAATTGGAGTTGGAGAAAAAACCTCTAATCCAAACTGCTTACATTCTGAATCGTTTTATAAATTCATTTTTTATTTTAAACGCATCCAAATGGCAGATCCTCTTATTTAGGAACTATATTATGCGAAACATTGGCCAGATTTTTGATAAAGACAGAATATATTTTTAAAAAGGCTGAAAAAAGGGTATTTTGAATAGAATTTCCCGAAGTGACAGTGATAGGAAATTTGAGGAAGTATTCAAATAACAAATTGCGTTTTTCCTGACTCATTTTTAAATCCATTTTTACTCTCAAACGCATCCAGTTTACAAGTCTTCTTATTTAGGAACTGTATAATATGACGCATTGGTCAATTTTTTATAAAGACAGAATATATTTCAAAAAAGGCTGCCAAAAAGGGTATTTTGAATAGAATTTCCCGAAGTGACAGTGATAGGAAATTTGAAGAAGTATTCAAATAACAAATTGCGTTTTTCCTGACTCATTTTTAAATCCATTTTTACTCTCAAACGCATCCAGTTTACACGTTCTCTTATTTTAGAACTGTATAATGTGACGCGTTGGTCAATTTTTTGATAATGACAGAATAAATTTCAAAAAAGGCTGCCAAAAAGGGTATTTTGAACAGAATTTCGAGAAGTTGTGATTGAAAATTTAAGGAAGCATTGAAATAACAAATTGCGTTTTTCTTGAATCATTTTTAAATCCATTTTTACTCTCAAACGCATCCAATTTACAAGTCCTCTTATTTTGGAACTGTATAATGTGACGCATTGGTCAATTTTTTGATAAAGACAGAATATATTTCAAAAAAGGCTGTCAAAAAGGGTATTTTGAACAGAATTTTGAGAAGTTGTGATTGAAAATTTAAGGAAGCATTGAAATAACAAATTGCGTTTTTCTTGACTCGTTTTTAAATCCATTTTTACTCTCAAACGCATCCAATTTACAAGTCCTCTTATTTTGGAACTGTATAATGTGACGCGTTGGTCAATTTTTTGATAAAGACAGAATATATTTCAAAAAAGTCTGCCAAAAAGGGTATTTTGAACAGAATTTCGAGAAGTTGTGATTGAAAATTTAAGGAAGCATTGAAATAACAAATTGCGTTTTTTCTGACTAATTTTTTTAATTCAGTTTTGGTCTCAAACGCATCCAATTGACAGATTGTCTTATACAGGAGATGTATAATGTCCCGTATTGGTCAGTTTTTTGATACAGGCTGAATATATTTTTTAAAATGCTGTCGAATTGGGCACTTCGCGCAAAATTTCCCGAAGCTATCATGATTAAGAATTAAGGTTATATTCAAAATTGGTTATTTTATAACTCATTTTTAAATTCAATTTTGCTCTCAAACGCATTCAATTTGACAGTCTTTTGTTATTTAGGAACTATATAATGCGCCGTATTAGTTGATTTTTTAATAAAGTCAGAATTATTTCAAAATAGGTTGTCAAAATGGGCATTTGATCCGAATTTAGATTAAGATGATTCTAATAAAACCAGTCCTTACAGAAAACTGAAATTAAAAATGTTTCAAAAGAGCACAAATAAAGTTGTCAAACTCGGTTTATCCGTAATCAAATTTATTTTTTTGTTGTTGAAATGAGCACTCTTCGAAATCTACCTCCGCCTATAGGCCAAGCCGACAGGGATTTTTCATTTTATCCGCCAACTCTTCTTGGCCTTTATTCATTTTATCCGCTAACTATCCTTGGCCTTTATTCATTTTATCCGCCAACTCTTCTTGGCCTTTATCAATTTTATCGATTTTATTCGTCAATTCTGTCTTTATACCATTGATAGCATCTAATAGTTCTTTCAATTGCCCGTCCATGCCTCTTGTTTTCGCCATAAGATCCCGACTCCTGACACCAAATGTTGTTGCGTATACAGGGTTCTTTTGATCTTATGGTTAGACAACTTCAAACTCTTGTCTCTTAGAAAAGTAGTAAAAATAATTTATTTACAGATCTTCAGAACAAGAGAGTCTTCGAAACTCACAAATATTACTAGATATTCAAAAATAATTGCTCAAATCTATCGTACAAGTACAGCTTTAAATCCCAGAGACTCTTTATACAACGTCTCATTACTTAATAACATTCAAAACAACATAGATGAAACTCAAGCAAACTTGCTTAACAAACGCCTTGTTCACTCAATGACTGACTGGTAAATAATGACAACGACAGTTCGTATTGCTCTCCTTATAAAGGCTCGCAGCATGCACGGGAAATTTCTACAACCTTCTCGAAAAATCCAGAAACCAAGGAAAAAACATTCATTGTATCAGTAGACCTAAAAGGGGGGTTACCATAGAGAGGGAAGGGTTACCATCGCCAACAATCGCCAAATTTTTCGCCCACTTGGCGATATATCGCCAAATTTGGCGACCAAAATTAGTCACCAAAAGTGACGCCAACTTGGCGATATCTCTAATATTTCGCAAAGCTGCCACAGACATTCACTGAAAATAATAGACAAGTTTGCTTGATAACAGAAACAGTGTAACAAAAACTAATATTAGTAAAGAAATGGAGCTTAATAAGATTATTTACGTTATTTTACAGTACAAACACTAACTATTTACAAAATTCGTAACAATATATTTCGATATATTTTAAATTTTAAGAGCGAATTTCTTAATTTGAATATATTAAAATATGTATATATTAAAATTAAAAGTAGATTTTTTTCCACTTAAAATATCTTTCGCACATTTATATCATGATATAAATAAATTAAACATATTTAAAATTATACTAAAAAAACAACTTTCCTTAGCTATCTCAAACTTAAAAAGAATTAATAAATCTTATTATTATTATTTTTTAATTTGTAAAAATATGCTATCTTTTTAATATACTTTAAATTTTATATGCGAGCTTCTTAATTTGAATAGATTAAAAAATATATATATTAAAATTAAAAGTAGATTTTTTTCCACTTTAAATAACATACGCACTTTTTATATTATAATATAAATAAATTAAACAAAATCAAACTCAAAAAACAAAAAACTTTCCTTAACTATCTAAAACTAAAGAATTAATAATAATAATAAGAATTATTATTATTTAATATTGTAAAAATATGCCATCGTTTTATAATTAAAACAGAAAAAATAAGAGAAATGTTGCTATGTTTTTCTATTTGTCATACAGATGGCGCCACGACACTTATCACTTAAAAATACTGATAACTTGTGCTTTTTAAAACGGAAGATGTTCTGTTTGCGGTGAGATTTACGGAACAGTTACTGTATTTTTAATCTCAAAATAGCAAAAAACGGAATTACTGCTATTTTCATGGAAAAATAAAACTATTCCGTAAAATTTTAGGGAAAAGTTTGTGTATATTAACGGATATTTTTTACAGTGCATATGACGAGTTAATGCAAAAACATAAGTGCACCATCCCTTCACTCAACAATTTTAGTTCGTTTAAATATAGCTTAAAAGAAAAACAGGAAAAATCGATTTATTTTAACATTATTCCATGAGAAAAGCTGCAGTTTGTAACAAAAAAATTTAAACATATAAAAAACTTTCAGTTTTTAAATCTTAAACTGAGGAATAATGTCTCATACATGCATAACAATTTGACAATATAATGTTTCAACTCCTTTTTCGCCTTTAAATAAATCCCGTTACAAATAAAACATTGTATAAATGCATAAATATTGTTTTATGACGGTACTGTGTGATCGTGTGAGTTAGTAGATTTTCCATGTATACATGATTTCCTGATTTTTATCATTTATCTGTAAATAAGACTATTTTTCATCCTTTATTATCTCATTATTTTACAAACTATGTCTGTATCTCTGGAATATTATTTGCATGGTTAATTTGTGCATTATATGATAATTATTTATCTATGTTGATTAAATGCTATATGTCGGACGGTAGATTCAGTAACTTAAACGCATGCTGCCCATAATGGTAAATTCATCAAGAATTTTATCTTTCCCTGCAACTGAACATCAAATCCTCATTAAAAAATGAAGTTTTCTGTTTTAATTTAATTTTTAATTATTTTGTTTCCTTTTTAAATTATATGTATAATTTCCTAGGATATTCGATGATGTTAAGAAATTTAAGTTTCGTATTAAAAAAAAAATATATTACAATCACCATTTTTATAGTGATAATACTGTGTTTTCAAGTGGCATTTTATAACGTAAAATATGGTATTTACAGTGACAGTTTTATAATGAGATATAGGTCTTTTCTTCGATTCTAGCAGAAAATCATTGTAAACATAATATTTTCAGATTGTACTTGAGTTAAGAAATTTCTTTTGGAAAATTTCTTCCTTAGAGACTCTTCTTAGTTTTAGCGTTTCAAGCTTATTTTATCTTATCACCATTATTTAGTTAATTTACCCGCTCCTCGCTTTAAATAACACTTTCTTAATTCTTTACTGCTTGGATGTTTCTATTTGTATGATAAAATATAGTTGAAATTTATATATTTCTCTATATATCGGGAAAATAGTAAAAAAAAAAAAAAAAAAAAAAAATTAAATTAAATTTCATATTTTCAGCTAAAATTAGCTAACTTAAGATTTCTGATATATGTACACAGTTAGGATTTTAAAATATTTTGGAATGTATTGCAATATTTTGCACTTAAATTAGTTTAAATAAATTTTTATTACCAAAATAAAAACCTGCATTTTTTAAAGTTTTAAATATTACGTAAAAATACTGGAAAAAATCTTACATAAACATTTTATCTACTGATGGTACTTAAAAGTATCATTAAAATCACAGTTAATACATCGATTATTTGTAGTATAATTTAGAATGTGTTATGCATACATTAATTTATCTCCTTCCAAAAACAGTATTGGTTATACAAAGCTAAAATATTTTTAAAAAGATCATTTATCTTGCATTTGCATCTTTTCAGCTTCTTGGCGTAGGGGTGGGGAGGGCCGTTCAATTCTTAAATATTTCTATATTTATATTGTAAGAACATCATATTGGTACATTTCCTAGTTTTACAAAATACTAAGAAAAAAATTAAAATAAAATATTTGAATGGGTTTACAAATATTGCACAAAATCCTTATAAATTTAAAATGAAATTAATCTTTCTAAATTCCTCAGACAAAGACTAATTCTTCAATTGTGTAAAAATCCTTCTAAAGTTTATTAAAAGATTATGTAAATCTTCTGATGCAGTCTAAAAAATTCATAAAAGTTGATTTAGGAGGTAAAATTTCATGAATTTATAATTCCGTAGATAAAGAGTTAATTGCTTGATCGAAATTTGTTTTCTTTCCAAAGGACACAATCTAATTTTTGTTCTAGTGCAGCCATTCGAAATGGATATAAACTTTTCAACCCAAAATTGAACCGACTACAAAAACAACTGCAAAGTGAAAAATATTTTTTTATATAATAGTAATAAGAAATTAAATTAAGAGCCTAGCATTTACCATATATATTATTATATTTATGTACATTAATTTGATTTTTTGGAGCCGGTGCCAGCCAATCCAAGTTACATGTAATTTTTCAATAGACACACATTGAAGAATCTATGAGTTTTTTACGCTTTAATATTTAGTTTTAAAATGAAACTTTATTAATTTATTATTTACATCTAATAATTAATTTTAATTTTAAACTAGGCTTGTATGGCACGACTCCAAAAAATCAAATTAATGTACATAAATATAATAATACACATGGTAAATACTACGCTCTTAATTTAATTTCTTATTACTATTATATAAAAAAAATATTTTTCACTTTGCAGTAGATTTTGAAGTCGCACAGTGGGGCAGGAAGCCTCCAAAGTTGGCAAAAAATAAAATTTACTTTGAACAAAAAAAGCACATAGCGGATTCTTTTGTAGAAGAAAAGTAGTAAAATTTTAATATTTTACATAAGCTAAATAGTAATTTATTAATTAATTTACAAACCTTTTTCAATATTTTTTGTAGAAAAATGAGTTAAAAATAAGAATTTAAGATAGTTTTATACGAATTAGATATTTATAAATCATCCATAATATCGCATTAAAAAATGTAAACATAATTAGTAGTTTTAATTATTCTCAAGCAAACCTTATAATGAATATTAGCGACTCGTTTCGAAGGATTGGATCAACCTTTCTCAGGCAAAATGTACGTATTACTATAAAGACAGCAGAAGAAAAACTGTTTCTGTTGTTTTAGTGCTAACACTCACTTTTTGTTTTCCTGTTTTTCAGATCTTAAACTCATACATGTCACGTACACTAACGAATATGTAGAATTAGAATTGTATAACCGTTTTGCTCTTGTATTTTTGATCGTCCAGAACAAATTCAGACGAAATATGAAGATGGGCACGTTTGCTTTTCATTACGCTTCTGTTTGTTTTTCAAATCGAGGAAATGAAAGCGATTTGCCAAGCACTCTTTGTTTATTCTAAAGCATTTCCCTTGTTTCGCCAGGCTTTTGCTCATCGGAATTTATATTAAACTTTAAAACATTTAATCTTCTTTTCATTTAAACTACTTGTTCGTAGTTTCTCCGATTATGGAGCTCTTATACCATAAAATCACATTACTTTTCAAAAGTTTTTTGTTAAAACATTCCATGATAGTCAGTTTCATTTAAATACATTGTTTTGTGATAAACAATGCATTAAAATTCGTATTTAACAAAGAAAATATTTATAATCATGTTTGGCACACCCGTACACTAACAAAAATTTAAGGATGATTAGCTATAAAAATGACCATACAATTAAAAAAGTGGCAAAAAAGAGCAAGATTTTCTGGCATATTTGTCCTTTTAAAACTCATACTTAGTTGAAAAATTATAATTAACACTTAATTCGCCTTAATTCATAACTAAAACCTACAATGTTTGTAGACAGTGTTAATTTTTTTTATAAATTTCACCACTATATATTCTAAGCGTCTGTATATCTATAAAAATCGTATTAAAACAAATTGAAAGTTAATGAATTATTGTTACATACTTGTAGTTAAAGGTTCCATAGTCAAAAAAATTATTTTTTAATTATTATAGCGAAATTAACAAACGAATGTTGAAACAAAATTATTGATTTTTTTTTTCACTTATTATCAAAGCACAATATGCAGTTTAACTTCTTTCTCCAGTGACGATCAAAATAACTTTGCACAAATTTTAATACTAGGCAGATGTGTACTGACATCTGCTCTATTAAAGTGACGTATGTCGGTAGTTCAAAATAAAATTTCATTTTTTCGATTTTTTGCCAGTTTTGAAGGCTTTTTGCCCCACTGTGAGTCGGTTTAATTTTTGGTATTAAAGTTTATTTTTCTCTTTTTAGTGAAAAGTTAACAGTTTTTTTTTAAGTCGGTTAATAAAAAATAAAATACGGAAAAAACTATAGCAAATTATACACGCATTTGAGTGTTCCAAACCACGCTCTCTTCCGTGAGCCAGAGTTTATATCTGGCGCCTTAAACTGTTCAGCCATACAGACTGCACTTATTTCGGCGAGATTATTCAACGTCCATGCTACTTTTAATTACCGATAAATCACCAATTTTATTAGTTTTTTCCTAATTACTAAAAAGTACTGAACCATTTTCGATGAAACAGAAGTGGTACTAATTCGAGTGTAGCCTCTTTCATTTAACACAAAAAACCAAATTAATTGGTTCGATAGTTTGGGAGCATTCGGTGAACATACATAAAAAAATACATGCGCGTCGATTTGATAACCTTTTCCTTCTTTTTTAAAGTCGATTAAAAATTACAACACGGAATAAAAGATTATTGTACACACGTATGTCAGGAGTGGGGTTCAAATCCACGCTTTTTTTCGAAAACCAGAGTTTAAATCAGCTGCTTTAGACACTTCGGCCATCCTGACAGCATTCCGTTCGGCGAAATTATTCAACGTCCATGTTACTTTTAATTTGCTAGAAATCACTAATTTTATTAGTCTTTGCCTAATTACTAAAAAAGTACTTAACTAATTTCGATTAAATGGAAGTGGTATTGATTCGAATGTAGCTTCTTTCATTTAGCACAAATACTAGTTTAATCGGTTGGATAGTTTCGATGTAATCCGTGAACATACATAAAAAAAATAGATAAAAGTCGAACTGATGATAACCTCTTTTGTTTTTTTATTTATGTCTGTTAGAAAACAATACTTTATATTTTACACGAACGTCAGGAGCGGGGTTCTAAACCACGCTCTCTTTCGAGAACCAGCGCTTAAATCAGGTACCTTAGACCACTCGGCTACCCTGACTTCAATTACTGACCTGAATTAAATAAAACATTTTCTTAATTGAATAATTAGTATTTAATTTTTAAAATGTATAAGTAAAAATTATGGGTAAACTGAGTTTCAACCCACTTCTTGGCGGAGTTTTTTTTTTTTTTTTTTTTTTTTTTTTTTTTTTGACGCGCGATGATTGCGCCATGCCTTGCTTTCTTTTACATTTAGGTGCTGCTCTTCTTGACAACCCTGGGAGATTCGGAGAGATTCCGCTCCTCGGCTTGCGCATGCCCCATTCGTTCTTTCTTTTCACCCGATATCAAAAAATTTGAAATAACTCAACAAAATTGTGTAATAACTCTGTATTTTAAATTTCAAACGATTAAAATGCATTTGAAACTTTTTTCCCCATTGACCGTAATGTAATGGAATACTTTTGATTACCCCTGTAATTGATCTATCCATCCGATTTTCATAAAATTTGAAATGACACGACAAAATTATGTAATAATTATGTATTTTAAATTTCAAACGATTCGGTTGGGTAGTTTTTGCGTTGTTATATGCGGACAGACAGACAGACGGACAGACAGACGGACGGACTGAGCGACAACAATAGGTGCTACGTATTTACATAATTACGAACGCATCTAAAAAGGTTATTGTATACACTTATGTCAAAAGTGGGGATCGAACCTGCTCTGTCTTTCGAGAACCAGAGATTAAATCTGATGCTTCAGACTGCTCGGCCATCCTGACTGCACTACCTTCAGCGAATTTATTCAACAGTTTTAATTAGCGAAAAATCACTAATTTTATTAGTTTTTGCCTAATTACTAAAAAAGTACAGAACCAATTACTATGAAACGGAAGTGGTACCATTTCGATAGCAAGCTTTTTTATTTAAGACCAAAACCAAATTAATCGGTTACATAGTTTCGGAGTAATCGGTGAACATACATAAAAAAATACATACGCGTGGAATTGATAACCTCCTCTCCTTTTTGGAAGTCGGTTAAAAATGATTTCACTTTCGTTTGCTCACGATGAGGGGCATAAATCATACCGGCCAAATTCATGGATTAAATGGAAATTATACTGTTTTTAGGTATGTGCCAGATACGGCACGGAGTGCAGTAAAGGCTTAATGCTTTAGAAAAAAATTGTTTTTGTTAATCTTGCTTCAGGGCTACTCTTTAACCTAATGTTCCCAAAATTTATCAATATGAAATAGCGAATAGCTCGATAGTTCTAAACACAGTAAGAAACATATGAATAATGTGAATTGTATCTATTTCTATATTTACCATAAATATAAATCCTTTTCGAAAATTTTAGGGCATTTGGGGTACCGGTAAATATGAATCTATTTTAATAATAACAAAAAAAAAAAATATGTATACTAGGATACATAAAAGGCAGCTTTTGCACTCCATTCCGATTCGACTAAGCTTAATCTCATTTCTATTATTCTATCAACCCTAGTCTATACTGCCATGTTCATTTCGAAATAAGGTTTTCGTCCCTTTTTCTCGAAGGCTTCTTCTGTTTGAAAGGATATTTTGTTATTTTTGTAATTCGGCATGAGTTATTGCAGCTTTTCTTCACCTCTTTTAAGTTTTCCCTTTTCATCCCATCTTATAACTGCATATCTGCTTCTGTAAAAAGTTAATCGTGTCCAATGAAATTTTAGAAGCTGCATAATTTTGTCATAGACTAAGGAAAATGAATTTTAAAAATCAGTTATAAAATATATTTTTCATTATACATGCACGAAAATATTCAAAATTATATGATAAGGAAAACACAGAAAAACCGTAGGAAAATGCAAATTATAACTGTTCCTTGCTTTCTTTACCTCATCGCAAGCGTAATCCAATTTCCTTATAATAACAGAAATCTGACAAATTTTAATCTGTTTAAAGAATGTCTTTTAAAAAGATTTAAGATTACTTTTCTTCTTAAATAAATTTAACTCCTTAATTACCATAGTTTACATAAATTGTACTGTCATATTTTACATAAAAAAGTGATTTTATCTGTTAAAGATATTTTAATGAGATGTCTCGATTACATAAACTTCATTTAGAAAGTAAGTCATGTTTAAAAGTAGAAAGATAATAATAAAACTTCTGAATTTTATATAATGGTATTTAGCAAATTAAATTATCTCCAAGACGAAATAATTTGTTAACCTGTGGATTTTGTGAAATATTATTTTAAAAGATATTTATCACTTATAATTCTTTGGTTAATTAATAATAAAGCATAAAAGAAATTTATCAAAACATGCATTTATATATCTCACTCAATTTAATAATTTTTTTCAATGTGTATTAAAAATTTTAAATCATCCAAAACACAATTTATATATTTACATTAAAATCTATACATATAGGCATAGTGTATATCATTCATAAATTACCATAAAATCATTTTATTCGTAAAAATAAATTCAACATCCATAAATATAAAAAATGTATTTCTTGAACTCGAAAAATATGGATATTCCTTGAACATTGACATTTCAAATAATGTAACTGTTTCGATGATAACGGGATTTTTAGAAAGGAAAAAAAAAAGATTTTTTTTATCAAATGTAAAATATAGAAAATATTTATTTTAATGTCTAACATCGCAAAACAAAGTACATAATTATATTATCTGTGTCGTGTTTGAATAATACGTTTTTATATGATTACAATCCGTATCAAATTTAAAAATAATGTAGGGTTTTTTTGCATTAAAATTTAAATAAATAACAACATGAAAACTTTAATATGTGATTTCCATAACGTTAGTGTACACTTTCAAAATGGTTAATCAGAAAATTACTTTAAAAATATTTTAAACTGTCAATCTGTATATTCCCTAAACTATATTTAATTGGGATTTATGAAACAAGGGCATGTTAAAATATGAGTTACTAACGG
Organism: Maratus speculifer; assembly: GCA_964019185.1. Taxonomy (NCBI): domain Eukaryota; kingdom Metazoa; phylum Arthropoda; class Arachnida; order Araneae; family Salticidae; genus Maratus; species Maratus speculifer. The sequence continues at coordinate 264,437,216 of OZ025291.1, read as the reverse complement.
AGTATTCTGAACGCCAATGATTTTAAAAACCTAAATATCAATTTTTGATTATGTTCTTCTGTAATGCAATATCTAACAATCGTATAATTGTAATAATATACCATTGAAAAAAAGGGTGTTATTGAAAACAAACATGTCAAAACAAATTACACTAATATACATGGCGTATTCATTACACTAGTAGTGATTTAACAATAAAAATAGTGAAAAACTGGAAGATAAATTTCGAAGTTTGTTAATCACTGAAGGACCTTTGGAAAGATTGTAAATGATGCATATATTTTTTTTTAAATGACAGTAGTTACATTCAACTATCCTATCATTGATCATCCTCTAATAATTATCTTTCTATAAATATTAATATGAGATTTTATGTAGCTGACCCTAATATATGTGCATCGTCTTTGCCATAATAAAATTACAGGATATTTTTAGTTTTTTTTCCAAGTACATATTGCGAATGAAAATAGAAAACTTTCAAAAGATCGCAGATATATTCACCAGTGTGCAATCATTTTGACTTTTTTATAGGTTTTATGACTCTTAAATAAAATAAATTATTTCAATAAAGAAAATTTATAACTTCATTGAAATTAAAAATTGAATAATTTATGAAAACCGTTTCTTATTTTCCTTCACGATGATCAAACGCTAACAAAAGCATTATAAACAGACATTCTGATTTTTTTCACAGACTGACTCATTTTGGTACCCTTGGTTTGATAAATTAAACTAATATTTCTTTGTTTACTGTAATAGATATCCATAATTATATTACATCTAAAATATTAAGCTGGTTATATGGTGACACATTTTTATTCTCACCGACTTAAATCTCAACGCAAGCAAAAACGAATACAAAATAACAAGAGGACTCAGCCTCCTTCTCACAAAACGCTCACCAATCCCCGTTAATTATAACACAATTTATATGGGAGCCACTAAGAAACCACAACTCTTTTCCGACGCTCATCACTTTTTACATAAACTGCAAAAATTTTTTAATTTATTATGATTATTATTATTATTATTGCCTATGATATTGTGCACCTTAACGTATTAAGTAAATTTGATACACAAAATTTAGGAATATTTTAGCCATATAAAAAATAACGGTTATTACTTTAAAAGATTCTATTAAAAATGCATCTTTTCGACAATATTTAGGCTCATTACGGAATTAATTAATCTAAAACTGTTTAAAAAACAGACATGCAATCAAAATTTTTTATCATGAAATACAATGTCATCAGAAAGCTGATTCGGCGAATCTATACATCAAAATAAAATGAAGTAATTGTACTGCTATTCATACCTCGATCTTGTAATATGTCTTTAATATTTAATATCCTCCGAAGGTTGACTCGCAGAATGAATCGGATGGATCGGGTCATACCATAAATATATATATATATATATATATATATATTCATAGCTTTTTAGTCGATCATAAATGTTAAAAAATAATTTATTCTGCAAGAAATAAAGTTATAAACGATTACGGATAAATTTTTCTAATATTTGGAATGGTGGTAATTATATGATTGTATACTATCTAAATTTTCTGTATGTGTTATTACGGTATTTTTTTTAAATACTATTGATTTCTAATTGAGTCTCCATATGCTGTCTGAATATTGTTACTTTAAATATATTATTCCTTTAAATTTTAGTTTACAAAACACCCATCGTTCATTTACAGGCTAAAATGAAAATATCGGTTACTGTGAGCGCTGATTTCTTGAAGCGTGTATTTTGTTTAATTGTTCTTAAAATTATCTTATTTTTTTCATTTAATTAGTGCCTATAAATTCCATTATTCATGTATCATGTAATCATGTACTGAGATTTTCTCACTTTCCATTTATTCCTGAAAATTAAGAAAATGTAAATTGCCGTTTTGGAAGGTGTTTCCTAGCAAAACTAAAGTTTAGTATATAAAGAAAATGTTCAACAATCTATAAATTATATACAGAAAAAAAAACGGAATTTTGGGGCTTTTGGTGATAATTTCGATTTTCTAATGAGACATGCATTTTCCAAACAACTGATTGATCTTAATCAATCTTATTTTCAAAATGTCTTCATAAAGAGTTTTAATAATTTAATAACTTGCTAATTTTTGATTACAAACTCCAGAAACTGGATGAAATTTTACGCAATGAAGAAAAATAACTATCTGTAGAATTCACAAACTTTGTATAGCTGAAAAAATAGCTGCTAAAATGCTAGTGATAGATGTCTGATATGGTTGATAAAAATTTAACCCTTGTACAAAGCTTCATATCAGTTGAATATTTTAAGTAAATATTTCATTTTATGAAACTGTGTAGTTATGCTAAGCTATTGTGATAGTATTTTGAAAATTTCTCTTAATGTGTGATTTCACGCATAATATTTCGTTCTTGCTTGCTATAAAATTTATTTAAACTAAAATTTAAAAAATGCCCTAAAAATCAAAATAAAAGAATGTAAAAGAAATTTTCTTTTAAATATATATATATATATATATATATATATATATATATATATATATATGAGTGTATGTATGTGTTTTACGAAAATGTCCAATATTTAGATAAATTATATGATTAGAATCTATTAATATAATTATATTTTACCTCTAGTAGTTTTCAAAATGTATTTATTCTGTAAGAAAAAAAAACAATGCATTTACGTATTCACTTTAAAAATACAGCTTAATCTTAGTTAGAATATTTTTCCATCAAAACATTTCTTTCCGTTTAAATAAATAATTGTACCCCCGTGCATCATTGTGTGGATAAAGAAAATTCCCTTAAGAAAATATATAACATTTCTGCCAGTGGGAAATAAATACATCTATATTCAGAATAAAATACCTTTAAATCAAATGTAATTTTATATTCTGGCATTTGTTTTAATACACTATATTGCCATTGATTATGGGACACTTGCGATTTTAGACATTTTACTAAATATCTAGAAAAATACATGAGGAATCATCTCGAAACTCTTAGTGTATAAATATAATAGTATACGTCATACATCTCCGTGAAGATTTTTTACCGAAACTCCATAGGGGACCGTCAACAAATTAAAAAAGAATTAATATCTTTTGAATAACCCTGTCAAAACTAATGTAGCAAAAGCGCTCAAACTCTAGATTATGATTGAATGCCTTATTGTAATACACTGTGTTCATTTTTATGCAAATAGCATGCATACTCACAGAGTAATTAAGGTTTTTATAAAAATGGTCCCAAATTTTTCCAAGTTTTTTCCTTATAATTTTCAGAGTTCTTAATATAAAATAATATTTTTTTCAGAAAATATAACAAACAACATTGCACACAGTACCCTGTAATCAGAATAAAAAAATAATGAAAATTGCATACAAAATGAGTTGGTTTACTAAATAATTTTTTACTGCGCATGCGTCAACGATATCAAAATTTCATTTGCATATTATGTTAGCTAAATGTATAGAGCAACTTTTGTGAAAGTCACAAAATCATAACTTGAAAATTCTGAAAATAATCGTCAATTGAATAAATTGAAAATCCGTTATTCTCAAAATGAAGCAAAAACAAAAGGGGTTGTATCCATATATTCATTGATTAGTGTCAATATAGAATACACAATACGGGATGTTACGACTACTTTTGGATAAAATCCCTCATTTTTTTGCTTCATTTTGGAAACAACGGATTTTGTCTTTTTTCTATAGACGATTACTTTCAGAATTTTTAAGCTATAATTTTGAGACTTTTACAAAAGTTGCTCTATACATTTAGCTAAGATAATATGCAAATAAAATTTTGATATCTTTGACGCATGCGCAGTAAAAAATTATTTAGTAAACCTACTCATTTTTCATACAATTTTTATTATTTTTAAATTCTGATTACAGGGTACTGTGTGCAATGTTGTTTGTCATATTTTCTGAAAAAAATATTATTTTGTATTAAGAACTCTGAAAATTATAAGGGAAAAACTTAGAAAAATTTGGGGCCATTTTTATAAAACCCTTAATTACTCTGCGAGTATGCATGCTATTTGCATAAAAATGAACACAGTGTATTACAATAAGGCATTCAATCATAATCTAGAGTTTGAGCGCTTTTGCTACATTAGTTTTGACAGGGTTATTCAAAAGATATTCATTCTTTTTTAATTTGTTGACGGTCCCCTATGGGGTTTCGGTAAAAAATCTTCACGGAGATGTATGACGTATACTATTATATTTATACACTAAGAGTTTCGAGATGATTCCTTATGTATTTTTCTAGATATTTAGTAAAATGTCTAAAATCGCAAGTGTCCCATAATCAATGGCAATATAGTGTATATATGTATTGGCTATCTTTATGCTTTATGTGTGAAAACTAAATCCCTAAGAAATAAAAATGAGTTTAAAATATTGCTTTTTAGGCGCATTTGCTTGACGTAATTTTCTAAATAATATTAATTTCGCTTTACTATGTACACATTAAAACATACAATGAAATTCAAAACATATTTTTTTATACAAAATCTGACGGGATTACGTAATCAAGATATTTTAAAAAATATTTTTCACTTTGAAAAGTATTTAATAAGTAAAATTTAGTCACAAACAGCTATCGCTAGTCTTTCTTACACATAACCCTAAAGTTCGTGAAAATTACATTAATAACGCCGGAATATATATATATATATATATATATATATCTTTAGGAATTAAATTAAATATACAAGAAATGAAAAAAAATGTTGAATTTTCAATAACAGCATATGACTTAAATAAATATCAAAATGACCTATACGAAAAATCAAAGAAAACTCAAAGATAAATGCATTGTTATTAGATTCGTCCACCCAAAGTCATATCCTGTCATTTCGTATTCCACCTTCTTTCCCCCATGTTTTGTAGCTTTTTCTTTCAGGAAATTCAAAAAATTCTTAAAAAATAATAATATCTGTTTAAATGCTATTGTTATTTGCACTAAGATGGTTTCTTATAACAATTGTAACACCAGTAACTCGACATCACATTACACAAACATAACATAAAATTTTTTTATGTAGGTTTTAAATAACTGATGGCGCATTGCATATTTCATCCAAAACCAATCTATAGCCTTTGTATATTTCTGAAATAAGAGATACCTCCAGTGCTTTTCGCACCTTTGCTGAAAGCCGGCAAATCGAAATTTCAGTGTAACTGTAAAATGCGTTTTTTGCGAAAACTACGTTATTTGAGGTTATTATTAAATTTTTCCTGCAAAGTTTATAATAACCTCTGTCTCCACAAATTTTTCATAATTTTACGTTAGATAAATTCAAAAGTGAAAGAAAGGAGGTCGGGACATAAGTTTGCATTACATTTTCAAACGATATCGCTGAATATAATACCTAAAACGAAAATAATTTCCCTTTTATTTCTACTACCTTTATAGAAGAAAACATTGGTTCGTGAAAATTTTGAAATTGAGATTTTCGAAGGATTTACACGTTTTGGGAGTCACATATTCTAAAAACCATGTTTTTACAAAGGTCACTCTATCAGTTTGTCTATCTACCTGTTATATAAATTTTCTGGGTACTATCTCAAGAGCTAATGATCGAAATTAAATGAAAATGATATTCAGGTATTCCCTGATATAAGATGATGCAGACTAATTTTTTGCGTAAATCGCTCGACAAGTGGTACTGCTATGCTGCTTTTTTTACTATTTAAGGAACATCCCTATCTCAATAATTAACGCACCGATTTTCACCAGATTCATTCAGTTAGTCCTTCATATCAGTTGATCCTGCTTACATTTCAGTGCAAGTCACTTAACAGGGGGCGCTGATATGCTGCAGTTTTTGTGTTTTATGGGTCAGAGATCACATGTTTTTACAAAATGTTTATCTGACTCTTTCTGTTCGTCTGTTAGTATATGGGCACAAAAATTTTCATAGTAATTTATCTCAAGAACTAATAAACGGAATCTAATAGAGCTTTTTATTGCGTAAATCTATGATGTTATTTCATTCTGATTATCTTTTTGTATAAATCTCCAAATAGGTTGTACTGCCGTGATGCTTTTTTCACCATTTGGGAAATAGCTATGTCTAATGAACAAATGCACGGATTTTTATAAAATTTAAGATTCAATAAGTCCCTCACATAGTTTGATGATGATTATTTTTTGGTGTAATTTGTTTGACAGGTGGAGATGCTATGTTGTATTATTCATGGGTATTTTAATAGCTTTATATAAAGAAATTTGCATTAAATTTTAGACTCTATTAGTCCTTGATATTGATTCTCGCTATTTAATTTTTGTATAAGTGTCCTTAACCGTGACACTTCTATGCTACTTTTTCACGATTTTTGCAATGCGTTTATTTCAAGCAGAAATTCATGAATTTTTATCAAATTGAAGGTATCCGCGAAACTTCTGAAGTGATTTTTTGAAATTTTTGAAATATTCTCTTATTATCCGTTTTTTATAATGTTATTTGCCTTAAAACACACACTACTTACTAGAAACACAAACAAATTAGCACTTATCCAGGAATAATTTAAAAAAAGAAGAAAAATTATGTCAAGAATTGGCATTTTCTCAAAACAAAATAGCTCAAAAATAAAACAATGTTCTGATATTTTTTAAATTGCATTACAAACACAATAATCTTCTCCAGAACTTAGACTACACACATTATAATCGCATCTACATATTAAACGATATGGCGGTTAAAGTACTAATGAAAAGAAAAAATTGCAAAATTTGTCTTTAACAACAATGTAAATAAAAAACAATTTAATATATTGTTGCAGCGTATATGGGGTTCTTTCGATCTTATGGTTAGACAACTTCAAACTCTTTGCTCTTAGAAAAGTAGAAAATAATTTATTTACAGAACTTCAGAACAACAGAGTCTTCAAACTCACAAATATTACAAGATATTCCAAAATAACTGTTCAAATCTATCGAACAAGTACAAATATAGGTCGCAGAGACTCTTTATACAATGTCTCAACACTATATCACATTCAAAACAACGTAGATAAAACTCAATACATCAAGCAAACTTGCTTGGACAATCTCTAGTAGCTCACTCAATGACTAACTGGTAAATAATAACAACAACAGCTCGTATCGCTCTCCTTATATATAGTCTAGCCGCATGCGGTGGAAATTTCTACAAAATTCTAGAAAAAACTGGAAAACCACGGAACAACATTCAATGTATCAGTAGACCTAAGGGGAGGTTACCATAAATAGGGAAGGGTTACCATCGCCAACAATCGCCAAGTTTGTCGCCAACTTGGCGATATATCGCCAAATTTGGCGACCAAAATTAGTCGCCAAAAGTGACGCCAACTTGGCGATATCTCTAATATTTCGTTAATCTGCCGTAGACATACACTGAAAATAATAGACAAGTTTGCTTAATAACAGAGACAATGTAACAAAAACTAATATTAGTAAAGAAATGGAGCTTAATAAGATTATTTACATCATTTTACAGTACAAACACTAACTATTTACAAAATTCGTAACAATATTATCATGAGTGTAGTCTATTCTTTCAAAAGGCATTTAAAAAAGAAGTACAGGAAATTTCTTGGCATTTAATGCACATTTTTTTGTTTTAGGATATTTTTCGTACTGTAAAAATCTGAGAAACTTCATTTTGAGTACTTTTAAACACTATTCAAAAGCTATAATAGTTGAATTTTAAGTGGCTGTAACTTTTGTTATAATTAAAATACATATCCATTTTAAGTAGTATTCGTAAGATAAAAGAGTCTATTTTAATATTAGTGCATATATGGGAAAACGATTTTTGACTGAAAATTACTTTTTAAAGGCTTTCGGATATGTTAAGTTTCAGTTCGATCATGATATGTATTGGTCCTGATTATTCTTTGTTTTCAATTTCCTAACAAGCAGCACTGCCACGTATATTTTTTCTAAGATTCCGAATTTGTTCTTCTCAAAAACTAATTATCATGTTTTTATCGAACGTTGTTATGTTACCTAAAAGTTGTATCAACGAAGTTGACGCAAGTTGTTGTTGATTAGATCTTGCTAAAAATCACTTAACCGGTCGCGTTGGTATGCTGCATTTTGCAGGAGCCGTCTACATGTATGAGATAAAAGAAATGCTTTGGGCTTGCCACATCCTGGTAGTTGAGTGTGGCGTTACGAAAGTTTTCATACGATATCGCACACGATATAGAAGGAAAACATTTTTTAAAAAATTTTTAATTACCCCCCCCCCCCCATTGCATTTTCAAAGATACATTTGTGAGTGATTTAAAATCTGTAAATAAGTGGTTTCAATAGTATTTCTTACTTTTGTCAGTTTTAACTTTCAAGTTTCCTCAGTTTGCAAGAAAAATCACAGTGGCAGACTGAATAAAAAAGGAGCTGTAATTTTCTATTGGTTTCATTTTTACTTTGTAAGTATGGGACGTTAAAAAACAAGTCTTCGCAGAATAACTTGTATCGATGTTTTATTAAAATCTCGTTTAAAAATACGGTATCGTGTAAGTTATCCTGTGCAAGCAGCAATAAATTTTTTATACGTATTATTGGGACAATTGATTTAATAATTTCAATAATGCATTTAAAATATTTAGCTTTTTATTTACTCCATAATAATGATAATGATTATGACCTAGCTTTCAATTTCAAAAGAAATGAAAACCCTTTTACTATGATAATTTTTAAGCGAGCTATGCAAATTTCTGTGAACGACTATTTTAGCTACGCTTCCTTAGAACTTAGCTTCCTTATTTTAACCACCATTCCTTAGAACTGAATTGAAATCGAGAGCTTCGAAGGATTCTTTCTGCAGATTCAATTGTTTTCTTCATCGTCATGGAGAATATTTTTATAAAAAAATGTAGAAAATACTGATATTTTTTCTGTTCCCCGTCATGCAATTTAAAGGATTATCATTCGTATTTATCTCACTTATAAATGATTATGTTTTCCATTTTTCCACCACCAATGCATTTATTAAGAAATTATTTTGTAATCATTTCCGATATAATGTTGGAATATCAGATATAGGAAAATTTTTATTACGTTATCGGAGATAACGTCATATGTATATTCTAGTACAAGGTAATAGATGATTTGAAATTTCTTTTCATTCTTATCTAAAATACATCTTATATGTTGAGATTATTTTATTAAATTGATTTTTATTACAATTTGCAACGCACATAAAATTTTATAGTTTTAGAAAATAATTGAGTATTTTAGAAATATTTATTATTGTACTTATAAACTGTCTGTATGTATAGTTAATGAATTAAAAAAATAAAAGGAGTCACAAAATTATATTAAAACTTTTACACTAAATTAAACAAATATATTCATTTTTAACAACTGAAACTGACAAATTGTACATCTTTATTAATTTTATCGTTATAAAATATTTGATGTACATTTTTTATGCTGTTTTTTAGAGATTGTCTCTATATATTTATAAACACATTTTTATCTTCTCCTATCTTTACAAAAAGAGAATGTTGGATTCATAAAAGTTATCTTTTGCCAGTTTTCGACGGATTTACACGTTTTTGTGAACAGAGTTTCCAAAGCACATGTTTTTAAGAAAATGTCTGTCTGTGTGACTGTCAGTCTGCGACACCAATATTTTGGATCCTCTATCTCAAGAACTAACCCACGGAATTTAATAAAAATCTATATTCAGTTTGTCCATAATATAAATTAGTGCAAATTGGTTCTCTTGCGAAAACTGATCAACAAGTTGCGTTGTTATGCAATATTTTTCACGATTTCTGCAATTCCAGCATCTCAAGAACTACTGATCGGAATATCATCAAACTTCAGATTCGGATAGTACATGATGTAGATTGACATTTTTTAGTTTTTGGTGTAAATCGCTCAATATGTCATGTTGCTATGCAGCATTAATAATGATTTCCAAAATATCTCTATCTCAAGAATTACTGCACGGAATTTCACCAAACGATTCAGATTCATTTAGTTCATGACATGAATTGACGGTTTCCATATTTTGGAATAAATCACTTAATAGATGGCATTGATACGCAGCATTTATTACGATTTCTACAAAAGCTCTATCTCAAGAATTTTTTCACAGATTTTCATCAAACATCAATTCGGTTAGCCCGTGATATGAATTGATATTTTCTACATTTTGGTGGAAATCGCTCACTAGGTGGTGATCTATGCAGCATTAATAGCGATTTTCAAAATAGCTCCATCTCAAGAGTTAATACACAGAATTTCATCAAATGTCGGATTCATTTAGTCCATGACATCAGTAGAGATTTCTACTTTTTAGTTTAAATCGCTCAAAAAGAGGCAATTTAATTCGAGTTTTCCAGTAGCTTTATCTCAAGTACTAATGCATGTACATTTATGAAATTTCAGATTTAGTTATTCGATGATATAAACTGACATTTCCTGCATTTTGAGTAAAATCGCTCAACATATATAGCTGTTATGCTGCATTGATGATGCTACTTGCGCAATATCTTCTATAAATAATGCACGGATTTTAATAAAACACGATATCCACTTAGTGCATAATATTATGCACTAAGCTATTCTGCGTGTTTCACGATTTCCGCCGTAGACCTATGTCAAGAACTTTTGCACGGATTTTCATCGAACTTCAGATTCAGTTAGATGTTGGCATAAATTGTTTCGCTAATTGAGAATATTAATTCAATTTTCGGTGTAAATCCCTTAGCATGTGGTACTGATTTGTTACTTTTCGCATGATTTACGTTATTTTAGCAATAATCGTGTCACAAGAACAAATGCATGGGATTTCATATCATTGGAGTTCCCATGATGGGCATATATTGTCATTTAATTTTGACAGTGTTGTAACAAATTTTGACATATTAACATGGATGAGTTTGAAAAAAGTTATGGGTTTGCCACATCCGACCAGTTTGAAAAATAAAGTCATCAAGGATTAAAATAAAAGAGGAATAATGAAAATAACAATGATAAAATATCAAGGTTTATATAACAGTGTATTTATTATAAACGAATAATATGAAATATGAAAATTATAATTTTTTATCTTATATGCTCCACGTAAAATGTCAATCATGCATGATTTAACACGCAATTTTAGAAAGAAAAATTGTTTAATTATTAAAATCGTACATAAACAGCCACGCTCGAAAGCATGTAATAATAGTGACAAAAATACATAGAGTGAAACTAGCATATCGGTAATTAATAATTCAAATAAGTCATTTTCATAGAAAATCAAACACGATTTTAATTTTAAAAGAATGTCATCAAACTAATTAAATTTATTAGGTTCTAAAAGTAGTGAATAAATGTGAATGGAAATAGATTTATGCATTACACTTTCGGGGACAAGAAAATTCATACTTGTGTTTTGTTTGCCTGATTTTAATGTATCATAATGTACATTTAAAGTTTGACATTTTTACGATATGAATTACATAATAATTTCTAATATATTTATTTGTATAAAATATGTAATGGTATCGGAATTTCTTCGGACAAAATTTTGTGTGCGTACGGTTCGACTTATAAAACATATCTATAATTAATTCAGAAAGGCAGAAAAGTAGCAGGACAAGTGATTCTACAAACTATATAAGTAGATCCAACATTCTACAAACTATATAAGATCACTTTCAAAATACTGAAATGCAAAGGAGTGTTTTTTTTAAAGAAAAAAAAAAGTTAAACTTTCATTCCAACAGTTTCTTCGAATTGCTACTAATCTTGAAATAATGTAGTTAGTAATAACTCAGGTATTTTTGTAATCTCAATAGTTCCCTTGAGATTATGAAAAAAAGTACATATTTCACTAATGAAAATGTCCAGCCCTTCAAATATGCGAGAAGCAATGTGGCATACATCGGACGTTTAAATGTTTATTCAAAAATTAATATCCATTCAGAGTTAAATTAGAGAAAAAAAACATTAAAATTTTTCTTTCATATTGTGTTTAACAATTGCTACTTGGATACATTTTTTTTTATCCAACTCCTTAAAAACAACTTCTACGCATTATGAATATGTATCACTTACCAGATTAGGGACTGTATCAAAAACTAGTAGTAGGTGCAATATTGAATATTCTATATTGACACTAATCAATGGATATATGGATACAGCTTCTCATCTTTTTTCTTCATGTTCGGAACAACAGATTTTGATCTTATTCTATCGAGGATAATTTTCAAAATGTTGAAGTTATTTTTTGGAGACTTTCGCCAAAAGTGCTCTAAACATTTAGCTAATGAAATTAGAGTATTGTATTTTAATTGCATTCGTACATGCGCAGCGAAACATTACCTGCTAATTTTTAATGCATTTTTTTTACTTTTTATTTATAATTACAGGTTATTGAGTACAATTTCGCTTCTCATATTTTTAAAGAGCATTTTTTTATATTAAGAAGTCTGATAATTAGAAGCAAAAAACTTTGAGAATATTTTTATGAAAACTTTACTTTCTCCATGTATATTGTCTTAAAAATTAATCCATTTTACTATAGCAAGTCATACTCTATAATTAAAATGATTTTGCTACCTTAAATTTGACAGGGATTTGCAAAAGATATTCGTTTATATTCAATTTGTCGGTGGTCCCATATGGGGTTTCCTGTTTGAGGTTTCATTTACAATTCAAGAGTTTCAGGATAAACCTCATGTACATTTTAGATATTTAACAAAACATCTAAATTCGCAAGTGGACAGTCATTTTTGTCATATACTTTATGTCTCTATAAATGATTGACAAAAACTATGCTTACAATAATTTGCTGTAAGAAACTCACGATGGACATCACAGTGCATACAAATTTTATTATGATTGAAGTAGCGTCATTTCATTAACATATAAAGAAAAATAACTTTTCTCCATGGTCCATGATATAAAGCACTATATAAAAGAATTATAAATGCTAAAATGTTCCACAAGGTATTGCCTAAAAGAAATATTAATAACATATACCAATTACGCTAAAATACAGGTACGATTGCAGCAAACACTGAGAAACAGAAAAACCAAAATCATAAGAACAATTTCAATCATTTTGGAATGTGTAAAATATACAGCAATCGCATTAGAATTTTAATAAATGAGTAGAAGATATTTTCGGATAGAAGATAGTTTATAATTATTGAATAATAATATAAATTTATATTATTTATATTATATATATTTATAAATTATTATAAAATTAAATGAATAGAAGATAGTTTATAATTATTTAAATTTAATTTTAAAATTTAATTTTCCTTTAAAAATTATTCTGAATGAATTTAGTTAAAAAATAAAGTTATATACACCATTCTCTGGAACGCATGTTTATTTATAAAGGTTTATTAGTAGCAGATGAAATATTTTTTCGTATTAGTAAATGGAGATTTATAAGTCTTCATCAAATGCTTATAGCCTACGAAATCATATAAGGGATCATATTTTCTCTGAGCTACTAGAATAATAAGTTACTGTCATGACTGTTATTCACAACACGCTGGATATAAAGACTCCATTTGTCAGTTCAGAAAATAAATATAAAGGCATAAAGGAAAATGCAGGGCGTTTTTCCTTTCCTTTATTGGATATACAAGCAAACTGAATAAATATGGATAATTCGATAAAGAATATTTTTTGCTATTACATTTTTTTCTGTAGATTTTTGGGAACATTGATTATATGGTAAAAGGTGAATTTTTACTTATTAGGCGCTTAATATTATAAGAATAGTTTTTTCTTTGGTTTATATAGTATTTTCATTGCGATGAAATAAATCCACGCCTTTTTGTTGAATTATTATTATTTTTTAAACTGAGCATTCTGGAAAATTTCTAAACCCATGACAGATATAACATGATATACGCATTATATTGTGAAAAAAAACAACAACAACTTTGTGTTCCGAATTGTAATTCACTTTTTTGTCGGGATGTAGAATATTCCATGCAACGCAGAATACTGACTTTTGTATATTAAGCAATAAATAATATTTTTTTATGTTCAAAAAATAATTTTAAAAAACTGGAAAAGTAGTCTAATTCTTTTAGGAGCAATCTATTTAATCTATACATTTGCTTTTAATCTACTTATTATAAAATTTAGTATAGTAAAAAAATGCATATCAGATAAAATATTTACTTTTAGAATTTCTGTCTCTAATTGAAAACATAGTTGAATTATTTTTCACATCCCTCATTATTAATAACAACTTTTTACATGTCCCCAGGGTTCGCCGAAGTGGGCTCAGCCCGAAAAAACCCGCCCGGGTTTTTTCGGGCGGGCCCACTTGAAAAAACCCACCAAAAAACCCATTTGTGAGTTTTTTCAGATTTTCTCGTGTTTCACAACTGTTTCATTTTTTAATCTAAGATATGAGAATGGAAGGATAAATGCCAATTTAAATATATTTCAAACCAACCATATTTAAAAGAATTTCTAAGTACTATTGATAAAATGATCATAAAATAAATTAGTTTGTAAATAAAGAAGATTTTCATGCCTATATATTTTAAAATGCTTCCAAGTGCTTTAAATCTTAATGTATACCTAAAGATGATGCTTGAAATGTGATCCCCATCATGATTGCTTGTATTGTTATAGCTTTTAAGATTAATCACAACATATATTATCCTGCTTCAGTGTTCAATGAAAGTTTATACAGTAATTTTCAACACAAAAATGGTGACAGATTATAACGAAAAAAAAGAGCCAAAAAATTTTGGTATAGTACTTTAATAATAATTTCATTGTTAAAATTATTACTAATAATTAATTTTTGTAAAAAATAAAATATAATATTTATTATTGTCATTGATTTATAAATTTTTTGTAATCAATTATTTTAAATTGTATTTAGTAGTAAGTACCTTGTTTTCAAACATTCGGAACCATATTAACTTAAATAACCCTGATAATATCCAAAATACCCTGATAAAATATAATCTAAAATGTATCCAGATACTTTAAATGACTGCTTACAGATGGCATACAAAACTAAACTAGTAAAACTGTATTGCCATTTATGATCTAACTTTATAAATATGACTGACACTGACTTTTAGATAATGCAATTTAATGCTATTGCAATACAATGTTGCTTAAATTGTAATATATATATATCTAAATATATATATATATATATGTGAATTCTACTTTTTTCTTCACAAAAATAAAAATATTTACATAAATGTTGCTGCTTTAAATTGATTTCTATTGATGTAAATGAAAGGAATTGCATAAATTAGTCTGTTTAACTTAAGATTTATATAAAGAAATTCAGTTGCACTTGGTTTAATACATTATTCTACCAGTAATCTAGTTCCGTGAGATACAAAATAATCTTTTTACATCTATATATATTTTTTCTTTTTATGTGTTTTTTTATTGTTAATCTATACTTAATGCAAAATTATACTTTTGTTTCACTGATAAATGAAAAACTTAGGTACTATGCACATAAAAATTAGAAATTTGGAGAGTTCTCTAAAAATTTTCAATAAAGCCCGAAAAAACCCGGGTTTTTTCAAAAAAGCCCGAAAAAACCCGGGTTTTAGACTACTGGGCTCAGTGGGTTGGGCTTTTTAAAAAAAACCCGGGTTTTTTCAAACCCTGCATGTCCCACATATTAATCTAAAATTTTCTCCGTGTTAAAACATTATGAAAACTACAAAAATTATGCTTTCACGATCTCAGTTCCGGGAAGTTTATGCATTCAGGTCTTTGCATAGCCCAGTATATGATTTTATTTGTATTATACAAACATATATTAATATACTAAATCTATTTCAGCTTGAAAGAGCATAAGTCAATCAAAATTCCCCTTTAAGTCATTCACGCTGATACTCCGCAATGTTGTCGAAATCTTTTGCATAGCCTTGTATATGATCTGTTGTAGTTATACACAAACATACTAAGAAAAGATTTGATTTAAATTTTAAAAAAATATGCCACGAAAATTGCAAGGCAGAAATCGCACTTACAGGAATAATCGGTAACAAACAAATATAGTGCAGTATATGAATATTTTGTGTGTCCCTAAAAAGTAACAATAAATGCTATGCATATTCCATTGCACAACAAAGTATTTAGTAGTAATTCTTAGTAATGTATATCAATTTCATTATAATTGAAATAATGTAACAAAACTAAAATTTATCGCAAATGTTTTTCTCCTGACATTACAGCGGAAAGAAAATATTTTCAGTGGCATTATAAATAAATAATAAGTACTTTTGTCCGCATATTGTATAGAATTCATGATATAGCGCAATTTATCAATGCACATCAATTTTATTATGTTTGAAATGGCAAACATTTTAAAAATGTATTTTAAGTAATTTTTTTCCATTGAACGCAATGTAACGGAATATTTTTAGCATGACTGTAAGTGTATTATAAATGCTATACAATTCATTTTCAGTTGTAAAAGTACCATTGTTAATGTGAATAACATACAGAAGCTTCAGGCAGGTTAGAGTATAATATAATTATGTGTGTTAAAGCTCGGAGAGATATAAGACAAACTTAAATCATAAACACTTTTCAACAATGTCGGAAGTGTTAAAAAAATATTATAATATTTTTAATAATTACTGAGACAAGTAATATACGAGAAGTTTAAATTTACATATGTCATTGCCAAAATGTTCTTTTTTATAAAAGTTATACTTCAAATTATTTACAAGAATCAAGAAAGTAAGTGGTCATAAATTGGTCCTGTGAAAGCCGGTCCCTAGAATTGAATTATTGGAATTGATCACCGGACAGTTTGCTATTTTTATCTTTAACTTTATTTTAATAAAAAAATTATAATCAGTTAAAAAAATAACGAGATGGAACCCGTTGAGTTCCGACGTAAAAAGAAACAGGTAAGAAAAATCATGCGTTAAACATAGATTATGAAACATTTTCCTGACGCTTCCTGAATTCTTTAACAAAACCTTGTTACTTATGGAAATAAGATGCGACTGCCCATAGCCAAATATGCATTGAAATACTTTTGAACAGCCCTGTGTTTGATCCATCGGTTGATATATATACATAAACACAATTTAATGAGAAAATTTAGTTTAGCAAGAAAATGCAGAACTGGATGAAATTTCTCTTGCAGCCCTTTATTCTAATAAATGGAAAATAGTTCAATACTTTTGTTCATCCACTTTTCATTTCCAGAAATTATAACCATATGCGTGACCATGTAGCTTATTCTTTGCGTGAGCCTGTGTATATTTTATCTATATTCCGCAAACATTTCTTAGTACACTGAAAGCATTTGGACGTAAAAATGCATAGCTACCACCTTTAAGTATATTACTCTCATATTCGGTAATGTTTATGAGCTCTTTTGTATAACTCTGTATATCAACTATAACATTTATATACATCAAATAATTTGCAGACATTTTGTAAAACTTAAAAGAGCATATCATAATTGAAAATGCATTTCAACTATCCTTCAGTTATCATCGATAATACACAGTATTTTGGATAAAAATATAAGTTTGAAATATTTTGTGTGTCCCTGTAAAAAATATGAATTTCATATTATGCGTTAAATATTAAGTCTCAGCGGCGTATATCATTTTTATGATACTTGAAACCGTTTAACATTATTAAAATAAGCCGCAAGCAATTCCCTCCTTTATTACTATTGTGTAATGGAATTCTTTTGAGTGGCTCTGTAAATGAATAATAACTATTACTTTAGTAGCATATTTTACAGAATGCGTATTTTAGTGCACTTTGCGAATCCATGTAAATTTGAATAAGTTTAACAGGATGTAATACCTTTAAAACTCATTTGGAACGATTTTTTTTCCCATTGGCCGTAATGTATCGGAAAAAATTGACTATCCCTGTAAACAAACTAATGATAGTAGAAATTTCATTTTCAATAGGGTTCATACAAGAATAAACATGAATAACATATAAAAATTTCAGAGCAATCCGAATATATTTACGGAAGTTAGAGCGAGGCCAGGCGGCCAAACAAATTGAATGCTTAAACACTTTTCAACTTTGTCGGAAAGTGTTAAAAAGAGCCTTCATCAGTTATTCTTCGTGTTAATTTTATTTCTTTTGAAACGCATTCATTTTTTTAGCTAATTAATTTTTATGTAAAAATGGAGAAAATATATTTTTTAAACATTTTCAATTTTTAGAGAAAGAAATGTTCAATGCTTTTGACTCACAATTTTTTTTGCATGGTTCCTGCATTCTCATTCCATAATAATACTTACATAAGTTCTCTATCTGGCTACCTCAATTCCAACAATGGGGATACTTTCCTTTTTAACCTTTTAAGTAACATATCCAATTGATCTTTAAAAAATAATGAAATATAATTCATATTACAACCTTATTAAAAACATCTTCCAAGCAATTTGACATCATATTAATTTTATGCCCCACATAAATTGAATGCCTGCTGTTTTGGTTATCAGATTTCACTTTAGTGTCAAAATGCTGCATCCTATAGATTCTATATATCTTTAGATTTCGATAGATTTATCTTTATTATTGTTATTTTTATTGCCTCTAATTTTTTTAATTGGTTGAAAAAGATTTGAAAAATATTTCCTGCTTGAAAATTTACATCATAAAGGCCAAACGTATATGTGCGTAACGCATACGTCCTTTAGTGAATGGCAAAACTTTGAAGTTTGAAATAAAATTTTGTATTTAAGTTATTGCTACTACAATTTTTTTTAACTTCTACACTTGGCACATTTTCAATTTTTACACCATCGTATAGGTAAAAAATGTAATTTTAAATGCATTTTATTTTACAATTGTACTTTAATTTATTTTTGATATATTATTTTTTTGTAGTTTTTAATAAAGCTTTTCTAATTGTGGCAACATGAGTATCCATTTCTATTAAAAACAAAGAAAAAAGAAAAGAATTGATTACCGTATCTTTATATTCCTATTTTCTCATTAATAAGAAAAAAAATGAAATTTAAATATATTCTACTATAAAACCCTTTGAATTTTGATTTCATTTACGAAGTTTGATTTACGTAAAAGAACATCAACAATTTAATATATGTTTCAGCTAATAATTTTCAGATTTCAAGTTTTGAATCAAAATGATTAAATTAAAAAAATACCATTTTTTTGATAAGGTGAATATAGATATGAAATGTGCATTTGTAAATTTTGATATGGTGAAAATGATGCCGAGTTTAGGTATTACGTGGAAAAATTCTATGACTGAGTCAAAGTTGAAATAATTTTGCTTTTTTTTCATTTTGGATTTCTGGCATAAAAGCCTTAATTGATAACTTTTTCATAATAACAAAACTTTATTACTTTTTACTGTTTATGCATGCACGATTAAAGTTTAATTTTAGCAATTTCTAGAACTGTGTTTTATAAAAATAATATTTTATTAAGTTTACGTTAAATATGATTTGTTTAAGAGTTAGACTTACCAATATAAGCTGCATTATTTACTATAACTAATTTTGTAGGTTTATTATAAATAAATAAAACAATTTCTTTTTAAACATTTTCTTTCGCCAAATTTTGACGGGTTCTACCAATTTATAATGTCGCTAAATTGAGAGTCATTTTTTAAATAAATTTGCTTCCTAAGTTAATTTTATTCCTGCTTTATCATGTAAAAATTGATATCTTACATTATTTTTATATAAAGGTAATGTAAGTAGGATAAATAAGTGCTATAGCGTTGTTCGTTGTCACCATCATTATTCATTTCTAAAAATAATAATTGGGTTTTGGCCATCATTGAAAAGTAGACTACTACTTTTCGACGATAACAGAATGAATAGCCCAATGAAAGAAATAGGACATTGTCGATTATAAGGAACACTTAAATTAATTTACAAAAAACCTACAAAAATTATTCCTATAGAATATAAACCTTACATTTTTTTCTTTTTTTAATACTACACTGTAAAAAAAAATCAAGAGGTTACTAAAAATTTTTTAGTAAATTTGTATTCCACAGAATTTTTTAGTAGCCATTGCAAACTTTTTTTTTGCAAGTGAAACAACCATTTCTTTTGTAAACTGAACAAAAGAATATTTTGTATAACTAACTTAAAATTTTTTAGTATGAGCCACCAAGCAAATTTTAGTAATAGCTCCAAAATTATTTTTAATAACAATTACATGCGTCCGAAGGGCAGGAGCTTCCTTCGAGCTGCATCCAGACTTCTCAACCGATAGATTTTCGGCAAAAACGCAATAGATGGCAGCACCAAACATTGCGACCAGCTCCAACAGAAAATTCATAACCCGTTTATTATAGAACACTTACACTACATACATTCGGGGCGTTCTTGGCGCTGTCCAGTATTGAACCCGAGACCTTTTAGCCTGGAGTCCGTTACTATAACCACTATGCTATCGAGGCCACGCCAAGTGAGTTTTAGTAATAGCTATTAAAAATATAAAAATATTAACTCTATTCGTTGCTAACTTTTTTCTAGTAATTCTTACAGATTTTCTAGTAACCGACTAAGATTACTAAACATTTTTTAGTAATTACAAGGATTACTAAAGTTTTTTTAGTAGGTCGACCCTTTTTTTTACAGTGTGTAAAATCATTTTTTAAATTTTATTTACATATTTATTTATTTAAATTCTATATTCTTTTGAATTCTTTATTCAAAAATTAATGTATCTTATCAAAAGTTATTATATTTCTAAAGCGACTGGGAACATGTAATTAAGACAAAATAATCAATAAACTCTCCAGTTAAAATATTTGCAGTCCAAAAATAAAAAATACTGTAAATTACATCATTATGACTCCACCAAGTCTGTATTCTTTTTATATATACAAAGGTAAAAATACATTTTAAACTAAGCATGTGGCCACTTTCACCGGAACAAATTTTTCACTCGTGCTTTATATGCGTATTTTTATGATTAAACAGCAAGAATTAATATCAGAATACATCAGTGTACACTGTAAAAAAAATCTGTGAAGGTACTAAACATTTTCTAGGAAACTGGGATTCCAAGAACTTTTCCTGTAACGGTAACAGCAAAAATTCAAGTTTTAGAATCGATTACATGGGTTTTCCTGTTACCGTTACATGAAAAGATCTTGGAATCCCAGTTTCCTAGAAAATGTTTAGTACCTTTACAGAATTTTTTTTACAGTGTAGTGAAAACAATGGCACCAATAACATTTAAATGCATACAAATAAAATAAACCCAAATGGGAGTAATTTAAGGACGTCACGGTAAATATGAATTTTTGTTCGCTTAAAAATAAGTACCACGAATTCAACTCAATTTTTTTAATACGTCGAAAACTCACGTGTCTGAATAGTTTCATTATTTTTTTTCTTTTCTCTGCAACAATCGAAGTAATCTGATTGTCATTGTTTTGAAGTAATTTCATAAAAAATATTTTAAATGAAAAATAAAATGTAAAAATGGCTAGAATGGTCCTAGCTACATATGAACAGCTTTTTAAAAAATATATATTAAATATCAAAATCGGTCTAGTACAAAGCTCAGGTATGGTCTAGTAAAAGTCTAGTATTTTAAATATATAGATTGCTGAAACAGTAAAATAAAAGTACACATAACATTAGTCACTATTAAAAATCTAGTACTGCTTCTAAAAATTCTTGTTCGGCAAAATGCTTAAACTGATCGATTATTGGTGCTTTTATTGTATATTTAATGCTAATTTAAACTAAATGCTTACATCAACACAAAAAAGCCGAATAATATAAAATTTCGACTTACAGATTAAAAAAACTAGTTGGATGTGTCAATCCCAAAACTTTCTTCTATCTGATAAGTACATTTTAATATTTAAAAAAAACGTGGTGACCCCAAAGTTACCCACTTCGAATTTCCCCGAACATTTGACCTAGCCTAATGAGATTCTGGTATCCGAAAAGCCTAAAACGCAAAATTTAATTAATATTCTGAGAAAATGAGCTTAGTAGTGCCTCATGTTGGATAATCTATACATATAATAAAACAGTAGGACCCGGTGTGTCTGTACATTGAAGATAATTGACAAAAATGGAGTCAGGGCGATAAAAGAAAACCAATGAAACACAAAAAAAAATTTTTTGAATTTTTTGTCTGTCTGTCTGTCTGTCTGTTTGTTCGAGGTTATCTTCGTAACTACTGAATGGATTTTTATGCGGTTTTCACTAATGAAGAATGCACACTCCCGGGCAGTGTATAGGCTTTGTTTCATCAAAATCGGACAACAGACAAAAAAGTAACAAAAAGAAACAAAAGAAACTATTAGGTGCGCTGCTCACGTTTTTTAGTACATAACGTTTTTTAGTACATATAAAATCCAATAGATGTCACTGTGCGATTTTAAAACGCGCTATCGTTATGTTTTCGCCAGTCTACTTAAGTATGAGAAAGTTTCAAGCTGGCTGTCGTTCCATGTGGTTTAGTCGGTAGAACGTCAGTGCGCCATACTGATGGCCCGGGTTCGATTCCCAGCATGGAATTTTTTTTTCACTATGTTGGCATTAACGCCTATAAGCAATTAAAAGAATTTGAAATATTGTATTCAAGGCGAATTTTCTCTCTGGGAAAATTTCCTTGCATTAATATGTCAGTGTAATTTTTTTTTTCGATTTAATTTTTTTTTTCGAAACTTTGTTTTTCTTAAAAAATTACAGTAAATATTTGATATTTCCCAACGTTTTTTGAATGATCGACTTGCTTTTTTTTTTTTTAATGTATGTCTGAACCTTATCTAACTACTTCTTCAAGATTTCTTTAGATAAACCGACCAGCGTAGCGGGCGAAGGCCGCTAGTTTATACTAAAACCTAATAAGCATCTATTTATGTCAAGACCTAACAGAATCTGAAATTTGATGGAATTTCGTCCATTAGTTCTTGAGATATAGTTATAACAAAAAATTTGCAAAACGTAACACAGCAACACCATATCTTGGACAATTTATGCCAAAACGTAAAAAAGCGTCTAATTATGTTATGATGTAAAAGAATATGAAGTTGGATGAAATTCTGTGCATTATTTCTTGAGATATAGCTAGTTTAAAAAAAAAACGTGTAAAAATATAGCACAGCAGCACCATCAGTTGAAGGATTTATAACAAAACGTAATCAACGTGTTATTATGTTATATATCATTTTATAACAAAATCTGAAGTTTGATGAAACTGTGCGTTGGTTGTTGAGATATAGCTATCGGAAAAATCGTGCAAAATGCAGCATAGCTGCACCACCTGTTGTAAGGTTAATAACAAAATGTAATCAGCGTCTAATTATGTTATATATTCTGGTGTAACAGAATCTAAAATTTACTGAAGTTCTCTGCATTAGTTCTTGAGATATAGCTATCGCAAAAATCGCGCAAAATGTAGCATAGCAGCGCCACCTATAGGGAAGTTCACACCTAAACCTTATCAGCAGCTATGTATCTCAAGGTATCGCGAAATCTCAAGTTTGGTGAAATTCTGAGCATTAGATTTTGAGATAAGCTATCATGAAAATCATGAAAAACGTGGCATAGCAGCGCCACCTGCTGGCCAATTTACACCAAAACTTAATCAGCGTCTATGTATATCAAGGAGTCACAGAATCTGAAGTTTGGTGAAATTCTGTGCATTAGTTCTTGAGATATAGCAATCTTGAAAATCATGAAAAACGTAGTATAGCAGCGCCACCTGCAGGCCAATTTTTACCAAAAACCAATAGGCACTAATTCATGTCAAGGTCTAACTGAATATAAAATTTTATTAAATTTCGAGCATTAGTTTTGGAGATAGAGCGCCCACAAATTTTTTGTCACATACAGACAGACTCACAGACAGACGGACATACTCACAGACAGACATTTTCTAAAAATAGTCAAAACGTGTTCAGGACCTTCTAAAACGTATAAATCCATCAAAAACCGGAATTCGAAAATTTTCATGAATCCAATACTTTCTTCTTGTAAAGATAGAAGAAAGTAAAAAGGAATTAATCATAATATTAAACTTTATAAAGCATTATAATTGAACGAAGTGTTAAAACTAATCAGTTTATTTAGGAATAATTTATGAATCGATTTTATGTTATGCTATCAAACTAAAAAATAAAATTAATATATAAGAATGAATAACAAACATTTTCAGGAACAGACATCACTATTAATTAATAAATATCCATTCATGAGAATTTTCGCGATTTTAACTATTATTGACATACTCTTCAAAATCATCGTGAAATTATCGCTTCCTAATATGCCTGCTAATTTTCGTTGAGTTATAACTCGGAGGAATGTGGCAATAATTTTCCTCCAGGAGGAATATGTCAATTCGTTATGATTACCAGTAAAAAGGGAATAGATATTTGGAATGAATAAACGGATGTTTAATGTATGCAAAATTACGAGTATTTTGATATAAATTGGTATGTGTTCTTATACTCGTTTCTTCATTTTATTTTACTTTCAATCAGAATGATAATATTTATAGATCATTAATAGCAAGTTATAACAGTCATTTTAGAGGTAGGGGGAACTGGGGCACATTGATACATGGGGCACATTGATACACCCCCTCTACAGCTCACGGGGTCATTACAGGAAGTTTCACAACAGCTCCAAAAGGTGATGCTAGTGCACTCAACTACATACAGAAAGTCTTGGAATGATTCAGTAGTTTGATGAAATGGGACGGGTGATTTATTGTTTTTGTAGGTTAAAAGTAAATTTGAGTTGTACAATTGAAATGGTATTATACAATTGCTCCAGTATTTTCAACCGAAAAGAATACTCTCCCTGACAAGTAAAGCTACTCTTTATCAGTTCCTTATTCTTTATTGTTAGATAAATTATGAAGTGTTGGATTTGAGACTTACTTTATTCAAAATGGCTGTATGGGGCACATTGATTACCCATTTTTTTTTTTTTTTTTTTTTTTTTTTTTTTTTTTTTTACCATGCACCTCTTAATAAAACCATTTTTCGCTGAAAATCTCAAATTTATATCGATTATCCAGAGAAAAAAGTATTTTCGATATGAAATATGTTAAGTGAGAGAAACGAGCTGCAGAACAGCATAATAAATAATAATAAATATAAAATGACTTGGTAACTATTTTTCAATGAAAAATATGCATTGGTGTTATTTTGTCTCTATTTTCCAAGACGTATCAAAGTGCCCCATGAGGTGTATCAATCTGCCCCGGGGATGGGGCACATTGATACAAATGACTTTTTTGATTTTTTTTAATTACATGCAAAAATAATATATAAAACAACGATTGTACATTTTTATAACATACTACACAAAATTTGCTGACACCACATGGAAAAATAACTTGAAATTTCTGCTTTCTGGATGCCGAAAAAATTCTTAGAAAAAAGCTGTATCAATGTGCCCCAGTTCCCCGTACTGAGAGCAATGTCTAAATGAACAAAGTGTTGAAACTAATCAGTTTATCTAGAAATCATTTATAAATCGTTTTTGTCTTGTGATATTAAAGCAAAGAATTAAATTACTCTATAAGGGTGAACGAAAACATCTTCCGGAACGGACATCACCATTATTTAATAAATATTTATTGAACAGAATTTTCACGAAATTAACTATTATTGACATACACTTCAGAAACATCTCAGATAAATCATCGCTTCCTAATATGCTTGCTAATTTTCGTTGATTTATAACTCGGAGGGATGAGATAATAAATTTTCTCCAGGAAGAATGATGTCAATTCGTTTTTTTAATCACTAAAGAGGGAATAGATATTTGGAATGAATAAACATATATTTAATATATGCAAAATTAGCATTTAATCTACGAGTATTTCGAAATAAACAGGAATGTGTTTTTATACTTGTTTCTTTTTTTAAACTTTAAGTATAGATCATGATATTTATAGATTATTAATAGCAAGATATTAAACAGTCATTTTAGAGGTACTAAGAGCGTTTTAAATGAATAAAGTGTTCAAACTAATATAGCTTCTTTGGAAATCAATTATAAATCGATTTTATCTTGTGCTATCAAAGCAAAAAATAAAATTACTCTATAAGAATGAATGACAAACATTTTTTTAGAAACAGACATCACCATTAATTAACAAATAATCAGTGAACAGAATTTGTGTGAAAATAATTATTATTGACATACACTTCAGAACCATTTTAAATAAGTCATTGCTTCCTAATATGTTTGTTAATTTTAGTTGATTTATAAGTCGGACGCAATAATTTTCTTCCAGCAGGAATTTTGACAATTCGTCATCTGAGAATAATAAGGTTCTTTCTGCGTTTTTAAAAAAATGACTTACCGATATTGAAATGCCCTATTTGTATCTATGAAGGAATTTTTGGATTAAAATAATGTTATAACATAGTCGTTAAATCATGTGTAAATTATATATAACATCATTTTGATGCAAAAAAATTCGTAGATGCAAATCAAACCTTTCTATATCGATAAGAAATTTTTTTTCAAAAACATAGATAAAACCTTATGATTTTGAAATGACGAATTGGTTATGATTATCAATAAAGAGCAAATATATATTTGTAATGAATAAACAGATGCTTAAATTATGCAAAATTAACATTAAATTAGGAATATTTTTATAATCGGAATATGTTCTTATACCCGATTCTTTTTTATTTTAAACTTCAAATCAGGATGATAATATTTATAGATTATCAATAGGAAGTTTTTAAACTGTCATTTCTGAAGTGCTGAGAGCATTATAAATGAACATAGTATTAAAACAAATTAGCTTATTTACCAAACTTTTATATATCAATTTTATGTTTGCTACTAAAACAAAACAAAACAAAAATAAAATTACTCTATAAGGATAAATGTGAAACATTTTCAGGAACAGACATAGTCATTAATTTATAAACATTTATTTAATCATATTTTCGAGAAATTTACAATTATTAACATATACATTAGAACCATCTCAGATAAATCATCACTTCCTAATTAATATTCTAGTTAATTTTCATTAGTCTATAACTCGGAGTGATGAGGCAATAATTTTCCTCCTGGAGGAATGTTGTATGTTCTTTATGATAATCAGTAAAGAGCGAATAGATATTTGGAATGTATAAACAGATTTTTAATGTATGCAAAATTAGCGTTTATTGTAGAATACTTTGAAATAAATCGGTATAAGTTCTTATATACGTTTCTTTTTTCTTTACTTCAGATCAGGATGATAATATTTATAGATTATTAATAGTAAGTTTTTAAACAGCCATTTTAGATTTGCTGAGAGCAATATAAATGAACAAAGCGTTAGAAATATTTAGTTTATTTATAAATATTATATAAATATATTTTATATTATGCTATCGAAACCAAATACTCTATTAGGATGAATGACAATCATTTTCTGGAATATACATAATCATTAATTAATAAACATTTATTGAACAGCATTTTCCAGAAAATTACTGTTATTGACATACATTTCAGAACCATCTCGGATAACTCATCGCTTCCTAATATGCTTGCTAATTTTCGTTGATTTATAACGCGGAGGGATGAGGCAATAATTTTCCTCCAGGAAGAATGTTGTCAGTTCATTATGATTATCAGTAAAGATAGAATAGATATTTATAATGAATAGAGAGATGTTTAATCTATGCAAAATTAGCATTTAATCTACGAGTGTTTTCAAATAAATGGGAATACGTTCTTATATTCATTTTTTTTTACTTTAAATCAGGCTGATTATATTTATAGATTATTAATAACAAATTAATAAACAGTTATTTTAGACGTGCTGAGAACATTATAAATGAACAAAGTTGTAATTCTAATCAGCTTATATAGAAATAATTTATAAATCGATTTTATCTTGTGCTATCAAAACAAAAAAATAAATAAATAATATTACTTTATAAGGATGAATGAGAAACATTTTTTAGGAAGAGACATGATCATTAATTAATAAACATTAATTTAATCTATTTTCGTGAAATTTACTATTATTGACATATACTTCAGAACCATCTCAGATAAATCATCACTTCCTAATAATTATGCTTGATAATTTTCGCTGATTTATAACTTCGAGAGATGAGGAAATAATTTTCCTTCAGGAGGAATGTTGTCAATTCGTTATGATTATTAAAAAAGAGCAAGAGCAATTAGATATTTGAAATTTATAAACAGATGTTTAATATATACAAAATTAGCATTTAATCTTGGAGTACTTTTGAAGTAAATTGGAATATGTTCTTATATTTGTTTCTTTTTTTTCTTTTACTTCAAATCAGGATAATAATATATACAGATTATTAATAGTAAGTTATTTAACAGTCATTTTAGACGCACTACTAGTATTATACATGAACAACGTGTTAAAACGAATCAGCTTATTTATAAATCTTTTATACATCAAATTTATGTTGTACTATCAGAGCAAAAAATAAAATTACTATATAAGGTTGAAAGACAAACATTTGCAGGAACAGACATAATCATTAATCAATAAACATTCTTTGAACAGCATTTTCTCGAAATTAACTATTATTGACATATACTTGAGAACCATCTTACATAAATAATCGCCCTCTAATATGCCTGTTAATTTTAGTTGATTTATAACTTTCGGGTATGAGGCAATGATTTTCCTTCAGGATTAAAGTTGTTAATTCGTTATGATCATCAATAAACAGCAAATGGATATTTGAAATGAATAAACAGATTTTTAATATATGCAAAATTAGCATTTAATCTACGAGTATTTTCAAATAAATCGGAATTTGTTTATATATCCGTTTCTTTTTTTTAAACTTTAAATCAGGGTCTTAGTATTTATAGATTATTAATAGCAAGTTATTAAACAGTCCTTTTAGAGGCGTTTAGAGAATTATAAATGAACAAAGTGTTAAAAATAATAAACTTATTTAGAATCATTTATAAATCTGCTTTATGTTATGCTATTGAAGCAAAAAATAATATTAATATGTAAGGAAAATAAATAATCTAAAAAACTTTGTAAAATCACCATAAAAAAGAAAATTAAACAGGACGCGTTTCGAGCTTCAAAAATACAGCTCGTCATCAGCTCATCCAAATACGTGTCACAAGGTACAGAGTGGAATTAAAAGTGAAAGAAAGAGGGGGGAGACTACAAAGAGTGCGACAGGGGGCACTACCTGACAGAGCCAAGGAGGAAGAGGAAAGTAAAGTTAAAGTTAAAAAAAGAAGGAGGAGATTACAAAGAGTGACACAGGTGGCGCTGGCTAAAAGAGCCCAGGTGAAAGAGAAAAATGTTGATAAACTAATAAAAGAGAAAGAAAACAGTGGGAAAAAAACAATAATAAAATAAAATAAAATAAATAAATAAATAAATAAAATAATAAAAGTTATAACAAAATAAATAAATAAATAAAAACAATAAATTAATTGTAAAAAAAAGAAAAAAAGAAAAAACTACAAAAGTAATTTCTATGCAGGAAAAAAAAGGGGGAATGAAGAGTATTTTCAACCCAAATTGCAAGAACAACCTTGGTCTTGCAATTTGGGTTATATTGGTCAGACCAGAAGAGCGTTGAAGAAAAGATTGGATGAACATCAGAGATATATTAAAAATCAGGAATTATATAGGTCTTCGATTGTTTCTCACCGTTGGTCTTCCTGTCATTATTTAAATTTTTCCATGGCCAGAATTATTTCTAATCCTGCCTCTTCTTCTCATTTAGATATTCACGAAGCTTATTTTATTTGTAAAAATTCTAATACTCTTGTCAATGATCTCTCTTCATCTCCCTCCCTTTCTCCTGCATGGAAATTACTTTTGTAGTTTTTTTTTACAATTAATTTATTATTTTTATTTATTTATTTATTTTATTATAATTTTTATTATTTTATTTTATTTTATTTTATTTTATTTTATTTTATTTTATTTATTTTATTTTATTTTATTATTATTATTTCCCACTGTTTTTTTCTCTTTTATTAGTTAATCAACATTTTTCTCTTCCACCTTGGCTCTTTTAGCCAGCGCCACCTGTGGCACTCTTTGTAATCTCCTCCTTCTTTTTTTAACTTTATCTTTACTTTCCTCTTCCTCCTTGGTTTTGTGTGGTAGCGCCACCAGTCGCACTCTTTGTAATCTCCTCCCTCTTTCTTTCACTTTTATTTCCACTCTGTCCCTTGTGACACGAGTTTGGATGAGCTGATGACGAGCTGTATTTTTGAAGCTCGAAACGCGTCCTGTTTAATTTTCTTTTTTATGGTGATTTTACAAATTTTTTTAGATTATTTATAAATTTATCGCCAGTGATTTTGGTGTTTCTCTATATAAGGATAATGACGAACATTTTTAGGAACAGAGATATCATTGATTATTAAACATACATTGAACAACATTTTTGCAAAATTTACTATTATTAACATTTATTTCAGAACCATCTCCCATAAATCATCGCTTCCTAATATGTTTGTTAATTTTCGTTGATTTATAACTCAGAGGGGTGAGAGGAATAAATGGATGTTTTACATATGAAAAATTAGCATTTAATGTAGGAATTATTTGATATTAATCTGAATATATTATTACACTCGTTTCTGTTTTTGCTTCGAATCAGGATCATAATATTTATAGTTACATTTATAATTGCTCCCCTGATGGCCGATCCCTAGAATTTTAATACTGGAATTGCTTACTGGCGAATTTGTTACTGATATATTTAAGTTTCTATAAATAAAAATTATAATCAGTTTTCTTAAAAAATTCTGATATACAAAAATAAAAGTATACATTAACATTTGTCACTACTAAAAAAACTGCACTGCTTTTTAAAATTCCGGTTCGACGAAACGCTTAAAATGACCGATTGTTGATGTTTTTACCCTATTTTTTAGTGTTAGTTATTAATTAACTGATTATCTCTAGATAAATAACTGAAAAAAATAATTAATCATCATATTAAACATTTTAAAGCATTATAAATGAACGGAAAGTTAAAATTAATCAGCTTATTTATAAATCTTTTATAAATCGATTTTATATTATGCTCTGAAAGCAAAAAATAAAATATAGTATAGGGATGAAAGACAAACTTTTCAGGAACGGACATCACCATTAATTAATAAACATTCATTGAACTGCATTTTCGCAAAATTAACAATTATTAACATGTTCTTCAGAACCATCTCAAATAAATTATCGCTTCCTAATATGCTTGTTAATTTTAGTGGATTTATAACTGGGACGAATGTGGCAATAACTTTCGTCCAGCAGGATTGTTGTCAATTCGTTATGATTATCAATAAAGAGGAAATAGATATTTAAAATGAATAGACAGATATTTAATCTATGCAAAATTAGCATTTAATCTACGAGTATTTTCAAATAAATCGGAATATGTTCTTATATTCATTTTTTTTACTTTAAATAAGGAGATGATATTTATAGATTATTAATAACAAGTTTTTAAACAGTCATTTTAGAAGTCATGACATCATTATAAATGAAAAAGTGTTAAAACAAATTAACACTGGAACCGCGGGACTTTCGATATACCTAGAACCGCGGAAAGGGTCAATTTGACCCCTGACGGAAAACAATTTATAAATATGCCCAAATACATAATTTGGTTAGTTGAAATGATATATTGTCTTATAATAATCAACATTTCTTACTATTTACATTATATTTTGCACATAAATTCAGCAGAAATTCCCTACGTTTCAGAAAATGCTATTATTCAAATTTACATTTCATTAAGTAGGAGAAAAATATAGTGAAAAAATACTCAACACATATTTTAAACATAAATAAACTTGGACTCAATAAACATTAAAAATAGATTATCCCATTAAAAAAATATTAGTTCTAAAATCTAAGAATAATTTTTGAAAAAAAAAATACAAGTTACTTACTAGTTTTACTAATTTATCTAATCGAATTTATTGTATGCATTGCTTGAAAAACATGGTTTAAAGTTTTGCATATTTATCAGAAATGTAAGATATATTATATTTTGAACAATTATCTTTTGTTTTATTTTCATTTTTGTAATTGTGAAAAACTCTTTCATGCTTAATATGTGTTTTTCTGGGCCAAATGACATGTTTTTACTTGTTTATTTATTTATTTGGGGGGTAGAGGTGAGAAATAACAAAGTGTTTTTATACGTCTTCAACCAAGCCTTGAATAAATTGACGTATTTTAATGGATTTTCAGGATACAGATTTGCATAAAATCCAAGCATTGATAACAGCAAAATACAAAATACTATAAATTGCATTCATTGGACTCCTATCAGATGCAAGCTTGTTATAAGCAAAGTTCCTATCATCTGGGTAATCATACAACCAAACTGAATTTAGTTGCATTGTTTGAAACAAGTGTCTTTGTTTCTTTTTTTTTTAGAATTAGTTAAAACTTCAAAAATTAGATGTAGACTGCTAAGCAACAAAACATCCTTACCCTTTTCAGCTTGGTAAATGGTTATGCTGATGTCTGAATGTGTTACAAGAATAGCCGCATGCAATTCCGATTTACATTTTTTCAGAGACTTGTATTTCTCGTCGTTCTAAGGCTCTTTTTTCATCAACATCCGTAAGCAACCAGGCTATGATACGATAACGAGTTTATCTTATTTTATTAGACATGTATTGAGTAAACCCACTCACAGATATTGAAAACAATGCGTGCTCATCTACGCTTATGTTAGGCCATTTTATATAGTTAGTCTTGCAGGTTTCTTGTCATCTTCTTTATTACCAGGTGTGAGTGCACAAGTTTATTTATTGTTTATTAATATTGTTTATGTATTTTTCAGATTTTCAAGAGTATAAAGTTCAAATTTTCTCCCTTTTTGTTCAAATCATCGTTTTTTCTTTTTTATATCCGATTTTTTATCTGACAAATATCACAAACTTTCGTTCAATACTGATAAATTTTCACCTATATTCCAATGAAAAAGTCCACCAGTGTTAAGAGTATAGACAGAGACGTTGTTACTTTCATTTTCAACATTAAAATTTAAATTTCTTCATTTACAGGCAGATATGCATGCTCAATCATTCGCATTCTCAATTATTTTCAGATAATAGTTGCTAACATTCCAAACCTTCTTTGACGTTAATATTTAGACATCGGAAATCATATCTATGATCTCATTAAAAACATAATGAAAGCAACTTCAATATTACTTATAAATATTAGTTGTAATTTTCTAAATCAATCATCCATTCTTCATATCAAGAATATAAGATCTTGATTGAAAATTTTCATTATCCCCCATTCCGATTCTTCTTTTTAGAGGAATTAGGAATGAGGCAGATATACTTTCTCATTAAATTCGAAAAAATTCATCTCTATTTTGTCATTTAAGCATAAAAATTTATTACAGGTCAAATTGACCCGCTTCGTGGTTCTAGGTATAAGTGGTTATAACTGAAAAAATATTTATGTTATTCGGTATTAAATACGAAAAGTTGTTACTTACCTTAAAATATTAAAAGTCAGAAAGGGAGACCTTTTTTCAATAAACAGTTTTCGAGCGGCGAGAAATTAAACGTTGATTTGGGTCAAATTGACCCGCTCCGCGGTTCTAGTGTTAACTTATTTATAAATCTTTTATAAATCAGTTTTATGTTATTCTATCAAAACAAAACAAAAAATAAAATAAAATAAAATAACTCTATAAGGATTATTGACAAACATTTTCAGGAACATACATAATCATTAATTAATAAACATTTATTGAACAGTATTTTCGCGAAAATTACACTTATTGACATACACTTCAGAACCATCTCAGATAAATAATCGCTTCCGAATATGCTTGTTAATTTTCATTGATTTATAACTCGGAGCGATGAGGCAATAAATTTCCTTTAGGAGGAATATTGTCAATTCGCTATGATTATCTATGAACAGCGAATTGATATTCGGAATGTATAAACAGATGTTTAATATATGCAAAATAAGCATTTAATGTAGGAATGTTTTGAAATAAATTGGAATATGTTCTTATATACGTTTCTTTTTTTTACTTCAAATCAGGATGATAATATTTATATATTATTAATAGGAAGTATTTAAATAGTCATTTTAGAAGTGCTGAGAGCATTATAAATTAACAAAGCGTTAAAACAAATTAGCGTATTTATAAGTCTTTTAAAATCAATTTTATGTTATGCTATCAAAGGCAAAAAAAATAACTACGCTATAAGGACTAGTGACAAACATTTTCAAGAACATAGATAATCATTAATTAATAAATATCTATTGAACAGCATTTTCGCGAAAATTACTGATATTAGTATACTTTTCAAAACCATCCCCTTCCTTATATACTTGTTAATTTTCATCGATTTATAACTCGGAGCCATCGGGCAATAATTTTTTACCTGAAGGAATGTTGTCAATTCGATATTATTATCCGTAATAAGGAATTAGATATTTGAAATGAATAAGCAGATGTTTAATACACGCAAATTTAACAGTAGAATAATGCAGGAGTATTTTGAAAAAAATTGGAATATGTTCATACATTCTTTTCTTTTTTCCTCCAAATCAGGATGACAATATTTATAGATTAATTATAGCAAGTTATTAAACAGTCATTTTAGAGGTTCTGAGAGCATAATAAATAAAAAAAGAGTTAAAACTAATCAGCTGATTTATTTTATAAATCAATTTTTTGTTATTCTTTGAAAGCAGAAAATAATAATTGATACATAAGGATGAATGAAAAACAATTTCAGAAACAGACATACTCATCAATTAATAAACATTCATTGAACAGTATTTTCACAAAATTAACTAATATTGACATGTGCTTCAAATCAATCTTAGATAAATCATTGCTTCCTAATAATGTTGATAATTTTTGTTGATTCATAACTCGGAGGGATGAGGCAATAATTTTCTTGCAGGAAAATGTTGTCAATTCCTTACGATTATCAATAAAGACCGAATAGATATTTGGAATGGATAAACACATCATTCATCTATAGAAGATTAGCATTTAATTTTAGTAAATAATTTGATATTAATCAGAATATATTCTTACATTCGTTTCATTTTAAATTTCGAATCAGTATGATAGTAATTATAGTCTATTAATGGCAACTTAATAAATAGTCATTTTTAGTGGCATATAAAAACAGAAGAAAACCGATTAAAATCGTCTTCTATTAAGCATTTTAAAACATTATAAATGAAGGAAGTGTTAAAACTGATAAACTTAATTATAAACGTTTATATGCTTATTAGTAAAATTTATGTTTTGCTATGAAAGTAAAAAATAAAAATTAATATATAAGGATGAATGACAAACATTTTCAGGAACAGACATCACCATTAATTAATAAACATTCATTGAACAGCATTTTTGCGAAATTAACTATTATTGATATACACTTCAGAACCATCTCAAATAAATCATCGCTTCATAATATGTTTGTTAATTTTAGTTAATTTATAGCTCGGACGGATGAGGCAATAATTTCCTCCAGCAGGTATGTTGACAATTCGTTATGATTATCAATAAAGAGCGAATAGATATTTGTAATGAATAAACAGATGCTTAATTTATTCAAAATTTACATTAAAGGTAGGAATATATTTATAATCGAAATATGTTGTTATACTCGTCTCTTTTTTTTAAACTTCAAATCAAGATGATAATTATTTTTAGATAATTAATAGCAAGTTTTTAAACAGTCATTTCAGAAGTGCTGAGAGCATTATAAATGAACAAAGCGTTAAAACTAATTAGCTTATTTATAAATCTTTTATATATCAATTTTATGTTATGCTATGGAAGCAAAAAGAAAATTCTCTATAAGGATGAATAAGAAACATTTTCAAGAACAGACATAATCAATAGTTAATAAGCATTCATTTAATCATGTTTTCGTGAAATTTTCTATTATTGACATATAATTCAGAACCATTTTACATAAATAATCGCCCTCTTATATGCCTGTTAAGTTTAGTTGATTTAAAACTCAGAGGAATGAGGCAATAATTTTCCTCCAGGAGGAATGTTGTCAATTCCTTACGATTATCAATAAAGAGCGAATAGATATTTGGAATGCATGCAAAATTAGCATTTAGTGTGGAAATAGTGTGAAATATATCGTAATATGTTCTCAAATTCGTTTTTTTTTTAAATTTTTAAATCAGGATGATGATATTTACAGATTATTAATAACAAGGTATTAAACAGTCATTTTAGAGGTGCTGAGAGCACTATAAATGAACAAAGTGTTAAACTAATCAGCTTATTTAGAAATGATTAATAAATCGATTTTATCTTGTGCTATCAAAGCAAAAAAATAAAATTACTCTATAAGGATGAATGACAAATATATTTAGGAACAGTTATCATCATTAATGAATAAATTTTCATTGAACAGCATTTTCACAAAATTAACTATTATTGACATACACTTCAGAACCATCTCAAATAAATCATCGCTTCCTAATATGCTTGTTACTTTTCGTTGATTTATAACTTGGACGAATGAGGTAATAATTTTCCTCCAGCAGGAATGTTGACAGTTCGTTATGATAAAGACCAAATAGCTATTTGGAATGTATAAACAGATGTTTAATATATGCATAATTAGCATTTAATGTAGCAATATTTTGAAATAAATCGGAATATGTTCTTACATGCGTTTCTTTTTTTTACTTCAAATCAGGATGATAATATTTGGAGATTATCAATAGGAACTTTTTAAACAGTCATTTTAGAAGTGCTGAGAGCATTATATTTCAACAAAGCGTTAAAACTAATTAACTCACGAAGAAATCTTTGATAAATCAATTTTATCTCATTCTATCAAAGCAAAACAAATAGAATTACTCAATAAGGATGAATGAAAACATTTTCAGAAACATATATAATTAATAAACATTTATTGACGGGCATTTTGCGAAAATTTTTGTTATTGACATACACTTCAGAACCATCTCAGATAAATCATAGCTCCCTAATATTCTTGTTAATTTTCGTTGATTTATAACTCGGAGCGATGATTGAATAATTTTTCTCTAGAAGGAATGTTATCAATTCATTAGGATTATCAGTAAAGTGGGAATAGATATATGGAATGAATAAACAGATGTTTCATCTATAGAAAATTAGCATTTAATGTAGTAAATAGTTTGATACTAATCAGAATATGTACTTACATTAGTTTATTTTTATATTTCGAATCAGTATGATAATAATTATAGATTATTAATATCAAATTATTAAAGAGACGTTTTTAGTGGAATCGCCTTATATTAAGCATTATAAAGCGTTATAAATGAACGAAGTGTTAAAGCTAATAAACTTATTTATAAACCTTTATATGCTTATTTGAGAACTTTATGTTATGCTGTGAGAGAAAAATATTTAAGGATGAATGACAAGCATTTTCAGGAATATACATAATCATTAATTAATAAACATTCATTTAACATCATTTTTGAGAAATGAACTATTTTTGACATACACTTTAGAACCATTTCAGATAAATCAACTTTTCCTAATATGCTTGTTAATTTTAGTTGATATGCAACTCACTGGTATGAGGCAATAATTTTCCTCCAGGAGGAAAGTTGTGATTTCGTTATGATTATCAATAAAGAGAGAATAGATTTTTTATAAGAAATCGGAAAACTAGTGGAACCGGCTGTTTTTTGCTATATTAGAAATTACATATGTAAATCCATGTATTGCATATGTGGAGATGCAAAAGCATGTTTTTTTTCAATAAAAGTGTATCGCATACTTAAAGGACTGCTAACAAGAATGAAACTTATAAAAAGTTTCTTTAATTAATTAAAAACGCATTTTAATTTAAATTAATGTTTTAATAAAATTTAATCTTAATTTTTAATAATTTTTAGTTTTCAAATTAGAATTTATACTCAATTTTCACCCATAAAGCAAAAATGCGTCAATTTAATATTTTTCTATAGTTTACATGGAAGTGTCTTCTTGTTATCAACATTGATAAGTGTTTAATTTTTATTTCAAACATTGGGTTGGGGAAAAGTAATTTCGTTTTAGGTAGATTTCGTAAGAAATACTACCTATTGCAATCGCACCAGTTTATCTATCTATCTATCTATCTATCTATTTAACTATATATATATCTCACTTTTTTATGGACACGATAACTTCTATAATTCTTCACCAATCTCCACCAAACTGGTACATAAAATCAAAGGTGATAAAATCTCGGCTAAGTTCGTTAATGGGCAAAATCGGACCAAGGGGGTCGGAATAGGGGGGCGTTTTTGTGAAAACCGAAAAAAACGCCATAACTTCTTAATTAAAGTAGATATCGAATCGGTTTAAAGTTTATATTATTTCTTAAAAATGGGCCAAAAGTTTATGCATGACAGATTTTTGATAAATTTAGAAGTGGGCTCAAAGGGCGAAAAAAACAGAGATTTTGAGAGAACAAAATTCATAACTTCGTCAATTTTTAAAATATCAAGTCCAACTAAATTTTTTGTAAATGTTTTTAAAATTATCTAAATCTTTTGTATTTACAAATTTTGATAGTACCAACTTTTACCGATTAAAAAAATTAAAAACGAAAAGAAAAAGGGCGCTGAAAAAAGAGAAAAATCCATAACTCCATCAATTTTTAAGGTATCAAATCTGATTAAATTAATTTTACATCTTCTCAAAAATATCTAAAACTTTTGTATTGACAAGTTTTTCATAGGACCAACTCGTATAGCAAAAAGAAATTGAACAAAAGTAGGAGTTGGAGAAAAAACCTCAAATCCAAACTGCTTATATTCTGACAATATTTTTGGCATAGTGTACTGACGGTTCTTTAAAATATATCTTTAATTAATTAGTCTAACGAATTAAGTTTTTCACGGGTGAGATTTTTTAATGTAAATTCTTTAACTTTCATTGTAGTAAAAAGCATTTTTTTAAAGAAAAATGCAGTAGATCATAATGAAATAGATAAAGATAAATATGTGTGTCATCGTTAATCATTCCATATGTTTTGAAACAAATACCTTAAATAATCATCGAAAAAATATATAAACATTTATCAATGTACATATTTATTTTTAAAAATATTTAGGTTTTGAAAAAATAGGTCATAGCTTAAAAATGTGAAATGAAAATTTATAACTTTACGTAACCAATTTCATGTTAATTTAAATTCATTAATCAGAGTTATATCTATTATGATATTTCTTTTTGTACAGTAAGTGATCAATTAGCTAACTGTTTGATATGTGAAGATATCAAGTAACGGACACTTTATATTTGGATTTTTATGTTCAGATAATTGAATTTTTTTTTTAAAATTTAGTTCACAATTTATTAACAGACTTTAGGCACCACTTCAGCTTTTTCGGTCTTGCAGTCAACACCCTCTTTTAAACAACTAAGGATTTTTTGAATGGTCAAAATGATAAATTGATAATATTTAACCCTTCACTGCACTTTTTATTTTCTATTTTTATGTAAAAAAAAAATAATAATAATAAAAAAATAAATTTATATTTTGGTCAAATAATGGGAAAAATAGTACAAAAAAAAATTTCGATTTTATTTCAAAAATTTAATATTTTATGGCGTGTAACCTTTTACACAATTAGGGTTTTTAAATATTTTATTGCTATACTTTGAAATTAAATTGGTTTAAATTAATTAAATTCATATGCTTAACACTTCGCAACTTTTTTTATACTAATACTTTTAAGCATTCAATAAAAGTAATAAAAGTAAATTTTGCTTGAAAAGTTTGGTGGAAAATATTTTTCTATGAAGAACAATTTCTCAATTTTCTGTTAAATACAGGTTTCTGACATGGACAAAATAAGTCATTTTCTAATCTCGAGACTCTTTTTCTAATCTTTAATAAGTTACAGTGATCACATTGGCCAAATTCATGGCTCATTATGAGAACTACAGTGTTTTTAGGTATGTGCCAGATATGATACACAGTGCAATAAATGGTTAAGCCATAGCCAATGAATGTAATCCTAAAAGTTTTTACAAAAGTTATGCCATCTATTTTTTTTATTACCCTACGACGAGTACAAAGCCTTAAAGATACGATTTTTTCATATTAAAAAAGGACTCTTATAACGCATATAACGCTACTATAAAGATACTATTTAGGCCATTTTTTATACCTTATTTAATTTCTAAGAACGAATTAACGCAATCTCGTGCAAAACAATACAAAATTTATGATAGCTAGTGAACACATTTTTCTGGAAAGGCTTAAGTTCATTAACATACATTACCACTCAATGTATTACCTATTATGGGCGTTTTTAAAACGTTAGCATTTAAAAAAATTCAAGAACGTTTTATACTTATTGTATTATATTCATAAATATCACTTACTTTAACGCTTATAGAAAATTTCGAAACATCTTAAAAATATGCAAGTTAAAATCGATCAATTATCCTCAAACTTAAACGACTAAAATTTGTAATTATATTAACATTTTATGGTGTATTTTGATGACAAAATTTCTGGAATACATATTACATATATGTATATATTTTTTGAGAACTGATATAAATATATATACTATATTTCTTCAAAAACAATTTCCTTATTTTTATAAACATACTTTGTATTCGGCATCCGTTTGAACTCAGTATATTTCTAAAGGGAATTTGCTCAACTCACAAACTTCAAAATGGTTCGCTTGGGTGCTATTATTTATTTCAGAGGAAATGCAAACTTCATACAAAGAGTACTTTGAGATTTTCATTCTCAAATAAAACTGTGTTCTTTGTTGAAATATTCATCTTAGATTCGTAAATTTAAATACATAGAAGACAAAGGAGAATAATAGTAACTGGGGAAGATAATGTTTCATATTTTATTAAAAAAAATACATTTCTGATGGAATCTGCACTATGACAAGTTGAATAAATGTTTTTTATATGAAATTTTATACAATTGCAATTTACTGTGGACTGTATTAGAAATAAATATATTGCTATACATTTTTACAATAACATTCTTATAGCAGAATATAACCACTGTTTAAGTATTTTTATGAACAGTTTCGTTAATTATTATTTTTTCTGTCTAAAGAAGAAACTAATGTAATCACATTTTTTTCGACATCCGGTTTTTGACAGATTTCTATGTTTTAAAGTTGAGAGTTCCTAAAATTACGTTTGTATAAAATGTCTATATGTCCGTGTCTATCTGATTCATCGAAAAGCGTATTAGAAATTATACACACAATTATTCAAAAATTCATATACATATTAATTAGCTATGACCAGAATGTAATACGTGAACTTGTGAATATTTAGCCAGTGTGGGTGTTGTAAAACGCCGTTGCGGGCGATATGCACATTTTCAGTGTTGTATCATCGAAATTGTACGAATTAAAAAGTGAATTATTTTATTTTTAAACCACATTACTACAACCTTAATGTATTGATTATATTTCATATAAAAAATACATGTTTTTTACAGCAAATAAAAAAAACACGTATGACATTCCATTCGAATAAAAATGAATGTACTTGCAAGTTTTTGTTCTTATAATTTAATAGTTTCAGTATTGCATTTATATATAAACGCAAGATCCAAAACTTTATGACGATGTCCACATTTTACAATGAACTCGCCTTGATAACGTGGAAACGTTCATAATCCGTTGGAAATAGATTTAAATACTGCTAGGGTGTCTCAAAAATATTTTTTTGCGCTTACATCTACTCGTAAAAGAAGAGGCTGTTGTTCTAATCTACTTTGAAAAAGGGCCGAATTCAGACGCCCAAAAACTCAGCACAAGTGACTTCGAAACTGCAAGTCTCATGGGTTGTTCGATACATAACTTTGTTAAACCTTGTACAAAATGGAGAGAGACGGTGAAAAGATCAGTATAAATCTGAACACTAGAAACACCCATTGTTAACAAATAAAAATGACTCGGAGACACCTCCCTCCCTAGTTTAAATTAAAATTGACACTAAAGACTGGCTCAATTTAAATCCGAAGTCAATAAAAGCTCATGTAGAATTCCTTCGGAGCATACATTTGAGCTGACTCTATTGAATATAAGTCTACGGGGTTAACGTCCCACTCAAAAGCCACTCAAGCACCATCGACAAATACTCCAACACTGGGCCTATGAATACAATGACTAAACATTGGAAGAGACATTGGAGTAGCCTCGTCGAATAAAACGCAATTCTTCTTTTAAGATGCCGATGGGTACTTTGGGTACAGCGTATTCTTAACCAACTGGTAACTTCTCCTGATACAACAGATCATACACAGGCCAATTGTGGAGATATTAAGCTTTGGAATGTATTCTCATTGGCTTCCCTGGAACTGTGGTTGTTGAAGAACAAATCATTTACGCTACAGACAACCTGGACAACGGTGCGAGACATTTGCTTCATTTGATGGTGAATTAAAATTTAAAATTAAAAATGGGAATTAGAAATGGACACTTTTGAATAAGAAATGGACACTTTGTGCAATACAAAGCTCCATGACGCGTGATTCTAATTGTGCTCGATTGGTACAAGGAATGTAATACTGAATTCAACTTTATTTTCTGATCGCCTACCTCGATGGATCTTTATCCGATAGAGCAGATTTCGGGTGTCATTCAGCGGCAGTCCAGAGCTAAAAAAAAAAAAAAAAATCGGGATATCCCCGATATGCATGGCCGATGCGGGAACTGAACAACTCATACAATTTACCTCCGGTCATCTACCACGAACTTGTGGCATCCATTCGAAAGCGGTTTTCAGTTGTTTTGCGAATCTAAGATAGACGAACACGTTATTAAGTAGGTGGTCATAATGTTTTGGTTCTTGAGTGTATATATAATGATAAATTTATAGATACATAATAAAAATTAAATAAATGAAAATTCTACATA
This sequence comes from Maratus speculifer, assembly GCA_964019185.1. NCBI lineage: Eukaryota > Metazoa > Arthropoda > Arachnida > Araneae > Salticidae > Maratus > Maratus speculifer. The sequence goes on along the minus strand of OZ025291.1, from coordinate 264,394,365 downwards.
TCACATTCTCTCTTTTTAATCAAATATGTGTAACATTTTTTAAAATGTTCTTTAAAGGATCTTTCCTTAGAAAAAGAAAAAAAATAACTCTTTAGAATAATAAACGAAATTATCTATTTGAATGATTAATGACGCGTATACAAATAACTAAAAAAATCTCTTTCTGATAAATTAAGTTTTGACACATAATATTAATATTCAGCTTATGTGAAAAAAAAATGCATCCTTAATAAATAAACAACTTTATAGATAGAATTTCGTAACAAATAAGAGTTTATTCTCATTATGAGGAACTTTAAAGTCTTAAATTAGCTTAAGGTAATCTGAATTTAAGAGCGCATTAGAATTGCTAATTTAATTTTCTTTTTTTTCTCCATAGCAGTAATATCGAAGAGAATTCCTTGACTTTTTTTGCATATATATATTTATATACAGAGAGAGAGAGAGAGAGAGAGAGAGAGAGAGAGAGAGAGAGAGAGAGAGAGAGAGAGAGAGAAATTTTAAGTAGCAAAACAATTTCTTATTCGGACAATTTTTATTGAACTTATATTAACACTGCTGAAGTCCCTTTTGTTATTTTACTGTAAATAATGACTAATAAATAAATATATTTTTATGCTTTTGCATAGCTTTTATCGAGGGCTTTGAGCGTGGAGACCGAATCTAGAAATTCCGTAACGAGAAAAAAAAATCTAACACTGCGGCTAACGCTGTTTCAGTTCGGCAGACTTCGACAGACGTCTCATTTATTCAATAAAAGAAAATTGAATTGAACTTAATAAGCTTTGGAGAAAAGAATTATGGGTAAAATGTCATGGTTACAATGAGTTGCCAACTTCTAAATAACAGTAAACATATGGCTGCGGGTATAGCGATTATATTGCTGGAACCTACCTAATATTATATATATAAAATTGATAATGGTAAAAATTATTCCAATTCGCTTTGCATTTGATATTTGTTAGAATAAGTAGATATTTACTAGAATCATTTCATAAACTAGTACATAAATTTCGAATTTATACAAATAAGATAAACAAAAATAAGGTGAACAAAAAAACCTGAATAGACGAAATAATCGAGAATTAGCAGTCTATAAATTTCTAGGTGATGAAACCATACATTATATGATAAATTGTTTGAATTCAAAAACATAACCACCATAATTAATTGATAAACTAGAATTATAGTTACCAAAATACCCTTATGTTCGCATCTACATACAGATTTTTAAGAAAGTTTAATTAAATAATGAAGGAGAAAGCCCTTAAACGCGCCTCGGCTTTGCCCTTACGTCATATAGGCAATGTATTTTTTCCAACCACGATTTATTATCGTTACCAGTAAATTTGTAGTGCAAATTTTGCATAATTTTATCTGATCATTTTCCTGATCCAATTAGGCAAAAATCTCTGTTTTGAAAAACCGGTGATAAAATAATAAAATTTTTGTAAGAAACGCCAACAATTGGCAATATTTAATTTTTTCGTAAATATTGATCAGTTATTATGTTAAATTTTAATAAATATATTTTCTCTCTGGCAAACGAAAATTAAAATTTATAAGAATGACATGGAAGCACTTTTTGTAGAACCGCAATGCATTTTCTGGACAGAGTTTTTGATATTTTTTTCTGTGCAAATCAATTAATTCAGACACCGATACTTTAACACATTATACCGGGTGCGTCATAAATTCACGCAAACTTTAAAAATCCATAATAAAAAAATAATGCTCGAAAAAAAATCGATTTGCGTGAGTCTGATCAGGCGGATTTTGAATTTTTTCATGTATAATAAAAAATTACTCGAAAAGTAACCGATAAAGGGCACACACACGTCATAATGAGGGAGTTTTATACACATCAGACAGGCAATAAAACATTTGGCAGGAAATGGATTCATTATTCGATCTCAGTAGCATGCTATTGTTACCAGATCCATTTCTGGTGGTTAAACATATCTTCAAGAATAGTGAATTCACAACTATTGCATTGCAAATGTTTCGCATGAAGAAAGCACTTAAGGCTCAAAAAAGCCCTATTTCATTGAATTGGATTCTCGGTTTAGTTTGCTGTTTTGAATCTTGTGTATACCGGGACTCCCCAGCCACATTGGTAGAACTGAAATATTCCATTAGACTGACCATTGGTGGATTCGATTCCTACATGCTGCACTCAGCTGTAAAAGGCTTATTGACGGTCATGACTTGCCTAATGTGGTTACCGGTGGGTGATGGTCATGTAAAATATTTTTTACTACCTTAAAATAAATGGACATTGTCATGTTATTGTGATTTGTTTTATTGTTTGCTTGATTTGACTAAAACGTCTCAATATGACGTGTGAGCGCCCTCTATCAATTATTTTTGAAATCATTTTTATTATATATCAGAGGGAAATCTAAAATCCGTCAGATCATACTCATGATTACCAAAATAATTTCCGCGTATTACTTCTTTTATTAAGGATTTTTAAACTTTGCGCGAATTTATGACGCATCCTGTATGAGCTTTTTGTCTATTATACGGGATTTTATTTAATCCAATTGTAAATAAGCGACAATTTATGCCAAATAACATAAGCAATTTTGTAAATGAGACTGCAACCACTCAGAATATGATACGCAAAGTAAAATCGAGGAAATCGCAGAAGTCTAGGGATTTTTAATACACTAGTGAGTTTAAGGTGGCACCGAGTACAAATTATGCCCATGCATTACGTGAATTTCACTTTCTTGCGATATTATTCTCTTTTTTTACATTGTAAATTTACTTAAGGATTACATTAAAAGTGATGCTAACATTTTTTCCCTCTCAGAGTAAATTAAAAAAAAAATCTTTAATAAAAAAGAACAATTCATTTTTTTAAAAACTGAAACACATACTTTGCACTCTTTTAAAGCTAAAAGAAACTCGGAATTAAATATATACAGTGATATTAGTTTAATATTTAATAATGAAAAGGATCGGTGAACAAAAAATCATGATGCCAATACTGACTTTATGATTCGACGCATCGATATTTCTGCGATGAAAATTCTTGACATATGCTATCCACTTTGTTTTCAAACTAAATTTCTTAATGCTTGTGTTACCTATGTGCGAAAGATAAACCGTCCGATGGTTACCAATATATATATATATATATATATATATATATATATATATTGGTAACCATCGGATGTCAGATACTAAATTAGTGCAAAACTTAGCGGTATGATAACGATTTCCATTATACCAATTGCTACGGGTGGAGAAGGGGAACTTGTTCTTTAGCCGGATTCCCCTCTCACTTATAGAATTAATAAAAACAAATTATAAATAAATAACTTTATAAACCATAGATTTAATGCATAAATAGTAATGGAGAAACCCTTATCTTTTAGCACAAAGCATTTCAAAATTAGGATGCATTTTACATCATTTGCTATAATTAATCACAATATTCAGTTCTAAATATAAGGCACTAATGGGATTATTAATTATTGAGAGCAAATTATTACTTCGGGTTTTAGTTTTAGGGAGTTTCAGGTTAAATTTTATTGAGAAATCGTAGATTGATTCCCTATTAAAACAAAGCAATTTTGAATTATTAAGAAAAATATTTGAATAAAATGAATAACTCATAGCCTATTCTCATCCTTGGTTTATAGTGCAACTATATGCCATTATAGAGTGGGATTAATTGAAACGTTTTTATATTGGCTCTACTCAAACATTTATATACAGACATTTGAATTTACAATGTGATCAGTATATATATATATATATATATATATAGTATTATATATATATATATATATATGTATATATATATATATATATATATATGTATATACCGGGTGATCCAGAAGTCTCGGGACTTTTGAAATGCTAATAATTAGAAAACCATAAACAATAGAAGTATGCGGTTTTCACAGAAATGCTGAGAAACTTGTGGGATTTGTTTTTTCAATGAAAAAAACATATTATGTTAGTTGCACTTTTTGACAGCAGGTGGCGCTAAAATTGATAGTATTGTTTTTATTGTATGATATAGCTCATTTAAAAGAACGAATTAGTGTCCAACGGTTACAAAGTTTAATCATGACGCTCATGGCTTATAAGTACCGCCGTGAGCCGATGCAAAACAGCGTGCACTGTATACTCAGAGCAGAAAGAAATTCCAGAAGAAATTTCATTTCATCGTGATATCGCAAGTTTACTGCACTCACCATGAACTAGTGAGTTCTACAGAGTATTGGCATAGAATCCTACCTAATTTACGATTGTAACAGACATTTGGGATCTCTTGTTTGTATTACGATCTTCCAATGAGCCTTTTTCTTAAACCTTGCTTACCATAGCATTTCACATTTGCAACGGCCATCGATTCTTTTGCAGTTTTAACTTGACATATTGTACGATATGAAAACAACGCAACATGCAAAGATGTGTCTAAACATAGTCTAGACAATGTCTAAACACTGCAGTTGCTCATGAAATTTTGTATCAAATTTCCTTTACATTGCAATTTCATTTTCCTTACAAAAAATGTTTGAACATAAACCAACCTTAAAACGAAATCTCATCACTATCATAGAAAAGAAGTTTCGCAATGGACTCATGTGTCTATATTACGCATGGTATAGGTACATTCAGTCTTATACAACAGCGCCACCTGTTGCTAAAAATGGTAACTATATATATTTAAAAAAATTCATTCTAAACAAAAATCCCACATGTTTCTGAGCATATATCTGAAAACAGAACCTTTGTATTATACATAGTTTTCTAATTATTAACTTTTCAAAACTCCCGAAACTTCTGGATCACCCGGTATATATATATGTATATATATATATATATATATATATATATATATATATATATATATAGTATTATATATATATATATATATATATGTATATATATATATATGTATATATATATATATATATATATATATATATATATATATATATATATATATATATATATATATATATATATATTCCTTAAAATTTATTTATAAATATACTTTTATAATTATACTACTTATAATTACACTACTTATTTATGCTACTTTTATAATTATACTTTTTTGTGCGGCGTTTAGTTCTAAATAATAGTACTTCATAATACATGATTTTAAGAATTCAATTTAATTATTCTAAATTCTTAAAAATACGCAATCACTTTACAGTATTTTCAGAAAATTTTATTCATGTTTTAAATTAAGTTATCTGAATTTATAAATAAAATTGACAAACACCATATATTTTAACTTAATATTAATTTTACATTAACTCAGTTTTAATGTTTTTAGTTATACAAAATAGTTAGATTTCTGCATTCTTAAATAATCCTTTGTTCAAGAAAATTATTTAAATTCTATTCGTTTTGTGTCACTTTCATTATCTCTAATGATCATTGGCACATTCTGCTAACTTACTCAACATTCAAAAAGCGTTCAATCAACTTGAATAATTGAGTGACTTCTAATGATGCAAATCGAAGCCAAAGTAACGTTAACTCAAATTTCGTACTAACTCATTATTAATAGTTGCACATTCTTAGTTTCTCTAGAAGATATAAATAGTCAATCCATTTAAAGGATGCATATATGACGTAATTATTATTAACTTCACACGAGAAATATACACAATTTGTAGGTTATTCATTTAATGTTTAAAAAAAAATAATGTGTTTATAATTGTTTTACTATTATTAAAAGAATATTTGACATCAAATATGTGGCTTCTTTTGCATCATCAATTGTTTCATTACCTAAATTTAAGGACTCATATAAAATAAACTTTAGTCCAAATTACTGTAGAAAAAATATTAGAAATATTTAAAAAGTTTTATGTACCTTTCATGATTTCAGATTTGGTGGAAAAAATTCACTTGAATTTATAATTGTTTATATTATTTCGTAAAAAGATATAGCATTAAATCATTATTGTAATTTATTTCCTATGTTTTGTAACATTACATGCTGTATCACATTCATTGATACTATCCTAACTGTAATAAGGTACAAACATTATGATTCGGAACTTAACATGATTTATAAAGAATAACGCTTAAAAAAGTTAATGTCCATTAGATGTCAATAAATTAAATTACTTTTAACATACATTAAAATTCAATTGCTAAATTTATTCTAACTTCAAGGAATCTCCCGAAATCATTAGTTCTATACTCTTAATTTCTTCTTGCAGATACAAAAAACGAGAAACTGCCTAGTTGAAAACTGTGTTGAGTCAAGATAATAATAATATTGAGAATAATCTTTCGTGGATGGCTTTTCATACAATTAATCCGAGAATGTCAACCAATTTCATTCCGGGAATTTAGACACTTTTATCACTATTCTATCTAAAACTCTGCGGCAGTCAACGAAAACATATCCCTGTCACGGAACCACGGCCATTGACCAACTTTTTTCGTAATTACGAAATTGATACTGTAAAATTGTCTGAAAATACATGGTGTTTGGAGGAATTCCTATTAAGAAAACTTTTATCGGAGTGTTAGTAAAGTAAATGAGATGGTGCAATTTCTCATGCCGATATAACATCTTTTAGTGCTGCAGAAAACTTTCTAAAAGTACCCCATGTAATTCGGCTAAAAAATCACAATTTTCAACGTTTTCAGTATAGTAAATAATAACGTAAAATCGTCTGTCATATACTTTACAGCACATTCAGAATACTATGACAAAACTTCAAATTTTAATAAGATGAAGAATTATGTAAAATAAATAATTTATAAAACGAATAAGTCATTTGAAATCTCAACTTCAGCAATTCCATTAATTTTTTAAAAAGTACTATTTTTTGCAGGTTTGTCTATAAACTATGTATTTATCATGTAATAAATATCGGGCTAAAACCCGGAAATCAATTTGGAAAAGCATTTCAAAGCTGATAATTCCTATCCAGAATTTCCATCACTAAAATATATATATACTTCAGACGTTTTATGTATTCCTTTATAAAATCTATAAAATTTATACACACTAAGTAATATCACAAAACAATAATTCAAAAAGAAGTAACACAATGAAAAACACACTTCCAGCAAATTTTCATTACAGGTTAAAAACGTAACTGGATTTTTTTTTTTTTTGCCTCCTTATTTCTAAATGATGAATGCTACAATATTACAATATATTCTTCAATTAATTTCTTGATTTGCACCTCAGAGATGTAAATCAATTTTGTTGTGTTTGAAATTAATAAGCATGGACAAAACACACCACCAAAGACTTTTTCGAATAGGTCTCCAAGTAAAATATATTTTTGAAATGTCGTTGTAGAGAAACTGTAACTTATATAGGGTAAACCGTACAGTCATTGCCACTATGTACAGTTATTGGCACCTTTGGATTTAAATGAAAATAGTAAGGGAACTAATAAAGTTTAGATGTTTAAAATAATTTTAATGATTAGTTCATCCCTTTTCAAATCCGCATGAGTAATATCATGACTAAAAATCAAGTGCATCATATTTTTAAAAAACGTACAGAGGAGTAACTCACCTTTTAGAAATTGTCATTTTTTCTTTATTTTTTGTTCAGGATTCACTGTAGGTTTTTATTAAAAAATAGTACATTCTTTTTCATTTTTCTTTCCAGTTTGATTATATTAGATGGATATGTAACACCTACAACTTAAATAATACTGATTTGGTTTTAAAAGTTGCTAAATATTTATTTGGTGTGGGTGCCAATTGCTGCGTATGATAACTATGACAAATCCAGTTATTGGCACCTGTGCAAATAATTATAGTTTTCATGAAAAAATTTAAATGAGGTATTTTGTGTGTTTATTTCTAGTAATAAATATTTAAGTGATCTACCAGCCATTTTAAATTGAAATAAAAAATTTTAATAGTTATTGGCACCGGTGCCAAGTTACTGATATTGGGATGCCAATAATTATGTTGTTTCAGTGATTAACATGTCAAACTTCCAGTTAATATACTAACTCATTATCATTTTTTTTATTTAAATATATTTTTCTTCTAAATATAAATAAATAAAATTATTTTCTTCTATATAAAATATTACATATAAATATTTTTCAATGTTAAATAAGAGGAAATTGTCTTTAAAGATATTTTTTGCTAAAAAGAAGGTGCAATTCTTGCTTTTTTCTACCAAAATCAAATTAAAACCCGATAGCCATGCAATGTTTCAATACTCTAAGGTTTAAAAACAGTATAGAAGGCAGTCGTTTTAGATTGGTATAGCAAACATTTAGATAACATGTTTACATAAGAATATTTTGCACTAGCTCTTCACGAAGTAATTACATCGATTAACGAAGACTAGATAAAAAATAGCTTTAAAAATGTGGTTAAAAATGCGGTATATACCCATGGCATTGCAATGCTTTTGATGGAGCTACATGCCTAGAAAGGGGGGGGGGGACTCTTCTGTTATTCTTCCAGACACAGCTATTTTAAGTTTCAAAGTATTTTAAAATATCCTAGGAGATGACATGTTTGCAAGAATAAGTAGCACAGTACTGAAAATGAAAATGAAGTTCTTTATTCAAGCATTTCGAAAAGTTGAAGAAATACAATCAGATTATTAGCTGAGCCTACATTAGATTTAGCAATTCTAAGTCTTAATCAAAATAAAAGTGCCAGAAGGGAAACTACATATTCTTTAACAGATAGATTTATCTTTGGACAGGATGCAACTTGGTGAGGAATATATGCAGCAAAGAAAATAGAGTGAAGACATAAGCTCAAGAGTATGAACAATCACTAGGTGTATGATCATATCGTTACATATTCGTTTTTGGCATAATATTTCAGTGGAGAAAGATTTTAAAAATGGCTTGAACACCACTGTAATGACTAGAAGGAATTGAAAAGAAATGCTTAAATCTAAACATAAGGAGAAAGCAGAACAAGAAGTTAAAAATAAGCGAAAATTAAAAATGGAAGTAAAGAAAACAACAGAACATTTAAAAGCTAAGAAATAGAACAAAAGCGCCAAATTAGAGTTAAAAAAATCATCTGAGTTAGACATTTATATCAATCAATATTATGATGATAGTGACAGCAATAGTTCAAATGAATTTACAATTAATTGTCATGATCTTGTAAAACATGAAGAAAAAATACATCCTGGGATAGTAAATCAGGTACAAATACATGAACTACAAGTAAATATAATGGTAAACTTGTCAAATATAGCAATCTCAAAACTTACTTTTCTATCTCATTAAATGTTAATAGTAGTTCAAAATTCACTATCATAGTACCAAAATTAAATAGCAATGTTTGTTCATCATGGAACTCTGATGATATGAAAATTCTTTTCATTAGTTCTTGTGATATAACTATTACTAAAATCATGCAAAATTCAGCATAGCAACGCTACTTGTTGGTTGATATACATCGAAACTTCAAAATTCTGAAACATCTAACTGAATCTAAAGTGTGATGAAAATCAATGCATTAGTTCTTGAGATATAACTTTGGGGAAACCGTGAAAATTTCAGCATTGCAGCGCTACCTGTTCGACGATTTACAATAAAATGTAAGCACCAAGACTAACAGAATCTGTAGTTTGATCCGTGCATTAATTCCAGAGATTGAGCTATTGAGGAAATTGTAAAAGATGCATCATAAATTATCTATTGAGTCACTTACATCAAAACGTAATCAGCACGGATTTATATCAGAGACTACCTAAAAATAAACTTTTATTAAATTCTGTGCATTAGTTTTTGAGATATAATGCCTACAAAATTTGTGTCACATACACCCATATAGACAACCAATCACAGGCAGGCATTTTGTAAAAACATATTTTGGTACCTGCGACTCCTAAATTTTATAAATCCATCGAAAACTAGAAGTAAAAAATGTTCATGAATCCAGAACTTTGTTCTTCTAAAGATAAAATAAATTAAAAAGAAAAAAAGACTCATGGAATTTTTTTTGGTAGCTTTTACATAATTCCAGTCATTTATTATTAAAAATTGCACAAAATAAGTCAATTTCATATGAATTTCACTTAATATAATTAATTTTATTATTATTAAAATGATTATTAAATGTAATTTAATAAACATTATAAACTATTTAATAAAATCATTAATCATTATAAACTATTTAATAAACTATTTGCATATAATAAATGCAAATACTTTATTCATTTCTTTTGTCTTTGCATCCGTGTAGATGATTTTTTGGAGGGTGCCGATAATTAAAAATGGAGTGCCATTAACTATGATTTCTGTCTTACATCTGTTTACATTTTTTAATTAATTTACTTTTTGGTTCAGCTGTTGTTGTACTGTAGATATGTACTTTAAGGTATTGTTGACCAGGTTCTTTGCAAAATGCATTCGCTAGAGTGGTAGGCTGTGATCCATTATAATAAAATAAATGTCTTTTAAGAACTTTGGTTATTTGAAGACAATTATAAAAATTAAATCATTTCTTACAGAAATAGTTAGGGATGGTGCCTGTAAGCATTTTTTAAGAGACCTTCTTTACATGATTGAGTTCATGAAGCGAGAGCGAGACAATTAATTCCTCACACATAATTCACACATTGGCATCACAGAATTGGCGATAAGGAGCATATGAAAAGTGAATGATATCATATCCATGAAATTTTCTGTTACGCTTTAAACAATTAAGATGATTTTGAATTTAATGCAGGGCAACGAGAAATGGGCAGTCCTAAAAAATACGCCAAAAAGAATTCGTGCCAAATCGTACGTTAGAGCTCTGTTTTGGGAGAATTTATGAAAGACACAATAATGCCGCATGCGCAAGGAAAAATTATTACGCAACGAATAAGTTAGAATCACAATTAAGCAGACAGAAAAGCGATTTTACTGACCGCAAGCAACGCATATCTTTATTCATTCTTTTATTATTTTTAGCGAAGGCGAAAATTCATCTAAATGAAATCTGTTTATCTGAGAACCGTTTTAATTATAAAGCAGATGTTTTCTTTCTTTACTTTTGAAGAAAAGTTATTGTGGGATCGAAATGAAACGTTGAGATAAAATAGCTATTTAATTAAAGATTAGCTTTAACTGTAATTTAGAAAAATGTATAATTTAAGAAAACTATATGTGATTCTACATCACAGTTGTATCTATGAATTATCAGAAAATAGCATCTTTATTGGTTTTGAATTAAATTTTGGTTTCATTTTAGCCATAAAAATTAAGGCACATCGAGTCTCACAGCAGAAAATTTGTATTTTAGGTGCCAATAACTGTACTGTTTACACTATCTACTTAATTTTCAATACCGAACATTTCATTGTCAATATAAATAACTTATGTCACTTACATTCTAATCCGAGTATATTAGCTATAATTAGGAGTGCAGAGAGACAGACCGAAAACCAGACAGACAAACCAACGAATTGAATTCATTAACACTTTTTATTGAAGTTTAACATTGTTAGAAAAGAAATTTTTATTTAAAAAACAATTGAAATTTACATCAAACGCACTTTAATATGATGGATATAAGAAAATTCAGGAAAAGACGCCATTTTGAATAACAGCCGCCTTTTTCAATTCTTACGACTTTACCCGATGCCTGAAACCTATTATGTCTTTAAATTTACATAAAGTAGATACAGAGAAATCAGTATATGCTTATCGCGATTTGCAATTTTGACCTCATTTTGGTCGTGTAGCCTTCGGGTTATTTGTAATATTCGATTTTATACAATACAAATATAACCATAAGCGTACTGTACGCACATAAGCGTACCAGTGATTAAAATAACTTTTATGTGACTAATATTTATTAATCATTGACAAACTACGTTAATTAATATCTTTACTTTCTTAAAACGAAACACATATGTATAAATAACAATCTACTACTGTTGACTCTACATCATACGGGCACTTATTTTCAGACATGCAAATTCACATGATCGAAATTTTCCTGGTTTTTTTCTTATTGTTAAAGAAAGGGTATTTTATATTTTAATATTAAATATTTGATTAAATGTTTTATGTAATTAGAATTGTCAAATCATTCTGTTGTGGAAAACGTCCTTGAAAACGATTGAATTTCCACGTAAATTCTTCATAATATATATGGATGTCTATGTTTCCTTATAAAAATTCAGCTTCTGCATTTCATTATTAAACAAATATTTTTATTATCTAAATTATTTTTAAACATATTTGTAAGAAGAAATGAAATTTTTGTTTAATACATATTTTTTTTTTATATATATAAAAGGAAGTTTTATTTTGTTAAGTTTGTTTTTATTTGTCTTAAACATATTAATTAATGTATCTATAATGGGAAACTAATGAACGTAAAAAAAAAGAAAAAATGTGTTTGTGACGACAGTTATGTATTTTTTTTGGAATCAAATTTAATGTTACTTTATGTTTTATTAAGTTTTAATTGCATGTATGGTAACATTAAAAATAAACATCGAATTATTTTATTAGCATATGAAATAATACAGCTACATGTCACCTGTTAAATTCCTTTGGTCATTTTAGCGACCAATAGCTCATTTTATATATAACAACGTTGTGTTTACTAAAAATGAAATAAATATGTGAATAAAACACTATAAGCATATTTAGATACACTCATAGATAACATTTTAAATTCAAATATTTTTCAAATTTGAAGATAATTTTCACTTTGCACCATAGGTATAGACTAACGGAGTTACTTTAGAGAGAGTTTTTTTCAATTTACTACATAGGGGAAAATGATTACGTTATTGTTTAGACTTTTGAAAAAAATTTAAGGTGTATCTGTTCTTTTACAAAATGGACTTTGCATACTTTAAAATATTCCCTTTCGAAGGAAATATTAATAAATCAGCAATGAATTTTTATACTGTATAAATTAAAAATAATATGGCAAGAAATTATTTATTTTGATTTATTTTCAATATATTCGTTTTGAAACGAAATTGAAAAACACCTGTAAATTTAATTGCAAGCCATTAATTAACTCGCGCTATTTTTTTATTTAAAAATATTTTTTTGATTTTAAATGAAAAACGCATAACCAGAGATTGAAATCTTTTAAGTAAAAATGTAAACTTTCATTCTTATACAAAGTGTCTTTAACCATTCAAAATTTTCATTAGTTAAATTTTTACATGTAAATGAATCTAAAATGCATAAATATGAAATTAAAGGAAAATTTAACTTTTTATCCTGCAGGCATTTTCTTTCAAAAATACAAATTGGTATAACACAAAGTGTTTTATTATGTTATTTTCATTAATTATATATTTTTGTCATAAAATAAGTAATATTTTTGCTTATATAAATGTTTAATTAGATCTTTTATAGTAAGGAAAAATATTTTTTCAATAAAAAAACCTTCTTTACGATAAAAATTGTTATTTGTAAACGACTAAAATCGTTTATTTTAATATTAATGAAATATTGGCATTTATATAATATATATATGTATATTTTTTTCAAATAATCTGCTTCCGAAAACAATTTTCTTCCATGTGTGATTCATAAATTAATTTTTAGAATATTTAAGATAGTCTCTGACAGTATATGCCAGAGTAAGACATTAGAATTGCTAATTTAATTTTCGTTGCTTGTATAAAAGTAAAGAAAGCTTTTTTTGCCTAACTTTTCATTCTGTTTTGATTAGTACATCTCTAATGAGAAAAAAGGGAATGTAAGGAACTTATTTGATGCATGTAAAACTTATCCGTTTTTTCTTGTGACAGATCAAATGTTTATTTTGCGATGTTTTAAATTACCATAAAAAACTACTCTCGTATTAAATAGCGAAATGTAGAACTGTAAGAAATATTACTTGTAATAAGATGGTCATTTTGTTGGGGACCTTTTAATATTTTGTTTTATTGTTAATATATGCAATTAAATGTTTCAAGGTATTGAAAAAATATTTTTTTTTCAATAAAAAAATAATAATTCCTTATTTGTAATGAAAATTCTTATTTGTAAGCGAATAACATCTTTGTATAATCTTAATAATAAATTGGCTGTTACATAGTATATTTTGTTTTAAATTAATCAGTTTCTGAAAGGAATTGTCTTCTACGTGCGATTCGTAAAATAATTTAGAATTTTTAAGAGAGTCTTAGAAGGAGGGGCCATCTTTGATTATCACAGATTTTGATTTTTAATGAATATATTGTAGGGCAAAGGCCCCTTTAGGTTTAATGGATTTTATACAGCGCTCCTTAATTCTTGAGAAACAAAGGGGGGGGGGGGGTAATATAATGGCACTGCTCAAATACTTAAATTTGAAAATAAAGGGCATGGTATATCGAAGCTCAGTTTGTATAGCTTTAGTTCGCTGACCAGAGAGTACGGGATAGATGCCCGTCAGTGTTTCGTTTTTTCTTATCTCATAGTTTGTTTTAAAATCAAATACTTGTAATTACTAGCAAAAGCCATGCTTTGTTTGGATTCGCGAAGCATTATTTCATTAATCTATTGGAAAGAAAACGTTTTCTTTATATTATTTGGTACTACTTGATTATCCTGTCGACCAAATAGGTACCGCCAAACTAAAAAATTAAATGCTAATGATGATGATGATGATAATAAATATCACAGTCACCGTCACGTAACATTAAACTCGTATCACGTGTTTGTTATGTCATCAAGTTATTTTTATTATGAAGTTTTATTTGTGATCTTAGTAATGTTTCATTAATTTATTTGTTCTTTCGTTATTTAAAATAAAAATTATGTCGATCTGTTTAATTTGGTCAATTGTTTGGCGATTTGTATAATTTGGAGAAATTGATTGACGGTATAATCAAGTAGTACCTTAATTCGACTTTTTATTTGGATTTTTATTGATGTTTTACTAATTTATTTGATTTTTCGTTATTAAAAAAAATGCGTCAACTTGTGCAATTGTGCTAATAGTTTGGCTATTTGTATTATTTGACGAAATTGGTCGACAGGATAACCAAATAGTACCCGAATTAAAAATCACTTGATGACATAACAATCACGTGTATTATGTTTAATGTCATGTAATGTGACATTTATGGTAATCCATTATTGGCATTTAAACCTGAAATTTGGAATTACATTTTTGGAAGACGGGATAATCCAGTAGTACCCAAAAATGTACTGTGTTATAGTATCTATGGAATGAGGTAAAAAAGTACAAAATCCTATAATATCTTGATGAAAATTCATAATTTGCCAACTGTATTCAAGCTGACCACTTTTAATGCGATAAACAGTAATAACTGTACGAACTTGGGCAATTAATTTCTCCTCGACGAAAGTTAAGCCCTTTAATATTTAGGGATGTGGAGCAGAAGCCATATTATTAGCTAAAGAAAAAAATATTTAGTTCATTATTTACTATACACTTATGGCAAGTCTTTTGAGATCCGTCAGAGTGAATGCCAAGCCAACGATGATGAAAATTTTTTAAAAAATATAATTACAATTTTTTTTGTGCATCTTCGAAATTTAAAGCATTTTTCCAAGCACATGCATTCTATATCAGAAGAGATTCGACATGTCGTCCTTTTGGCACAGATGTCATATACGCACCACATTGACGCTATTTTTTTTCAGACGCCAATGTCATATATGCACTGGAATACTTAATTGGCGACAGAGTGTAGTTATTTTGCTTGACATAGTAACCCGGATGTTGTTCATTTATTAATAAATTGTTTATTTACTTTTATTTTCGTTTTTTAAATTATATAAATTGTTTTGTTCCACAGGTATTAATTAAACTTTTTAAAATTTATTGTTATTCCCTTTTTAAAATATATGGTACTACTAGGTTATCCCGTCAACCGAAAAATTATCGCCAAACTATAAGATGCCAATAATCGATGATCGTGAATGCCACATTCAATGACTTTAAATACGATTCACGTGTTTAAAATGTTATTAAGTGATTTTTATTTAGACTTTTTATTAATATTCTACTAATTATTTGTTTTTTCGTTATTTAAAATAAAAAATTATGTCAACATGTATAATTTGGCTATTAGTTTGGCGATTTGTGTAATTTGGCGAAATTGGTCGACGGGATAACAGAGTAGTACCAAATATATTTATGGTAACTGGTATTCGAAAACCAGGTTTTTGCCAAATTGGCGTCGGAAAAATCGTGCCGATATGGTGTGTATATGACATCTATGCCGTCGTTTTTTACGCTGGTATCTTACCTCTTGCCTTAAAGCTATATCATATTCGCATTCTTTTGACATTCACATTCTATGACTATTCACATTCCATGACTTTAAATACGATTCACGTGTTTAAAATGTCATTAAGTGATTTTTTATTTCGACTTTTTATTAATATTTTTATTAATATTCTACTAATTATTTGTTTTTTCGTTATTTAAAATAAAAACTATGTCAACATGTATAATTTGGCTATAAATTTGGCGATTTGTGTAATTTGGCGAAATCGGTTGACGGGATAACAGAGTAGTACCAAATATATTTATGGTAACTGGTATTCGAAAATCAGGTGTTTGCCAAATTGGCGTCGGAAAAATCGCGCCGATATTGTGTGTATATGACATCTATGCCGTCGTTTTTTACGCTGGTATCTAACCTCTTGCCTTAAAGCTAAAGCATATTCGCATTCTTTTCATCCAGTAAGTATATGTTTCCTTGGCATTTTTTATAATAGAACTAATACATTCTATAAATTGTCTTTAAACGGCAAACTATTTAATAATAGTACTACATATACCAAAATAATAGTATGTATGTTTCATTTGGTTTAATTTTTAATCTTCGAATTCAAATGACTCTTTATATAGTGAATTTAACAATTAATTTTATTTGTTTACAATTTTTTTGTTGCCACTTCACGAAAATAAAAATAAAACACAATATAATTAAGTTAAAATCACAATAAAATTCTTTTAAAATGCGTAAGTGACATCAGCGTAAATGATTTTGTTGGAATAAAGAAAATATATTTTATTTCTTTAATTAATCATGATTCTATCCACAATTGTTAACTCCATGAATTATTTATTCTTCTGAAAATATACATGTTTTATTTCTTATTTCTAAAAATGCGTCAGTAATGGAAAAACAAATAAAATAAATTAATTAAAAATAATATTTTTTTAAAGTTATTCTGTAAAAAAATTATATTGTGCAAATCTACAGATCATAATTTATATTTGTGTTTAATTTCAAATCAAAATATTGAATAGTTTTTTTGTAAAGTGTACGACAAAATGTAATTTGAGTGGGCTAGTAGAGGATTCGCTTCGCTCATCCTAATAAATATTTTTTTCCTAAAAGAATTTTTTAAATAATATATTTTGAGGATCATTTTGCTAAAAAATTAGGGGGATGAGATATTAGTGGGAATTTGAAATTAGGACGCATATGAAAAGTAGGCTCCCCTCTTTTTTTTCTCTGAGGCATTTGTATTTTTTCCTAACTAGCCTAGATGTTTTACATATTTAATGAAAATAATTGAATAAAAATTATACTATTTGAATTTCGTCTTTTTTCATAGTACTGTATGCATTTTTAGAAATTATCACGGGAATATTGGAGGCTTTCTCGCCAAAGACAGGTGCAGATTAAAACACAAATGTGAAATATGTGACAAATTATTAAACTAAAAAGAATTTTGTTAGTATCGTTTGATTTAGCTTACAAAAATAAACTAAAATAAGTAATAAAATTAAAAAAATAGATTATCAAGGATTTATTTTTTTAAGTTCCATCTCTTTTTTTCCTTCTTAGGTGTGAAATTTTCGAAAATTCTTTTTTAGCGGCACTAGATGTCATAAGAAGTATTTTTGCCGTAATTTTCACGATTTTCGATATAGTAGTTTGTTCTGAATAATCCCAAATACAGATTTTCTTATATATAGAGAGAGATATATACAGTGGCGGTGAAATATTTCCAGCCAGCAAAATTTTTTCAGTTAATTTGTAAATATACCCATATCAATAGGAATCTCAAAGCGATACTTATACATTTTATTGACATATTAGTTAGAAACTTACTTATAGAAGAACGTGTAAATATCAATAAATTTAATTGACAAAACTAAGTATAAAAGAAAACGCATGTTCTCAAAAGTTCCCGTCCACCTTCACAAGTTTGTAAAGAAAAGTATTGTAATGGAAAATCACAGTGATCAACAACATAAATGTTGTTGATCACTGTGATTTTCCATTACAAAACACGTACCATAGACGATCTTAACCGTTGATTGTATGAATGCCACGTTGCTGCGCCGCAGTACTTATTACTAAAGCTAATAAAATAGTAATACGATAAAATAGTATTTGTAAATTTACAAATACTATTTTATCGTATTACTATTTTATTAGCTTTAGTAATAAGTACTGCGGCGCAGCAACGTGGCAACGGTTAAGATCGTCTATGGTACGTGTTTTCCACATTTCTTGCAATTTTGGCGAAATTTCGGCTGAGTTGGAATAGTTATAGTTCCGCAGACTTTTGCCAACTTTTTTCAAAGATCTTCTGTTGGATTCATGTTGGACGTTTGGGCTGACCATTTCAAAAACGAAATTTTTTGTGTGAAAACCATTGTTTATCGAGACTTGCATACATTATTTATGTCGTTATCATGTTACGAAAAATAGTTGTGACCAAATGTTTTTTTGTAATAAGGCAGAAAATGGTCTTGCAAGATATCCTTATACATTATATCATTCATCGGGCTGTGGATTTCAAATAAAGGACCGACACTTTCTGCAGAAAATACTCCTCACGGCAAAACGTGTCCTCCGACATGCTTCATTGTAGGAATAACATAGGTCGAATCATATCTTTTGTTGTTAGGTCATCGTATGAAGTGTCTGCCATCACTATCAAAAAAGTTTCAAATTCAATTAATGGAAAAATAGAACTTTTGTCCAGTTTTCACTTGACCAGACTTTGTGTTCCTTGGAAAATTAAAGTAGGGTACGTCGGTATTTTTTTTACCTCTGAAAATTTTTTAACACCGACTCTTCTATGAAGTTCTGTATCACGTCAGCATCATAACACGGTAGACTAACTTATTTCAGCAATATTTTCATTCTCTAAATCGCAGTATATTGCAACGGAATTTTCATGCGGATTATCAATGGTTTTTTTCCTGAATACTGTCCTCAGGAATAGTAATTTTCCGGTGTCTCCCGGACCTCTGAAAGTCCTGAAAGCCATGGCCATCTTTATACGTATTTTTAATATTGTTTACAGTCGATTTTACCGATCGATAACTTAGCCGCAATATCTCGAGAAGATTGTACTGTTAGCGACAAAATAATCGCTCATTTATGAACAATTATTGTTGAACTTTTCAAATTTGAATTCAAACTATGATATACACGTTGATTCATTCATAAACACAACCAAAAAACACTTTACGGATAGAAAAAAACTAAAAAATGATATGTGGCCGGAAACGTTTGCGAACATGCGTTTTCTTTATATTTAATTTTGTCAATAAAATTTATTGATATTTACACGTTCTTCTATAAGTAAATTCCTAACTAATATGTCAATAAAATGTATAAGTATCTCTTTGAGATTCCTCTTCATATGGGTATATTAAAAAATTAACTGAAAAAATTTGCTGGCCGGAAACTTTTGACCGCCACTGTATATATATATATAGATAGATATAGATATAGCTATAGAATATGAAGATAGCTGGATAAATAGATAATTTTTTTGACTTTGGGATATTTTGGGCTCTATGGGTCATGATCGAGTAGCACTGCAAAAATGTTTTACAAATTTTCAACGTATGGAAGTATGTAATACGTATTATTTCTCATGAAATACATCTAAAAAAATAAAGGCTTAAGCAGGACAATTATTCCTCTTTTAATCTATGTAATCTATTCATTTACATATTTTATTAATGGTGAAATGAAGGGTCTAAATATGAATAATTTGGGAAATGTAATGAAATATAGCATTTTTTAATCATTGACTTAACTTTAACAGCTTTGGAAACTTAAAAATAGAGGGGGAGTAGCAAGAGTCATAGAAGTTAACAGTTAGAGTATATGCTGTACACTTAATTAAGAAGTAGAAAATACATGAAACTAATGTAGTCAACAAAACTTCAATTTAATGTAGAATAAATAGCGGGTATAATTCCATATATCCTTTACTATTTCCATTATTATCGGGACGGATACATTTTCTAGAGCAGTTGAGTTATTTACTTTTCCCGTTGTACAAAAAGACTTCAAAACGATTAGATGGTTTGGTTTGGTTTATTTTTGTCGTCCGATTATCTACGCTAGGGATATAGGACCAGGGGGGAGTGCCCTTCGTGGAGGTCTTTCTAAGGGAACCTAACCCGTATTTACGCAAGGTTCGAAGAAAACCACGAAAACTCCGAACGGTTAGGCCGACAGCCGCGATTGGGTTTGAACCCAGCACCTGCCGTCTGCCAGTTGAGAGGTCCGTACCTCTCGGCCACTGGTGGGGCTAAAAACGATTAGAAAGAGGCAATATATATATATATATATATATATATTCACATGTTAAATTGTAACGCGCGCAACCCGTCCCAAAAAAACTTTTCCACCGCTTTCTGTGAGTTATGTTGAATAAGAAATTCTATTAGTTTTTAGTTCAGTTGTTAATTCTGATCTGATTTGGTGTATGCTAACTGAATATTACTAGCAAAAGCCATGCTTTGTTTGGATTCGCGAAGCATTATTTCATTAGTTATTTATTGGGAAGTAACCAATTTTTTTATATTATTTGGTACTACTTGATTATCCCGTCTGCCAAATAGGTACCGCCAAACTAAAAGATTAAATGCTAATGATGATGGTAAAAAATACCACATTCACATAACATTAAACCCGTATCACGTGTTCGTTATGCCATCAAGTTATTTTTATTATGAAGTTTTATTTGTATTCTTAGTTATGTTTCATTAATTTATTTGTTCTTTCGTTAATTAAAATAAAAATTATGTCAATTTTTTTAATTTGGCCAATTGTTTGGCGATTTGTATAATTTGGCGAAATTGATTGACGGGATAATCAAGTAGTATCTTAATTCGACTTTTTATTTCGATTTTTATTAATTGTTATTAATTTATTTGGTTTTTTGTTATTTAAACAAGTAAGAAAAATCTTGCGTTAAGCATAGATTATAAAGCACTTTCCAACACTTAATGAAATCTTTAACAAAACTTTGTTATTTAGGGAAATAATAGTGTATAGCCAAATATACCCAAATATGTATACCAGCACATTAGATCAGCCCTGTATTTCATATGTCAGTTCATATAATGGGAAAATTTATCTTAGCAAGAAAAGTAGCTTGAAATTTCTTTTTCAGCAATTCATACTATTAGATGGAAACATACTTGAATACTTTTGTTCAGCCCTGTAGTTTACATGGTACCTTTATTACACGTCAGCATTAGGCTAAAATTTATTGTAAACTAAAACACTTTTAAAACAAATGAAATCACATTCTCATAAATCATCATTCATAGGCGTCCATGTACCGAATTCTTTGCGTGGCCCTGTATATCCCTTTACATATATTCTACAAACATTTCTCAGTAAATTGAATGCAGATCAGCGTAAAAATGCATAGCTTATTTAAGAACCACGTTTAAATAATTTACGCTCATATTCAGTAACGTTGGTGATCTCTTTGGGTAGCCCTGTATATCAACTATAACATTTGTACACACCATATAATGTGCATATATTTAGCGAAATACAAACGCGAATATCATAACTAAAATGCATTTCATCCCTCCATCAGTCATCATCGGACACATATACGGTACTTCGGAAAGAATATACTATTTGAAATCTTTTGTATGGCCCTGTAAATGCTATGTACTTCATATTATGCAAGACAGTAGCGTATAATTTATATTAAGCTTCAGTGACGTATATCAATTTTATTATACATGAAAAAGCTCAATATATTTAAAATATGTCACACACAATTCCCCCTTTTACTATTATCTAATGGAATTTTTTTGTGTGGCCCTGTAAATGAATAATAGCTACATTTTCAATTTATGTTTTATAGAATGCATATTTTAATACGTTTGACAGGGTATAACATCTTAGAAATTCCCTTGAAACGTTTTTTCCCCATAGGCCGTAATGTAATAGGAAACTTTTGATTCGCCCTGTAGATAAACTAATCATGGTAGAAACTTCATTTTCGATAGGACTTGTGCTAGGGTAAACGTCATTAACGTCCTAAAATTTCATGGCAATCCGAGTATATTAACGATTTTTCCCCATGGGCCGTAATGTAATGGAAAACTTTTGATTCGCCCTGTAGATAAACTAATCATAATAGAAACTTCATTTTCAATAGGGTTCGTGCTAAGGTAAACGTCAATAACGTGCTAAAATTTCATGGCAATCCGAGTATATTAACGATTTTCCCCCATAGGCCGTAATGTAATGGGAAACTTTTGATTCTCTCTGTAGATAAACTAAAGATGGTAGATACTTCATTTTCAATAGGGTTCGTGCTAGGGTAAACCTCAATAACGTATAAAAATTTCATAGCAATCCGAGTATATTTACGGGAGTTAGAGCACAGACAGACGGACAGACGGACAGACGGACAGACAAACCGAATGCATTAGCACTTTTCAACTTTGTTGGAAAGTGCTAAAAAAGTCGTCAATTTGTACAACTGTGCTAATAGTTTGGCTATTTGTATTATTTGACGAAATTAGTCGACGGGATAACCAAATAGTACCCGAATTAAAAATCACATGATGACATAACAATCACGTGTATTATGTTTAATGTCATGTAATGTGACATTTATGATAATTCAATATTGGCATTTAATCCTGAAATTTGGCATTATATTTTTGGTCGACGGGATAATCAAGTAATACCTAAAAATGTACTGTGTTATAGTATCTATGGAATGAGGTAATAAAGTGCAAAATCCTATAATATCTTGATGAAAATTAATAATTTGCCCACTGTATTCAAGCTGACCACCTTTATTGCGATAAACAGTAATAACTGGACGAACTTGGGCAATTAATTTCTCCTCGACGAAAGTTAAGCAATTTAATATTTAAGGATGTGGACCAGAATTTATATTATTAGCTAAAGAAAAAATGTTCAGTTCATTATTTACTATACATTTATGGCAAGTCTTTAGAGATCCGTCAGAGTGAATGCCAAGCCAACGATGATGAAAAATTTTACAAAAATATGATTTAAAAATTTTTTATGCATCTTCGAAATTTAAAGCATTTTTCGAGCACATGCATTCTCTATCAGAAGAGATTCGTCATGTCGTCCTTTTGGCACAGATGTCATATACGCACCACATTGGCGCTATTTTTTTTCAGACGCCAATGTCATATATGCGCCGGAGTACTTAACTGACGACAAATTGTAGTTATTTTGCTTGACATGGTAACCCGGATGTTGTTTATTTATTAATAAATTGTTTATTTACTATTATTTAGTTTTTTTAATTATATAAATTGTTTTGTTCCACAGGTATTAATTAAACTTTTTAAAATTTATTGTTATTCCCTTTTCAATATATATATATGGTAACTGGTATTCGAAAACCAGGTTTTTGCCAAATTCGCGTCGGAAAAATCGCGCCGATATGGTGTGTATATGATATCTATGCCGTCGTTTTTTACGCTGGTATCTAGCCTCTTGCCTTAAAGCTATATCATATTCGCATTCTTTTCATCCAGTAAGTATATATTTCCTTGGCATTTTTACTTTCTTCTATCTTTACAGGAAGAAAGTATTGGATTCATGAAAATTTTCGACTTCCGGTTTTCGACGGATTTATACGTTTTAGAAGGTCCTGAACACGTTTTGACTATTTTTAGAAAATGTCTGTCTGTGAGTCTGTCTGTGACAAAAAATTTGTGAGCGCTCTATCTCAAGAACTAATGCTCGAAATTTCATAAGATTTTATATTCAGTTAGACCTTGATGTGAATTAGTGCCTATTGGTTTTTGGTGTAAATTGGCCTGCAGGTGGCGCTGCTATTCTACGTTTTTCATGATTTTAATGATTGCTATATCTCAAGAACTAATTCACAGAATTTCACCAAACTTCAGATTCTGTGAGACCTTGATATACATAGACGCTGATTAAGTTTTGGTGTAAATTTGCCTGCAGGTGGCGCTGCTATGCCACGTCTTTCATTATTTTTATAATAGCTATATCTCAAGAACTAATATTAATATACATGATTACATTTATATAATAATTACATATATATCATTACATTTTGGTATAAACCTCACAACAGGTGGCGCTGCTATGCTACGTTTTTCTTACTGTCTGCTGGTCATCATCATACCTATATCATGTCATACATTATATGTCCTACATTTATTGTCTGCTGGTTTTTGATATTTTAAATATATTATTATTAAAACAATTTGAATGTTATGTTTAAATAATAAACTAGGTTATATCATGTAGTAATAAATGCGTCAAATAAATTTATACCAAATATTAGATGTTAATAAAGGTACACGTTGCTACATTTTGATGTAACATTGATTGAATATTTAAATGCATTCTGTGAAATGTAATGAATGCTGTAAATAAATTTTTCCTGTATGAAAAGTTTTCATTATTCACAATTCCGTAACATTATATGTATATATATATTAAAATGAAATTGATCATGTACACAGTTTAAAAAGAACTGTATTGGAAAATTAAATAGAATTAGTTTTACGTAATACATACAGTAAAGTTAAAAAGGTTAGAGTGAAAATTAAGATAATGAAACAAAAATTATATATATATATATATATATATACCTATGCGCTAAATCGATGTAATTATTTGCACTTTTTAAATGATTTAATTGACGTGATTTAAATAGAAGAAAGTTTTGTGATGGCCCCCAACATACTAGTTTATGATACAGCTAATACATTCTATAAATTGTTTTTAAACGACAAACTAAAAATAGTACTACATATACCAAAATAATAATATATATGTTTCATTTGGTTTAATTTTCAATCTTCGAATTCAAATAACTCTTTATATAATGAATTTAACAAATAATTTTATTTGTTTACAATTTTTTTGTTGCCACTTTACGAAAAAAAAAAATAAAATACAATATAATTCTTTTAATATGCGTAAGTGACATCAGCGTAAATGATTTTATCGGAATAAAGAAAATACATTTTATTTACTTAATTAATCATGTTTCTATCTACAATTGTTAACTCCATGAATTATCTATTCTTCTGAAAATATGCATGTTTTATTTCTTATTCCTAAAAATGCGTCCGTAATAGAAAAACATGTAAAATAAATTAATTAAAATATTAATTTTTTTTAAAGTTATTCTGTAAAAAAATTATATTGTGCAAATCTACAGATCATAATTTATATTTGTGTTTAATTTCAAATCAAAATATTGAATAGTTTTTTTGTAAAGCGTACGACAAAATGTAATTTGAGTGGGCTAGTAGAGGATTCGCTTCGCTCATCCTAATAACTAGCAAAAGCCATGCTTTGTTTGGATTCGCGAAGCATTATTTTATAAAACAGATATTTGAAAGTAAAAATATTTTTTAATATTATTTTTGCATCTTTATTAAACAAAAACGTTATTTTATGTTTTGGTGCATTTTAATTTTTTATTTATGATGTAAGACTGGCATAATAAAATATTTTCGAAGCAAACATTTACAAAATATTTTTAAATTTTCAACTAAAAGCTCTTTTAAAGATGTTTTTACAATTTCCATTAACCACTGGTGTTTTTTAAAGTTGTTTGAAATATGCATGTTTCCAATCTTTGTAATTAACATCAAATAATCTTTGATAGCTATTTTAGAATAATATACTTGAAGAGAGCTTGAAGAAAGTTACTTCGTCAAAATCCTACTTTCTGGAAACCATATGAAATCTGCTCTCGTTCATACTATGAATTTTTAACTGTATTTTTTTCTAATTTCTTCGTTTTTAGGTGCGTTCGTAGTTATGTAAATGCGTAGCACCTATTGTTGTCGCTCAGTCCGTCCGTCTGTCTGTCCGTCTGTCTGTCCGCATATAACAACGCAAAAACTACCCAACCGAATCGTTTGAAATTTAAAATACATAATTATAACATAATTTTGTCAAGTCATTTCAAATTTTATGAAAATCGGATGGATAGATCAATTACAGGGACATTCAGAAGGATTCCGTTACATTACGGTCAATACGGAAAAAAGTTTTAAATGCATTTTAATCGTTTGAAATTTAAAACATATAATTATTGCGTAATTTTTTCGAGTGTTTTCAAATGTTATGAAAATCGGACGCATAGATCAATTACAGGGACAATCAAAAGGATTCTGTTACATTACGGTCAATGGGGAAAAAGTTTCAAATGCATTTTAATGATGTTACACTCATTCGAACATAATAGAATTAGCATGAATCTATGAAATATATACTAAAATATGCATTCTGTACAATCTGCGATGCAATGAATTTTTATTATTAAATTACAGGGCCACACAAAAGTATTCCACTATATAATACTATACGGGGAAACATGGTTTGGTGCGTGTTTTAATTATATTCATACTATTTCACATTTTATGGTAACATTTTATGGATATACGTTGCTAAGGTGTAATAAAAATTACTTCCTGCATATTTTCAGATTCAGATTTTCATTTTTTTAAATGTTTAAGTGTCATCTGTGCAAACGATTTTGATGAATAATGAAAACATTTTATTTATTAAATTAATCATGATTTTATATACAATTACTTACTCCATGAATTATATATATTTTTTTCTGAAAATATACGCGTTTCATTTTTTTTATTTATTTGCTAAAATGCGTCCGTATTGGAAATGCATGTAAAATAAATTAATTAAAATAACAATTTTTTTAACGTTTTACTGTAAAAAAATTATATTGTCCAAATCTACAGATCATAATGTATTTGTGTGTTTAATTTGAAGTTAAAATATTGAATAGTTTTTTTGTAAAGCGTACGACAAAATGTAATTTGAGTGGCCTAGTAGAGGATTCGCTTCGCTCATCCTAATTAAATAAATGAATAGTCAATTAAAATATAATATTGTATATAATTTCTATTTTAACTTATTTACTTTTTTATTTGTGACTAAATAAATGCACAAAACATCATAAATCGATCCAAGACTTTTGTTTTCATCAAATCAGTTTTAAAAAGAATTTCATACATTGTTTATGGATGCAATAATGTTGAACATTTGTGTAAATTCGGGATTTTAAAGAATCGTCACTTATGTATTACATTAAGAAGGAAAATCAATATGATGATAATATTTCTCTGTGTTTAAAATAACAAATATAATTACATTAAAAATCAGCATAAGAATTAAGCTACAATCTATTTTTGTATATTAAATATTTTTAAATTTCGTAATACGTACTATGCTTGTTTGTTTATTATTTTGCTTTCAGCTTCTTCCTAATTCTAGTACATATAGTATAAGTGTTATTATTATTATACTTGAATATGTTTAATTTTATTATAAATAGATGGCGCCACAACAGTTTTAAAAATAAGTTTGGAATTGATAGGTTTTGGAAGAAAGACAAATTTTGAGAAAAAAAAATCTATTTAATCTATTTAATATTCATATAGTAAAACAGTAATAATGTGCCTGCGGCAATTCGGAGCTGAATATGTCATATAAATAACTTAATCGACGATTTAATCCAATGTAAGATCAGTATTTTTTTAAAAAGGAGAAATACATGCCGAAAAACTTTTGGTGTGCCAAATTTCGTCGTTTTGACAATTTTGTTTTTGCTATTTGCAAATGAGTTAGGATTCAGGTATGTATTCCTCGTAATTTTGGCCGCGTTCAGCAGTTACGCCCGTCAAGCGCGCGCGCTCAGGAGTCAGGGATATGGAGTGGAACCTTATTGCGGCTGTTCATATACCGAACCTGGCGCACAGTACTCAAAACTGTGCGCTCATATACAGGTTAAAAACAGATCATCGATTTGATTGAACGGTGCTAATGATAAAGGTCATATGTTACCTTCATGAGCTTAAAATCAGCGATTGCGAGTTCGAATCTTTCGCGTCTATAAACTGTGATTATGTTTTTTTTTATTATTATTATTAATAATTGGTTACTTTATATTAATAAATAGGATTTTTTTATTAAAGATAATTTTTTATATTAATAATATAGAAGCACATGTATTTCTATTACAATAATGAAATACCTATTTAAATATGAGAAAATATGATATTTTAAGAAGAAAGTTTTTCATTTGAACCCATTTAATATTTTAAGTATCGTTCCAAAGTGATCTATCTATATACATATTAAGCAAATAAACAACAATAACAAAAAAAAAAGGGTATACGCGCAAAATAATTTTTTGATGTTTTTCATTCATTCATTCATTCTTTTTTTTTTAAGTACTTTAGAAGTAAGTTTAAGATACAAATCATATTTTATAGTGTTAAAATACACAGTAAAAATATTATAAAAATCAAAATGTAATAGATGTACATTTTTTAAACTAAAATATCTGCACCTATATATTTTAAAGAGATATCTCTTTAAAAAAGAGCATTTAAAAAAAAAGCATTTTAGTCTGTTATCCACAAGGTGTTATCCGCACGGTATTAGCAACACAATTTGCTATAGCAATAAATAAATGAATAAATAAAATAAAAATAATATAAATAAAAAAAGCTAGTTTTTTTCTAATAACTATAATTATTAGAAAATAACTGGCTTTATTTTTTTTAGAATATTAGTATTTTTACTCAGGATCCGACTTATGCAGGGGCAAGCAGGGCAACGGCCCTGGATTCCCCCCCCCCCCTGAACCAATCAGGATTTTTAATAAAAGGTGCCAAATGATTAGAATCAGCCAAAATGACCAAAATTCATATATTTTCAAACAGTTAAGAAGATAGTGCGGTCCTCCTTCCCCTCTTTGTTTCCAGTATCCATTGGATGGAGTATC
Source organism: Maratus speculifer (assembly GCA_964019185.1). Classification (NCBI taxonomy): domain Eukaryota; kingdom Metazoa; phylum Arthropoda; class Arachnida; order Araneae; family Salticidae; genus Maratus; species Maratus speculifer. The sequence continues at coordinate 264,365,395 of OZ025291.1, read as the reverse complement.
CATTTATGCAAAAAACAAGCTACATTATTAGACAACTAGTGATCAAAGTTTTATTATAACAATTTAGTATTCTGTAATATTTATAATTATTACAGAATACTATAGTATTCTATAAAATATGCAATTTTTAAATAAGAAATATATATACTAAAACCTTTTCTGAAAAATTGTCAAACTAACAGTGCAAATTCCATTGAAATACATCCAGTATAATAATTAAAAATAAATCTTACAATATGTTGATATCACAATCTTGTTTGATAACAGCATTTTAATTATCGCGAAAAATATAAAGCAACCGATAAATCATTTTTAAATAAATAATAAAAAAATGTTAAAAAGTTAAAATCTTTAGATCCCTAATTGAATTGTTAAATTGTATCAATCAACCAACCAACAAAAGCACAACCAATAAAACAGAAGCACGAAATGCACAATCACGTGATCAAATCAATCACATATTTTTTTGAGTTGCGCGCGCCAAGGTTGGTGATCATAATTTAAATGCTAATCGGGCTTAATTAGATAAAATAGGTCACGTGATACATTTTGGGAATATTTTAGATTTTGTTTGAGTGACCGCAGGTATGTATTTCTGTTACGAGAATAATGTTTTGTAATTATAAAGGAATATAGTATTTGCATTTACCAATTTTGAACCATAAAAATAATTCAGTAATTGAATAACGTTAAAATTCCCATATTCGATAGTTCCTACTCCATACAGAATCTCCTGAGCGCGCTCGCGCAAATATGGTGTCATTTGAACACACCCTTTGTTCTTCTAAATAATAATCTGCTTATCGCCGTTAGCCTGAGCTGGGCTCATTTCTCAGAACATCAGGTAGCCTGTATTTGGACCTTCCCCCCTCTCTCTATATGTGTATTTATATTAAGTAAGATGTCAATTATAAAGCAAATTTATCCCTGTATGATAATATATATTATTTTTAACACTAATCTATGTTGTTGAAAGAAAAATCAGAAAGAAAAAAAGAGCTCAAAGTCATAGGAAAAAAAAAACTATTCTTTAAATTTTAATTTCCTGCTATAAACACATAAACATAAATTGCACAATAAATATGTAAATTTCATACAGATAACATTTCACTTGTTATCACCCATAATAGCATATACCTCATTCATTTCAAATTTATTGTAAAATTCCACATTCTTTTATTTTATCAGTAAAATTTGAACAAATTTATAAGTAATACATAAATTGTCGATTTTAATATTTTATTTTGCATTGTTATTGAATACTTTGTAGATAAATATAAAAATAAAACTTTTGATTTGATTTTTTTATAAAACAGATTTATATTTGTAGCATGAAACACTATCGTGCAGAAGTTTTATCAAATCTTAAAGTTATTGAATGCTTCAGGCTCTAAATTTCATTAAAATAATAAAAAAAATATGTTTGAATAAAACGAAACAATTTTGATCTAATTCCCTAAAGCTGCAATTTTTCTTTATTGATAAATTCCCTAGACATATCGGAATACGTAAGCGAATTTAATATTTATTATTTAGAAATGCATTTTTTTATAAATAATATATTTTGTAAATACTTGCAATTTTATTTCTTGAATTGTTGGAATCTTCATCAAATTGCTTGAAGTTTCTGCCATACGTTTATTCTAGAACTCTAATGACTTTTTTGATTTTAAGCTACGTTTCATTAATTTTTTTACGTTTATTTTACATAATGCATAGTGTTTTTGTGATTATGATTTAATTTGATCGTTTTTTATTAATGTCGAATGGTAAAATTTCATGTATTGTTTATATCTTTGTACATATCTTTAAATGTGATACATGAATTAAAATGATCTGTTTTATATTTTAAAACATAAATATACAAGAATTTATGAAAATATTTAAATCCATTTCAATAAAAGCAGCTTGCAGAATATAATGAATGCTTTTATAAGTTTTTTTTTTTTAATTCGTTCTGAATTCATTTTATTCATATTGCCACCAACTAGATAACTAATGCTTATAAGTGCTTTACACCCGATCTGCGACAAATATGTTTTTTTTAAATACTATTCTGACTTGGAAGTTAATACTTTTATAACCATCCGAAATTTGATTAAAAGGGTTTTAGCAAGCGAAACTACTTGTTAGTCTAGAAAACGACTTCCTTTTTATTTTCTGATCGCTGAATTTGAATGTATAATTTCCCCAGAAAATTTCTTCTGACGCCGCTTGCCACCCTCACCCAAAAAATAAGTAAAAAATAAAATATAAAAATCTATTTTTTTATTGTTTTAGTGAAGACGTATCTAGAAATAAAAAAACTACACAAAATTTGCAAAAAATAATATACATGAAATTGACATTATGACGTCAGAAGAATGGGGGGGGGGTGAAGCTTCGGCTTGCCTCTCAACTCTCGCCGTGGCACTACGTGCACTAATTTAGTAAATTTCTATGCATCACTCGCATCATTTGCATTCACTTTTTCAATCTTCACATTTTTCATATAAGGTGTAATTCATACTTTTGTGTCCCTAAATCAGAATTTTAAATTTCAAGCAAAATTCCTTTCCCAAATTTTGGTAAAATACCCGCCCCCAGCCAAAAGTAGGATTTTTTCAAGTTATTTTATCGAAAAAAGTATTTTAATTCAGAAAGTAGACAAAATTTGTCAGAAATATGATACATGACATTGTAAAGGGAGAAACCTGCCTCTCCAACATGAGCCGCGGCACAGCGCACATACGGGTATTTTCGTTATTTAGGCGGCCAAAATTATTTTATTGCATATATTTATTCTTAATGGTACAATTGAAAGAAAAAATACATTTATTAAATTTATAAAGACGATTTATTAAAATAATTTCATTTTTAAACACTAATATTCATTTTCGTCACTCTCTGAAGAATCATCACTAACATTGGGATTTGCAGGTAAAAGAAGAGCATTTGTTTCTGACAAAAAGGAGTTCATTTTTCTACCAATGACTTTTCTCATGCTACTTATAAAAGGGTCTGATGTTAAAAGTAGCCGATTCAAAATATCTTTGTTGCAGCTTTCCCTCGAGAATTTTCGCGCGAAGTCTTGGCGGTATAGGCTAAAATGCTTATTGCGCGCTTCTGCGGCTTCTTCTGAAGGCTGCCCGATGAGCAATAATGCATTTTTAATGATAGTTGAACTATGAATTAATATTTTATGCATAGCTGGAGACATTGGATGCCTCTGGTACAAATCTACATATAAGCGAGCTGTGTCTAATGCATATTTCTCGTATTTTTCTGCATCAATTATATGTCCGCTTGAAATTGTCTGTAGTATGACTTTTAAGCGATATATTAAGTTATAACTAATGCTTTTTATGTCAGAAGCTAATTTCGGATCTGCAAAAAATCCTCCTACTTATATTACCATCACTGGTGTTGTCAATATTGGCCTATGGCATGTGTACCAGTAATCCTGTTTCTTCGAAAAATCTTTTCTGGATTTAGAGGGTTTTTTTTTTTCAGGTCAGTTTTTTCTCAGCTTCAGTCTTCCGCTCTCTATTTTTTCTGTACTGGCAACTTAAAGCTAAATCAAGATTGCTTTTAAAGAGAATGTAAAGTGAAATTCAAGAATGTAAAATTGAAAGATACAACTCAATAGCTTCAGAAATAATTTCTTTCTGAATATCAATTTTGTAGAAGTCCTTAGAAGTTGCACCGCATATGTAGCATTGACTTGTAGATTTTGTGCCAGTCGCAGCGTTATAGCCTTTCCATCTACCATTTTCATGATGAAGACATCACTGAGAACCGGTTCCCATTTAAATTAACCACTGTGGCGTTTAGTGACATCGCAGAAATTTATATGAAGTTAATTTCTTCCTCCGCAACATCAGTATTTTTTTTTTTACAAAACGAAATCTTATAGGACGGCAAAATCGAGGGGATGAAGATGTTGGGTTTTATAGCTTTTCGTTTTTAGTACCACAAACGAATCGTAAAGGGACGAAACTACTTTGGAATATGTTCGCATCAGTGTCGGCATCATTTACAAAGTTCTGTTTAAATTGTTCTTGTTGTGAACCATTACAATCCCATTTTGAAATTAACATTAAACTCTCCCGTTCTTGCTCTTTCACTGTTGTTAGGACCTCTTCCAGGAACATGGATAAACGCTTAACTGTATGGTTAACGAAAGACTGTAAATAGGTTTCGGCATAAGTACTTGTTATTCTGCATGATTCTTGAGGCAGATAGCATTATTGTTTCGCTTTTTGCAGCAAGGTATAAGAAGGAAATAATTTCTTGTTGGTATTCCTCACTATTTCATATTGTCGACGGGTTAAATCGGCTTCTACGAACATGGATAATGCTTGCGTTGACGTTAGTGAGTCAATTTTTTCACCCTCTGATTTGGAAAACGCCTTTTTATATTTTGTTGCACGTTTCGGACTAATTATTTCTTTGAGCATTTAAGAAGCATCTCGTTTTTCAGATTTCTGCAACTCAACCTGAGCTGCATGAATTATAACTTCCTTTTTTAGAGAAGATCGTACTTATTCTGTTTTTCTCCTCTTAGTTCTTTCACTTGATTTTATAAATAATTTAGATGGTCGTCCAGGCCGAGGTTGTGGTATGACAGGTATATCAAACGTTCCTTCTATCCAAGATTGATTGTTTTTGACAAATATGTCTTCCTTCCTATGTGTTCTTATCCATCTCTTTTTAATTTGTAATTTTAATAGTGAAATATTGCGTTTTAATCTCTCAATTTGGTCGTCGGTGTAACTTTTACCCGATATCAGCCGATCTTTTAAGAAAGTTAATTTATCTTCAATATTCGACAAATCAAAACTCTGCATTCGATTAAACAAACGTTTACGGATCACAATTCTTACTCTCGAGGTATCTTGTGAACCTACAATAAAAATATTTTCATTTAGAATACTATATGCGATAGTCAAATTTTTTTTTAATATTTCGTAAAAAAATTTCAAAGTACCATAAAATGCACATCCGGGGTTTTTCGCGGCAGTTTCTTCAATTTTTCATTACTCAAAGCTTTAAACTTTCGATTTAGTTAAAAATTATAACAGGATATGCCTGGGTAATACAACAAAAACTCAATTAAATAAAATATTTTAGAAATAATCTTACTCTAAAATGAGGGTATCTTAAAAGTGCATCAATTAAACTTCTTAACGATAAAACAATTAAAAAATATAATAAACTTTTGCATTATTACCTGCTGTATCAAGATCCATCCCAAGTATTTTCAAAATAAACGTAAAATAATATATATTTCACTTCAATGGTAACGTTTTTACACGAACGCCAAGAACAGACACAAACAACAAGTTGAATGATCGAATTCCGACTAAAGTTTTAACCAGAAGCTGTAGCCCAGGGAAAGATTGAATGGTAGGTTACTGTTCACGAAACTATCCTCTAACTCAGGTTGCCATTTGTTTAACGGTTTTATTACTTTAAAAATTTGACTTTTGGCCGCCTAGATTGGTCGAATACCCGTATGTGCAGCGTGAATTAGGTTACGCAGTTCCGTTTATAGTCCTGACAATAGAGGATTTTACCTGGCAAAATTAATGATAGCTCTTCAAATCGATTTACTTTATGTTTGTTTTTCAGTCGTTGAATACGCATTTGTATCTTTTCTCCACATTTTAACCCCTTAACGCGCTGTGTTGCCGGGTCGGCAACACCTAAAGTTCCCCCTGTTTAGAGACACAAAAACTCCGTGAATATTTCAAAAACTACTCTAATGGCTACTTTAAATCTTTCTTATGAGTTCTAGATGGCATCACCGCAGAGATCAAACTCTACTGTTTTTAAATAATAGGTCAAATGTTTTACTGTAATACGCGCTTCACAGCAATGCTCTTCTCACTGCGCTTATAAATGCTTTACTTATGGGATGTTACCACTTCGGCAACAGCTGTATAATTAAAATGGTTAGTGCATTCTTTACAAAACAATACCTGTGTACTCCTCTAGGCCTAAATGGATTGCCTAATTTTTGTTCTCTTTAAATTCCAAATTTAAAGAGTAGTGCGCCGGAAAGGGTTAAACAGCAACGCTTCCCATACTCTCCGGAATTACATAACTTACAAGGAAGCTTTTAATACTGGCATACTTAGAGTTTTTGTAGAAAAATATTAATTAAACTACTTATGTATGTAATAAAGCATCAATCAATAATAACAGCGGGATTATAGTAGAAAGTCTGTAAAAAAATATTTTCGAAATTTAGCATAAAAAAGCAAAAGCGTCACATGATTTGGCAAGTAGCACGTTTCTGCGACAAAAGCAAATGATTTAAATGCAACTGAATTGTTGGATTTTTAAAAATGCGAGTAAATATTATTTAATTGCTTCCCTTATTTGCCCGTACCACGTACGAGCATCCAAATTCCAATCATAATTTACTAATTCTCACTAGTAAATTTTTATTGTAAATTTTGCATTATTTAATCAGAGAATCTTCCCGATTCAGTTACACAAAAATTTCTGTTTTAAAAAAAAAGTAAAAATACATTAAAGATTTTGTAAAAATCATGAAAAAAATAGACACTGTTTGACAGTTTTTTTTCTCCAAGATATTGATCAGTTAAGTGGTAAATAAATTTAAACATAAACAAGGAGAGTGTTTAATACTATACACACACAGAAATATATACATACATATATATATATATAAATATAAATATATATATATATATATATATATATATATGTCATGATACGAAGACGATGTTCTATAATAGTGTATACGATCTAGTAGAATACCATGTTGGCTGTAGAATACTACTATTCACTAAGACTCAATAGCGGGATGAGCAGTCGTTCTTTTAAGTGGATAAGCCATGGATTTGTTCTCGTAGGAGTTTCTCCAATAACAATGCAAGAAAATCAGTTTTTTAGTTCTTTATTATTTAGAGCACGAACTTAAGTTACTTCACTGATCACCGTTCCACACATCCATCACTACGGCCTTCGCTCACTAAGCTGCAACAATCCGCGTTCTACATTCTCGGAAAAAATGACATGGCTTCCGAGCAGTTTAAATAAAAGATGCATTCTAACGCTCCTAAAAAGCCAAATGAAAAAAAAAAAAACATTTTCACGACAAAACTAGCTCCCACCTACTAAGCTACAATCATTTTAAAAATCTAATTTGGATTAACTCGAGTCTCAACGAAAAAAATGATCAGTTCTGATTGGTCTTAGCAGGCGTGTCCTCGGCAGGAACTATATTTTTCCTCGCAAGTATCAAGCCCTTTAACAACGCGCATTAACACCTGTCACGCGATGTTAAATAAAAAATAAAATTAAAATCCTGGAAATATTCTAGAAAGTAAAAAGGTTACGAAAAACCTCTCGCCTTTTTGAGAAGCAAACAATAATTTATTAATAAATAAAATAAGAAAAAGAATTTTAGCTGTTACAAGTTAATACAGTACGAAACTAAGATTGAAATATATTCCACAAATTTAGAATTGAAGCTAGGAGAGAACAAAATGGCGCATTTTTTTTTTTATTACACACACACACACACACACACACATATATATATATATATATATATATATATATATATATATATATATATATATATATATATATATATATATATATATATATATAAATATATATACATATTTGTGTGTGTGTGTAAATTTTTTGCTGTAGCTATTTAATTTATCACTGGAAAAAATATTTTTATGTATAAAAAATTCATTCTGAGTAAAATTATTTTCATACATTTAAGCGTATTCAAAAATAAAAGTCAGATGTTCCATAGCAACAAAATCGTATCGACAGTGCTCAATTGAACTTTGAAATTGAAAAAAAAATAACTAATTTAATATATAATTTCGTTTTAAACCGCAAAATTTGATGGTTATATTTGAATATAAATACATATTATTATCAATATAGCAAAATTGTACTTAAAATAGACTAAAACTGACAAAACTAAAGTTATTTAAATTAAATTTATCTAAACAATTTGAACATGAAACTTTTTTCCTTAAAGTGCATCTGACATAAATAGTATTTTCTAAACTGCAATCCATCTACTTTTGTTCTTTAACGATAGGATTCGCATTTCCTAAGTTGCAACAACTTGGTGCCGTTTAAAATTATACATCATTTTCAGAATTCCTAAAATTATATTTCAAATAAATAATTTATCTATAGCGATTAAATAGCAGAAAAAGTTTTTTCTTAAATTTGAATTCAATGAAATTGGATTACATTAGTTGGCCGTTTATATTCTATGCAGTATATATTTATCTCAAGTAATAATAAATGCAATAAATTAACTAAAATTAGTTTTTCATGTATTATTCATGTAATATATCAAAATTAGTTGCAATTCAAATAAGTGTAAAGAACATGAATTAACTTTGAAACAAGATGCTTCATAAATGCTTAAATCTTTAATTATTCATTGGTAAATCTAAAAATTTATCTGGCAGTTATTTTAAATATAATTTGAAATCAAGTAATTCAAAATTTACATTGAGAAGTTTGTTCGCAGCTCCTATTATGTTCTAGCAGAGATGTCATCTTCATTTATTTATATCATTTCGGAAAGGCTTTAAACTATCTGAATTCATTTTAATGCTGATAATATCATTAGAATTTCAAAATAATATTTGTTTGTCATTGTTAATATTTTACATATTCAAAACAATAATGTATATCTTTCTGTGCTTATCCAATTACTTAATATATTAAATGGGTGGAAATGCATCTCAAATGTTTCAATAATATAAATAAGTAGTCGCTTTAAAAGTGTGAATTCTGTACCCTAAACTGCTATGCCCTAGAGTAATCTAAAACTTTTGTATCATAGAATTTTTTAAGTTATTCTAGTTTGTTTTCCTAAAAGTGTTATGCTGTCGGCGTAAAGAGAGATTTCAATAATGTTTTTAAATAGTAAATATTGCTCTTTGAAATAACACTTTAATTATCAAAAGGATCAATAGAAATTCTTAATTCTCTATATTTTAATTTTAATTAATCTAAGCTGAAAAACAAGTTAAAAAAATAATGTGTTTTTTAATTGAATAATTTAATAGAATAAAAGAATAAACATGGAAATTGATTGCAGCAGTTAATAATAATAATAATAATAATGCTTATGCAAATATGTACTATATTTGCAATTTCTTAAAATAAAAAAAAATCATTTTTTATGTCAATATAAAAGTTATTAATAAAAAAGGCAGAAAACAATTACATAAAAATTAAACTAAAAAAGAAATAAAAATGCAGATACTTTAGTACCTTATAATAGATGATGGATAAACATTACTTTTTCATTTCTAGTAAAAATTTATTGAGATTTTGTGAAAATGCGGCTTGTTTTCATCTATATTATGCATATTTTTTTCCGAAGCAACTCTTTAAGCGTATATTTTTTTAAACCAAGAGAGAGTAGTTCAAACGGCTGACTGTTTATCTAGCGAAGGTAAAAAATTACAATATTGAAATGTTTAATATCAAAAGGCGTATATTAAAAAGTTTTCATTTAAAAATGTAAACCGAACCATTAAGTATACCTCAGAAGCCAAGAGGTATAAGTGACAAAAATTCAATTTGGAATAAATTAGGTTCTAAGAAAATTGATGTTAAATTTGAACATCAATAATAATTGACTGAATTAAAATAGGAAACTGCCACTTTTAGGTGCGTTCTTAATTATGTAAATACGTAGCACCTATAGTTTTCGCTCAGTCCGTCCGTCTGTCCGAATATAACAACGCAAAAACTACCAAACCGAATCGTTTGAAATTTAAAATACATAATTATTGCATAATTTTGTCGAGTCATTTCAAATTTTTTGAAAATCGGATGGATAGATCAATTACAGGGACAATCAAAAGGATTCCGTTACATTACGGTCAATGAGGCAAAAAGTTTCCAATGCATTTTAATCGTTTGAAATTTAAAATATATTTTATTACATAATTGTGTCGAGTCCATTCAAATTGTTTGCCAATCGGATGGATAGATCAATTACAGGGACAATCAAAAGTATTACGTTACAGTACGGTCAATGGCGAAAATGTTCCAAATGAATTTTAATGGTGTTACACTCATTCGAACATAACAGGATTGACATGAATCAATGAAATACATACTAAAACATACATTCTGTACAATCTGTGATGTAAGAATATTTATTATTAAATTACAGGGCAACACAAAAGTATTCCACTACATAGTGCTATATGGAGAAACATTGTTTGGGGCGTGTTTTAGTTATATTAAACTGATTCTACGATTTCATTGGAATATATTACTTGAAGAATCTTTATAGCATATATTATGTTTACCTCAAGAATAATTAAAAATAACTTATATACTATGTTATCATCATTTATTTTGAACTGAAATACATAAAAATGTTCCAATTTAGTATTAAAAGACTTCTCTTCTTTTCATTTTAAATTTAATTAAAGTGTTTACAAGCAAAGAGAATGAGAAAGTATACAGCTCATATTCAAAATATTAGAATAATTGAGAAAAAGTAATAAGAAAAAATTATTTGTCATTTATTTATTTTTTATACTAAGTAAATGCAATTAAATTTCTTATAAATTAAATCTGGAATGTTTAGATAAGATTTTAACATTTATAAAATATAAAATACAGCACAATAAATTAGGTATACAGCTTCCTTAAACACACCAAAATATTAGAATAAAATTTAGATTGGTTCAAAATATTAGAATATTTTATTTTACGCAACAATATTACCTTATGAATATGAAGTAAATGGTAGTTAATATTTTGTAGCATCCCCTTTAGCTTTCATAACAGCGTACAATCGATCTTGCATACTACAGTCACCGCCAAAAAAATCTTGACACTTTCGATTTTTGATGTTTTGTTAAATATCTAGAAATATACACAAGGAATTATTCTGAAACTCCTGGCGTGTAAACAAAATAGTACACGTCATATATTTTGACAAAGATTTCCCCCCGAAATCTAACAGGGGACCGTAAATAAATTGAAAAAGAACGAAGATCTTTTAAATCACCCTGTCAAAACTAATGAAGCAAAACAGTTTAAACTACAGATAATGATTAAGTGGCTTATTGTGATAAGTTGTGTCGATTTTTATGAGTATAGCTTGAAAACTCTTAGAGAAATTAAAGTTTTTATAAAAACGGTCCAAAATTTTTCCAAGTTTTTTGCTTATAATTTTCAGAGCTCTTCATAAAACACAATAATCTTTTCAGAAAATATGACAAACAGCATTGTACATAACACCCTGTAATCAGAATTAAAAAATAATAAAAAATGTATGAAAAATGAACGGGTTTACTAAATAATTTTTTACTGCGCATGCGTCAAAGCTATTAAAATTTCATTTGCATATTATATTAGTTAAATGTATAGAGCAACTTTTGTGAAAGGATCAAAAACATAGCTTGAAAACTCTGAAAATTATCGTTAATAGAATATTGTCAAAATCCATTATTCCCAAAATGAAGCAAAAAGATAAGGGGCTGTATCCATATTCCATTGATTAATACTTACACAGTATTACACGTACTACTATATTTAGATACAACTCCTTATCTTTTTGCTTTATTTTGGAAATAACGGATTTTGACCATATTCTATTGACGATAATTTTTAGAGTTTTTAAGCTATGTTTTTGAGACTTTCATAAAAGTTGCTCTATAAATTTAACTAACAAAATATGCAAATGAAATTTTAATAGCGTTGACGCATGCGCAGTAAAAAATTATTTAGTAAACCCGTTCATTTTTCATACATTTTTTATTATTTTTTAATTCCGATTACAGGGTGTTATGTGCAATGTTGTTTGTCATATTTTCTGAAAAGATTATTGTGTTTTATGAAGAGCTCTGAAAATTATAAGCAAAAAACTTGGAAAAATTTTGGACCATTTTTATAAAAACTTTAATTTTTCTACGAGTTTTCAAGCTATATTCATAAAAATCGACAAAACTTATCACAATAAGCCACTTAATCATTATCTGCAGTTTAAATTGTTTTGCTTCATTAGTTTTGACAGTGTGATCCAAAAGATCTTCGTTTTTTTCAATTTATTGACGGTCCCCTGTTAGATTTCGGGGAAAAATCTTTGTCAAAATATATGACGTGTACTATTTTGTTTACACACCAGTAGTTTCAGAATGATTCCTTGTGTATATTTCTAGATATTTAACAAAACATCAAAAATCGAAAGTGTCAAGATTTTTTTGGCGGTGACTGTATATACAAGGTGTTTACAAACATTTCTATCAATATTAGCCCAAATAGACTTTATACGTGCCACTAACTCAGTTTTACTTGAAGGAGGATTTTCTTGAAGTTTTTTCTTCATTATACACCATACGTTTTCGATGGGATTAAGATCTGCTGAATTTGGTGGCCAAGGAAGTACCTTAATGTTGTGTTGGCGGAACCAATTCTTAGTTGACACCGAGGTATGCGGGGACGCTAAATCTTGTTGAAAGATGAAATCATTTTCAAATAAATCTTCTGATGATGGAATCATGTAATATTCTAAAATTTCTTGATATATCAGAGAGTTAAAGTTTTCGTAGACGATGCATAACTTTCCAGGTCCTTCTGCACTCATACAACCCCAAACCATGACACTAGCAGCAAATTTTACGGAACGTTTAAGGCTTTCTTTATCAAATGCTTTTTGCTTCATTCTCCAAACTCGAATACCTTGATTACCATATGAAACACAAAACATACTTTCATCACTAAATAATATATTTTTCCAATCTTCATTGCTCCATAAACGTCTTGATTTACACCAATTCAATCTTATACGCTTTTGTCTTGCAGTCATGAGAGGTTTTGTTTTCGGTACACGAGATTCAAATTTAAATTTATGGAGACGTCTTAATGTTGTCGATGTAGAAACTTCAACTCCTTCTTCTTTCTATTTTCGGTGCAAGAATCGCACACTTTTAAAACGGTTTTTCTTAACTATACGCTTCAGTTTCCTGTCATCTCTAGCAGATGTTTTTGGTTTTCGGCCACCATTTCGGCGATTATTTTGAAATTTTCCAATTTTTGAATATTGTGTTAGTATTTTACTAACGCTCGATTGCGAACAATGTAAATAATTCGCTATAAAACATTGATTTTTACCGTGCCGATACAAATCAACAATACGAAGTTTAGTAGATTCAGGAATATCACTCACACGGCCCATTTTAAGACGAAAAAGAAACAAACTGCAAAAAAGAATACTGATTTTAAATAATATAGTCTGAATTTAATCAATGATGCCACCAGTTAAGAATTGGTAATAATTAAAGGAGAATTAATGTGAAATATTCTAATATTTTGAACCACTTGAATAAATATTCTAATATTTTGACTTTTCAAAATAATTTTTTTTGCAATTAATCTTTTCAAAAAAGGTATTAAATTTAAGATAACAAGTAAGTTTAATCAACAATAAGTTCTTAATAAAAATATCGTTTGCATATTTTCATTAAAAGACATTAAATTACCAAACGATATTTTCAATTTCTAAAAAAAAAGGTAATTATTCTAATATTTTGAATATGAGCTGTACTATAGAGCTTATCAAATGAATGACACGACTACAATGGACAATAACCTAGTTATAAAAAATATATAAGAAACGATTTAAAAACAACACATAAAAAAATCGATGTTTCATTTGCACCTTTTATCCATTTATCAATTACTCGCTCTCCTACATAATAAACATCTACGATGTAGTACTTTTTGTGGTGAATCACGCTAAAAAAAATCGAGTTTTTTTTCTTTTTTTAGGATTTTGTTCATCTGACGAAATCTTATTCGTCTCCGTCCTCTGTCTGTGTGTCACAGAGTCCGTACACAAAAACTATGTAAGTCAGAGAGTTCAAATTTTGTGCACTTTCAGCTAAATACCTCATGTTGCACAAAAAATCCTAAAATTTTGAAAAAGACTACTATTTTAATTAAAATATTGTTTTTAATATCACCAGTTGATTCTTTTGTAGTTTTTGAAGTACTGTACTTTTAAAATAAATGGTCTATTGTCACAATTAAAAAATTGTTTTTAAAAACAAAAACAAAAAAATAATGTCTCAAAAATAAATTGGGACAACAAATTGCATTTAAAAGTAATTTTTTCCCCATAAGATGGTACAAAAATTGAAAAGGTGCGATATTTAGAAGTTTAAAAATTTGCAGTAGTGTACATTTCAAAATTGAAATTTCATTGAGATTTCATTCCCTAATTGCACGTAATTGCACGTAAGTTTAATAAAAATTATTATGTATGTAACATAAATTAATGGATTAAATAAATCACGTTCAATACGAGCTTATTTGTTTTTATTTCATCATATTGCACCATATTTATCATCTATTTTGAGATGGAAGTGAAATACATATTTTTTTATTAAAGTCTTATTCATTTAAACTACTGGCCCCTCTGGTGGCCAGTATGGTCTCTCTTAAATTTATACCAAGCTTTGCAATGTTTTACTTTTTTCATAATTTTATTTACTGGCTTCACTAAATCTGCAGATTTTGATAGAGAAATCAATCACAAAATAGTGCCTAAAAACCATTTTTCTTTTGTTAATTTAATGAAAAATGTGTTTTAAAGGAGATGTTAAACGAAACCTTCAGTGCGATCTGCGATCCCACTTACCCACTTGTTTTAAATTTTCTTCATTTGCAGCATATGGCTTAAAGTTTTGCTTAAATTATGATTTTTGAACATTTTTAGCAAACATTTTTAAAACATGATATTAAGTTTATCTTAATCTCTCCATTCCTATTGTCGCGTGGAAGTGACACTAAAAAACTTCTTTTAAAATAATTTAAAGGCTCCTAGAATTGTTAAAAGTACATCTAGACATTTTTAATATACGTGTGCATATTAGAAACATCGATATATAGACCGATGCATAATTGAAGATGTTTTATACTAATTTTAAACTGGTTTTGGTAGTCCAATGTAATATTTCAGGAGGTTAATTTAATTTATTTTAAATATCATGTTTAGAGTACGAAATGTTTAAATAAGCTCTTATTATGTATTATTTAATGGTTATGTGCATTGTGAATTAAGCAATTTTGCATGTAAGTAAATAAAAGTTCTATGTATTGTTGTTACATTCGTTGGTTTCTCAATTTTATCTTTATTATGCTCTTAGCTCTTAAATCTGTTTATCCTTGTTCACAGTCACATACCTGGATGAAGGACTAACGTATGTCTTACCAACAGTTCTAGAAAGAGAGAATAATGTGGAGAACAAAAACAAAGAAAACTCAATCAGTCATCATAAGCATGAAGAAAATAATATAAAATGAGGGAAATTGTGGGAATGGATGTTAATCATTTTACTATTCTAAAATACAGATTTTGTCAGAAGATTCAAATAGTCAGAACTTTTAAGCAGGTTGTTCATCTCAAATAGAGATCGCAATCAACACAATCAAAAGAAAAACTGCAACACGCATATTCGGCACATTTAGAACTGTTATATCATATAGGTAAATTGCGTTAAGAGCTTTAGCTGTACTTCAGGATTCAAGAAGCGTGGCAACAGAGAATAAGGATCCTGCTATGCATGAAGACAAGATCATAAAACCGAAAACGTAACTTTGAAAGAGATGGATGATGAGAAAAATCTTGGAAGACGAAATATCGCAAGTATATTTTTGATAGTTTAAAGAACGGTCTTCATAGAAAAAAAAGTAACAAGCGGCATCTTCTAAAGAAAGGCTTAATGAATATCACAATGTTCTCTGAACAGAGTTCAGAATGTTCAGGTCACTTAACACCTCCTTCTGGGTAGAAATAGCAAAAGAAGTACTTAGTGTTATTGGCTGGAATAAAGCCTGCTTTAGAAAACAATTAAGAAGAGAACTTCAACATTTGATACGGGTGCTTCACACAAACGATCTTCCACTCTAACACCGAAATCACCAGTTTAGACTAGATGATATAATTACTTGACCTAATACCTTTAACAACCCAAACGTAGCTAAATTATTAGAGTAATCAAGTATTCAGTGCTTTGTATTATTTATGTCCGTAAAGCAAGAAGAGGCTCATAGAAATTGACAAGTACATTATTGCATGCTATTACTGATATGTGTTTCGTCTTTTTCTCGACGATGGCGTTTGTTAGTTTTTTCCTATGAAGATAATTTCCCTATAGTCTGTCTCAAAAGTTTAAGCACTCTTCAAATCTCGTTTTAAATAATTGAAGAAGAAAATATTTTATGCTAATTTACAATAAATACTCAACATTTAATTAAAATAAAATAAAATAAGCCATTTTGGGTAGTTAAAATAAAAAATATATTTATTTTTATTTTATTTTACTTTTTTTTCTTGAAGAAACGCTGCCTCAAAAGTTTAAGCACTTTATGCAATTTTTTTTAGAAACACGGGATTGGTATTGTGTAATGACGTTGTATGACATCATATTGCACTTTTATACAAGTATAAAATGTGGTGAAATTATTTCCTAATGTTTTAAACATGACAAAGGGTAACGAATTCACAAAATGTGAGATTTTGAAAGATTTTAAATTGAAATCTCAAAATAAATGTGTTTCTGAAATTGCAAAAGCTTTAAATTGATCAAAGCTTCTAGAAATGATAATTTTAAGCGGAAACCAAGATGCAGACGATCGCGTATGACGACTGTTCAGACTGATCGGAAAATACGGAGATTGGTATTTAGACAAAATATGTCCCCATACGGCAAATTAAAAATAATTTTAGAGTACAGATGTCCAAAGACACTGTAAATAGACGTATTAAAGCGTGTGATTGCATCATGTAAAAGAAATTGGCGCGCAAACCGTCTCTTAAATTACATCGCAAACAGGTAAGAATGAACTGGGCTAAAAAAACACATGACCTACGGGGACAAATGGCTTACTGTTTTATTCAGTGATGAGAAAAAGTGGAACTTAGATGGCCCTGATGGTTGGAAGGTATATTGGCATGAGTTACGCAAGAACCGGAGGACATTTTTCAGCAGGCAGCAAGGCGGTAAATCCATTATGGTTTAGGGGGCATTTGGGGCATTTGCCAGCCCTCTCTAACTTTTCTAAAAAGAAGAGAAGAGTGAAAAAAGTTTCAAGAGACCCTAAACCACCATTTGTCTCCATTCGGTGACATTTTGGGGGGTTTTGAATGAACTTTTCTGCAAGACAATGCCTCAATCCACGTATCCCATTCTACAAAACTTTGGATTTTTCAGAAAAATGATAAAGTACTTGTCTAGTCAGCTTTAAGTCCAGACTTAAACCCGATTGAGAATGTCTGCAATACTTTAACCCGCCAAGTTTAGGCAATAGAAAGCAGTATGACTCTATTGAAGAACTCCAAGAGGCTATTGAGAACGAATGGTATTCTTTGCCACCAGAAACCCCACCAAAACTAATAATTTCGACGAAAGCACGTTTATTTGAACTAATCCGAAAACATGGAAAAAAATTTGTTACTGAAAGTTCTGTAAAAATTATAAATATGGTTGTTTTTGACAATGTGCATAAACTTTTGAGACAGTTTTTTTATAACTTTTTTTTTTAATTGTATTTTTTAAAATTATGTAATTTATTTTTTTCTATTTTTGATAGCGTTTATTTAAATAATATTGCGAAATATGTAAATAAAACAATGTTATTAATTCTAACTTTTTATAATTCATTAAAAATCGATATTTTATGTTTGTGCTTAAACTTTTGAGACAGACTATATGCCTACCATCAAAGATTATGACTGAAAATCCAGCATTTTACACATACTGATTTTCACATACATAATAGATCAACCCGATCAATCCCCTTATCAACCCGAATCACCCTTTTTTAAAGAAATAGATTGATAAGGCAATGTTAATAAAAAATACACCCATTCCAACGGAAAGATGACAACCCGATCACAAAAGATCTTAGCGCTTTCCAACAAAGTTGAAAAGAGCTTATTTCTGTCAAAGAGCCGTTTTTCTGTCAGTCTGTCAGTTTGTCCGTCTGGCCGTCTGTCCGCTCTCTAACTCACGTAAATATACTGGGATTGCCATGAAATT
Source organism: Maratus speculifer (assembly GCA_964019185.1). Classification (NCBI taxonomy): domain Eukaryota; kingdom Metazoa; phylum Arthropoda; class Arachnida; order Araneae; family Salticidae; genus Maratus; species Maratus speculifer. The sequence goes on along the minus strand of OZ025291.1, from coordinate 264,347,318 downwards.
TTAGGATGTTACTGACGTTTACCCTAGCACGAAAAATCGTTTCGAAGGAATTTTAAAGATGTTATACCCTGTCAAACATATTAAAATTTATATGCTTTTACGAGGTGCATTAAAATATGCATTCTATAAAATATAAGGTGAAAATGTAGCTATTGTTCACTTATAGGACCACACAAGAGCATTCCATTAATAATTCCATAATTCCATTAATCCATGTATAATAAAATTGTTGTATGTCAATGAGGCTTATTATAACTTATACGATACTGCCTTCCCTTATATAAAGTACATAGTATTACAGGGACACGCAAAAGACTTCAAATAGTACATTCTTTCCGAAGTACAGTATATCTATTCGATGATGGCTGATGATGGCTGATGATGGCTGAAATGTTTTTTAATTATTATATGCGCGTATATGTTTCACAAAATCTATGCATATTACATGGTGTGTATAAATGCTATATTTAATATACAGGGCTACCCAAAAAGAGCTCGCCAACGTTGCTGAATATGAGCGTAAATTACTAAAAGGTGATTCTTAAATAAATCATTCATTTTTAAGCTGAACTGCATTAAATTTAATAAGAAATGTTTGCAGAATATAGATAAAATGATATACATTGCCACACAAAGAATTGGGTACATGTAGCCTATGAATGATAATTTGTGAGAAAGTGATTTCATTTGTTTTAAGAGTATTTTCGTTTAAAACACATTTTATCTTAACACCGTTGTTTCATAAAAATACCAGGCAAGCTACAAGGCTGAACAAAGTATTCAAGTATGTTTCCATCTATTAGTATAAATTACTGAAAGAGAAATTTCAAGCTACTGGGCATTTTTGCTAAACTGAATTAAATTTCTCCACTATATGGTATGTATATTAGCTGAGAGATCAAATACAGGATTGTTCAATAGTATTGGAAACATATTTCGCTTTATTATCTTATTTACCTAAATAACGAAGTTTGTTAAAGCTTTTATGAAGCGTTGGAACGTTCTTCATAACCCATGTTTTTCTTACTTATAGTCATAATATCATTCAGTCTTCTTCTATCTTGTAATAATTTTAAACAGAGTACAGTACTGTGTTTTCAGAGGTTTAAAACCTGAATGGTTGTTGACGGTCGCAGAATGCAAAGATAATTTTTTCCTTATTAAACATATATATACAGGATGCCCGATAATTACCTAAAAAAATGATTGTTTTATATATATAGAAGATATAAAAAGATATAGATATAAAAAGATTCAGAGAAGAGTTAAAAGAAAAAATATTTACTTGAAAAATAACTGCATTTATTCCAGTTTAATGTATAAGAATTTTGCAGTGCTTCCCATTACTTGTAACATTATGGCGAAGCGTCAGAAAAAGTTGTCCAAACCTGAACGAATAGTTGTCAGTGGTGGTTTTCTGCGGAAAAGGCTTTTCGGAGCACATCTAATATTTGTGAAGGATTTTTGAACACATTGTCTTTCCTGTAGTCCCACAGAAAATAGTCTAGCGGGTCAAATCAGGAGAATAAGCAGGCTAATTAATCCCAGTCATGTTTCGTCAGGACATCGCAAAGTCTGTCAAGGAACTCAGTGAAGGAAATATTCTGCTAAAAGCGCAGCTTTTTCTTTAATTCTGTGAGGTCTGAGATCATCCTGCATAAACCCAAAACTATCATACTAGCAAGTGTATGTAAAATTTAGTCCTTTAAATGGGTGCAGTCTACTATAGTCATTTTAAATAATGGAGGCACTTGCATTCACTTTACCTTCACTAGTCAAAGCCGTGTTTACCATCAAAAGTTTCTTTAGTTCTGTGAGGCCTGGCACCATCCTGCATTAGCTAAAAAATTTCAATACAAGCAAAAAACGCCTATTCTAACACGTAAATATAAAATGTCGTTCTTTAAATGAGTGCAGTCTATTCTTTTAAATAAAGGAGGCACTCGCCTGACCAGATTAATAAGATAAGATTCCATGCTGGCACTTGATATTGTCTCACATAGTTATTGATTCTGCATTTAAAAATTCAGTTTTTATACATAAAGGGGGGGGGAGTGAAGTCATTGAGAAGGGGTAAAATTCTTTATCTCAAACTAAATGATTAATAAAAGTTTATTGATTACACTTGCTTTAAAAAAAACGTAAATAAATGATGTATCATAGAAGGATATTTTAAAAGTAAATATTATATATGTGAAAATACCGAAAATATCAAGCTTAATGATGTCTAGGTAACAAATATAGGATATAAATCCGTTAATAAATATCACTGAAATCCTAATAAAACCTGAGGTAATGTACAAAATTTAACGTAGAAATTAGCAACAAAAATGTGTCCTTATGACCGTCTGAGCAGCACTGTAGTAGAAAAACAAGAAGAGATGGTAATATGCGTTATTTTAACGTTGACTGGCTGAGGTCAGTGGTAAAGGTTTCATTTCATTTTATTTATAGGTTCAATTTCATGTCCAGGTTCAATTTCATTGTATTTCATTATTTACATTTTCCTTTATATTATGAATACGATAAGACAAGTAGTATAATTAATCACAAAGATCAAATTCCTTTAGAATACGTATAAAATTACGGCAGAGTTATTCACATAATAATTATTGTCAGTATCCCATTCGGGACGAGCAACCGATATTCGTGACGGCACCGTTGACACTCACACTCCGCGCGACCGGTATATGCAAGAGTGTTCTTGTCACTCACATCCCGAACGACTGGTATTCGTGCCGTCATTCTGGAATATATTATTCAAAAGAATATAAGGTATAAAAGATTATTTTAATCGCATTTGACTTTCTATTAGAAAAAAATATATTTTCTTCTAAATTAGAAACCAAATACAATCACTATTTTTTTTAAATCACAGTTAATTTAACTTTTCACAAAACTTACTACAGTGAAAAGAAAATATGAGTATCTCATTATGTACTTATTTTTCTGATTCACGTCTCTGAAACATAATCTCTTCTCGATCATGAATCTTTTACATTTCTGGTAATTTTTTTTTTTTTATCACAAATGTTCTACAGTACTTAAAATGGGAGGAAAACGTGAATAAACTAAGCAACTATTAACATATGATGCACCATGTACGCTTTCGTGTCTGACAAAGACTTCTAATTAATGTGTGTTTCTATTTTTCTTTTTTTCCCTACTTTTATCTGGATTGAAAACAGCACAATTTTAGATCGACGAGTTTTTCTTCTTCTTCATCATCTTCTTCATCTTCTTATTATTATTTTGATGGACATAGCTTACTTGTGTAAAAATCATTGCAATTACTGGGCTCTGAAATTTAGGGATTTATTGTTAGAGAATAAAGCAGTGACTCCATTTTAAACTTTATTTTGTTGCGACAAATCCTTTTAAGCCGTAATAAAAAAATAAAAGAAAGAAAAAAAAGGACAGAAAGAAAAGAAGAAAGAAAAGTTTTTGATTGTGGGATACTGGAATATTATTATTATTATTTTACCTTAAATAATATTATGCGTCGTTTCAAACTAATTAATTTTCAATTGAATTATCTCTATTTAAGTATCGTGTTTCTCAAACTCATTAAAATTTCATCCCCCCCCTCGAACAAAAAGCGCAATTTTAAGAAAGCAAAATGTTCGAGAGAGACTGATTGTAACGCAATCATTAAATTCTGAATATTTTGATGAATAAGCATGCGTATGAAACATGCGTATTTGGAATTAATCATCAATTTTAGCTGTTACTATTGAATTGATTTATTCGATGCATTATTCGATGTTCGGTAATACATATATTTCCAACTCAAAATACACTTTTAAATTAATGCCAATTTTGATCCGTAAATTGAAAATTAGTATTTTGTTTCATTCATTATTATTAATTATTATTCAATAGTTTTAATTTCACAACTTTATTTATAATTTTAAATATTTTTAATACTTAAGATATAAATAAAGATATTTTAACATCAACAAATTCATTCATGAATGTATTTTAATTTATCATTTTTTCTTTATTATCAAATAATCTTTATTTGATATTTCGTTTTATCATATTTATTCACTTTTTACTTATTATTATGCAATACTTTTTATTTGAAAAATATTTTATGATTTATTATGTGCTTACATGTGTTTTAGAATTCTCAGAAATAGTTTTAAAGAAACATTTAAAAATTATTTTTATGTATGTTGAATAATAAGCAATAAAAACTAACATGCAGAAGTTGCTTGCATATTTTATATAATAGGTCTTTTTTGTCAATAAATCAGATACATTAAAAAGCTTATTTTGTTTTCGGAATGTGTTAAAAAATTGTTTAAAATTAAAACTGTTACTGTCTTACCAAAATTATTCATTTTTTGGAGAAAATGTTTCATATGTTGCAATAACTAAAGTTAAGTAAATGTTTTGTGATCATATTGTGCAATTTTGAAACCTAAAAAAATAGATAAATCATGAATTACATGCATTAAAAAGTAATTTCTAGATTAAAATGTCGGAGAAAATAACTCAATTTTTTGTGTGAATATGCAAAATTACAATTTATTATGTGCATTGTGCATGTGTATTTTAAAAGGATTCTTGGAAAAATGATTTTTTTTATATTTTTTTAAAGAACACATTGCAAAAGTCAGGCTTAGTTTCGCAAAATCCTTCGGCCCTGAAGCTGAAATCAAATTTCCCCGCTCCGTCATCAGATAAAATTCTGATAAAACAGAAAAATAAAAACTGTTCAAAAGTAGCCAAAATAAGTTGGTTAACTGTGTTTATTTGTGTTGAACTGAGTTGATGAGATAACTGAACTGAAGATAATTTTATCTTTGACTTTGTCACTTTACACACACGTGTTTGATTTTGCTGATGATGTGCAGTTGTTGTTTTAGCTCGAAACGCTTCCAGCATTTTTATGGGGATTTTTACAATTTAAAAAGTGTTTTTTTTTCTTTAATTTAGCCATCAATATTTGTATGACTTTTTTTGCAATGTTATCACAAACATTAATTATTTTCTTTCACATTTTCGAAAGATCACAATTTACCTATATGCAAAACGTTTATAATTTTCGTTACACGTGTAAAGTTTACGCAATATGTTTTCGTTACATTTTTCTGACATAGTTTCTTGACATCTCCATTTTTATCCAGAGCATCCATTCCTGAATTATTAGACAGGGGAATTTTTGCTTTTTGTAATCCCAAAGATAGCTATCATTAAATATATTTTAAAATACCATTATGATTGTCTGAAAAAAATGATCCCAATAAAGGTATGACATCAAGAAATATGTGATCTGCTGTTCTGTAAAATAATGTGCCCAGGAATTAGCTTTAAAGCAGTTACATTGTAAAAACCTCAATTTGAATAGAATCAATCTAAGTTGTACATAAGATTAAGTCCCCTTGTAAATATCATTTTGAAATATTTTATTCGATTTATGCAATTTAATGATTTATTAAAAAAATATTTTTTTTCTCAATGTTATTAAAAGTTAGCTTAATAAGGTTTTTTGGATAAAACTGTTTATATTTCTCTATATGTCATAAAACATCAAGTAAAAAAAAAATAGTAAAAAAAAAAAAAAAAAAAAAAAAAAAAAAATAGTTTTAAAATTAGAAATTTTGCAATTTTTGTTAATATTATATTAACTTGTTATTTTGATGTTAATTTATTTAAAAATTAGAAATGATGCTCTACATAGATAAAACTTGATGGATGGTGCAATCCCAAAAATTTCTTCTATCGCATACAAGTTAATACTTCCAGAAAAATGAAAACTATCAGCTCCATCTGTTAGGTAATTTACACCTAAATCTAGTCTTCAATAATTTATTTCAAATTCTAAATTAATCTGAAATTTGATGAAAATTCGTGTATTAATATTTGAGATAGAATGTCGGAGAAATCGCAAAACGCTGGATAGATGCGCTACCTGCAAGGCGATTCACATAAGATATTAGGCAACATTTATATATATTAGGGTGGTTCGAAAAAACAAAAGTTTTTATTTCCGAATCGCTATAGTGCGGAAAAGTTGCGATTAGTAAGTACAAGAAAAACAAAAAAAAGAATTTTTCAAATCGCACTATATCTTCCGATCGCGTAAACCACCTAAAAATTCAAAAAAATTAAAATTTTCCAAATTTTTCAGACTTTTTTAAAAACTACTACATATACATATATTTTATCACTATAGTGAAAAATGTTTGTATATTTAATGTTTAATAATAATAAAAAATAAATTGAGTTTAGAGAATATCTTCTAATCGCACAAGCTCATTAAAAATCGGGGAAAAATTCAATTTTCAGTGAATTTGATGTATTAAGAAAATAATCAAATTTCATGTTAAATTTTAAATGTAAATTAATACTATTGAGCACATTAGGCCGTTTTTGAACAACAGAGATCTTACCACGACGAGATCGCTGCAGGGCGAAAAGGTTTAGTAGTTTGCGCAACTCCTGTTAGCCACGTTGCGAAACAGCGCTGGAGTCGCCATACGTGTACATAATACCCATCTCTCCCCAACCTCGTAAGCTTGCATAGTGTGCCATTTCGTATCAATGAGCTCGAGAACGAATTTCGTTTGTTAATTGAGTGTATTATGTTATTTTAAATACATTAACAAGTGAATGGATACGGATATGCATGTGTCGTTGACCAAGAAAATTATTAGACAATCTTTTCATTGTCCTATATTCGATCACCCAAGAGATTTTCTGCCAAATATTCTTCCAACACATAAAGATGTTCTTCGATGCTGCTTTGAGGAGAGGTTTCTATTAGCAACTAAACTCAAGAACATTAAAGTGAGTTCCTCATCTGTCAGCAATACTGTGGCACAAAAAATAAAATATATCTATAAGAAGGTGTCAATCCCAAAAATTTCTGAGTATAGAATCATTTAGCTAATGCCTACTACGATAAGTATTATAAACTAACGAAATGTTATATTCTAGACAAGGAAAAGCCAGATTTTATATAAAAGTTTGATGAATTTAAAAAACAAGGAACTCAATTGTGTGATATTACAGCCTGCAAATACGTAATGAATTAAAATTGCGCCTGTAAAATGTCTCCAGATCTGAGGGAGAATCCGATTGAGACTAATTGTACGTCTGAAAAACACAACTAAATTCCAGTCATTTAGCATAGATTTATCGACCACTAGAGAAAATACGGAACGGGAAAAATTGGTACTATAAATCAAAAGGAGGAAAAAACTGAATACAAGACTTAGACGACGAAACTATAAATTGAAAGGGTAACCTTCCAAATCTGTTGAAACGGAAATGAAGATCTTGAGCATTTAGATGAAATAGAGGAGAGTTGTAATGCTAATGTAGGTATACGTAAAATCTCATTACCATAACCAATACAGATTATCAGATTTAAGAAGAAAAAATTTGCATGGCAAATGAATGTGGGGTTACAATCTACATCGTTACATTGCGATTGCAATGGTGTATCTGACCCTACAGGTGCTGCTATAGCATTGAATGTGCTAGAAGATATTGCTGTAATAACTAAAACAGAAGCTTCTGAAGTTATTGATTGAAACAAAATTAGAATGGTAATCAGCCGCACTAGAAAAAATTTACGTCAAAGTGAAGTGGATTCTGAAGAACCACATGACATACATTTTTATGGAAGAAAGGACGATACTTTATTTGTCCTCCTCAGTTCTGAGACAAATATCACGAGGGACAACAGATACTTGTTTAAGATTACTATAAAACTTCTTCAAACACGTCTCATTCTACATATCAATGCGTATTATATGGACGCATTTATTGAAAAAGTCTAGAAGTGTTTTTAACTATTCTAGAATCATTTAAATTCATTTAAAGGGTGTTCTTTAGTGTCTTAGGTTTACAGGCTTAGTTATACAGTTCTTAGGTATACAGGCGCTATATTCGTGTGTTGGTAGAATATTTGGCAGAAAATCTGTTGAATGACTGAATATAGGACAATGAAAAGATTGTCTAGTAATTTTCATGGTCAACGACACATGCATATCCGTAACCATGTCAGTTATTAATATAATTAAAATATCACAATACACCCAATTAACAAACGAAATTCGTTCACGGACTCACTGGTACGAAATGGCACACTATACAAGTGGACGAGGTTGCAGAGTGATGTTTATGTACACGTAGGGAGACTTCAGCACTTATCGAAACGTGGCTAACAGGAGTTGCGCAAACTACTGAACCTTTTCGCCCTGCAGCGATTTCGTCGTGGTAGAATCTTGGTTGTTTAAAAATGGCATAATGTGCTCAATAGTATTAATTTACTATTAAATTTTAACATGATTCCGCAAACTGCACTTATTTAATTATTTTCTGAATACATCAAAATCACTGAAAATTGAATTTTATTTGATTTTTAATGAGTTTGCGAGATCGGAAGTTAGTCTCTAAACGCAATGTATTTTTTTATTATTATTAAACAGCACAATAGCAAATATTTTTCACTATAGAAAAATATATGTATATGTAATATTTAAAAAAAATGTGAAAAAAATCGAAAATTTTCAATTTTTATGAATTTTTAGGTAACTTGCGCGATCGGAAGATATAGTCCGATTTGAAAAATTCTTTTTTTTGTTTTTCTTGTATTTACCAATCGCAACTTTTCCGCACTATAGCGATTCGGGATTTAAAACTTTTGTTTTTTTGCACCACCCTAATATATATAAAGGATTAACTGAACATGAAGTTTGATAAAAATTCGTGCATTAGATCCTTAGAAAGACATATTGCAACAATCATGAAAAATGCCGCATAGTAACGCCTGGAGTTACTCGGATACTAAACATTAACCGCATCTGTTAATTTTTTGCTTTCTTTTATTAATCCTAAACATGAATTGAGTTTCTATCTTAAAATACCTACCAGCATTCTAAAAATATTCCAAATAAAGCAATGTCGTCTTAACATGACATTAAGATTTATTTTATAGCAAATTTTCTATAAATATCCTGAAGTAAACCTGTTAAAAGATTTACTCTAAAAACTAAAGAATACTATTTTATATCAAGGAGTAACTGACTCTAATGTTTGATGAAAAATCCGTGAATTTGTTTTTGAGATAGAGATATTGCGAAAATCATAAATGATACCACATAGAAGCGCCACCTGCGAGGCGATTTACAAAGAAATGTAATCAGAACCATATTATATCAAGGACTAACGGAAGTTTTATGAAAATTCGCACATTAGTTCTTGAGGTATAACTATTGTAGAAATCCAGAAAATGGCAAGATAGAAGAGCCATCTCATACACAAAAAACTAACTAGATCCAGTTTATATCAAAGTTTAACGAAATCTAAGATTTTGTGAAATTTAGTGCATTAATGTTTGAGATAGAGCGGTCGCAAATTTTATGTCACATATCCGTGAACTGTAAATCGTGTAAATACATCGAAAAACAGTATTCGTAAATTCTCACGAATACAACACTTTCTTCTTGCATTGCATTAGCATTTTATCATCTCTAAGAAAGCTTAGAGCGTTTAACTTATATGCAACATGTTCATAATATGATTAAGTTATATTCCTATGACATAGGATTACTGTTGCGATTTTGACCTTAATTTTTAGTCAGAACTTTTTTAATCGTTTCGAGATTGCTGACAGAAATTTCTTTACGCGATATAATCACAAAATGACAGTGTAAATTATGATGATTAAATTTCTTTTTTAGTGAAAAAATAGGGATTTGATAAAAAAATAATGATTTGTAGCAAATCATCTTTCTTTGTTGCAACCGTTTTCGAATCATAAGCATATTAAAACTATGCATTCATATTAAAGTAGCAAATAAAGCGTTTGTGCACAAATGTTTAAGGATAGAGAGCCAACGAATATAAATGCACAAATAAAGTATGAGAAGGTAGCAAATAGCTATTTCGAATCTACTAACGAGATTCTTCATCAGTGCAAAACTCAGCGAGCTAAAAGTAGCAAAACTGAGCGAAGAGACAGAGAGACTCAGGCTTATATACCCGCTATGGGAACAATCCCGCCTAAAGGAAAGCAACCAATGAGAAGAAAGCAGCCAAAACCAACTGAGTGGACAAGTAGCGACATCTAACAGAGAACAAGCAAAACAAAAACTAAAAAGCGAGTGAAAAAAAAAAGAGTATTAAATTAACGATTTCCAAATACTTGGGAAATAAGGAGTACTAGATAAGTCATTGACTAAGGAGTGAGAATTTTTTATGATGTGGTAAGCTTCCCAAAAATCAAGATCAAGAATAGAAGGACATTTATGGATGATGGTGGCTGAAGAAAAGTTAAACTTATGTTGAGAAGACCAACAATGTTGAGCAATAGAGGAACGTTTAAGCTCCTGATTTTTGACATACCTTTTATGTTCCATTAAACGAAATCTGAGAGCACGTTTAGTCTGACCAATATAAGAAAGACCACATTGGCAAGAAATTTGGTAAATACGCCAGTCGGACAATTGCCTTCCTTTTCTGGATATTCTTGTTATTCGCAATGAAGATAATTTTCAGACTACTGTCTTTCGCAAACCTTTTGCGGTCAGTCTTCCACCTCACAGATATTCTTCTCATCCTCCTAACCAGAAAGTTGCGGCTTTTAAAACTTTTGTTTTCCGGGCTTCCAATATTTGTTCAACTCCTCAGTTACTCAGTGATGAACTTAATTATCTAAAAGCTATTGCTGTTGATCGTGGTTATTCTCCTAATATTATAGATTCTATTCATAGAAATTTGACAAAATCTACACAATCTGAAAGTAAGAACTTTAATTCGAACTCCAGTGCTTTGGTTGTTTTGCCTTTTTTCCCCAAAATCAGTCAGCAAGTTGCTAAAATTTTAAAAAGGTTCGATTTCAATGTTATTTTTTCTGCTGTTAATAAAATTGCTTTTTCAAATCTTAAGCACCCCATTGATCACTTAGATAACTGGGGTATTTACCAAATTTCTTGCCAATGTGGTCTTTCTTATATTGGTCAGACTAAACGTGCTCTCAGATTTCGTTTAATGGAACATAAAAGGTATGTCAAAAATCAGGAGCTTAAACGTTCCTCTATTGCTCAACATTGTTGGTCTTCTCAACATAAGTTTAACTTTTCTTCAGCCACCATCATCCATAAATGTCCTTCTATTCTTGATCTTGATTTTTGGGAAGCTTACCACATCATAAAAAATTCTCACTCCTTAGTCAATGACTTATCTAGTACTCCTTATTTCCCAAGTATTTGGAAATCGTTAATTTAATACTCTTTTTTTTTTCACTCGCTTTTTAGTTTTTGTTTTGCTTGTTCTCCGTTAAATGTCGCTACTTGTCCACTCAGTTGGTTTTGGCTGCTTTCTTCTCATTGGTTGCTTTCCTTTAGGCGGGATTGTTCCCATAGCGGGTATATAAGCCTGAGTCTCTCTGTCTCTTCGCTCAGTTTTGCTACTTTTAGCTCGCTGAGTTTTGCACTGATGAAGAATCTCGTTAGTAGATTCGAAATAGCTATTTGCTACCTTCTCATACTTTATTTGTGCATTTATATTCGTTGGCTCTCTATCCTTAAATATCCTTATGCATTCATATGCGTTAGCGCCAAGTTGTCGCCAAAAAAGCATATTTTATTACAAAGAGGAAAACATGAGATAGGAAATAAATTGCATTTTATATAATTTTTATCGTTACTTTATAATCGACATCACACTAATAAAATACAAAATAAAAGTTTTAAAAGTGCATTGAAATTCAGTTTACTAAGCATTGAAAATAATGATTTACAGTCCTTATTACTAAGCTATTAAAATAAGGTATAATATCAAGTAGAATTTGCAATTAGAATAAACTGTTTTAATTTTGTTAATAAATATTATGTATAATATTACTTTAAAATTATTTTAAAAGTTGAAAAAATATCAACTTTTATCTAGAAAATTGTTTACTGATTTTATAATTATATTACTGATTGACTCTTAAATCTAGAAAATTGTTTGAATTTACGGAAAAATTTATTTCATATCTTGTTAACATAACAAATTTACTTTAAAGGTATATTTTCTAAAATATCATTAAAAACAGTTTTAAGAAATTACTAAAGTAAATCCACATATTTTAGTACTGCACCCAGGAAAACAAATGCAGGTAATAATGTTTAATAAGAAACAACAAAGAAAAAAAACAGAAACAAAAAGAGTTACAAATATATAAAATTACAAATATTCCACAAGCAATTCCAATTTACGAATCATAATTGAATTGATATTACGATTCTTAAATAATCAAATTGCTTTCCTGATAAACAAGGAGGAACCTCCGGCGTATAGAGATTTTCAAGCTGATTATATTCTATACAGTACTAGAAATACGAAATTTGAAAGAAAAAAAAATGTCTGCAGGCTGATTAAACAACCTATATTTTCTATGTGTTTTATTTGAGATTAAATATTATCAAATTGTTTTCTCATTTGTTTTCAGGTATTTACATAAAATGATGTTATGTTTTATTTTTTTAAACAAAAAGGTTATTTTAGCAAAATTTAATTCAACAAATATTTATTTGATCTTTCTTTCTTCTTTTTTGTAAATTCAATTAATATATAATTTTTGAAGTGTACTGGAATAAATATAAAATAATATATGTATTTCATAATTATTACTTTGTATCGATACACATAAATGAAACATATAAGCTTTAAATACAAGATATACTTATTTTATTTAATTTTGTGAAATTTACAAAATAAAACTTGATAATAAAATAATTGACTTTATTCAATCTTGTGAAATTTACAAAAAGATTTAACAAAAAATATCTTAGATATTTTGTTAAGTATTTTTTGTATTGACATCCAGTACTGTATGTTTCTATAAATAATTTGTAAATAAATTTTTTCTAAATTAATATTTATAGAAAATTTGCTATTAAATAAATCTTAATGTCATGTTAAGACGACATTGCTTTATTTGGATTATTTTTAGAATGATGGTAGGTATTTTAAGATAGAAACTCAATTCATGTTTAGGATTGATAAAAGAAAGCAAGAAGTTAACAAATGCGGTTAATGTTTAGTATCCGAGTCGTCGACAGTTAAAAATATGTCTTTTAAAATTATATATTATTTAATCTTGAATGAAATGGCCAATATTGCCGATGATTTTGTGTTCTATTTTTGTTATGAAAAAAGATAGCTATGGTATTGATGTGATATAGACATCGAGGCATATACGCATACTAGTATATAGTGTTGTCAGGTATTCAATGTAAATTAGAGCTCCAAATACTCTGAACACCCCTAATATTTTACAGGTTATTTTGCCATATTTAATCGCAATTATTTCTGCCATTAGATAATACGATGAAAAGTATTCTAAACTACCAGTGTTCTCAACATTTAGAATCGCTTTTTACGCGGGGAACTAAGCAACACAAGTCGCATATCATATTAAAAGGTTTTAAATGTTATCAATACTAAAACTAGTTGGATGTGTCCATCCTTTCCTTTATCTCATACGAGCGTTTTAGTATTTCCAAAAATTAGTTATGCAAGTTAATACTTTAATATTATTAATTCAATACAATGACAACTTTGATTATTACTTTCTTCTATCTTTACAAGAAGAAAGTATTGGATTCATGAAAATTTTCGACTTCCGGTTTTCGACGGATTTATACGTTTTAGAAGGTCCTGAACACGTTTTGACTATTTTTAGAAAATGTCTGTCTGTGAGTCTGTCCGTCTGTCTGTGAGTCTGTGTGTCTGTCTGTATGTGACAAAAAATTTGTGGGCGCTCTATCTCAAGAACTAATGCTCGAAATTTAATAAAATTTTATATTCAGTTAGACCTTGATATGAATTAGTGCCTATTGGTTTTTGGTGAAAATTGGCCTGCAGGTGGCGCTGCTATACTACGTTTTTCATGATTTTCAAGATTGCTATATCTCAAGAACTAATGAACAGAATTACACCAAACTTCAGATTCTGTTACCCCTTGATATACATAGACGCTGATTAAGTTTTGGTGTAAATTGGCCAGCAGGTGGCGCTGCTATGCCACGTTTTTCATGATTTTTATGACAGCTATATCTCAAGAACTAATGCACAGAATTTCACCAAACTTCAGATTCCGCGATACCTTGAGATACATAGTTGCTGATAAGGTTTTGGTGTGAACTTCCCTATAGGTGGCGCTGCTATGCTTCATTTTGCACGATTTTTGCGATAGCTATATCTCAAGAACTAATGCAGAGAACTTCATCAAATTTTAGTTTCTTTTACACTAGAATATATAACATAATTAGACGCTGATTACATTTTGGTATTAACCTTACAACAGGTGGTACAGCTATGTTGCATTTTGCACGATTTTTTCGATAGCTATATCTTAACAACCAACGCACAGAATTTCATCAAACTTCAGATTTTGTTACAAAATGACATATAACATAATTACACGATGATTACGTTTTGTTATAAATCCTTCAACTGATGGTGCTGCTGTGCTATATTTTACACGTTTTTTTAAAACTAGATATATCTCAAGAACTAATGCACAGAATTTCATCAAACTTCAGATTCTTTTACACCATAACATAATTAGACGCTTTTTTACATTTTGGCATAAATTGTCCAAAATATGGTGTTGCTGTGCTACGTTTTGCAAATTTTTTGTTATAATTATATCTCAAGAACTAATGGACGAAATTCCATCAAATTTCAGATTCTGTTAGGTCTTGACATCAATAGATGCTTATTAGGTTTTAGTATAAATTACCCACCAAGAGGCACTACTAAGCTCATTTTCTCAGAATATTAATTATATTTTGCGTTTTAGGCTTTTCGGATACCAGAATCTCATTAGGCTAGCTCAAATGTTCGAGGAAATTCGATAATAAGTAACTTTAAAGTCACCACGTTTTTTTTTTTATTTATATGTATATATATATATATATATATATATATCATGTATTTATGAGATAGAAGAAAGTTTCGGGATTGACACATCCAACTAGTCTTCTTAAATATCTCCTTCAGTCAATTAATCGGTGTAAAAACGAATTTCCGTCTATGTACGATCCGATGAAAAATAACACAATAGGCAGATTTACTTCAAATTAAAGGAGGACCGAGTTGACACATTTAAAAATAATCATACACAAAAAATTAGTTCAGTTTTATGCATAACTTATGTACTTTTTGAAGGTAAAATAATGAAAATGACGCAGACATCGCGATTATAACACCCAATTTTGGCATTTTTTTAATTTCAGGGAAAGTCTTGCTGACTATAGCCAAACACCTACCCCAAAAATGTGGTTCAATTCCTTGCAAAACTTTGTGCACTTTTAGGCGGTACGATATTGAAAATGGTGCAGAAATTGCTTTTGCAGCACCCAATTTCGACAGATTTATTTAAAATTCAAAGAGGACCAACTAATCATAGCGAAATATTTACACATTTTTTTTAGTTCTATGTATGGCTTCATGCATTTTCAAATGGTACAATATTGAAAATGACATAAAAATTGCTATTGCACCGGTCCCTTCCGGTGGGTTTTTTTCAAATTCAGGAAGGACCAACTATCCATTGCAAAACAATTTCACAAAAAATGGTTCAAT
Source organism: Maratus speculifer (assembly GCA_964019185.1). NCBI lineage: Eukaryota > Metazoa > Arthropoda > Arachnida > Araneae > Salticidae > Maratus > Maratus speculifer. The sequence continues at coordinate 264,331,721 of OZ025291.1, read as the reverse complement.
TCTGTACACAACTTCATACAATTTTACGTAGTAAAATATTGAAATGGCTCAAAACTCGCTATTGCAGCGCCCCCTTCTGGTGGATTTTTTTCTAATTGAAGGAGGACCAAATAACCATAACCATACTTTTACACAAAAAATTTCGTTTATTTCGATGCATAACATCATTCACCTTTAGTCGGTACACTATTCAAATGGTACAAAAATCTTTATTGTAGCACCGGCTAAATATTTCAAAATTGAAGGAGAACCTGCTTGCTACAGCCTGAAACATTCACAAAAAATTTGGTTCATTTCTATACATATATTCATACACTTTTTGATGATTGAATGGCGACATATGGACACACAGACACACGGACAGACAGATATTTTGTAAAAAAAAAAGTTTTTTCTGGAATCTCTGACCCCTAAAACGTGAAAAGCCTTATAAAACCGAAAGCCGACAAAAATTCCGATCGTAATATTTTCTTCTATTGAAGATAGAAGAAAGTAAAAATCTTTAAACTTAAGGGGGGAGATCAGGTTGAGCAGCCGGAAAATGACAATAATTTGACAATTACAAAAAACACTGTAGTTTCAAAATCAATTAATAAAATACAACAATTTTTTTTCTATACTTTCATAAATACTTATAGTTTAAAAAAAATCAAATATATATTTTTAGCAATATTAATTAGTTAAATTTTAATGACAAAATTGACGGTTTAAAAATATGAATCTTTAAATATGCATCTTGCCCGCAAGATTTAAAAAATTCTATTGCAGATATATATTTAATATTGCATTTACATTTACTTATATTGCTATATTTTACACTAAACTTAAATTTAAAAGTATATTTAAATTCTTTTGCATAATTAATGACATTAATAATCATATTTATTAAATTTAGCAAAAAATTACACTTTTTTATTGAATAAAAATTTTTCTATGACAAAAATCAGACTAAACTGAGGTTCAGCTTAAATATACGCATGACAATATGCATATTATGAAACATTAGTAAAATGCAAAATTTCATGGTTTTACGATAATTAGTTTTGAATGAGAGCGCGCGCAATGCCAAAAATCACAGTTTTGAGAAAAAAATGGCTTCAATGTTAATTTTATAAATTAACTGCAAATTTTACAACAATGAGGATTGCTTATCATGCTAAAATTCACCAGGGACATAAACACATCCTTCTGTTGCAGAGCGCCAGTCGCAGCTTTTTTGGTCATTCTTTTGGCTCTAAGGGCTTCAAGTGTACATGCTAGGGATCGCTTTTCTAAGCGACGGTAAAGTGACAATAATTTGGCCACTACTAAAACCTTTGCAGTTTCAAAACCAATTAATGTAACACAGCAATTTTTTTCTATACTTTCATAAATATTTATGGTTTAAAAAAACATTGAAAAAAGATACATTTAGTAATATTAATTAGTTAAATTTTGACGACAAAATTGATGCTTAAAAAATATGAATTTTTAAATATGCATTTTGAAACACAAGACTATAAAAATTTTACGGCAGATATATATTTGATATTTCCTTACATTCACTTATACTGCTATATTTTACACTGAACCAAAATTTAAAGGTATATTCAAACTCAGTTTGCATAATTAATGGCTTTATCGTATTCGTTAAATTTAGCAAAAAATTACACTTATTTTTTTTTCAATAAAAAAAATGTCTATGACAAAAATCAGGTTAAATTGAGGTTCAGCTGATAGATACACATGAAAATTAGTAAAATGCAAAATTTCCTGGTTCAGCAATAATTAGTTTATGTATGAGAGTGAGCGCAATGTCAGGAAATAGTTTTGAGACAAACGGCTTCAAAGTTAATTTTATAGATTAAATTCAAATTTAATAATAATGAGGATTGTTTATCATAATAACATTTACCAGGGACATAAACACATCCTTATATAAGTTTCAGAGCCTCAGCCGCAGCTTTTTTGGTCATTTTTAGGCTCAACGAGCTTCAAGTATACACACTAGTCATCGCTTTGCTGGGGAGCTGGAAAGTGACAATAATTTGACCATTCCTAAAAATTCTGTAGTTTCAAAACCAATTGGATTACAACTTTGTTTCTATACTTTCATAAATATTTATGGTTTAAATAAAAAAACATTCAAATATTTACATTTAACAAAATTAATTAGTTAAATTTTAATGACAAAGATGACATTTTAGGATGTTAACGACAAAATAAGAATTTTTAAAAATGCATTTTGAAATACAGATTTTAAAAATTCTACTGCAGTTATATATTTAATATTGCACTTCTATTCACACATACTGCTATATTTTACACTGAACCAAAATTTAAACGTATATTCAAATTCATTTGCATAATTAATGGCTTTAACATATACAATAAATATTCTTCAAAATCAAACGATCGGAACCGAAACAGATACATGGGGTTTGGCAATGTGTAAAAATCCTTCCCAAAAAGAAAACCATTATAAAATGTTGATAACAGAGAAAAGAAATAACACAATGCGAGCGAGCGAAATGTAAACATATGATCAGCGTGGAACAGCTGTTCTGAATTGAAGGGAATCCCGAATTTTTTTGTTGTTTGTTCAGACGTTTTTAGTGATAACTCCCGTTCTAATTCGAATTTAAAAAAAATTGCATTCGATTTGTAACATTTTAAGGAATTCACACTAAATTTTTTCAAAAAATCGATTTTTTTTTCTTACAACCTAATCTCCCCCCTTAAAAAATTAATTCATCCATCATAAACATTCGAGTGTAATAATACTTTTCATTTAAGAAAGTTTTTCACGCATAGTACTTCCTTTCATTTTTTTTATGAGAATTTATTCTATTTTATTTCTGTTTTCATTTTATTATATTTTGCTAGTGATATATTTATTTTTCTTTTCCAAATGAGTGCATTACTTTTTTTATTCAGTTTTCTCCATATGTATGTAAACCTAGTTCTAGCTGTTTTTTCATACTTATGTGATCCTGATAATTATTTATTATATTGTTGACTGATAAACATAAACATTGTATTTTTAAAACCTTCGCTGCTTTTTATTGTCGCACTCTGACAAACATTTGCCGCTTTCCTGTGGTCTTCAATTCCTTCAAAGATGTTTCATTTAATTTCATTTCAAATGAATGTATTCAGAGAATGTCAATAAATGTTAGACATCAGTGTAATAAGGTAGATACTAAAAATATAAAAAGTTTAAAAAAGAAACAGGAATTATGAACAAAATGTTCCAGAAAGTTGTGTTTTTACTTTTTTCCATCTTCAGTAGCAGAAAGTATTTTGATAGCATTTTTTTCTATTTCCATTTTTTAACGGATTTACATGCTTTAGGAATGAGGGATTCCCCCAAAATGTTTATACAAAATGTCTATTTTCCTAATGTCTGCGTGTCCATGTGTCGACATTCTCCAAAAGTGCATGCAGTTATGGATACAATTGAAAAAAAAAATTTGTGTGTATGTAAACGTTAAAGCATAAAATTCAGTTATTTCATAAAATATCTAGTTATTTCATAAAATAACTAACCAAGTCTGTTAAAGTATCTAAAATTATTGAATTCTATGTTTTAACTAGTTATTTTATAGAATAATGATTGCAATAAACAATTTAAAGTTTAAATTCATCAATTTGACATTAAAACAAATCGGTGTTTTATAAATTAGTTGATGATAACTAGCTAAAGTCATTCGATAAACACATTTCCAATTACTAATATACGATTTGATAAATAATATGTAAAAACAGAATATACAGTCGCGGTCAAAAGTTACGTCCAGTTAGTTTCTTCAATTTACTTACCAGAAGGTTTCAGCAAATAAGCATAATTGCTTCAAAAGTAATGAATAAGTGAAAGACCTCTGACTGTGTGATCATTTTGATTGGATATTGAAGATGCTTCATACAAAGGGGTAGAATTCGAAGTTCGCGTGTGCAAAAGTTTCCGGCCACTTATCATTCTTTAATTTTTTTTCTATCGGTAACGTCTTTTTTGGTCGTGTTTATGAATGAATCAATGTGTATAGCATAGTTTAAATTCAAAATTAAAAAGTTCAACAATTATTGTACAGAAAAGAGTGATTATTTAGTCACTAAAATATAATCTTCTCGAGATATTACGACAATTATCCATTGGTAAAATCGACTGTAAACGATATTTAAAAAATATATATTAAGATGGCCATGGCGTTCAGGACTTTCAGAGGAACAAGAGACCCCGGAAAATGACTATTCTTGTGGACAGAATTATCAGGAGATCAATTGATAACTCGCATGTAAATTCGGTTGCAATATACTGCGATTTACAGAATAAAAATATTGCTGAAATAGGTTGGTCTACCGTGTCAAGATGTTGACGTGATACAGGACATTTTGGAAGAGTCAGTGTTCAAAAATTTTTCATAGGTAAAAAATAATCAACATACCTAACTGGCGTTTCCCAAAAAACACAAAGTCTGGTCAAGTGAAAACTGGAGATAAGTTCTATTTTTCCATCAATCGAATTCGAAACAGTTTTGGAAGTGATGGCAGACGCAACGTCCGATACCTAACAACAAAATATGTGATTCGACCTATGTTATTCCTACAATGAAGCATGGCGGAGGACACGTTATGCTGCGGGGAGTATTTTCTTCAAAAAATGTAAAATCCACGGCAAGATGAATAATGCAATGTATAAGGATATCTTGCAAGATTATTTGCTGTCTTATTAGAGGAAAACATTTGGTCGGAACTATGTTTTTAACATGATAACGGCATAAATAATGTATTCAAGCCTCGACAAACAATGTTTTTCGCACAAAAAATTTCGTTTTTAACATGAACAGTCCAAACTCCCAACATGAATTTAACAGAAATTCTTTGGGAAGAAATTGGCAAATGTCTGCGGAACTATAAATATTCCTAATCAGCCGAAATGTCTCCAAAGGTGCACGAAAAGTGGAAAACATGTACCATTAACAATCTTTAACCATAGATTGTATGAATGCCATGTTGCTGCGCCGCAGTACTTATTACTAAAGGTAATAAAATACTAATATGATAAAATACTTATTGTAAATATTGTTGATAACTGTAATTTTCTATTACAATATCAATTTTTCCAAACTTGCGAAGGTGGCCGGAAACTTTTGAGAACATGCGTTTTTCTTTGTACTTAATTCTGTCAATTAAATTTATAGATATATACATGTGCTTCCATAATTAATTTACTATCTATTATGTCAATAAAATGTATAAGTTTCATTTTAAGATTCCTCTACATATGGGTATACTTACAAATTAAATGGAAAATTTTTGCTGGCCGGAAACTTTTGGCCGCCACTGTATAGTTTATTGATAATTTTATATTAGTTAAACAGTCAATAAAATTAACATAATGTAATATGTCAATACTTATGTTTTAATTTTTAGAATTTTTAAATACATAATTATTATTAGAACAAGGATTCCAAGAGTTATAACATTAAATGTTTCTTATTTACTGATTGATCTGTTATTTTCCCTGTAGATATCTTTATTTTATTTTATTTTTATTTTACTTGTTTATATCTTTATAAGAAGAAAGTATTGGATTCGTCAATTTTTTCAAATTCCGGTTTTTGACGGATTTACATTGTTTGGGGGTCGGGTCAGAGATTCCAAGAAATATCTTTTTACGAAATGTCTGACTGTGAATCCATGACTTTCTGTCTGTATGGGATCTAAATTTTGTGGACGCTCTATCTGAAGAACTAATATACAGAATTTGTTAAAAATATATATTCCGGTTGTCCCTGGCATATATTGAGGCTGACACGTTTTTGGCGTAATCGCTCAACAGGTGCCGCTGCTAAACTGCATTTTTTTACGATTTACTCCATAGCTATATCTCAATAACTAATGCATTGATATCTATATAATTTCAGATTCAGTTATTTCCTGACATGTGTTGATACTGCTTGCATTTTGGTGTAAATCGTTCACATTGCTATGCTACATTTTTCAACATTTTTGTGATTGTTCTATCACAAGAACTAATGCACGGAATGTTAAAATATGTATATTCAGATAGTTCCTGATATATTTTGATGTTGATTAATTTTTTTCTATAAATCTCTCAACAGATGGTGCTACTATGCTGCATTTTTTATGGTTTACATAACAGCTCTATCTCAATAACTAATTAATGAATTTCCGTCAAACTTTAGATTAAGTTAGTCCTTAACATGAATTGATGTTGTTTACATTTTGTTGTAAATCACTCGACAGGTGACGCTGCTATACTTTATTTTCACGATTTCCACAATATCTCTATGTCAACAATTGCACGGAATTTCATGAAACTTCAGATTTGGTAAATCCGTGATATGAACTAGTTCTGTTTATATTTTGGTGTCAATCGTCTAACAGGCGTTACTATGCTGAATTTTTCCGGATTCCTCCAATAGCTCTATCTCAAGAATTAATTCACGAATTTTCATCAAACTTCAAATTCAGGTATAGTTTAATAAATATTGCTGTTTATGTGGCGCTTTTTTGTTGCAATTTTCCCGATGTTCACAATAATCTTACTTCAAGACTAATGCACAGAATTTCATATTTTTCAGAATTCTCATAATGAACATAGATTGTCGTGTGTTAGTAATATCAAATCTTTGTATTGTCACATTCGACTAGTTTTAAAAATATTTCTGAATAATACTAAATGAAAAACTATAACATATACGAAAATTGCAAATTTTTGCTAGATTAAACTAGTCAGATAGGGCAATCTCAAAACTTTCTTCCATCTCATAGGGGGAACTGGGGGACATTGATACAGCTTTTTTCAAAAAAACATTTTGGTGTCTGGAAAGCAGAAATTTCAAGTTATTTTTGCATGTGATGTCAGCAAAACTTGTGTAGTGTGTTATAAAAATGTACAATCGTTGTTTCATATATTATTTTTGCATGTAATTTAAAAAAAATCAAAAAAAGTAATTTGTATCAATGTGCCCCATCCCCGGGGCAGATAGTTACTCTTTGACACGTCTGGGAAAAATGGACATAAAATAACACCAATGCATATTTTTCAAAGATAAATAGTTAGCAAACCATTTTATATATTTTTATAGACATTAAAATCGCATACAAATTATTTGTAAGCAATATTAAAGCAATCAAAATGAAATGTATAATGACCTGATGTTCTCGCTGTTCCTTGTCTGTTTGTTGGCTGTGGTAACTTTGTCATATCTGTCACTTTAACCCCAGAATTATCTTCTTTCTTAGGAAAGGTGAAAGAAATACCAGATTTTCTGTTTATAATCCGGTTTACAAACAGAAAATAAAGATTAATTGTATTAAAAATTATGTTCATAATATAATTATCCTGTACTGTTCTGCAGCTTGTTTCTCTTACTTAACATTTCTCATGTCGATAATACTTTTTTCTCTGGAGAATCGATGTAAATTTGAGATTTGCCAGGCTGCCGTCCATTTCTTTTGTTAATTCTTCTAGCACTAGATATTGTGTAAGTTTGTACGTCTTCTGTTTGCAAAAATACTATAAAATGTTCTAATATAAAGAAATTAGAGTTATTTCACTTCAATAAAAACTAATAGTAGAAATTTTTGACGTAAAATGGTTGAATTAAGGAGTGTATGGTAAAAAAAAAAAAAAATTAAAGGTAATGAAAAAGTGAACTAGAAAAGGATTTAGGTTGTATCAATGTGCTCCGACAAAGACTGTATCAATGTGCATCATACAGCCATTTTGAATAAAATGAGTCGCAAATCCAACACTTCATAATTTATCTAACAATAAAGAATGAGGAACTGATAAAGAGTAGCTTTACTTGCCAGGGAGGGTATTCTTTTTGGTTTAAAATACTGGAACAGTTGCATAATACCATTTAAATGGTAAAACTCAAATTTACTTTTGAGCTACAAAAACAATTAATCACCCATCCCATTTCATCAAACTATTGAATCATTCCAAAACTTTCTGTTTGTAGTTAATTTCACTAGTATCACCTTTTGGAGCTGTTGTGAAACTTCCTGTAATGATCCTGTGTGCTGTACAGGGGGTGTATCAATGTGCCCCAAGTATCAATGTACCCCAGTTCCCCCTACATGTTAATATTTCCTGAAAAATGCAGCATAAAAGCTCTAATTGTTAAAGGATTTATACTGAAATATAATCAGCAAAAACTTACGTCAACTTCTAACTGAATCTGAAGATTGGTTAAAATCCGTGCATTAATTTCTGAGATAAATCTATTGCGGGAATTTTAAACAATTCTGTATGACAGCGCCACCTGTTGGATGATGCTCGAGGTGGTGCTCGATGACAACGAGAACTTATAAGGAAAAATTTTTATTTAACACTAAATTCATCTGAAGTTTGATGAAAATCCATGGATTAGTTCTTGAGATACAGCTATTACGATATCGTGCAAAATGCAGCATAATAGCAACTACACAAAAATCTAAACATCATTGACTAACTGAATGTAAAGTTTTATAAAAATCCGTGCATTAGTTTTTTAGATAGAGATATTGCGGAAATAGTAGAAAATGCAGCATAGCAGCGCCATCTGTCGAACAATATACACCAAAAACTAATTAGCTCAAATTTATGTCATGGCCTAAATGAATCTTAAGTTTATTGAGTTCTGGAGATAGAGAGCCCACAGAATTTTTGCCGCATGCAAACTCAGAGTGACATGCAGACATTTTTAAAAATCTCTCAAATCGTGTTCAGAACCTTTTAAAACATGCGAATCCATCCGAAACAGGACGTTAAAGTATTTCACTTTCCAATACTTTCTTCTTGTAAAGACAGAAGAAAATAAATCATATTGTACAAAACATGGACTCCCAATAACAGCTAGTAAAGAAGAAAAGATCTAATAATTGTAGTATGCACACCGACTCCAAAGAAGAGATAAACGATTCAAAATTGACTAAAACCAAATATTATTGGTTCAAACAGATTTTCATGTGCGGTTTTTAATACTTTAACGGTTAGGAAATTGTTATTCTATAAAATAACTAGTTAAATCGTAGAATATAAGAATTTTACAGACTTTAACGGACTTGGTTAGTTATTTTATGAAATAACCAGGAATTTTATGAAAAAAACCAATTATACGCTTTAACGGTAACATATATATTTGTTTGTGGCAAAGAAGTCATCCTCGGTTTAGTAACATTCTACCGCAAGAGAGCTCTGTAATTGCAATTTCTATGTAATTTTCATTATTGTACCATCCAAAAGTGCATGAGGTCATGCATAGAATTAAACCATTTTTTATGTTGTTGGCTACAGTCAATAGGTTCTCTCTGAATATAAAAAAAAAATCCGAAGACCAATTTTTTGTATGACTTTGGGTATGACCTGCAGGCTCTCCCTGTATTAAAAAAATATCCCAGGAAAGGACGCTGTGTTAGAGTTTTATGTTAATTTTCTAAGTCTTCGTAGTTTTGGTGTAATTCAGCGATTTGCAGTCAATTGCTCGTGCTGCGATGGGTCTTGCGAAACTCGGATTTTGCGAAGCGTGCTATTCGCAAAGAGCATAACAAAACGAAAAACGTATATTTTAATAAATATGATCCAGATTAACTCGTTTTTACTCCAGTTATCTAACTGAAGCAGAAATTGAACACGAGAATGAAATTTGGTGTAGTATAGACTTATAATATTGATGTATTAACATACGTAACTATTTTTTGAAATGTTAAGATGTATGAGATAGAAGAAAATTTTGGAATTGGCACATCTAACTGAATTTTTAGTCTGTTAGACCTCGAATAAAGGAAATTTGAACAATAAAAACACAAAAATTTATCCTTTTAAAACTAAAATAAAATAAAACAGTTTGATACAATATTTTCATAAAATGGCTCAAGTATTGATATATACAACTAGAATAAACATCGTCTACTTTATTTTCTTTAATTTATTTATACATGCAGTAATATTTTAGTATGATGTTTCTAACTAATCATCAAAATATGTTACATTTGTTGAATAAATTACGATGCATATTAAAACGAATTCCACAGGAATTAATTTCAAAGAGGTTTAAATTACATTATTGTAAATTAGGAAACACAATCTGATTCGAAGCAAACAATTTCTAATGTGGATACATAACATTGAATCACATTTTTATTAATAATTCGTCTTCTTCCTGTAGTTGTATCAAATGAAATATAGATTAGACGTATTTTAATGACTACGTTGGATTTCTAAGATAAAACCCTTCCACAAAAGGGTTATTTTTAGAAATAAATGAGGGAGAAAACCAATATGTTTGTAAAAAGTTAAACATAAAATATAAATAATAATTGTTTCGAAAGTGTGACGGAATGGACAACAGGAAACTTTCGAATTCAATTTTAATGCTTTGTATCACCTCGTTGCATATGTGTTAGATGTCGTAAATTCAATGTTACTTCCACAGTTGCTATAAAATGTGAATAAATTCACTACTACCAAGTCTCACCACCGCAGCAAATGTAAAATAGTCAATTTATTTTTCATGCCGAAGTTTTATACATAATTTAAGAAGTTTTTAACTCTATCACCATTAAGAATTTTACAAAAAAATATTGTAAAGTTAAAAACATGTGGAAATCTTATAAAAAAGTTCTTTACAGATGTAAATTTGCGTATGACTATAATGCTCTAACTTATCATGCCGAAGTTTCATTCATCATTTGAAAAATGCCATATAGTTACTTCTTAAATGAACTTTGTAATTTTATTAAATAAGAAAGGCTGGATATAATTAAAAATAATCTGTTTGCCAATTTCAGGTCATTAACATGAATATTTTTTATTTGAAAATTGAAAATCTTTAGGAGAAGTGTGTAGTTTTCTGTTAATTGCAGATGAGAAAATAGTGCTTTTTTGTTGACAAAGTCTTTCATTTTCATGTATTATAAAGTTTATAAATATTATTTTTACACTCTTAAAATAGACGCATTGTAACACTCGAGTAAATATTTTTTGAATCCGTCTTGTTCAATCACAAAGTATTCAACAATTCGGTGAATTCAGGTTATATTAGTTTTTAGAACATGATTTCGTTAAAACAGGCATAAACAAAAATCACAGCTTGTTTTTTACAATATTATATTTAGAATAGACTTCTGAAACTTATATTTATGACAAAGTTCCTCTGCGTGCCATGTTATAAAGATATTTTATAATTAAACTTAAAATACATCTTACACGAACAACTTGAGTCAGAAAAATGCAATTAGAAGTTTGAAAAAAAATATTTCCAATTAGCGAGATACAAAGTGTTTCTTTTTTACATCCAGATAAATTGATTTCACATTACCATTGTCCATTTTTGAGATTAAATAAAGTAACGCATAGATTGTTAATGTTTTATCTTTTTCTTCATTGTAACACGATTTTAAAAAAAATTAAATATAATTTGCGATTAATCTGCACGATTAATGAAAACATTTTTATATATATTTATGAAAAAGAAAACTTTCAGTCGAACATTTACGCTGCAGAACGATCAATGGTAACGTGAAAAGAAAATCACAAATTTATTAAAATTGTTTACAGTTTGTTTTAAAGGCAAAAAACTAAACAAACTTTAAAATAAAATTATAATGATCAACGTTTCTGTCACCATCACCAGAAAAGTGTTGTTGCATTCTTTAATATTAATGTTTATTTAGTTTTTAAATTTACATCATTCTGTATACACTATTTAGTAAACATATGATTCTTTTTTTCTCACGTTAACATTTAAGAAAAACTTTGTCGGGATTGATTTAAGCTTTTGAAAGTTAACAGAAAGAGTTGATAATGTTTAAACGAACTAGCTGTATCAAATAGAAATAGATAAATCAACCTTTCGGAAAATAAATATTTAAATGTCGTCTATTTAAAAAAAAAAGTCATGAATTAAAACTGAAACCTTTCGTTTCTTCTTTGTGTCTATTTGTTTGATGAGCAATAAATTTTTATTATAATTGTTTTTTTCTTTTTACTTTTAACCCTCCAAGCGTTTGGCCTGTAATATTCCGTACACTAAGCTCCAGTTTTCACTGCAATGTAAGCAATGTTTAAGATATTATAATTCTATAAATTTAATGAATTTTCAAAGCATTGAAGAATGATTAAGACTCCCAAGGATTACATTTATATTCCTAAATATGATTTATTATGTAATATTGAAAGAATCATATTTTATTAGCAATTAAGACAAAATGCAGAGAAAACAACATTACAAATTTACCCATTTGCAAGACACTTGGAGGGTTAAACATGTAGGTAGATAAAATAAAACGTTTATAGCATCAAATCACACTTATTTGTTGCAAAGATTTATACATATTATTAAAGTTAATAACCGAACAATATTTATTTATAAGAAATTAGATTTACTATTAGATTTGCTTTTTGAAATAAATTTCAATTACTCAAGAGAACTATAAAAATGTAAAAGTTTTTATGCATTGTTTTTATCGATTATATTTTTCTTCGGAATGTTTTAAATAGTACCTTTCAGTGGGACATAAAAAAAATTCGTTTCTATTTCTATCTAAAAGATGTAGATATTTGAAATAAACTCCTCTGTGTTAGTATATGTTATTCATGTGTTTGATTGTACGAGTATCTACTGTATACAAAAGGAGTAACCGTACAATAATTGTATGAAATTTAAAATACTGAAACTCGGTAAACCATGCAAGGTCTTTGACTTCCATAAAAAAAAATGAACTTAATATTTTCCATAAATTTTGCTACTCATCGCGGACACTGACAAAGGAATTAATTGTTCTTGTTGTAGATTTGGTTTATTTGAATTATATACATGGTATATATTATATATATACATATATATATATATATATATATATTAAAATAGTTTTATTGATTGAACATCTGGAAATCCTCTTTTTTACACTGTTTTGTGTTTTATTGCCGCATCATATTGCGTGTTTTAGCCTATGTAGTGTGAATAAACTCAAAAACAAATTTCATGTCTGCAGAGAAACAAAAATATTTATGTAAAATATTAGATACTTTAAGTAGCTATTGAGTTTTCTTAAACACTTCAGATTAATTGCGATTTAATATATTTTGTATCACTTTCACAAAATTAGCTGCCATGTCGACTCTTTATAAAGCATCTCTTAGTAAGATGGTACTCCGTTCAATAAGAACATTTTTGTTTCCTAATTTATACATCCCTTATAATGTACAATGCGTACAATGCTTTTATAAATGTTACGAGCAATTTTAAACCTTACTTACATGCAACATTTTCTAGAAACAGTATCTTTTTTATTATTTAGAGACGGAAAAATTTCCAGTGACAGAACTTTCTACAACTAAAGAAGTGAAAAGGTTTATAGCTGCTAAATGTGGTTGACCAATATTACCAATCAAAATATGGTTAATGGTCAAAGTTTCAAGTTTTGCGCGAAGTTATAAAATTATGTGGCAAAAATAAACGTAACTGAAAGGAAGCTGAGATACTCATTTATTTAAAATTGTGTAACTAAGTCACTATCTTTGCAAATTTGGTTTGTATGTAGTAATTTATACTTTTGTAATAGCAAAGCGTCATTAACTTTGTTCTTATTGGAACATAAAGTATACAGTTGTTGTTTCTATTAACATTAATTTGGTAAAACATTTAATTTCTAGCAAAATCTACATTCAATCTAATTAATAAATGGCATTATATTCTACAATCAAATATTTATTTTGTCTTTACCACTTGGTTCACTTTTGTGTACACTCTACGTGTAGAGGGCTATATAAAAATTTTCAAACACTTTATATTTTATGTGTGCTTTCTAAAATCATTTTTCACCTGTATTGTTATTATTATTGTTATTATTATTATTATTATCCTTTAGTATGTTATCTTCTCCATTTTTACAACGTCTAGTATATTGTTTGTATTATTTTCAACACAAAAATAACAAATAAATTTAATTATCATTCAAACCTAAATAAAATGCAATGAAACGCTCAAATGCAATGAATGTTCAAATATAAATATATATATATACGATAGATATATCTACTGAAATGTAGCTGAAATTAACTTTTTTGTATGATATTTATACATTTAAATACATTTTTTGTCCGTAAAAAGCTTTACTAAGAGAGAATCTGAAAGGGAAAAATATGTGCATTGTTATAAATCACTGAAATAAAACAAAAATAAAAAACACTCTTTAGCTTCTGCATTTATTTAGAAAATTTCAAAAGATAAATGAAATGAAATTGGAATGAAATGTAAAATTATGATAAGTCGCAGATTCTTCAAAAAAAAAGTATTTACAAAAATGAATGCAAAACAAAAAAAAAAGCTATTAAGAGAAAACTATTATTTTTACAACATCCAACAATAATATAATAAAAACATTTCATAGATTTTCACAGCTTTTAATATGTTTTATTTAAGATTCATTCAAGAAAACCTTTAAAGTACATTTTTCATAAATGCTATGCAAAAAGATTTGACCTTAGGATAAAGCATAAAAGAAAAAGTAATGAAAAGCATATAAGTAATAGAAAGAATTTTTTCAGTGGAAAAGTTTAAAGAAATGAATTTTTTTGTGTTTGTGTAAACTGAAAACATTTAAACTGATTTCTTTACATTACGTAGTATAGTGAAGAATACTAACTGAATAACGAGTTTTAGAAATAAAATCTGCGTAAATATTTTCTGCTGAAACTTTTATGCATTGAAAACTTTTTTCATTATACATAGAAACATATAAATATTATATTTATATTGAAATCCTTAAGTTTGAAACTAAAAAAATACATGTTTCTATTAAAAGAATTTGTACGCAAGAAGTTCCCGAAAGTAAAAACTTGCAATTTAAATAAAAAATAATTAATTGCTCTTTCAATTATTTTTTTGGCTTAAAAATTAAAACTTAAAGGATATATTACAACTGTTTTTTTTCTCTTTTGACAGTTTTATGTTTAAATTTTAATTTCTAGACAATTATACAAAAAAATATATTTACATAATTATGCACTATAATTATTTGACATGGCTAAACGTTATTTTTAATTAAGTACATATATATGGCCGCCGCTTAAAAAAGAGGTAACTGCCAGTAATTTCTTATAGAAATTACTTTGTGTAATATAAAGAAATTAACCCATTAACGCGCAGCGTCCTCGTTTGAAGACGGTTACAAAAACAGGAAGAAAGCGGTTTTCCCACCAGTAAAGAGGAAGAAAAATGTATACCTTATTTCACGAGACAGAATCCTTGATAAATTTAGATAAAAGTTAATTTGCTTTTAAAAGTGGTGGGAAATACAAAATTTAAATTTTAGCGAAGAAAATAATCCGGGCGTTAATGGGTTAAAGAAAGTGCATTTCTCTGTAAAGAAATACTGGTTATTAACACGTTTTTTGATCGCGTTTTTTCCTTACCACTCGTCATCCTGTATAAGTATGAGCGCATGGCAAATTTCACAACATATGCGGTTCTATACATATAATATTTTTATCGTAAACACTTTTAATTACATATACAGTTACATCTAAACTGTGGATATGTACAATTCATAAAAAAAATATATACATTTTTAAAAACACAAAAACAGAATTGAAAATTATGAGTATTGTGTGAGAGAAATTTGTTTATTAAGTTTAAAATATTATCTAAAATTTAAATTAATAGTATGAAATAAATGTGTTTGAATTGATACTTTTCATTCATATAATGTGAATGCATTTTATTAGAAATTATAGATTTAAAACTCGATGGAAAAAAATTAAAGGATTTTGATAGCTAATGCAAGTTTAAACAGAGATCGATAAAGTCAGGTGTGCAAAAATCTAGGCGCCAGCAGGCAGTTTCTCACCACAAAATTTATTTCTTTCTTTTTCGTCTAATATATCGAGTAAAATTCCGGCTAGAATGCTATTAAATTTCGAGCGAAAACAACTTTAAAATTTTAGTGGTGAGAGACTACCCTCTGGCGCCTAGATTTTTGCACCGCTGGTTAAAGATTTCTTTATATATGGCTTTCCGCAACAGACATTTTAGTACATTTATTATGCATGCGAAATTTTTCTTAAAATATATAAAGCAGTGACATTTTAAAGAAAGTTTGGACGTTTATACTGATATTATTTTAGAATTCAGTGCATTTTTGTATATATTTTAAAGCTGTTTTTGATACTAGATAAATATAAAATAGATTAATGTGAAATAGAAATGGTAACATAAAAGAGAGTTCATTAGAAATGTGGAAATCTAGCAACATCTGTTCTTTTAAAATCTATTTAAAAATTTTTGAATTTGAGATATTTATCTTTTAAATGACGAAAAGTTTCTCAGTAACACATGTCACAAAAAAGAGAGACAAAAATCAACTATCTTATATAAAAATTACCAAAACTCTTCAAAATAAATGAATTTATCATGCTTTACACTGAGAAATATAACACTTTCAAACCTCAGAGAATCGATGTTTTCATTTTGTTATGATACATTTTGTTTCAAATATGAACACACAATGCTTTCAATTTTGAAATATCAAAAATACTTAGTATCTTACTTTTTTTTGAAATAAGAAGACCCAATTTTTTCGATTCCAAAATACCCAAAAATACACAGTTTCATACATTTTGTTTCAAATATAAAGACCCAACGCTTTCAATTTTAAAATACCAAAAATATTAAGTTTCATTCTTTTTGTTTCAAATATGATGACACAATGATTTAAATTCTGAAATACCAAAAATACTCAGTTTCATACTTTTTGTTCCAAATATGAAGACCCAATGCTTTAATTTCTGAAATACCAAAAATACTCAGTTTCATGTGTTTTGTTTCAAATATAATGGCCGAATGCTTTCAAATCTGAAATATAAAAAATAGTCAGTGTCATACTTTTTGTTTCAAATATGAAGGCCCAATGCTTTAAATTTTAAAATACCAAAAATACTCAGTTTCATACTTTTTGTTTCAAATATGAAAACATAATACTTTCACTTCTGAAATACCAAAAATACTCAGTTTCATACTTTTTGTTTCAAATATAAAGACCCAATGCTTTCAATTCTGAAATACCAAAAATACCCAGTTTCATACTTTTTGTTTCAAATATGAAGACCCAATGCTTTCATTTCTTAAATACCAACAAATAATTCAGTTTTATAATTTTTGTTTCAAATATGAAGACCCAATGCTTTTATTTCTTAAATACCAACAAATAATTCAGTTTCATACTTTTTGTTTCAAATATAAAGACCCAATTCTTTCAATTTGGAAATACCAAAAATACTCAGTTTCATATTTTTTGTTTCAGTTATGAAGACCCAAAGCTTTCAGTTCTGAAATAGCATAAAATACTCAGTTTCATACTTTTTGTTTCAAATATGAAGACCCAATGCTTTTATTTCTGAAATACCAAAAATATTCAGTTTCATACTTTTTGTTTCAAATATAAAGACCCAATGCTTTCATTTCAGAACAAAAAAATACTCAGTTTCATATTTTTTGTTTCAGTTATGAAGACCCAAAGCTTTCAGTTCTGAAATAGCATAAAATACTCAGTTTCATACTTTTTGTTTCAAATATGAAGACCCAATGCTTTTATTTCTGAAATACCAAAAATATTCAGTTTCATACTTTTTGTTTCAAATATAAAGACCCAATGCTTTCATTTCAGAACAAAAAATACTCAGTTTCATACTTTTTGTTTCAAATATAAAGACCCAATGCTTTCAATTGTGAAATACCAAAAATACCCAGTTTCATACTTTTTGTTTCAAATATGAAGACCCAATGCTTTCATTTCTTAAATACATACAAATAATTCACTTTTATACTTTTTGTTTTAAATATGAAGACCCAATGCTTTCAATTTTGAAATACCAAAAATACTGTTTCATACTTTTTGTTTCAAATATAAAGACCCAATTCTTTCAATTCGGAAATACCAAAATTACTCAGTTTCATATTTT
The DNA here is from genome assembly GCA_964019185.1 of Maratus speculifer. NCBI lineage: Eukaryota > Metazoa > Arthropoda > Arachnida > Araneae > Salticidae > Maratus > Maratus speculifer. Next base: position 264,313,765 of record OZ025291.1, on the reverse strand, counting down.
TTGTTTCAGTTATGAAGACCCAATGCTTTCAATTCTGAAATAGCATAAAATACTCAGTTTCATACTTTTTGTTTCAAATATGAAGACCCAATGCTTTTATTTCTGAAATACCAAAAATATTCAGTTTCATACTTTTTGTTTCAAATATAAAGACCCAATGCTTTCATTTCTGAACAAAAAATACTCAGTTTCATACTTTTGTTTCAAATATGAAGACTCAATGCTTTGGATTCTTAAATGCCAAAAAAACTCAGTTTTATACTTTTCCTTTCAAATATGAAGACCCAATGCTTTCAATTTTGAAATACCAAAAATACTCAGTGTGATGTAGAATCACATATAGTTTTCTTAAATTTTACATTTTTCTAAATTACAGTTAAAGCTAATCTTTAATTAAATATCTAGTTTATCTTAATGTTTTATTTCGATCCCACAATAACTTTCCGTTCAAAAGAAAAGAAAGAAAAACATCTAGCATCTGCTTTATTACTGATAAACGGCTGTCAGATAAAGAGAATTCATTAAGATGCGTATTTCACCCTTGCTGGAAACAAATAAAAAAAGAACAAAGATATGCTTTGCTTGCGGTCAGTAAAATCGCTTTTCTCTCTGCTTAATTGTGATTCTAACTTATTCGTTAGGTAATAATCTTTCCTTGTGCATGCCACATTATTGTGTCTTTCATAAATTCTCCCAAAACAGAGTCCTAACGTACGAATTGGCGCGAATTCTTTTTGGCGTATTTTTTTAGGACTGCCCATTTCTGGTTGCCCTGTATTAAATTCAAAATCATCTTAATTGTTTAAAGCGTAACAGAAAATTTCATGGTTATGATATCATTCACTTTTCATATGCTCCTTTTCGCCAATTCTGGATGCCAATGTGTGAATTCTGAATGAGAAAATTCAATTGCCTCTCTCTCGCTTCATGCACTCAGTCATGTAACAAAGGTCTCTTGAAAAATGGTTACAGGCACCATCCCTAATTATTTCAGTAAGAAATGATTTAATTTTTATAACTCTACCTTAAATAAACAAAGTTCTCAAAAGGCATTTATTTTATTGATCACAGCCTACAACTCTAGCGAATGCATTTTTTTGAAAAGAACCTGGTCGCAATACTTTAAAATACAGATCTCCACTACAGAAACTATGATATATGTGATGTAGAATCACATATAGTTTTCTTAAATTTTACATTTTTCTAAATTACAGTTAAAGCTAATCTTTAATTAAATATCTAGTTTATCTTAATGTTTTATTTCGATCCCACAATAACTTTCCGTTCAAAAGAAAAGAAAGAAAAACATCTAGCATCTGCTTTATTACTGATAAACGGCTGTCAGATAAAGAGAATTCATTAAGATGCGTATTTCACCCTTGCTGGAAACAAATAAAAAAAGAACAAAGATATGCTTTGCTTGCGGTCAGTAAAATCGCTTTTCTCTCTGCTTAATTGTGATTCTAACTTATTCGTTAGGTAATAATCTTTCCTTGTGCATGCCACATTATTGTGTCTTTCATAAATTCTCCCAAAACAGAGTCCTAACGTACGAATTGGCGCGAATTCTTTTTGGCGTATTTTTTTAGGACTGCCCATTTCTGGTTGCCCTGTATTAAATTCAAAATCATCTTAATTGTTTAAAGCGTAACAGAAAATTTCATGGTTATGATATCATTCACTTTTCATATGCTCCTTTTCGCCAATTCTGGATGCCAATGTGTGAATTCTGAATGAGAAAATTCAATTGCCTCTCTCTCGCTTCATGCACTCAGTCATGTAACAAAGGTCTCTTGAAAAATGGTTACAGGCACCATCCCTAATTATTTCAGTAAGAAATGATTTAATTTTTATAACTCTACCTTAAATAAACAAAGTTCTCAAAAGGCATTTATTTTATTGATCACAGCCTACAACTCTAGCGAATGCATTTTTTTGAAAAGAACCTGGTCGCAATACTTTAAAATACAGATCTCCACTACAGAAACTATGGTGCCTACACCAGGCATTCGCAACTTTTTCAAACATCGAGGGATGGTGCCTGCTGTTATTTGCCTGCTTTTTATTTGCCTGCCAGATTTTTCCGGACTATTTATTTTCCTGAATACAATAAATGTGAACTATTAACGTCAGTCTTCAAGTATTTTCGAACGACTATTTCCTCGTCAGATAAGTCCTGCTTATGTTTGTGAATCATTACATAAGTGCTCCCTTCCTTCGCAGACTGTTGTGTGAAATATGCCTATGCTCCGGTGAATTATTGCCGCCGGATTTTTCTTGCTGGACATTATAGAGTTGGATTATAGTGCCAATTTCTCTTTTACTTGAGCGAGTGATTCTTCTGATCGGGACGTTTCGTGATGATGGGTGCTTCGCTTCCGCTCGTTAAATTTTCCCCTGCCGATGTAGGCCTAAGAATCTACGACTGGCGATTTGTGACTCTTATTTCACCTCCGTTAAATCAACAATGTCACGCTCACTGACATAATGTTTTTATTTCATCTTAGCGGTGTACTTCAGTGACGATTTCATATGCTCTCGACTAAAGTGACACAGAATTTCGTGTTTGACGTTTAAATTCTTCGTCATTCGTCGATAATATGATCTTCACATTGGATTTATTCTTTAAATTTTTGGATGCTGACACTGATGTTTTTCACAAAAATAATTACATGCGCTATACTATTAAAAAAAAACCCTTAAAACTACAGCATTGATCAATTTTGTGTCTGTAATTTTGTGCGCTATTGAACGTTTATTTTTACGATAATACTGTTACAAGTTTATTTGTAGTAGTTGAAAGTAAAAAAAAAAAAAATGAGTGAAGAAGACATTCATTGATAAATATTTACAGCATAAATTTCGCAGATGAGAAAGTGTATGCTTTTATATTTAATAGGTTAAATCTCAATTTCTATTTTAATTATATGATATTTTTATTTTAAAAAAAAATTATGTTGAGTAATTTTCAACCATTTTTAGTTTATTATGTATTAGTTTTTCTGTGCTCTAATTGAATTTCTTTAAATACGAACAGTTATAAATGATTTTAGATTGTCTTGAAACATTTCACAGCTTTACAAGTGCTATTTAAAAACTATGATACAAACGATAGCATGATAAAATTATATTTTTCAAATATCTAAGTACTTATTGCTGTGCACTTTTTGCTGAAAGTCGTTTGAGAAATATCAAGACAGTTTATTACTTTTTAAAGAAATTATTTTTATAATTTCCATTATTAATTAATGACTATATATTTTGTTTATTTTTTTAATACAGTTATTTTTGAAGTGTTATAAATTGACGTATATTCCGTTTTCTTTTTCATAAATTTTATATTATATTTCCATGTAGATGAAAAAGTTCTAGGTAAGTTAATGGTGCATCTCTTTTTCCTATAAAAAATAAGGCATGATGTTGTCGGGTTGCAACCATTATTTTTTTAATATGAGGTTTATATAAAAGAAACAATACAGAGAAAGATGCATGTGAATACTGGTTATACAATAAGGATGTATGCACCTTCATATATTATTGACAGTGGGCTCATTTTCAGATAAATAAAATTTTATCGTTTGAATCACATGCCATGTGCACATGACATAAATAATAATAATGATGCATGCATAATCGAATTATAAATTCATGTATCAAAAAATATATTATTACATTTTATCCTACTTTTCTTTCCTGATTTTTTTTCACTTTAAAGGTAAGTTGTGCTTTATATTGTTTGTACAGTAATTTTATTGGGAGATTGTTTTTATTTGTGCAAAGACTAGCCATGTTCTTATTTGCATAATTAAACCTATCTAACATCTTAATATTCTTAAAGTGTGTGCATTGTTTATATCTGTTCGAGTAGAATTATTTTTACACTCTAGTCTGCAAAAAAAAAAAAAAAAAAAAAAAAAAAAAAAAAAAAAAAAAAAAAGATGAATAAGATACAGTATGATATTGAATAAGATACAGTATGAATCATTATTTTCGTCAATTAGATTAGCTAATAAAAACTTCAATTTTAGGAGTGTTAAAAAAAAAAATAATAAAAAAAAATTTGATAAATTCCTTAATATTTATTATGATATTTCTTACGCATTTCATATAGGATATAAACAGTGCATTAAAACAAAATATCGTCTTAACTAAAGTGACTAATTTCCCCCCTTCTAATTTATTTTAAGACTTTTTATACATATGTCCAGTGTTTGTTTTTCCTATTTGCACCCCACTTGCAAAAATATTTCGTTAGAGAGGGTCCAGTTTTCTAATATTTAAATAAATATTGAGATTTTTTTTTCATGCTTTTTCACTTTTATAAATGTAAAACACAATTTTGATTAGTTTATGGATAGACATTTATTTTAAATTTTTAGCATCTATTTAAAAATATTCTCACATATAGCTGCTTTTATTATATTGCATTGTAGATAGGTCCATTTTTTTAATAATCAGATACTGTGCTCGTTTGTTTATTTTCGTATTTTTATAATTTAGGATATAAATTGTTTATAATGACTAAAAAAAGGTCACGTAAATTGACACAAGATCCATCTGTTGTGTTTAACTTTAAGTTTAGACCTGATGCAAAACAGGTAATGTCTTTTAAAACTAATATGGATTCTGAAACAATTGGTTTAGATTCTAATTCTTTTGAGATTTCATGTTTGAGTAGTTTAAAGGATTCTATTAACAGATATTCTAAATCTGTTGTTTTGGATGTTCAGAAATTAATTGATCCTATTTCAAATGAGAATAACCCAGAACTTATGGCAAAATTTAATTCCTATCAAAAAGAAATTGAATTAAAATTTAATATTTTAAGTGATTTGGTGTGTAGTGTTCAATCTGAGTGGACTGTTTTACAAAAAAATAACGACCAGTTACATAGGTTAAATGAGCTGTTGTTCGAAAAAGTAAGAACACTGAACTCGTCCAAACAGTCTATGCATAATGAGATAGCTATTCAATGCGACATTGATGAATCTAAATTGGATGAACCCCTTAATGTTATTAAAGATAAGGAATGTAATTCTAATGGGAAAGATTTGGCCAAATTTTTAGATAAAGATGAATCTGAAACACACATAAATTCTGGTACAAATAACTCTGAATTATCAAAAGACAAAAATACTGATCTTATTTCAATACCGGATTACATCCTAAATTTATGTGAGCACAAAAATCAAGTTAGAGATCTATCTGACTGCACAAAAATAATTCTGTTGGGTCTTGATGACAATATAGGTATACCAGATATTATGATAGCTATAAATGAAAAGATTGGCAGTACCATTCCTTCCATTAACTTTGAAAGAAAGCATAAATTAAGACAGGGATTAAAATATAACTGGACAATTAGTGTTACATCATGGATAGCTGACCTCTTAATTCAACATGGAAAATTAAATATTAATTCTGTTGACTACACTGTCAGGCCATTTATTAACATAAAACGTTGCTTTCATTGCCAACAAATTGGCCACCAGGCAAAATTTTGTGCATATGATTTGGCATGTGCTAATTGTGGTGAATCACACACTTCAGATAATTGTAAAAATGCTTCAAGATGCATTAACTGCATCGCACATAACCGTGCTTACAACAAGTTTTTCGACATAAATCACCCTGCTTTTTCCACTTGCTGTAATACATTTAAATTTTATTTCAAGCAAAAACAAGCTTTTAATCACTCTAAAATATAACGTAAATATTCAACACTTCTTCAGGTATGCTATTTCATGTATATTTAGTTATTTACATATTTTGTTGGTTACCTTCAGGTGATACTTGGATTTCTCCGCTCTTTTACACAGTCTTTTTTTTTTACATCGTTAACCTTTTTATTCATAACACAAACATAAAGCATTAATAATTATTTTTTTCATACACTGTTCTTTCGTAGATATATTTTTTCATATGGTGTACACATTTTAATACATTGTTATTTAAAGATTACTTTCAATCATTTCATGATTTACATTTTTCGGGCATTGTTCATATCTCTGATTCTCTTTCATTCAACTGTTTCGTGAGCTCAGGAATAGATGAATGATTCAAAATTTCACATTTTTGATTTATTGATAGTTTTCTTCTGGTGGTTAAGCCCTAATTATCAGTAAGACTTCTGCGGTGAATCTTAAATGTTTGTTTACACAATTTATTTTTCTTTATTTGTATCTTTCGCGATAGATAAAAAAATTGCACATCTATTTTGTCTTAATTCGATGTAGCTACTCTATTTTTAGTAGGTCTGTGTAATTATCAATTGCACTTTTCTTTACACACAGTGTTAGTGCGAATGTTCACTAGTGTATCAATATTACAGTGGTGAAAGTTTTACAAAGTTCTTTTTCTTTTGATATACTTGTGGATATTTGCAACTGACTCACTTTTCATACAACTTCTCTTTGCATGCAGCAATTACAATGTTTTTATACAAAGTTTTTTTTACAATGGCAGTTTACAAAGGTATATATATCAGTACAAAAAACCCTGAACGGGTTAAAAGCTTGTGACGCAGCACTTTATCTTATATATCTAAGAATTTTAAATTTGGGACTTAAAACTAATGATATCAAAATTTATGTGACGCTATGCTATTAATTAATATATACATATATTAAAATTTAATTCATTAAGGTTTTATCAATTACATCTTTCATAAATTCAAAATATGAATCTTAAAAGATATGATATCAAAATTTAAGTGACGCCTTGACGAGGCTTTAAACAATGTTTTAAAATTCCATTTATTTATTTATTGTCTAAATACATTTTCATATCTAAACAATACTTTTCATTTTCCAATACACTGTTAAATACATCACTTTCATTGAATATATATAATGCACTGAAATGTATTTATTTGAATAAATAGATTTATCTTTTGGGCTACGCTATCCAAAATCAAAAATAACATTTGAATACATATTTTTTGCGTCATTGTATCTATTTGCATCTATTTAACTTACTTTGGATACAATGACGCAAAAAATATTTATTCAAACGTTATTTTTGATTTTGGATAGCGTAGCCCAAAAGATAAATCTATTTATTCAAATAAATACATTTCAGTGCATTATATATATTCAATGAAAGTGATGTATTTAACAGTGTATTGGAAAATGAAAAGTATTGTTTAGATATGAAAATGTATTTAGACAATAAATAAATAAATGGAATTTTAAAACATTGTTTAAAGCCTCGTCAAGGCGTCACTTAAATTTTGATATCATATCTTTTAAGATTCATATTTTGAATTTATGAAAGATGTAATTGATAAAACCTTAATGAATTAAATTTTAATATATGTATATATTAATTAATAGCATAGCGTCACATAAATTTTGATATCATTAGTTTTAAGTCCCAAATTTAAAATTCTTAGATATATAAGATAAAGTGCTGCGTCACAAGCTTTTAACCCGTTCAGGGTTTTTTGTACTGATATCAGTGCTTTTTTTAGGTTAATAATAAAAAGATAAAAACAAAAAATTAAAGACTAATGCAAAGAATTCATATTCATGATTTTTGATCACCTTTAATTACCCCTCCCCCACCCACTTAAAAAAAGATATTTCATATTGTATTATTAATATATGCTGTGCTACTTGATTTCGTTAAAAACAACTCTGTAGTAAAGTACGTTAGTATAAGATAAGAAAGTAATGTACATTCAGCACTGTATTTCTAAGAAAGGATTTCATAATCTATGCTGTATGTATCATTTCTCATTCTAGTTAACTATGTTTATTCTTTACACATGATGATACATATACTGCAGATGGATAATGATCAGGAATACAATATTCAGAATGTGCTGGAAAGTATTTCATAATCTATGCTGCGTGCATGAATCTTGTTAATTATGTTTCAACCTTTGTATAGGTTGGTAATATTGCAGATTGATTAAGACTATATCCGTTACAATATTCAGAATATGCTGGAAAGTGTTTCATAATCTATGTTGCACACAGGTTTTTCTTTCTTGTTAATTATGATTTGTTCTTTATATAGAGTGGTAAAATTACTGCAAATGGATTAAAATGATAGACTAACAATAATGAAAATGTGTTGGAAAGTGTTTCATAATCTATACTGTATGTGTAACTTTTCATTCTTGTTAGTTTATTTATGTTTTGCTGTTTGCACAAAACATATATAAACTAACAGGGGGGGGGGGGAGATTTGGATGGGAAGATTACTGTACAAAGATGAAACTGATAGGTTTAAAGCATTCAGAATAAAATGGAAAGTACATAAACATGTTTAATGGAAAATTTTTTACTCTCGTTAATTATGCTTTGTTTTTTTGCACAGAATGGTAAAATTATTGTACATGAATGACAATAAGTTTACAATATTCAGAATGAGTCAGAAAATGCATCATAATCGATGCAGTATGCATGACTCTTCGTTCCTGTTAGTTATGTTTTGTGGGGTCATCAAGGCTTCTTGTTAGTTATGTAAGGGGGGGGGGGGGAGTTTGTATCGGGTTTAAGATTTTATTAAAATTTCCATGCTCTAGTCTGTACCTATTTACATAATTTTTTTTTCTAAAAATCTTGATTTGGTTAATTTTTTTTTTTTTTTTTTTTTTTTCGGGTTTGAATTTTGATTCAGTTTGACTTGAATTGGAATTTTCAGGTTCTTGCCGAGTTGCATTTCAAGTACTAGTTTTCAATTCTGGTCAGTGGATGGGGACGGAAATTATTTTGTCTTTCTTGAACAGATTTTTATTTCCTAATTTTTTTATTTTACTTTTTTTTTTGGGGGGGGGGGGGAGGGATTGGATTGAGTTTCAGGTTATTCGGATCGGGTTTGAGATAGACTTCTATTGGAATTTCCATGATCTGGTCAATACATATCGACATAAATTGTTCCTTTTTTTTCTAAAATCTTGATTTGATTAAATTTTTTTTTTTTTTGGGGGGGGGGGGGGATTGAATCTGGTTTCAGATTGACTTCAAATGGAATTTTCAGGTTCTTGTTGAGTTGCATTTCAAGTATATTATTTTGTCGCAGATAAATTGGGTTACAATTGGATTTTTTTTTTTTTTTTTGGGGGGGGGGGGGGGGGGGTAGTGTTTGAACTGGGTTTAGGATAGATTTCAATTGAAATTCTTGTCGGTGTATGTGGACAGAAATTATTTGGTCTTTCTTGGACAGACTTGTGTTTCCATTGTTTTTTCCTTTTCGGGTTTGGATTAGGTTTCATGTTAACTTTCAGACTCTTGTCAATGTGTATCGGCAGAAATAATTTTCTCTTTTTCGGATTAGGTTAAGGTTCGATGGAAATTTTTTTCAGGTTTCAATCAGGTTCAATTCAAATTGAATTTTCAAGTTCTGGTCAGGTTGTGCTTTAATGGAAAATATTTTGTCCTGTATAGATACTGGGCTCCGGTTATATGGAATTTCCTTTTTCAGGTTCAGATTAGGTTTAAGATAGACTAATTGTAATTTCCAGATTTCTGATCACGCATATCTATGGAAATTAAGTTTTCTTTCCCAAATCGAGATATGGTCAGATAATTTTTTTTTTTTTTTTTTTGGGGGGGGGGGGTTGAATCTGGTTTCGGTTTGACTTCAAATGTAATTTTCAGGTTCTTGTTCAGTCGCATTTCAATGTATTTTATTTTGCAGCAGATAGATTGAGTTACTCTTGGAGGGATTTTTTTCTTTCTGGTTTTGGATTGTATAGGATAGATTTCAATAGGAATTTTTTGATTCTGGTCAGTGTATGTCAATGGAAATTATTTTGTCTTTCTTGGACAAATTTATCTTTCCATTAAATTTTTGTTGGTTTAGAATGGGGCTTCAGGATAACTTGTAGGTTCTTGTTGGCACACTTGTATAAAACCAAAAACTTTCTGCAAATTAATTTAATGTTGGGTGTAATTCGCATTTTTTGCGCAATTCATGGTCATCATTCGTGTTTTTTATGCGATTTATGAATGTAATTTGCATTTTTGAGCAATTTATGGACATAATTCGCAATTTTTATGCGATTAATGAATGTAATTTACATTTTACATGATTTATGGACGTAATTTGCTATTTTTATGCAATTCATAGACATAATTTGCGTTTTTTCAGCTTTCTGTTGATGAAATTTGTGTTTTTTTAATCGATTTATTGACGTTATTTATGTTTTTATAGGATTTATGAATGTAATTTGCTTTTTTTTACCAATTCTTGGATGTAATTCGCATTTTTTGTAATTTATGAACGTTATTAGTGTTTTTTTGCATGATTCATGGAAGTGATTTGCATTTTTTGAGTGATTTATGAATGTAATTCACGTTTTTATGCGTTTCATGGACGTAATTTGTGTTTTTTGAGCGATTCATGAATGTAATTTGCGTTTTTTATGCAATTCATGAATGCAAAACATTATTTGCTATTTTTATGCGATTTATAGACGTAATTTGCGTTTCAGCTTTCTGCTGCCAAAATTAGTGTTTTTTGAGCGATTTATGAACATAATTTCCGTTTTACTACACGATTCATAGACATAATTTGTGTTTCTCATACAATTTCTGAACGTAATTCTCACTTTTTAAAACAATTCATGGACGTAATTCACGTTTTGACGATTTGTGGACCCAATTTGCGTTTTCTATGCGATTCATGGACATAATTCACAATTTTTATGCGATTAATGAATGTAATTTACATTTTACATGATTCATAGATGTAATTTGCTATATTTATGCAATTCGTAGACATAATTTGCATTTTTTGAGCTTTCTGTCAACGAAATTTATGTTTTTGATCGATTTATTGATGTTATTTGTGTTTTTATAGGATTTATGAATGTAATTCGCTTTTTTTATCAATTGTTGGACTTAATTCGCATTTTTTGTAATTTATGAATGTCATTAGTATTTTTTTGCATGATTCATGGAAGTGATTTGCATTTTATGAGTGATTTATGAACGTAATTTGCGTTTCAGCTTTCTGCTGCCAAAATTCGTGTTTTTTGAGCGATTTATGAACATAATTCCCGATTTACTACACGATTCATAGACATAATTTGTGTTTTTCATACAATTTCTGAACGTAATTCTCACTTTTTTAAACAATTCATGGACGTAATTCTCACTTTTTTAAACAATTCATGGACATAATTCCCGTTTTGAGCAATTTGTGGACCCAATTTACGTTTTTTATGCAATTCGCCTTTTTTGAGTGATTCATGGACATAATTCGAGATTTTTATGCGATTAATGAATGTAATTTACATTTTACATGATTTATGGACGTAATTTGCTATACTTATGCGATTCATAGACCTAATTTGCATCTTTTGAGCTTTCTATTTGTGTTTTTTGATCGATTTATTGACATTATTTGTGTTTTTATAGGATTTATGAATGTAATTCGCTTTTTTTACCAATTCTGGGACGTAATTTGCATTTTTTGCAATTTATGAACATTATTTGTGTTTTTTGCACAATTCATGGAAGTGATTCGCATTTTTTGAGTGATTTATGAACGTAATTCACGTTTTTATGCAATTCATGGATGTAATTTGCGTTTTTTGAGCGATTCATGAACGTAATTCACATTTTTTATGCAATTTGGTATTTTTATGCATTTTATAGAGGTTATTTCCGTTTCAGATTTCTGCTGCCAAAATTTGTGTTTTTTGAGCAATTTATGAACATAATTCATGTTTTACTACATGATTCATAGACGTAATTTGCGTTTTTCATACAATTTATGAATATAATGCTTGCTTTTTTACATGATTCATGGGCGTAATTCACATTTTAAACAATTTGTGGACGTAATTCCCATTTTTTATGCAATTTGCTATTTTTTTAGCGATTCATGGATGTAGTTCACATTTTTTATGCGATTCATGCATTTAATTCATATTTTTTATGCGATTCATGCATGGAATTTGTATTTTTTATGCGATTCATGGATTTAATTAATGTTTTTATTGTGGTCTTTGGACGAAATTCACGTTTTTCACGTGGTATTTTGTCGAAATGTTGGGTTTTTTTACATGATTCTTTGTTGAGATACTTTTTTTTTACGCAATTTGTCGAAATAAATAAATAAAAATTGTTTCTTCATAAAATTTTCTGCACATGGCGTGCGTCTATATTATACAACTCTGCTTGTCAGATTTTTTTTTTTTTTTTTTTTCAGATTGAATTAAGGTTTGCTAACCCATAGACTAATTGAAATTTCCAGATTTCTGACCACGCGTATCTATGGAAATTAAGTTTTCTTTCCCAAATCGAGATATGGTTGGATTTTTTTTTTTTTTTGGGGGGGGGGGGGGTTGAATCTGGTTTCAGTTTGATTTCAAATGTAATTTTCAAGTTCTTGTTCAGTTGCATTTCAATGTTTTTTATTTTGCAGCAGATAGATTGAGTTACTCTTGGAGGGATTTTTTTCTTTCTGGTTTTGGAGTGTATAGGATAGATTTCAATAGGAATTTTTCGATTCTGGTCAATGTATGTCAATGGAAATTATTTTGTCTATCTTGGACAAATTTATCTTTCCATTAAATTTTTGTTGGTTTAGAATGGGTTTCAGGATAACTTGTAGGTTCTTGTTGGCAGACTTGTATAAAACCAAAAACTTTCCACAAATTAATTTAATGTTGGGTGTAATTCGCATTTTTTGCGCAATTCATGGTCATCATTAGTGTTTTTTATGCGATTTATGAATGTAACTTGCATTTTTGAGCAATTTATGGACATAATTCGCAATTTTTATGTGATTAATGAATGTAATTTACATTTTACATGATTTACGGACGTAATTTGCTATTTTTATGCAATTCATAGACATAATTTATGTTTTTTCAGCTTTCTGTCGACGAAATTTGTGTTTTTTGATCAATTTATTGACGTTATTTGTGTTTTTATAGGATTTATGAATGTAATTCGCTTTTTTCACACAACTCTTGGACGTAACACTTTTACACAACTTTTTGCAATTTATGAATGTTATTCATGTTTTTTTGCACGATGCATGGAAGTGATTCACATTTTTTGAGTGATTTATGAACATAATTCACATTTTTATGCAATTCATGGATGTAATTTGCATTTTTTGAGCGATTCATAGATGTAATTCGCGTTTTTTATGCAAATCATGAATGCAAAATGCTATTCCCTATTTTTATGCGATTTATAGACGTGATTTGCATTTTAGCTTTCTGCTGCTAAAATTCGTATTTTTTGAGCGATTTATGAACATAATTCCCATTTTACTACACAAATAATAGACGTAATTTGCATTTTTCATACAATTTATGAACATAATTCTCACTTTTTTAGACAATTCATGGATGTAATTCACGTTTTGTGGATATAATTCACATTTTTTATGCAATTCGCTTTTTTTGAGCGATTCATGGACATATTTCATGATTTTTATGCGATTAATGAATGTAATTTACAATTTACATGATTTATGGACATAATTTGCTATACTTATGCGATTCATAGACATAATTTGCATCTTTTGAGCTTTCTATCGACGAAATGCGTTTTTTGATCGATTTATTGACGTTATTTGTGTTTTTATAGGATTTATGAATGTAATTTGCTTTTTTTACCAATTCTTGGATGTAATTCGCATTTTTTGTAATTTATGAACATTCTTAGTGTTTTTTTGCATGATTCATGGAAGTGATTAGCATTTTTTGAGTGATTTATGAATGTAATTCACGTTTTTATGCGTTTCATGGACTTAATTTGTGTTTTTTGAGCGATTCATGAATGCAAAACACTCTTCGCTATTTTTATGTGATTTATAGACGTAATTTGGGTTTCAGCTTTCTGCTGCCAAAATTCGTGTTTTTTGAGTGATTTATGAACACAATTCCCATTTTACTACACAATTCATAGGCATAATTTGTGTTTTTCATACAATTTCTGAACGTAATTTTCAGTTTTTTAAACAATTCATGGACGTAATTCACGTTTTGAGCGATTTGTGGACCCAATTCGTGTTTTTTATGAGATTCATGGACATAATTTGCGATTTTTATGCGATTAATGAATGTAATTTACATTTTACATGATTTATGGGTGTAATTTGCTATATTTATGCGATTTGTAGACATAATTTTCATTTAAGCTTTCTCTCGACGAAATTTGCGTTTTTTGATCGATTTATTGACGTTATTTGTGTTTTTATAGGATTTATGAATGTAATTCGCTTTTTTTACCAATTGCTGGACCTAATTCGCATTTTTTGTAATTTATGAATGTTATTAGTATTTTTTTGCACGATTCATGGAAGCGAGTTGCATTTTTTGAGTGATTTATGAATGTAATTTGCGTTTCAGCTTTCTGCTGCCAAAATTTGTGTTTTTTGAGCGATTTATGAACATAATTCCCGTTTTACTACACGATTCATAGACATAATTTGTGTTTTTCATACAATTTCTGAACGTAATTCTCACTTTTTTAAACAATTCATGGACGTAATTCACGTTTTGAGCGATTTGTGAACCCAGTTCATGTTTTTTATGCAATTCGCCTTTTTTGAGTGATTCATGGACATAATTCGAGATTTTTATGCGATTAATGAATGTAATTTACATTTTACATGATTTATGGACGTAATTTGCTATACTTATGCGATTCATAGACCTAATTTGCATCTTTTGAGCTTTCTATTTGTGTTTTTTGATCGATTTATTGACATTATTTGTGTTTTTATAGGATTTATGAATGTAATTCGCTTTTTTTTACCAATTCTTGGACGTAATTCGCATTTTTTGCAATTTCTGAACGTTATTTGTGTTTTTTTGCACAATTCATGGAAGTGATTCGCATTTTTTGAGTGATTTATGAATGTAATTCACGTTTTTATGCAATTCATGGATGTAATTTGCATTTTTTATGCAATTCATGAATGCAAGTCGCTATTTTTATGCGTTTTATAGAGGTAATTTCCGTTTCAGATTTCTGCCACCAAAATTAGTGTTTTTTGAGCGATTTATGAACATAATTCATGTTTTACTACACGATTCATAGACGTAATTTGCGTTTTTCATACACTTTATGAATATAATTCTCGCTTTTTTACATGATTCATGGACGTAATTCACATTTTAAGCAATTTGCGGACATAATTCCCATTTTTTATGCAATTTGCTTTCTTTTTTTAGCGATTCATGGAATTTGCATTTTTTATGCGATTCATGGATTGAATTAACATTTTTTTTTTTTTTTTTTTTGCGGTCTTTGGACGAAATTCATGTTTTTCGTGTGGTATTTTCTCGAAATGTTGGGGTCTTTTACATGATTCTTTGTTGAGATACACTTTTTTTTTTAATGCAATTCTTTGTCGAAATAAATAAATAAAAATTGTTTCTTCATAAAATTTTCTGCACATGGTGTGCGTCTATATTATACAACTGTGCTTGTCAATGTGTATTGTCAGATTTTTTTTTTTTTTTTTTTTTTTTTTTTTTTCAGATTGAATTAAGGTTTGATAGAATATTTCTTAGGGTTTGGATGAGGTTCAACTCAAATAGAATTTAAACAATTACATTTTAGAAATGACAAAACTAAAAAATGTAATTATTTATCGCCCATTATTAGCTGTTAGTATTTTAAAATATTTATTTGTTAGTGTGTTAGTAACTTTACATTATTTGAATTAAAAATTTTTAATTTCTTGTATTAAATTTAATCTTGTTTTCTTCTTAGGTATGTTATGCAATTTATTTAAATAATGGATTCAAAGTTATTTGAGGATTTTGTGTTCATTAGTAGAAACAAGGCCTTTTTTTTTTTTTTTAAATAAAAAAAGCGTTAATTATCAAACATTTTTGTAAAAGAATGTTAGAAAGAAATACTTCAATTTCGAGACAATGAATATGAAATTAAAACATCTATAGAAAAAAAAAGGGGGTAAATTTATATTTTATGAAACTCATTATTAAAGCATAGAAGTATAAGTTATTTCTTTTTAAACCAATGTTATCATTAATATTTTGTTAAGAATTATTTGCTTACCCAACTTTTATTGCTTGTAAATTCTAACATTATAAAAATATATTAAGATTTTCCATTTTAGATGTCAAATTTATAAATGCAGTTTATTAATAACGCTATGTTCTAAGCTGTAAAGCTAATGCTTTTATATTTTGATTATTGATTTCTATAACGTAATATTAACTATTACAATACTTTTGTATTTGGTTTGTGATCTGAGAAAAAATTTTTCACGCTTGGATTTAAATCATCAGACTCTTAGGAAGAAAAAAAGAAAAAAAAAATTCTATTTTGAACAGCGTCTAATGCAGACTACAATGATGCGCTGTAGTACCTCCGTGGCAACTGCTAAATAACATTTTAAAATATAAACATGGAATTTCGAAATTATTAATGAAATAATAGGATGCATGAAACATGTTAAAGCTACAGTCACTAATGGATAATGAGAGCTGGGTGCATGTCAAATTACTGGATGCAGCAAACTTATGCAATGGTCTCTAAAACACATGAAATTTCTCAAAGCCGCAGTCAATAGCAAATGTATGAGCACTATGCCCATATGAAAACAAACAACAAAAATTAACAGATGCAGCAAACTATGCGGTAACATGCAGATTCCCAATATCTGGAAGAAATGAGTGATACCTGAACTAAAAAAATCCAGTGACAATATTGTGAAACAAATACATTAAAACAATAACGTTTATATTAGAAAAAAAAGGGCCTAAAACTCTCACTCGCTAAAATAAAACTCGTTAAAGCAGTCCAACTACTGCATGTATAGCACTTAGAGCACATGAAAACAAAACAAAAACAAAACACTCAGGCTGCAGCAAAATTGCTGTGCAACAATCCGTAAAATACACAAAATTAATTAAAAATGCAATCACTAATGCATGTTGTACAAGCACTGTGTGTACATGAAGAAAAAAAACAATGAGTGCAACTAATTTGTTTTTAAATCTCTGAAATCTTTATAGCCACAGTCACTAATGCATGTAAGAACAAATTAACTTCATTACTTTCTTTTGAATTATCAAAATACTGCTGTAATTTGTTGATAAATACTAGTTTGTTCACAATTTCCAATAATAAGTGCACTTACTTATTTTAAAAATTGTTTAAAACCTGGATTTACTGGCCATTAAGCTAAGCTAAAAAGGCACAGTTTCAAAATGAAAATTAATAGCGACAAAAATGCATAAGAAAAAGTAATAAATGCATTTTGAATAACATATTCAAGCAATTTTAATCTAAAAATTAACATCCTGGGTTATTAATCACAGAAATTAATAAATGAAATAAAAAAGCACAATTTTTACAACACTTTAAAACTTAGTATTGTTAATTAATTCATATAATTATTGTTAATTCATATAATAAGGACATCTATAAACTTAAAAACAATCTATTTTGAGAATTTTAGAATTCACAAGCACTTGGTTAAACTGTTGGTCAATTATAAATATTGTTTGTTTACCAAAATTTAGCAATAGTTTACACATTCTGTGATAGTTTATGTTGGTTTGAAATCAAATCAACATGCTAACTAATGTATACATCACTTATACTTTTTAAATAATACTTTAATAATGAGTGCCAAAAAATATTTATTTACCTTTCTTTTTCATTATAGATGGTTTAGCTTCACGTTCGTCTCCTGAAATTGAATATTTCATGCCAACATACAGCACGAATCAATTTGTTTTGATTCGTGTACTTGGATTCACGATATTATTTTATCCAAAAAAGGGGGCCTTTCAGTTTCTCCAAATAACACAATACCTATATTACCATAATAACCATTATTTCGCAAATTACACAACATACATGCTAAAAACAACAAGTGCCAAGTACAAAGCTTACCGCCAGCGAATTCGATTACGATTCAAAACAAAACTATCCAAAGGCGTATGAATACATGGACAAATTATTAAAAATAATTTTTGTTTGTAAACTTTAAAAAAAAATCATAAGTCGAAAGTATATTGAATATGTATAATTAAAAAATATTTTCCTATTTTAAAAAAGGATTCAAAATATTTTTTCCACAAAATGCAAAAATATCCAATGTAAGAAACGTAATATTTTCTTCTTACGAAAAATAAAGGCAAAATAAATAGAAATTTGATTTAGTATATATTTATTGAATGTTTTAAAGCACATGATAAGATGTTTTTGTAGTTTAAAAAACATTTATTGCTTCGATGCGGGTGTTTTAACTATGACCATAACTACATTTGCCTTTTTGCAGTGTCTCCGTCTGCTAACCCATAGAATAACATGTAATCCACGAGCTAATATAGTCCAATTTTCCAAGATCAATATATAACAAACAAGAGTTTTCCTAGAAACAAGGCAAGTCTTATTCCCTCTATCTTAAAGAGATTCATATTATATATAAGTTTTAATAAAATCTCCCAGCCCGTTTCCTAGATCTCATTATCAGGAACAAACACCATCGTTTTCAGTTTAAAAATGGTTATCGAGATCTAAAAATATACGGCACGTAGAAATGTAAAAATTATAGGATAGGATTAGACTGGGAATATAAGACTATATTAAAAAAATTGGACCATTCTGACCAATATTTGCTGAGTTATTAGAAGGCGGCTTTTCCGATTTCCTTTGAAGTTGAGTTAGCTGTATATATGAAGTTCCGCATCTACCCTTATGACGATGGTAGGTTTTGACGATGGCAGGTTTAAAGCTGCGTCACTTGAAGGCTGCCGCCTTCTATGATAAACATACTTTTCTAGATTAAAATAAAATTTAAAATAAATAAAAATTATATATTGCAGTTGAATACAGGATAAGCATAAGAGAAACTAAAAAAAATCACAATGTAACAGGGGTATGCGAAGAGAAAACTGCGCCCGGGGCAAAGTGTCAGTTTGGTGCCCCCCTCCCCCCTCCAACTTTTTCTTGTGACAGGCCAAAAATGACATTTGTAGTATAAATTTGACGCCCCCTAAATTTCCACAGCCAGGGCGACTACCGCTTTCGCACAGCGCTGCAGCGAAACACAAAAACACATTGAACATTAGAACTAACTCAGCAAGCAAACCGATGCACATGAAAACATCAAGTCATTCAAAACCATTTCTTTACTGGTGTCACATCCAAAAGAGAAAAAAATGGACACCAAAGCCTAGAAAACTGAGCAGAGACATTAATGTTTAATCTCCCTGGGTACAAAGTCATGTTTAAAAATTCAGCAATCTATGCCACAGCCTACTTCTCATTTGTACTTTGTGTACTGACTGAAAGTATGAGCAATATGTGCAGGATTGAACTATTGCTGCTGCATGGAGATACCGGAGGGAAAAAAAAAAAAAAAAAAAAGAAGCAATTGTAAATGCTAGCAGGTAATGACATTAATACGAAATATATGAAAAAGTAAATAAATATAGGAAATATAGGACAATATAGGACAACTCTGGCCTCTGTACACGCGAGATTGCAATGTTGATAGGTTTCGTATATTTCAGTGATTAGCGAATTTCATGGATCTAATGATGGCTTTTAGCACATACACGAAGCTCCGTGTGAAATGGGGGGGGGGGGGAGGTCGCTCCAGGTGCAGAAATTTTGAGTTTTCCAAATTTTTACTACCAAAATCATTTTTAGCCTGTCACAAGAAAAAGTTTGTGGGGTGGGAGGGGGAAGGGGGAGCGCCAAATGACTTTGCGGTGGCCGCAGTTTTCTCTTTGCACATCCCTGCATACACGCATTAATGATTGTGGTGTTGACGAGTTTCTTGCACAGTAATTTTTGTGGATCGAGTGATGTCTCTTTGGCTTCAACGGGCAAACTGTGTTCATAGACGAATTAATGTTTGTGTAATTGACAAAATTTGTGCATTTTAGCGATTCTTGCTCAATATTTTTTGTAAATCCAGCGATTTTTTTTTTTTTTTATAATGGTCACACAGCGGTTATACACACGTTAGTGATTGTGCCAAAAAAATCCAAGGAGTCTATGTATGTGGCATGCACTTGCACACCCCAATTTTTAATGCCCCATTTGGAGAGAAAAACTTTTCAAACAAATTTTTCTCTGTTAGAATCTAATTATTGGTGCTGAAACTGCACAGAATTAATAACTTTGGTAAGTTCAAATAAAAAAATTCACAATTTTCCTATGCAGTGACCAATGGTCATATATATACACAGAGATCAGTCAAACTGACATCAAAATCAATTGTAAACATGGGATGAGAAAAAAATTAATAAAGCATCCCCAAAAGTAAGTATGAAATCTAAATATCGAGGTAATATCTGATATAATTATTCCCGACCCAGAGTTGTTTTTATTTACGACAATTTTTTAGCTGTTTACATTATAAATACATGCTTCCTGATGTATATCTATGGAGTGCAATACAAATTAAACATTTTACTATTTTATTTTGAGTTTTCTTAAAAAAAAAAAAAATTCATTTTTAATGAAAATGCAGGTTAAATTAAAGGTATGACAAAATGAAATTTGTTGGGGGGGGGGGGGGGCATAGCTCCCCCCCTCCAAACCAGTGTTGAATTCAGACTTTTTTCTGCAACTTCATCGGAGACATTCTATTGTTCATGAAAAAACGCGAATCTCATTAAAATGTCGCTAAAAAGTGCTAATTTTGTGAAAGTGTCGCGGAAAAAGAGCAAATTTCTACAAAAGATCGTGGAAAAAGCACGAATTTTGTCAAAGGTCGCACAAAAAAAAAAGAATTTCGACAAAGGATCGTTAAAACATGCGAATTTTGACACAAGATCGCTGAAAGCGCGAGTTTTGTCAAAATGTCGTGGAAAAAGCTTGAATTTCGTCAAAAGGTCGAGGAAAAAGCATGAATTTTGTCTAAAGTTAGCTACTTTTTTCAAAGGGTTGCAAAAAAGTGCTAATTTTGTCAAAGTATAGTGGAAAAGAGCGAATTTCGTCAAAAGGCCGCAGAAAAGTGCTAATTTAGTCAAAGGTTTTAAGAAAGGTATGTAAAAAATCGCGGAAAAAGTGTGAATTTCGACATAGGATCGCTGAAAAAGCGCCAACTTCAACATAAGATTGCTGAAAAAGCGCTAATTTTATCAAAGCACTGCGAAAAAGTGCGAATTTTGTCAAAAGGTCACGGAAAAAGCACTTATTTTGACATAGGATCGCTGGAAAAGAGTGAGTTTTGTCAGTGTTGTGGAAAAAACTTCAATTTCGTCAATAGGTCGAAGAAAAATGAGCTACTTTTCTCAAAGGGTTGCAAAACATTGCTAATTTTGTCAACGTATCGCAGAAAAGAGTCAATTTTGTCAAAGGATTGCGGAAAAAACCCGAATTTTGACAGAGTATCGCGGGCAAAAAACGCGAGATTTGTCAAAAATGCCAAAAAATGCGAATTCCGTCAAAGAGTCAAGAAAAGAGTGCAAATTTAGTCAAAAGGTCGCAGAAAAAAAGCCTATTTCGTTTGAAAAAAGCATTTCATTTAATCATTCGCTTAATAATAACTGTACAAGTAGGTATATCATGAACAGAAATTATGACTATGTTGATTCTATGCTTCTTGGTATTGCCCCCCTCCCCCCAAAAAAATGATCCTCTGGATCCGCCCCTGTAAACAAGTATATCATTTTATAAACATATCCAAATTTCCATAATGTCATAACTTTTTATTTAACTTGTGCTGTCTTTAATAATGTGAATTTTTGTTTAATTTCTTTAAAAGATAAACAAAACTGCATTGCTAATTGGTCTCTATTACACAAATGAACTTGAATGGAAAAGGATTATAATCAAGTATTACTGTAAATAAAAACAAGATTGATTGAAAATTTGGTGGACAAAGTTTGAAATTTCAAACCTTTATCACTTAAATTAAAAACATTCTTAGCGTTATTTATATGCGTAACGAAAGAATAAGAGTTGAATATAAGGGGGGAAAAAAGTATAGGTTACATTAGAAAGTCTCGAAAATTTTAAAAAGTAAAATTTTGATAAAAATTTAAATACTGAGATGCTTGATTTTTTTTAATCTGAAAAGAATGTAAAATCAAAACCAAGCTATAGGTATGCATATTTCGAAAAAGATGTTGTTTTGAGGCAATTTTCGTTAACTTAAATACAAACGATTCACAAATAAACTATTTTACACACGGGATCGGGAACAATTTTCATTTTGTCATACCTTAAATTTAACCTGGATTTTCATTAAAAACGAAAAATTTTGTTTATTTATTTATGAAGAAAACTCAAAATAAAATAGTAAATTGTTTAATTTGTATTTCGCTCCACAGACACGTCAGGAAGCATGTATTTATAATGTAAACAGCTATAATGTAAACAGTAAAAAATTGTCGTAAATAAAAAATACTCTGGGTCGGGAATAATTACATCATATACTACCTCGATATTTAAGATTTCGTACTTACTTTGGGGCATGCTTTATTAATATTTCATATTTCTAATCCCATGTTTACAGTTGAATTTTGACGCCTCGCGTAGCTTTGAGGAGCTTCTTACCGTCAGCGAATTCGATTACGATTCAAAACAAAACTATCTAAAGGCGTATGAATACATGGACAAATTATTAAAAATAATTTTTGTTTGTAAACTTTAAAAAAAAATCATAAGTCGAAAGTATATTGAATATGTATAATTAAAAAATATTTTCCTATTTTAAAAAAGGATTCAAAATATTTTTTCCACAAAATGCAAAAATATATAATATAAGAAACGTAATATTTTCTGCTTTACGAAAAATAAAGGCAATATAAATAGAAATTTTATTTAGTATATATTTAATGAATGTTTTAAAGCACATGATAAGATGTTTTTGTAGTTTAAAAAACATTTATTGCTTCGATTCGGGTGTTTTAACTGTGACTTTTTAACTGTTAACTTTTTCACTCAGTCTCTGTCTGCTAACCCATAGAATAACATGTAATCCGCGAGCTAATATAGTCCAATTTTCCAAGACCAATATATAACAAACAAGAGTTTTCCTAGAAACTAGGCAAGTCTTATTCCCTCTATCTTAAAGAGATTCATATTATATATAAGTTTTAATAAAATCTCCCAGCCCGTTTCCTAGATCTCATTATCAGGAACAAACACCATCGTTTTCAGTTTAAAAATGGTTATCGAGATCTAAAAATATACGGCACGTAGAAATGTAAAAATTATAGGATAGGATTAGACTGGGAATATAAGACTATATTAAAAAAATTGGACCATTCTGACCAATATTTACTGAGTTATTAGAAGGCGGCTTTTCCGATTTCCTTTGAAGTTGAGTTAGCTGTATATATGAAGTTCCGCATCTACCCTTATGACGATGGTAGGTTTTGACGATGGTAGATTTAAAGCTGCGTCACTTGAAGGCTGCCGCCTTCTATGATATATATATATATATATATATATATATATATATATATATATATATATATATATATATATAATACATAAAATTTTAAAGAAAAATGCATTTGTTAGCGTTACAATATATTAAATGAGAATTTTATTATTTCTCATTCGAATCTATTTAAACTGAAATTATTGTGTGAGGGATTTGTTTGAAATCTTTGAAATTTATGTGTTTTTTTTTAAACATATTTTTGTCATTTGACATTTTATACCATATGATTAATTTGATATAAATATTTCCTGAGTTTTTATTTAATAAAGTCTTTGACATCAATCACTAATTGTGGTAACTCTGAAATTAGTTGTTTTTCTTTACATTGTTCTAAGAAAAAAACACTGGGAACAACTTTAGAGTATCCACACTTGAAAATAAATTGAAAAGTAATAAAGAAATAAAAATCATGCATAAAGCATAAATTATGAAACTATTCCTAACATTTTTGGAATATTTTTCAAACATTCTCCATATTAAATTTTAAGAAATGAAGATACCTGACTAAGTATTTTAGAAACCGTATAATTTATTTTAAAACCATGTTTCATCATTTCCGGTTCATATGATTAAAAGTGCTAAAAGTAACTTTATCTTTCACGCTTTTGAACTACTCATTAAGAAATATATATAACATAGTTTAAAATTCGACTTCAGCGCTTCCTATTAATAAATGAAAATGGATTTTAAACTCTTTTTTTTCAGTAGGACTGTATATTACCTATACTTCTCATCACCGTATCTTAAAGGATCAGGTATACTGAACTAACAAAATACGTGAAAAAGTGACTTTTGTAAAGATTGACGTTAATCTAATTGACGTTAATTTAATTGAATTATAATTGCGAAATTAAAAACACAGATTAAGAAAGATTGATATCATTTATAGTTGTTAAAAAACATGAACAAAAAGTATATAATATATATTTTTTTAATTTATTTTTAAATATAGTACATTTTTTACGCAAGAATAATTCCTATATACATTGCATGCATGTATTTTTCACATTTGAAACACTAAAATAAAAAAAAGATTTTGTTAATGGATAAAGACATAATTTGTTTCCAAATGATCTACAAAGAAAAAAATGAAACTTTTAGATCCAGATATTTGTCTTTTTTAAATTCCGTTTATCGTGACTTTTTTAATGGAAAATCAATATTGAAATCTAAATTTCTTACTTGATAAACATAATTATAGGACGTTTATGTCTTTATGCATTTAATACATTCAATGAAATTTTTGAGAAATTCCAGGCAATCATTTTTTTAGAAATCTAGCGCGCAGTGATGAGAATCGCTGTTTTGAGAAAATTGACTTTAAAGATTAAAACACCCATTGATCGTATAGGAAAAGATCAGAGTGTTTTAAACATAACTTCTCATTTAATGTGATATTTATTATGGGGTATATTTTCAAATGTTTTCAAAGACTGATATTTTATTATAAGCTATTTAAAATATATATATTGAATGTTTTAAAGAGTACCTCTGACTCCTTAAGTTAAAATTTTGTTTTCACAAAACTACACATAAGAACACTCGAATAATGCACGCAGAAATGACTATTAGTAGGAGGTCATGTATTCCTTTCATAACAGCGTAATATGATTTTATTTATATTCCAAAATCATGTATCGCTATTTAATTATTTTTTCAAACTTTCATTACAAAATGTGGCCTGCCGCTAAGCACTTTCTGTTTTTAATAGGCATTGGAAAACGCTATTTAATGTTTACTGAATTATAGCACAGATCTACTGCAGAGAAATCAGAATCATCTTGAATGAATATATTTTTTAAAGCACTGATCGTAAAATAGTGTATAGTTCATAAGATAATTATTCATTTATACATTTTAGTGAATTCTAATGAAAGATTTTTTTTAAAAAATTATATTATTATACAATCTGTAGAACGTTTACATAAAATTTTAATCTTTGAAATATTTTACATTTAGATGAAAGTTTCTTTCAGTACAATGATTAAACAAAATTACTGCTCTTATTTATGATACATAAATCTTACACATATCTTATTTATGATTATTACAAATATTTATAAGTTGTTTAATTTTATTTAAAGGAAATTAATATAAATTTAGATAAAAATGTCAAATTACGTAAAAATAAATAAAGATAACTTGAATAACATTATAATTATTATTTAGTATTTTAAAAAATGTAATTTAATGAAATGTTCTTATCCCACCCCATGCACACGTGTCCCAAATTTAGCACATAAACTTTTAATGTATATTTTCATAAGCATAGATTTAAAAGTGAATCATTAATAAAATGAACTTCAAAATTCTAAAATTTCTTTTTCAGTATTTGAAGAGACATTGATATTACGTAATTATTTTCTATTACGTTCATTCAAACAAATTAAATCGCAAGATTTTCTGTATTGAAAAGGAACTCTTTTATTCCAAGTGACGTAGAGACAATCTACGCTTTGCAGAGAAACTGTAAAGATGCATCATTGAAAGCATAGGATTGTACGCTGTTCTAATTTTATCACTTATGCGATTCAAGATTCCGGAATCAGATAAGGATGCTTTGAACTTCAACATTTGCATATGCTCTTGATCTAAATTTGCAATCGTTTTATCATTCTGAATTCCAGTAAAGTGATTTTTCATAAACTATATCAATTGAAAAATATTTTAAAGAAGTTAATCAAATAAAATTTATGTTTTCTTGATTGGTAATCATCGATAAATATAATTCTATTTTTTAAATAAAATGTATAAGAAATGTAAAATGTGTTGAATGTAAAGTTTACTTTACTTAAATTCAGAATTAAACGATGAACATTTTCTGTCTATATAAATATGACACAATGTTACATAATATGTAAAACATTTAATGAAAGTTTTGACAGAGGTTTTTACAAGCAAGCTTTATTTAATTGATTAATTAAACAGAATTATCATTGTTATTTATGCAATAACTATTCATAAATTATTTATTGAAAATTTTATTAAAATTAATTTAAATTTAGCTTAAAATGTCAGCTTTTAAAAAACTAAAATAAATTGAATATTTTTATAATTCCTGCTCAGCATTAAAAAAAACAAGTTTAAGAAATGTACTTCTTAGTTGCATATAGGTAAACTAACTACACCATCCCTCATAGCATGCATGGTCACAGTGACGTCACAATGACGTCACTGTGAGTCACTTTGGTCACATCACATCTGTGACCAAAATGCCACCACTCAGTGACGTCACATTGTGACTGAGATGTGACTTTCTTAAAAATTTTTAGAAAATCGTCACAATGTTAATGTCAAAGTAGTCACAAATGACACACTTTTCACAAATTGGTCACACTGTGACGTCACAAAGAGGTCACAATGTGACGTCAAAAAAAGCTCTAAAACGGCCATAATGACTTCACATTTTAGTCACTGTGACTTCACATCGACAATCGATGGTCACAAAGTCACAATGTGACTTCACAACGTCGTTGCAGTGACGTCACCATGTCTTACGGGATGTAAAGTACATAGATGTCTGCATAGATTTTTAAGCTACTAAATATTTAATTTAACTCTTCTAAAAAAAATTATATTACTCCGTTAGCATATTGAAAGGACAGTTCGTGTCTAATAATATTTTTTTTATCCATTTTAGCAATTTTAATTGGAAAGTTTTTTGTATTATTATTATTATTATTATTATTATTATAAAATAAAAAGCACTTTTATTCCAAGTGACATAGAAGCACTCTATGCTTTTCAGAGAAATTCTAAGGAGGCGTCTTGGAAAACATAGGATTGTACCCTGATCTTATTCTATCACTTCTGAGTGATACTGGATTCCGACATTAGATAAGGATGCTTTAAACTTCGGTATAGCCATATGCCCTTGATCTAAAATTATAATCGTTTCAACACTCAGAATTCCAGTGAAGTGATCTTTCATAAACTGTAGCAATTCAAAAATACTTTAAAGAGATTATTCGTATAAAATTTACGTTTTCTTGATTGCTAATCGTGGATAAATATATTAATAACTTCTTAAATAAAATGCGTTAAATTACATTTTAATATATATGTTATCGTATATTAGCTGCAAATTACGCCCACAGGTAGAATTTGAACATTTTTGTTATTTCAAGAGCGCTTGTTATTAGAAATTCAAAATATATTGGATGTAAAATACACTTTGCTAAAATTTAGAATTAAAGGATGAATATTTTTTGTCTTCATTAGTATGACACAATGTTACAGAATATTTAAAATTTTTAATTACTCTTTTTGACGCAGGAAAACATTTTTAATTTTGCTGCAAGTTTTATAAAAGACAGTGATTAAACAAAATTAACACTGCTATTTGTGTAAAAATTATACATACATTATTTAATATACATTTTATTCAAAAATTATTTAAAGTATAAAAAAATGTCTACTTATCAATAAATAAATATATAAATAAAGTAAAATAATTTCAATATTCTTATCATTCTTGTTGAGCATTTGAAATAAAAGTAAGTTATAGGAATGTTCTTATTCCATGTTATGTATAGGTAACTTAAATACGGCATGTAAACTCAAAAGATGTATTTTCATAAGAAATAGATTTGGAAATAAATCAATAATGAAATGAAAATTTTTACAATTCTTATTTGGTATGCGAAAAGAATTATCATATTACATAATTAGTTTCTATTAAGCTCATTTAAACAAGTTTAATCTCAATATTTTCTATTTTGTAAAATATTGCTTTTATTTCAAACTAGCTGACCCGCTCGGCGTTACCAGGATCCGTAATAATAATTTTAAACGAACTTGAAATTTGTATGATTTTCTCTTTATCTCGAAATACATGGAAGTACATAGTCTGATATAAGTGGCCACTGACTGTGTCAGAAATTGGTTAAAAAAAAAAAATAAATAATAAAAATAAACTTTATATTTTGCTGTAAAAAATGCTCAAAATGACTGCAATGGGAAACGCTGGAGGGAACATGCGTGCAGCGATTGCGTGATTTTCGTGTTAAAGTGTTGATATTTATCCGTAAAAAACACTACTAAGTCATGTAACTAATTACTTTTTTAACATAGAAATATTAAATGAAATATTTTGAATTTCAAACTAATTACATCAATCTCTAATCCGCCTATACCGTAAATGGAATCGATACTTGAGAGATTAGCTAAAAGTATATAATATTATAAACATAGCTGTCAATTTTCAACTAATCTTCCGTAATACCTGTATTAGTTTGATCCAGGTTAAACTCATTTCAAACCAAAACATATGAATCTTTGCTTAATTACTTTCAGTTTTTTTTAAGTAGCACTCATTAAATTTCATTTCTTTAAAAAAATATATGGTTCGAAATTCATTAAAGCAGAATCAAATTAACACACGTACTAAGAAAGATTAATATAAGGTAGGCACCTATGCATAAAATGCAATCTAAATGTATATAATGCTATAATTTCAGAGCCATTGTAAAAAAAGTCTATATTTTAATCAAAGCATGCGTAATGTTCACATTGTGATCAAAATCTTAACCACAACTAATTGCACCGTAACCATAATCTGTCTGTAAACAAACTGCTACTTAACCGTAACTTAAACATAACATAAATGTAACCTCTAGCCTTTATCTTATCGCAACCTTATCCGTAATCTAACCATAACCTAACTGCAACTTAACCGTAATCTAAGTGTAAATTAAAGCGAATGGCTTAAAGCTTAAACCAATACTGGTCAACACACCGTGCTCTGAACGGGGCCTCCACGGCGCTCTAAGAGCCCCACTTTAGCCGTCTATCAGATATGCACGTTTGCGGAAGCCCTCGGACCGTGAGAGGCAATCCACTAGCAACCGGATCCCTTCAACAAGGGGTCGCTACTTCCCCAAGAAAATCTAACGACGTTAGTTCTCACCAAGTTGAAGTAGATCTACTTCAAATTGTGAGATCCCTACACATAGTCTACACAGAGTCAAAATAGAATTTCCAAGGGTAAACTGAAATCTGGCCCTGCACTGTAAAACATTTGTGTAACGTTTCTCCATAAAACTGGTGGCAGCCTTGCTGCCTCCAATATGGTGGAGTATTTTAACCGATATAATCGGTGTAACATTGCAATGTTGCACCAGTTATGCATGTTTTTATTACACCATTATGTAAGTGAAAAATTACTCAATGAAGTGTAAACCGTAGCTGCCACCAATTTTATGGAGTAACGTTACCACAAATGTTTTACAATGTGTGTTTTTTCTTAATCAGCCCCACACTTGGCACATTCGACTCCACTGTCGCTCGTGCTCCTAGTATTCAGATGGAATAAGTCTGGTGAATTATCAAGTCCCACCATGAGCAGGAGGGCTCGTCAAGCCCCGTCAACCCCACCCTCAACATGGGCTATGTTCCCTGACAATAAAACATCTCATACTAAATTTCAAAACAATTTTTACTAAAACCAATATTACAGAGAACTGTTGATAGAGGTGGAACCGCAGGAGCGGTTTTACATCTAGATTAATATGGTGTCTCCACACCGGAATATGCAAGTTAGACTATAGGAATTAAAGAATAATGAAAAGAATTTATGTACATATATACAAAAATGTACTTGCCCTCTGTTGCCAACACTTAAAACATTCCTGTGAGCACAGAACATCCCTAGAGATATGACCTCCCACTTTCAGATCCATCTACGAGGGAAAGGTAGACCTACCAGAGGTAAGGTTCTACCTCCTTCAAGAAAGCCTCGAGAGACTTCCTGAGCTTTGAAACTACAAAGTAGTTCCGCACCGAGTCGATGGTGAGTCTCGGACAATGACGATCCCTCAGTGGCTGAGTTTCCACACACTCCAACAGAATGGGTCGACTGGATGCCGGAGTTGGGGATGAACAGAACGGGCACGAACGAGGCAAGGGTTTGATCCGGAAACGTCTGTAGTAAGCTGGAAAAGGGCCGTGGCCCGTTACCACCCACTTTATTAGTGGAGAGGTCCAAGCGCGTCTTTCCGAAACTCGCGGTAGTATTTCGAAAACGCTCCTGCCTAGACCCTCGCCTTCCAACCGGTCTTGCCAGGTCCTCAAGAATTCCTGGTTTACAAAGTGTTTAACAACACTCGGTGGAAGGCAAACGTGGATGTCGGTAACATCAAGCTCAGCTCCTGCTTTTGCCAGCCTATCTGCAGCTTCGCTACCACGGACACCAACGTGTGCCTTAATCCAAAACCACTTAATTTTCAGACCCTCCCTCATCTCGTGTATTTGTACCACAAGTGGATTCTGGGGATTTGCTAGTGAAAGCGCATAGAGTGACGACATTGAATCTGTATAGATTGAAAAACTCTCGTACAGGAAGCCACACAGCGCGATTGCTTTTACTATTGCTGTGAGTTCCGCCTGAAAGACTGTGGCGTATGGCGGATGCTGTAAGATCTCTCCGCCACTAGGGCCCCATTATCATAGATTGCAATCCCCGAACCTACACCTGATTTGGTCTTGGACCCAACGGTAAACACCGATGCCCCATGGTCCATGTCCTCACTTTGAGGAGATGCTTCCCTCCAATGGATGGGGCTCTCGCTGGGTGGTACCTGAAACTGTCTGCTTTCCTCTCTACATCGTCTGCTCTAAAATGGATCGGACCGTAGTCCAGATCACAATCTAATCTGAGGATGCGTGCTAGAAAGCACTCTTTCTCGCACTGCAGATCCAGTGGAAGGCACCCAGCCAGGACTTGCGTGGCTTCCGTGTTCGTTGTACGAAAACACCTGGTTATTGAAAGAAGGGCCGGTCTCTGTGCCGATACCAGTTTCTCCCTCATGCGTTGTGTACCAGTCCACCAGAAACTACATGCATACGTTGCTATCCTCTCTATGCCCAACTTATGGGTATAGGGAAACAGTGCTTTTAACCCCGAGTTATCTCGGGGCAGACGGTTAAGTGGTTAAAAAGCCTTTTCAGAACACCCCCGCTCAAGCCCCAGTCCCTCTGACTGAGGTAGCGTAGTGATTTAGTATAATTCGCAATCATTTCTTTGATGTACGCCACATGTGCCATATCATTAAGTTTTGCGTGAACCATGACACCGAGGTATCTAGCTGACTGTACTGACAGTACATAACGTCCCAAAAAGCGTATACGTGGAGCAGTAGAGGGATTCTTCTTCTGTCCCATCCGTTTCATCGGGCGGAAATGGATGTAATTTTCTCGGGAGAGAATGCGAGCCTGTGTGATTCCGCCCATGCTGCTATTCTATTTAGTGCTTGTTCTGCCCTTCTGTCGCATTGATATGCGTTTGGAGCTTCTATTAGTAGTGCGAAGTCGTCTGCTTACGCAATCAGCCGCCCAAACCTTCCCAAATCCAGCTCAAAGAGTGAGTTTGCGACCAACTTCCAAAAGAAAGGTCCGGAGTTCGAGCCCTGCGGGCACCCCACGTTATATTCATGCGCCATTGAAAAAATGTCTGTTCGGTAAAGTACCTTCCTCTCGGACAGGAAGCTCTTCACCAGATGGAAAAGGTTTCGAGGGCACCCCATGCTTCCAAGCGCTTCAAAGATCGACGGCCACCACAAGTTATTAAATGCTCCCCTAATATCCAGCATGATTAGACAACAGTCATTATCTCTCCTATGACAGTCTTCCACTGTGTTGCGCGCCTCATGGAGCACATTCTCTGTACCTACGCAGGGAGTAAATCCGAATTGGCTCCTGTGAAGGAAATCGGAACGTCTTGCACTGTAATTTAATCTATTAGTCACCAATTTATCAAGGGCTTTGCTCCAAGCAGACAACAAACATATGGGTCTATATAAACTGGCCGCCGAACGAACCTTGTCGCACTTATTGAAAAGAACCAGTTCTGCCGTCTTCCACGACTCTGGGAAAACACCTTCTTGCAGGCATCGGTTCAAAATCCCATGAAATAGGGGCTTATTTGCCCTGAAGAATAATTCAACTATCTCGAGAGGAAATCCATCAATTCCTGGTGCTTTCCCTTTGTTCAAGGACCTGAAAACCCCTTCGATCTCCTTCTGAGTGAATTCCGGGTCGTCGTCCCCGAGTTCGTGCATCAAGTCCTCCGTTTCAAACTGAACAGGGTGGTTGTCCTCCCCTTTCTCTACGGGGAAGTGGTAGTTTAGCAACTCTTCTATGGTCGAGGAGAAGTCCGCGGTTTAGTTTCCCCCCCGATCAGTTATTGAACTGAGCTTGAGACGGCCCGTGGACCTGCCTCGGATCCAGTCAAAGTGTGGGCCGAAGGGATTGTTCGGATCTGTCTCTTCGAGGATCGATCGATAGTGAACCCATTTGGCCCGGCGGACTGATCTTACGAATTTGCTTTTGAGTTTACGATACATTAGTTCGTACTCTTTTCGCTGCATTTCATTGCTACATCGTTGGGCACGGCGCCCCGCTGCCTGCACCCCTTTACGCTCGATTGTTAGAGAAGAACTCCACCACGGATCTTCCTCTTCCGCTTCCCCTTTCTCTTCATGGATTCATTGTAGAGTCGTACAATCTCTGTCAAGGACTCGACATACACGTTGACCGACTTACCTTCTAGGCAGTCCAAGGACATGCTCCCTATCTCACGAGACAGGGCCACTCGGAGTCTCCTGAGGTGTAGATCCTTCACTCTTACCCGATATCGGGGGCGATGGACCGGTAACTCCGTCCTGAGAACCGTCCTCATAAGTCTATGCTGAGTCCCCGTCTCACTACGCTCCAACGCCCATACAAGTGCCCTTGTGGGGTGTCTAAATCGTCCCAGAGCAAGGTCGATCCAGGATTTTCCATTGGTGTTCCAAAACGTTTCCTCACTAGAAGGATCGTTCAGGATTTGTAAATCACATTCCTCAATGAATTCAACTACCTGATCGCCACATGCGTCGGTGGTGTGTAATGGATTACCCCATAACAAGCTTTGAGCGTTAAAGTCTCCAACTAATAGAACACTTCTGTCCTGGTATTTTCTGAGCAAATCTCGTAACAAATCGAGCTGTGCGTCGACCTCCCCTTCGGGCTGAAGGTAGATTGAAACAACCAGGATTTTAATCTCTGGGCCTATATCTATTGAGTTTGTGACAATGTTACTCGCTGTGAGAACTTCCATCACTGGAATTGTGTTATTCAACACAGCAACTGCGGCTCGACACCGTGCCTTCGAGTAGTATGTCACAATGTCGTTGGGAATTCCACCGATTTTCCCATTTGAAATGTAAGGCTCCTGAATGCACAATACATCGTAGTCCATGAGATCAATCTGCATCGCGTTCATCGTTCTAAGTGACTTGCCCACATTCTGCTGTCCTATTACTTGTCTAGTCACCATAGTCGACTCGTCGTTTCAAACGACTCACCTCTAAAGCTCGAGTTGGACATTTGGGGTCAAGAGCTGAATGTCCAACATTCACTCTCATGTGGGGTGGATAAAATTTGTTAACTTCACGACAATTCAAACAACTAAACTTGCAAGACTTCCTACCCTGCTTTACTTTGTGTTTCTCACCACCACATTCAAAGCATTCGTCTGTATTTGGACACATCCCGCCGATGTGACCGTAGCGACCACACGTATAACACTGAGTAGCTCTCAAAAGTTCTCCTATTTTCACTCTCGACCAGCCATTGGTAACCCTTTTCTGACCGAGTAACTTGTGGAAGGTGGCTGGTGTTTACTCAAACACCCACCTCTTTCATTTCCGTAACCGACTGCCGGGTGGCGTCTGCGAATGTGTGAATTCGCTGGTCTTTCTCAGCCACCTGTTGTTTCAGAAACTCATTTTCACTCCTGGCTGCTGCCAATGCCAGCGCTTGTTCTACGAACATTTCATATACGTCGTCCAACTGAGAGACGACTGCGCTCACCTCCAATTTCTCCTTTTGTGTCTTTGCTGTGCCCGTAATGAAGACCGTTTTCATTCGGTTTATTAATGCTTTTGCCTTGATCCGAGGATCTAAGGACTCATCTATTACTGAGTCGTCTAAATTGCGAGCTCTTTCACTAGAGTCTGCCATTGTTGTGTACCTTTAATTTACCAGTCTACCCTACTGGTATTACTCTGTCTACCTGGAACTCACTAAAGTAAAAACCAGGCGAACGAGACTGATTAGACCCCTAGACGGTTTCTCCGCTAAGGGAGCCGGGTGGCCCCGCCAAGGCTCAGCAACTCGTTCAATCCAATGGGGAGAAGTCTATGAAGACCTCTCGAGAGTAATGCTTCCTCTGAGATAGTTCAAAATTTGACTGAAAAAATAAGTTTTCAAAGCTCTTGAACGTCTCCGGTGGTTATGACGTGTGTCAAGGACGAACCACAAGAATATCGTTAATGCACTACCCTAAATCCGCTAAAAGATTCTCACTCTTGGAAAGCTAGGATTCTCGTACCCATGGGACGCCAGATCTATTACCACCCGGAAGTGTAACTTAACGGTGATCTAACTGTAACCCAACCGGAAATTAAATGTATCCTAAGACTAACCGTAAACGTAATTGCAACCCATCCAGACAAAATTACAATCCGAACCAAAATTAAAAATTTAATATGAAAAAATATTGGAATCTGACCTAATTTAAATTTGAACCGGACAAAAATATTTCAGTGAACCATAACCTGATGCAATTACGAAAAAATAATTTCAGTATACATTTTATTTGAGCCGAACATAAATATTAAATTTGAAAAACTCCGAAATCTGAACCAAGTCAATTCCGAAACGGTTATTCCAAATAACTATATCCGGATTCGAACAGGACAAAATAATTTCCATGGACATAAACCCAATCCGAAACTGAAAATTTCATTCGAAATTAATCTTAATTTTCAAAAAAATGTTGTCTCCTGGCGATTTTCATTGGTCTATCACGTCCGGAAATTTGGTTAAAAAAGCCAAGTTTGACAAAATAATTTTAATAATCGTCTGGTTTTATCGAGCAACAGAAATACATTAAATAGGAATAATTTGCTTTGCTATTTGATAATTTATTATGGTGTATTAATCGTCTGCCGATTCGAACAATTGTACGCATAACAGCCATTTTATTTTCATTTTAAAAGCAATTTAAAGCCACATTTTTTTTATTAAATAGAATACATTTAAATTTAATCAATGATTAAAAAAAATAACTTTAAAAAAAAATATTTTTTTAATGCAACATTAACCACACATACATTCTAATGTACGAAGTGCCAACATTCTGACGTACAACAGCTGTGATCAAAATCATAAATTAAACTGGATGTTTGCCTGTTTGTGAATTTTAAAGGTCTTTGGAAAATAACAGTCACTTTTAAATTGGCTTCTTTAATTCTGTTCCCGATTTTTAATTATTGCCTCAAAAGTGTTATACAACCAACCAACAATAAGCAAACAAATGACAAAAAAGCGAAAAAAAATATTTTTTATGAGAGTGAGTTCTGGATTTAAATAAATTACTCAGTTAATAATTAGAACTTTGAAACTCTAAATAGAAGGTGCATCAGGACAGGCTTTTGGCTACTTTCAAACAAATTTCAGTCTTGTACGTGCTGCAGATTTCGTTAGCCATAGCAAACACACGGTCACACACACACAGAGCGTTTTGTTCTTTTAATAGTATTGATAACGTAGAGACATTCTACTCTTTGCTGAGAAACAATAAAGTGGCATTTTGAAAAACATAGCATCGTAAAATGTTCTAGTTCCATTACTTTTGGGTTATACTAAATTCCTGCAATCGATAAAGATGCTTTGAACTTCGACATATACATAAGTTCTCGATCTAAAATTGTAATCATTTCAATGCTCAGAATTCTGGTGAAGTGATCCTTCATAAAATGTATCAATTCAAAAACATTTTAAAGAGATTATTCAAATAAAATTTACGTCTTCTTGATTGCTAATCTTCGATAAATATATTACATATTACTTAAATAAAATCCGCGAAATATTGTAATTTTAAATAATATATATTAACGTAGATTAGTGTTGCATTAAGTGCAAGGGTACAATTTATCAATTTTGTTGTTTTAAACATGCATGTTATTGGACGTAGTATAAAGAACACTTTATTTAAATTCAGAATCAAATAAATAAATTTTTTATCTTTATTAATGCGACTCAGTATTATACAATATATAAAACATTTAATGAAAATTTTGATGTGGGAAATATTTTACATTTCAGTGCACGTTTTATTTAATCAGACATTCAAAACTTATTCCTGTTATTTGTGTAACAAATAATCAGAAATTTCTTAAGGAAACCTTTACTCAGATTAATTTAAATTTAGGTAAAAATTTCGGTTTACACCCCCCCCCCCCCCAAAGGAAAATACCAATAAAGTAATTTCAATATTTTTATAATTCTTATTCAATATTTGAAAAAAAATATAACTTGCTTTCTTCCTTATAATATACAAGCAACCTAACTATATCACGCAAAAACTAAACACTTCTTCATAAGCACAGATTTAAAAACAACTCAGCACTCAAAATTGTTGTATTTCTCATTTAGTATTTTAAAGAGACAGATCATATGAAATAATCATTTTCTTTTTCATCCATTTTAACAATTTTATATTGCAAGAGATTAATGATACTAAAACTCTTATTCCAAGTAAATAGAGGCACTCTGTGCTTTGCAGAGAAATTCTAAAGAGACATCTTGAAAAGCGTAGGTTTGTAAGCTGTTCTAATTTTATCACTTCTGAGTGATACTAGATTCCAACATTCGATAAGGATGCTTTGAATCTACGAATATTCATATGCTCTTGATCTACGAATTATAATCGCTTCAACACACGTAATTCCAGTGGAGTAATCGTCCATAAACTGTATCTACTCAAATTTATTTTATAGAGATTATTCATATAAAATTAACGTTTTCATGTTCTCTTATAATCTTTAAATGTTTTACTAAATTTCTTCAATAAAATATGAACGTGTCGAATTTAAGCATTTTATATCAGCGTATACTAAAGCACTACTATACAAAAGAAAGAATCCTTAAATATAAATTATCATAATGTAATAAACAAGCATATTCTCAAAGGAATACCAAAAAAAAGGTCTTCGTTTTCAGTAGGCCCCAAAAAATGGAGGGCGCAGAAGAATAGGATTCCTTCAGTTGAACGGAACCTTAAATAGAAGAAACCTATTAGTAATACTTTTTTTCGTTTCTAATATATTGGACTGATACTTTAGAGTGCTTAACCTTCTCGTCCTGAGACAAACTTTACGTAGTACTACAAAAAAAGTTTAAAATTATTATAAAATATCTCCAAAGAAGCATCAGTCTATATATCGATGCTTACAACACGCACACATTTATTAAAAAATCTAGATGTTAATTTTGCAATTTTAGAAAAGTTAAATTCATTTAAAAGGTTTTTTTAGTGTCGCCTCTAGGCGACATCGGGACTAAGAAAGTTACATACTAACTTAAATCTCAGATTATTTCGAAAAGCACGAATTTGTTCCAGAATACGTATAAATTAGGATTATTGGTGAAAAGAATGTTTTTCATCATAATTCTTAAAGTAGTCTTTATCAGTTGTAATTCTTTTCATTCAGGAAAATTTATTTAATAAGGAACTTGGCAATTGGCATTATTACACAGCCTGGCGTTATTAACCTTGGAGCCTTATTTAACTTAAATGTAAGTAGAAGTTTTTGCTTTAGTATTTTTAAAATGTAATCACTAATATGAATGTTGTTCATCAGAGAGAAAACTATAAAAAATTTACATTGACTAATTCTAAATATGAAGTATATTTAATTTTTGCTGTAATTGTAATTTCAAAAAAACATTCAGAATGTTATTCCTAACTTTAAAAATAATTTATTGATAAAATATAATGCACACGATTTAATTATCATCTAAAGCATTAATTAGCCTAAATTAACTATTTAATTTTCTCATTACTTACACGTAATCAAAAAGCCAAATATTTCAATGCAGAAAACAATAGAAACATAAAACGAAAATGGATTTTCGAAATTTATACATTTCGAAACGAAAATGGATAAGTTTAAAATGCAAATTTAATTAGCACCTAAATTAATATTTCAAAGTTTTTGAGGCTGAAATTTAATTTATTGTTTTCTACTAAATTATCTCGTTTCCACTTGTTTAAATTAAAAAATGCAACAAAATTCAGAATGGATTTACACATGGTTTGCTTT
The DNA here is from genome assembly GCA_964019185.1 of Maratus speculifer. Taxonomy (NCBI): domain Eukaryota; kingdom Metazoa; phylum Arthropoda; class Arachnida; order Araneae; family Salticidae; genus Maratus; species Maratus speculifer. Next base: position 264,275,240 of record OZ025291.1, on the reverse strand, counting down.
GAATTTATTGACCATTACATTATTCCATTCGCACGTGCAAAAAAGAATAAGCTGCAAGAATAAGCATTGTTGGAATAGAATAATGATTTTGTAATTCATATTAAAAACATGTTTTAAGGAAAAGAGAATAAATAAAAGTATACATTTTGGTAATTATGCGTTTCTGTGTAATACGTGCATTACACAGGAACATTACCATTATTTTTTTTGCCTAAAGTATAGACATTAAGTAAATAAAATTTTCAATATTTTTTGCATGTTCTTCAATGGAACATTTGAAATGGGAAAACTTATACATATTTTAGTATTTGAAAAACTGAAAAAACTAAACTTTATGCAAATATTACATATTGGAACATTTTATAGTTAAATCTAATATTTTTTACAGCATTAATATTTTCTACATTTAAGAAACACGTATTCATCTGAAATTTAAGAGCATTTAGTTTATTTTGTAATGTGTATATATTTTTTAAAAATAGTATTTTTGCGTCTTTATTTATTTTTTGCGTATATTTAATCTAACATCATAAAAACCGTTAAAAATAAGTAATTCGGTGAATCATTCTCATGTTTTTCACTAATCTGTAATATTAGATAACACTAAAAAAATAAACGTAATTTTCAAGCAAAAAATGTATTATAAAGAACAAAAAGGGGAAATATTCTGATTAACTATGTTATAATTATAAAATACTTAATATTCATAATTACATTTACAAACTTAAAACGCAAAATATGGTCGTAAATACTATATAAAATCATAACAGAAATTTGGCTGTTATTTAATAATAAAGTTCCTTTCCTTGTAATTCGACTGAATTAATGCAAAACTGCTCAATACTAAATACAAAATTAATCCACACTCGTTGAACTCAATAAAAATATTATTTTAAACTATATTTATCAGGATATTATTAATATAAGTAAAATAGTTATCTACAGTTATATTTTCTATCCCAGGAAAATTAACAAATGACATTTATATATATATATATATATATATTTCATTTCTATGAACTATTAACGTCATAGTGCTGTTAAATAACCTTTATAACGTTTATATAACACTTTACTGCACGAATTAGTCTATTTTTAAAGAAGAAAAATGTTTGGAATATATGTGTCAGTCTCCCAGCATCCATCGTTTTCCTGCTTTGATCGTTTTATTTCTACAGTCCCTGCACAAATTATATTTAAATAATGTTAACGAAACACCGCATGTATTGTATAGTTCTTCAAAAATCGTTTTCCCGCATTCATCGTTGTATTTTTTCTCCTCACCGAAATTAAATTGAAAGTCATGCGAATTTATATGACATACAAACAGGAATTACTTTTTTTTATTCTAAGATAGCTCATCCATGCTGTTTGTGTTAATGATGTTGACAATAATGAAAATGAAGAGTAGTTGTATATAGCAGAGGTTAAGATTAAGTTATCATTGATCAAGATGTGGTATTCTACACATAGAGGAAATGTGTGCTATTGCAAAAAATGAAAATAATAGCGAAGAAGCAGAGGATAACGCTGATGTCGGTGAAGCTGAGCCTTTATTGCCAAATATGTCTAATGCAATTACGGCTTTGAGTCTGTATGAACTCTTAGATATGAGTATGTATTTTGCGTCGGTTAAAGCCGTATTGTCGTATAAAGTAATTGGTAACTTAGAAGTTACCAATTAATTTAGAATCACTCATCTTGTATTCAGACGCCTGTACTGATACTATAACCTCGTTACATTGGTTTCGGAGTAGATTTTTGAATGTTTTCTTGAACTAATAAAATTCCTGTCATTTGGCGGAGTTGACGTTATCATTGTGCGCGCGGCAGCCCGCTACAATAATATGATTGAGCGATGATGCACACGGATTTTCCAATTTTTCTTTTTACAATAACTAACTAAATACTTATCCAATTTTGATGATTTTTTTTTAACACTAGAACGCCCGGATGGAGTCGATTCGACTCCAATCATGTAACTAAATTTCAATTCGAACCAGAAAAATTTTCTTGAAATAATTTAAATCTAATCCACGCAAATTTACGTTAAATAAATCAATTAAATAATTTTGAATAAAAATTCTGGTGAGAAATATTATTTTCAAACTTGAGTAGAATTTCCGGGCGTTCTAGTGTTAAATGTTCGTCTGACCAAGAAGCACAACATAGCACAAAAATTATTTTTTTTATGGTATACTGTAGGTGTACTGTAGAGTATTCTGAAAATCGGACAAAAATTTTGTGTCACAGCACTTTTCTCAAAAACTACTAAAGATAAAAACTTAATTTTTTTTTTAAACAAAAGACAAACTTTTTATCCCAGGGTAGTCATCGAGAAAACGTTATTTCGCTGGGCGGTTTTTCTGAAATTGCGTATTTTCCAAACTTGGTCATAAATGGGTATATCTAACGTTCTATTGCAGATAGAATGTTGCGGTAAAGTTTATTTTAAAGATTTTGCGATGCTAATTAATCCTGCAAAAATTCATAGCTTTACGTTAAACAATTTTTTTACAAGATGAAATAAAAGAATGGCAGTCATCAATCTAAGGTACTTGTGATCATCGGAGAGAAAAACCAGTTACACCATTCGATTAAGCATAAAAAAATACAGAATGCTTTTTTTTCTCTTATTTTTAACTTAAATTTTTAACGAATTATGAATTTTTTGAAATTTTTGACATGCTGATTTTTGTCATTTTTTAACACTAGAACGCCCGGATGGAGTCGCTTCCACTCCAATCATGTAACTAAATTTCAATCGAACCAGAAAAATTTTCTTGAAATAATTTAAATCTAATCCACGCAAATTTACGTTAAATAAATCAATTAAATAATTTTGAATAAAAATTCTGGTGAGAAATATTATTTTCAAACTTAAGTAGTATTTCCAGGCGTTCTAGTGTTAATGAATCATTTACTGAATAATTATGCACGGTGTCTAGCCCTGGTGGCTGTTAAATTTGATTTTTAATTTTAAATTAGGCAATTTTTTGCACCATACCAAATTTATATTTTATCCATTTTTTTCATTTATTTATTTTTTGTTTTTAGCACAATGGCATCAATGGCAAAAATGCCTGGCATACCTGTCAAATATTGGGGCCCTGTACTTTAACAAAGTGTATTTACTATAAGTATATACCGTATTTATTCTAATAGAATGCGCCCTCTAATAGAGCGCGTCTTCTAATAAAGTGAGCACCTTGGTGCTGATTGAAAAAATAAATATACGGAAACGACATAGTAGATAAGTAGAAAACGATTACTTAAATGCATTATCGAGGATTCTCATCGATCAAAATAGAGATATTCTATCAAAGCGATGCAGTGGCGATGCAACAAAAGTTTCAAATTTTGAACAATGTACCACTCCTGTAAACTATAGCGCCAAGGATATGCACACTGTTAAAAATCTGCTGCATTTTGCTGCAACGCACTCCCCTGCTTGTATAGAAAACGGTTACTTGGCCGTGAAATGGCGCTTTCTCATTGGTTGGAATCATTGTAAACGCGGCAGCGCGCAACAATAATATGATTGAGCGATAATGCTTAAGCATAGGAAACCGCAAAAACACGGATTTTTCAATTTTTCTTTTTGCAATAACTAACTAAATACTTATCCAATTTTGATGATTTTTTTTTTAATGTTCGTCTGACCAAGAAGCACAACATAGCACAAAAATTATTTTTTTTTATGGCATACTGTAGGTGTACTGTAGAGTATTCTGAAAATCGGACAAAAATTTTGTGTCACAGCACTTTTCTCGAAAACTACTAAAGATAAAAACTTATTTTTTTTTTAAACAAAAGACAAACTTTTTATCCCGGGAACATTTTTTATTTCTATATATAAAATACAAAACAAGTTGTGCAGTATCCCAGTGGAATATGGAAAAATAGAAGGACTAGTGAAAAATGCTCCAAGGAGCAGTGCAAAAGCAGAATATGATTTTAATTGAGCATTAAAAAGTAATGGACAAGTGCTTCTGTTAATTACTGAGCATGAGGAAGGATAAGGGATCCCTTCTTGGCTACAACTCACTTCAATGCCAACTTTGAAAAAATCATATTTGCGCTTTTTCCGAGAAAACAAATCAGTCGCAGTTACTATAAAAATGTATAGTGTAAAGAAGTAACCAGTAAAGATGCAGCTTAATTAGACATAAATGTAAAGGAAGGCGACATAATGCCAGATAACCTAGTTCCTGTAGGTATCACATTCATGCACTGCCACCAAGCATACCCTAAGTGTATAATTGCACAGAAAATTGATTTGTAGTATAGTGCAGAGTGAACAGTGCAGTTAACATCAGAGATTTAGTACAGGCTATACGCCGTACACCTTCTGGACTTTTTAATAGAACACCATATACCCTCTGTTTTTCAAGAAAGCTTATAGTATACACATTCTAGAATATCCCTCTGCTTAAAGCATATATCTTATGTTATTTTTATGACTACACCCCTGGTTAACATCTAAAGCACGGTGGAAAATTCTACTAAAGAACCGCAAATTTCTTTTGTATGGAAAAAGCACAAATATGATTTTTTCAAAGTTGGCATTGAAGTGAGTTGTAGCCAAGAAGGGATCCCTTATCCTTCCTCATGCTCAGTAATTAACAGAAGCACTTGTCCATTACTTTTTAATGCTCAATTAAAATCATATTCTGCTTTTGCACTGCTCCTTGGAGCATTTTTCACTAGTTTAATATGACCATGCTCTCAATTTTTTAAGATCGTTAGTATGTTTTTCTTTGGCAACATATTACGTTGATACTGAGATCAAACCGTCATCTGGTGGAATTATTCCGTTATCATGTGAATGATAAATAAATGTGTTTAATACAAATCAGACGTCTTTCAATTATTTTAATGGTAAATTCTCGAGAATTTCATTCCATATCCTACCACTGAGTGCCACGCCTGACTGAAAATTAAACATTCTACCATTTAGTGATGGTTAATATGATACGTTACGTGCTAGTCACTGCATTATATATTATCCGGGAGCAAAACTTCATACATATATTTCGTACGAAAAATTTAATATTTTACTTCAAAATAAAACTCGAATTTCTTTGAACTGCATATTTATCTGATAATTTAAAAAATAGATTACCAGTAAAAAAAAACAATATATATATATATATATATATTTCAGATTACACAGATCAAATTAGAAAATAATGCATTATACACCTCTTTCTTTCTTATTTTTCTTTTTTCACATACTCAAATAGATTTCAGATTTGGAAAGAAAATAAAATCCTTTCCTTTACCATTTCCACCAATGTTTATACAATATATTAAAGAATAAAACTAACAAAAATGCTCAATTTTAATAATTACAGAAAAATAACAATAAATGATTTTTACAGCATTTTTCTGCTTCAGTAGGCTTTCATTGCAAAAGATCTGGAGAAAATGTAATGACAGTTAAATCCCACTGAAAGTGCAAATTGAACATGAAACAAAAAGGATTCTTTACGCAGGAATGAGTGTAAGAGTAATAAAAAGTATAAATTTTACTAAGAGAAATACATTGTTATTTGACCTTTAGTTATTTAAATAAAACAAATGTTTAGTTTTGCTCAGTGTGTTATTTTGATCTTATTGAATAAATTGTACACTTATGTGCCTTTCTAAATACTATAAATATAGACTTTTTCAGAGAGTGTTTTTTAAGGTAAATGCCGGTAACAAATGTACGTAATAAAACATAAAACATCTAGCTATATCAAGCAAGTAAATAAAGTTTTTATATATAGAAAAAGAGAAACTATGTTTTTTTTTATTCTTTTCAAAGTAGATGAAATTTATCTATGTGTTAGATTTGTCTCGTGTTTTGTCTGTCTATTTGTCTCTTGCCCATCTGCCTGTCTATTTTTCTGTTTATTCTTCTATCTGTTCAAGCAGTAACTTGGACAAATTTATTGGATGTTTCAATGGTTCATAATGAATTATAACTTTTACATATTATGTACTACATAAAAATATGTATACCAATCTACAGAATATATACATCACTTTACAAAATAGAATCTTACATATTTTGGGCTATAGATAGCGATTTCTGTGTATGGATTTTCAAATGTATTACACATTTTCTTAAGAAGAAAAATCTTTCGGCACAGCTCTTAATTGTTATAAAATTTGTTAAACATTACCAGAATTACCCACAAGAAAATTGACAAAAAACGCAAACATTTGTTCTACGTTTCATTCATTTAGTAGGTCTGTCATAATCTTGCAACAGTTAACATTTTAACAAGATCCCTTATAGTGAAAACTACTTTATTACACTGTATTTTTATTCCTTATCACAGATGTGGGAGGAACTGTATGGCTTAATAAAATTACTCAATTCTCCAAAATTCGTATACGAGATTGTTCTTAAGAGTTTTACGTTTTTATGTACGTTTTTACTGCTGCACGAACTTAAGGGAAATAATTTTTGTTACACTAAAAACAAGCTAATCCTATTTTGTCTAACATGTGAAATTTACTTTTGTAAAGATATATCAATCTTTTTTTTTTTTTTTTTTTTTTTTTTTTTTTGTAGAAGCGATATGATTGAAGTGTTTTGCCGGCTGGGGCCTACTAGGAATCTTCAACTGATTGAATCATGACAATTTAAACACCATGGTTTACAATGAAGCTTTGTTGCAATTTTTTAATTAACGTGAAAAGTGTATCATAATCTAAATGTATCCTATGTATTTTTCTTATATGTTATAAAGTTTTAAACCTAGTGTATGGCATTATTTTTATATAGAACCCTTCACACATTTAAGTACTTTATGTAATAGGCATCCAAGAATACACTTATTTCTCTCACGATTATTGTCAGCACATATCTGTACATGCAGAAACTGATAATTAGTAACTTCTTCATCTGGAGCTGTACATTCCAGAAAGAAATACTGATCTAACCGATACACAAAATCATTTATTATACATTGCGATCATTTATTACACATTTCAGAAAAGTTCAAAGGGATCGCATTATGTTTTTTATTATTATTATTAAATTCTTCCGTTATAATATCTGTATGGCAATGATTTAGTATGTTTGTTAAAAAATGCTAAAATTATTTTCAGTTCTCTTTTAATTTTAAGATTTCTTCCTGCACTTCACTAAGTTTCTCATATTTTTCGAAGAAAGCAAGTAAACTTCAAATTATTTAGATTTTTTATCTATTATGTTAATACATACACTTACCTTACATTGCTAGTGTAATCAAGTAATTCTTGCACAAAAGTTCGAGAAAAGCAAAATTATTAGCAGTTGTTATTAATATATAATTATACAGTCTCAGCAAAAATCTTCACTTTTGCGATTTTAGACGTTTTGTTAAATATCTAAAAATATATATAAGTAACTATTGAGATCAAAATTCGTTATTCCCAAAATAAAGCAAAAAGATGAGGCGCTGTATAGATATTCCATTGATTAGCATCTACACAATATTGCACGTACTAATGTATTTGGATACAGCTCCTTACCTTTTTGCTTTATTTTGGGAATAACGGATTTATATTTTATTCCATTCACGAAATTTTTTTGAATTTTCAAGCTATGTTTTTGAGTCTTTCACAAATGTTGCTCTATACATTTGTAAAATAATGCGCACATTACACAAATTATTCCATAGGCACTGATTATATTAAATAACACTTTATTAAAAGAATAACACTCACTCGCAGCTCACTGCTGCATTATCGTCTGCACATTTCTCAAGCACAACTTTGGAATAATAATATAAAAAACACTTCACTTCTTTTCACTTTCTGGACACTGAGATTTTAATTATAGGTAGCACGGTATCGTCTGCCTACATGGAACATACCGGCCCCCATTGACATGTTTCACATTCAATAATAACTCTTTTTTTACCAAGTACACTAATTACACAAATAAATACAAAAGGTCACTATGTATGTTTACTCAAATATAAAAATTGAAAGAAAAAACAATATAACACTCACACACATATATATATAATTTATCTTTTATCTTTTTTTTAAGTACTATGGTTTTCAGGCATAGGAAAATACATAATTTACTATTCGATCTTTTAAAAATTCCATTCTGAGTTTTTACCTGAACTACGCGAAATTTCTCATCATTACCGTAATATACTTCAATAATTCTGCCTAATGGCCACTTATTGTTTGCTGTATTTTTCTCTACTAACAACACTAGATCTCCTATTTTTATATTATCCTTTTCAATTATCCACTTACCAAATCTTACAATTAATTTCAATTATTGATTAAATTAAAAAGAAGTTTAACTTTAACTTTAATTTTTTAACAATTGATAAACTTTTTTGCCTTTGCTTTAAATATCATTTAAACTTTAGTGCTAAACAGAAATATTAGAAAGAAGATAAAAGTGATTATAATTGCTAGTATCCTACTGATGTTAAATCTTATCAAAACCCCCCTCTTAACACTTTTATCTAAAAAGGAGAGGCGATTACAAAAATATTAAAATACACCACTATAGTTTTAATCCTCTTAAGGATAGCCTAACACACTAGTGCATCCTGACGATGTCCACATTTAGAACAAAAAAGGATAACATCTTAAAAAGGATCATTATCTCAACAGCACTTAATCACCTGTACACTAACTCCAAATATATTAATAAATCTATAAAGAAGACACAATAACCGAAAATAAACAATAAAAAATAGCCAAAGTTCCAGCTCAGCCCAACACCCAAAATATTCAAACATATTTATACACCAAGATAAAAATTTTTATATAATATTTACACACATCAAAAAACAACTTTTACCAGGTAAGTAGTCACTTAAAATTACTCTCATACCAACAAGATCCACTCGATCTGGCTCCTAAGTTTTAAAACATATTCAAAAATATTGATATATATATACTGCTTTTATATACCTTATACACACTTGAAAAAACCCTACATATATTTCAATAAGAACACAGCATGTCAATATCTTACACTTATTAAACTTTTTCAATATTGTAATATTCTTTAAACAATCTTCAAAGTCCATAAGGAAGAAATTTCAATTATCATATATCCTATTAATAGTATATCTTACACAATTAACTGTTTTAAACAATATAAAAATATTATTTTCACATATTGAATAAATAGATCAAAAATCTTTAATATTTAATTATAAAATTTAAGAATAGTGGAACCCCATGATTAAATTCAAAGGTAACCAAATCTCATTTTTACAACATACAAACTTCCCAGTCTGGCATCAACACATGACTCCATTCTCAAAAATAATCCTATCCTTCACAGCAGCCAATTTCCAATTAAAACAAAGTTTCAGCTACAACATCTCCTAAGAATCTGGAGGACACATATAATTAAATTGGTACATAACATTCATACAACTTTCAGCGCCGTGTACACCCGGCTACCCTTTCACTCTCTCCCAATTTGCCTAGGGCCCTAGGTCTTCATACCTCACTCTCTCGAAAAACACAAAATCACATAGGCAAGAGTTGTAGCACGGATACAGATCACCCGAATTCAGACAATCACAAATAAACCTCAAATAATAAACCATTGTTTCCATACTTAACAGATTAGGACAGATTAACCAATGTTGACACCAAGACCACAGAAACTCCTTATTGCCGAGAAATAGTACACCAGCACAAAAACACTTTCACAAAAATTAGACTCTCCTCACAAGCCGGCTGACACTACACAGCTGACTGAATATACTATCACATGATTGTTTCTGTCACTCAGCGAGGAGCAAAGTTAACATCTGAAAATCAATCCCCCTCCACTAAACACAGAAACATTTAGCAAAATTAACATCAGTTTTCAAAACAAAAATTTTCATTCCGAAAAATCTCCATTAAATATACAAAAATTCAGCCCAAGAATTGAAAACGAGCCATTCCATGAGAGTCCATCACTTACTAAACACCTCCATAGCAAAAGTTTCCAAATTCTGATTACACCAAACTTGCTTATACTCCACTATGACAACTACCTCTCAACTAACAGAAAAACTTCAGCGGATCTTCAAGCTTTCGTGGGGTGGTCATACACTATTCACTTAAGATATCCAACGCAGAAGATTCTACATTTCTGTTCACCAGAAAGGGTAAGTAAACAATTTAAATCTTTAAATGTACTGATCCCTATAATATGCTATTCTCAAAAGACATGACAATTGTACTGCCCACAACGGAAAACCTATAACAACAACAGCAAGCTATCTACAGAGAACTTAATGTATATATTCAATACTTATTCTAATTTAATATTTCCAATTTGGGTATTTGTGTAGCACCAAGTTTCGGGATCATGCCTTTCACATTTCCCAAAATGGAACGTATCTATTGCTATTTTTGTGATTTATATTCAAAAAATATTGCAGAATTACAGAAAAACTACATACTAAATACACTATACTTAAAACAGAAATAAACAAACATTAATTATTCATTTTATCTGTAAAAATAAAACATATTAATACATATTTCATTAAACATTTGCATATACATTTAACAGGACAAAAATAAATGTACCAGACCAAACTCGAAAATCCTAACACTTAGAATGGTGGATCTCTTCCATGGCTCTAAAACTCTAAATCAACTCTAAAACTCTAACTCAACTCTAAAACTCTAAATCAACTCTAAACTCTAACTCAACTCTAAAACTCTAAATCAACTCTAACACTCTAAATCAACTCTAACACTCTAAATCAACTCTAAAACTCTAACTCAACTCTAGAACTTTAAATCAACTCTAAAACTCTAAATCAACTCTAAAACTCCAACTCAACTCTAAAACTCTAAATCAATTCTAAAACTCTAAATCAACTCTTAAACTCTACATCAACTCTAACACTCTAACTCAACTCTAAAACTCTAACTCAACTCTAAAACTCTAACTCAACTCTAAAACTCTAAATCAACTCTAACACTCTAACTCAACTCTAAAACTCTAAATCAACGCTAAAACTCTAAATCAACTCTAAAACTCTAAGCCATCTCTTAAACTCTAAATCAACTCTAAAACTCTAAATCATCTCTTAAACTCTAAATCAACTCTAAAACTCTAAATCATCTCTTAAACTCTAAAACAACTCTAAAACTCTAAATCAACTCTAAAACTCTAAACCAACTCTTAAACTCTGAATCAACTCTAAAACTCTAAATCAACTCTAAAACACTAAATCAACTCTAAAACTCTAATTCAACTCTTAAACACTAAATCAACTCTAAAACTCTATATAAACTCTAAAACTCTAAAAAAAAGAATCTGTAAAATATATTGAAAAAATTAATATTTTTATGAGAACTCAGAAAAAGAAAAGAAATACTTATCTCCGATTATAGATTATATGCACTAAATCAATGACTGGTGTAAAGTAAATAACAAAATTCATCCAGTAAATAAAAATTCAAATTTATTTAGAATATTCTGTACTTAATATGCCAAATTTTTCGTGAGATCATGTTTCCCTAAATCTAACACTAATAATCAAGAAACCTCCCATACTGAAAAAAATATACTTGATTTTTTAAAACATAATATGCTAAACTTTAAGAATATATATAAAAAAATACCAAACTTTTAAACTAAAAAGAATAGGACATAAACTCCAGGAAATCAGCAAGATCAATAAACCTCTGGAGCCATGTCACAAAACAAAATTTAAAATATTAAATTACTCAAAAATATCTATAAACTTTCATTAATAATTCATAAATCTCCGCCCGTAGACAGCACCAAAAACTGATTTCCTACCATTTAAGCACCCTATAAGTTTTTTAAAAACTTTAAATTTATTAAAAATTTTAAATATATAAAAGAATCTATTAAAACATCACACACTTTACTCAAAGTTCAAATATACTCTCAAATCTTATATTTTTCAAAAATCCTCAAATGCAGGCCTGTTAATTAATATATATATAGAGAGAGATAGATGTAACAATTTTTAACTTCATTATACTTACTTCAAAATTAAATTTAACAGTTTAAATTTAAAAATATAGCAAAACTATTAAGTTTTTAACACTTCATTTTTAATAAATATCTCTATATAATATTTTTCACATAAACTACTTAAAAATTTATCCATTTAATTATTTTCTATTAAACTAAAGAAAATCATTTCATTTTCAATAAAAAGAATTTTAAAAATTTCACTTTTACTGCAGAAGTCCTCCATCACACAAAGTACCAGAACCGGTAGTTCTGTCGAGAAAATATGTCGTCGCAAAAACGTCATGGCCAAGTAGATTCCCCAGTTTATCAGAGCTCTTGAAAGTATGCAGGATACAGTCTGTCACAACTAAGTCCATGATTCCTTGAAACAAAAGCTCATTCATAAACTCATTTCAAGCACTGTAGATCACAGTTCATGATCGAAAGAAAAACTCATCAGGATGAAGTCCTTTCAGGCACCATAATGCATCACAGCAAAAAGTCCAACTGGGCAAAGTCGTCATAGGCTATGTAGAGCACAGTTCAAGAAAAACAAAGCTGAAAGGTTCTTGTGAGCATTCAGGGCAATCAAACTGTCATACTGCCCACACACTTCACTTGCTGCACCACGACATTCACGACAAAAATGCATAAACTCCAATGTTTGGGATGGCAGACCATACTCAGGTCTTATCGTCGTTCTTCGCACTAATAAAATAAAACCAGCACTGTCCCTCTGGAGGCGATAAACTTTTAAAAAAATCAGCACAGTTCCTCTTATCATATCCCACGAAACAGACTGAAAACTTTATTCTCTCAATATGCAAAAAGTCCACTGAATGTACAAAAAACCAACTTATTTGTCCCTATCTTAATCACACAATAATTTAAACAGTTCATCTTCAGATTTAAGCAACATATGACTTCTTTATTTTTAATTGGCAAAGTCATTTCAAAGAAAATTTTCATGAAATATGAAGAGCAGCATCTAAACTTTTGACTGCTTCCAAAAAGCATAGTTCCAAAATAATTTCGAGCGATCGGTATCAAAAAAATATTCATTAACTCTTAAAACAATATCTTCTTAAACACAACACTTCCATTATTTGAGCACAACATTATTCGAAGACTCTCATGTTCAACGTGGACAGATCTTTAATAGAACTCTTAACATAACATCAGCACATAGTTAATTCGAAGATTATTCACTCAAATAAATAATTATTTTCACCTCCTCCGAGACGGACCATGTAAAATAATGCGCACATTACACAAATTATTCCATAGGCACTGATTATATTAAATAACACTTTATTAAAAGAATAACACTCACTCGCAGCTCACTGCTGCATTATCGTCTGCACATTTCTCAAGCACAACTTTGGAATAATAATATAAAAAACACTTCACTTCTTTTCACTTTCTGGACACTGAGATTTTAATTATAGGTAGCACGGTATCGTCTGCCTACATGGAACAACATTTAACTAACATAATATGCAAATAAAATTTTAATAGCGTTGACGCATGCTCAGTAAAAAATTACTTATAAACCTGCTCATTTATCATACAATTTTTATGTTTTTTAATTTTGATTACATAGCTGTACAATATTGATTGTCATATTTTCTGAAAAGAACATTGTGTTTTATGAAGAATTGGGACTGTTTTTATAAAAACCTTAATTTCTCTACGAGTTTACATGCTATAGTCATAAAAATGAATACAGTTTATTACAATAATCCACTTAATCATAATCTACAGTATGAACATTTTTGTTTCATTAGTTTTGACAGGGTTATCCAAAAGATCGTCATTCTTTTTCAGTTTGTTCACTGTCCCCTGTTGGATTTTGGGGAAAACTCTTCGCGAAAATATATGACGTGAACTATTTTGTATACACACCAGGACATTTAGAATAATGCCTTATGTATATTTTTAGATATTTAAAAAAAGTCTGAAATCGCAAGTGCCAATTTTTTTTTTTTTTTTGCTTAGACTTCCTATATATATATATATATATATATAAACCCTGGGGTTTGAAGAGGTTAGTTTTTAGATCAATGGCACGAATTGGAATTTAAAATTATTTAGTAACTTTTAATTTAATAATATTGTTTGCAAAAAAAATTCTACAGTGAACAAAATATTGTGCCATTTCATTTTAAACAGTTCGGATGTAAAAGTGCTAGACATTTCATCTATCACATAAGTTTTAAAAATTCGCAGTCATAGTGCTAAAATCAGATTGTAATGTGTTTCCATCTTGAGGATTCTAAAGATATGAAATTCTGCGCATTAGTTCTTGAGATAGAACTATCGCTAAGATCGTTTAAATCCTGTAAAATTCAACCTAGCTGCGCTGACATTATAATCTAATGGGTGACACTAGAGTCTGATGAGCAAACACTTATACTAATAATCAACTGAATCTGAAATTTTAGGAAAATCCATGCATAAGTTTTTGAGTAGAGCTATTAAAAAAATCATACACTTTTATTGTATTTTATTTATGTTTAATTTTGACAAAAAGAAAAATAAATAAACAAATAAATCTTCTTTGACTTCTTTCCACTGCGCGCAACATTTTGCAAAAAACTAAAAAAGCATGAAATTTGGTAAATATCTTTATTTTAAATTAAAGAATAATGCTTGAAATTTAGTATGATATTTACATTAATTGTTTAATAATGATATTATTTCAATAAAAAAATAAATTTCTGCAAAATTTTTTAATTAAAATTTAAATTTCAAATAAATAAATAAATAAATTGCTTTTAGTTGAAGTATAAATGCAAGATACTTTAGTTTTAAATCATTATCAGTTATTCTGAAGGATCTTGAACCAATAGTTTTGCTACAGTGTTACGCGGAGTGGATGCAAGTCAAAAACAGTTTTTAATTATTCATTAAAATTTAAACATTAAAAATATTTGAATGTAGAATATATATATATATATATATATATATATATATATATATATATAGGTAAAAGTTAAATTAGGTTGTCGATGCTTAAAGTTTTATGCATTTAAATTTAATAGGGACTGAAAAAATCAAATGTGGATTGTTGCTAAATTGCACTGCCAGACAGAAAGTAAACTCCTGAGACCCCTTAATGTAAAATACATGTAATATCTCTATTAATTTGTCTAGTATTTATAGATTTCTTATTGATTATAGAATTCATATTTTGTTATTGATTGAATTTAACAATATATACATATATACTTAAATGAAAACTTGATTTTTAACAATAAATATTAATGTCAAATTTTTATTATATTATCAAAATAACTTCAATGTTGTAATCGTAAGTGTTTTTAAATGTAATGATTTTTGTTATTTCAAAATTATAGTCATTATTTAAAATTTTGTACAGGTACTCTGATCATAGCACAGAAAGTCTAAATATGTATCTGGATGAGCATCAATTTGCTGGAAAATGTAATCCCTATCTTTTAGAGTAATACTACATTCTAGCATATAACAAGATCGTTTTGAATTTTAGCATATTAATTTGTTCTTGAGCTAAAATTGCAGCCATTTAAATACATAGAATCCCGTTGAAAAAAGCTTTTGTAGTCTCTGATTATTAAAGTATATTTTGAAGTGAACATTTAAACATATTTGTATGTGCATAGTTGTTAATCACCATATTATTATATTTTGAAAAACTGAATACTTGAAAGAACGTCTTATTACCTATTAACATATATTATGTTATAATTTATTTTAAAACTAGTTGAATGTGCAAATCCCAAAACTTTCTGCTATTTGATACGTACATTTTAATATTTAAAAAAAAATAGTTACTCATTTTAATGCTTTAATAATTTTAATTCAATAACATACTACCTTTGATTTTCATCTTAAATTTCTGCTTCAGTCAATTAATTCCGTCTCTGCACGAGCCGAGGGACAATAGAATGATATGAAGATTTTTTTTTCCAAGTTCAGGGAGGACCAACTTGCCTTACCAAAAAAATAATCATTTCAAAAAAATTAGTTCAGTCCTAGAACTAACTTCATACACTTTTAGGTGGTGCAAAATGGAAAATGGCATAAAATTTGCTATTCCAGCGCCCCCTTCCGGCGGATGATTTTCAAATTCAGGGAGGATCAACTAGCCACAGCCATATACTTACACAAAAAATTTGGTTCAATTCGATTCAAAACTTCATATACTTTTGGTCGGTACAATATTGAAAATAGCACAAACATTGCGATTGCAGCGCCCGCTTCTGGCGAATATTTTCTAATTCAGGGAGAACCAACGAGCCACAGCCATACACTTACACAAAAAATTTGGTTCGATTAGATTCATAACTTCATATACTTTTGGTCGGTAAGATATTAAAAAATGGCACAAACATCGCGATTGCAGCGCCCCGTTCAGGCGGAAGATTTCAAAACGGTAGGAGTACCAGCTTGCAACAGCTAAAACATTCACAAAAAATATGGTTCAATTCTATGCATAACTTCATACACTTTTTCATGGTAAAATGGCGACATATGGACACACACACAGACACACATACACAAACACAGACACACGGACAGTCAGACATTTTGTAAAAAAACATGTTTTTTGCAATCTTTGACACCTAAAACGTGTAAAAACGTTGTGGTTTAGTTGAAAAAAATTTCAACTAAAATACTTTCTTCTATTGAAGATAGAAGAAAGTAAAAATTAGATAATTGCCGTAATTTCGGGTGTATAAGCCGCAGATCAAACAATTCTTTTTGGACCCAGAATTTTTTAAGAGACAAATGTAACTAGATAGATCGTCGTAAATATTTATCTTCATTTACTAAATAAGATTTCTGGGTCGAAAAAGAATTGTTTGATCCGCGGCTTATACATCCGAAATTACGGTATAAGAGAATGTCTTTTATTTTAGAAACAATCTTGTTAAGTACAAATATATATGTATTAAAAATAATTTTTATAATAATAATGTATACGTATTGTATGTTCTTAAATTCATAATGAATTAAATTTACAGTGTTTTGTTTTGTTATAACTCTTGTACTATCATTGGAACGAATTTGTTAAATGTCTTTTGTAAGGAAGTAGCGTTCTAAAGGCCTTACCTAATTTAAAGCAAATGTTACGCAGACAAAATAAGTTCAAAAGCTTTTCTTAAAATACTCAGTAGCACGGCTCAGTTACTACTGATGAAAATTTGCATCTTCTTATTTATACCATGGAAACAATTATTTACATTCAAAAGTTAAAATAGACAAGAAAAACCAAAGTTTTTATCTTTAAACTTTTAATACCTGTAATTAGAATTATACATCTGTACATTTACCAATCACATTAGGTATTATAGTAGATTTAAAATGGGGTAATTTTCTACGTTCATTTATCTAATAAAAATTACAATACTTAAAAAAATAGTCTATAAGCATATAGTATTCTCTGTATATTTCAACAAATTTATTTATCTTCAGTTATTAATATAGTATTTCGATATAATTTTATTAAAAACAATAAATCCAATTCATATTTTCTTTAAAAGCAGATATATTGCATAGATTATTTCAGAATTTAAAAATTGTAATGATTGTTCAACAAGTTCAAATTAAAAATATATTAATTTTTCCACAAAATTCGTCCTCCACCTTGGACATATTTAACTTTAAGTATTTTCGAAAAAATTCAAACTGGATTGTATTTTAAATAGTTAAATTTTTCCGATAGTTTCAGTATTAAAATATATAATACAGTCGAGTCTCTCTATAATGAAACTTCATACATCGATTTTCTCTATATAACGAATTTTTAGTAGGAACGGTCCCCTTTTCGCATGATTACATTAAAAACAGTCTCTATATAGCTAAATATCTATCTCCATATAACGAATTTTTTCATAAATTGGTCTTAATTTATTCAGTTCTAAAAAGCTTCGGATTCATATGAAATCAATTTTCCATCACTTAATTTTGATTTATCGTTAATGCTGAGTTATATATATATATATATATATAATACCATTAAAAGTAGACAAGATTCACCAATGGATTTTATCAATAAAACAATAAACCAAAACAAAGAATTAAATTGAATTATAGTAAACAATAATAACTATTGAATTTAATAACTTATAGCACGATGAACATGGAAGGAAAAAAGAATAATATGAATACAAATGAAATTTGTAGAACCAAAGCAGAATCTTCATGTCCCAAATACTTTGGAACTACAAATGGAGTGTGTGGTTTCATCTTCGTATTTGCCATGAAAAAGCAAAACAATGCGAATTTGGGACTATCATCACACAAAAACCAAATTATTAAACAAGGAACAAAGATTATATACATACATTACTTCTCTCCTTGTTCTTTAAATTCACCCCACCTCCCACACACCTTTTCACATCCTTCTCAAAACAGAGTCAATTGATACACATATAAGAGAGGAATCAATGAGAGACACATAAGAGAGGCCTTCAAATGGAGGAAAATGTTAACTACAATTTATCATTCCTTGCTAAAATTTGAGCATTTTTTTCCTTTGAGAGTGTAACAATTTTAAAATCAAAACAACAAAAAATCACAGATTTCTTCGTCTGAAATTAATGCAAGTCTTCCTTATTTGATTTTTATTAACTTTCAAATAAATGTATGTTCTTTGTTTTGAAACAGCTTAAATAATTAAGAAATAAAATGTTAGTTTAATACTTAATTTTAAACATTTCAAATTCTTAATTGAAAAGATCAAAAGTAATATTTGTTCAAATTTCACACATTAAATACGATTTTTAACATCATTCTCTATACATCGAATTTCTCAATACAACAAATTTTTTACTGGAACTGTGGATTTCGTTATATAGAGACTCGACTGTTATTCACATAAGATCCATTACCTTCCTAATTTACTTTCGCAGTTGAACGCATTCCATTTCCCCCATTTTTTCACTTGAAAACGTTTTCGCCTTATTCAAACGCATCTTCCGTCAAGAATGACTTAGTCATTTATTAATTTAGTAATTTATGTTTCCAGAGGAAAAACGCAATTTATTTATTGCGAGAAAAGCGCAAACTTTCCAATGGATGGTGATTTAGACGCCGCAAATTAGTCGCCAAGTCAAAAGGTTTAGTTGCCACATGGCAATTTGTTACCGTAATTTTCGCCAATATCAAAATTTAAAGTCATTAGTAAACACAGAGCCATACATTTCAGAAACTGATACTGGAAAGAAAATCGCAGGATATTTTACAAAATTTTGACTATTTAAAAATACAATACATAAAGAAATAGATTAAAGAGTATTACTTTTGTAGAAATTTTAACCTGCCTATATAGCAAATAATTACAAAATGAATGATGGTATGTACAAATTTATCTGAGGGCAAGTGCGAGATTGAAAATATATGTTGAATTTTATATTTCTTATCTGTCTTTGACTTTATTGTATTTCCGACCGATAATAATATGGAAAATTCGCGAAAAAGATATTAAGCTATTTCGTGTCTGGCGTTTTATAAAGCTGAATAGAACAAACTAAAACTCTAAAACGGATTGATTTTGTCTATGAACAAATATATATTCAAATGTTAATTTTATAATTAAACTTTTAAAATTTTCTGCCAGTTTGTCGGATTTAAATATTCGAAGACTTATCGGATGATTTCTAGATATTATACTTTTATGTCTAATACTAACAGCGTAGTAATTTCAAAAACTCTCGGGGACATTAAAATAGAATTTCCCAAAATTATTTTGTGACTACGTTTTCAGTTGAATTTCCCTCCCAGTATCACATCAGACGATATCCTAAAATTAACTTGTAGATAATGCATTTTGCAAAAATTTTATGTCTGTTTAGCATCTAAATAGAATAATTTATTTTATTTTTTCTTACATACAAATACTCAAAGAATCAAATTCCGAATGTATTGAAAGATTCATAATCAAGTTTGCCATATTAGATTCAGAAAATATATAAAATCCCAAAATTATCCTAGTTTTGTTTTAGAAAAAAAATATTTTGTTTAAATTTTCTTCAAAATAATTACAATTAGAAAATATATTGCACTTTATAATAGATTTAAAAGTTCTGAAGTTATGTTCTATTTAATAGGTTATTCTAATATAATGCGTTAAAAAATCCATTAAACATATTGAATTTTCTTGAAAATGCATTATTTCACTTTCTAAAATTCATTTTAAATAACACGAAGACGAAAAAAATGAAGTTTATGTTATAAACAAATAAAACAAATGCAATGAAATAATAAAAACCAGTTTTTAAATTCAAAATTCACAGACGATATAAAAACGAGATTTAATTAAACCCAAAATAATTTTTCATTCTCCCATTGAAAAAAAAATGTTCAGTATTGTTTCTTCATTTTTTCTCTTTTCCATTACTTATTATTTAATTAATACTTATTTTACGGTAATAATGAATTTTCATATGTTGAATATCTATTGCAAATCTTTTGTTCTTTTGTTGGCTTTTAAAAAATATTTAGAAATTCATATTTTAAAAGGTTAAATGTTCAAAAATCATTTTATTGTGTTGTTTGAGATTTATAAATATTTTATAAAACCATTAAATCCTTTATCTTCAGAAATAACATATCAGTACATAGATCAAGGTGTACGTTATTTATACGTAGTATATATTTTTATTATATAAAAATTCATATTTTCGCAGAAATTTAAATTAATATAATTTGATGATTTCAGTGATTCAAAACAACATTTTTAAAGGTGACGAGTACATTTCTGAACATTTAAAGCAAGGAAATACATAACATTAAGGAAACAGAAACGAGAAAAATACATAAAACATGTAATAAATTTATCGGAGATTCTTAATACTTATGAAAATATTAAAACAATGTACTAATTTTTTTGTCACACACATAGGTTTACATATGGAAAATTTATTTTTATATTAAAGTATCGATTTCAATTTTGTAGACAACACATTTCAACAAATTTTTAATGATAAATATCTCTAAAAACAAAATAATGCGAAATAAGACAATCTCATTGTAGAGAAGAAAGCGCTTCAAATATTATACAGCTTGTTCCGAATTCCACATAGAGATTGCGCTATAAATTGTTTTTAAAAAATATAAATACAGACCAGATAATTTTCAAATTAAAGTTAATATTTACTTTTAGCTGTGTTTATTGAGCAATAAAAAGCAAAGTGGGTGTACTAGAAAGGGTGGGGTAAACCGAGTACTGTAAAGTGCGCATGTATTGTAAAGTACTATAATGTGAGTCATATTTTACTCTTTTGTATAATGCAATGCAAGATAAATGTGTACGAGGCGAAACTCGCTTGGTGTTAATGAAGTATTAATAATTTAGTTAAGGTTTACTGTGTACACTAGTGTTCGTACGGCTATCAAGATATTTCTCGACAAATACTGAGAAAATCATATGATTAATTTGAAAATAATTATGCATGTAGATCATGAGAAATATCATGATTTAGCAGTTATAGTGTTTGGATAAATTTTACTTATGCATTTAGAAAACGCTGAAAATTTCAATTTATTTCTCCATAATGCTATATTGTAGCAATTCAGACGATATTTAAGTCTTTATCTGTTGAAAGGAAATTGCTCATATGAATAATATATATAAGTTCTAAATTATGGAAGATAAAATGGTCCATTGAGAGTTCAAATTCGTTCTATTAGTTTGAACATTTGTCAATAAAAATGTTCGAGATTAAAATTGAGTATATAATTTATAGAGTATTTTGTACATATGTTTCAATAATATAAAATATTTTCTTTTATAATGTACTTTATTTTAGTGTACATATTTTTTTTTATAAGTGAGCTAGCAACTGTATTTCATATAAAAATTTCGTAAATGTGATAATACGCGTGGTTTTATGAAGTCAAATTAATGTCAAAACGGATGAACTGATGCCTTGCACTGTTGCATTTGGATGATTTGAACCGATAAATGAAGATAGGCAATGTTTTATTCGTTTTATTGAAATATTTTTCTTGTGACTTCAAAATTTTGTTATTTTTATAGAGAATTGATTGACATTTTTCAATACAATTTTAAAAACTTGCTTTATTTTTGTCAAGAAAGTCAAAACACAAAGCAACAATTATGCCTTAACAGTCTATTGTATTTTAAAGATTTTTACGTGAACAGAGAACATGTAACAAAAAAGATTATTACTTTTTTTT
The DNA here is from genome assembly GCA_964019185.1 of Maratus speculifer. NCBI lineage: Eukaryota > Metazoa > Arthropoda > Arachnida > Araneae > Salticidae > Maratus > Maratus speculifer. The sequence goes on along the minus strand of OZ025291.1, from coordinate 264,253,087 downwards.
TTAAGTTGAATATGATATCATATGAGATATAAAACAGAAATTCCCATCTATTACGAACACATGTTCGGATGATGTGAGAATTCACGCATGTAGGAGAATATATAATAATGCATATAGCTAAATTATAACTAATACGCATTGATGTTTACATGAAGGGGTTTGTGTTATAATTAGAAAAAATATTATTTAAAAAAATCAGTTCTTTTTTATAGACGGTTAAGATAAAGGTTTAATTTTAATTTTAATTTTAATTAAAAAAATGAAAAGCATCTAGATAATAATAGTCATCATTATGAATCATAAAATTAATTATGGTCAAAATTATTATGTACAGGGATGTTAGGAAAACGTAAAATGCTTGTTAAATCTACTGTTTATCCGTATAAATCACAGCGTAATAAAAGAAAAAATCGAAGATATGCAATAGTTACTAGCGAAATCAGTAGAATTCGCGTGTAATATAGCTATTCTAATGTCTGAACGTTTTTAAATATTTTTTTAACATAAAAAATTGAGAAAAACTGAAAATCTTTAAGTCATGGTTTGGAGGAAAATGAATTTATAAGCAAAGTGTGTTGAAAAACAATGAGTGGCAGAGATGATGGGAAGGCTTGTTATCTGCAGATTTATTAGCTATTTCTTATAATTATAAATTTTATATTACATGTGGTATCTAAAAAACATCCTTAATCGAACCGATATTAAAAGGATGCAAATATATATATTTAAATACGTAATAGAAAATGTACAAGTATATGTAGAATATTCGTATGTATAAGATTTATTATATAAGAGATGTATTATACATTGTTTTCGCGAAAAATAAAATCTGGTATAAAGTTAAATTAATTTTCCTTTTATATTTTAGAAGATGTTCTAAATTAATACAAGATTTAACATTTTACATTTAAGGCAAATTATAAGTATTAAACCGATTCAAAATACTATCAGTTTTGAATCATTATTGTTTCACTTTCTTAGAAAAGGTTTAAATGTTACGTTTTTACATCAGCAGTTTAAAGTATAACAAACAGCGGTAGTTTTATGTTTATTGAACCATCTGTATATTTCTTATTTTGACAGAACAATCTATGCAATACTTATGTTATAACATACTTGCAACCAATAAGTCTGGGCTATTTTTAATTTGAATAAATAAATTGTTAAAATAATTTGTCTTAATTTTTAATTAACATATAACATATAGTAATTCATACATTAAATTTTTAAACATAATTATTTTCATTCGAAACACAATTGAATTTTATAATAATAAAACTCCTGATGATGTATATTTTAATGAAATCTTATTTAATTGTATTGAATATCTAAGTAGATATCTATTCAATTACAATAATTCAAGTCTTATTTTCAAATTAATGATTACCTGTAACAAATTCATGCATTCATTGAACCATTAGTTACGAATAACCGTAATTAAGGTTACATCAGTTACAAATTCCGAAATCTATTTGCTGAGATTCCAGAGATTATTTACTAAGCTTATATTGGCACGTTAATTCTTCTGAAAACTTGTGGTTTATAAATTTCGTCAACAACATTCCACGATCAATATAGAAAGAGGTTTTCGTTAAATGGATCCGACAATGTAATTCAAGTATATACATATTTTACGATGTATGTATCTTTCAAGTCAAATTATGAAATATGTTTGTTAACCTTAAAAATTTATTATTTTCCTGCATCTCAAAATGCAGCTCATATTACAAATAAGTCATCTTTCAAGAGCTTTTAACTATTATCAGTAAATTTTCATGTTTATGCCTTAATATTTTACTATATTATAATTTTTTAATAATAAAGACAAGCATTAACAACTACAAGAAGAGATTGTATGCATTTTCTTCATTGTGTATTGCGCCACCATTCGCAGGTTTTCTACTTTCAGTGTTAGCTAGAGAACCAGAAATTTCGCATTGTAATACTTAACAAATTTAATCAAAATTAAAAATATCTGCATTTAGGTCATGGTGACGCTACTTTATTTAAATTCTGAGCTTCCATCACGTTAATTAATTGAATCTCGCGAATCGCATGATCAAGACTCAATATCTTAAAATGAATGTATAATTCTTGGACGGCATCTGATATTTTATTTTATTTATTTCACTTTCACAACATTTCAAATAATCAAAATTCAATAAAACTTATGTGTTTATAAATGTGAAATGATCAAACAGTCAGTAATATATATATTTTTAAATATTTCTACTTTTTAATTATTATTCATACCTAAGCAGCCACATGTTTTAGAATAATTAACCGAACTATATGAAGAAGCTTTGGATATTTTTAAACAACAAGTTAAAGCAAAAATAAGTAAATAAATAAAAAATCTGCACTTATTCCATTACAAAATATAGAGCTTTTTACTCACAGTGATCTTTATACGTAATTGCTTAAAACTTTCATTAAAAAAAGTAAAATAAGTCTAATTACTCAATATCTTATAATACCATATTATTTATAGTTATGTTAAAGAGACTATATCTTTAATGCATTTTATGTATCTACTTTTATTATCTTAAGAGTTTTAGTTATGACTTATCGTAATAAACTGAAAACTAGACACCAAAGATTATGTAGAGTTACTCAGTCCGTTGACTATAACGATGAATATTTATCAATATAGATCTTGGAAATAATTTTTAACTAATAGTACTTTTATGTGATACTAGATTCCGGTATTCGAGAAAGATGCTTTACATTTCAATGTAGGCCTAGACTCTTAAATTAAAAATATAATTCTTTTAATGTCAGGATTTCTTGTGAATTAAACTTTCCCGAATTGGAAATATTCAAATATATATTAAGGAGGTTATTCGTTACAAAATTTCTATTTGCTACATAGTTAATCATCTTATAATGCAATTTTATAATTTCTAAAATATATTATAGATAAACTAAATGTTTTTGGTTAAAACGGAATTATATAAGATAAAAGAGTTTATCGTAAAATAAAGAAATACACAACATGGCCATTGATGACCGTTCACCTGCGATTTTAGACATTTTGTTAAATATCGAGAAAAATGCATGAGGAATTATCCTGAAACTCTATGTGTATAGACAAAATAGTACAGGTCATATATTTACGTGAAGATTTTTTCAAGAAACTTTATAGAGCAACGTAAACAAATTAAAAAAGAATAAATATCTTTTGGATAGCCCTGTTAAAAGTAATGTAGCAAAAGCGTTCAAACTATAGATTATGATTAAGTGGCTTATTGTAATAAACTGTGTTCATTTTTATGTCGATAGTGTGTATATTAGTAGAAAAACTAAGGTTTCTATAAAAACAGTCCCAAATTTTTCGAAAATTTTTGCTTATAATTTGCAGAGTTCTTAATATAAAATAATATTCTTTCCCAAAAATAAGACAAACAACATTGCACATAATATCCTGTAATCAGAATTTGAAAAATATTAAAAATTGTATGAAAAATGGGTAGGTTCACTAAATAATTTTCTACTGCGCATGCGTCAACAATATCAAAATTTCATTTGCATATTATATTAGTTAAATGTATAGAGCAACTTTTCTAAAAGTTGCAATATCATAGCTTGAAAATTCTGAAAATAATCGTCAGTAGAATAAATTGAAAATCCGTTATTCCCAAAATGAGGCAAAATCTAGAGGGATTGTATTCATATATTCATTGATTAGTGTCAATATGGAATACACAATATGGGACGTACTACTACATTTGGATAAAATCCTGCATTTTTTTTTTTTTTGCTTCATTTTGTGAACAACGAATTTTGTGCTTATTCTATAGACGATTACTTTCAGAATTTTCAAGCTATAATATAGACACTTTCACAAAAGTTGCTCTATCCACCTAGCTAAAACAATATGCAAATGAAATTTCTATATCGTTGAAGCATGCACAGTGAAAAAATATTTAGTAAACCTGCTCATTTATCATGCATTTTTAATTATTTTTAAATTCTGATTGCAAGATATTTTGTGTAATATTATTTGTCATATTTTCAGAAAAGAATGTTACTTTATATTAAGAACTGTGCAAATTATAAGCAAAGAACTTGGCAAAATTTTGGACCATTTTTATAAAAAACCTTAATTTCTCTACAACTATACATGCTATTCGCATAAAAAAGAACACAGTTTATTACAATAAGCCACTTAATCATAATCTATAGTTTGAGCGCTTTTGCTACATTAGTTTTGACAGGGTTATCCAAAAGATATTCATTCATTTTTAATTTGTTGACAGTCAGCGGATTTTCGGGTAAAAATCTTCACAGAAATGTATGACTTTTACAATTACATTTATGCATAAATAGTTTCAGGATAATTCCTCATGAAATTTTCAAAATATTTAACAAAATGCCTAAAATCGGAAGTGGACGGTCATCAATGACCATGTAGTGCACATTTAAAATTGATAGTTTTAAAAGTCATTTTTACTTAAAATAAAATCTCGAAATTTCTAATAAATATACATCATATCTGTAGGGTAGGTTAAATTAAGTATAAATTTTGCATAAGCTTGCGATTATGACATGTTTTATATTAATGTTTCGTTTTGGTGGCGTGGATTTTTAAAGAATCATTAAAGAAATGCATATAGTCGTATTATAATTAAAATCCTCTGATCTAAAAATATATTCCAACGATGGAAATTTCTTTTTAGAAAAATAATCAAAATCAAATTATGATTAAAATATAACGTATAATTCTTTTATTAAATTGGAAACTTTTTAATTTCCTTTTTTGCATTTATGATATTTTCAAAGCAGACCGCTTTCGATCACAAGATTATGAGCATACAGGCAATACATTAATAGATATGAATAAGTAAAATAATTTGTGTGATGTATGCAGGCATATTCTTATTTAATATTTCTGATTGAAAGATAATTTCGAAATATGTATTGCCAAAGCATTTTTTTTAAACAGATGTATATGAAAATACTATACATCAACTTTGTAATTCAAAATATATAAGATTATTCAACTTTCTTATTAACTTCAACATTTACTTTTTATTCGTAAAATTGACTGAAACAGGGACTTTGCAGTACAGAATTAAAACTACAAGAAATCGTTGCAACGTATTTCACAGTAACAGTTGGACTGAGTTCGTCATACCCGACGGGTATTTTACCCTGTAAATTTCATAAAATACACGTTACATATTTTGTATAAAAACGAAATAAACAAAATATTGTTGAAAAAATTTGTTAAATTTAAATTTACATTTAAAAATTTATATTAGAATAAAAATGAATTTACAATTTCATGGAACATTCATCAAAATATATCATTTACTTGCTGATCCGGCCGGCATTGCCCATGATTACAGATGTTTTCCAACAAATTGCGAATATTTAAAATCCCATTTATACTAAAATAGAAAAATAAATAAAAATTTATCTGTAGAATGTTCACAAATAAAAGTACTGACTTTTTAGCATCATTCTTTGGTTAAAAAAGCGAATACATTTCTTATCAGAAAATACTTGTGTATTTAACCTTTGCAGATTTACCGATGCATCAGAATGAAAAAACACTATGAATCATTTGTGTTGGGGGACTTTCAAGCGCGTAGATTATCATGTGTGTCAATAAGATTCCAGAGCCCAAAATTTCAAACATGTCATTGAAAAATTGGTGTCAGCATGTTCGATTTCTTAAAAATCTTTAATGTCTTTTTTTTTTTTTTTTTCAAAAATTCTGAATTTTTCAGGACAAAGATTGAAGTTCGTCATTGAAGACTGGATCGAGAAACCTTCGAAAATGCTATCTTCTTTCAGCATTTTAGAGGTATACTGGAACCATTTACGAAAGTATCTTATGCTAACATCTTCTTTGGTTTTGAAATCCATTCCGGTGCTCGTTGTATATACTTAGAATTTCAGCACAAAAAAAAAAAAAAAAAAAAAAAAAAAAAAAACAGAGAGAGAGAGAGAGAGAGAGAGAGCCCACCGTATACCTGAAAAAAAAAGGCAAGAAATAATATCATTTCTTTTTATTTACTTAGGTTACTGGTTAGCTAAAAAAAAATATAGTAATTCAAAAGGAAGGTAAAATCATTTTTCTTCGGAAAAATGCACATAATAAAAAGATATTTACGCATTCTGCAATATTTCGAGCATAGAAACTGTTTTTGTGTACGTGTGAAACATTCATACACTAAAATATTTAAAAAAAATTATTCAAAACTAACCTTTAACAATACATGTTTTTCTTCGAGTCGTTTCTCTAAAAATGCCTTGACGCGTTCTGTAACACCACGCTTGCGTTTGGGGAATACATTTTTTCCGCAGTAAGTAATCCAATTTTTATGAGAATTTTTTCTTCAGGTTTCGAATTCGTGAGACGTCATCTTTGTGTGTTTTTTAAATTGAATTTATGCCTCAATGTGGACTTTGATATATTAAACTAAGATGTTGCACATCTTACAAATGTTCCATACTTAAAAGCATTAACCGACTTCTCGACTCGACCGACCGTTTTATTTTGGAATTTCATTGGAGCCATTTTATTTATTCTAAAATGAAACAGAGATTGATTTGTCGAAATAAAGCTATAATGTGACAGTACAAAAACCGTTATATGATATTTGATTATCGGTAACTTCAAATGTAGTCCTTTCTCGCCTAACGTTGTATTAATAATTAATGGGCAATTTACTCGAATTGAGACCATGGTTAGGTAATTTGACCATTAAATTAATAAAAACCGTATGCCGTGAAGATAATGTTACGACATCGCTTGAAATTATATATATATATATATATATATATATATATATAAGAAAAAAATGGCCAGCACAATCTAAAAATTATAAATAGGGGAAGATTCTAGCCGCTTTATAAATTTTAATTTTTTTTTTAATTTTTATAATTTCTTAGAACAAAATAAAATATTGAAAATGAAAACTTGATATTTTTTCTTGAACTGAAAACCACTCTCAATAATTTTTTAACTTTTTTTCTATGTGAAATAATTTTTTACATTTTGTTTTACATCGTGGCTGAAGTATCTCCATGATGGGGATACTTGAGCCATGGTGAAGGGATACTTGAGCCAATATGGAAAAATACCTATAAAAGTAATTTCTTTCGCTTTATTTTTGCACAAATATTTTACAGAATGGTAAATTATGGTACATAAAGTCCTTCAAAACCAATTGAGAAAACAAAGCTAATAATACAATAATTTTTTGTCGTTATCCCTGGTGATCGAAGGATCATTGCAACATCTTTTTACTTTTAGCTACATGGTAACTCAGTAGTACCCTCTGTTGGGGACAATAGTCATTTCTTTGATTTAAAAAAAAAACTTACAGTAATAGAAGAGGTTACAATTTCAATATAAAATATTAATTTTAATATATTATATTAAAAAATAAATATTTTAATACATTGGACCCAACTAATTAAAGTATTAGAGATTATGACATGTAATACAGTTTTAAAAATGATGAATGTCAAAATGAAAAATAAAATGGATATTTTCATTAAAAGATATACATTTTTAAACATTTTTTTTTTCTAAATCATTATTTTTTAAAGAAAAAAATAAAATAAAGAATTGTTCTCCCTTTTATCCAGAAAACAATCAATTAGTGAATATAAGGACGTAATTTTATTTTTTTGTTTCATCCATGTCTTATTTTCTAGTGGGAATGGTTGAGCCATGGCTCAAGTAACCCCTATCTCACTGGCTCAAGTATTTCCATTACAACCATTTTTGTTTATCAGAGTTTTACTAAGTAAAGCATGCAGCTATTTGAACTAGTTTAGATTCAAAATACAATTGAAATTATACTTATCAAATTTATCTATATGATTGCAATTTTAAACAAAACTTTTAATAAAAAAATAAAAAAAGATGCACCTAAATATTTACTTGAGATAGGGAAAAAACAACTATTAATCACCATACTTTCAAAATGGTACCAAGGTATGGGATTTCTTTTTTACATGTTCAGAACTATGAATATGCTACCATATTGCAAGGTTTAGAAAGAAAAATTAACCAACTGTAGAGATAATAGGGGTGGCTCAAGTATCCCCTATGCTCAAGTATCTCCACTCTCCCCTATATATATAAGAATTGAAGAAAAATTTGAATTTTTTTTATTCAGTAACAATAAACAAGTAATAATAATAATAATAATAATAAAACTTTATTTATTAGGAAAAGATAAATGCTAATTTTATTAAATCTGCAAGCTTTATTCATTTACAACGTTTGGGGTAGTAAAAAAAGATCTTTGAAAAGATCACATGAGATGAGTTGGGATTTTCTCGCCATAAAACTTCCAGACAGTTAACAACACTCGAACAGCCATAAAATCAGCTCGGCGCCATTTTTGACATAACCACGAATAGTCAACAATACAGGATTTGCAACGAAATTTATGACCTTCGTGTGTGGGCAGCGGACACTCATCTATGCATTTGTGGGAAGAGATTGAGTAGGGAGACAAAAAGAAGAGGGAGATACATCAAAAATCGTCCTGCCTTCTTGGACAACACGAGCCAATGATATGTGTGAATTTACATGGTACCAATACAGAATGTTTATATGTGGACCAATTAAAATAGAAAAAAACTAAACTATCTCTCTGAAAATCATTCGGACATAGAGTGATCGACACGGGAAGCAAGTGCGTTATGATGGAGGAACGGGTCTCGGAGAGAATTTTTTTGTTTTGACTTGTGATCGCCTAGGATTTTTCGGTGGACATCATTCGCCATCAGATGTGCTGCGAGACGCTCTATTGCCAAAAGTTCATAAGTGGGAATCACAGAAAAGTTGCCAATGAATTTATTGCCGTCTTGTGCAAACCGGACGATGTGGCCTCAGCTGGATGTGCGATGAAATGTGCAGTGCCTCCCTGATAAACAGTGTGCCTCCTTGTTACAAATTATGTGCCTCCTTGATATAAAGTGTATGCCTCTATGATCAAGTATGGATACGATAATGGCGCCCCAGGATTTTTCATGAACTATGTGGATAACTGCTTGCCTCTTACAATGGTGAAAAAATTCCAATTATTTCACATGTGATGGCCATTTTTTTAAAGATTTTTTTGCTCATATTTTAATATAGAAATTTACTATTGAAATTTAATTAATAACTTAAAATTGAGTTAAAGAATTTTCAAAATAAAATTTAACGCATAATTTTTGGCTATGCCTTTAGGTTTGTGCTGTGTGAACGGGTGTCGATGCATATGACTATATCAAATGCAAAAAGAAGGAAAAAATATTAAATTGAATAATTGAATATGGAAAGATATAATTTATGTGATAAATTTTTGCATTATAGGTTTTAGTGTGATTTTAAATAATGCAATTTATGTGTTTTGAAATAAATATTTGTATATGTATATATCTATGTTTTCTTTGCAGTTTTCCTTTTTCTTTATTTATCTTTAAGTAAATTGATAGATGCTTCTTTAATATTAAAAATAATTTTGAAAACAGTTTCTTTAAGCATTTATTTATCCCATTAAAATCATAGATTACAAATTTAAACGTTAAATAAGTCGAATTAAGTTATTGCAATTTTTTTTTATTTAGATTATTATTCCAAGGATTTAATTTTAATTATTGGTAATATCCCGCATATTCCTTCACAACGTGGAATGGAATATTATTATTATATTTTTTGTACTAACCACGTTTTGATCGAGAGCCAAGTATGTGGCTTTATTTTCCTCACCACACCATAACAACAGAATCCCACTACATAAATTTCTAGAACGTCTAAGGCAATTATATAACATTAACATCGATAGAAATTTTATCTAGTACCATATCAAAAATATCTATGCAATTATATGTCTAATAGTTAAGTATTCTCTTCCGAAGTAGGTGCACTTGGTAAGCCATATTTTTTAAATAATAACTTCAAGTGATGACACAAATATAAAACCTCAATAAATAGATTACGGCAACACTACTATTTTTCTATTTTTAAAAATAACAAGATAAAATAAATACTATTAACTTTTGGAAATTTGTGAAAATATTGAACTTTGAAAATAAGAAAAATGTTTTCGTAAAATATAGCTAATCAATTTCAAAGGTTTTAAGCTATTATAAAGAAACTATTCGATGTATGTCTTTTAGTAAAAGTTTACTTCTTTAAAATTATTTAAGTATATATATATATATATATATATATATAGCCAAAAAACTGGATTTCCGGATCTCGGAGACTCGCGCATGCGCTCATTTATTTCATTTGTTAAAAATATAATATAATTCAAACTACATAATGAGTTTAACACCAGTGGTGCTGAATAACTTGAAGAACCCCCATAAAAAATTAAAATCTCCGCCAGAAAGAGATGTGACCAGCGGCAATGGGCACAAAATTAAAAATAACACGCAAAATATTAAAAAAAAAACGTATGCGGTAATTACGGCTCCATTATATGAAGTACATGTAAATAATTTTTGTGCAATATTGCTTCTTAAATTCACATACAAGTTTTTAACAATAATAATATACTATAGTAATAATATAATATTTAAATTACATTTAATGTAACACTTTTACAATATTATTTAACTAATCTTAAGAAGTACAATAATTCTTTTTTAAGACTTAAAATTTTTACATACTTTTTTTCATCCATGTTTTCTGTATATGTCTAATTATACTTTGTAAAATGAAGCAGTAAAAACCTTTTGTTAATCAAGAGTAATTAAATGATTTACCTTTTACGGACCTCCGAGACCCACCGTGCGCGCTCATGTCACTGTTAAGGGTGCGCGTTTTCCCGGGTTAATAAAAAAAATTCAGATTAAGCATTGAAAAAAAATAGTAAATAAAGACAGAAAATGGAAGATTGAATATTGATATTTGTATATATCTCATATTTTTATCAGCAACTGCAGTAATTAATTTTTAAAAAATACTAGATGACTTATAAAAAAGAGGTTATTTAAAAACTAAATATGATTGGGTAAAACTATATTAACTAAAGATTGAATAAAATACACACAAAAAATATAATCAAGAAAAAAATAAAGATTTAAATTTCTGAAGCATCGTTAAATGAAAAAAAAAAAGATATTAATATATAATAAAAGAAAATCAACATTCCAATAACTGAAGATTTATTCTTCATGCAAAATTATTCTTAAAATATAAAGATCAGATTCTTCTTAAGGAAAGTTTTGAAATTTGTTTCGAAAATGGTTTCGAAGACCACAAATCCTTTGAATAGTCTGCATGTGTTATTGACAAGAGATTAATATCAAAAAAGATTATAAAAAAGCCGAAACTAAGTCATTAAACTAATGCAATTTTGATGTTATCTAATGCGTGATTGTGAAAATATGAAAAAAATATCGCTGAAATTACATGTATGTTGCGATTAGTTTGATTATTTGGTTATCATTATTATCTATCGATTAATCAAACTAACCGTTACATAGACACTTAAATATAATACTTATTTTGGCCTCAAATTATATGCTTCGATGTATAAGAATAGTGACTGTGTAAATAATTACAAATCTTGCTCTCAAGTCGTATCTGATAGGAAATGATGTATTCAATTGTATCTACTTATTTCCGAACTGTCATCACTAAGGCCATGCCTTTAACTAACAGGTGTCCAATTTTAAAACCCCTCTTATAGCTCCATTAAAGCCTCTCGAATTCAGTAGCTTTTCTTTTCTAACTTATGAAATCCCCCATTTACTACCAAAACTACAAAAAAAAACTTATATTGTGCTACCATTATTTTTTAATATTAATCTCCTTCTTGAGATAGTTGTTGCAGCTTCACTAGAAAAATATTCGAATCCCATACAATTTTCTTTACTACCGTTCTAGTGTCCTGCAATTACACTAAAAGTCCTTGGTCTTTTGAAGCTTTTGCACCAAAAATAGTTAATAAGTGATTAATTGGATTTTCTTTTATGGAACTCTTGAAAACATTTCGCTATTCCCCCTTTTCTAGATTTCAATTAAAATTATGGGGCCACTTAGAGTTCCGATGGACCCTTTAGTTTTTTGTGTGTCATTAATTTTTCAATCCCTAATTTATCGCTTTCTAAATGTATAGTTTAAAAATTTAATCTTGGAGACTCCCTTAACTAACACCCTGATATTCTTTACTGGAGCTCTTCTGCCCTATTTTAAGTATTGACTCCTATTTTTTGCGCATTTTTTTATTGTATAATAATGATTCATGCATTCGTTATACTTAAATTAGGATAATTGAGGATCTAAAGGGCTAAGATATAAGTCCTTTTATTAATCTGTTTTCGTGTTATTACCTTTTTCTGAACTATGAGATCCCTCTCCCTTTTTTATCCTTTTTATAGATCCCTAAATATGGTCTTGGCTTCACTATTTTTTCCTTTTTAGAACATTTTCTTAAGTTCTCCTGCTATTGCTCGAACGAGAAAATAAGTTCTCAAATTCTGATACCAAAAATTTTGTATATTAATCTCCTTCTTGGGGAATTTGTTGCAACTTCTTTAAAAGTGAACCAATTTCATTGCAGTTTTTTACGTATTTTTGTAGCCCATTTATTACTTTAACATTATTACAAAATTATCTTATACCTAACTACATTGCAGTTAAGGTCCTGGCCCCATACCCAGTACCTTCTTTAAACATCAAATACCACGTTTTTTTTTAACAAACATCTCCTCTTTCGGTAAGATATTCGGATTTTAAAAAAACATTTAAGTAAATAATTTTATTCGTTTATTAAATACAACTGTAAAGGTAAAACTAATTCGTAAAATTACAAATGGCAGCATAATCCACCCATTTGGGCGCACCCTCTCCTCGGGCTCTAGGGATCCAATTTGAAAGGAATATCGTTCATTCTATTTAAATTACAATTCAGCTGCTTTCAGTATTATTAAACTTTATCTGTAACCTGAAGGTTACGAATATTTTTGAACATTAACTGTGCATTCATTTAGTGGTTCTATGGAGTTTATTTCTATGAGGTCTGGCTCATTCAACTTGGTTTTCGATTACCGCCGGCACCTGTTAAACACTTCCGGTAAGTGTTGCTTTAGGTAGCAAGATCCATGTCACAGGTGTGTTCAGAAAGATGTGCGATACTAGCCGATTTGTAAGGCATCAAGGCCGAAGTAATTAAGTTGACATAAATGATTATCAAAAGCTATAAAGTCATATATATTTGAGTTTTGTTTAAATTTATTTTAACGGCTACTGGGCAACACGGGCTGATTGGCACATTTAAAAGTATACGAATTATGTGGTAGATTTAAACAATGTTTTCCATTCCACAAAAGTATAATACAATCAAATGTTGCATAACAAAACAAAAACAATTTATTTTTAAAAAAATTATATAAATCACAAAATATTTCTGTAAATACTTACAAACTTTTATACAATTAATTCCATCAGACAAAAATAAAGTACTAATTTCATGATAACATATAAATTATTTTACCTAATTACACAAAAATTACACGGTATTGTATAACTTAAATATTTTAATTATGTTTAACATATAAGGAAATAGAATTTTGAATTTTTTAAAAAAATTATGAGAGCTTTAAATATAGCTATTCAGTGGAACAATATAAATCATTTTTGAAACTTAAAATATGTAATATATATTGCATATGAGATTCAATTAAAAACCCAACATCATATTTCATTTATTTAGAAGACAATAAGAAAAAATATGTTTCATCATTTTCCACCAAAAGATCCGATCATAGACATCCTCATTTTTGTATTCTTCATAATTAATAATTTCATTATAATTCTCAATAGATTTACATTTTCTAAAGTTTTGTTTCAAAATTGTCTTCTTTAAAAAATGTAATTGCGTATTATTTTTATACAGAACTGTTTGAATAAAAATCCATTTAATACACCACTTAAATGGCATGAATGTGTTGTAACAATTTCTGATTTTAGTAATAAATAAGGCAGATAAATTAATATGAAAAATTAATATTTCAAAACGACTCGTGATAATAAATAAATGTTTTATAACGGTGAAACTAAAATATATTTTATAATTAAAAATAATACACAGATAATAATATAATTTTCTTAATTATCAGAATATTTTGCAATTAGTATGCAATATTGTTAAATTCCAAAACATCAGTTCGTGTATTTTAGTTAAAAAGTATATTTAAAATTTTTACATTTTTTCGCATTATTTCAAAATTGTATATTTAAAAACAAGAGTGTTTTTTAATAGGATTGATATATATTAAAATACCCCTAATTAAGTGATTGTGAAAATAGAAAAAAATATGTCTTAATTAACGAACATATGTTATAGTCGCATCGAAAAATATACGTCTGCAGATCTCAAAATGCTTCAATAAAAAAAAAAAAAAAAAAAAAAAAAAATCCTAGAAACCTATGCATTTTCGAGTTCTATAAACTTATTTAGAAGACTGAAGGATCTTATTTCTGCCAATGCTTTTTTAAAACCTTTTTTGAGTTTATATAGCTTAACAATTAATTTTTCGAAATCGTTATAACGATTAAATGATGCGGGGTTCGGGAAGCGAAAATCGCTTACATAAAGCAAAAGTTCTTATCAACAGAATGACACACTTAATAACACTTAATATCATTTACAGTTATTTTGACTGAAAATATCAAAATATCATACGCAATATTTTGAAAATTGATATTAAATATACGAAAATATCCAAAATAACAAACTTCCTGATATTTTGAAAATAAATATCGGATATATATCATGATAAATGTCCCCTCCAAAATATATATCCATTGATATATATCGCCAAATCCTACTTGTGAGTTTTATAAAATATATATTGAAGAGGATTTTATGGCATATAACAATATCAGAAGCAAATTAAGTGAGTGAAGTGGCCATAAGTAAGTTTTGAAATAAATATGTGTACAAAAATACATTCCATGCAATTTCTGCATATTTTTCTACAACAAAAATCGTATTAAGTTTGTAGAATGTGTGACACAAGACAAAACAAATAGTGATTAGATTTTATTTAAATATTCCTGCATAGCAATTATGATATATGTTTATTATAAAAAATAATAATAGGAACAAATAAAAGTTAAACTGCTAGGGGTGGTGATGACACGAATGATTAAGCCATCGAGTTTCGAGCTGAAATTATTATGTAGGATAATATTATTGAATAGAGGTGAAAGAATAACTGCTCTGCCTCGATATTTCTTGGTATGATATGAGCAACAGCGGCACCAATTCGTCGTTTTGGCGTCACTATCGCATCGGCATAGTCTAATTACAAGATAAAATGATTGCAAAATTAAGCACAAAATAATGTATTTTAAGAATATTTTAGTCTGTAATCGCATATCTTGGTGACACCCATGTCAAACAATAATTTGTAACAAGTAAGATATTATAATGTGCAACTCAAACGCAATAAGCATAATTACATTGCATTATATTTATGCTAATTCGCTACCCTCTTTCAAGATGAGTAAATGATTCAAGAAAATCTTCTGCAACAATGTCTGTTTCGACATAACTAGGTACAAAGTCACAAGAAAGAGGCGCTAATTCCCCGCTTTATGGTTACTACAATGTCATCGAGTTTCGGCATGAAACTTTTGAACATTAAAAATAAAAGTAAATGCATCAAAAATAACACAGTCTATTTCATCATGGTACTGGATGAGCAGAGTGTGGCTCCAAGTTTTAATTTAAGTGATATCACGATACGAACATACAATTTTAGCATGCTAAAAACACCTTATATGTATTATACCAATATTTCACTTTGTCTCGTCATATCTTGGTATGAGATGAGTAGCGCGGGACAACAATTCTTATTTTTTCAAGATATTATTACGTCAGTGAGTTACGTCCTGAAAGTTTCTCACATTAAAAATTTCATAAAAAAGGCCGTAATTCAAAGCCGTGACATTGCCTTCAAGATGGGCAATAGGCGGCCTAGTGTACTCGATTTCTTCTGAGGTATGTAGAGCCAGACGGATTTTTTCTTGTCCAATTCTCTACAATATTTTATAGAACAATAAAGAGTAAATGTATGCAAAACATTAAACTCTGAAAAAAATTATGAGTATAATATATTTGAAACTGAAATTCAATTGATTTCACTAATGGTATAAAGTCTAAATTCCTATGCAAATTTCAATTTTTGAACGAAGGAAAACTCTGTTTAGAGAAGAAACAATCTGAGGAAAAATGCGTGAAATATTGATTAGAGAAATATATTTCTTTACAGGCAACTCATTTTGTCAAAATGAAAATAAAATATTTTTTCTTACGGTTGAAAAGCTTTTTAAAACTCCAGTTGATGAAAAACTCGCTAAGGTGTTTTTTCCCTAAATGTTTTGCAAATGCATTTAGTTATAAGATATAAAAAAAGTGAGCGTAGCTATGAACCATACGTAAAATAAATATTTATAAATTGTGTTTTTTGGAGGAAAAATAAAAAATTAAGTTTATTAAGATCGTTATAAAATATTCCGGTAAACATTGATCACAATTTCCTTTTAGTTAACCTTTTAATTGAAAAAAACGTTCTTCTTAAGATTGGAATGCAACAATTTTTTAATTAAACAACCGTGTACATTGAGAATCCTCAAACACAAAAATAAACATATTTTAGAATACTTTTCTCACCCAATTAAAATCAAATCAATGTCTTGAGAATTACAAAATTTCAAAATATTTACAAAAAATATTTACAAAATATTTGTAAGCTATTGCATAGCTTTTATCGCGGGCTTTGAGCGCGGCGACCGAATCTAGAAATTCCGTAACGAGAAAAACCTAAAATTCTGGCTTACGTCGTTTCAGTTCGGCAGACTTCGGCAGACTTCTCATTTATTCAATAAAAGGAAAAAAAATTGTTTTGTTATCGGTCATCACGCTCAAAATATGTAACTTGAAATAATATCAAAGAAAAAGAAGAAACTTAAATTAATATCAAAGACAAAAAACTGCATAAATAAAAAAAATAAACAAATAATTATAATTGCATAAGTTGATAAAAAATGCTATGCAATAGCTTTACCGCGGCAGTCCCCGACTACCACACGTATTTTTTTAATTTGTTTTCCATCCGGTGCCTTGTTTTCCATACGTGCTTTCCCGTTTTCTTTTCGATATTCTGTAAGCTTGTAATTTTTGTGATGCGTTTAGATGTAGATTTATAGCAAAAATGTTGATATCTAGAAATGTGTTCTAACAATTCTGTTGTGAAAAGTGTTTATCAAAAAATATTCTTACAACACAGTTGTACTGCGCAGCACTTTATCACCATATTGAAAATGCATTATAAAGATCGCAGAATTTAGAACACTATAAAAAAATAGCTAAATCACTTTTAAAACACTTTCTACGTGATGCCTTTAAAATTACACACAATAGTTTTTTTTAATGTGCTTTAAAAACACATTTTCTCATTTGTATTTTTAACAACACTTTCCGCACAATCTTTTTTTTTTTTTTTTTTGCTTAATACATTCGCAACGCATTCACAACACAATCGAAAACGATCTTAGATATGTTAATTATTATGTTATGTTTGTGCTCAAAAAGATTTTCACTAATTTGCAATGTAAAGATGCAAAATAAGTAATGGGAATTATTTTCTTTTAACATTTACTTTTACTTAACTACATATTTTTTATGTATAAAATATTCTTTTTTAACTTGCACAAAAGTCTACAATAAATTAAGAAATAATCCTAAATTTCATGCAGGAAACTCTGAAAAATAATATAACAAAATGTAGCATAATCTTGCAGAACATTTTATATAAAAGTTTGCATTATATATACATCCTATTTATCATATTTCACCCAATTTATTTTATTCAACTATCCTTAAAAGCTTCATGTGATTTTCTAATATCTCCTGGCTCTACAATATTACGATTTTGTTTTTTGTTTTAGAGTTACAGAAATATAAAATGTCAGTACATCCCCACAGCGAATTTAGACACTTCGTTTATTCTATTCAAACTTGATTATTTGAAAATAAAATCTCTATTATAAAATTTCCCTGTGCTACGCAGAACACTTGTCATATTGTGCCGTAGGATTAGCCGAAAAATGCAAAAACCATGGAAAAGTTGTCAATTTGAAAGTATAAAAATTGGCATAAAAATGTAATAAAAAAGAATTCCAGCTAATATATTCATAAAAAAGCTAATTAAAAAAATTTAATAATCTGAATTTTTCAACATTACTGCAAAATTTACAGCGCATGCTCGAACGAAAGCTATAAACGGATTTTCTTTCTTTTTTTTATTCAATTTTTAGTTTTTTGAATTAAACTTTTTGTATGGTACTACGAATTGAAACTTTTGCATTTTTTGGCCCACCCTACTCTGCTGTAAGCAGCGTGGATCAGTTAGGCTTGAGAGTTTAGCTTATGAGATTGTATATAAATAAGAGAATCCGATGTAATTAGCAAGAGATACGAAAGGACGAGTTCATTAACGGAAGAAACCAGATAGTATTATATTCATGTTTCTACTTGGAAGGTTAAACAGTAGGAAAATATTTATGATGTATTAAGTAAATAAGCGTTCTTGGAAATCACACTTACAATTATGTTGATCAGAACACTTTTACGCAACAGAAACAATGGCAAATTAAAAAAAGTAGAATTATAGCATTCTTTAAAAAAATGATTAAATTAAAATATATATATAACTAAAATAATTTAGAAATTGGAATTACATTTAATTTATTCTGTATTCGAAATTATTCTTGGAAAATAAGGAAATACTCTGTAACAGAAGTTGCGAATATTGTTTTAATAGAGCTATGACAAAACATTTGTATATGACTTATCAGTTATTGATATGTTATTAATACAGCGAATGATAAAGTTACGTAAATATCACGAAAAAACACGAAATATGTGTCTAATGTTATTTAAAGCTGAATGCCAAAACTTAAAACTCGGAAAACATGACAGAGTCGATCTATGTTAAAATAGTTTCTTCAAAAAGTTAATATTACAAATAAGCTTTTAGAAAGTTATGTTAGCTTGACTACATGAAGTAGCCTAAAATTTATCATGAAACTTCTAACAAATAAGCTTCTATGTCGATCTTTACAGAACAGTAATTAAAAAAATTGGGATGTTCGTCAACAATTGGTCAAAATTACGTTGTCACATATTCTATCAATGCAGTGTACGATTCAGTACTCATGTTAAAGGCAGATAAGATAATATTGTAAAACTGCTGAATTATTTTTTGGGTAATTCATAATACAAATACAATAAATGTGATTAACATATAAAACGTGTAATTTATTTTATTTTTTACTATATTTAAATGCTCAAAGTATGAAATATTCCAATGCATTAAAAGACTCAAAATCATATATAAAAGGAAAATGGAAGTAAAATTTTATGAAATCCAAAAATTATAATTTATTGAAATTTTCTGCTAGATATATTAATGTTTTCTTCAGTTCATTCTATAATAGCTATTACTGTTTGTTATTACACGTTCAAGTTATATATAACTTGAATATATATTCCATTTATACGTAATTAGTATATCATGCATTTAAAAAGTCCAATAAAAGTATTTCTTTTTCTTGGAAATAATGCCATAAATATTTTAAATAATATCAGTATCGTAAAGAAGAAAGTAAGTTTATACCGCTTAAAAAATATATCTAAATCTTTAAATGCAATGAATCACTAAAATCAAAATTTAAATAATAATTTAACAAACAATACAAAAGAAAAAATTAATTTAACTCAAAGTCATTTCTGCAGGAAAAAGGCTTCAGTGTTTCTTTCATATTTTATCGTTTCCATTATTTAATTAATAAACATTTCATGGTAATTGCAATAATGAATTTGTATATGCTGTAGTTTCATTTCGAATGATTTGTTTTCATTTTAAAACATTTTGCAAAGCAAATTTTGTAATAAAATTGTTCAAAAACCAATTTTATATGTCGTTTGAGTAGTATGAAATTTTTTATAACGGCTATTAAAATCATACGTAATAACTGTTATTGTGTTAGATAAAAAAAAAAAAAAGTTAACAGTACAGATTTCTTGATATATGTGATGTACGTGTACTATATACCGGGTGATCCAGAAGTTTCGGGAGTTTTTAAATTGAAATAATTACTAAAGTATAAACAATAGAAAGGTGCGGTTTTCACAGAAATGCTTAGAAACTTGTGGGATTTTGTTTTTTAATAAAAAAAAAATATGTTATATTAGTTGTATTTTTTGCCAATAGGTGGCGCTGAAATGGAAAGTATAATATTGCTATGGTATGATACAGCTCATTAAAAATAAGAAATCAGTGTCCAAGGTTTACAACTTTTCAGTATGACGCCCATCACTTATAAGTACCGCCGTGAGACGATGTAAAACAGCCTGCACAGCATTAAAAAGCAATTCAGGGGTTATCTTCGAAACGTTCTGGTGTATAGCATCTTTCAGCTGGGTCAGTGTCATAGGCCGATCTCTGTACACATGTGATTTTAAGTAGCCCCACAACCAAAAGTCACAAGGGGTAAGATCCGGAGACCTTGGAGGCCATTCATGCTGAAAAGTGCGACTTAGGACACGGGTATCTCCAAACATAGTCCTCAGGATCGTTGTGACAGAAGAAGCGATGTGGGGAGGTGCTCCATCCTGCATGAATGTTACGGAATGGAGCGCTTTTCTCTTTTTCAAGTGAGGGATGACTTGATCCTTTAGAAGGGCTGCATACCTGTCACCTGTGACAGAAACTGTTTGCAATCTACCACCTGAAATTTCCTCGAAGAAAAAAGGGCCAATAATGAATGAAGCTGTAAATCCGCACCACACGGTCACTTTTTCGTCATGAAGAGGTTTTTCCACCAATGCATGAGGATTTTCTTTAGCCCATATGCGACAGTTCTGCGTGTTCACGCTGCCACATAGGGAAAAGTGTGCCTCGTCTGTCCACAAAACATTTGAAATCCAGTCCGCATCATTCTCCATTTTTTCAAAAACCCAATTAGCAAATTCTTGACGTGCTATAAAATCTGTTGGCTTTAATTCATGCACATGCTGAATTTTATACGGATATCTCTTGAGAGTGATTCTTAGGGATCGCCATACGGTTCCATAAGAAATTCCCGTTCGTCTTGAAATTGCACGTGCACTGCATTCACCATGTGCTGACGATGTGGACTGAGTATCAGCATCAAGCTCTATCTCATTTATGATGGCAGCAGACGTTTGGGGTCTACCGCTTCTTTGACGATCTTCCAATGAGCCTGTTTCCTCAAACTTTTTTATCATAGCCTTTAGATTTGTAATGGTCATCGGTCCTTTTCCGCTTTTAATTCCACGCATTGTACGGTAATAACGCAAAGCTAAACTTGCCGATTCATCCTTTTTGTAAAACAGCTTAACTAATAAAGCTTTGTCATGCAATGAAATCATTTTTTAACTTAAGAATTACACATCAAATTTCGTATCAAAATGAGCAATAATCTTAAGGAAAATGTTGCGCAATGAATTCATCTGCTTATATAACGCATAGTACAGAAACTTTCAATATTGCATACTAGCGCCACCTGTTGCTAAAAATGTTAACTATTTATATAAAAAAAAAATTTATTATAAACGAAAATCCCACACTTTTCTGAGCATATATCTGAAAACCGCATCTTCCTACTGTACGTAGTTTTCTAATTATTAACATTTTAAAAGTCCCGAGACTTCTGGATCACCCGGTATTTCTCTTAATAAAAAAAACAAAAATGTATCTTTTCATAAAAAAAACTAGATTAATGTAATTGATAAAATCATTGGTTCAAAGCAGTATATTGAATTTCGAAAAAGCACTTTTCTGCAATTAAATGTAAAAAAAAGTTATCAGATTATAGAAACAGAACAGAAGAAAAAATATAAAATGTATAATAAATGTACAAAGGTCTTAATGGCGTATTAAAATATTTAAACATTTTACTTAATGTTTTATTACTTTATTTGGTTTGAGCCTAAAATGTTGTTTTCCATTTGTTAAATATGATGTTATTTAACACAACATGTTAAATATGATATATTTTAAATGACAAGTATCTCATGAAGAAAGAAGTTACAAATCATGCAAGGGGTATAATAATTTCAGTCTCGATAATTAATCATATTTAAAAATTTTCAGCATATTACGATTGCCAGCTAGACACTGTTCCATAAGATTTTTTAAACATAAAATTACAGATACATAATTTTCAAATGAAAGTTAATTTTTTTATCTATATTTATTCAACTGTAAATATTAGAGCTATGGGTGGTGGGATTTGAACGTAAGTACTCTAATGTAAGTCATATTTTACTTTTTTGTATTAAACATGGTCTAAAACACATAAATATGAACGAGGAGAAATAAATATGGCGTTCGCGAAACAATTAAAATTTAATTATTTTTTTTACTACAATTTTAATAGGTTCTCGATTAAATTCCAAAAAGATAAATAAAAAAAAATCGTATTTCGATACATTTGTCAGGATTATTTTTTTCCATTAATTTTCCATACGTTTTAATGTAGCTATTTTGTGAACTAGAATCTAAATACTAAAACTCTTCATACATTAAAACACATTTGCCTTATTTCTATATATATTTGGAATTACAAATAAATTGTTCATACATACAGAAATAAAAATAAAATTTCTGTCATTGGAATTTTACAAGCTATTATAAACTCATTTCTGTATGTTTTCTACCATGAATTTCTGCATAAGTATTAAACTATAATTAACTAGAATTATAAATCACAGAATACATTTCAAAATATTTATTTCTGTGAATTTAATTTCTAATTCTGATTGTAAAACAAATTAAAAGTCATTTACAAGTTATAGAATAAATCTAAAAAAGTAGTGTCAATGTTTAATTTTTCTAAAAACCTGTCTTATATATAATAATTATGTATAAATAATGTCTAAATAATTAAAAATACACACACACACACATATATATATATATATATATATATATATATATATATATATATATATATATATATATATATATATATACTCAAGAGCCAAAACATTATGACCACCCCTACATTTTGCAATGAACTCGCCTGGATGACGTGGAAGCCATTTGAAGTGGTGGAAATGATATTTAACTGCTGCTGGAAAGTCTGAAGAATCCTTCTTTCACTTACTTCTATGTGTGATTGGAAAGGCTGTGGATCTAAGCGACTTTGATAGAGGGCAGATTGTAATTACTCGAAGGCTCGGAACAAGTATTTCCGAAACTGCACGACTCGTGGGTTATTGGCGATCTACAGTTGTTAGTACGTATGCAAAGTGGATGAATGACGGGGAAACCAGTAGTAGATGACATGGTGTTGGACATCCACACACTATCAAAGAAAAAGGTCGTCGGAGACTGTCTCGCATGGTGAAGCAAAACCGGAGCCAGAAAGTGTCTCAGCTGACAGCCCAATACAATGCAGGGCAGAGTAGAATAGTATCGGAGCACATTGTTCAGCGGACACTATTGGATATGGGGCTACGCAGCAAACGTCCCCCTCGTGTACTTTTGCTGACCAAGCGTCATCGCCAACTCCTCCTGAGCCGGGCCCGGGAACATCGCGACTGGTCCATGGATCAGTGGGAGAGAATTGCCTGGTCAGATGAATCACGGTTTGTGATTCATCTCGCCGATGGCCATGTCAGGAACGCCGTCTTCCAGGGTAACAGTTGCTCCCTCAATGTACTGTAGGTCATACATAGGCCGGTGGTGGAGGTATTATGCTTTGAGAGACGTTCTCGTGGGCGTCTCTGGGACCCGTGGTTGTGGTAGGGCAGACCATGAATACTACAGGATATCTGAACATCATTGCAGACCAAATGCACCCTTACATGGCCTCTGTTTGTCCAGCCAGAAATGCAATGTTCTAACAGGACAACGCCCCGTTTCACACGGCTAAAATTGTGTTGGATTGGTTCCAGAAACATGATGCTGAATTCCGGTTAATGTTCTGGCTACCTAACTCACCGAATCTCAATCCGGTGAGGATGAATCCATGAAATCTATGAAATCCACATTTGGGATTTTATGGGACGGCAGCTCAGAGTTCATAGACCACCAATTCGCAGTATCTCGGATTTGTGTGACTGTTGTTTAAACATCTGGTACAATGTTTCTGCGGCTATCTACCAAGGGCATCTTAATAATGAATATAATTTTTTTCACAAAATTGTGATAAGAAGGTAATTTGGAAAGGTGAAAACGCGGCTGTTTGCAATGTACAGAATGCTGCCTGACGCCAATGGAGAAATCCAAATGCTACTTAAAAATGTCTTTCAATCTAGTGAAAAGTAAGAATTTTCCCGGAAAATTCTGCATTTATGTAACCGACGAAGGACTTTTTCGAGACTTTTTGAGCATGGGACGAAGTTATCCTCTCTAGTGTGTATACTAAGAAGACTTTTCCGGGTTCTCCCATCACTAGATTAGTAATAACACATGGCATTTAACTTAGGATTTCGCCCGGAAGAAATTCACCTATGAAACTTTATACAAGTCTTAAAATTTCAACAAAAGCAGTATTAATTTTACGGTCACGATGAATGACGTCATAATGAGTAGCTTTCGTTAACCTCACATCAGTTTATAATGGAAGATTTGGATTTTTATAGTCCAGTTTTTGGAGCATTTGTAAAAGAGACTGAGCTATGACTTACGATCGGCCGTATCGTCTATTTATATAGTAACAATTTATTTTTGATTGACTGGGGGGTATTACAAATCAAAAGGTTTTAAGGAAGCCCACAACACGATTAGCACATCTGAGAGTTTCTGTGATGTGCTTACACAATGACAATTTATGATCAAAGTGAACGACTAACTATATACAATATGTGTATATGTCTTCAAAGGAATAGGTTCATCGTTAAATTAAAAAGTTAAATTAACATCGGTAAAATGGTAGTTTTTACGTTGGGATAAAACGTTGGTCAATGAAAAAAATGGCGGTAATTTTGGCACAGTTAACTTTAGTTTTCCATTAAAAAAAGAAATTTTATTCAGGTATTTCTTTTTAGTATAGTAAACATTGCATGGGTATATTTGTGTTTGTGAAGCATGGCTGTGTTGTCGGCGAAAATTTTTAAGTCGACATCAGACTCTTTAGGAATATCGTTGACATATATGTTAAGATAGATGTTAAAAAGTGTTGGACTACTTAATGAACCCTGAGGTACAGAGCTAGTGATAAGTTGAGGGTTAAAGTAAAAACTTCCTACTCTAACACAGAAGGATCTATTTTTAAAGTAGCCAGCATTGAGCTAGAACTCTGATTATAATGTAATAGGCATGTTAAGATACGAATAAGAGACATGGATAAAGTTAGATATTATAAGAATTTAGAGTAAATTAATTAATGTATGCAGGAATTTTTTATTATTACATGCATATATAATTTGCTTAGGAAGATGTCTACATATGAGACACAGTCTAAACTTTTTTTTTCAATTGCAACCCTCAATATTAATTGATAGCATTCAATTCAAAATATGTTTCTAAATTTCAATTCAAACTATGTACAGAAAAATAATTTTGAATTATTTAAATGATTTGTTTTGGAGGTTTTATGATTATAAATATCCAGAAATTTAGAGATTCTTACATTAAATTATATTTTTATATTTTTACTAATATATACTGAAATTATAATCCTCATTAAAAAATTCCTTATTAAAAAATGGTTATAATGTTAAATAACCCAACTATGAGTAATTACTATATGTAGTTTTAAAAGTTTTCTAATATAAATTACCTCCTTATAAAATTAACATTCCAGAAACAATGAATTATAATCTATAATTTTTTAAATAGATCTATATTTATAATTCCTTACCTTATGCAAATTGCCATTTTTAATTTTTTTCTTCTAAGTAGATTCTTTTCAGTACAACTTTTATTGATTCAGTTTAATTTACTTATGACATACCCTAATTCATGCATTAGATTTGTCAACCTAATTATATATATTCGAAACATTATAAGTTCGTATAATAATACAACGAATGTTAACAAATATTTTTACTTCTTGTGTGATAATATAGAATGTCTAAATGGTTGTATATACAGCTCTAATAGTTTCAAATCATACTTACAAATTAATGATTACCCACAACATATCCATTCATTCGACCATTTAATCTACATTAGTTATGAATAGTTTGTAATTAATGTTATATTAGTTAGAAATTCTGAAATCTATTTGCTGAGAATCCAAAGATTATTTACTAAGCTAATATTGGCGCGATAATTCTTCTGAAAACTTATGGTTTATAAATTGTGCCAACAACATTTCATGGTAAACATAGAAAATGGATTTGGTTAAATGATTCCGACAGTATAATTAAAGTTTATACATGTTTTAGGGAGAATGTATATTTAATGTGAATTATGCAATAATATTGTTAGCCATAAACAAATTATTGTTAGTCTGCATCCTAAAGTGCTGCGCATATTATAAATAATTCATCATCCGTGAATGTTAAATTGTTATAAAATATACTAGCAGCCTTTGCCCGCTGCGCTGGTCGGTTACTTTAAAATAATCTTGTATCAAACAAACTTCATCTAGTAACGGCTAAAAATTTAATACCTGATCAAATAGCCATAATCGTTGTCTTAATCATATAATCTCACATTATCCGGTTCAAAATATATATTGACGGCATAATATACAAATGTTTAACTATATTTTAATAGATATGCCATCTTGGATTTCGTGCTTCTACCTATAACCGATACAAAGATGTTTCGAAATGTCCTAAATGTACGACCATCCATTAAACCCTCTAAGGTGAGGATTTCTAATATAGATAAAATACATGGCGATTTTAGTAAATTCATGGAAATTAAAAACAGAGGAAAATAAAAAACAAGAAACCATAGGAAGGCTATATGGAAGCCAAATCAGTGGAAAAGTCATGAGACGGTGTTCCCTCGTTGTAGAAAGTAAAAAAGGCACAAGTATGTGTAAAAAGATAAAGCAGTTTAAGCAGCAAATATTAGATTTTTGTTGCAATTAGTACCAAAACAGTTAAAGAAATAAGAATTCAAAGATACCCTTCAGGCAAAAACAGGAACTAAAAGGATGATGAATGGGATCAATATTTTTTATTGATTTTTTATTCGTTATTTAAGCTCTAAGACAATAATTCTTATGACGTCATAGCATGTAAATTGGAGGCGCTACCATTTGTTTATGGTTTGCTTTCGCGATTCGGGTGGGCCACCCTTATCTCTTAGGGGTATAAAAAATAGATAACAACCCATTCTCGGACCTACTGAGTATATATATATAAATTTTCATCAAAATCGGTTAAGCCGTTTTTGAGAAGTATGGCAACTAACACTGTGACACGAGAATTTTATATTATATATATATATTTATGACTTACTATTTCACTATTTATAATAAATGTTCCCTATATTATGATTATTAACAATAACGGCAGACATAAATAAAAAGAATAAGGCATTGCAGATATGTTATCGACTGTATATTGTACTAGTATTCGCAGATTCGCACGCTTAAGTATTGAAGTACAAGCCTCCCCTGTAATATTTATCATGTTAAATGAAAGAAAAAATACTGCGTTTATCTTACGCGGCCGCCATTTATTTAAAATATGATATCCAAACCCGTTAATTCACGTAAATCTCGTGAGATTATGAACCCTGCTTTTGTATTTTGAAAATAGGCAAATTAATTCCTTTCACATTATCTCATTATTATTCTTTTTTGCATCTAATTAACTTTAACCTTTTTTTTGTAAATAACCAAAACTTCATTAAATCGTATGTCTTAATAAATGTGAATTGAACAAACTATTGGAAATGTTGAATTTTGTTAATTATTTTTCTAATTATTAACTATTTGGAAAATAATTGTTTTCCTCGGTAGAGGAGTGGGAAATCTGAAGTATATCTGAATCATTTTATTCGTTGAATTCCGCAATTTATTCTTCGTTCTCTGATTGTTGCCACAATAGCAAAAAATATAATAAAAACTTTTGAAAAATAATAATTTAAAAGCAAAATGTGATAAAAATTTCAATCAAAATTCATTTAAAAATGCATTTTTTTCTCTACACAAAAATATAAAAATTTAAAATGTGCGATGCTTAGATGTTTAAAAATTTGCAGCTCCGAAAATTATAAAATTGAATTTAATTTAAAATTTGTTTAGAATGCGATCCATATATATTAATGTTTATTCCACGTCGTGCATAATATGAGGCGTTCAGAAGTCAGTCTGATTAACTCCATTAAATAAAAATGCACATTTTGAAAAATTAAAGTTGTATATTTCAAAACTACTTAAAAAAAACATTTTGATTATACTCATTAATTTTCTTGTAATCAAGGGTAATTCATAAGCTCTGTATAGAGATATAGGAAAATTCAAACACAATCATGTCATTACCTGAGTTTTTAAAAAAATGTCCTAAGTCGGATTGACTAGACGTATCATCGATAACTCTGTTATTACGTAAATGATATGATTACGTAAAATGATATGATCACGTTTTTGATCATATCATTTTTTGTTGAAATTTCCCTCTGGCAATGAAAAAAAATTTTGTTATAATGCATGTTATTTTGAAAAAACAAAAATTAATGCTTTCTGATAAAACTTGAATATTTTATAAATTATATTTAATATTATAATGTATTTATAATTTTATTACAAATAAATAAAGGTATATATATATTATTAGATAGGCGATTTTTTTAGTTTCTTGATAGTGACGTCATACGCATATTTAAGTTGTTAAAGACTTATAAATGTTCTATTCTCCAGCGGATGTGAATGCCGTCTTTTAATATAAAATAAATTACAACAGAAATATGTTTTTTATCATCTATAGTTAATTTATTTACTGTATTTTATTATGATTATTACTATTACTATAATTTTAAATACAGAATCCATACTAATATTATAAATGGGAAAGTGTATGTGTGTATATGTTTGTTTGATTGTATTTCACGGAAAATCGGAGTGACGAACGGGCGTGATTTTTTAAGTGGAGATATTTGAAGAGATGGAGAGTGACATAGGCTACTTTTTGTGTCTTTCTAACCCCCCAGTTTCCTAAAATGGGGCGTGGAAGTTTGTATGGAGCATTCTGCAACTTTAAAGTAGAAAGCTAAAGTGTTACTCGTGGATTCCGATAGATGACGCTGATAGGTTTCTGAAACAAGGTAACGTTAAGTGCTCTCTATCTGTACTTAAGTGCTGGCATCGGCTCGCGCTCCACACTATAGTGCATACTGTACCTATACTCTGTTATTTGACGATTGATTCACATTGATTTAACTGCTTTCGATTTTTGGTATTGTTGTCTAGGTTTGTTTTTCCCATTTCCGAAAACAAACTCGGTTTCGGATTATGTTTTACCGTTGTTGTTTTTCGGATTGGATTACTTCGTTTAGTTTTGATTTATAATGTTCCTGGACTTTTAAGGAATAATACAATCGCTTTTTTTTTGGATTTAGTTTTGTTTCTTGAATTGGTTTTGTTGTTTTCCGTTTAAAGTAAATATAAATAAAAATAATAAGTAAAATTTATTTTCCACTTATCCCTCAATAATTCTATGAGTTTTAAAAATGTCGATTACATAGTTTGTTGTATTTAACAAGAGCAAAGACACGGAAAAATTTAGTTTATTTATAATTCTTTAAAATTTTTGTCTTGAAAAATAACATTTTCCAAATAATTGTTGTAATTTCTTACATTAGAATTTTGTTTTTCTATTAACCGTTAGGTCACATTCTAAGATAAAGAAGTTAATAGATATATATGAAGAATCTTTGTCAATTTTTAGACTCTAAAGTTAAATATCTGAAGCAGAGTGCTGAATTTTCATTCGTTTTAAAGTGTCTTATTTTTTCAGCATCTTAATCGCAGCCTATTTCTTGTAAGCTTTATACTAGCCGTATTTGACATAGAAAAATATAGGTATCATGATCGATGGTCCAGCCTGATTTTAGGGATTGCGAAATTTGGTATGCTACTTTTGTGAAGCTAAATATTAAAAACAAATTTGACACTGTACTGATTGTAATCAATAACTTAATCTTCCCACTGCCACGACCGGATATATTCGTTCATTAGGCTGCAGGTTTCACTGCAATTGAAGCTTTATTTAAATTAATATAATTCCACAAATATAATTCAGTTTTACGAAATTAAATTATGATTGATACTTTTTAGGCTTATAAGCTTACATGTTATAAAAAAAATATTCCATGGTAGAAAATCCCACTTTTATTAACATTTAAAAAAATTAAGGAGAAAACAACATTACAATTTTTTGCGCTTTTGATCGGCGACCAGGAGTTAAACTTTTAAAGTAGAGAAAGGTTGACAAAGAAAAAGAGTATCTATATAAATTCTGTAAAACCTTTCAAAAGCAGGCCCCTCGAACACGTAAAAATTCTATGCTATTCGGAAATGACTGATTTTCTAGAGGTAATTGTATATAAAAAACTTTTTATGAATAAAAACTGTGTTTCCTTAATAGTATAATCCACTATTTTATTTGGACAATATTATTTAGCTAACACTCACCTATTTACTTTCTTCTATCTTTCCAAGAAGAAAGTGTAAGTTTCTTAATAATTTTAGAATTCATATTTTGATAGATTTGCAAATTTCAGGGGTCAAGCATGTTTTTACATAATGTCTATTTGTGAGTCCGTGGTTCTGTGACTTTCTGAGTCTGTGTCTGCCTGTCTGCCTGCATGTAACATAAATATTGTGGGCATTCTATCTCCAGCACTAACGCACTGAATTTAATAAAATTTTATATCCCGGTAGTTTCTGATTAAAATTGATGCTAAATAGACTTTGGTGCATATCGCTCAAAAGGTCGCACGAATATGCCGCATTCTTTTCTACGATTTAAGCAACATCTATAATTCAATAACTAATGTAGATATATCTATAAAACGTTAATAAAAGCATTGCAATGCAAAAACAGATTTAAAATGTAAGGTTTTCGAAATTGCATTGTGGTCGTGACGCAAAAGAAGATAACAAAGGAAGTAAAAAAATATATAAAATACTCATGTAAATGTTACAATTCATAACAAAATCTTAAAATGTGTATTTTTAATCGTTATTCATGTGTCACATCGGCATCGCATTCAATCGCGAAAACATTCCGATTCACCCGGAATCTCTTAAATACGCGTCACCGAATTAACAATCTGTGCTACTATACACCAGAAATTTAAGAAAGTATCAGAAGTAGACATCAAGCAGGTTTAAGGAAACGGTAATGAGCCAATTGTCATATCTTCAAGGTTCTGTGCTGCGCCGACCATGCATTACGGATAATTATTAAGAGTTATTGTTTTTTTCATTTCTTCTGTGTAATTTAAGTTTTTGTAATATAAATGTGCTTTTACACGAAATGGTGTATTGTTTGCGTCCTGGTCAAAATTGCGCTTCTCTAATTTCGATGAAATTCTTGTTCCTCATGTGCTGAGAGATGGACACGTGCCGTTTGGACATGATCTTTTGAACTACCCTGCAGAAATTTCCGGTATTTGGAAGTGTCGGTTCTGTAGGTTAATAACATTTCTAATACGGACATTCCTCTTCAGATTTTTTTTAAAATCCAGAATGATAGATATTTGAATATTTTTCCATTTCAAATTACCATTACAGACTCCAATTGTAGAACAAATTTCGAAATCTCGAAATGTTTGCTATTCGGGGGACTTTACGATATTTGGATGAATATCTGTTTTTTTCCTAACCTTATCCTGCTCTAAATGTTCAAAATATCCATGATAAACAGAGTAGTTTCGAATGATATTAAAAATAAGGACTTTGGTTCTAGGACTTTAATTGGAGTTTTAAAATTTCAGAGAAAATTCATCGCTCCAAAATGAAGAATGGAAAGGAAAAGAAAATTTTCATTGTTTAAAAAATTAACCATTTCTTAAATTTATATTGTATTATGGACAATTTTTTATCCATCAAATGATAATCACCAGAGCTATTAATTCAACAATAAATAAATAAAAAAATAAATATTCCATTGTAATAACACCCAGAAAATCTTAACCAGTTTCGTTTTAAATATGCATTATAAATTTAATTTTAATTTTTTATCTTATATAAATGATTATAAATAAAATTATAAAAACCACAAATTTAAGTGCAAAATTTAATTTTTAAAGTAAATGTATAAACTTATATGCATATATATATATATGTATATGTATAGCAGTTCGATTAAGCCTGGGGAAACATGGAATATGAAGAAGCATTTACATGCATTACATAAATGTAAGAACATATAAATTTAGAATTAGTTGATTTTTCGCAGATAGATTCAAACCATTTAATATACCATTTCATTGATGCATTTTATGTATATCCTTTTGTTTTCTTAATAACCTTAATTATGGTTTACCGTAATACGTGTAAAACTAAGTTATCCAGAATTGCGTAGAGACACTCACTTATTATACAGGAAGTCTAATTGGGAATGTTGATAAGTGTTCATTTTGTATTTATTTTTCATTGCTAGTACTCATATGTAACTCTGGATTCCAGCATTTGAAAAGGGTGCTTTGAACTTCGACATATCATAGACTCTTAAATTAAAATTATAATTGTTTTAACCTCCGGATTTCTTGTCAAGTGATCTTTTGTAAGCTATATATAATGGAAAATACTTTAAAAAGGTTATTCAAGGGAAATTTATATTTACTTACAAGCTAAATGTCTTGTTATACATTATTAAAATTCCTGAAATTCAGAGATAAATTAAATTTTCTACTGGGGTGTATAAATTTACAACCGAGTAAATCGAAATCACTTTAGATGTAATTTATTATGATAAAATAAAGAAATTCCTTTAAAATTGACAGTATCAGAAATCATGCATAATAAAACAGCAAATTTGTTAATAATTATATATATTCTTTAGATCTATATCAAATTAAGTATAATTTTAGCATTCTCTTACAAGTAAGAAATTGTTTAAATAGAAGCGTACTGTTTTGAAGTCTTAGGTATTAAAAAATGTCGTTAAAGATATACCCATGTAGTAAGATAAACCAAGGAAAAATTCCGCAGTCAGAGACATTGCGCACAAACATGTTCGGAAGTAAAGACTAAGAAATTCGCGAGTTGTGTACAATTATGTTACAAATCATAGAACTACTTAATTGTATAGATTGATTTATTCGAGCTTCTAGAATAAAGCAGTTCTATTTTTGTTTTCGCGAAGTGCGATTTTTTAGAATTTTTGTAAGAATTGCTATAGATTTATGTTATTTTTTTGTGTCGGTCGATTATCTACACTTGGGATATAGGCCCGGGGAGAGTGCCTTTTGTGGGGGGTTTTTCTAATAGTACCTAACCCGTATTTACGCAAGGTTCGAAGAAAACCATGAAAATTCCGAACGATTCGGACGACGGCCGCGATTGGATTCGAACCCAGCACCTGCCGTCTACATTGAGAGGTCAGAAACTGTTGGCCACTGGTGGGGCCCAAAAGAATTTCTATACAATTTCAATAATGGAAGTAATACTTAGACTTTCATAATAATTTAATTATATGGACTAATGATATGAACATCACCAGTTTGTTTTAGAAGCAACCGTGTTTAAATAAAAAACCGCGCAATTTTTTCTACTGAATTGGAGAATTCTTCTATGTATGAAATAAGTTAAATTCTTCCAATCAGTTGCTATACAAGAAGCAATTATGTAGTTTGTTTGTAATTGTATATAAATTAGAAACTAGGTGTAAAACACCTGAGTAAATCAGTTTTTAAATAATTTTCGAAACAAAAATTACAGAAATTGAATATGACAATAAATTAATTTGATTAAAATTACTTTCTAAAATTTAAGAAAACAAAAATTGATAAAATAATAATGCAGTTGTTATAAAATTAATTGTATATACATGTTTTTGTTAATAAATAAATAACAAATTTATTATAAATTAATTCTACATATTTCTGTTAATCTACAAATAATTAACTTTCTTAACTGAAAATAAATTGTCCGATTTCTTGTTTCATTTATTTTAGTTACTTATAATTAAAAGTAAAAAAATAATTCCAACAAGATAACTAATTAATATATATTTTTTTAAAACTATTATAAAGAAATTATTTTCAATATATATCATTTATTAAAATTTTATAACCATAAAAAGTAAATAAATATGATTTTTATAGTGGAAATAACACGTTAATATGCGCATCGATTTTGCCACTGTCTTGATTTATTTACGTTACTTTTTTTCAGATGATAAATTTATCTTTTTAATGATAAAATAAAAAAATTATGATCAAAACTACTGTACTTATTTTATGGTCAAAACTTTAAACAGTAAATATATAAAATTTATTGATTAAATATTGTATAAAAAGTTAAAAAATATAGACATATAAATAATTAAAGAATAAGTACTGATATTTATTTTTATATTCTTTTTTTAGTTAGTATATGTAGTGATGAATGTTAGAAAAAAATAAATATATAAGCCAATGTGCTTATACATATATATAAACTAATATATAATATATAAACAAATGAAGAATAAATAATGCATGGTGAAACTATACAAACTAATGTGTGCGTAAAACATACAAAATGAGGTATAATCCAGAAATTAAAATATTTATAAAATATTTATTAAAATACAAGATTTTGATTTCTGATACAACGTTGAAGATAAACTATGATTATCTCTTCGTGAGAAAACAAAAAAGAGAATCAACAATGCCATCACTAAATATTTATTCTGCATTCAAATTATTCTTAAAATATATAGATTAGTTTCTTTCTAAAGAAAGTTTTGAAATTTGTTTCGATAATGGTTGGGTAGACCACAAGCCCTTTGTATATTCTGCATGTGTTATTGACATGAGATTAATAGGACAATAGAATGTGAAAAAGCTGAAACGAAGCCAATAAACTAATGCGATTTTAATATTATGCAGTTCCAGATTTAGAAAGCATCAGAAATATAAATTAAGTCATATAGTCATAAAAAATGTATTCCATATTTTAATATTAGGAAAATTTAATAACAACTTTTAATTGAATATAGTTATCATTTCATGAATTTGGTATTCGCAAATTACATTTTTAATGTGCTAAATGCCTTATATATGTAACAATATAGAGCAAAAAAAAATTTATATTCAAAGTTTAATATTTTGAAGCCAATTTAATTTAACTGTTACTTGTAATTAACTATGGTGCTTACAAAATTACCGGTATATCTGAATAAATCAAAACATGCACACCAATATACACCACATAACAACCATATTCCAACATATATGGACAATAATATTTTACTAAAGGGATAATTTATTTTCATTTAAAGGAAAGAATTTATGTGCTGCAAAAAGATTAAGTCAGAGATAATTCCCACTTTAAATCACTTGATTGTAAGAAGTTAAAAATATTTCACAATTGTTGCACAAGTGATGCAATTATTTTACCTGAAAATGCATTTGTATTTTTTGGGACGTACTAGACAATTTATGAATTATATCGCTATATATTATTTTTATAAGCTCGATTATGGCTTTAACGAGCAAAAAAACGTAGCAGTGGAATAAGCAGGTAAACCTATTCTTCTTGATTCAATTTTATTGATTTGGAGGTTAACGATTAAAAATCAATTCAGGAGAAAAATTGATAATCAAGTTTATAGTTAAGAGTTAAATGTAATTAAATTTAATTGCATAAAATGCTATAATTATCAATTACTTTAATTCTCAAACTAAATTATTACAGAGCTTTTTTTAAAAATTTCAAGACTCTACAAGATTTTTAAATTATCAAAATCTAGCAGTTATTTTTTAACTGCAGTCTGACACCTGCATATCGATAAACAATAGAAATAGATAATATACCTCTACACAGGCATAAGTAATAAACAGAAAGTTATTAACGTATAATTATCTTAATTACATTATTTACATGCATTAATTAAGACAAAGTACTAACATTATAATAATAAAACCTTTAATTTAATTAAATTTTTGTTTTTTTTCTTTTAAAAATGTTTATGGGTGATTCTCCAATAAGTGGGTAATTTCACTCATTGATTTGGTGAAAAATAAAAATCAAATTTTAAGCAATATTTTTTAATAATTGGAATACATTTGGAATACATCATATGCTACTGAGTAATAAACAACAAGAATTTGGAATACATCATATGCTACTGAGTAATCAACAACACTCCGGCATAAACTTTAAGCTTTATACATTTTTGTAAAAATTATTTTATAAATTATTGGATTGTTCGAAAAGTCCTTTCTGTTTGAGAAATTCAATTCGCACCGGAAAATTCTGTTATTTAATTATTAAATATTGTTTCCGATATCTAATACTTAGATATTAATGAACAAAATTTTCCGGTGCGAATTGATTTTCCCAAACGGAAAGGACTTTCCGAACGCATAATTTGTTACACACTTAATGTAAATAACACATAATGTATCACATGTTCATTTCACAATAATTTGTTAAACAATGTCACTACTGTCCCCAAGATAGTTGTTTACTTTATAAATTAAGATTTTAGTAAAATTTAGAATAATAGATTTAGAATAGATGGTATTATTGTGTATTTTGTCTTCAAGTCATATTCGGAATTAATATCTGCTTCGGAGATTGAATCCTCAAATAAATAATTTGAAAGGGGCAGAAGTGACAGGGACAATAGTGACAAAATCAAGAAAATTGCTTCTGTGTACATATTATGTTAGGCTTAGTAAGACTGCAATATGATATTTTGTACTATGCAAAAGTATGTTATCATGACAAAATAATAAATAAATAAAAACAATAAAAAGGACAGTTTAAGTACGGGACAGTAGTAACAAGTAATAAACATATTCTTATTTTCTATCCATTTTGTAGCTTGTAACTATTGTTGAAGCCCTTAGAATTGTGCCATGTGTTTTTCTAGGCAATTAAGATGTCTTCTTCTATTAATGCGCCTGTTCAACAAATTTTATCTGGCGACCTGGTGGTCATTTTCGATGTTTTATACAAAGGGACAGTAGTGACATTAAAATTAGGGGATAGAGTTTCTCTGATTCAGAACAAATGTAAAACTATTTTTAATTTAGTATAAAAATACTTTATTATGTACTTTGGAGTATAGATTTTTATTTTCGGTGGAAAAAAATGTTAAAAAATAGTCTTTCATTACACTTAAAATTGTTCCAGATGATCAGTACATGAGGAGAGGGACAAGGGACAGAAGTGAAAAATTGAATGTTTATAATAATATTGCAGCAAAATTTACAGTTATTTTCTCGAAAATACTTTTTGAAATTCATTACAAAATACATTGTATTTTAAAAAACAACTATATGAATGACAAAAAACAGCAAGTAACACTAAGGGATAGAAATTACCCACTTATCGGTGAATCACCCTTATGCTTAACATATTACACATAGTAAATCCTCCTCTATTGAATCTAAACAACCCACATTGTATTTTAAAAAAGATTACCTTTGAATATCCTCATGAAATGTTTAGATAGGCTTCCTTTAATACATATCTTGCTATCGTCATCATAAGCTCCATCAAAATCACCATATTCTAACTAAGTAAGTAGAGATATTGCATTTCAATGTTAATGTTTTTTATATATATATTTCTGAATTATGCATTTTCATATATTAAATAATACATGAATAATAATTTCATGTATTAAATAATAATTATTAGACAACTGGTATATTCGTTTCAAATATAGCAACAACTTACTTTACTTAAGTGTAATTTATTATTTTATTTATGCGTAATTTAATATCTATCTTTTTGGCTATCAATTAAAGACACCCTGTTGAAACAATGGAACAATGTATTTGCTTTGTTGATTCTCTAGTAGGGTGGTGAGAAAAAGCAAAAGTTTTTATTTCCGAATCGCTATAGTGCGGAAAAGTTGCGATTGGTAAATACAAGAAAAACTAAAAAAAAAATTTCAAATCGGACTTTATCTTCCGATCGCGCAAACCACCTCAATATTAAAAAAAATGGAAAATTTCCGACTTTTTCGGAATTTTTTAAAAAATATTACATATACATATTTTTTAACACTACAGTGAAAAATATTTGCATATTGTACTGTTTAATAATAACAAAAAATAAATTGCGCTTAGAGAATATCTTCCGATCGCGGAAACTCATTAAAAATCGGGAAATTTTTCAATTTTCAGTGATTTTGATGTATTAAGAAAATAATTAAATTAGTTCAGTTTGCGGTCTCCTGTTAAAGTTTAAATGAAAATTAATACATTGAGCATATTATGCCCTTTTTGAACAATCTAGATCTTTTCATGACCAGATTGCTGCAGGGCGAAAAAGTTTAGTAGTTCGCAACTCATGTTAGCCCCGTTGCGCAAGAGCGCTGAAGTCGCCCTACGTGTGTACACCCTGTGAACGAATTTCGTTTGTTAATTGGTGTATTTTGTTATTTTAAATACTTTAACAAGTGACATGGATACGGATATGCATACGTCGTTGACAAAGAAAATTACTATACAATCTTTTCATTGTCCTATATTTTTTCATCCAAAAGATTTTTTGCCAAATATTTTTCCAACACACGAATATAGCGCATGTGAGAGACAGTAAAAAGCACCCTTTAAATTGATTTAAATGCTTTTAGAATTGTTAAAAATATTTCTGAACTTTTTCAATAAATGAGTCCATATTATACGCATTGATATGTAGAATGATACAAATTTGAAGATGTTTTATAGTAATTTTAAACAGATATATGCTATCGCTCGTGATATTTGTATCAGGACTGAGGAGGATAACAAAAGTTTCTTTGTCCCATTTTAAGAAATATAGAAGAAAGATATCTTTCTTAATATCCTTTCTCCGTCATTTCTTCCATCAAAATATATGTCATGTGTTTCTTCTGAATCCATTTGATTTTGCAATAATTTTTTTCTAGTGCGGCTATTTTCCCTTCTAATTTTGTATCGGTCAATAACTTGAGAGGCATCTGTTTTACTTATTACAGCAATATCTTCTAGCACACTCTACGCTATAGTAGCACCAGCACAGTCAGATACAGCATTGCAATCGCAACGTAAAGATGTAGACTGTAACTCTACATTCATTTGCCATGGTAATCTCTTCTTGTTAAATCTGATATACTGTATAGGTATGGTAATGAGGTTTTACATATACCTATATTAGCATTAAAATTCTCCTGTGTTTCTTCTACATGTTCAAGATCTTTCATTTCCGCTTCAAGAGATTTGAGAGGTTGACTTTTCAATATATAATTTCATATTCTATGTCTTGTATTCGTTTTTTTTTGGCCTCATTTTGTTTTATAGTAATAATTTTTCCCGTTCCGTACTTTCTCTGGAGCTAGATAAATCTATGCTCAATGATTGGAATTTTGTTGTACCTTTCAGACGCACAATTAGTCTCAAACGGACCCTCCCTCAGATCTGGAGACTTTTTACAGGAGCAATATAAATTCATTTCGTATTTTCAGGCTGAAATATCACACAGTTGAGTTCCTTTTTTTTTAAATTCATCAAACTTTTTTATAAGGTTTGGCTTTTTCTTAGCTCAAATATAAGATTTCGTTAGTTTATAATACTTATCG
This sequence comes from Maratus speculifer, assembly GCA_964019185.1. Taxonomy (NCBI): domain Eukaryota; kingdom Metazoa; phylum Arthropoda; class Arachnida; order Araneae; family Salticidae; genus Maratus; species Maratus speculifer. The sequence goes on along the minus strand of OZ025291.1, from coordinate 264,213,392 downwards.
TAGTAGGCATTAATTATCTAAATGATTCTGTAATCAGAAACATTTTGGATTGACGCCTTCTGATAAATATATTTTATTTTTTCTGGCACTGTATTCCTGACAGATGATAAATTCGCTTTAATGTTGTTGAGTTTACTTGCTAATATAAACCTCCTCTTAAAGCGTCATCGAAGAGCATTTTCGTGTGTTAGAAGAATATTTGGCACGAAATCTCTTGGATGACCGAATATGAGACAATGAAAAGATTGTCTAGTAATTTTCTTTGTCAACGACGTATGCATATCCGTATCCATGTCACTTGTTAATATATTTAAAATAACAAAATACACCCAATTAAGAAACAAAATTCGTTCACGGGCTCACTGATATGAAATGGCGCACTGTGCAAATGGACGGGGGTGGGAAGAGATGGGTGTGCACACATAGGGCGACTTCAGTGCTGCTGTGCAGCGTGGCTAACAGGAGTTGCGCGAACTATTAAAACTTTTCGCCCTATAGCGATCTGGTCATGGTAAGATCTAGATTGTTCAAAAAGGGCATAATACGCTCAATGTATTAATTTGCAGTTAAATTTTACCAAGAGACCGCAAACTGAACTGATTTAATTATTTTCTTAATACATCAAAATCACTGAAAATTGAAAAATTTCCGTATTTTTAATGAGCTTGCGCGATTGGAAAATAGTCTCTAAACGCAATTTATTTTTTTATTATTGTTAAAACAGTTCAATATGCAAATATTTTTCACTATAGTGATAAAATATATGTATATGTAATATTTTTTTAAACATTCCGAAAAAATCAGAAATTTTCAAATTTTCAAAATTTTTAGGTGTATTCCGCGATCGGAAGATAAAGTCCGATTTGAAATTTTTTTTTTAGTTTTTCTTGTATTTACGAATTGCAACTTTTCCGCACTATAGCGATTCGGAAATAAAAACTTTTGTTTTTTCGCTCCACCCTATTCTCTAGTTGCCGGGCTTTATAATAATGATATATTAACACCCACTGTACAGATAGAATCGTATTTCAATCTAGTGGGAGACATATATATATATATATATAAGCAAAAAGAAAATAATAAAGGTTCCATTAGACCAAAAAATTGAGCTGTTCAGTCCATAAACAGGCAAAAATATCTACCGAAGGTATTCATCCGACATAAAAAGACACGTTATAGAGACCATACATTATAGTTCATAAGTTTTAAAAATGCACATAAGAAGTTTGGTATAAAGATAACAAAAGTAAATAAAATTATATACAATATTAAGAAATACATCAGTAATAAAACAAATGGCAAGGATAAAGAAAAAGTATGAATCAGAAACTACTAACAACTTTAAACTATTAAATCAATTAAAAATATGAATGAAAGGGTAAAAATAGCAAATAGAAGTACGGAGACCTCATAGTCTGTTAACTCTGAGAAAAATGTATTAAAAATACAAAAAAAGTTAAAAAGATTAAATATGAGAGTAAAAATATATAAATACATTGAAAAAAACCCGTTAAATTTACTATAAAATTTCTGGCAGTAATGTTGCCAGCAGTTTTTGCCGTAAAAATTGAAGTAAAATTAGATGTAACGAAAAAAATTACATCTAATTTTACTGTAATTTTTACGACAAGAACTGCTGGCAGCAATTTTTGCCGTAAATTTAACAGCTTTTTTTTAAAGTATAGGATTGAAAAAGAAAAATGTAATAAACATGTTTCTCAAATTCTGTAGAATTATAAGCAATTTTTGCATAGGGAGTTCAATTTCTCTCGCCTTCGTAGGTTCTCAGAATATTTGGATATATGAGCTGAAGTTATTTCCAGATGAGTTATGAAGATTTTCAATAACGAGGCCGACATAAATTTGATGTATATTTATTATTATGATGGCATATTATAAACAAAATTTCTATATGAGAATGCATTAAATTCAAACAACAAACTTTTATAACAGACAATCTAATTTTATTAATATTACGTCACATCATTCTAAAACGTTCCATCTCAGACTAAAACGTGTATCCCGTCCGGTCGTTATCATTCATTGTATTCATAAAAGTTCGGTTTCAAATGATAATTCAATGAGTCTAGACTAGACGAATCAGATTTTGTACATTGATTTTTGTCCAAGAATCTTATATGGGATGTGGTAATTTTTTAGTCTGTGTTGAAATATTTTAATACTGTTTAAAAATTTAGTTATATAAATTTATTTAAAGTTGTTGAAAGTTTTGTAGAATTCTTGGATATAGTTAATGTAGTTAGGTAAAATTTTTGATGATTTAGAAGAGTTAAGTACATTACTATAATCTTTAGAAGTAGAGACGAAAGGATTGTTAGCACTAGAAATTTCGGGGTTTAGCATTTGGGAATTAGTATTAGTTGCATTAGCATTGCTCTTATTTGTGTCGTTGGAATTCACATTGGAAATTCATATTGATATTAAAGCAAAAAAAATATTTTCACTATACAATATAAGACATGTAGAACTCAATAAAATTATTTTTTATTATACGTTGAAACTATTATAGAGAGAAAAAATTCACCTTGAATTCACCTTGAATACAATATTTCAAATGAAAATCAATTTCAATTTTTTTTAATTGCTTAATAAGTGCAAATGCCAACTTAACGGAAAAGTCTCACTCCCGGGAATCGAACACGGGACATCTGTATAAAGCCCTGGCGTTCTACTGATGAAACCACATGGAACAACAACCAGCCTGAAACTTCTCACTATTACATGTTGGTACTGTAACGCTGCAGAAGATGGAATATAATCCCGGATTCCACGACCTGGCGCAAACACAAAACTCAAATAAATCCAGCATCGATTGAATATATTAATACGTGAAAATTATTCCAGAGAGAGAAAATTCGGCTTAAATACAATATTTCAAATGAAAATCAATTTAAAATTTTTAATTGCTTAATAAAATTTATTTGAGTTTGATGTCTGTCCCAGGTCGGTAGCTCGCGGCATATATTCCATCTTTTGCTGCATTTGTAGTCTTGCCAACATGTAGTAGTGAGGCGTGAAAAAATTCACCTTGAATTCACCTTGAATACAATATTTCAAATGAAAATCAATTTCAATTTTTTTTAACTGCTTAATAAGTGCAAATGTCAACCTAACGAAAAAGTTTCACTCCCGGGAATCGAACACGGGACATCTGTATAAAGCCCTGGCGTTCTACTGATTAAACCACATGGAACAACAACCAGCCTGAAACTTCTCACTATTACATGTTGGTACTGTAACGCTGCAGAAGATGGAATATAATCCGGGACTCCACGACCTGGCACAAACACAAAACTCAAATAAATCCAGTATGGATTGAATATATTAATTCGTGAAAATTATTCCAGAGAGAGAAAATTCGGCTTGAACACAATATTTCAAATGAAAATCAATTTAAAATTTTTAATTGCTTAATAAAATTTATTTGAGTTTGATGTCTGTCGCAGGTCGGTAGCTCACGGCATATATTCCATCTTTTGCTGCATTTGTAGCCTTGCCAACATGTAGTAGTGAGACGTTCCAGGCTGGGTGTCGTTCCACGTGGCTTAGTCGGAAGAACATCAGTGCGCCATACTGATGGTCCGGATTCCATTCCTGGGTTTAAAACTTTTTCATTAGGCTGGTATTTACGCCTATAGAGCAATTAAAAAATGAAATTGATTTTTATTTGAATTATTATTTTTTATTGTCAACAGTATATTACATCTTTCTTGCAAACTAATAAATTTCCGAGACACTGCTATTTATTTCATACTTATTAAATCCGTAACGCAAATATATTTAAAATAAATCGTTCATTTAATCTTTATATAATAGTTGTTTTAGAAAGAAGATTCCAAATTTCGATTGCCGAATCGTGAATCATCATCATATCATAACAGATTATGTCTTGTATTATCCTCAACAACATTTTCAGGATTCTACTTTCGGTAGATTTCGTTATCCATAGCATACAAGCATTCATACAAACAAGCAACATTATTTAGATAGCAGAATATGATAGCAATTCCGATCTCAAAAGCATATGCTTCGATGTATAAGATTCGAAATAATACATGTAGATTAAAATTCTTTATCTAAAGTGAAATTGGATGTCAAATGATGCATTCAACAGTATGTTATTCAATTCAAAATTGTTATCTTAATATTTATTATTTATTATATTTATTATTTATTATAGACTCTTAAAAATTCAATCTAATTTTAAGTAAAATTTTTGTATTGTAAATTTTATTGTTTGTTGATACAACACAAATACCTCAAAATTATGTAAATATCGCAATTTTATAAGAAATTTAATTATCCATAACTATAAAAAATAAGAGCATTAATTATAAAATGCTATGTTTTATTAATATTGCGTAAAATATTAAAAATTTCCGGTTGAGACATGATAATATCTCATTTAATGACGACTAACCGTATATAATTAGATATTTTTTCAATTTATTCGATGTTTTGAACTTATATTTAATTATATTATTACTAGCAATTTATAATTGAAATTGCACGTGCCATAATTAAAAATAAAAATTATTTTTTAAAAATTTATACAACGAATGTGTGTCTCTCATAGAAGTTAATTAAATTAATACATTATCATAGTCTAAAATTATAAAAAAATAGGATAAAAATTAGAATTAAATTTTCATTTAATCATTAATAACGAACAAATAGATCTTTTTAAACCATCACATGTGAATTAAATGATTTTTGTATAAATGAAAATTCTACACTTTTCCAATGACTGTGAAAAAAAAAAATCATTGGAATACAAAAAATATAATTGTCGACTAAGAAAAATCTTTTTTGAATTGAAAATTGTATTTATCACAAATGCATGTATAAACAATTATAAATAGTGACATAATACTTTTTCATTGTTAGAACTATAAAAAAAATAAGACTTGTTGATATCAAGATAACATATATATGTGTGTGTGTTTGTGATGATATTTTAGGGGGTGTTGAAGCAAACACAATATATTTCGGAATGAATAGGATTTTGCGAAGGAATCGGAGTTCGAGCAGTCAACCGACGTCATTTAATCAAGTTACTTTGCAGTCGACGTCCTGTAGGCATATGGGACGAGATTAAATGTATGGTCATTTAAAAAAGCAATGACTATTTCTATTGAACTTAGAAGAATTGTTTATTAGCATTATAATTTAAAGGCTACTCCATATCATAACATTTAACTTCCAGACTCTTCCAAGTCCACATGACCCACTCACAAATTAAAGGGTGTTCCATGGAAAAACATTTTCGTAATGACGATCACTACGGAAATTAACTATTCCACATTCCGAGAAGCAGCAAACCACCTTAACAGTTGAGAGATGAGTCAATTCTGATCGCTCCGAAAAAAACCAAATGACTCTCTCAAAAATTCTTAGATAAACTGGCCCTTCCCCTTTCAGGTATCGCTTTTAAAAATCCACTAATATTGATTTGTATGTAGTTTTAATTTACTTCGCGCCCTTCCATCGGTTTATGGGTGGGGCTAGCCGTAAAGATTCTTTACTAATCGGCTTAGAATGCAAGAGCAATTTGCCCCAGCGCAGACGACTATTAAATAAATAAAACACAATTAAATTTTTCGATAAATGCTTTATTCGAAAAAGGGAAATAGCTTTGAGGAATGAAATTAAGATTTCGCAATAAGATATTGACATTACGTGATACATTCGAGTTTTTTTTTTTTTTTTAATATAATTAGTAGATAATGCTGAATTAAAGAAAATAAAAATAAAAGGAACTTTAGCCGTTAAAAGTAGTAATATATTACGGAAAGTGAGAATGAAATTATGTTCTTATAAAACATTAGGACAAACTCAAAGCCCCCCCCCCCAAAAGGTTTATATTTCATACACACACACACACACACACACATATATATATATATATATATATATATATATATATATATATATATATATGTATATATATGCAATTTTTCTTCATTGCACAATATTTCCTTCATAACATGTAATTCCAATATTTAAATTATGATAAAATAATAAAGTAACATAATCTTTAAAAATTTTATTTTTCGAAAAATAAATGAGAGCTAGAAGTATTTCTATGCTAATGAACAATGAGGATTATATTCAAAAGGTAAAACATATAATATAAATTATACTTAAAATGAAAAAAAAAAAAAGAAATCATTTTTCTTTCATTTAGAAGAAAAAAAAAGTATTTCAATATTTTCCACAAAACAGTCTGATCATACACATCTTCATTTGTGTATCTCTTAATTAATCCTTCATTACAATTCGCAATAGATTTACATTTTCTGAAGATATATTGGAATGCTGCATTCTAAAATGTTATTAGATATTATTTTTTATAGACAAAAATTAAATAAAAATCTTTTGTCTTATCACATAAATGAAATAATTACTCTGTAATTATTTCCGAACTTAGTAATAGATAAGACTGATAAATTAATTAATAAATAAATTATTAAATGTTGTCAATTTAATAAATAGTTTTTGAGTACAACTCTAACATTAGATCTTTATTATATATTTTTCTTAGATTAAATATTTCTTTTATACAAAACAATGCCGGTTTCTTAAATGCAAAAGGTGCAATTAAGGAAATGAAGAAAATTATATAATAAAGGAAATTATACATGCTGAAGTGTTACGAAAACACTGGTGGCAATTAGTAAACTTTTTACAACAATGCAAACAAAATGTATTTTATTATTAAAATTAAGATATTGATATTAATATTACTTTCTTCAGTATCAGAATGTCTTGCAATTAACGCGGAATATTATTAAGCCTTAACCGAAAACGTGAAAATCCCATGCACAATGGAAACGCGCCGTCTGTAAGACACTAAATTTTACAAATTGCAATGAATAATAATAATAATAATTTTAATAATTTATCAAATAGTGAACTTAAACCTTTAATCTTTAAAGATAATGCTTTTAAAAACACCAAATTTTAGTGTAACTGCATAAAAATAAGCTTTGAATGTCAGATGGAGAAAAAAATAATTAGACATTATTTTTCAAATTATTACATTTTCGATATAATAATAAATTAAACTCAAATATTTTTATATATTTTATTACACTATGGATTATATAGAAATATTCATCATTAAAATTAATAAAACATTCAATAATAAATTTTCAACACGTTTTAAATGTCTGCATTTTTTCAGAATTTCTCGCAATGTTGAGTCATTCTCCTATTCAGAATTTATATATCCATAATCTGAAATACATTTAATATCGTGTATGTCACTTTCTACTTTACGAAAACACCGAAAAATAGTTTCTGAAAAGTGTTTATCACTATAGCGTGCGCCCTTTGACACGCTGCCATTGCAATATCACAGATAATATATATATATATATATATATATATATATATATATATATATGTGTGTGTGTGTGTGCGTGTGTGTGTATAGTAATACATATATATGATAATATATAAATACATCTATTGCATTAGAAGTTTATTTAAACGAATAGGATGTATTAAAGTTTATAATTAATTAAAGTTAATTTTAAAATTTAATTTTCCTTTGAAAAATTATTCTAATTGAATTTAGTTAAAAAATAAAATTATTAACACCATTCTCTTCAGCATATGTTTACTTAAGAAGATTTCTTTGTAGCAGATGAAATATTTTTTCATATTAGTAAATAGAGATTTATAAGTCTTCATCAAATGCTTATGCCTTACGAAATCATATAACTGATCATATTTTCTCTGAGCTACTAGAATAATAAGTTACTGTTATGACTGTTATTCACAACACGCTGGATATAAAGACTCCATTTGTCAGTTCAGAAAATAAATAGAAAGTCATAAAGGAAAAGGCAGGGCGTTTTTCCTTTCCTTGATTGGATATACAAGCAAACTGAATAAATATAGATAATTCAATAAAGAATATTTTTTGCTTTTACATTTTTTTCTGTAGAATTTTTGGAACATTGATTATATAGGAAAAGGTGAATTGTTACTTATTAGTCGCTCAATAGCATAAGAATATCTTTTTCTTTGGTTTATATAGTATCTTCATTGCGATGAAATAAATCCACGCCTTTTTTGTTGAATTATTGTTTTTTTTTAAACTGAGTGTTCTGGAAAATTTCTAAACCCATGACAGATACACTACCTGGCCATTGATGAACGTCCACTTGCAATTTTAGACATTTTGTTAAATATCTAGAAAAATGCATGAGGAATTATCCCGAAACTCTTAGTGTATAAATATAGTACATATCATACATTTCCGTGAAGATATTTTCCCTAAACTCCATAGGGGACCGTTAACAAATTCAAAAGGAATGGATAACTTTTGGATAACCCCGTCAAAACTAATGTAGCAAAAGGGCTCAAACTCTAGATCATGGTTAAGTGGCTTATTGTAATAAACTGTGTTCATTTTTATGACGATAGCATGTATACTCGTACAGAAATCAAGGGTTTTTTTTAAATGGTCCCAAATTTTGTCAAGTTTTTTGCTTATCATTTGCGAAGTTCTTAATATAAAGTAACATTCTTTTCTGAAAATATGGCAAATAATATTGCACACAATACCCTGTATTAAGAATTAAAAAACAATAATAAATATATGAAACATTAGTAGGTTTAGTAAATAATTTTTCATTGGGCATGCGTCAAAGATATCAAAATTTGATTTGCATATTATGTTAGTTAACTGTATAGAGTAACTTTTGTGAAAGTTGCGAAGTGACAGCTTGAAACTGCTGAAAAAAATCGTCAATAGAATAAGTTGAAAATCCGTTATTCCCAAAATGAAGCAAAAACAAGAGGGGTTGTATCCATGTATTCATTGATTAGTGCCATTAGAGAATACACAATATGGGACGTACTACTACATTTGGATAAAATCCCTCTTGTTTTTGTTTCATTTTGCAAATATCGGATTTTCAACTTATTCTCTTGATCATTATTTTCAGAATTGTCAAGCTATGATTTCGCGACTTTCACAAAAGTTTCTTTATACATTTATCTAACATAATATGCAAATGAATTTTTGATATCGTTGACGCATGCGCAGTGAAAAATTATTTAGTAAACCTACTCATTTTCATACAATTTTTATTATTTTTTAATTCTAATTACAGGGTATTATTTGCAATATTATTTGTCATATTTTCAGAAAAGAATGTTACTTTGTATTAAGAACACTACAAATTATAAACAAAATACGTGTGGCACTCGGGGACTGCCGCGGTATAGCTATTGCATGGCATTTTTTATCAACTTATGCAAATATAATTATTTATTTATTTTTTATTTATGCTGTTTTTTTGTCTTTGATATTAATTCAAGTTTTTCCTTTTTCTTTGATATTAATTCAAGTTACACTTTTTGAGCGTGATGACTGATAAGAACACAAATTTATTTCTTTATTAAATAAGTGAGAAGTCTGCCGAAGTCTGCGAAGTCTGCCGAAGTGCCGAAGTCTCCCGAACTGAAACGATGTTAGCCGGATTGTTAGGGTTTTTTCTCGTTACGGAATTTCTAGATTCAGTCGTCGCGCTCAGAGCCCGTGGTAAAAGCTATGCAATGGCTTAAATGTGCCCCCTGGGGGGTGACACACAAGCCATGCATAATATGAATAAGCAGTTGCTGACCTTTCAAATGATGTGTCACACAACTGGTGTTGTGAAGAAATCAAAAATGTGCCCCCCCTTGGGGGCAGAGTGGAGGGGGTGACACACAAGACATCCATAGTATGAATAAACAGTGTCAGACCTCTCAATTGATGTGCCACACGACTGGTGTTGTAAAGAAATTAAAAATGTGCCCCCTTGGGGAGAAGCGTGGTGCGGGTGACACTCAAGGCATCCATAATATGAATAAGCAGTTGCAGACATTTCAAATGAGATGTCACACGGCTGGTGTTGTAAAGAAATTAAAAATATGCCCCCCTGGGAGACAAAGTGTGGGGGGATACACAAGACATGCATAATATGAATAAGCAGTTTCAGACCACTCAATTGATGTGTCACACAACTGGTGTTGTAAAGAAATTAAAAATGTGCCCCCTTAGTTGGCAGAATGGAGGGGGACACACAAGACATGCATAATAGGAAAAGGCAGTTTCAGACCTTTCTAAAGATATGCAACACGGGGGATGTGGATAAAAATTTAAAAAGTTTCCTTTTGGGGGGGGGCAAAGTGGGGTGCGGAGACCCAAAAAAGCATAATTGGAATGAACAGTTACAGTTCTTTTAAACGATATGCCACACGGTGGGTGTATATACAAATTTAGAAAACGCCCCCCCCTAGGGGGGCAGAGAGGGGGTGGTGCACCGGACGTGCAAAATATGAATAAGCAGTTTAAGGCCTTTCCAAAGATATGTCACATGATGGGTCTTTACAAAATTTAGACAAAAATACCCTGAGGGGGGTGGAGGGTGTACCGAATACGTAAAAAATTATAAATGGTCAATTTTTCTAACATTATAGCACACGATGGGTGTCATCAACATTTAAAAAAATTCATATCAGGAAAAATTTTGAAAGATTAGCCGGCGGGGGGAGGGAGCGCATTCACATGAATAGTCACAGTGCTTTAGAACGATGTATCACACATTAGTTCTCCCCTCCCCCGAATAGGGGAAGGTAACCTTCTCCAAAATATACACCGAACACGTTTCAAATTTTATAAATAGTATTTATCGAAGTTCCGTGTAAAAAAAAAAAAAACATACTGCGTTAACGTCTGCCGAAGTCTACCGAAGGATACCGTGCCGAAGTCTGCCGAAATGAAACGACGGACGTTAGATGGAGTGTTAGGTTTTTTTTTTCTCGTTACGGAATTTCTAGATTCGGTCGCCGCGCTCAAAGCCCGCGATAAAAGCTATGCAATAGCTTAAAACTTGGCAAAATTTGGGACCATTTTTATAAAAACCTTAATTTCTCTGACAGTATACATGCTATTCGCATAAAAATAAACACAGTTTATTACAATATATCTCTTAATTATAATCTAGAGTGTGAGCGGGTTTGCTACATAAGTTTTGACAGGGCTATCCAAAAGATATTCATTCTTTTTTAATTTGTTGACAGTCCTCTATCGTGAGTTTCGGGAAAAAAAAAATCTTCACGGAAATGTATGACTTGTACTTTTATATTTACAAGGTAGAACCCGTCAAATTTTGACGAAAGAAAATGTTTAAGAAGGAACTGTTTCATTAACTTATAATAAACCTACAATATTAGTTATAGTAAAAAATGCATTTTATATTGGTACGTCTAACTCACAAACGATATTTATCTTCAAATTACGAAAATATTACTTTTATAAAACGCAGTTGTAGAAAATGTTAAAATTAAACTTTAATCGTATATGTAAGCAGTAAAAAATAATAAATATATGTTATTATGATAAAGTTATCAATTAAGGTTCTTATGCTAGTAAATGATAAAAAGCAAATTTATTCAACTTTGACTCAATCATAGAATTTTTTTCCCCCGTGAAATCTAAACCCGGTATCATTTTCACCATATCAAAATTTACAAATGTACGTTTCACATCTGTATTCACGTTTTAAAAAATTGGCATTTTAATTTGATAATTTTGATTCAAAACTTGAAGTCTCAATTCGATTAGCTGAAAAAATGAACTGTTGATTTTCTGTTACGTGTAAATCAACTTTTGTAAATGAAGTCAAAATTCACCGAGTTTTGTAACAGAAGATATTTAAATTTATATTGTTTACCTTTTAGTGAGAAAATGGCAACATAGAGGTACAGCTCTTATTTTTCCCTTTTTTCCTTTGCTTTAAATAGTAATGGAGTACTATAGTTGCCACGATTAGAAAAGAGGTATTAAAAGCTACAATAAATTAATCCTTCTATAGTAAAAAAAAAAAAAAAAAAAAAAAAAAAAAAAAAAAAAAAAACTAGCCCTAAACAAATCTCGAAGAATGACTCCTGGAATGATGCTGATGTGTAAGGTCTCCAGAAATAACGCGTCCGGTTGGACCACACCTTACATGAGTCGAATAAATCAATTAGGAAAGGGCTCCGTCTATCCATCGCGAAGCGATTCCAACCGGGATTGTTTAAAGCAATACCGAACGGAATCGCGAAGCGACTCCTTGGGGTATTGGCGAGCGCAGCAAGCAGGGGTAGCCTACAACTTAGAATCACGGAATTAACTACAGAAGGACCCGATAGGGTCTTCTAAAGTGACTAAAGAAGAGATATGTCTTTCATATTCTCCTACAATAACAAAACTGTTGTTAATGAGAGTTTGAGTATGGAAAGATAACTTCGACAGACAGAAAATACATGTATTTCGATAGTTTTCAAAACCAGATATTTGAAGACAATCATCCCTTAGATTGTTAGATTTTTCATGGTTGTTTCTGTACCATTAGAAACAAAATATTATCCGCACTTAAAATGCTTTGATTAAGTGAACAAATTCCTGAATAATTAAACTCGTAATGTTGTTAATGTTAAACGACTCATTATATGTAATTCTTAAAACATCTGAGAAAATCTTTTTTTCAGAATTTTAAATTAATCAGTCATTGAAAGCTCCTTTGATGTGTGTTTAAATAAACAAATTACACATTGAGACTCTCCCCATGTAACCCACTTGTACTTGTTCAAATACACCCCTAATAACCAACTTAAAAAATATGTATGTTAAACGTGTTACATATGTTAAATATGTTCAACATGTTAAATTAGAGCTTGATAAAATATAGAATACGTTTTGGAATTGTAAGAATAGCTTCATTAAGCGTCTATTCATAATCTGAAAGTTCCTTACAATAATATTCATTAATATTTTAACAAGTTTTATCATTTACTCATTAGAAAAAAACTTTGAAAAATTACTTTTGAGCTTGAATAATAGAGTTGCTTACCAGGAGTGGTACTAGTTTTTCTGTGAGACTTTCAAACACATGTGGTGATAGGCAATACGAAGCCATCTTCTGATAGTATTTTGAGAATTTTTTCCCGCAGATAATGTGAGATAAAGGCATTGTACCAATGTTTGAAAAACTATAATTTTTACATTTACATTATGCATGAAACTTTTTATATAAACATATACGCGAATAAAGAAATTCTAGTGTATATAGTTGTTAATGATATTGCAAGAAGAGATTTTGAGATGCTTTAGCTTTCTAGTAAAGTTTAAAGTAGTATTGATAGTAGATAATAAATTAGATATTTTTCAAACAGTATGCAATGGAAAGGTAATATTTAATACTTCTATGATTATGAAGATTATGCAATTTACTATTAAAATTTTCTATATAGACCATTGTACAGAATAGCCTTTCCATTTCAAATCGTGAATATATATTTACTAGTGTATAACATCCGTCAAATATGACAGAATGTTAATCTGTGTTTTATTTCCATAAGACTTCATACAAATGAAGGTTTTATTATTAAAGAGTTTGTATTGTAGAAAAATGCATTTTATAAAAGACAAATGAGTGCTATAAGTACAAATGAGGAGGATAATTTTTTAAATCATTGCTCAAATTTTAAAATAGTTCAACAGAAAGATTAGCTTACGTCCACCTCAAATGTGATTGCATTTGGAATAAATGTCATATTTCTTACAAAGTGTAATTAAAATATAAAACTATATACTAAAAGTACTAATTATATTTATGCAGATAACATTTTGATTTTTAACGCTGTATCATTCGAAATAACTTTGCAGTTACAATAAAATTGTAATTTAGAAAGAGAATGCGAAAAAAAATCTGTCATACAAATCAATCACACAATTTAATTACATCGGGAAAAAAATCCTTCTTTTTACTTATAATGGAAGCAAAAAATTAAAAAACAAAACAATCGGGTATTTATTAAGCTCTTACAAATTAAGAAGACGGAATTTAATTATAATATTAATTTAATTTATGTTCATCAAAATTGTAAAATTATGTAATCGAAGTTTAAAATATATATAGTGAATTATATCACTACGTCCTGCATTAAAAAAAAAGTTCTTTTGTTTATTTCAATTATCAATAGATGGCGCCAACTAGTGTTGTTTAATATTTGGTTAACCAGTGCTCATTATAGCTTGTTATCCGTTATTTTTTAGTTAGACTTTAAAATATTACAGTTGGATAGTTTTTGAAGATTTTGGACAGTAGATTTAATAAAAGGCAGATTATGTGCATATTTTCATATGTGTGACAGCCGACATGCTTATAGTATCTAAATGCCATAACTAACATGGTAGCCATAAATATTTCTTCTCTAAGATGATTGTAAATCCTGAATAGTCACATTAGCTTATTATATAAATTGATATTTATTTTTATAATTGAAGGATGTCACCATTTGGATCAATGCTTACATACTTTTTGAGTTAGGGTGCCCGATTTTATTACATACAGAATTTTAACATTTAATAGTTCCTTGATACAGATGTCTACTGCATATTTGTCTTATGTCTACTGCTTAACTACGTTGTAAAGTCACATTGTGACTTTGTGACCATCGATTGTCGATGTGACTTCACGTGACGTCGATGTGAAGTCACAGTGACTAAAATGTGAAGTCGTTATGGCCGTTTTAGAACTCTTTTGTAACGTTTCACAAAGTGGTCACAATGTGACAAATTTGTGAAAAATATTTCATTTGTGACTAATATGACATTAGCATTGTGACGAAACTGTGACAAAAGCGACGATTTTTAAATTGCCAGAAACATGTTTTTTAAAGTAAATAACATGTTTAGAAGGCTATTTATAAATTTCTAAAGATTTTTAAGAAAGTCAGATCTTAGTCACAATGTGACGTCACTGAGTAGTGGCATTTTGGTCACAGATTTGATGTGACCAAAGTGACTCACAGTGACGTCACTGTGACATCACTGTGACCATGCACGCTATTAGGGTTGGAGCTGCAGTCTCAGAGCAAGGGCTCTGTCTCTTGACAAAGTGTCTTTGAACTGTTACCTGAAAGTGTGCGTCTTGAATAGAAATCAAATCACATTATAATGGTTTTTATATGGTCACCATCCATAGCAATATCGTTACGCAATAGAAGGGGAAATTTTGAAGTTTCTCGTTGAACAACTCAACGGATAGGATTCACATGCTTCAAAGATGACTTCAAACTGTCCAACGCTTGACGAATTTTAGAGTAAACAGTATTTTCTATTTATTCTTACAAGAAGAAGTCACATGGATTGAGATCTAGGGAATATGATCACCAATCCATATACTTGACATTGGTGGAATTCCAGTGCAGAGAAATACATGTCTTCTGAGGAATACGACATCACGCTACTTCAATTCTGAAAGAATAACTAATTCGAAACAACTCCAGCATTTAAAAAGAATCACGAATGAACATTCTGGACTTCTGAGAACTATTTGAAGCTTCTTGTACTTGTGTTGGCACCCATCAATCCCCCTTGGTACTTCCATTGGTATTTTCTTGTTACTTGGTACTTGCTATTTGAGCAAACTAGATTATAACAAATTCCAGACCTGTCTCTTCAACACATCACTTGTGTTGCCTTTCCATTACATACTGTCTCGTCGTAATGCCATTTCAAAGACGCGGGGTCTTTTCTGAAACATCCTGTAAGAAGCAAAGTTCTAGCTTATAGCATCAAGTACTTTTTTTAATTTTTTGATAAATAAAATAAACTAATTGAGATGTACCCTCTCAGCGCAAATGTGCCCTGTTGAGGATTTGAACTATGAAACTTTAGCGTGAGCAGCCAATTCTGTACCAACTGATCGATGCTAGAGATACCTATTAAACTCTACCTTGTAGACTGTGATTTTTTCACTTAATTGTGTATGACTCACGGCTATCGCGAGAATAAAACATTTTCCATAAAAAGTACAACACGTGACATTAGGAATGAATGTATAACACATAATCTTAATACCCTTGCTTTAAATTAGCTTTTCATTTGTTTTCGGGACAAAATTTAAAGATTATACATTTTTTTTCATAGTGGAAAAGAATGTGAATAATGCATACTACAGCTTTTAGAATATTAATCCTGATATAACACACTTTGATCTACTCTGAATCCTCAGTATGTCTTTTTTTGTTACACTTACATTACTATTCAAAAATGCAAATGCTTGAAATATAACAAAATCCTTTGTAAAATCTAATGCAAAATTACTTACGTTATCTTTTATTTTAAACATAAAACGTGTAACTGTATTTTATACAATTTATTACTTATATGCAAGCCACACTTTTTAACTTGCATTTAGATTCTTCTAACTAAATGCAAAATTCATCGGAAAAAAAAAAAAAAAAAAAAAAAAAAAGGTTAATAATTTTCCTTTAAAAATAGCAGTATTCGGAATCATTTATTCTAATTTAAAATACAGAAATTCGATTGAAATGCTGAACAAATCACTTAGAAAGAAAACTAATATTGAGACAGACATGGAAGTATTTTAAAATATTTAATTAAAAATGGTTTCTTGTTTCCCAAATGAAAAGGAAAATGACATTATTTTTATCAAAAACTCTGGCCTTTATTATCTTTTGGAGAACAATTATTTAATTCTTTAATGGATTTTCCTAATGTCTTTGACTAATATTTTTATTAATTGAAAACCGGTTTTTGAATAATAGTACTTATTTAAGAGCTTTACATAATATGAAATGATTTCATTATTTTGTGCAAATTTGAATAACCATTATTAGACGTGATAGGAAATTAAACGTCATAGTTTAGATTAAAACCGGTGGAATAGTTAATTCTTTAAATCGAATAAAATATACCATTTATATGTTAATGATATATATAATTTAAGTTAATTAAATATATATATATAAATATATTGAAATGTATCAAGCATCTCTTTTATAATAAATAGCATAAAATATTTGCAGATTAAGTAATTATAAAGATTTTATTATATTTATATAAATTAAGTAATTATAAAAAAAATTATTAAGTAATTATGACGTTATGTGACATATATCTAGGATGAATATGTATAAAGAGCATATAACAGTATTTAATACAAACTGAATAATGCACATAACATCGAAATATCTTAAAAAATAGAAATGGACTATATAAAAAACACATAAAAAATCTGTAAAAGAAAATAGCCAACATATGTTATATCATCATCACAATATTCACGAAACTCGTCAAAGCTGCGGTCACTAACGACACTAAAATTGAAAGAAGCATCCATGTTTCTTTTTGTTTTAATGGGCACACAGCGTTATTGACAGCAGCATTGACGAGTTTCATGCACGTTAGATATTTCTGCACAGCTAGTTTAGTATATCCAGTGATTTATTTATTTATTTATTTTGTTTCCTTCTGTTTAAGTCGGCGCGCAGTACTGAAACGTGTGTAAGTGACTTCAGCATTGACTACTTTCATGACGAGTTTTGACTGTGGCATTACGAGTTTCGTCCATCCAGTAAATTTTGTTTTTGTTTTAATGGGTACGCAGCGCTTATGCGTACGTAAATGAACATGGTATTAAGAAGTTTCATGCCCTTTAGAGACTGCTGCACAGCGAGTTTCGAGCATCCAGTAATTATTTTCCTGTTTTGTATAAATGGGAGCACAGAGCACATGTAGGTGCGTTAATGAATGTGGTATTGTCAAGTTTCGTGCATTTTATAGACTGCTACACGGTCAGTTTCGTGTGGCCAATGATTTTCTTTTCTTTATTTTAGACTTGTTGTCATAGGCGCGGCGCACTCAGGAATAATCTTTGGAACTGTTCATGTCTGTAACTGTCTGCCAAAAATCACGCGCTATGATTAGGGAGAATTTTTAGGCTTCTGAAAACTCTATTGACGGTGGAGGGTGCTTGGAGACAAAATCGCCAAAATCTGGTGTATCGGCTGGTTTAGGATTATGTTGTTAATACTTGAAGAGAATGCATTATAATTCTTAATACTATAATATTAGAAATACTTTAATATGCTCTCTTTGTACATTTCTATAAAAATGTAATTAAAATAATAATTAAAATATCACGAAATAATATTTTCATTATAACCTTTGTCTAAGTTTATAAGTGTATAAGCCCGTTTTAACATCAATACCAAGAACAATACGAACAACCTGCCGAAACCGGGTAGAGATTTTTTTTATTTTTTCCTCGTTTCGATATGCACTAAATGTTTTAACAGTTTTGCATGATGTTATCCCTATCCGCTGCTCAAAGATTTATGATTGGGGATTTTAACACGCTTGAAAGAGAAACATGTTAAGTGTTTATATATACAAGGTAGAACCCGTCGAATTTCGACGAAAGAAAATGTTTAAAAAGGAACTGTTTCATTGATTTATAATAAACCTACAAAATTGGTTACAATAAAAAATCTTCTTATATTGGTGAGTCTGACTCTTAAACAAACGATATTTAACGTCAAATTAACAAAAAACTATTTCTATAAAACTCAGTTGCAGAAATTGTCAAAATTAAACTTTAATCGTACATGTAAGCGGTAAAAAATAATAAAGATCTGTTATTATGATAAAGTTATAAATTTAGGTTCTTATGCTAGTATTCCAAAATGAAAAAAAGCAAAATTGATTCAACTTTGGCTCAATCATAGAATTTTTTTAACGTGAAATCTAAACCCAGCATCATTTTCATCATATCATAATTTATAAATGCACGTTTCGTATCCGTATTCATCTTTTCAGAAAAAAATTCCATTTTAATTTGATCATCTTGATTCAAAACTTGAAGTCTCAATACTATTAGTTGAAACAGTTATTAAACTATTGATATTCTTTTACGTGAAAATCAAATTTTGTAAATGAAATCAAAATTCACCGAGTTTTATAACAGAAGATATTTAAATTTCAATTTTTTTCCTTTTAATGAGAAAATGGCAACATAAAGATACAGTAATCAATTTCTTCCCTTTTTTCGTTTGCTTTTAACAGAAATGGAGTAATTCTGTTGCCACAATTAAAAAGCGGTAGTAAAAACTACAAAAAAATTAGTATTTCAAAAATAAATTAAGATACAGCTTTCAAACAAATTTCCTTTAAAAGTACATTTTTTTCCCTACACGATGGTGTAAACATTGAAAATGTCAGCTATTAGGAAGTTTAAAAATTTGTAGTAGCAAAAATTGCAATACCGAAATTTCATTTAAAATTTGAAAGTGTTGCCATTCGCAAAATTACGTATGCGTTACGCACAGATACGTTTGGTCTTTATAATATAGATATATATATGTATATTACGTAAACCCTATTTAAGCCAAAGAAATTATTTATGAACTTATAATGGCGAGAAATACAAAACATCTTAAAAATAAATACACTTTTATTATTATATTTCTTTATTTATTCTCAACATTTATTTAGATAGTTTATAAATATTTGCTGATAGATAAATTATTTTATTTTGGGAACTAGACCATATTTTCGGTTTAAATTAGATTTAATTTATAATGTGCACTTTTGAGCAGTTCATGCTCCAATTCCAAGATTTTTTTAAAGAAGTCATCTCAATACAATACAATATATATATATATATATATATATATGAGGAGCCCAGAAGCCAAGGGGTACAAGTGACAAAATTTAGATTTCGAGTAAATTGAGTTCAAAGTTAAAAATCAATTGTAATTGAATGAATTGAGGTATGAAACTTTTGCTTATATCTTAATGATCTTTGAACACTTATTTGAATAACTGTTTTAAAAAATGTGGAATACAATTTTTCTTTTTATTTATAACTAAGCAGCGTTTATCATCATTCGGCACTTGTATTCCTTGGCTTCCAAACATTAATGAAAAGTTCTTGGAAGCTAAAGGTACAAGTGCCGAATGAGCACAAAATATGCAAAAATTATGAAATAAAAAATTGTATTTATGAAAAAATTAAGAACAATGTTGATACACATAAATGAAAGGACAAAATTTTGTTTTAATATAAATTCTAAAAACGAAAAAAATGTGCAATAAAAAATGAATTTACGAAAAAAAAAATGAACGATGTTGATATAAATGAATGAAGGGAAATTTTTTTTGTTGTAATATAAGATTTAAAATTTTATTATAAATTTTGAAACATTGAAATTTTATATTTTTCAACACTTTCCAACAAAATTGAAAAGTGAATGTGATTTTAGTTTGTCTCTCCGTGCTTTAACTCTCGTTAATATATGCGGATTGCCTTGAAATTTTTGGGAATTATTCACGTTTTCCTCAACACAAACCTATTGCAAATGAAGCTTCTAACACGATTAGTATATTTACAGGGATAATCAAACGTTTTTCGTTAAATTACGGGTTATGGGAAAAATCGTTTCAAATGAATTTTAAAGAAGTTACAACCTGTCAAACACATTAAAATTTATATGCATTTACAAATTGATTTAAATAAACATTCTGTAAAATATGAGGTGAAAAGAATAGATATTTTTTATTTACAGGGCTACACAAAATATTTACATTACCTAATGATAAAGAGGGAATTTTTTAAAACATATTTTAATTATATTGCAATTTTCATATATAATAAAATTGATATACATTGCAGACGCTTAATATATTCGCGCATAATACGAAGTACTCAGTATTTACAGGGACACAAAAAAGCTTTCAAATAGTATATTCTCTCCGAAGTACTGTATATTATCGATGATGTTTGATGGATGGACGAAATGCATTTTTAATTATGATTTGCGCTTTTAAGAGTTACTAAATTTATACATATTGATATATATGCATATGTTCATATAAATTCTATAGTTCATATACAGAGCTATACAAAAGATTTCGTAAAGGTTACTGAATATCAGCGTAATTTACTTAAAGATTGCTTTAAAATAGGTAATATATTTCTATGCTGAACTATATTCAATTTGCTAAGAAATGCTTGCAAAACATTGATAAAATGATATACAGGGTCATGCACAAAATTTTATGCATGGTCATCTATTTATGATAATTTCTGAAAATGTGATTTCAGTAGTCTTAAGAGTGTTTTAGTTTTAACTAAATTTTAGCTAAATACTGGCGCATAATAAAGGTTCAAGGTAAACAACAGGATAAACAAAAGTATACAAGTATGTTTCCATCTATTAGTAAAAACTGCTGAAACAGAAATTTCAAACAGTCATGCGTTTTCTTTCTAAATTAAATTTCTCCATTATGCAGTGCATAACAGCCGACAGAGAAAACCTAGGGCTGTTCAAAATTATTAGAATACATACTTGGTTATCGACATTATTACTCTATTACCCTAAATAGCAAATATTTTTAACACGTTCGCTGCCGCTTACGTGAAGATGTGATGATAGTTAATGCCGCACTGTAGAAGTGGGTTTTTCCCAGAAGCCGATTTACTTTTTATAACAAAGAAACATTGAAAGATTCCTCCGTGCCAGCGCTTGACTAGCTATTGAGAAATTCCCCACATCACGCACTGGCTCGTGAGTGTCCCCATAATGTTGGCGCGTGATCGGCAGCGAATGTGTCAAAGATTTCAGAGAGTGTTGGAAAGTGTTTCAAAATCTACACTTAAAGCAGTATTTTCTCACATGTTATCAGTTAAAATGCATTTATTTAATGTATGAAAAAGCAAATGGCCTTGTATGTCTTTGGTCGCGCTTCTGCTGTAGACGTTAATAGATGCAATTGCACTTATACCCTTTGACCTCCAAGCGTTTCACACTTTTGGGAAAGAGGTTAAGTAACTGACCCCTAAAACACAGTAAATAATTAAAAAATCACTCATAACTTCTTACCTACAAATAAATATACTTATTTCCAGATAGTCTGTGCACTTAACTCAATTTTTTCAATTTTATCACTTACACCCCTTGGCTTCTGAACTCCTCATACATAATGATATCTAAAAAATGCAGTGCCGTTTGAATGATTCTGAACTTCCAGTTAATTATGAATTAAATTTCTTTTTTTCTTAACATTTTAAAATAAAAAGAGATAAAATTATAATTAATTTTATAAAATTATAATTAATATATTTTTTACATGATTATATAAATATTTGCTATAAACATACATTAAACGTCTAAATTAAAAACTTTTTCAGGATTAAATAATATAAATAATTACAGAATTGAATACTGTTGAAATATAAAATTTATAAATAATAAAAAAAACAATAAAAGCATTTGGAATACAAATAGTAAATGTCTCGCCAAGCTGCCTGCAAGGTATGATCAGTACAAAATAATGGAACTATTAATAAAAAGATATTGCCATTTCCGTAAAATAGTGAAGCATCAACTGTAACCACTTTTACGAAGTTTGATTAATGTCGAATAAAACTTCCAGCAGTAAATTTTGATAGAAATTTTTGTTTGTTTAAACGTCTTTTTACGGCCAAATTTCAGTCGTAAACAGTTGCTTAAACAGACTTTTTTCTTTTTAATTGGTGGACGTTTAATTTGACGGTAATATTATCCTGCGTTCGCGTCATGTTGGACAACTTAAACAACATCCAGTCAGTTTCAGTGAAAATTGCAAAAATACATAACCAAACTGTTTTATCAATATTTGTTGAAAAATCCTTCAGGAGAAAAGCCATTAAAATAAGGTAATATCTTCTATTCCAAATTTACTGAATGAAGTTTGCTTTGGCAATAATCAGGAACTGTTGATCCGATTTAAAAAGATCAGTCGCCACATTGTGACAAGCTCCTCGGTTACTTCAAAAGAAACTGGTAACAATGTACTATATGCCTCCTTCTTTTTTTTCATAATTTCATTGACAAAATATGAACTGCATATCAGATAACGTAACAAATCAAGAGAAGTCAAGTTTTGTTATTTTTTTCTAGAAATTGACAATATCCACTATAGATATAACGAGCTTCATTCAAAATTGACGATCGTAATTGAGAGAACAGCACATCGAGGTTTAATTTAATATGATAATTTTGCACCCCTCCCCCCCCCCCCAAAAAAAAAAAACCCAAATTGAATGATCTTAAAATTTTAGAAATTTTATCAGAAATACTATCATAATAATGGATGCATATGAATGAATTAGGTTTATTACATTGAAAGGGAAAAAGTGTACAATTTAGAAAAAAAAAAGTATTTTTAGAGATTTTTTGACAACGCCAATTCAGTAGCTTTTATTAACCAAATCATGATAAATTTTATATTTATCTCTTTCAAGGTCATTTCTGAAAGTGCAATATATATTGACTCTGAAGGGTAAATTCTTAATAATAGATATTTTATAGCTGTTAGTTCAAGCTAGATTGAAATTTGTCTATTGACCAATAGATGTAGATTTTTGTAAACAGTAGTTTTGATAGATTGAGAGGTATTATCTGTTTGTTTGCGAATTAGAATATTGAGACATGCTGAATTACCAATTTTGCCATTCATTTGATGATGCCTCTGGAGTAGCTTGGTTAAAAGTTTACTATTTATCCAATTTTACTATTTTATTTTTATAAATATAACTTTAGCTAGATTTACGTCTGTCTTATTTTATTTTATTTTATCATTTAAAAAAATACTATTTTATTTGTTTATAGAATATATATCTTGAAATAAGGCTAATAAATGTATGAATGAAAATGATTATTTGATATTCTGAAATTTAAGTGATAGTGAATCTCTAATCTTTCGTAAATATTATTTAGATTTTCTAGAACTGTGCTCTCAGAAACAGATTTCTACACTTCAATTCTATCAGATTTCTAGAATTACTTTTGTAATATCAAAAAGAAGAATGTTTGTCTCAAAGAAAATCCATTTATAATCTACTCAAAAACAAAATCGTCTCATAGTAAATAGTTCTAGAGATAAAATTATGAAATTCCCTCACGTACAAATACTCATAGATACTTCATACAACTCCAAATACCTGCAAAAAATATTATAATTGCAAAAAGGCTTTACAATACCTTTAATTGCAGATATTAGATACCCCTTAACTTAAAAAAAGTATGTTAAAGTCTTCACTTTTTTTTTAAGTCTACGAAATTACACATGCTATTTTTTTATGATTTAATATTTTAGTAAAAACTTACATATTTGTTAAAGATAAAAGTCAAATTCAATTTTAATAACCGTAAATACAGTATTTAATTAGTTACCGAAATGCCAGTAACGTATTTTTCACGGGTAAAAGTATATGCAAATATTGAAAAGAAACATGGTGAATTTTATATGTGTATTCCATTTTGCATAAATCGGACACAAATTAGTCAGTGATTTATAATCTTATTAGTAGTTATTGCAATGTTTTAATAAAATTAAACTACTGAAAAACTTAAAATACTGATCTTAAATTAAAATACTAAATTAAAACAAATGTATATATATATATATGTTATTTAAGGGGACTCTGGGGTTGAACATTTTTCAAAAAATCGATTTCTTTATGATCTAGTTTGATTATTCAATTAGTTTTTAACTCAATTCAAAAAACTGCATAAAAATATTTGCATTTTCAACGGAGTTATAAGCATTTATATATCAACACTTTCATAGCCGCGCAACTTTAAGTCGCGTTTTCTCAGAACTTGATTTTTGACGACTAACACCAAGATTTAAAAAAGACTGTTTGATGGAATGGCTTAAATGTTTTTTTGCATGTATATGACGTCATTATCTATAGAATGAATTAATATATTTTGGATAGTTTAATATTTTGAGTATTTTTAATGTAAAAAAGTTGTATTTTTTAGGGTTTTTTTAATTTTAAAATTTGAGAGATTATTTATTAATGTTTTTTAAGTGATAGTTATATCCTTAATTCATTCTATAGATAATGATGTTATATGCATGCAATAAATAAATAAATAAATAAATAAATAAATAAATAAACCATTCCAGTAAATAGTTTTTTTTTAATCTTGGTGTTAGTCGTCAAAAATCAAGTTTTGAGAAAACGCGACTTAAAGTTGAAATTATAAATCACTGTCTCATCCCTCATGTCCAGAAAATTGAATAACGTAAAATGAATCGATAAATAAAAGTTTCTTCCCTTAGATAAATATTTATATACAGTAGATATACTACTAATAATATACTTAGATAAATATTTATATACAATAGATGTTCCATTAATAATATACATAAATAAATATTTGTGCAGAATAGACATACTACTAAAAATATACTTAGATAAATATTTATATACACAGTATAAATGTGTATCTTAAAATAAATTTGATACACTATAGCTCTAAATTGTCAATAGTTGTACTTTGCCTTTGAGAATAACAAACTTAAACTATAATACAAGTGGACAGAATATAATAATATTCAAATTCAGCTCTGCTTTGATTTAAAGTGCTTTGAATTTTGCTGAAATGTTCAAAATATAAAGTTCGCGAGTTTATTGTCGATCGCAACAGTGATTCTCTGCTTTTCTACTAAGGTTGCATAGAAACGAAGGAAAAACTTTAAAATATTTTTATCGACTGCTTGATTTTGAAAGTAGTTTTACATTGCTAAAATAATTAGCGAATTTCTTATGTTGCATATATTCAACAACACTTTTTCATTTAAATCTGCTAAAAATCTAATATAATATACTATGTTAGAAATGATTAAATCAAGATCCATAAGATGATGATTTTGTGTATATAAGGATTTAAAATACGTCACAATTTGAATTTTTCCGTTAAAAAAATGTTACAATTCCTTGTAACTTAACAACTTGTATTTCAAAGTTACTTACTGAGACTTTGAAAAAAAATCGTAAGATGATATTAAACATGTAAAAAATAATGTTACAAATAGTATGTAAAAGATTAAAGTAATATAAAAAATAAGGTACTTTATTCAAATATGTGATAAATAAAAAATTACAAAATTCTCATGTATTCTTTAAATCAGAAAACTTAAATGTGTAACGGGTATGTACTAAGAATTTAAAAAGAAACCAACTTTGTGTTTCAAACCCTTTTAAAAAAATCGAAGGTTATATTAGTAATAAGGACGAAAAACTGCTTGAATGAAAAATTGAATTAGTATCGCAGATTGTTAAGAATTTTTTGAAAAAAAATGTATTAGCAGCTGTAAGGGAAACACCAGCAAAAAATTGTCTTTTAAAACCCATTGTGAAAGTGATATTGACTTTGGTTCATTGCACATATGTAAAGCATTAATTCAATCGCACACTTCAACGAAAACAATAATAATGACAAAATACAGTGTATAGCTTCTTTAGACCTGAGCATAAAGTAAATCTACAAATATATATTTAATGTTTTTGCATAATTGAAATGACACCATAGATGACAGAAAGAGTCATTTTTATG
The DNA here is from genome assembly GCA_964019185.1 of Maratus speculifer. Taxonomy (NCBI): domain Eukaryota; kingdom Metazoa; phylum Arthropoda; class Arachnida; order Araneae; family Salticidae; genus Maratus; species Maratus speculifer. The sequence continues at coordinate 264,187,124 of OZ025291.1, read as the reverse complement.
AAATCAGTACTTTAGGGAACTGGTAATTTAGGTTTACAAATAGGGATATAAAAGTACTAATCCCCTTAAAACATCAGTTTAACTACCTGTAATATAAATTTGAGCAATAATACAATGAAGCTCTTTAAACAAGTAAATGATCAGCAAATCCTCATTTTTTATTGTAAAGCATTTAAGTTTACTAATCATGAATATAATAATCATTTCTTAATTTCTTGGCCACAATGTCTTGAAGGTATTTTCGAAACTCGGATGAACATAATATTTATTTTATGAGGTAATATTTATCAGTGCTGAAATTTATTTATTTTGTTTTAAAGCAAAAACCATTCAGCTGTATAGAAGTAAATTAAAAATGCAAAAATTAAAACAATTTAGTTTTTATCAAGAAAACAATGGAGGTACACATTTATGTACCTCAGGTCTGGAGAGGATATATCTCACGGAAAATCCTACAACTTAAACAAACGATAATATTTATATTATATACCACACACACACAAAAAATCACTAGAGGAAAAATGATGGCAAACCACAAAATGAAAGCTATCTACAGTGTACATTTAATGGTTCTTTATAATCACTGTGCTACATGCAATATTAAAAAGTTTTTTTATAACATAATTTACGATATTTAGGAAAGTCATGCTATAATTATGACAGATTTCTTTAAATATAAGTAAGTATTCAGGCAAAATGTATTAAGCTCAATGATTTATTAAATGGTACACTGTAAAACAAATCCGTTAAATTTACGGAAATAACTGCTGGTAGCACGTATAAATTGCATTAAAATTAGATGTAAATTTTATAGTGCATACAATTTTACTGAAAGTTTTACGGCAAAAACTGTTTGTAACTTTTCTGCCAATTTTTTTTTTTTTTTTTTTTTTTTTTTTTTTTTTTTTTAACAGCGTAGGAAAATAGTGCCACAGAAAAGTATGTAGTGCGACAAAATTACTTTTAATTTGATAATAAAATCTAATTTTAAGGTACAAGGAAAGCTAAAAATGTACAAAATTATGTTTAAAATTTTCGTGCTTGATATTATATTAATATTTACAATACATTTCATAAACAAATATATCATGTTTCCGTAATTTTTTACGTATTGTAAAGTTCTGAATATGTAATTAATGAATATAAATATATATTTTTATATGACATCAATACAAGTTAATATTTAAAAAGTACAATGATTTAATTTATGGTAGTAAATTGTTAAATGTGTGCTAATAATTTAATTTCCATATTTCGTTGATATAAATTATTGTAATTTTTATTCATAATAAATTTTTAACAGAACGCAATGATGCAAAACATGTATTAACATAAACAAAAGCTAATTGATTAAGAAATTATTAATAAATTAATTATTTAAAGTAAAAATAAAATAATTTATTGCTTGTCTAAAAACTAAAAGCCTTCATTAAATCAAATTAATTCAAATTCTATTTAATCATACGAAAATGCGAAACTTTGTATCGTTTTCTAAAAATAGTGGTTAACAATACAAACAAAAGTAACGTTATTCGTAAAACTCCAGAAATATGCATTAAAAATACCAAAACCTAATGTGAACTAATATACCGAATAAATTTCACAATATATAGTGAAAAAAGTCAGCACATTATATAGCCAGCATTATAAGATAAAAATCAATAAATTCCTTTTAAGTTACAAAGTGACTATCAAAATATTTATTCATCTAAACTTATTTTTTTTATAGTTTAAACACAGAAATTTCGTATTGAATATACATATAAAAGTCCATGTTGTTTGGATAATGATAATTTCAAACAATTTTGTGGTCTTATCATCGTGTAGAAAGTGTCAATTTAAGTGCATGTGATTCAACAGAGAATATTAACACAATTGAAATTCATGAAGATCAAATTATTAACTTATTCATGTTCAAAACAAGAAATAACAAATCACACATACCAGTAAAAGACTTTGACTGAATTATATTACCTCATTTCTGCCTAGCTGGATTTTAAACAATACTGCTAATATTTTCACGCAAAATTGTCAAAGCACTGGAATGTATTTTGTCAATATGGCACAAATATTTTAAGAAATATTTCAGTATTTCTTTCAAATATTTATAATTTAAAGAGAATATGGTTTAGATATCAGTACTTCACTTCAAATTCAATATATGGCCAAAAGTTACCGATCACTTTGCGATGTTAGCCGTTTTGTTAAATATCTAGAACAATGCATAAAGCTCCATAAGTGTAAACTCCATGTGTGTAAAAATAACAGTACATATCATATATTTCCGAGAATATTTTATCTCGAAACCCATAGGTAACTGTCAACAAATTGAAAAGAACGAATATCTTTTGGATAATACTGTCAAATCTAATATACCAAACGCGTTCGAACTATAGATTATGATTAAGTGGTTTTTTACTGTGTTCATGTTTATGATGGTACCATATGTACTAAGGTAGTCCATAAAAAATATTGTTTTCAACATTCGATGATAGGTAGAGCAAACATGTTACCATTGGTGGCACAAAGTTCGCACAAAAAAAAAACTGAGATTTTTTTTCGACAATTCCTTTATTTGCCGCAAATGGCTTGCAGTTTTGTTCAAATGCTGGTTTTTGAAGTTTTTTAGCAAAAATATAATAAATGAAATTCATTTTAGCTGAATTTATTCCAAATGTCATGTTTGGTGTAATAATGTTTAAAAAAGCTCTGATTATGAGTTATTTAATAGTTATATGCATTTAAAAATAAGCTATGTGAACAGCCTTTTCACGTAAAAGTGAGCAAAAACTTAAAATATTTTCCTTTGTGTTTCCGTCGGTTTCTCTCTTTTGTCTGTACAACCAGACCATGTTATCCAGACCCCCTGTTTTCACGTCACTCCGCCTTTCACGTCAGTTTTTCAACATCCCAATTTTTTGTATACGATTTTAATCTAAATAAACTCCGAATTTTATGTCATTGAATAATTTCCATATCCTGATATCCTGACGGTTTAGGAAAAGTGTCCACTTTTCATAATTCCTCGTAAAAGCACGGGAATTAAGCGATAATAATTTGTGTTAGTCAAACTTTTCACAAAATCGTCTAAAATGCCCGTTGACATAAAAAAAAAACTTTATTTCAATTTTTTCTGAATAAAATAACCAAAGCACATGACAGAATTAGTGAATGAATTATTTTTTCCTCCAAGTTCTCTATCCTTCAATCCACGATTACTCACTCACTATGTTTAGCACTGAAAGTGCAATCTATATATTTAAAACGCTAAGCGTTTTCTTTAGACAGACCGTGAGCAAAAACTACTGTATCAAATTACACCATTCTTTTTTTAAATGAAAGATATTTGTCCACAGATTTGTTATCGTACATTCGTTTGATCAAGAATGTTATTAATTAGCTGTAATTATGAATTAAAAATTCATTTATGCGCATGCGTAATCTATAACTACTAATCTGTCCCTTAGAGCATCTCTCTGATGCTTCTACTCTACGCATGCGTACAAATGCTCGATCAGTTGAATTATCATAAGCGGTGTAAGCCGTTTGTGTTATTATTCTTAACTACAAGTTTTTTTTTTTCACGTAGTTGATATTATTGAATTTATAAATCATTTTTGGAATAGAAAACTTTGTTGTACCGATAATAGGCGATGAAAATTGTGGGAGGTTTTTCGTTCAGTGCATAGCCGCTAACTTGGATTTTTTTTTCCGAAAAGGATTGTCGAAAACTAGGGGGTTTGAGAGGTGGCGCCATCTACCGTTATTATTAGAAAAAAGCGTATGCTTTTGGTTTTTGACTTTGTTTTCTACTATAATATATACAGGAGTCTTGAGACTTATGAATAAAATTAGAAAAACGCCTTTGCACGTTTGTAATCTATTTTCGTCAAAAAGTTTCGAGACATAAGCATACATTATGGGGAAAAAAAACAAAGTGCGAAATAAAAAACATACTGTTTTGCCAATAAAAATATATCGGACGACAGGATTTCAACGTTCTTGAAAATTAGCTTTTAAATGATGTCCTTTCTTCTACTACTTTATGTGACTGACGGCTCTCAATGCCCCTAAAGGTGTTAAACAGTGAAGAAGCTTATTTAACCAACATTGTAGTAAATTTTTTCCGTCAAGTTTTGACGGGTTTCATCTAGTATGTTTTAACTTTGGAAATCTTAAACATTTCATTTCCACACTTTACTCGTAATGTTTTAAAATGTTTACGGGAAAGTGGCAAGAAGTCTAAGACAGCTCATAATTCCTTCAAACATGCTAATTTCATCCGAGTTCATTAGATCTGGATACATCCCTCTTCCAATATTTTTTTAAGAGTCGTTAAATCGAGAAACAGATAAAACGGGGGATCTTTATGTGTACATCGGTTTTTAAAAGGACGTCACCATATCGCCAGATGCAATGATTTCTGAAATTGTGTAAGAGAAAAAGACAGAAATGTTTTTAGACTCGGGGATCGAAAGTGATATGGAGCTAGAACAAAACAATTCCCAAACTACAACCGAGGCATATTGAATTGCATTGCATTGTACGTATAAGAAATTATCTAACAACCATTTCTGAAACAACGGATATTGTTCAAAATTTATTATATAACATATAGAAATAAAATTGTAGGAAGCACATCTAGGGATACACAAATCTTAATTAATCGTTATGGCATGTAACAATAAAAATTTGAGTCATCGGAAATCTTATTTTTATAGTTTTTAATTTCGTTTTTGTGTTTATTTTGTCTAATAACAATGTTTTATTGCTTAAAAATACAAGAAAAGTTGGGAATTTAAAATTGTCTTAAACTAATTAAAAATATAATTTTATATGTCCATACTTTTATTCAACTCCGGTTACTACGACACTCCTTTATGAAGAAACTTTTTTCTGGTCCTGGGAGTGTCGCGATAACGATGTTCGACTGTAATATGTTTTAGCTATTTGCTACGTTTTACGATGCAGTCAGAGTAACATATTTAATTGAAGGAAAACAGAAATTATTTTTAGCAATGCTGGAAGGGGAGGAGAATGTGGAGCAGAAACCAATTAAAACGCAGTCACTCATCAGGAGGAGTAGGAGAAGATAGCAGATGCAAGAAAATGCAAAATGGTATGGCAATTATGTTTCTGCTCTAACATACAGATATTTTCGTAAGATTGGAATGGTGAGAACATTGAAGTTGGTATTTCCTCTCCATCATAATTTGAACCAGGATCTAGTGATGTAACACACATTCTATTTTATATATTTCTATTATTATTTCAAATGTTAGTCTTCTCCCTCTTTTAAAATTTAATTTTAAAAGAAAAGCATTCTTAATAGGAATTTTTATTGAGTGTTCGTCTCAAATTTGCATATAAAGTAATAATAATAATAAAAGTGAATAATAAATTAGTTTTAAAATGTCATTCCATTCCTAGATTTTTCTTGTTTTTCAGTTGATTAAATATCAAACGAATTAAATATTTTTTCTGTTTTCAATAACTGCTTTTTAGCTCACAGGCTATCATAGCCTGAGAGCTTATGTGCCAGTCCGTTCTGTATGTATGTGCGTATGTGCGTATGTGCGTAACGCGATAACTCATGATAAAAATATCGGATCCACTTGAAATTTTGTATATAGGTATATCCTGATAAGGCGCTTCCCTGATTAGTTTTTGGAGTTCATTCGATATGTATAAGAGGGGGAACGGGGGGCTCATGCCCCCCGTTAGTTGATATAAATGGGATTTTCATGCAGAATTAAGTTTTCAAAATTTAGATTAGGATCATTCTGATGAGGCGATTCCGTGACTGTTATTAGGTGTTCATTGAATAAGTATAAATAGGGGGAACAGGGGTTCTAATCCCCCCCCCGTTAGTTGATATAAATGGGATTTTCATGCAGAATTAAGTTTTCGTTCAAAATTTAGATTAGGATCATTCTGATGAGGCGATTCCGTGGCTGTTATTAGGTGTTCATTGAATAAGTATAAATAGGGGGAACAGGGGTTCTAATGCCCCCCCCCCCCGTTAGTTGATATAAATGGGATTTTCATGCAGAATTAAGTTTTCAAAATTTAGATTAGGATCATTCTGATGAGGCGATTCCGTGGCTGTTATTAGGTGTTCATTGAATAAGTATAAATAGGGGGAACAAGGGTTCTAATACCCCCCCCCCGTTAGTTGATATAAATGGGATTTTCATGCAGAATTAAGTTTTCGTTCAAAATTTAGATTAGGATCATTCTGATGAGGCGATTCCGTGGCTGTTATTAGGTGTTCATTGAATAAGTATAAATAGGAGGAACAGGGGTTCTAATGACCCCCCCCCCCCCGTTAGTTGATATAAATGGGATTTTCATGCAGAATTAAGTTTTCGTTCAAAATTTAGATTAGGATCATTCTGATGAGGCGATTCCGTGACTGCTATTAGGTGTTCATTGAATAAGTATAAATAGGGGCAACAGGGGTTCTAATGCCTCCCCCCCCTCTTAATTTATATAAATAGGTTTTTCAAGCAGAATTTTCAGATTTCGTTCAAATCTCTGAATCGTTTTGGAAGTTTAATGGTTAAGTATAAAAGAAGGGGATAACTCCTTTTAAATTATATAAATGCTAAATGGGTTTTTATTAAGAATTATCTAATTTGCTCTGAATTTTGGATATAGATTTTTTATATGATAAAGCATGTCTTTGATAGTATAGGAGGTTCAATGATTAAGTATAAAAAAAGAGGAAAGGGGAGAGCTGTTTCCCCTTCTTAATTTTTTTTTCGAACGGAATTAACCCTTGAAAATATAAGGCTTTAATGTACAATTAGTATTTGTAGCCTGTGAGCTCAATGCCATCAGTTTAACTGGGCAGTATTCTTTATTAATTTATTTTATTTCCTGTCATCTCATTTTGTCGTGTATAAAGAGCTTAATTTTACCGATTATGCAACTTTGTTTTAGGGTTACTGTGTGTTGCGCGTTTTCGCCGCAAGCGATAACTGTTTTATTCTAGACAACACTCATTTTAATTTTTCCCATTCCCTTTCATATGACAGTCCTTTATACCTGTACGGTTTCAAGTCCGGCTTGGGAATCTATTGTATGCCAAGACATTTTCTCTTGGCGTTTGTGTCATGTGAAAATTTATTGAGATTACATTTTGTCGCGGAAAAATTAACCTGCACATTCGCAGTTGTTGAAAATGAAAAATGTTTCCTTGTTATGTTAGAGAACCTTTTATTTTAGTATGCTGCATTCATGGTGTTTAGATGTGCTCATATTCTCGTATTCTGCAAAAATAAGACAATTAGTCATGATATTTAAAGACTGGTTTTCTTTGAAAAATGCTGATATCATTGAATTCCAGAAGAAAATTTAAAAATGAACCTGGCGTACTATACAATGTAGATACATGCAATCATGGCCATTCACAAAAAATGGCGCCACCATAGAACTTAAAAAGCAGACACTCCAAAATGCATATTCTTTTCTAACACAGCGTTCTTCGCATTTAAAACTGGTGGGCAGTAATAACTTCATATGCGCTTCAGAATGCGATAATTATGACAACAAGACATAAAAATCCCGTCCCCTACTATAAGTTTTTTAAATATGTTTTGACGAAAACTTAATATATAAATAGAAGTTCTTAGAAAATATGACAAAATTTGCGACTGATAAACGAAGACCTTAATTTCTTTACGAGTATGCATGCTGTCAACATATTAATTAGCACAGTTTATTACAATAAGCCACTTAATCATAACCTACAGTTTGAACACTTTTGGTTCAGTTTTGACAGGGTGAGCCAAAAAATATTCTTTTTTTTTTCAATTTATGGACGATACCTCTATGGAATTTCGGGGAAGATATTTTCGCAGAAATATATGACCTGTACTGTTATGCTTACATACCTGGAGTTTCTGGACAATTCTCATGTTTTTTCCTGATAATTTATAAAACGTCTAATATCACAAGTGATGCGGCCATTTGGCCATATAGTGTATTTTTTAATAGTGTTTCTTTTAAATTCACAAGTAATCTAAGTCAATTATTTAGAACTATACCCATCCTTCTTGTTATACTATAAGCATATAAATTTCTACGCAAGTATGTGCTGTTTCGAAAGGTACTGAAATAGAAATAATACTGTCTGAGAAATTTTAAAGTATATTTGTTAACCAATTAAAAGGCTTTCCCGTTTCTTAAACAACAAATAATCACTTACTGTATAAAAAAGAATTAAAATTTAGATATGTTATTTCTTGAGATGTTTTGAAAGTGTACAAATTGAGTGGTTTTAGATTTAAAGAAATTTTCAGATTGTATAAAATAAAAAATATAAATAGTGTAAATATAGTAAAAAATGTATGTTTGGTGTTTCAGCTGAGTATAAATACGATTTAAAAATAACTGTAATAATGACATGATTTATTTTTGGACGTGTTTATAAGGTGAAGATGTATTTTGTAGAGCTCGATCATATAAGATAACTATTCTTACACTTATCGGGACAACAATTAATTGTTGTCTAAATTCATTTTACGTGTTCAATCAGAATATATTATGAATATTTTCTGGAATATATCATGACTATCATTTGAAAATATTGGCAGAAAAAAAAAAAGTTCCTCCTATTTTTATTTTTAGCCTATAAACTACTGAATGGGCATTATTAGATCAGCTCGAAATTTGATTCAATTAATAATGTCTAACAAACTTTAAAATATTTTTCCTATCGTATTTTAGGGCTTTCTACCCCTTAAACCTCAAATAAACCATTATTGAATAAAAGCGAAGGAAAATTCGGATTCATTATTGTCTTGAGATATTTTAAATGTGTAATCAGATAAGGAAGATCTTGGATTTGAAGAACAATTTCAGGCAATGCATTTCTAAAATTTTACATGTTTTTGCTAAATAAAAATAAGTTTAACAATCTGTAAACATTCAAGAAGAGAGCGTCATTTAATAGTGACATAATTTATTTTTTATATGTGTTTTTTTTTATGAAATGAATGTTACAGAGCTCGAACAAATAAATAAATTATGATTATTTGTGTCGGTATTACAGATCCATACTTGTTTATCTTAATTAATTTTTTTATATGCATTCGGAACACAGTTAAGAAATTTTGGTAGGACTATAAAGTTTCAACTGAGTGAACATCATTTAGCATGTTTAAGATTTAATCGAGATAATGTCTGACAAGATTTCAAATATTTTAGGCATTCCCTTAAGGGACTCTACTTTCCTTAAACCACAAATAATGCATTAGTGAATAAAAGATGAAGGATACTTTAGTCACATTAGCTACTTGAGATACTTCAAGATCGTTTACAGATTGGATGATTTTAGTTTTGAAGAAAATCTTCAGACAATATATGCCTAAAAATTTATGTGTTTCAGGTTTTTAAAGCTCGTATGTATACAATAAATATATTTTTTACTTTTAGTGTCCCCTGATCAACAATCATTGGCGTAAATATTTCAATAGAAATATTTTAAGAAAAGTGCTAAATAAAAATACTGTTAGAAAAATTTTCTCATGTTAAAATTATTGAATAAACCTTACTAGATACTAAGATGATGTGTTATATAGCAGAATTTCAATCAAGATTTGTACACTAATTTTTTTAATTAAATTTTACTTTTAAAATTTTTTTGAAAATATGCAAAAAAGTTCCCTTACGTATTAAACTTTTTATTCAAGAGTTCTCAAGATAATATAGTGTAACAGACACATGGTTAGTTAAACCTGAAAGACTAAAGAGTAGGTTGAACAAAACGTTTTTGTAAATTTTTAATGTAATAGTTACTCAAATTTATCGTATATAGTAGTACTAGTGGAATATCTATAAGAATCAGGAACTTCAGTCCAGACGTAGTTCCACGATCTACGATCTTTCGATCAATGCGACACTTTTTCAAGAGTCGTCGATTTGAATCCTTTAAAGAAGAAGCATGTCAAGATTTTTTCGATTCCAAGGAGTCGCCATGGTAATTCCAGCAAATCCGTATTGTGGCAGAATGATGGCATTAAGTAGTGACTATGATGGTTTATACTTTGACTAATTGTCTTGTTGCTTTAGTTGTCAATTTGTGCATAACAATACAACTTCTAAAATTTTCCGAGAACGTTTTGCTCAACGTAGTATATATATACACTATATTGCCATTGATTATGGGACACTTGCGATTTTAGACATTTTACTAGATATCTAGAAAAATACATGAGGAATCATATCGAAACTCTTAGTGTATAAATATAATAGTATACGTCATACATCTCCGTGAAGATTTTTTACCGAAACGCCATAGGGGACCGTCAACAAATTAAAAAAGAATGAATATCTTTTGAATAACCCTGTCAAAACTAATGTAGCAAAAGCGCTCAAACTCTTGATTATGATTGAATGCCTAATTGTAATATACTGTGTTCATTTTTATGCAAATAGCATGCACACTCGCAGAGTAATTAAGGTTTTTATAAAAATGTTTTTTCCACGTTTTTCCATTATAATTTTCAGAGTTCTTAATATAAAATAATATTTTTTTCAGAAAATATGACAAACAACATTGCACACAGTACCCTGTAATCAGAATTAAAAAATAATAAAAATTGAATGAAAAATGAATAGGTTTACTATATAATTTTTTATTGCGCATGCGTCAAAGATATCAAAATTTCATTTGCATATTATGTTAGCTAAATGTATAGAGCAACTTTTGTAAAAGTCTCAAAATCATAGCTTGAAAATTCTGAAAGTAATCGTCTATAGAAAAAGGACAAAATCCGTTGTTTCCAAAATGAAGCAAAAAAATGAGGGATTTTATCGAAATGCAGTAATACATCCCATATTGTGTATTCTATATTGACACTAATCAATGAATATATGAATACAACCCCTCTTGTTTTTGCTTCATTTTGAGAATAACGGATTTTCGTCTTATTCAATTGACGATTATTGTCAGAATTTTCAAGTTATGATTTTGTGACTTTCACAAACGTTGCTCTATACATTTAGCTAACACAATATGCAAATGAAATTTTGATATCGTTGACGCATGGGCAGTAAAAAATTATTTAGTAAACCAACTCATTTTTTAAACAATTTTCATTATTTTTTAATTCTGATTACAGGGTACTGTGTGCAATGTTGTTTGTCATATTTTCTGAAAAAAATAATATTTTATATTAAGAACTCTGAAAATTATAAGGAAAAAACTTGGAAAAATTTGGGATCATTTTTAAAAAAACCTTAATTACTCTGCGAGTATGCATGCTATTTGCATAAAAATGAACAAGGCTTATTACAATAAGGCATTCAATTATAATCTAGAGTTTGAACGCTTTTGCTACATTAGTTTTGACAGGGTTATTCAAAAGATATTCATTCTTTTTTAATTTGTTGACGGTCCCCTATGGCGTTTCGGTAAAAAATCTTCACGGAGATGTATGACTTATACTATTATATTTATACATTAAGAGTTTCGAGATGATTCCTCATGTATTTTTCTAGATATTTAGTAAAATGTCTAAAATCACAAGTGTCCCATAATCAATGGCAATATAGTGTATATATATATATATATATATATATATATATATATATATATATATATATATATATATATATATGTATGTATATATATGTGTGTGTGTGTATGTGTATTTATAAATGGAAAATCATTTCACGTTTTAAATAAGAGAAAAACATATTCAATATGTTATTTCCGGAAACGTTTCTGAATATATAGCTCAGAGTTCACCAAACACTTACTCAAAAGATTCGGAATACATGTTTTGAATATTCTTAATTAAGAAACCAGTTTTATTCATAAATCTTTTAAAATAAATATGAATACAATTAACTAACATGTAATACAATAGCTATAGTTATTGAGTGTGGATTATTATATTATGTACTGAGATTTTATTTTCTTATTTTTTATCATGGATCTGAGATTTTACAAAAAAGAAGAAAATTGGCAAAAGGTTATCATTTAACATTAGAAGGGAAATTAAATATAAATGCGTAATTAAGCTTCTATAATATTATTTAGTAATGACTAATCTTAATAGCTGCATATACTCTTTTCATTGTAAAAGGAAGACTTTTTTATGAGTTTATTTAGTAAAACTGAATATTATATTGTTTTGAAAACACATACGCTCTTTGAAAAACGTGTCACAATTTTATATTAATAAAAACACCGAAACGTGAGAACCAGTAATAATTGCACATACGACAAAATTACACAAATGCAATTCAGAGATATTATCCGACAATCCAGAGCCAGTCTAGAGTACCGAAGCAGAAGCACGCCTCCAACCAAAAAATTACAGCTGGAGACTAATGTTCGAAGAATTGATCGATGTCATTTTCATTGTGTATGCAAGATGCGTTTATGAAGCAAAGAACTTTTCAGTAAATACTTTGTGGTCTCCAGTTTGGGGACCACCATATTTTTTCTTAAACTATGCCAAGAGATCCTTTCAAAGATATAATTCGTCATTTTCGCTTCGATTTGAAAAAAGTGAGATTACAGAGATTGAAATCAGACAAGTTCGCCTTGGCATCGAGATTGTGAGATTCGTTCATTGAAAGGACCAGGTGAAAATCTCATGGTTCATAAACAATTGTTGCCATCAAAAGCAAGATGTCCTTTTATTCAGGAAACTCGAAGCAAGCTGGACAAGTTTGTATAAAATGTCGACTACCTGTCTGTAAAGATTCGAAATATATCCTTAATGGATTTGCATACACTGAACAGAACATCAACAGACCTACAATTCAAGCTGTTCATGAACATTTAGTGTAGAGGCTTACTCAAGGATATGTAAGAAAAGGCAGAAATGTAACTAATAACAACTATTTTACACCGGTAAAATTGTGTGTAAAATTGAGAGCCAACTCAAGATGCTTAGTTGGAATATTTAGAAAGTATCGCAAAGAAGTGCCACCAACGACCAAGATATGAAAGCAAGAATAGTACTCTGAAATTTTATTCAAACAAGTTGGAAATTGCATGTAAACATAGCAAATGAGCTGCGTTCGTACGATAACGAACCCAACAAACACATAACTTGTGGGCCATTCGTGGCATGTTAACGTTGGCCCGAAGTGTTTGATAACGGCCCGCCATCTTTGGCCGTAACGGCTCCATCAAAAAACTGTCACGCCGGCCAGAATGTGACCACAAGGTCATGCCCACAAACGCGCCATTAATGTTTTACAATAAACTTTAGACAGCCTCAAACTGGCCACAGTTATTCTTTTAAGGGCCATTAACAATAAAGGTTGGCCAGAAGTTCGCCCCAGCCCAGCCATTTACGTTTGTAAGAATTAAATTTAGCCAAAAGCTGCCCATAAAAAGGCCTTTTATGGTGTATTTTAAAATTTAACTAGCCAAAAGCCTGCCAGTTTCATCCCATTAAGCATAAATTCCAAATTTAGTCTATAAACAATATTTCTCGGAAGATTGTTTAGAAGATAAGTGTTTTTGCATGAAAACAATATATTAATAATTATTTACATAATTTTTTCAAAAGAATTATAAATTTATTTATTTTTAAACTTTTTTGAAAATTTTCCAAACCCATTACTTGACAAAGTGAATTTATTAATTTTATTTTTTTTCCAGTTATGTATTTTAAAAATTTATAAGTAATGCCATTTCTAAATAGTTTCATTTCATACACATTTTAAAAGTATTAATTAAAAAAATAAACTAATTAATAATTTCGCTATGCTACGAATTAGATTTCAAATTTTAGAAAGTTTAAAAATAGTAAATTCACAATTCTTTTGAAAAATTGAATTATTAATATAATAATTAATATATTAATTATTAATGTATTGTTTTTCATGCAAAAACATTTATCATATAAAAAATCTTCCAGGAAATATTTTTTATAGATCAAATTTTGAATCTATGCCTGAACAATTTACATAATTTTAAAATTATATAAATTATTGTACATTTTAAAAGTATTAATTGATAAGAATAAATTATTTATTTAATTCAAAATATATCAAGCATTGTGTTTGAAAAAAGTTCAAGATAAATAATTTTTTTACGTATATTTTGAAAAAATTACTAAAGGATTATTAACATATTGTTTTTCAGGAAAAAACAGTTCATCATTTAAGTAATTTTGTAACAAGAATTTTTCATAGACCAAACTTTGAATTTACCCCTAAACAATTTATGTAACCTTAGTGTGATTTGTTATGTGTACTACATTTAAATTTCATGTATTTGTAAATATATATTTTTTTCTTTCATTGAATGTGATTTTTACATTTATTGGTAAGCCTGTTACCAGTATATGCTAATTTATTAAAACTCTATTAAATTATAATCTGAGAAACAATCGTTATATTTGCATCATTTAAATATTTTTAAATTTCACATTTAGGTTTTTCTTTCAGAGCTTAAGAAAAAACTTTACTCACACGAAAACATACACTTGTTAATGTTAATAATAAGGTTGGGAGGGGGGGGGGTAAATATTTCGTTCTAATTTGAATTTTAATATTTTTTCTTGCACTGGATAACTGAGGTGGATCTTTACAATTTTTTCTTCTTTACAGTTTTTTATTTTTAGTTTGTTTTGCTTTTGAAAAATATAGTATCCTAATTTAAAAAAAAAAAAAAAAAAAAAAAAAAAAAAAAAAAAAAACTATGAACAAAGTAACAAATTTGGGAATCTAAACGAGCTCTTTTCAGAAATCAACATCAGCAATCCAATGCAATATACATATATATATACAAACCGTAATTCTCGGCGTATAATTCCCTAATCAAGCAATCACTTTTCGACTCAGAAATATTTTAAATAAACTTTAATTTATTCGATAACAGTAAACATTTAGCTTCATTTACTAAATAAAATTTCTGGGTCAAAACAGAATTGTTTAATCCGCGGATTACATGCCGAAAATTATGGTACATATTATTGAAATGCAAAAGAGATATTTTAATTTTTTGCTTCCATAGGATGAACATTAGCAAGGAGGTGTTTTCGCTTGAGTAAAGTAGCAACAGTATTCAAAAATTACACCAATAGTCAATATCTCACAAACGTAGTTTAATCTTTTCAATCTTTGCAGTAATTTTAAATGTCATCATTATTTTAACGATTTTACACAATTTTATTGAATTAAATTTTTTTCTATTTTTAACATTATCCTATTGTTTAATGAATAAAAATTTCTATGCTAGTCTAAATTTTACGGGTATTAAATAATGCGAAAAAATTTTATCGATTTTTTTAACAATAAAAATAAATTTAAACTACTAAGCTTTCACAATATTTTTATGACATGATCGGAAAAAAACTTTAATTAAATTAAAATTATCACATTTTTTGCGATATTTCTTAATCACATGCTTTGCACTAGAAATAACATAAGTAAATATTCTACGTTTGGTAAAAATTTCACATAGATTTATATTACATTACTCTACAACGATTTAATGTTAAAAACAATGATGCAAAAATAAACTCAGATTCTATTCTATTAAAATTTTAATGAATAAGCACATAATACTAGGTAACACTTACTATATTAATCTGGATAATTTTCTTTGGATAATTTCTGCTTGCGTTATATGCCTGCCAACTGCATACTACAACGACAGTGGAAAGAAGAATGATAATGCAAAATTGAAAGCTTCAAATCCCTGTCCAGTTTCACTAGCGAACCCCACTTAATTTCCAAGAAATCCATCCCCCCAGGCAATAGTGACCTTGAGCACCCTTCTCTACTTCCTCTAATTGCCAAATGTTTTTTAGTGGATATACTGTGAAAAAGAAAATGTTTTAGGGGGATATTTTTACTTGTTATTATTTAACAAAATATATAATTATAGATTAAATAATAATAATAATAATAATAATAAAACTTGTCTTCATTAATATCTTTTCCAAACTTATTTTTTTGTTACAAGAATTTTTTTCTCTGTTTTTGAAAGTTAAAAAAGTTTTTATAAAATTTCATCATCTGCTGAGGAAAGGGGGAGGGGGAACGAAAATGTCTTTTAACGAAAACGAAAATGTATTTTAAAAATCACAATTTAATAAAACAAATCTTTTGTTTGAATTCACAGTTATCTTCTTAAGAAATCATTATTTTTTAATAAAATAAATGTAACAATACAAATACAGTATATACTCTCTGTATGGCGGACTCCATATTAGACGGAAATTAGTATAAAGTTGAGAGATTTTCAAGTTCTTGTGAATCTATAGACATAGGATAAACTTTTTTCGAGTTTAATTGTTTCGAACCTGTGGATATAACAAAATGTATCAAAAGCAAATGTTTAAGCATTGAAATATCAAAACATTTTTGATACAAAATAAACAATTTTTTTTAAATGTATTGTTCTACAGAAACATAGGGAGAATTATTATCACTATAACTTCTCCCTTGTTTCCGCATTTGCAGATGCAAATTAATCAAAATACATTCTTTCTTTTATTTATTTTTTTTTATTTATTTATTTATTTATTTTTTTTTTTTTTGATAACAACATTTTTTATATTTTAGAATGATCTTTCCTAGAAAAAAAAAAAATGTTAACCTAATTGTATTTTTAAGCCAATTTTATAGATACTGAAATCGACAATTTTAGAAATATATTATGCATGTACGACTAAAAATGATTTTATGCATGTATGCGAAAATTTTGCACGACTGAGTAATGGGGAGGAGAGGGGTGGAAATGGACTGCTTTAGGCACAATCTAAAAGCGTTTTTCTGTTTTAATAGTTATTTTAAATTATTTTACTGTATTTTAAATATTTATTAATTTTTTTTTTCAACTCTTTTTTATGAATAATGAATGTAAAAGTGTGCCGGTGAAGAAAAAACTTGGAATTCTGTATACATTTTGGAGACAATTTTTATTTTTTATAAAAATATTTTCAAACTAAATAAAATATGTCATCTTTTTTATTGTTTTAAATATAAATCTCGTAAAGTATGCATATGCTTGATAAAACCCAGATTTAAAATAATTTTTGAAAAAAAAATAAAGACCAAAAATGTATACATTTTCTCTTTTAAAATGAAAATACTGGTCAGTTTATATTAGCCCTCTGCTTTCTAGATGTTGGAGGGCCATTATTTTTTTGCCCGAAACCGACCTTTAAGAGTTTACCAGCAACATAAATGCAACAGGTCTTTCATCGCCGAGCCGTTAACGGCTCGCCGATAGCTGCCGCAATTAGCGGCGGCTCACTTGCGGTACAGCATTGTTTTTGTACAAATGGCCTTAACTCCTTTTGGCCGCGACGAAACCAGCTTATGGCCTTAAGTCGAGCGTTTGTGGGGAAGTTTTAAAAATATTCAGATCTTGCTGATATAGTAGAGCGTACTCTGAATGCAGTATAGTAGTCGAAATCTTTACGTTTCTGTAAATATGCAGGAAGTAATTTTTATTACACCTCAGCAACGTGTATCTTATTCATAAAAATAGTTGAATATAATTAAAACACGTCCCAAACAATGTTTCCCCGCATAGCATTATGTAGTGGAAAACTTTTGTGTGGCCCTGTAATTTAATAATAAAAATTCTTTGCATCACAGATTGCACAGAATGCATATTTTAGTATATATTTCATAGATTCATGCCAATTCTATTATGTTCGAATGAAGGTAACATTATTAAAATGCATTTGAAACTTTTTCCCCATTGACCGTAATGTAATGGAGTACTTTTGATTGTCTTTGTAAATGATCTATGCATCCGAATTTCATAACATTTGAAATAACTTGACAAAATTACGTAAAGATTATATTTTTAAATTTCAAACGATTAAAATGCATTTGAATTTTTTTTCCTCCATTGACCGCAATGTAACGAAATTTTTTTGATTGTCCCTGTAATTGATCTATGCATCCGATTTTCATAACATTTGAAATGACTCGACAAAATTACGCAGTAATTGAATGTTTTAAATTTCAAACGATTAAAATGCATTTGAAACTTTTTTTTCTATTGACCGTAATGTAACGGAATCCTTTTGATTGGCCCTGTAATTGATCTATCCATTCGATTTTCATAAAATTTGAAATGACTCGACAACATTATGTTATAATTTTGTATTTTAAATTTCAAACGATTCGGTTGGGTAGTTTTTGCGTTGTTATATGCGGACAGACGGACAGACAGACAGACGGACAGACAGACGGACGGACTGAGCGACAACAATAGGTGCTACGTATTTACATAATTACGAACGCACCTAAAAAGAGCATAATATGACTATCACCTCGTATCAAGGAAAGAAGAAAAATAGATGTTTTGTTACTACGTTCTCTCCATAACAATGCTACCATCGACAATAATGAAAAAATTCACCTGTACTGTTAAAAATCTGCCGCATTTTGCTACATATGCACTCCACCGCTTGTATACAATATCTCTATTCTGACCAATCAGAATGCTCCTAATGCAGTCAAATAACCATTTCTATACAAGCAGCGGAATGCGTATGCAACAAAATGCTTCAGATTTTTAACAGTGTGAGACATTCCAGTTTTATAACCAGGCAATGTTTAGAGTGGAAATTGTAGACAAATGTTACGCCTGTTTACTACTAAAACTGCAACCCATCGTTGGCCTATGTACGTCTTCTATAATGTTTCAGATATATCTGCACTAAATGGTTGTATTTTATATAATAATGGGACAGGAAAAGTTAAACTTAGTCGGGGAAATTTTATTCAGCAAGAATGCAGCAAGCTCCATACACAGCATCCCGATGTGCTGCGGCATCTAATGTGTCACCAAAATGACAAAAAAAACAGCAGTGTAATGAAAAGATCCAAATGCAAAGTCAAAACAAGCTGCAAAGTAAATCACATTAGGAACATTTTTTTGAATGTAAAAGGTAGGTAAATAAATACCTACAGAAGCTCGATGGTCTAATGGCTTCAAAAATGCATAAAGTGTAAAGTTTAATGTAGTAAACTTCATTAGTAAATTTTTTTTTCTGTAATTTTAGTCATTTTCTTCATTACATAACATTTGATCTACACAATAGATGAAAAAACATCCAGCGGACAATTTGGCCTCTCGAGTTTTTCTAGGTATAAGACAAGTTTCCATCTTTCTAAGTGTTAAATAGTGCAAGTTTTCAAAAACCATCTCATAAATTTAATGTAATGAATATGAGATTTGAGTCATTACAAATATACTTTAAGATTATAGTAATTCTTAAATATTTCTAATAATCACAAATCTTTAATATTATAAATTTAAAAGAAATCCCTGTACAAACAAATTAATAATACATAACTGCTAAACATATACATATAAATATAAGCAATAGCATTTATGTCTATTACACAGTATATTTTCTGAGAAATATAACATTACAAATTTTAATTTATTCCTTATTATTAAACAATTATTTTCCTACTATTAGATGTGTAAATACATAATAAAAGTTCATAATAAAAATGGAAACATTAAATCATATCATAAAATATCTTCTACTTAATATTAAGCAAATTATTTTTAGCAAAAAAACCCTTAATAAATAAAAATAGAATAAATATCAGTTTTCATAAAAAATAACTTCCTATTTGTGGATTATTTGTTTGTATGCCATCTTCCATTTAATGAGGCTTTAACATTTGAGAAATAATGTGACCCATCTTGCTAAGATGGTTTAAAATTTTTCGTATAATAAAGTTTTTTTTTCAATAGTTGTATATAAATTACCTCACAATTGTATAACCTTTTAATATCCATCTTCAAAAACACAAACTAATTAAATTTAATTATATTGTATTAGTATTTCAATGCTATATTATTTTAATACAGCCTTCATCTCAATAATTGATGTTAAAGATAATCTCTTAAATTTACAGAAGAAAAATTTCAAGAAATGGATGGAACATAATTACTTTAAATTGTATTTTATTAAAAGAAATATTTAAATATTATGAGATGAATTATTTTAATAACAAATTTCAAGTAAAAGTTTATTTAAAAATCGTACTACACATGATGATCCAATTAAATTAATAATTTCTGATATGGAAGCTCTGAATTAAAGTCTATTTTTTATTCTATTGGGCGATTGTATCTTCTGACCATTCAGAGAGTCGTATTTTGTCAAGAAAACAAAGCTAGAAAAGAACATAGATTTAACTGATGAATTCATTATAATTATTTATTCTGCATAGTAAAATTCCTTAAAACGCTACTCACATGGAAGAAATGTATAAAAATATCTCGGTTGTGTTTCAACTTTTTTTTTTTTGCTTTCGATAGCTGAGGCCAATCTGTTTAAAGTCCGCTTTTTAACTTAAAAAAAAATGATTGCAGATTTTTTATGAGAAAAACTTTAATTTTCGAAACCAGTTCCAATATTGAAAACGATTTGTCATTAAAAATATCTGCAAACAAAGTATTAAAAGAAAAAAAAGTTCTTTGTATAGATTGATTTTAGCAACCCAAATAAAAAAACATCTTTTAAAAATATTAAAAAACAACCTATATATCTTTATAAATTTCTTTCGAAGGATTAGCAATAGCAAATGGATCTCTCCGCTTGACTGAAGTAGCCTCTTAATGAAAGGGGGATTATTTGACTCACAATGCATCTTCCAAATATCGGAATTGCATTGAAAGTTTTCTTCGGCTCCGCTGATAAATATGTATTGGTTTTATTTTTACATGCTTTAAGTGATCTATTAACAATAACACAAATATCTTATAGTTTTACATGATTTATTGCTCTTACAGCAATTTTTTCAAAAACAAATACAATGATAAAAATATATCTTCAAATTTAAAAATAAACAGAAAAACATAAATCACGTCAACATGAGTAAAACGGGAAATAAAAGGATTTTTATTATGACTCTGTTATGTAAAACGCATTTTTTTACTCTAAAATACGCTTTACAAATGAGATACATTCATAAGAAATAATAATAAGCGGATCTTTTTCGTCTTTCTTTTTAATAGTTCTCATACTACTAAAATGCACCCTAGTTGGTAGTAATTTAATGCGCATTACTAAAAGTGCGCATTAGATATAAGTTAATTGCCATGTAGAATAGGGTGTATCACGAATTTTTTTTTTTTTTTTTTTTTTTGAAATTCAAAATTTCAAGTTGATAAAAAGTTGTTACTATAATCACATATTTACCCCCAAAAATATTTTTGAAATTGAAAAATATTTAGGAATTCACGGACTGGGGATGAAGTTTAATCTTTTTGAATTAAAATGTAGTTTTTTAAATATTTTTTAAATATATGAAACTAAAGTAATTGTTTTTTTTTCAAAGTACAAAAACATAAAGTTTAGATAGGTATTTGACATTTAAAAAAATTTCGTTTCTGTCGTTAATTTTATGTCTCCCGAAATCTAATTAAAATTCTCATTATTTTATTAAATATCAATAATTTTCAATTTATTTTGTTGATGTTATTAAATTTGTTACGGGTAATGTTTTACATGTGCATACCTCCAGATATCATACAAATAAAATGTATATTAATTTTTAATTAGTTTATTAGTCTAATTTGTTTTGGCAAATGACATTAGAAACAATTTTTAAAATATCACACACACACACAAATAAAAGTGAAACTTACAAAGTTTAACATTTAAATGAAAAAGGTTAGAAATATAATAGCTAAACAATAAATTTGAAAAATGTTATTCAAAATAAAGCTCGATTTCACTGCCTGTTCATCTTGATAAGTTATCTTCACGTTTTTAGGCGGTGCACCAGAAGTGTAAGCAGCTCTTTCTACCTACAAACAAAGCTTTTGTTTAGTCCGGTTGAAATACATAATTTATTTTGAAGTGAATTACAAAAAGGCTTATTAAACAAAAATATTGAATTAAGTTTATTACTTTTGTATTAAAAAATACTGAATTGATGCTACAGAGAAAAGTTTTACTTGTTCTTTATTCTTGAACTACTGTAGTTGCAGATGTGAAGGGACGCTTCGTTTCAAACTTTAAAAAAATATTTTCTGTCCAGCAATCTTGACCTAATGAAGCCATCTCGACCTTTGTGTGTTTAGATACTGATGTAACCTCTTTTAAAATTCTTTAAATTGCTTCTGTGTATGAAAAAAAATTAAATTCATTTCTATCGCTAGTTCCTGAATTAAAGATCAACGCAATGTATTGTTTGCTCAAGTTCGCTATAAGAGGTGGTACTCTCACTATAGTAGATTGCCAATGTGAAAAGTCGATGTAATCTTCTGCCTCATAATTAACTTGTGGTGGTTTTAAAACTTTATTTTCATTAAATTCGTTTTGTCAAGCTTTTTCTACCTTTTTGCTTGCCAGAGATCTCATATGTTTTCGAGATTCACAGATAGAAATAAATGTTCTTCATGTATCCTAAAGGCGTTTCTCTGCAGGCTGGTTGAACAACAATCATAAATTCAACTTCTAAGTATTTGATATTCTGTATGATTTAAAAAAGTGTTCTGATGCATAAACCATACTAGGCTTACTTTTTATGTTAAACCATGAGGGGCATAAAAGTTCATGAGAAGTTGAACTGTTTTTATTTTACATTTGTGGAGTTGAAACAACTGATGCAATCAATAAGCATAAAATTCTGTTTGCCATTCTCAAGCATGGGAAACATTTCAGGTTTTTTGCTTGAAAATTTTGGTAATTCTGCTGTCAGTAGAGTTTGATTACACATTTCTGATCCATCCTTAAAACTTTCTCATTAATCTCCGGAAAAATACTATATGTTTTGATACATTCAACGATAGGCAGGTTTTGATAGTTCATTAAACTTTTATTTATAGGACCACTGAAATACATTGGACCATCTACGACAACAAAATTCTCCCAAGAGATAATTCATTTAAATGAAGCAAACAAATCACTACTTGTACTGCGTGCCTAAAAGCATTCTATAGAATTTATCCATTAGGGACAATCATACTTGTGCCTATAATACACCCAAGAATTTTAATAGTTGTCAAATGAATGCAGTTACATTTCATGCATTTTAGTGTTGATGACAGATGTCTTTCCCAGAATCATTCTTTGGAGTTACATAACTAATATATGTTGAACAGACAGTGAAATCGAGATTTTTTTTAATAATAATTTTCTAATTCAATGTTGAACCTTTGTAACCTTTTCCATTTAAATATTAAATTTTTTAAGTTTTACTTTTATTTATATGTGCGTGTGTGTGATATTTTGCATAATTGTTTTTAATGTCTGAGACAAAACAAATTAGACTAATAAACTAATTAAAAATTAATATGTATTTTATTTGCTTGATATCCTGAGGTTTTCAGATGTAAAAAATTACCTGTAACAAACTTAAAACCATCAACAAAATAAACTGAAAATCTTGGATATTTAGTAAAATATTGAAAATTTTAATTATATATCTGGGGACATATAAAATTAATGACAGAAATGAAATTTTTTTTAATGTCAAATGCCTATCTAAACTTTAAAACTTTGTACTTTGTAAAAGACAATGACTTTATATTCATGTATTTGAAAAAATATGAAAAAAACTACATTTTAGGCCAAAAGTTAAAACTTTATCCTCATTCCGGGAGACCTAAATATTCTTCAATTTCAAAAATATTTTTGGAGTTACATATGTGATCATAGTAACAACTTTTTATCATCTTGAAATTTTGAATTTCAAGAAAATATTTTTCGTGATACACTCTAATGCAGAATAAAAGATCTTTTTTTCTGTTTCGAATGTTGGCAGCTTATATTATAGACTAGCTGACCCGCCCGGCGTTGCCCGGGTCCGTATTAACAATATTAAACGAAGTTGAAATTTGTATGATTTTATCAATAACTCAAAACATGCAGAAATGCATTGTCTGAAATATGTGGCAGATGGCTGTGTGGAAAATTGGTTTAAAAAACAATTAATATTAAGCTCTAAAAATACTAAAAATGAGCATTTGAGAAACGCGAGTGGGAACATGTATCCAACGATTGCGTTATTGTCGTGTTAAAGTGTTAATATTTACTCGTAAAAATCACTGTTAAGTGACGTAACTAATTATTTTTTTCGCATAGAAATCCCAAGTGAAATATTTTGAATATCAAACTGATTATATCACTCTTAAATCCGACTATACCGTGAATGAAATCGATACTCGATTATAAAAGGTTGGTATGTAGTATTATAATTTCAGGGCCATTTAACAAAGGTAAGTGTATATTTTTAATCAAAGCATGCATAATATTCACTCTGTGGACAAATTCCTAACCGTAAACTTTTGTACCGTAACCATAAGTGTCTGTAACCTAACTGCGACTTAACAGTACCCTACCGTAACTTAAATATAACATAAATGTAACCTAGCTGTCTCTTTATTGTAACCTATCCTTATTGTAACCATAACATAAATGCAATTTAACTTTAACCTAACTTCAAATTAACCGTGACCTAACTGTAACCTAGCGTGAAATTAAATAAAAGAAGAGACTTAACGTAATGCAATTCAAACCTAATCGCAACCCAAAAGTTACCTAGCCATATATTGGGTTCATGTCCATGGAAATTATTTTGTCTTGTTCGGATCTTGCTTATGATTCATTAGAATATTTTCGTCGGGTTCAGATTTGGTTCGATTCAGATTTCAGGTTTTTTTAAAAATTCGATTTAAATGTTCGGGTCGGATTCAGGTCCATGGAAATTATTTTGCCTTGCTCGTATCCAGTTATGGTTCTGTGAAATATTTTTGTCGGAAACAGATTTAGTTCAATTCAGATTTCGGAGTTTTCTTCAAATGGAATTTTTGGGTTCAGGTCTTCCTACGTGTCCAGGGAAATTTCTCTGTTTAATTTGAATAAAGACATGCTTCACTGGAATATTTTTGTCAAGTTCAGATTTGGTTCATTTCAGATTTCGAGATTTTTTCAAAGTATTTTTTTAAGTTCAGATTCGGTTCATTTGCATGGAAATATTTTGTCTTATTCGGATCCGGTTACGATCCTTTGGAATATTTTTGTCAGGTTCAGATTTGGCTTGATTCAAATTTCAGGTATTTTTTCAAATAGAATTTTTATGTTCGGATCTTGTTCATGTTTACGAAAATTATTTTATGATACTCGAGTCCGGCTATGACACTTTCGAATATTTTGGTCGGATTCAGATATGGTTTGGGTCAAATTCCAGGTTTTTTCAAATCGGATTTTTTAGGTTCGAGTCGGGTTTATGTCCATGGAAATTATTTCGTTTTGCTCGGATCGGGTTATAGTTCTTTGGAATATTTTTATCGGGTTCAGATTTAGTTCAATTTCGATTTCGGATTTTTCTTCAAATAGAACTTTTGGGTTCGGGTCTTCTTGCGTGTTCAGGAAAGTTATTCTGTCTTGTTCTAATACGGACATGCTTCACTGGAACATTTTTGCCAAGTTCAGATTTGGTTCAGTTCAAATTTCAAGATTTTTTCAAAGAAATTTTTAAAAAACAAAGAAATTTTTTGGGTTCAGACTAGGTTCATGTGCGTGGAAATATTTTGTCTTGTTCAGATCCGGTTGCGGTTCTTTTTTCGAAGGAATTTTTTCGAATGGAAGTTTTAGGTTCGTATCGAGTTCATGTCCACGGACATTATTTTGTCTTACTCGAATTCGGTTATGGTTCTTTCGAATATTTTGGTCCGATTTAGATGTGGTTTGGACCAAATTTCAGGATTTTTCAAATGGATTTTTTTAGGTTTGAGTCCAGTCTATGACCACGGAAAGTATTTTGTCTTGCTGGGATCGGTTATAGTTATCTGGAACATTATTATCGATTTCAGATATTTCTCGGGTGGTATTTCGTGTTTTTTTTTAAAGGAAATATTTTGGTTCGGGTCAGGTTTCAGTCCAATAATTATTTTTCCTTGTTTGGATCGAGTTATGCTTCATTTGAACATTTTTTCGGGATTGAGATTTGGTTAGGGTCAGTTATCAAATCCATAGTTTTTTTTTTTTCAAACAGAATTTTTAGGTTTGGATCGGGTTTATACTCACGGAAATTTTATCTATCACGGATCGGAGTGTGGTCTGTTTTTTTCTGGTTGGGATTGGTTATGTGTTAATTAGTCTAAAAATTAAGGTTATAATCAGTTTTGCTACTATTCTTTTTATGGCTATTTCTGAAAAATAATTTTCTTTGCAATTTGATAATTTATTATGGTGTATGAATCGTTTGCGGATTCGAACAATTGTACGCCAAACAGGTTTTGTTTTAAAAACAAATTAAAGCCATAATACAATTTTAAATTGAATAGAATACATTTAAATTTTATCAATGATAAAAAAATAAACTCCTAGAAAACTGTTGTGTGATTTTTTTACTGCAACACAGCTAATGACTCATACATTCTAATGTTCAAAATGCCAAAAAAATGCGCACAACCGAACAGTAAAAAAAATTGAGTGGAAGTATAATGTCTTGGGATGACGCCAAAAGTGTAACCCTAAAATCTGCTACATAAGTCCAAATAAGCTCCAACAAAACCATGTGCTTTGTCACGCCGATCAATTCAAACTGGTTTAAACCCGTATTTCTTTGTTTTTATTTTTTTTACCTTTTAAACTGTTATTGAATAGATGACTAATATTTCGTTTAACAAATAACCATTATTGGCGGTAATACACAATCGGAATGCATAAAAGATATAAATATATCAATCACAGGCAAGAATTATTTGATTATTTTTATCATATGACTTTGAAATATCAATATAGAAACATCATTTAAGATTTTGCTTGAAAAATTAACATTCTTTCGTTAATGTCTTAAAATCGTCTGCACTCTGAAATCTAGATTTTAGATTAATATCATTACTTAAGTGCTCATGCATGATTTTAAAAGAATCGTTTCATCACTATATTTTATATATTGACATAGAATTATTAATATGTTGTTCAATCATAAACAGTTTTCATCTACGTTAAAAAGTATTAAAAATTTCTGGAAAAAAAAAAAAAGAGAAAACTTTTAGTTATACAATTTTTTACTTCTAATCATATGTTTTCAATATTTTATTTAATTTTGTTTTGACATTTAATTATTTTTAATTTTCCAATTTCAATTATTTTAAAAGCAAACATTTATTTTAATAAATAATATAATAGAAAAAACCATTTAAAAAAATTACTATTTCTTCGTAAAATATGCTTCAGCTGTTATTCATTTCTTCCAATCCGTCTTATTAATACAAAATTCTTTCCTCGTGCTTTATTTTGAGACATTAAAATTTCAGCGATAAATGGTTTTATATTGCAAACTTTTTTTTTTCGGTTTACTTCGCCACCACCTATCTTTTTCCTCCATGACGTACAGCAGCTATGATTAAAA
The DNA here is from genome assembly GCA_964019185.1 of Maratus speculifer. Taxonomy (NCBI): domain Eukaryota; kingdom Metazoa; phylum Arthropoda; class Arachnida; order Araneae; family Salticidae; genus Maratus; species Maratus speculifer. The sequence continues at coordinate 264,159,785 of OZ025291.1, read as the reverse complement.
AAAAAAAAAAAAAAAAAAAAAAAAATCCTCATTTAAACACAGTTTGCCAGTCTATGAATTTTAAAGGTCATTCCCAGTTTTTAAAATTATTTCTGCGAAAATTTTATGCAACCAACCAACCATAAGAGAATGGAAGGGGAAAAAGCTAAAAAAAGCGATTTTTTATGAGAGTGATCTTTGGAATTTAATTAATTACTGAGTTAATAAATTGAATTTTGAAATTCTGAGCGTCAGGTGCATCAAGAGAGATATTGAGCTACTCTCAGAAAAATTTTGAGCTTCGTACGTACCGTAGTTTTCGCTAACTATCGCAGACACACACACACACACAGAGCGATTTGTTATTTTATCAATATAGATATAGATAACATACTTTTCCTAAAAGAGTATCTAAAACACCCTTTAAAAATGGGATGGTCGTCATATAGTATAACAGAACAGATTTTTAACATTTTCTTTAAATTTTCTTATGATTTTATCATATATATTACGCATGTGTTAAAAGTTAATTTTGAAATTCACTTTTATCTTTCGCCTACCACACGCGACCTATGGACTCGACAGGAACATTAAGGAAATTGTATGAGAAAATAATTTTAAATGTGCATGAAAGTGTAAAATAAAAAAAAAGAAAAAGTAACAAATTTAACTTTTGTTTATTTCAGGAGAAATAACACGCAGAATTAAATACAGAGTTAAAAATTAATTTATACACGTAAAATTGAAGGTAAGTATTAAATGATAACATGAATTTACCCATATGAGGAAACACGCAAAAATTTAATTACTTTTTTTATTCCTAATATGAAATGGTATGAAAATTTTAAGTGAATTTGAAAATTCACAATAAAAATAATAATGATGTCTACATGCTGTTTGATTAAGAGAATTCTCAAGATAGGAAAAATCGAGAATGCAGGATCGAGTCCTTTTACGTACGTCAAAAAGAAGAAAAGCACTAAACGAGAAAATACATTTATCCATATATGTAAAAATATTTAATTGTTTAATTAAAACTTTCGGTCCTTGTAAAAGATATGAAGAAATTTTGCACGTTTTTTAAAATATTTATAATAAAACACTAAGGATACCTCCTACATGCTGTGTGAACTAAAGGAATCATCAGGTTTCAGAAAAACAAGAAGAAACGGTCAAGTCCTATTAAATACTCAGGTTTAAATGTACATATTTAATTAGATTATACATTTATCCATCAATACATATATACATGCATGACATAATTTAATTAACAACTTATTTTTAAAAAAAATATCATTCTATAAGATGATTAGAAAATTTTTATGAATTATAAATATTCATAATAGTAACTAAGAAAATACCTATATGCTGTTTATCAGGTTATTATCAAGATACAGAAAATCAAGATTGTACGGTTCAAATGAAGAAATACAGTCATCCATTAATACATATTTACTGCAAGTTATTACTACGCTTTACACCTTGTTATAATAATTATATTATATAAATAAAATGTGTTATACATAACTAACCTGTTTATCGCGTGCTCAGACTATGAACAACATTTATTATGCGAATCTCATGGCACATTTTTACTTTTGATTTAATATTTATGATTGATACTTTTAGCGTATCTTTGTTGCTATTCCGTATATGAAATTTTCTGATTTATTAAAGTTTTTCTTTCTTGGATAATGTTTAAACAATAACGATTTCTGTGAGTTAGTATTAGAAGTACCTACAAAATATTCATTTCTTTTGTATTCGTCCTTCTTTGCAAATTTTTAGAAAATGTATTTGTTTAAACATTTTGTTTAGAAATTATTTTGGTTATAATATTGCAACTAAATGTAATCCCGCAACATGACAAATTGAAAAAAAGGAAAAACGCAATCTCCTATCAAGTATGTATATAAATAAATACATAAGAATGTGAAATTTCAATTTATTCTGATTTTCTGGCCAATAGTGAGAAAAATCTCTATTTAAGTAATAAAATAATATTATATAAATAAAATGTGTTATACATAAGTACAATCATACTTTATCTCGTCGCAGCAAAACGCCTTTATGGTATCAAATGTCATAATTGTAAATTTTAAAATAAGAGATTAAAAGAAGTAATAATGTTTTACTAAAAGTATTTTAGAAATCAAATTTTATAAATCATTAACGAAACATTTTATATCTTTTCTTTAACAAAAAAAAAAGGCATTATTTATTTTTTATTTTTTTTTGCATATTTTGCAACAGTACATTGACGATAAACTTTAAAAACATGAAATCTGAAAAGTCTTTCCGTACAGATGTTTGTGTCATCTTCTAAAACAAGTTCATTACAATACCAAAAAATAAGATGAAGTTATTTTAAATTTTCTTTCAGTGAACATTTAGATTGTTTAACACTCTTAATCTTTGAATTTTTGTTTAAGTTTTCTTTCTACATCGGTTTTTTGCGTAATGTATTATTGAAATACAAGATTTATGTAGGAATTTTGAACTAAATCTAGTAGATAAATAGGTAAAGGCTTTTATATAATTTTATAGTTTATATAGATGTTGGAGTATATATTTTTTTATTTTTAACAACATTCGAACAAAAAGTATTATACTAGATTGTATTTTTTTTAAATTCATGTCTTCGTATTTATGTGTTTCAAAATCTTTGTTTCGTTTGTTCGAAAATATGTATCTACGGTTGTCCAGTATAATATGCATTCACATACCGAAAATTGCGCATTTACCCTTATCTTATTGTTCATTTTTCATCTTTTGCAAGAAATAATTTTAATAGCGTTCTAAAATGTTTTATTAAACATTCCTTCTCATGTATCTTATACTTTAAATTTTCAGGATTTAAAAAATTACAACTATTTACAAGTAATGCATTATAGTCGATGAAATTAAACTGTTAAAGTAGTTGTATGTACCTGTATAATTACCAGGTAAATAACAATGAGATACGATAAGATCGTTCGCATAGATAAATCTTTAGTAGTTTATGTGTATCTTTATACACATATATATATATATGCTTATTTTATTCAACGAGTTTCCCGCAATTAAATTGAATGAAAAATTAATATTTAGAAACACTAAATATAATCTATCGCAGACATTCCTGTTATTTTTCCATCAAAGGACAATTTAAATCTTAATAAAACTTCCATACCTACAAACTCAAACATGCATGGTTCCTTATGCGGAAAACCTAGATTAAGCATTTCGAAAATATCCAATTAAACAATCCTTTTCAGCTTGGATAATGTATTCTAGTCCATTACAACGTAGCATAGTTTAGTATCAATATGTTAAGTTTAGTATCAATACGTCACTGTGACGTCACCATGCCTTACGGGACATGTACGTTTTTGATTCACATCATCAAATTGTCATAGTCAGAAGTAGTTAAGTTCTGTCACCAGGAGACTTATGTAATGTTCACAATCTCATGAAAAAATCCTCAGTTCACCAAGTTTATCTTATTTTGTACTTCTGCTCATGATGCAAGAAACCCTATTTATTGAAATTACAATATTAAGTATAACTTTTTGTACTGAAAAATATAAAGACAGTGTTAAATGTCAGAAATCCTTACACTAAGCATTAATTAGCCATATGTCAGGCCATACAGCATGCTACGACAATTTTTATCCTTATTTACAAGCTGCAAGTACAGAAAAATACATTAAATGTTTGTCAAACTATTATAGACATGATGAAGTTATTTCTTTCCTACTTAAAGATTCATTAAGTTATTAATATTTTATACCCCTTCAAGAAACACGTTTTCTTTTTTTAATTATAGTTAGCACTGAAAATAGCTTAGCCTATCTTAATGGTTTAAATAGCTTTTTAGCTCACAGGCTATCATAGCCTGAGATCTTATGTGCCCGTCCGTTCTGTATGTACGTTCGTGCGTAACGCGATAACTCATGATAAATATATCGGATCCACTTGAAATTTTGTTTATAGGTATATTCTGATAAGGCGCTTCCCTGATTAGTTTTTGGAGTACATTCGATATGTATAAGAGGGGGAACGGCTCATGCCCCTCCCCTTAATAGATATAAACGGGATTTTCATACAGAATTAACAGTTTTCATTCAAGATTTAGATATAGGATCATTCTGATGAGGCGATTCCGTGGCTGTTATTAGGTGTTCATTGAATAAGTATAAACAGGGGGAACGGGGGTTCTAATGCCCCTCCCCTTAATTGATATAAACGGGATTTTCATGCAGAATTAACAGTTTCCGTTCAAATCTCTGAATAGTTTTGGAAGTTTAATGGTGAAGTATAAAAGAGGGTAATAACTCCTCTTAAATTATATAAATGCTAAATAGGTTTTTATTAAGAATTATCCGATTTGCTCTGAATTTTGGATATAGATTTTCTATATGATAAAGCATGTCCTTGATAGTTTAGGAGGTTCAATGATTAAGTATAAAAAAGGAGAAAGGGGAGAACTGTTTCCCTTTCTAATTTCTTTTCGAACGGAATTAACGAAAATACAAGACTGTAATGTACAATTAGTATGCGTAGCCTGTGAGCTCAATGCCATCAGTTTAACTGGGCAATATTCTTTTTATTTATTTATTTTTTACTTTGACGGTACATTGCAAATAAAGCAGTTTTTAAACCCATTTTTATCTGAGATTTGCATCTATATATTTTCGCTGTAGATATTAATTCGTTAAATATATCTGGAAGTCGAAAGGGCTGAGAAACGTCCAGTAGCGAACTATACTACAAAAACATATGAAATACATAGGTTATTTCATGTCAACTATTTTAGATTCTTTTGACTTGCATATGATGGTGCATGCAAAATAATTTCACGATACCTTAAAATATCTATTGAAGAGTTAAGTTGAAGAACACTAAAATTAAAGAACAAGTCACTCATCGTAAAAGCATTATGTGCTATCATAGATAAAATCATATCTAAAAAAGACCCTGAAAGACGTATTGAATCTAAAATTGACGTCGTATTATTTACATGAGAGGAGTAAACATATTCTTCACCAGTAGAAAGCTTTATCGATGGAAAAGTAGCTATCTCCTCTACTACAGCATTTCCCATGTTCTGCTCTGGCAAACAGTATTATAATTAGCCGTCCTTGGTTAAGACTTGTCTAAATTTAGTGAAGAATCGACAAATCAAGGAACGGAATCGAAAGACGTGATTTGTGATTGCATGAAATTATGGATTCTCCTTGCGTCTTGGCATATAAAGCTATATATTAATTAAATTTCTGAAAAGTGCATTGGTGCATTCATGCCCTAATTAATTTCCAAATTCAATTTCAGGCTGTCCTTTTTCCTACCAATTTAACTATTTTCTGTTTTTTAGCAGACATCAAAAGTTACATAAGACTGCAGATTCCTTCAAAACAGAGATTTTTCTGTTTGCACAATTGAGGTTTCTGATAGTTATTTTTCTCATTTTCACAAATAATAAGTGTTTAGTCCTTAGTGGAAAAACTGGTGAGGAATAGTTTTACATCAAATAAATAACACCAATTATTTTTGAGCTACCATCTTCAAAGCTGAAGAGCAAAATACTTAATTTATATAGTGCTTTTAATTTCATATTAAAATAAAAGAATAATCTCGATGCACAGAAGTATAAAAAAAAGCTTAAATCTTCTATTCTAAAGCATAAATCTAACTTTCTAATTTTAGAACTTGTTGCGAATTAGTATACGTATTACAATTAGTATATTATTAGTACACTTATATTAGTATACTATATATATATATGTAACACAAAATTTACTTACTTTTTAGAAAAAATATTTTTAAAAAGTAGAGCTATAAGTAACTTATTTTTTAGAATTAAAACAATTAAATAAATAAAAATGCGTATGAAAAATTTTTATACAAGCTCACTGATATTTCGTTTATACCTACCATTTCCGTTACTAAGAAATTCTTTAAGCAAATATACAATTTAAAATACAGCAAATCAATAGAAGTACTTTAATAATTCAGAAAGAAATAAAAGAAAATGGAAATTGCACACGGGTTCTTTTAAACTAGTTAATTAAAAATGGTTTTAATAATTCATAAATCAAATGGAGAACCACATTTTTTCTATAAAAATCAGGTATTTATTATCCTACCGAGAACAATAATGAAATATATTGATAGATTTTACTAATGTCATATAATAATGTTTTTCTAAACTGAAAAATACACTTTTTTAATGACCATACTTGTTTAAAGAGCCTTATTTTACATATAATTGGAATGAATTTATTATTTTTTCCAGTATTTAATTTTTTTTTTTTTTTTTTACATTTGCAATAAAGTTTAAATGTTAGTTGTTCCCCTAATACTTAATACAATACTTAAACTTAATTTAATTTCCATTGTTAAAAGTACAGTTTAAAAAAATTCTTTTTTAATGACTATGAATAGAATAACGATCATTGTAAATCATCCAGGCGCAATTCATTGAAGTTTAAAACGGACTACCAAATAGTGATATTTTCGATTTGACACTATAAAAAATTATAAGATAATATGATCGCGCTAAAACATATATTAGCATTGTGTTTGCAAGATTTGTAGATAGGCAGATATAAGGTACCCTGGGGTAATAACGCCAGGCGGGGTAATAACGCCAAGTGCTTATATTTTGCATAATTATGAAATAATCAGGTAAATGACACCCATGTGCTCTGCGCAGAAGGGTTTTGAGTCATATAAATCGCAAAAAACAGCTTCAAGTTAATTTGTTTCATTTTTAGGTTTTATTGTTTTTACAAGCAACTAAAATTAACGCTTGATCTAAAATTTGCGAGATAAGGTTTTTGATCTGAAGACTATATTTTTTATCCAGAAATACTTTGTTTATTACTTAAATTTGTAGTGTATTTCATGTACTTTCAAATTGTTGTAGAAGATTTTGGATATCTTCTCGAGATAATTTGTAGTTTAGGATTTACTGCGCAATAAGTATCCCGGGGTAATAACGCCAGGGATTGGCGTTATTACCCCGGTTGATTCCCAACAGTGGCCGAACTATATCCGAAGGGGGTTTATATATTAATATGGGACAGCATTATCATCATTGTTGAAATGGTAAGATTAAGGGGGGGGGGTGCCCAATACTTAAAAATAATCTCTCTATTTTATTTTTATTATATTATTATTATTTTTTTTTTCATTACTAATGTAAAAAATAATTTTTAACTCTTGTAAATAAAACTATATCAAAATGTTTTCGAGATTCAAATTCGAACATCTTCAAAATCAGGTTTCTATTAAATTTCCACTGGATTGTTCAATTGAGTTCGAAATTTTAACTGTCCGCTTTCTCAGCGTTCAGTTTTTCAAAACTTTATAAATTTAACCTTTAACTGATGTGACAGAAATTCTAACGTATGAATGTGATGCGGTTTATGAGACCACAAAATTGAAAGATGAATAAAAGGCGGGAATAACTCATAGGATTGTGTTTTTGAACTAAACTTTTTATACAAGAGAATTATACTTAATATTCACCTATTTAGTCTCTGGTGTTAGTACTAAAATAACAAATGAAAGATAATTTCGGTAGTGTTTGCAGTTAAACTGAAAATTACAAGTTAAACTAAAAAATTAAAAGAAAAATAGTAGTCTACGAGACCGGTAACATTAGTTAAAGGTTAAAATGCGATCAATGATTAAAAATCATAGAATACTGTTCCTGCGCTAAACTTTTTGTACAGAATTAATTCTAATTAAATTTAATCTATTCAAATATTTCTAACAATATTACGAGAACTCCAAACGAAAGAGAATTTCAGTTGTAACTATAGTTAAACTGGAAAATACAAGTTAAACGCTATTTTTTTTTTTTTTGGGGGGGGGGGGGCTACTGTGTTCAGTCAGATTGCTAACAGCAGTTAAAGGTTAATTTTGTTGCTAATATAGAGATAATGATATATAACCATATGAATTATGTATAAAATTGAATAAGAGATCTCTTTGGGATAATATTTTTTAATCAAAAATTTTTTCAATTTATTAAAAATTTATTAATGCATGCTCTTTAAAACGTCGACAATTTAACTGTAGGTTTGGAGAATCCGCATTAGTGTGGAGTTATGGGTTAAAAACTATTTACTAGATTACTATAATAATATTAACCCTTAACTACTGTGACAAAAATTGTCGCAGCTTGCAGACCGCTTAATCTAACGATGAATAAAATGTTAAATTAACTTTTAGAATATTATTTTTGTATTGAACCTTATATACAGGACTATTATAAATAAAATTTAGCTATTCAAAAGTTTCTAGCGATAGTAATAGGACTCCAAATGAAACAAAAATTTCCCGGTATCTATAGTTAAACTAAAAATTGCAAATAAAACTCTGAAACTTGAAAAACTCAGCGGTATGTGAGACGCTAACAGCAGTTAAGCTTTAACAAAAATATTTATTACATATAACTCTAGTTATTATAAAACTTCACATGATTAAAATATTACATTATGAATGGTTAAAACCATGCAATGTTTCTTATAATCATATTTAAGCGGGACTTTTTAAGCAAAGAGAAACACAGGGTATTATATTCTATTGAAGCTCCCCCCTCGCTCCTTTTTCTTTCACTTTCACAAAAAAATCAATATTTTCTATCGCATAGAATGCATACATGGGAATATAAATGCTGATTCAAATAATCCGTGCAATGTTTCTAATAATTCTATTTAAATGGTCATTTTTAATCAAAACGTAGCTTAGAATCTGATATTCTTTTGCCTGCTCCCCCCGCCACCACCACAGCTTTCTTTTTCTTTCAGAGTCACAAAAAAATTGTACGTTTTCAATAGCTTAGATTGCAATTTGTCAATTTCTAGAGCTGTAGAGTTAGTATTTTTAAAATTGGGCAATCTACATGCCATTATTCCATCTTATTTTATAGTTTTGTTTGCATGGCGTTATTACCCATATAGGTGGGTATTAACGCCAAACAGCATTGGTCAAGAAAAAACGCCATTACATTTTATGAATACATATCTGTTAAATTATTTTATTTTATATAGATACTAAATGAGTTGCTGTATAAGATCCTATATTTGTTTGAAAAATACAATCTAAAACTAAGCTGTGAAAATTGGCAGAACCTTAACGTGGCGTTATTACCCCAGGGTACCTTATATACTCTATAAAAAATAAGGTAACAATCGTTGAGTTTAAGAGAGTCGTGCGAAACAATTATACATGGGCTAAAATGGAGAGTAGACGTGTATGAATGCATAATACAGAAAAAGAGACTCTTTTGTAAAGGAGCAATTTTTTGAGGATATTTTTTTTAAATCATGCAAAGGTGGTTTATGGAAAAATTGCTTTTATGGAAATGAAAAAATATCTATTTATATTCTTTAGAAATGAAGTAATGCAATATGATTAATATGGCTTTGAACAGCTTTGACTTCTCCTCACGGGTTTTTCATGGATGCGACGATAATATCGATAAGGCATTGAAGAATACTATATATCTATCTCATATTCTCGGACTGTAAAAGTAAGACTTACTGTCATTCAAATGTGTCTTCCGAGAGCATCCCAAAAAACATTCGATCTAATTAAAATCAGAAGAGCCTACACTCTAAAAAAATCTGTGACCTTAGTAATCTAAATTTACCAAATTTTGATACGCTTACTAAATTTTTATATACACTGTACAAGAAAATGACGTCAGTCTACAAAAAGTTTAAGTAAGACTAGAGACATCTGTAACTTTACAAAAGAATTAATTAAAATTTTGGTAATTTTACAAACATTTTATCTGTAATCCTATAATAGTACTGAAAATACGACTTTCCAAAAATTTTCTTAGTAACCTTTAAAAATTTTTGATTCAAAGTAAAAATCTGTATCTGTTATAGGAATTTTTATTGTTGCGTTCTTGGAATATACTTCTACTAATTTTTTTTTTTTTTTTTTACAATGAAGATCAGAAGATCATGCTGACCATCAGAAGAGGATTCTGGCTATTTCATTGGCTGCATTGTTTTAGCTACGACCAATCGCTTCACGATACTAGCTGTGTGCGGAGTGGATCAATTACCTTGTTGGGGAGCAGAAAAATCACTAGCGCACGCAGCGTAATTTATGACATGAGGTCTAATTATTTCAATCAGCATTCCTATGGGCAATCCATTTGCCATTCAAAATGATATAGAGATTCGTGCGTTAACAACCACTGATTCCAGCCCCTATCGCCACTCCAACGCGTAATAGAAATCTTTCACTAACGACTGTAAGATTATTTTGAGGGTCCCTTTTCCTCCAAACCAAATGGCGTTGAAGGTCATCGGCTCGAGATAGCTCGTGAAGGCTCGAGAGTGAAATGGGACTCGTCTGTAAACAACATATAACTCCAATGGCGTTTCCTCTATTCTCGATGTTCAGTAACCCCTATTTTTCAGGCTATGCAATGGCTTGAGGTTAGCGGAATACAGCCTATCTGCAACGTGCGTAAAGATCACCATGACGATACCATTTCAGAATAATTGTTTAGACATTATTAGCCTAATCTGGGTAGCATTGCATGTTCTGCCTCAATCAGCTGCTAACACAATTTATCGACTTTCAGTTGCACGTGGCCAATCATGTTCTGCTCAATGTCTAACATTCACTTTGTGTATGTTTCCTTATCCTTGCAATGATACTTCGTGCGTCTCAGAGTCCTCTAAATTTCGTTGTGTTAGCCATAAATCAAGTATACAGACACCACGATAATATGCCAAACCATGGATTTTCCTAAATTAAGTTGTTGTGAAATTTTCAGCTACTTTTTCTGAAACATTTTTCTTTTGTTAAACTAGTTGTAAACAATATTTCATGATTAAATAATATCATTTCATATGTAGATTTAGGATGAGATGAGAATATTTTCAATAGAGTTCGTGGCCCCATGTGAAGCATCAACTGTCGGCTAACTTAAATTAAATTTGGAAAAATTTCACATATTCTTTTAAAATATCTATTTTTCGAAGCAATAACTTTTTAAATATTTTAATTTTTTCTCAATAAGACGGCACAAAACAAACAGAATGACATAAATAAATATATACAAAAATGGCACCAATATAACTTTCACATTGTTCACTTAAAATTTAACAAAATAGAATAGAACTAAAAAACAGCCAACATTTCTATTGGCGAAATTCAAACAAAGGGGTCACGCAATTCCGGTAAAGCAATTTTTTGAGACGGGTAATCCAAGTTAAAACAGGTTATTATTTAAAATTGTTACCAATGTAAAAAAAGCTCAAAAATTATAGTCCCTTGCAATTAAATTTATTTTCACTTGACTATTAAAAAATGTTCATGAGAAACAGAAAAATGTGGAAAATTACGTCACAAAAATTGTATTTACAATGACTGAAAAAAAATATATTTATTAATATACACTAAGTAGAAAACAAGGGAATATAACGTCATATTTCAGATAGCCTAATGATAACACTGTGAATCACTTTTAATTGAAAAACATAATTATGAGAGATTTATTTCATATTCTCTGAGGATGTTTTAGCATTTGTTTCTCATTCTAAATTAACGCAAATATTAATATTCTTTTATAACAACAAAAGTATTTTCACATCAATATTAATAAGTAAGAAAAATCGCACGTTAAGCATAGATTAGGAAGCACTTTCAACATTCCTGAAATTTTTAACAAAACTTCGTTATCCAGGGAAATTATATATTACTGTCCGTAATCATATATATATTCCAATACTTTTGAACTGCCATGTATTTGATCTACCGGTTAATTTATAAATTGTATAGCGGAGAAATTTAGTTTAGCAAGGAAAATGACTAACTGATTGAAAATTTTCTTTCAGCAATTTACACAAATAGATGGAAATACGATTGAATATTTTTGTTCAGCCCTGTAGTTTACCTAGTACATTTCATACACGAAAGTGTTTTGCTAAAATTTAGCTCAAGCAAAATATTCTTTAAACTACTTAAATCACATTTCCAGAAATTATCATCCAAATGCGCCCACGTATCCAGTACTTTGCGTGACCCTGTATATCTTTTTATTAATACTCTAAGAACATTTCTTTAGTAAACTGAATGCAGTTGAAAGTAAAAATGCATCACTTATTCGTAAATGCTATGCACTTCGCATTATGTATGAAATAACTCATATTAAACATCACATAGACATATATCAATTTAATTATTTATGAAATCGTTTACCATAATTAAAATATTTCACAAATAATTCCCTTCTTTATAATCATGCAAAGGAATAATTTTGTGTTGCTCTGTAAATGAATAATAGCGATTCATTTCACTGCATATATAAAAAAATACGTATTTTAATGCACTTCGCAGATGCATATTAATTTGTATACGTTTGAGAGGGTGTAACATCTTTAAAAGTAATTTGAAACTATTTTTTCCCCAAAGACCGTAATGTAATAGAAAATTTTTGATTGTCCCGGTAAATAAACTGAGCATGGTAGAAACTTCATTTTCAATAGGGTTCGTGCTAGAATAAATGTCAATAACATATAAAAATTTCATGGCAATCTGAGTATATTTACGAGAGTTAGAGCGCGGCCAGACGGACAGAAGGACAAACAAACCGAAAGCATAAACACTTTTCAACTTTGTTGGAAAGTGTTAAATAAGAAAGAAAGAAATTATTAAAATCATTGATATGTGTCAAAAGTAACCAATGGGATGTCATACAAAATATGAACAAATTATACTATTTACAAACAGTTAAAATTAGTGATCTCCGAACAAAATAGAAGTTCTTTGTCGACATTCAAAAACTAGCCAGACAAATGAATTTATATATTAGTGTTCCAATTTACTACTTTCATAATTTATTCTTTTTTAGTTAAGCTCTACTTATTAAAACTAATAAGTGATTTTCTAATCATATATGGAATAGCGATAAATAGCATTATTTATCATCATTACAATCTGAATTTATCGTTACTGTATTCTTCTGTGCTGACGGGTGGATTAGGGAATTAGGACGATGTATGTCCTGTTACTATATAATACTCTGTAGTTAAAAATTAAAATATATCCTCTGTAAAATTTTATCCTATGTTGCGAGATGAGCTTTTTAACAAACATAGCCAACTCTAAGGCAGCGCAAATAAAAAATTTTCTTTTAAAAAAAATAAAGCATTTTTATGTGAATATTGAAAAGAGAATGAAAATTTCCGTGATAATGAGGTCAGAGCTAAAACATTTAAAATGTCTTATTTAAATCAAACTTTTTTATTGCTGTTAAAAATACTTGGAAACAAAGACTCTCTTTATTTAATTAGTTTTATATTAGTTGATTTTCAAAAGAAATTACTTCATGTTTAAAATGATCAAATAATTTTGCAAACAAGTTAATATAAAAAAGAAATATATTTAGATGAGTCAATTACTTTATATTTTGATACGTTCTTTTTTAACTATTATTGTGAATTCTAAGGAGGCAGAAATAATATTTTCTTTCAAACAAAAAAAGTACTTTCACGTGAATAGGAAAAAGAGAAATAAAAATCTGCTGAAAATTAAATCAGATTTAAACGATACATTAAAAATATCTTACTTAAAATTTTCTCTTATAGCGTGTTCCAAAAAAAAAAAAAAAAAAAAAAACAAAAAAAAAAAACAGGAGGCAAATAAAATGTGTATACTGTTTAAATAATCTTACTTAATTAAACATTCAAATATCCCGTAGATGTTTAACAGTAGTTGATTCGACCTTAAAATTTCCAATAAAAGAGAAATGAATTTAAATTTGAATGAAATGAATTTGAGATCATCACTTAAAAATATACAAATTCAAATGTTTCGTAATAATTTAAAAGCCAATCAAATTAGCGTTATATTAGAGTTTATGGTTTTTCAATAGGCTTCGACGAACGTAGCTCGTAGGGGGCAGAGCCTATTACTATTTATATGAAATATTTTATAACATATGCAATGCAAGCGGAATATGGTTGCTACAGCTGACAAACATTTCCATATAAAATGCCAATTTTTATTTTTTAAATCGCATCTTCTATATCACAAATGTTACTCATTTAAATGTACTAGTAACCTCAGTTTCAAAAATCCAACATACATTTCCTCCCTCAAAAGTGTTCGTGAAAGAATAATGGAATCAAGATAACGGTATTTTGGAAATGTAAAAACATTGCCCGCAAGCTAAGACACTTCGGATCTCTTTTACTTGACCTAAAAATATTCCATTATCCAACAAAAACGTTTTGAGATTTCAGACACTGTAATTTCTTAAAATAGTTCGGATCATTTAGAGACTGGATATATTTGGAACAAAAATAATGGATTTTTTCTTTTTAACAAAGAGTTCGGAGTGAAATGTTTTGAATAAAAAGATATTTTGGGTTCAATATTTAGACACTTAATGTATTATTCAGTGATATATCAAAAATAATTTAAATTCATATTTCAAAAGAACTTTAAAAACACTTTCCTTTTTATTACATAAGTTGAGTATTGGAAAGATTTTTTTAAATACGTTTTTGTTGTGGAATGTGAATTTCTTCAAAAATAGTTTGCAATAAAATAAAGAAATAAATAAATAAAGTATCACATAATTTAAGAAAAATAAAAACCGTGTAATTGAAAATATAAATTTGTTGTTTTTGTAATAATTTAAAATAAGTATGAAGAAACGTAAATAAAAAATATTATAATAACCTTTTCTTTGGAAACTATGCTTATACATACAAAGGAAAATTTTTTTTAAAGGTACTAAAATTTTTCGTGAAAAGTGCGAATGTCAAAAGTAAACATTTATGAAAGAGATTCTTTGTACTGTTTTAATCATTGGCGACATTTTAAAATACTTTTCTTTTCTAAAATAAATAAAAATATATCTCAAAATGTTGAAAATTTTAATATAAACTGGAAATAATTCCTTAAAAAATAAGTTAAATAGTAAAAAAATGCATTCTGCAGCTGACAACATCTAACGTATAGAATGATATAAAAATGATTCACTTCCTATGTAAAATTTTTGCTCCTATAAAACTTTTTTAGTAGAATGATACACCAGCATGTTTATCAAACATTTCTCTGTAACACCAGAATTTTAATATTTTTGTATGCAACAGCTCTCTTAATATAATGAAGAAAGACTTCCGGCTGCAAAAAAAATCATTTTTGGTGGCAGTTACAACGATAGTTATTATTATTTTTTTTAATAAGAGATTACTTGAGTTCATAACTAATATTCTCATATGAATATGCTTTTATTTGTTGTTAGTGAAAAACTGTAAAATAGATACTTTTTTAACATATTTATCACACATATTTAAATTTAAAAAAAATGTTTTTCATTGCTATAACATGAAACCTATGAAACTTCAGACCCATTTTTTCATTACTTATAAGTATGGTTTTGTATAAAATTAAATACAAAATAATAAAATTAAATTCTGGATTTAAGAAATTTTAACTGCTTATAAGGGATCAGATTTTACCCGACGTTCCCATATACAGGGTGGTGCAAAATAATAATAGGAATAAAATCAAATAAAACGTTTCATCTTTGCTATGCAAATAACAGAATAATTGTGATAAATGAATAAAAATTATTAATTTATTTGAAGTCCACCGCTTACAAAACTTGTGAAAACAAATATACATTTATGTATAATTATGCATTTTCATACATGTATAATGGAACAAGATGATATAAACGCAATAAATATTTCAAAACGCATCTCACTGTTCGTCCAAATTGGCCATTCAAAGTAATAATAATAATAATAGTAATAAAGAAAAAAGACTCGAAACGCATCCATATAATATTTAAGATTTAATAACGGAATGATGAGGCCGAGAAAAATACGTTCTGTCTTCGAAAAATATAAAAAATAGCTTATAACAACATTAAATTTAATTTTAAAAATCCTGATAAAATTTAACATTCACGGTTCGATATTTTTTTATTTCTTAAATAATCCAAATAATTATGGCATTAAAGAATGTACGGAAATTTCGAGAATTTATTTGAAATGATGCTTAAATTTAAGTTTTGGGTAGCAGCAAAGTTAATCATCTAAATCCAAATAAAGATGCTAAAATCATTATAAAATACAAAAGAGAAATGAAAAGGCCAAGAATTCTCAAACATGTCATGCAATGTCAGTATCCTCGTTTAATTTTTGTCCCCTTTCCCCCCAACCCCGAAAAAAAAGTAAGTTTGCAGAGAAAGAACTAATGCAACAAAACAGCTGGTCAAAATTATTAATAAAATTATGTACTTTTTATCGAGTTCGGAGGATTTTCATGTATATCAGCATGAACATCGAAAGCAAAATTACTTATTTTAATCGCAGCATTTACTGTAAGTACTGTAAAATTAAGCAAGAAGCTAATAAAATATATAAAATTTGAACAACGCAACAGAGCGAACTGGAAGAATATTATATATATATATATATATATATAAAGAGAGAGAGACACGGCAGTGTGTCAGATAAGTTCACAAAGTAAAAGGCGATACACCGGCCGTGGGTTATATTACACGAACCATTCCGGCCCATTTTTGACCCCTCAATAAATTAAATTCCATTTGACCTACACACTTGCAATTTTTCGTGTAGTGTAAACCATCTTCTAATTTCTTAATCCTAATTTTTTTTTTTTTAAATCTTTTACCGTCCATGACAAATTGACGTCTGAAAATCACTATTTTTACCACTGACTCACTGACTCACTCATCAAAATGTTTGACTACTTCTAGGTGACTTAGGAAGTTGAAATTGTGTGTGGAGGTAGGTTACTGGAACTATATATAGGAAAAAATCAGGAATCGCCATTAATTAAACATTAATGGTTGGTTAGAAGATAAATTATTGGATTACAATGGGAGTTTATGAGAATTTCACAAAATGCCAGAAATAGTGCCAAGTCTGCGTAACTTTTGGAGAGTATCGGGGCTAATCTCTGAAACTACCGAACCGATTTCAAAAGTAATGTTACCAAAATGATGGACCCGGTTCAAACATAGACTATATCTTACGTCTGTGCCACTAACTAAAAGAGGTGTCAGAAGCGAAAAACATCCTAAAAATGTGATTTTCGTTTTACTGAAGGGCTTAGAAGCGCAAAATTTGGCATGCTAATTATTTATAAGGTATAATGATCACTAATGACATTTGCTAAAAAATACCAAAATCAAAAGGGGTGGAAATCCGCGAATAGCGTTCTAAAAACGTTCTCAATGCGATTTTAAAAAAAATCTCAGCAAAAAACGAACCGATCTTAAAAGTAATGATATCAAAATGATGATGACAGTTCTTGCTCCAACATAGGCTATATCTTATGACATTGCTGCTAACCCAAAAGGGGTAAAAGAGAAAAAAAAATCCAAAAATGCGATGTCTGTATGTTAAGGCACTGGAATTATAAAGTTTCGCATTTTAGAGCTTATGGGAATTTCGTGAATATCAGAAATAGTGCCAAAATGGCGTCATTTTTGGCGAGTATCGGGGCTAATCTCTGAAACTACCGAACCGATTTGAAAATTAATGGCACCAAAATTATGGTAATCGCCCTTGTTCAAACATACGCTATATTTTATGTGTATACCATTAACCAAAAAAGGATGGAGAAGTAAAAAACATTCTAAAACTGCTACTTTTTGTAATCAGCTCTCCAACATTATCAAAAGGGACCGCTTTGGACGTACTGGAGATCTTGTATGGGGCGGTATTATGTTTGGTGCCAGTACGAACCTCCACTTTTCCAAGGTGGCTCAGAGTCTGATGCCCACTATTACGCTGAGATTCTCTTGCCTCACGTGCATCGTTTAGATGTTCTGTCGCGTCTAAATAGCCTCTTTATGGAGGAAAACGCTACCCCACATCGTACAGCAGCTGTTAAAGAGTTCTTGGAGAGATCAGATATTCATCACATGGGATGACCTGCAAAATCACAGGAACTGAATCACTTAGAACGTATGTGGGACCTTCTCGGGCACGCTTGACATCATGTGTTCAGGTCCTTGCAACGATTACATAGCAAAATTTCTATTAGAAGTGAAATGGGACTCGATGATCAACAGTTCCCAGATAATCTCATCCTCAGAATGGAAATCCTGCCTCGCAGCCAGTGGTTGTCATATTTCCTTTTAAAGAATGAATTATCAGGTGCCTGTAAGACGGACGTTTCGATCTTCTGTGCAATTGTGCGCCAAATTACATTTTCAATAAAATTCTTTAATATCCTTTTAAGTTTTTCTTTAGATAGTTTTTATATGTTGTCCCAAAATGTTTCATCTTGAAGATCTTATAGTATGATTCTGAACGATGTGGACAACTACTGCACGACGTTGCTTTCGAGAAAAACTCTCCTTCTTCATTTTTGAATGCCAGTGTATGTAAGAGCAATAAATTATCAAGAACGTCCCTCAATTTTGTAATCCTAGAATTTTAAGGACTCTTCTCGTAAAATATGGAACAACATTTAATGCATTTCCATACCTGTAAGGAAGGACACCTTCGGGATTGATCTGGCTACGTTGCCAAATGTTGCCTATTTAGTCACAAACTGGACCATATATCAACCAATTTGGGCGCAAAATTACTCGCCAAAATTGGCGATTATTTGGCGCTATTTTCAGTATTTCTTTAAATTCCTGTAGACTCACATTGTAATGCAATAGAATATGCTTTTTTGCAAAATATCGAAAAAATTGAGATATTTAATGAGAATTAAGACTAGTATTAGCTTATGAATATTGCATAATTTAACTATTTACATTATAATTGAGAATAAAATTTAACTATTTACAAAATTCGTATGAAATTATTTATAAGCAAAGCAAGTATTGAAAATTTTTTATTTTAATTTCACAAACATTTTGAGTTTAGATTTTAACAAGTAATTTGATCGTTGAAGCATCGTGTAAAAGCTTTAAATGAATCAACTGTTACTTTAAAAACCGACAACTTATAAAACAATTCCTAAACATTTTCAATGGTTTAATTTGAAATTACAATGTTGTTTAAAATATAATACCAAAATGAAAATATATATCCAAATAATGGACATTAAGAAACTTGAATACAATGAAGGACTTCTATAGATAGACTTACTTTATTTTACTTAGAAATATCGTATTATCAAAAAAGAAGTAGCATCCTTTTATACTTTTTATTTGCTTTTCAACTACTTCAGATCTTTTCAAATGTGTTTTATGCTTTTACAAATTAGTTAAATTCTTTTATCCGCATTTTCTTTGATAACTTGAAAAAAGCTTTATTAGGTATAATTTTTTTTTCTTTTTTTTGTAATTTAAACAAATGGAATGGTTCAATGGTACTTAAATGCAAGTATATACTAATTTCTTTTTGTTGTTGTTGTTTGTGAGACATGCTTAAGAATATTCATATTTGTATATACAACATTATTAGAAATTTCGAGAAGTTGTTTAACTTAATAGTGATGTTTCAAATTAGTATACAAAACATAAAACGTTACAGTAATATGTCTTTTTTTTATTTTGGGATAATATAAATTTACAGACGTATGAATAATGATTTGGCTGCAAATAATTTCAGATTGTATAATAAAATGAAAATTACTTAATAATTACTTAAAGGAAGAGAATGCATATGTGATAAATTATTGAACAAAGTATATAATAAGTTTATAAGTTTAAGCTGTAAATAAAAAATGCATTATTATTTAATTAATTATGGATGCGCTTTTTAATTTTACATTATTATCCATCGAAATATGTTTTATGACCTTCAAATACTATTAAAAAGGACATAATAGTTATATATTTTTAATGACTTCAGAGAACAAATACTTGCATTGCTGTATTTATAGCTGCTAACGTGTACGAATTTTTCCCACCGCTAAAATTAAAAAGAAATTGTTACATATTTTTTTAAATGGTTAGGTTTTTCCGATTTTTTAAATATAATTTGCTACATTTTTTTTGTGGTAGGGAAAATTCGTACAAGTTGGCAACTATGTACTTTAAATTTATACTTACTCATAAATAATTCTGCTCCTTTTAAAAATTTTCATTTCATTTCAACTACTTTCAATATTTCATCATTTCTTGATATGGTTATTAAAACTTCGATTAAAATTTTTAATAAAATAAAACTAAATACAGCAAAACGTGTAAATTACGAATACCTTGTGACTGTAGAACTATTTTCGTTTTCCGCTATTGCTGGCTGTTAAAGTAATAATAATAGTAATAATAGAATAATCTATGCATTAGTTATTGAAAGAAAAGTTTGTTAAATAGAATTGTTTCCTTTTCGGGAGTTTCAGTTAGGAAAATTTTTGCTGCCTTAAATTTATACATATATTTTTTAATTTTAAATATTATTGCAAATATACACTGGTGTCCAAAATTTAAGCATAATTGGTAATTAAGTAATTATTTTTAAGTAATGAAAGAAATATGAAACGGAATGTGCTGAAGCTCCAGGTGTGTAAACAAAATAGTACACGTCACATATTTTCGTGAAGAATTTTCCCCGAAATCGAACAGGGGACCGTCAACAAATTGAAAAAGAACGAAGATCTTTTGGATAACCCTGTCAAAACTAATGTAGCAAAAGCGTTCAAACTGCACATTATGATTAATTGGCTTATTGTAATGTACTTTGTTAATTTTTACAAGGATAGCATGTATACTCGTAGAGAAATTAAGGTTTTTATAAAAACAGTCCTAAATTTTTCCAAGTTTTTTGCTTATAATTTGCAGAGTGGTTATTATAAAATAATGTTCTTTTCTGAAAATATGACAAACATCATTGTACACAATACCCTGTCATCAGAATTTAAAAATAATAAAAATTGTATGAAAAATGAGTATGTTTAGTAAATAAATTTGCATTGCGCATGCGTCAACGATATCAAAATGTCATTTGCATATTGTGTTAGCTAAATGTATAGAGCAACTTCTGTAAAGGTTTCAAAAACATAGCTTGAAAATTCTGAAAATGGGAGCTTATAGAATCAACTCAAAATCCGTTATTCCTAAAGGAAGCAAAAAAATCAGGGGTTTTACCTAAATATAGTAGTACGTGCAATATTGTGTAGGCACTAAACAATGGAATATGGATACATCCCCTCATCTTTTTGCTTCATTTAGGGAATAAAGGATTTTAATCTCATTCTATCAACGATAATTTTCAGAATTTGTAAGCTATGTTTTTGAGACTTTCACAAAAGTTGCTCTATACATTTAACTAACATAATATGTAAATGAAATTTTAATAGCGTTCACGCATGCGCAGTAAAAAATTATTTAGTAAACCTGCTCATTTGTCATACAATTTTTATTATTTTTTAGTTCTGATGACAGGGTATTGTGTACAATGATGTTTGTCATTTTTTCAAAAAATAACACTATTTTATATTAAGAGCTCTGCAAATTAAAAGCAAAAAACTTAGGAGTGTTTTTATAAAAACCTTAATTTCTCTACGAGTATACATGCTATCCTTGTAAAAATTAACACAGTACATTACAATAAGCCAATTAATCATAATGTGCAGTTTAAACGCTTTTGCTACACTAGTTTTGACAGGGTTATCCAAAAGATCTTCGTTCTTTTTCAATTTGTTGACGGTCCCCTGTTCGATTTCGGGGAAAACTCTTCGCGAAAATATGTGACGCGTACTATTTTGTTTACACACCTGGAGTTTCAGCACATTCCGATTCATATTTATTTCATTACTTAAAAATAATTACTTAATTACCAATTATGCTTAAATTTTGGACAGCAGTGTAGATTGTGACACACGGTGTAAGATGAGGTTATTTAGGCTTAAATAAATAAATAAATAAATAAATATATCCCATGTTTTAATACCGTAATTTTGAATTAAATTCAATAGATTATACATTGATTTACAACTAATGGCTATATATTATCATACGCACACATAAATATATATAAATGTCTTAAAAATTGGTGAAATGTACCAGAATTAAAACATACTTTCAGAGACATATACAAAAAAGAAAGGAGGAATTTGGTTATCTAAAAAAAAGGAATTTAGTAAATACACAATTATGTCAGGAAGGTCATTTGGTGACATTTTATAACCACTGCCTACCGCAATCATATATATTATTGTAATAAGATGCATACTTTTTTGTTACCTTTAAAATGTACTATTCAGATCACTCACATGTATTTTTAACCTTCTCACTGTCGAGAACTGATATGTACAATTACTAATCTGTAGCTTCCACTGCAATAGAAACATTATTTAAATTAATATAGTTATGTAGATATAACCTAGTTTAAAGAAAAAAATGTATTGTTAATATTCTCAAGACTTAAATCCCTATACGTAATAAAAAGTTTTATATCAAGTATGAAAAAAACATCTATTTTTTTAGCTTTTTTTAAAAATTACAAAGAAAACAGCATTAGAATATAGTCCTTTGTTCGGAGGTCAGAGATTAATTCCATATGTACATTCATTAAGCTGTAGGTTTTACTACAATAGAAAAATTATTTAAATTAATATAATTATGCAGATGTAATCTAGTTTAAAGAAAAACAATATTGTTAATATTCTCGAGACTTAATTTCTTATACTTTATAAAAAAGTTTTACATCAAGTAGGAAAAAACATCTCTTTTTTTATCTTAAAAAAAAATTACAAAGAAAAAAAGCATTAGAATATAGTCCTTTTTCTCGGAGGTCAGAGGTTAATTCGATAATATTTCAGAGAACTGTGATTTATTTTTCTTCCTTTATAGTATACGATTTTTTAAAAAGGTGTCTGAAATAGCACTGAATGGAGAATTTTCAAGGATTCATTGAAATCCTTTGTTTTCTTTGCGAAATATATATTGAATATATATTAAATATATATGAATGCTATATTAAAAGATGTCCTTTCAAACTACTAATTAACCATAAAACACTAATTCAACATCATTATTTGTAACAATGTCGAAACAATATACACGTTTTCCATTCATAGAAGCAAAAATGATAGATATAATACCTTTCGGCAATACTCAACCCACTATAGATTTAAATATTTTAGAATGGATGTTATAATGTTTTAGATGACATATATTATAAATAATAACAATAATAAAATAAAAAAAAATCGCAAAAATAGCTATCAGCATTGTTGTACCTACACCTAAAAATTACAAAATTCGCGAAAATACACTCTATGATCTAGGCTAAAATGAATTAGAATGAAAATAATGATAATTTAGATATTACGCAGACTTTTGAATAATAGGACTAGGGGGAACTGGGGGACATTGATACAGCTTTTTTCAAAAAAAATTTTTGGTGTCTAGAAAGCAGAAATTTCAAGTTATTTTTCTATGTGATGTCAGCAAAACCTGTGTAGTATGTTAAAATATACAATCGTTGTTTTATATATTATTTTTGCATGTAATTTTAAAAAAATCAAAAAAAGTAATTTGTATCAATGTGCCCCATCCCCGGGGCAGATTGATACACTTTGACACGTCTGGGAAAAATGGAGACAAAATAACACCAATGCATATTTTTCATAGAAAAATAGTTAGCAAACCATTTTATATATATTTATAGACATTAAAATCGCACACAGTTTACTTGTAAGCGATATTAAAGCAATCAAAATGAAATGTATAATGACCTGATGTTCTAGCTGTTCCTTGTCTGTTTGTTGGCTGTGGTAACTTTGTCATATCTGGCAATTTAACCCCAAAATTATCTTCTTTCTTAGGAAAGGTGAAAGAATTACCAGGTTTTCTGTTTATAAATCGGTTTACAAACAGAAAATAAAGGAAAATTATATTAAAAATTATGTTTATAATTTAATTATCCTGTAATGTTCTGAAGCTTGTTTCTCTTACTTAACATTTCTCATGTCGATAATACTTTTTTCGCTGGAGAATCGATATATATTGGATATTTGCCAGGCTGCCGTCCAATTCTTTAGTTAATTCAACTAGCACTAGATATTGTGTTAGTTTTTACGCCTTCTGTTTGCAAAAATACTATAAAATGTTCTATTATAAAGAAATTAAAGCTATTTCACTTCAATAAAAACTAATAATAGAAATTTTTTACGAAAAATGGTTTAATTAAGGAGTGTAAGGTAAAAAAAAATAATAAAATGTTTAAAAAAAATGAAATAGAAAAGGATTTAGGTTGTATCAATGTGCTCCGACAAAGACTGTATCAATGTGCCCCATACAGCCATTTTGAATAAAATAAGTCGCAAATCCAACACTTCATAATTTATCTCACAATAAAGAATGAGGAACTGATAAAGAGTAGCTTTACTTGCCAGGGAGGGTATTCTTTTCGGTTGAAAATGCTGGAACAGTCGTATAATACCATTTCAATTGTGAAACTGAAATTTACTTTTGACCTACAAAAACAATGAATCACCCATCCCATTCCATCAAACTATTGAATCATCCCATAACTTTCTGTATGTTGTTAATTTCACTAGTATCACCTTTTGAAGCCGTTGTGAAATTTCCTGTAATGACCCTTGTTGTGTTTGGTTTGTGGGTGAGAAGAAGAGATGGGAGGAGAAACACTTTTTATTTGTTTCTACCCACAACTAGGCCAAAAAAATGATCGTGATAGTGACTGGTACATTACGAAGAATGGAGGCCAGCAAACGACCCAAAAGTGACCATCCTTACTTCACTTAAAATAATAAAAATATTCTTTTAATCTTGAAGATGATAAACTAAATACAAAATTATAAAATATAAATTTGAAGAAAAGGTAAAGTTACCTGTGAAGTCCTTGGCAGATGATGAGTAGTAAATCCAGACACATATACAGGAATTAATACACAAATTGGTTGAAGATTAATATTTATTTATTTATGAAATACTTGTATTTCTTTCATGAAAAAAATCGAATATCTTCTTTATAGAAAACATTTTTGTTTCTCATAAAAAATTAAACATTTGTTTTATAGTAAAAACTTCACAAATGAAGATATATTTTTAAATTGATATATTCCAAACACAACCAACATTCTTCATCATAACACTTTTTTTTTTATATATCTTGACAGTATGAACTTGAAAAATTTCTCATAACACACAAAAGGAAAATAACATCATTTTCTTCAAAAAGAAACATCACTTAAATATATGTATGTTTTAAATATGTATATATTATCAGACGAGAATTTTATATAGATATGCACCAATATTTTCGATGGAACGCCCCGTGAATATTCAAATTTATTTGTATGAAGATGGGCCAAATAGCAAATTAAAATGACGAAAGAAATTATAAAGTCAATACGTTATGTAAATATGTAAGATCACTTCTTGAAAGAACATTCTTCAACTCACGAAAGAAAATCTTCACCTCTGCATGCTTTTCAGAGTACGGAGATCACATGAAAAGATTATTGAAGAAACTTGAGCACAAAAATCAGTTGAAGAAAATTATTAATGATGAGATGATAAAAATAAAATAAATATTTAGAAGACACATGACGACATTCTTCTTTAGTTATAAAGCTAACACGAGATCAACGAACAGAAGATCCATGGTGTGCCCTTATTTACACAATAATTTCGGGATGCCTTTGAAGGGGCCTTGCTCCTGGCGGCCTTACACTAATAAAAAGGAGGTAATAAGAAATAAAATGGCTAATAAAAATGAATTAAACTAAACATATGGGGGGTTATCGAGTAACCACCACAACCCTGTGTGCTGTACAGGGGGTGTATCAATGTGCCCCAAGTATCAATGTACCCCAGTTCCCCCTGTATATAAAGAAAAACTTTCTCCAACATGTTAAATTACCCCAATTTTTTATGCTGTACCATTAGGTGTTTGCATTATTAGTATTTCTTTCTTTGTCATAATCAAAGAGACAAAAAAGTAATACTTATTAGAGTATGTTTCAAATTACCATTACGATTTTTTAGTCATACTTATATTATCTCATTTTACTTTTGGTTTCATTTATGTAAACAGATATAAGAAAGCTTTTGAAGTGTGTCATTTGCACGGTAATAGAGAAATTTCAGAAAATGATTCTTTCTTCCAGACAACGGGCTCCTTCATTAGAAAAATTTATTTAGTGCATAGTACACATGTATACGAACTTGTTATACACTATATTGCCATTTATTATGGGACACTTGCGATTTTAGACATTTTACCTAATATCTAGAAAAATACATGAGGAATCATCTCAAAACTCTTAGTGTATAAATATAATAGTATACGTCATGCATCTCTGTGAAGATTTTTTACCGAAACGCCATAGGGGACTGTCAACAAATTTAAAAAAATGAATATCTTTTGAATAACCCTGTCAAAACTAATGTAGCAAAAGCGCTCAAACTCTAGATTATGATTGAATGTCTTATTGTAATACACTGTGTTCATTTTTATGCAAATAGCATGCACACTCGCAGAGTAATTAAGGTATTTATAAAAATGGTCCCAAATTATTCCAAGTTTTTCCATTATAATTTTCAGAGTTCTTAATATAAAATAATATTTTTTTCAGAAAATATGACAAACAACATTGCACACAGTACCCTGTAATCAGAATTAAAAAATAATAAAAATTGTATGAAAAATGAGTAGGTTTACTATATAATTTTTTACTGCGCATGCGTCAAAGATATCAAAATTTCATTTGCATATTATGTTAGCTATATGTATAGAGCAACTTTTGTAAAAGTCTCAAAATCATAGCTTGAAAATTCTGAAAGTAATCGTCTATAGAAAAAGGACAAAATCCGTTGTTTCCAAAATGAAGCAAAAAAATGAGGGATTTTATCCAAATGCAGTAGTACATCCCATATTGTGTATTCTATATTGACACTAATCAATGAATATATGGATACAACCCCTCTTGTTTTTGCTTCATTTTGAGAATAACGGATTTTCGACTTATTCAATTGACGATTATTGTCAGAATTTTCAAGTTATGATTTTGTGACTTTCACAAACGTTGCTCTATACATTTAGCTAACATAATATGCAAATGAAATTTTGATATCGTTGACGCATGCGCAGTAAAAAATTATTTAGCAAACCAACTCATTTTTTATACAATTTTCATTATTTTTTAATTTTGATTACAGGGTACTGTGTGCAATATTGTTTGTCATATTTTCTGAAAAAAATAATATTTTATATTAAGAACTCTGAAAATTATAAGGAAAAAACTTGGAAAAAATTGGGATCATTTTTATAAAAACCTTAATTACTCTGTGAGTATGCATGCTATTTGCATAAAAATGAACAAGGCTTATTACAATAATACATTCAATCACAATCTAGAGTTTGAGCGCTTTTGCTACATTAGTTTTGACAGGATTATTCAAAAGATATTCATTCTTTTTTAATTTGTTGACGGTCCCCTTTGGAGTTTCGGGAAAAATCTTCACGGAGATGTATGAATTATACTATTATATTTATACACTAAGAGTTTCGAGATGATTCCTCATGTATTTTTCTAGATATTTAGTAAAATGTCTAAAATCGCAAGTGTCCCATAATCAATGGCAATATAGTGTATATTTTTAAAGATTCATACAGTTCATTAAGATTACGCTAATTTTAACATAAAATGAGGCAGAAAATTATCCCTGACACCAAATTAACAAAGTTTTATCCTACAGAATGTGCCCTCTATTACGTGAATACATGGCATATTATAGCAAACATTAAAATAAAATGTAAATGTTCTGAAAATGAAAATAAAAGAAATTAGCTCTCTCCCACTAAAATAAAAAGATGGGATTTATCAAAGTCATCTTATAAAGTAAAAATTTTCTAATAATGAAATTTCCCTTGCCATTATTTTGAAAACAATGTATCATGTTACATATTTCTATTTCTATTTTATACTAAATATTTTTAAATAAACTACAGAAATATATACTTTACACACTTTAATTTTTAAGAAGAAAAGTTTTGTTTATAAACTTCTGACAATAAATTTGTTGCTTAAACAAATACTCTTATAAATATATCTAATAATATATTATTCAGTAAAAAATGATCGAGCAATTTTATTATTTAAGTTTTAGAGTATTTTTAACGTAGACTGAGTTAGAAATTACCAATCTCAGCGGGTTAATGCAGTGCAGTGTTTGAGGATAGATAGTTGCAACTTAATGTTACTCATGAAGCTAAAAATTATACTGAAATTTAAAATCACTTTTTTAACATTTAAAACGTTAAATAATTATAACTGAAAATAAAGTTTGAGTTCATTCTCAGTGTATTTTAAGTGAAGATATAGAATATATTCCATTGATAAGTGCCTACCCAGATTGTATGTACTACTATATTTGGATACAGCTCCTAATCTTTCATCTTTATTTTGGGAATAAGGGATTTGTATTTTATTCTATTGACGATAATTTTCAGAATTTTCAAGCTATATTTTTGAGACTTTCACAAAAGTTGCTCTATACATTTAACTAACATAATATGTAAATATAATATTAATAGCGCAAACAAATGCGCAGTAAAAAATTATTTAGTTAACCAGCTCATTTGTCATACATTTTTTATTATTTTTTGATTCTGATTACAGGGTGTTATGTACCATGTTGATTGTCATATTTTCTGAAAAGAACATTGTGTTTTATGAAGAACCCTGTAAATTATCAGCAAAAAACTTGGAAAAATTTGGGACCGCTTTTATAAAAACTTTAATTTTTCTACGGGTTTACATGCTATATTCATAAAAATGAACAGGTTTCATTACAAAAAACCACTCAATCATAATCTGCAGTTTGAACTATTTTGCTTCATTAGTTTTGACAGGTTTATCCAAAAGATCTTTGTTCTTTTCAATTTGTTGAAAGTCCCCTGCTGGATAACGCGGAAAACTGTTTGCGAAAACATATGACGTGTAATTTTTTTTTACATACCTGGAGTTTCATAATAATTATTTATGTATAGTTTTAGATATATAAGAAAACGTCTAAAATCAGAAATGTCAGTTTTTTTTTCTTTGCTGAGACTGCATATTGATTAAATTTTGATTTTACTAGATCAAGAAAAAATTTCGTTGAAGTAAATGTTAACAAAATTACAGAAATTTCCATTTGGCAAGACTGACATAAATAAAAAGTTGCATATTTTTACCAGGAACATCATTGTAAATTTAAAAGTTACTCATTATCTTGATTCATATTTTTTTCATAATAAAATAAAAATAGAGGTTTAATATAGCATATCCCTGTTAGAAACCCTTTGTCTCTTCACTCTTGTTTAATACTTCGAATTGGTTAGAAAATGATCAATAAATATAAATAACAAAGTATATACACATTTTCTTTCGAAAACAAAAATCTTTATTTTAAATTTGTTCATTTGAATTTTTGTGTTGCTGTAATTTAAGAATTTGGAAGTTTAAAACATTTCACAGGGGTTTGATTATTGATTACTTAAATAATGAACTACTAGACATTCATTTTTAAGAATTATGTCTCAGAATAAATCAGTAGAAAATCCAAATATTATAGATAACTACACGTCTAAGATAGTTCCATGGAATATTTTTTAGCTTATTAATTTAAAAGCCCTTTTTTCCCAAATGAGAACTTACTATATATTTATTAATGATGTGCAATGACATAGTATAATCCTATGGACTTCAAAATAGGATTTCAAAGAATGAAACCTTATTGATTTTAATTATGGTTTGTATTTTTACACTGCATTATTTTACGAAATTGTACTAGAAATACTATCATACTAAAGATTTGAAATGCAAATTTGGCGTCTCATTTTCGGAAATAAGTGAACAATATCTGCATAAACTATTATTCTGTTTGAAATATCTACAAATACTATTATTCTGAATTATTTTGTGAAATGAATACAAAGGTTTGTTTATTTAGATAAGTGCGAAGATGCGAATTTAGATAAGTTCTTGTTTTGTGTTGATTATTGCAAACCAAAAATTAGTTTCAAAAAAGAATAAATGTGTTTTCAGTTATATATTTTAAATACATTACTAATGCTCAGAAAAGACATTTTATTTTTTATTAATAATAATAATATAGTAGACTGCTATAGATAATAAGCCAGTGTATGTAAGAGCAATAAATTATCAAGAACGTCCCTCAATTTTGTAATCCTAGAATTTTAAGGACTCTTCTCGTAAAATATGAAACAACATTTAATGCATTTCCATACCTGTAAGGAAGGACACCTTCGGGATTGATCTGGCTACGTTGCCAAATGTTGCCTATTTAGTCACAAACTGGACCATATATCAACCAATTTAGGCGCAAAATTACTCGCCAAAATTGGCGATTATTTGGCGCTATTTTCAGTATTTCTTTAAATTCCTGTAGACTCACATTGTAATGCAATAGAATATGCTTTTTTGCAAAATATCGAAAAAATTGAGATATTTAATGAGAATTAAGACTAGTATTAGCTTATGAATATTGCATAATTTAACTATTTACATTATAATTGAGAATAAAATTTAACTATTTACAAAATTCGTATGAAATTATTTATAAGCAAAGCAAGTATTGAAAATTTTTTATTTTAATTTCACAAACATTTTGAGTTTAGATTTTAACAAGTAATTTGATCGTTGAAGCATCGTGTAAAAGCTTTAAATGAATCAACTGTTACTTTAAAAACCGACAACTTATAAAACAATTCCTAAACATTTTCAATGGTTTAATTTGAAATTACAATGTTGTTTAAAATATAATACCAAAATGAAAATATATATCCAAATAATGGACATTAAGAAACTTGAATACAATGAAGGACTTCTATAGATAGATTTACTTTATTTTACTTAGAAATATCGTATTATCAAAAAAGAAGTAGCATCCTTTTATACTTTTTATTTGCTTTTCAACTTACTATATATTTATTAATGATGTGCAATGACATAGTATAATCCTATGGACTTCAAAATAGGATTTCAAAGAATGAAACCTTATTGATTTTAATTATGGTTTGTATTTTTACACTGCATTATTTTACGAAATTGTACTAGAAATACTATCATACTAAAGATTTGAAATGCAAATTTGGCGTCTCATTTTCGGAAATAAGTGAACAATATCTGCATAAACTATTATTCTGTTTGAAATATCTACAAACTATTATTCTGAATTATTTTGTGAAATGAATACAAAGGTTTGTTTATTTAGATAAGTGCGAAGATGCGAATTTAGATAAGTTCTTGTTTTGTGTTGATTATTGCAAACCAAAAATTAGTTTCAAAAAAGAATAAATGTGTTTTCAGTTATATATTTTAAATACATTACTAATGCTCAGAAAAGACATTTTATTTTTTATTAATAATAATAATATAGTAGACTGCTATAGATAATAAATCCATGGACTCATTTCTTATAATTCTGAATAATGCTTTTAATTTAAATTAACTATCTATGTTAAAGAAGAAAGAATAGATATTTACTACATAAAACGTAACACAGTGATAGAAGTCAGGAGAGCGTGTAATTATTAGTTTTGAATCTTTTTTAATAACATTATGTATTACCAATTTAGTATAACATCTGATAAAAAGACGGTATGGTAGCTGCGGTTTACATAAAAAACATTCTAAAATATTTAAATGTGCTTAACACGAGATACAAGCAAATGGGATATTAATATGTAATCTGATGCAGAGTATTTCTATCTTTCGTCAAAAGTTGCATACATATGACTAAGATATTGCAAATAAAGAATACATTCATTTTTCACCAATTTTTGTGTATAAAAAGAAGATTTTCGATGTAACCATAGCAGTGTCCTTAGATTTTACAACAAATTTTGCAAAGACATTTGAGGCAAGATTCCAGGATTTGAATGAAACAGGTAGAGTACCTCAATTCGTGAAATTGTCTTATGAAGTGGCTCCAGCTGCAGAATGCCCTGATGCACTGTAAAAAAAATCTGTAAAGCTACAAAAAGTTTTCTAGGAAAGTAAGATTCCAAGAACTTTTTATGTAACGGAAACAGCAATGCATGTAACAGATACAGATTTGCACTGAAAATCAAAAGATCTGTAAGATTACCAAGAATTATTTAGGAAACTGGGTTTCATTGAGTTTTTTATGTAACTACAACCCAGGTTTCAAATAAAATTTTAGTAAGATATCTGTAATTAGAGTAGATTCATTTGTAAAGTTACAGATTCATGTAATTTTACAAAACATAGTTTTGTAGATTTACATCCTTTCTTGTACAGTACACAGATAAAATGTTACTAAGCATACAGATTTCGACAACTTCACGATTGTTGGATTATTATTATTTTTATTATTTTATTATTTTTTTTTACAGTGTGTGACTGTGAAGTTGTTCAGTGTTGAGAAATGCCTTTACTTAAAATTGAGAGATCTGACTTAAAATACAAGAAGATACTTCCTTGCAGATGCATAGAACAGTATGAATTGCGTAATCTGGTAGTAAACATGTTTCTGAAAAGCACATGTTAAAAATTTTGAAACTTTGCCGCATCGTCATTTCTCCACTTTTATAAAATATCTCTATTTTTATCAATGAGAATACTTCATAATACAGTCAAGTAATCGTTTATTAAAAGCAGTGGTGTGACGATGCAGCAAAAGTTTTATATATTCAACGGTGTAAGAAAATTGTACAAAACTATCTGTTAACTTGGCTACTATGTTTGTTTCAACATACACGAAATACACTCTCTCCATAATGATTTTTTTAAAGAACAAATCTCGTCCGAGATTAACAGACACTTGTTTTGAATACCCGCTTCGCATTAGCCGTTTACTGCTTGTATTAAACTATAAAAAACGCAAGGGTCTTTTTCGCATTAATTTTTAAACGAATATCTGACTTTTCTATTCTATATGTCTTATAAAAATTTTAAAAACAGATATCTGTATATGTAGTGATTTTTTGAACAGATATTTGATTTATCTATTTTAACTATAACATATGTATGTGTTAACAAAAATAAAACCTTTAAACTAATAACTACGTGTATTACATATGTGTTTTTTCTCTGGAACTTAAAAATGCTTTTTCAGACTATTCGGACACCATTTAAAATTACTTACCGACCTTACTATTGACGCTTGGTACCTTTATTATGCATATTACTTCTTAGTAAATGCAAATGTGACAGAAAAAAATTAATAACGTTTGTGACAATGATAAAACAGGAACTGGTAATTTGTTTTGCGGATTTTAGTTTTTTAAACGTCAGAATTTTGAATTAGCCCGTTATAATCACTGTTTCTACAAAATCCAGTAATGACAATTTTTTATAAAATAAAAAAATGGCAGCTTTGTTAAAGCCATTCAAATATATCAAAAAAAGAAATAGTATCTACATATTAAAGTACATTTGTCACTTGCAGCAGGTGATTTTAATTCTGATAATATTTTCATTAATAAATTGGATGGGAATTATACTGAAGTTTTTCTTCCAATTCAGTTTCTTGAATGGAGTTGTACTTATTCTTTCTTCCATTTTCCGAATATATCACTACATTTCATGCCACATACCGCTGTTTCTTACAATGGGAATTAAAGTTGATCAGCTTGTTGGTACTGATATTATAACTTCCTACAAATGGAATCTGAATCATGTTATCTATTTGGACAAATTGACGTATTCTTAATTTCCACCAATATAAGCAATAAATAAAAATTAGTGAAATTTAGTAAAAATCAGCCAATAATTAAAATGGTCATTAATGCTTTATTTTTTTTTCTAAATTTTAATTTAAAAATATGAAGATTTTCGATCAATTATGTTTGATTTTAATTGAAAACGGCTGTTTTGATTTTTTTAATTTATGTAATATTCCCATACCGTTAACTGTGGTAACTTTGGTCCGTTAAAGGAAAATTTTATTCAAAAGAGAGAATGGAGAGAAAGATTAAATCTGCTACATATACATCGCTTATGTTATTGTAAAGTTTTCGTCTCAAAATGTAGGTAACAGCACTAACACGAAGCTGGAAGCTCATTGTAATATAATGCGTAAGTTTGCAGCATGGACCAAATATTAAACCAAGCCAAAATTACACCCCAGTTTTTTTAAATACAATTTATGAAATTGTGCTTTTATTTTTGACATCAGTGGAATGTTATGAAATTATTATTATTATTTTATATATATATATATATATATATATAAGAAAAATATATTTATATGACAATAACGGAAAATGAGTTTCAGATTAACAATACAAAAAATTATATTTTCCTGAATTCATAAAAATTTAATTATCTTGTGGCTTCCTACATTTTAATAAAAGACAAATTACTGACACTTTATTAGTCGGAATTTAGAAGTTCATTTAAACTTCTCTATGGGAGAAGAATAGGAACAAATTTTCCTCAACTGTATTGTATTTAAATTGAAATTAAAAGCCGAATACATTAGTTACCGAACAATTAATCCATTCATTAAGAATTAATTTGATTAATGTCTAGCCTTCACAATTAATGGATTAGCTGAAATTCCATAGTATTTTATGAATTTGAAATAACTGTTCTCTAGAAAGTGGTTGAAATTTTAAAAGAACACAATAGTTTATGATATAATTTGTAGTTTTGCTTTAAAAAACGCCGTCTCATTGTTTGTGATATTTTTTGTCCCATGTTCTTTGTTCTTTTTAAAAGTCTCAGTAATGAAAGAAATTTGAATATGAGTTATATATAATTAAATTATTTAATTTGAAGTAAACTAAACATCTTCTTTAAATTTTCACATTTTATAAATTATACACTGTAAACAAAAATCTGCAAAGTTACTAAAAGTTTTTTAGAAAACTAGGATTCCTAAAACTTTTTATGAAACAGTAACAGCAAAAACTGATGTAACAGATACAGATTTACACTGAAATTTAAAAAAAATACGCAAGATTACTAAGATATTTTTAGGAAATTGGGATTTCAAGAGGTTTTTTTTTTTTTTTTTTTTTTATTTTTTTAACTGCAGGCCTGGTTACAGATAAAGTTTTAGTAAGATAACTGTAATTCTCATAGATTCATTTGTAAAGTGACAAATTTCTGTAGCTTTACAAAATATAGTTTTGTATATTTACACTTTTTCTTGCATAGTTTACAGATAAAATATTAGTAAGTATACAGATTTTGGCAACTTTACATCAGTTGGATTACATATTTTTTTACAGTGTAGTTCATGTATTTAATGGTTTAATAATGCGCATTTTGTATATGTTATACTTACAAGAATACTTTTTATTAGACTGTAAAAACATAAATAGCATCATATAACATTTAATTTGAATTTTATTGTGCGAATTGCAATTTCCGTATTTTGTGATAGTTTCCCATATAGGGGAGAGTGGGTATTAATGGGACAATTTTTACATTTTTACTAATAACTTAAGCTGCATACAGTTATAAATAAAAAAAAAAATCCCTGTCGGCTGGGCCTATAGGCGGAGAAAGATTTCGAAGATTGCTCATTTCAACAATATATATATATGGGTAATTCTCAAAATAGGGGACAATTTCAAAAGTGAAATCTTAAAAAAATTACTGTTAGTAAAATTTCTGAAAAAAATAGGTGTTGTTAATATAGTATTAGGTATACTTTACATGTAGTCAGCAGAGCTAAATATTTAAAAATTAACTTAAAAAATAATTAGTATTTTTTGAGCCATGCTAATGACAAAACAAATTGCATGGAATAAATATATTAAGAAATTTTTTATTTCTTCCTGTTTAAATATTTTTTTCTATATTTATTAGCCTTCCTTTTCAGCAAATGGTTTCCATTTTTACATATATATATATATAAGGAGAATAAAAACATTACCAAAGAGCAAACTTTGTTTACATGAGCAACATTCAGACACTAACAATGTAAGAAGCTGTCTTAGTGATTTTCTGACAGATTTAATGCATATTTTAGGGATAATAAATGTAATACCTAAATTTATATGTAAATTTAAACTTTATAAAAGATACAATATAAGCAATGACTACATTTATGCTCATAGGAGTCTTTAGCATGGACAGAAAAACCATGCTAATGACACTGATATTTGTCCATGCTCATGACAAATTTTTATTTAAATAAGATTATGAGCCATAATATAATCACAGTGCAATAGTCCGTTCTGCGGCTTTTTAAAACACAAAAGTCCTATGCAAATAAGTAAAATAAAAATTTTAATTATAAAATAAACATGAAAATTATTATCCATTCTAATGACATACAATTGATGTACGCCCCTAATATTCAACTTCTATTATTAAAATACAATACATGCTTCTATTTTCAGGCTGGGATAAAATGGCTACTTGTTGCCATGGAGAAACGTTATATTTTCACTTTATATTGTCGTGTATATATATATTTAATAATTAAATATATATATTAATTAAATTTGTTTCAATCTCAAAATTATGTCCACTCGAGCACTGCATACTAAATTTTTCTGCTATGGAAACAAAAAAAAAATCCCCAATATTTAAATATACAGCCGCATTCTTCATCTAGCTTTTATTTTGTAATACGTTTAAATGTATGAAAATATTTTTTATATATAAAATTATTTTTAAGGTATTAAAAATTTAATATTTGGTGCAACAAGTATGTAGATGCAATATAATATAATACATATTAAGCTCTCTCATTTTTTAAGTTTAAATTCTTTAATACTTTTTACACGCCATTCTAAAATTCTATTAACAAACAATTTTCAGTTATATGAATATCGTCTGCCTTTGGCGAGGAAAAATGCTGCTCGCCAAATCACGTGACGTTTTCGTCTTTTCACGCCAAATATTCGAAAATACTTTATTTTTTCTCAAACTTTCTACTGTAATTCCGCTGCTAAATTTGATTGATTCTTTCTTACATACATAAGTAGTTTCATTAGGATTTTTTTTAATAGTCTAAGTATGCATACTATGGTGATCTTCAATGCAAGATGAACATTACTTACAACAAGAGGGCAACACTTGGTAATTTGAATTTGATTATTTTAATGTACTTAGTCTTAATATATAATATCTTAATCTCTGTTTTAATGATTCATATGCATCTTTCAAATAACTTCTATAATAAAAACTTTAAGAAGGCTGAATTACAAATATAAACAAAAGCCTTTGTCTTAATTTTAAAGTAAGATGGCACCTTTAAAAAGGCATTTTGTGTTCTCACTTTTTACCTCACTGAATATATTCTTGATTTTTATTTATTTACTTATTTATTTATTTTGTACCGAATAAATTGACTTCAAACTAAAAACTTGTGATAGAGTTATCCCTAGAGAATATTACTAAGCAAAAATTAAGACGAAAATGCTTATTTAAATTAAATTGTATACGAAATGTCATTTCTTGAATTGTACAAAGCGTCAAAAACTGGGGGTTTCATCGTAAATGCGTTTTGTATTCATATGAATGTATTTTGTTAATGTTATCAAAGTTATAATTAATACTAAATAATATAAGGCAAAACAATCTACATTATATGTTTAAATTCATATATATTTCTCATTTTTTGAATTTTTTATATGACAGCATTTTATTAATGTATTTCAAAAGCACTTAAAATATAAAAAAAATTGCTTTGTATAAACACGGGTGTTATCTTTTTTCTTATGTATATTATTACTTATATTATGATAATTATCCTAAGCGATTCATAAATTAAGAAAAAAAATACTTTTTATCTTAAAAAGAAAAATCTATTGCACTATAAAATTCAAAAATCTTTTCAAAGTTATATATATATATATGTATATATATAGATATATATAAGTAAATTTTTTTATGTTTATAAAAAAAAAAAAAAAAAATTTAATACACTTGCAAAGTATAATATAAAAAGACAAGCATTGTTTTCAAGCGTATAATTGCATAAACTTTTTATTTATTATTTTATTTAAATTATAGAAAAATAAGTTTCATTTTCCTTTTTTCATCAAATTCTTTTAATTTTGTGATGATATATAATTAGGTATTTTTGAGAGAATATGACTGATTTCAAAGTAGTAAGTAAATATTTATTTTTTTATTTGTGCTCTGTTCAAATAGTTTTTTTTTTAATTATACATTTTTCATCTGTTTAACAATTTTGTTTGCATTTTACGGCTTAAATTACAAATTTTGCATATAAAATAGTATTTATTGTATGTTTTTCTACATTATATATATATATATATATACATTCCAATTACATTTTTATAATGTTGCTAGGCGCTGTGTAAACACAGATATTGTTAAATGTTTTTATTATGTCTTTGAAATACCTTATAGCGTATAAAATACGCTACATGTATTTTAATGCTGCTAGAAACCGAACATGTCTATAAAAGTTGAAATGCTAAGAAACCACATTATTATTTAGTTTTAAATGTTTAACAGTAACTGGAAAGAAATTACATATGTTAAAAATGCAATAAAATAAATCAAAGAAGTCATATAAATTAACGTGACAAAATGTCGCTAAAAAATTATATATATATAGTATAATATTTATTTTCAAATGAAGCCTTCAAGGGAAAAAACGCATATCCTAAATCTTTATTTTTAAATATTTATTAAAAAATGCATTATTTATTTATTTATTTATTGTAAAACATAGAATTAAACTTGCATGATAACTGCATTAAATTTAACAATATAATATAATCAATATAAAAGACAACTTGAATAAGGTTTTTTTTTATGTGTTATTTTTGTTTTTAAATAAGTACAAAACAAATTACCTGTAAGTGCAATGAGTTAGGCTATATTTATCTTCAATCTTAAATATCTATGTGAAAGAACATTTTGTGATTATTAGAAAAACCTGCTAAAATATTACATTATTACTGTATAACATAAAGATAAAAAAAGTCTAAATCATTGAACAAAAATTAGAAGATGAAATGTAATATGCTACAAACTGACTTAAAATTAAATATAGAACTCCAGTATGTGCTACTTAGTTTGAAGAGGTGCTATAATTATACCTAAATCCGCCTATTAAATGTAATAACTATTCTTCACATATACTATCGAAATCAAATTTCAGTGAGCTTTGTAAATGTAAATCAGTTTTATTATGTTTTTAAGGGTGTGACATATTTAACACTAGAACTAACGAAGTTAAATGTATACCTAGTTTTACGCATCCTTCAAATTGACGATTTTATAATTTTTTTTTATCTTGTTTTTCATTGTAACTTTTAATTTAGTTATGTAAAAAAAAGATTTTATTTTAACAAAAATAATATTTAAAATAACAATTTATTGTTTAGTTAAATAAACAAACAAAATTAGTTTCTGTTTGCATTTATAGTGTAGCACTTTTGATATATATTGAATGATTTTGAGGCATATGTTTTATAAGTAAATGTTATCTTACATGAACCCTTGCCACAATCATATTATTTCAGAAAATGCAAATAAAAGAACATAATTTAACAAAATTAACATTTAATGTAGTTGTTCATTAATTATTAATAAAAAAAATCAACCAAACAAAAGCAATTTCTATTTGTATTTATGGTATAGCACATTTGATATGCATGAAATAACTACGAAGCATAAGCATATATTATCTTAGATGAAAACTTAACACAAGCATGTTTGTCGCATAGATTGCAGGTATTAATAGCTCTGTTTTTGTTGTACAATGAATTAATCAAGATTTCTGTTCATAAATTTTTTTATGGAGTTTACTGGAGTGTAATCCAATGCACGCCCTTCTTTTTGTGTGTGTGTGTGTGGGGGGGGGGGGTTTCTTTTCTGCAGCACCTATATTCACTTGGAGAGTTCTTCCGATTACTGAAATAAAAAAAATATTTTCTACTTATATATTCATCACAAGTCTCTTTATATAAAATCCGGACATTGATTGCTGTCAAGCCCAAAATATTATAAAATATCTGCAATTGCCATCTACGTGATCCTGGTTTTACGCTATATTGGTCATTTGGCCAACTACGTCCACTCCAAACTTAGTCTGACTGTAAAAAAAAATCAGTTGCAGGACTTTTTTTCAATTATCAGCGATTTTTATGGATTTATGTTTTGAGCTCAGAAGACATACTATTTTTACGAGGGTTGTTTATAAAAACAACCCTCGTAAAAATAGTAAAACAAAATAAATTGTTAAAACAATATTATTTGATTTCTAGAATTTTGTAAAGAAAAGAGCCATTATTATATTTTCAAACCTTAACTATTTTCGGCATTTCCCATTTATTTGATCGCATAGTTCAACATAGTTCGACTTATTTTTTGGCTAGTAGCTTTTTTGCGAGTTGTATACTTGTAAAAAATTATCCGTTGTCGTATTTAGCCCACAATTTACATAGCTTTTTACAAGGTTCAAAACAACAAAATCTTTGAAAGGTAATCCTGATGATCTAAGTTCATTCTTACCTAAATAGAGAAAGCCAAGTTATTTACTTCGAGCGTCTACACTGTAAAAAAAAAGTGCCGGTCTACTAAAAAAACTTTAGTGATCCTTGTAATTACTAAAAAATTTTTAGTAATCTTAGTCGGTTACAAGAAAATCTGTAAGAATTACTAGAAAAAAGTTAGCAACAAATAGAGTTAATAATTTGATATTTTTAATAGCTATTACTAAAACTCACTTGGGGTGGCCTTGATAGCATAGTGGTTATGGTAACGGACTCCAGGCTAAAAGGTCCCGGGTTCGATACTGGCCACTTCCAAATACGCCTCGAATGTATGCAGTGTAAGTATTCGTTATTAAAGGGATTATGACTATCCTGACGGAGCATTAGCAATGTTTGGAGCTGCCATCTATTGCGGTTTTGCCGAAAATCTTCCGCTCCAGAAGTCTGGATGCAGCTCGAAGGAAGATCCTGCCCTTCGAGCCCATGTAATGGTTATTAAAAATAATTTTGGAGCTATTACTAAAATTTGCTTGGTGGCTCATACTAAAAATTTTTAAGTTAGTTATACAAAAAATTCTTTTGTTCAGTTTACAAAAGAAATGCTTGTTTCGCTTGCAAAAAAAGAAAAGTTTGTAATGGTTACTAGTACTATGGTGTACAGTTAACAGAAATTTAATTCCGAATTTTTCCAGTTTATTGGACATATATTGCAGAAATCTGGGAAACAGTTGTTCATCTATACTTTTATTCGGATATGGTTTGTAAAAATCTTCGCTGTTATGAAAAAAGGACTTCCAAATTTCAAAAGCTTATCGAAATTACCCGTTCATAAGCGATTTTATTATTTAATTGTTGCCCAAATTTTACAATATATATATATATATATATATATATATATATATATATATATATATATATATATTAACAAAAATATGTTTTTAATATTTTTCGTAATAGGACTTTTCACAGATTACACTTCTACAGCCTGCACTTTTTACCAAGAATTTTATTACGGGAGAAGTACAACTGATAATGATTCCGATAACTGATAATGATTTACCAATTACTCCTTCACCATGTTTGATAGAAACCTGGAGCGAACTGCGCATGGGATAAAAGGACTAGTCCATGTTGAAAATGGGGAAGTCTGTTCCACCACGGGAAGTGATTGTTAAATGCCAAAGCCGTCATTTTGACGGGACTTGGTATAAATAGGTATAAGTCATACTGATTATGGAAATTAAAATGGGTTAGTGGAAATGGAATAGGAATAATTAACTATTCTTATATTTCATTAAATGTCGCTTCTTAAAATTCTAGATCAATATATATATTATATCAAATTTT
This sequence comes from Maratus speculifer, assembly GCA_964019185.1. NCBI lineage: Eukaryota > Metazoa > Arthropoda > Arachnida > Araneae > Salticidae > Maratus > Maratus speculifer. The sequence goes on along the minus strand of OZ025291.1, from coordinate 264,118,104 downwards.
TAAGCATGAAATTCGAAAATTGTCAAAATGACGGTCTTGGTAGTTTTATTGTTAAACTTCATTTGAAATGAATATTTCCCATTGTCCTGACTGTCTCTGTAAATAAACTAAACATGTTACAAATAGCATTTGAAATAGCGGTTGTGCTAGAGAAGCGGCAATAACATCCAAAAATTTCATGTATATAAATTGTTAAGATATTAGCGACACTAAACAATTAGAACTGATCATAAGTATTTGTAATTCATTTAATTTATCTTTAAATTCAGCGCTGTTTCCTTGAAAGGAAAACTCTTAAAATCTGTTTTCGTGATTCTTGTAGCAATGAAATATAATGTTGTATAATAATTTTATTTTTTCAGTTTTCTTTTACTTTATTTGGTTTTCAATAAAGTCAATATCTTGTAGATCCATAAGGAGAGAGGTAAAAAGAAAGATCATTGTAAAAAGACTTATTTGTAGTAAGGTATCCGATTATAAACAATTATGTGCATGCATATCCAAACAATGATCTCTATACGAGAAAAAATATATACATATTCACATACTTGTAGCTAGAGATGACGTCGATATATCATACACTTAATGCTTTCTATCTCGTAAAAAGAAACAGCGGTAAGATTTCCCCAGTTGGCAAGAAAAGAAGATAATTGCTTTGATCAAACGCGAAAACCAGATGTCCTCTTAAGAAATGGATAACGGCAATTAAACATTCCAAGTTGAAAATTTTCGACGATTTACGCTAAGAACAAACGACTTTTATCTTCTAAAAGTAAATATATAGTTTTATTATTATTATTATTATTATCATTATCATTATTATTGTAGAGAATTTGTTGGTCAGAGCCCACGTGTTCGATAATAAATCTCGGTTTATGGTAAATAACAGTTTAATAAACCAATATTTACGCTTTAAAATTAAGGGGATTAGGGAAAAAATGGGCATTAACCGACACTAAGGCCATTATTGTAAAGAAACTAGAACATTTCGTTTTTCCTATATCAGAGTTATAAAGATTGTCTCCTCTGTCATTTTAAAACTTTTGCAGTCAAAATAAAAATGATACCTCCAACGCATACACATACATCCTACGCCAAGAGATCTTTCGTGGAAAACCTTTGATGCCTTTTGTTACTTGCGGGAGAGGGATTTGAGAACTGCAACACCACAACTTATATACATATTTATCTAGTTTCGCCTTATTAAGGAAAATTTCTATCTAGCTTTGACTGCATAAATAAATTTACATGAACATATTTGCTTTCGCGATAAATGCTTCATTTCACAAATTTCTAACTAATACTAATTCATTATTATATTTTTGTTGTGTTTAGTGGGGGAACGTTTCTAACGACGTTCCGAAACAAGAAAATTAAGTGAGTGATCGTATTTTATTAGTACAGTGCAATGTTTTGGCCGCAAACGACCACAACACATGACGTAATATAGATCAAAAAGACTTTATGGAATAATATGTGCCATATTCACAGAAAAATATGATTGAAAAAAATCAAAATAGAGCTTACCTGTATAAGCTTGAATTAAGAAAGTAAGCAGATACACAGAGAAGAATAAGTTCATAACATTTTTTAGCAAAGAACTTTTATTTATTTATTTCCTTGTTTTTAATGAAGATAAACGATTATAAATCTTGGAGAATGTTATATCTTTTAGAAAAAAATTACATTCTTATTTTTAGAGTCGGACATGGAAGACACATTTGACTTTCACAAAATTTCATAAATAAAAGAAGAACTCATTTTTAAAATGAGTATAACTTTTCTTCATTTCTCTTGGAGATGAAGGGGCAACAAATTATCATGAAACGAAGAAGTGATCCATCCTGTATATGGCATACAATGTAAGGCTAACGGACATACGAGGTGAGCGATGTCCCAACAATTTTAAAAAACAACTATTCCTTCAGAAAAATACGGCATTCACAAAATCGAAAAACATATTTTCTTTATATGAAATTTTCTTCTTTTGGAAATCATAAGAAGTTTTCTTCATAGACGAACAAATCCCAAAATTTCTCCATAAAGGGATAAAAGTCATTCCTCGCGTTTTAAATAATTCCATTTTTTCGCATTTAAAAAAAAAATGCTGAACGCTAGTCGCAAAAACCGAACAAAATCATTTTTATTGGAATGCCACACACCATTTTTGCAAGCGTATATTATTGTGCATCTGCCGACGCCCGCTCTGGGCTAACTCGAAAAACCGCTTCCCTTCTCTTCTGTTCTGAACTGACCAAACGGTAGCGGCCGCTCCGGAAAGAAGGCAAGGGTTGCCATAAAATTAAAAATACGCCAACTGCCAGGGCAACAGGAAGTGGCGAAAACATAGAGAGGCCAAGCGGATCGCGGAATAGGGAAACTGTATTTTAAGAATGAACTTTTATATCAGCAGAACGATGCGGAGCCAAAACTTGATACCAGGACGCACTAACTTTTAAATTACGTAACAGAAGAATAGTACCTGATAGGACAATAGGAGGAGTCATAAAACGGAAGTCGACACCCCATCGAACATTCTAGGAAAGACGAGAAACCTCCAAAACCGGAAGGAACAAAATTTCAAACTGATTTCAACATTTGAAATCAACAAAAAGTTAGGTAATAAAAATAACTTTACAGGGGAGATTAAAAAAAGCGAGAATTTAAGATAATTTTTAGAATGCGTAATATATAATAAATGAATAAAGATTAAAACAAAAATAGACGATAACTTAAATTAAATAAGAATATGGCAGTGGTTAAGAGTAACCACCACAATTTTACTACATAATTAATCATAGTAATTGCACATTCTTCTACATATTTATTTTGGAGTATTTTGCTATTTCTTTTTATACATTCATTGGAAAAGTTGAAGACGTATCAAATTAGCCAGAACTATAAAGCGTTGAAATGAAAAAGTAAATCAGCGTGCTTTCTAAAATTCATTTATTCCTTCCAATCAATTATAATCCTGATAGAAGTTTTCACAATTGCACTTACATTTATTATTATTATTAAATTTATAGGTAATATAGCTTCCCTATTTGCTTCTTTTGCTTCTATAACAATTTAGGAAGTTTAATTTTGCGTACAAATGTAAAAAAAAAAGTAATATCACATATTAAAAAAAATAGCAAAACCTGGAATAAGTTTCTTTTTAGATAAAAAATGTATTTGAATCTTTTGAAATAAACAGATAATTTTACCCGCCTCTAAAATTATGATTCATTTCTATTGTTTAAAATGGCGGTTTGTTGACAAATGACATTTCTTAATTTTTCCTTTTATATGAACCATTTTTTCTTAAACACTTAATATGATTTTCGAAAGCTGACGCAAATAAAAAAATAAGTATGATGATAGTTAAATTACAACTGATGAATAAATCATGTTAAATAAAAATTTTAAGATAAAAACGATGTTCAATTATCTTAATTTATTATGCAAGTTTATTAATTTTTCAAATCCAAGGTTCTGATAGCCGAAATTCTAAAAGTCGTGACTCTCAAATATAAGTAAGGCATGCTTGATTTTGGATAAAGATTGAAAAGTCTTAATTTACAAGCGATGTCAAATGCTTCTAAAAATGTTAAATTGTTTATCAACATTTTGTAAAATTTCATTTAATCTTATGAATATATACTTCATAACCATTGCTTCATAAATATATTTTGAATTAGTTTTTATTATTAATAGATATTAAATAAGTTATTACCTATATAAGAAGTCTAAATACACTTTAAAATATAGCCATCAATGACTTTTGAATATTATATGTTCAAGGATTTCCACTAAATTTTAAGTTTTGTCAGACAATTAAAATTATAAAACTCATAACAATTTTTATTCTTGATAATCTGGACTTCTGATTTAGAAAAGAACTGTATCTAATATCAATATCCAAACTAAAATACAAAATAACTAATTATTGTGAGTTAGACCAATAAAGACCTTTGCATGGAATGAAAAAGTTTTTTTTACTCATTTTTTCTATTACAAAAATTATAGTTTAATGATTTTCGTTATTTTTCAGTACCCTATTCGAATTTATTAATCAACACTATTTTTTAGAGGAACATTATTTAGTAAATGTTTCGAAAAGTAACTAATCTATATCTATGATTTTCTTTAAAAAACAATGCTAAATTAAAGTGTAAATTCATAAAGGATGCTTGACTTCTGTTTGCTTCGCACTGGAAAACATCTAAAAAAGAGTGAAATCATGTTGCAAAAAATTGTATGCTAAAAATTGTATGTTAGCTTGTCAAGCTAAAGAAATTAGATGGAGAATTAAAAAAATATTAATTAAAATCTAAATATAAAATACTTTTAGAATAGTTATTTGTTGTTTTAATTTTCGAATCCACATTCTTGTAAATCCTATCACAATCACAAGATCATTAAAAAAAAATTAAATTTGGAAATAATACTTCCAAATTACGGAGTACCCTTAGATTTACTGGCAACAAGTATTTTATTTTATTTTGTTATAGATGTCTTAATAGCATAATTCTGCTAATTGAATAATAAATATCTTGCTTTAAACTTGTCTTTTATCTATATGTACATGTGATTTACTACAAAGATATTAAAATTACTTTACACCGACATTTAGTTTACGCGACATTACTAACTAGTTTACAATTTCATTATGTAAAAAAAAGAAGAAAAAAAACAATGTCCTTGCATTAGGAAGCAAATATAGATTTTTCAATTAAATGTGTTTTTGAAAAAATATTAAAAATGAGATAATGGCGTTTTAAAACATAAAAGCTCCACAGACATCTCCTTAGGGTGTTCTCTTTTGCTTCACCCACAAATAATCCATTATTGAAAAAGGGGACACAAATGACGGACACTATCAATGCTTAATCATTTTTTTTAATCATCGTGTGAAATTCTCGGTAAATAAAATGTATTTTAATAAACTTTTACATTAAACATATAAAATTACTTTCACTAATACAAAAAAATATGTTTTTTATTTGTATTTAATTTTGAATATGCTACAATGTAATAGCACAATAATAGCACAGTGGTTGGGGAGTTGATTTCCGAATTATTCAGGGGAAATCAGTTATTTTTTTAATCCTTCGAGTGTACGTCTAGAATGAATATGTTAAGCTTTTCACTTGGTACTAGATAAGCTTCAGGAAATACCTAGAATTTTATAGATATTTTTAAAGCTTTTAGGTGCGTTTATAATTATGTAAATACGTAGCACCTATAGTCGTCGTTCTGACCATCCGTCTGTCTGTCCACATAAAATAAAGCAAAAACTAACCAACCGAATGGTTTAAAATTTAAAATTATTTTCTCGAGTCATTTCAATTAGCGTAATTCTGTTAAAGAATAATTAATATCTTGCTTTAAACTATTTTTCATATCGCTATATATATATTTGCTATAAAAATATCAAAATTATTTTACACCACCACTTAATTTACGCGACATTACTACCTAATTTTCAAATTAAATATTTAAAAAATAACTTTTTTAATGCACTTGCGTTAAGAAACAAATATAGATTTTTCAATGAAATGAGTTTTTGCAAAAACGATGAGAAATATATAATGGCGTTTTAAAGCTTAAAAGCGCCACAGGCTTTAGGGTGTTCTCTTTCGCTTAACCCACAAATAATCCATTATTGAAGAAAGAGGACACAAATGTCGGGCACTTTTATTTCTTTAGTCATTTTACGCTGTTAAAAAATCTGTGAATTCACGGAAAAACTAATTGAAACAAAGTTATCCGACATTTATCGTTTTGATAGTATATTTTACGTTTTGGAAAATAAAAGAAAGGAAAACTCCGTTCGAAGAAGCGGTAACTCTCCGTTAAAAGGTAAGATTTTTAATGAAAATAATTTAATTTAACTTTTAAAATTAATGAATCGATCAAACGTTGATGAATTTGAACTTCCGAGTGATTTTGAACTGGTAGTTTATTTAATTTAGTTTAAATACAATTTACTTTAAGCTGCCCGAAGGATTGAGCTCGAGACCTTTTGACAATGATAACGGAAGAAGTCCTTACTGGCTGAGCCAAAGCTGCTGACGCTATCGTGTACAAAGTATGTATTTTATGAGTTAGTGGGGAAATCTGTTGTGCTTTTCAAAGATTTCCGTTCAAATATAGTCGTTAGAATATTCGTAAATGGTTTTTTTATTATTATTTTAGACTGATGCATAATACTTACTACTTATTTTGTAACTAGTTTAAATTTAAAAAAAAAACAGTTTTTTGTATTTATTTATTTATTTATTTACAAAAACAATGTTATAGATAATTTTTTGAAATTGTCGCACACTATTTTTTTTTTTTTTTTGGGGGGGGGGGGACTAATTAATTAAAATATTTTTTAATAAGAAATAAGAGAAAAATAAAAATAAAAAAATAATTTAAAAGTGATTTTTTATGTTTTCATTACTTTATTCGTTTTTTGTAACATGATTTTATAAAATTAATGTATTTTTTATGGTGCATTTGCCAATGAAATAATAATAGTGATAATAGCACTGCAATAATTGGAACTTCTTTGAAGTAACACTCCACAATTTATTTTTAACATCACCAATCTGCTGGCATTAGGTGAAGGAAACAATTGCAAAATGATTGTCGATGAAAATCCCCAATAACCATGAGAGGAGCATTTGTTCTTTTCTAAATTATTCTAAATTTTAAAAAAGAAACGAAATAATTAAAAAGAAATTTCTTTATTTTTTGTAATAAAATTTAAAAAAAATCGTGTATTTTGAATTGTAAATATTAACAAAGATAAAAATATTTTTAAATAAAGACATGTAAATAAATACAGGGAATTTGATATTAGATAAGAGAAATATCTGCAAAATGATGACCGAGTAAGTTATAGAATGCATTTACGCAAGGTCTAATACACAGTTTATTATACAGAGTTTTGCTTTTTTTCTATGTTTTAAGAGATATTTTTATTACTGTATAAAGTTCGTATTATAAAGTTGCTGGAAAGATGGCAAGGAATTTAATAATTTTTAATATCGACGAAAAAATACAGATGCAACTCAGCAGAACTATACAAGTCTCACGAAAGAGCCAGGTATCTTTGGTTGAGTTTTTCTATCTCTGTGAAGCAACATGCCAGCTTTGTAAACATTCAAAATAAATTGCAGATATAAGAGAGTTTTATTTTCATTGAAAACTACATACATCTGACTTATGTGCTCGACATGAAAGCCTGCTTATAAGTCATCTTCAATATACAGGGGCAGGATAGCACAAAGAAATTTTACAGCAAGAAGGAAATATAACCGGAAGCTCCCTACAAAAAGTGTGTGCAATGGCGCTGGCGGGATTCTAACCCACAATTTACGCTCGCACGCAATAGTGCCTTCTCCATTTATCACGGAGACCACCAAATAATGAAGTATCTCCGTTCTTTCTTTCTATTTCCATCCGTTTCGTTATTTTTTGGAAATATGGTGGAGGTATCTGATTTTCTCTGAAAACGTCCTTTTGTTGGGAAAAGGGACGTTTTCTGCGAAATTCGGGAAACATTTATCCGTGAATTTGAGATTTTTTTAACTGTGAAAAGCATGGCCTTTTTTTTTTATAAAATAAAAGAAAACTTCTATTTCTTTTTTTCCATCACCGTGTGATATTCTCATTAAATGGAGTATTTTGAACTTTTAAATTAAACATATAAAGTTATCGTTTGCTAATACAAAATATATATATATATGTTATTTAGTCGTATTTAGTTTTGAATATGGTACAATATTATAATAACAGCCCAGTGGTTAGGGAGTTGATTCCCGAATTTATCAGGAAAAATCTATAAATTCTTTTAATCCTTTGAGTTTAGGTATATAAAGAATATGTTAGACTTTTTAAATGGTACTAGGTACTTTTAAATGGTACTGGCTTTAGGAAATATTTAGAGGCTTATAGTTAAAAACAAATAAATAAAACGTTTTTTACGTGCTTTTGTAATTATGTAAATACATAGCACCTATAGTTGTCGTTCAGGTTGTCTGTCTGTCTGCAAACAACAAATCAAAAACTACCTAACCGAATCGTTTGAAATTTAAAATATATAATTGATGCATAAATTTGTCGAATCATTTCAAATAGCGTAACTTTGTTAAAGAATAATATATCTCTCTCTCTCTTTATATGTATATATATATATATATATGTGTGTGTGTGTGTGTGTGTTTTACTTTAAATTAATTTTTTTTACACCGCCATTTAATTTATACGACATTACAAGGTATTTTGCAAATTCATTATTTTTAAAAGTTTTCACTGCTCTCGTGTTAGGAAACAAATATAATTTTTTCAATGAAATCGGCTTTTGGAAAATTTATAAAAATTAGATAATGGCGTTTTAAATTCAAAAGCTCTACAAACATCTTTTTAAGGGGTTCTCCTTTGCTTAATTCTCAAATAATCTATTATTGAAGAAAGAGAACACAAATGTCGGACATTTTTATTTCTTTGGTAATTTTAGAGCATGAAATTTTTATAAAATAAAACCTTTCATTTAATTTTCCGTTATCGCGTGATATTCTCATTAACACATTCGCTGCCTATTACGCGCCAGCGCGTGATATGTCGCCACCATTAATAGGCCACTCACGTGCCAGAGCGTGATGTGGGGTGATGTCTTAATAGCGAGTCACGCGCTGGCGCGGGAAAATCTTGCACTGATACTTTATTATAAAAAGTAAATCGGCTTCTGGGATAAACCATTTCTACAGTGCGGCATTAAAGCAATCATCACATCTTCACGTAAGCGGCAGCGAACGTGTTAAATGAAATATTCTTTAATGAACTTTTACATTGAAAATATAAGTTTTACTTTTACATTGAAAATATAAGGTTTTGTCAGTTAACTAAAATTATAAAGCATACAAAACTATTTTAATGTTGATAACACATACTTCTAAGGTAGAATTAAATAGTATCCAATCTCAATGTCCAAACTAAAATGCAACATAACAAATTAATTTGAGTTAGACGAATAAAGAGTTTTGCATAAAATGTTAAAAGCTTTTCATACTCGTTTTTCACTAGCACAAAAGTATACCTTAATGGTTTTCGTTATATGTCAGTAAAATGTTCGAAAATTGATATTCTTTAAGAACATTATTTAGAAAATATTTCAAAAAGCAAATAATTTATATCGAGGAATATCCTTTATATTAACACTGCTAAAAGTATAATGAAATTGTACATTTATAAAGGATTTTTTTACTGCTATTTATTTCATACATGAAAACGTCTAATAATGTTTTAAATGATGTTTCGAAAATTTTATATTAAATTTACGCTAAAGAAGTAAGATGTAAAAAAATAGATAATTTTCCTAAAAATCATGATTTAAAAATTGTTTAAATAGTTATTTGAAGGATTTTTTTTAAATCAATGTTCTTATAAATTCTGTCACAATTAGAAGATAATTTTTATGTTTTTGTATATTTTTTATATTAAAATATTAAAATATTTTTTATGGTTAATTTTAATTAGAGTCACAATTTCAGAAATTTTTAGAATGATTATTCGCAAGTTCAACCTTCAAATTAATATTCTCATAATTTCTGACATAATTACAAGATCATCTCAATACTAAAAGCATTTTTTTAGGAATACTGCCAAATAACTTCATTACATTTATTGGCCGCAATTTTTTTTTTCACAGATATTTTAATAGTTGAATTATCTTCTTTTAAACTGGCTTTATATCTATATATTTACTATAAAAATGTTAAAATTACTTTACAACACCATTTAATTTACGCAACATTACTACGTAGATTGCAAATTTATTATTTAAAAGATTTTAAAGGCTCTCGCGTTTGGAAACAAATACATATTTTCCAATTATATGAGATTTTGAAAAAAAAATTATAGTAAAAGTGAGATAATGGTGATTTAAAACTTAAAAGCGCAACAGACATCGCCTTAAGGTGGTCTCTTTTGCTTCAAACACAAATAATTCATTATTCAAGAAAGAGGACACAAATGTCGGCCACCATTTTTTTCGCTAGTTATTTTAAAGCATGGATTTTTATAAAATAAAAGAAAACTTTTTTCCATCATCGTGCTATATTCTCATTAAATGAAATGTCTTTTAATGAACTTTTACATTAAAGACAAAAAATTTTGTCAGTTAATTAAAATTACAAAAGTTACAAAAAGGTTTTATTGTTAATATTCTAAAGTATAAATATACTGTATCCAATTTCAATGAGTAAACTAAAATTTAAAATAAGAAATTATTATGAGTTAGACGGATAAAGAGCTTTGCATAAAATGCCAAAGTTTTTCTTACTTGTTTTCAGTATCACAAGAATTATATTTTAATGTTTTTCGTTATTCGTCAGCACAATATTAAAAATTTCACATTTTTTATGAACATTTATTAGTAAATAATTCAAAAAATAAATAATATGTAATCTATGAATATCCTTCAGAATATTAGTACTAAAAGTATAAGTAATACTACTTTCATAAAGGTTGTTTGACTTCTGTTTTCTTCATACAGGAAAACTTCTAAAAATGTCTGAAATGATACTTCGAAAAATTTATATTATATCTATATCAGAAAAATAAGTCGAAAAAAACTATGATTTTAGTTAAAATCCCAAATTCAAATATTTTTAGATTAGTTAGTTTAAATTCCAATGTTCAAATCCTTATTATTGTAATTTTTCATACAATCGCAAGATAATTTCTATCTTAAAAAAATTAAAAATTAGGAAATAATTTTTCCAAATAACGGATTTTTTCTACATTTATTGGCAGCTGATTTTTTTCTGTTTTATCATATATTAATAGTGTAACCCTGTTAAAAGAATAGTTAATATCTTGTTATATTACTCGTCTTCTTAATAACTGGTCTTGTATCTCTCTCTCTATATATATATATAAATACATTTACTATAAAAATATTAAAAAGACTTTACATCATCATTTAATTTAAACTACATTGCTACCTAGTTTTCAAATTCATTATCTATTTTTTTTTTCAATTCTCTCGCGTTAGGAAACAAATACAGATTTTTCATTGAAATGAGTTTTTGGAAAAATAATAAAAAGGTGATAATGGCATTTTAAAACATAAAACGGCACAGCCATCTCCTTAGGGGGTTCTCTTTTGTCTAACCCACAAATAATCCAATATTGAAGAAAGAGGACACAATGTCGGACACTTTTATTTCTTTAGTTATTTTAAAGCATGGATGTTTTATAAAATCTTTTTTCTTTCTTTTTTAATCATTGTGTGATATTTAAACGAGATGTTTTTAATGAACTTTTACATTAAACACATAGAAATATCTTTTACTACTACTACTACAAAAAAATGTTATTTAGTCTTATTAATTTTGAGTATGCTACAATATTATAATGATAGCACAGTGGTTAGGGAGTTGATTTCCGATTTAGTCAGAGTAAACCTATTAAATCTTTTAATCCTTTGAGTTTAGGTCTATAATAAACATATTAGAATTTTCACATGGTACTTGATGAGCTTTAGGAAATATCTAGAAATTTATAGTTAAAAAAATAAATAAAACGTTTTTAGGTGCGTTTGTAATTATGTAAATACGTAGCACCTGTGGTCGTCGTTCAGTACCTGCATCTGTTTGCCTTCCATCCGTCTGTTTGTCTGCATACAACAAAGCAAAACAACCTATCCGAATCGTTTGAAATTAAAAATGTATAATTGATGAATAATTTTGTCGAATCATTTCAAATAGCGTAATTCTGTTAAAGATTTATTAATATGTTTTTTAAAAAAGTTTTATATCTTTCTCTATATATATTTACTATAACAAAATTAAAATAACTTTACATCGCCATATAATTTAAACGACATTACAACCTAGATTGTAAATTCATTATTTTAAATTTTTTCAATGTCCACGCGTTAGGAAACAAATATAGATTTTAAAATGAAATCAGTTTTTGAAAAAGTAATAGAAAAGAGATAATGGCGTTTTAAAACATAAAAGCACCACTGACATCTGCTTAGTATGTTCACTTTTGCTTAACCAACAAATAATCCATTATTGAAGAAAGAGGACACAAATGTCGGACAATTTCATTTCTTTAGTTATTTTAAAACAAGGATGTTTTATAAAATAAAAGAAAAACTTTCATTTTTCTTTTTTTTCCTTCATAGAATAATATTTTCATTAAATGAAATATCCTTTTATGCACTTTTACAATAAAAATGTGAAGTTTTTTCAGTTAACTAAAATTATGAAAGATACAAAGGATTCTTTTGTTGATAATCCACAATTCTAAAGTAGAATTAAACTGTAACTAACCAAACTAAAATACAAAATATCAAATAATTGTGAGGTAGACCAATAAAGAGTTTGTCATAAAATGCCAAAGCTTTTCTTACTCGTTCTTTCAGTATAACAATAATTATATTTTAATATCCTTCATTATTTATCCGTACCATTCACGAAATTTCACATATTGTTAAAACATAATTTAGTAAATATTTTGAAAAGTTAACAATATATGTCTAAGAATATCCTTTAAAGTAACAGTGTATAAAAGTGTAATAAGAGTGTACATTCATAAAGATTGCTTGACTTCTGTTTAACTTCATATTGGAAAACTCCTAAAAATGTCTGACATGATTTTTCGATAGGTTTATAATAAATTTACATTAAATAAATAAGATATAAAGAAATAATGTATCTGCATGTAACATGTCCACCTTAAGAATAGAATTTTTTGGCGACAGTTTTTACAAAAAATAATGAAAAAAAGGAGAAATGTAGTATTTTACTATAACATTGTTACATTTGATTTATTTTATGTTTACTTGGTAGAAAATATATCTTTAAAAGTTTATTTATTTGGTATTTAATGCTAATAATGCATTAAATTTTTTAACCTAGTTATTTGCATAAATAAATAAATATAAAAATTTGTGAAATTTATTTATATCAATGTAGTATGCTATACGTGAAAATAATATGTTCAATAGGCATATTACCAACAATGAGTTTTAAATAAGTGTACGTAATTGTGCCTAAAAACTGAGATACTAAAATTCATTGTTACACTTAAAAGGAATTTTAAACCAGCTAAAATATTATGCATAACAAAAAGTACAAATACTCTGTTTAAACAAGAAAAATAATAAACTTTCCAGAGAAAATTTTATAAAATGCCAACAAAACTAACAACAAATCAAAAATGACTACCCCCCTATGCACGTGATCAAGGATTGATCACTTTGTTGTTAGGTGCTACACTTTTTTATTAGGATATATAGGTAAAAGATCCAAGCATCATCGTTTTGATTTCATTGAAATTTATAACAATATTGCAGGTTGGCCATATTATTTGCATTGGCGATATTTGCATCAGATACCTTAGATAATTTTAATTAAAATCACATTTGCAAAATTTTTAGAATAGCTATTCGCAGGTTTAATTTTCAAATCCATATTATTGTAATATCTGTCATGATCACAATATCATTTTTATATTTTATTATATTACTTATAGTAAATTATTTTTATATTTTTTACTGTTAACTTTAATAAAAGTGACAATTTCAAGAAAATTTAAAATAGTCTTTTCCAAATTCAATGTTCAAATCCATATTCTTGTAATTTCTGACACGATTCCAAGATCATTTCTATATTAAAAACATTTATATGTATATATTTTTTTAAATAATACTGTCAAATAAGGGTTTTTCTTTACATTAATTGGCAGCTGGTATTTTTTTATTATTTTTTATCACAGATATTTTAATGGTGTAATTATTTTATTTTAAACTCGTTTTATCTCTCTCTATATATATATGTTTACTATAAAAATATTAACACCGCCATTTAATTTACGTGACATTACTACCTGGTTTGCAAATTAATTATTTTAAAAACTTTTCAACGAGCGTTAGGAAACAAATATAAATTTTCAATTAAATGAATTTTTGGAAAAATAATAAAAAGGAGATAATGGCATTTTAAAACATAAAAGCGCCACAGATATCTCCTTAGGGTGTTCTATTTTGCTTAACCCACGAATAATCCATTATTGAAGTAAGGACACAAATGTCTGACACATTTATTTCTTCAGTTATTTTAAAGCATGGATGTTTTATAAAATAAAATAAAACCTTTCATTTTTCTTTTTTTCCGTCATCGTGTGAAATTGTAAAATAATTGTATATGAATGTGTAATGTAAAAATGTCTTTTAATGAAGTTTTACATTAAACATATAAAGTTATTATTTACTAATACAAAAAATAAGTTATTTAGTCGTATTTAATTTTGAAAAGTTCTTCCAGAAGTACCGGAAAGAAGAGGTAGCTTTCATATACCTTATTTACTTATTTATTTATTTTAAATTAAGTTATATTATTCAAACATACGAAGCATAAATTAGTAAGACCCGTTTATATAAGATTGAATACTAGTTTTTGTCAGTACTGAATATCAATGGAAATTTTTAGAAATTAGTCATCTTTTATTCAAGCTGGTTTTATTTTAGGTGATTTATAAGTTCGCGAAATTCCACAATATCATGAAGTGCATGCCATTTTAAAACAACATGATAGATAAAACAAACAAATGAGCTTGGTCAAAATATAATTCATGTGCTCATGAACACTCACAACGAAATCGGATGATAAATGCGAGGGCTGCTGTGGGCAAATTGTTTTTTTTTTAAATTTCACCCACATTAGAAATTCAAATTGCTATAATTTATTGTTAAAGAAGAGTTTTTTAGGTGCGTTTGTAATTATGTAAATACGTAGCATATACAGTTGTCTTTCTGTCCTTTTGTACGGTTCTCTGTTCGTCAGTCCTGTCTTTCTGCATATAAGAAAACAAAAACTACCTAACCGAATCGTTTGAAACTTAAAATGTATAACTGATGCATAATTTTGTCGAGTCATTTCAAATAATGTAATTCTATTAAAGAATAATATATATATTATATATATATAATATATTATATATATTTATTTATGTATATATATATATATATATATATTACAAATTTTAAATTTTTTTCGCCAAAACTAACCTTTATACTATCTTAATTTTCTTATAATAATATTCCGTACTTACTTTAATTATTAAATTAAAATCTTGTTTCTGGATCTAATCTGTTAATCTTTATGCAGACGATATAAATTCTTAATTTGCCTTAAAAAACATTATTCCAGTATGCGTAAATTTAGAAAGATGGCTCTAAATTTAAAATATTTTTAATTAAACTTTATTTCTTAATATTCCAAATAAATTTCTTCTATGTTTTTATCAACCCTTTTTCAGAAAGTCTTATTAAATTTATTCCAAAACCATACCTTTCAAAAAATATCATTATTTTATTTTATTTATTTATTTATTTTCCCTCCGTCAACCTTTGTTAGTGTGCATATCAATAAATTCATTTCTTTTCATTTTCTCTTAAAATTAATCATCTATAAAAATGGTCTGCCTAAGAAATTCTGAGTCGATTATAAATTGGTTAAATAATATTTTTTTTTAATAAAATTATCGTCTGTGGAAAATAGTCTCGTAGCTGGGCAAGAATTCTGTTTACATAAAAGAATGATAGTTTGAGGTTAGAGAATGTTCTAGAATTTTCTTTTTAGATTTAAAAGAGGAAGCTCGAGGGGTGGTAAGGGAGATGAGATGAGAAGAAGTATTCTTGGGTTCGCTCTTGCATGAGTACGACTTGATGTAGTATAGCATGGAATATTTTTTGGATGTTTCGGTAAAATATCGTCTGCAACAGGAGCTTTTCCCTCTATTATAGCTACAGTTTAATAAAATGAACTTGCAGCAGCCAAGGAGAGATTATTTTGATCTTCTACATTTATTTATTTTGTTTTTTTTTCTCGCTGGCCATGACTTCTGTGCGGAGCAAGGGAAACCTGGCGATGATGTTTCTGCCCCCCTAACATCAAAATGTCATATATATATATATATATATATATATATATATATGCATGTATATATACTATATCTGACAATAAAGTTCGGTGAATGAATTCAGAACAACTGATCTGGAAACACTGGGAAAACAAAACGCTGCACCTGCATACAGACAAGTGTAGACCGTCTTCCTCCACCGTCATTCAGTTGAGCGTCGTTTATGTTCTGTGTAAAACGTGCTTTACTAAGTGCTTGTTCATTGTGTTGGTTCTTAACTGAGATCAGGAAAATGAACGAATAAAAGATCAGTTTAAAGTTTGGTTTTAAGCTTTGCAAGACACCGAAAGAAATTCATGAAGTGTACTGCAAATTGAACACCTACCATACTCGCCAGATCTCAATCCTCCAGGCTTCTTCCTATTTCACTACTCAAACTCTCTTTGAAAAAGTTTTGACCATATTGCTGACATCAAACGAACGTGACGAAGCTTTTGAACTTCATCCCAACAGAAGACATCTTGCGAATTTCCCAGGACATGTATTGCAGATCTCATTGGTGCATAGTTATAGGAGATGACTATTTTGAAGGATGGTATGGTAACTTTCATTAATATTTCATCTACATTAATGCTGCAAGACTATTCACCGAACTTTATTGTAAGAGGTAGTAAGTTTACTACAAAAAAATATTAAAATTACTTTGAACAGTCATTTAACTTATTTAACATTACTACCTAGTTTTCGTTTTTTAAGAGATTTTTTTCCATGCTCTCGCGTTAGGAAACAAATATAGATTTTTCAGTGAAATGAGTTTTTGTAAAAATAAGAAAAAGGAGATAATGGCTTTTTAAAACATAAAAGCGCCACAGACATTTCCTTAGGGTGTTCTCTTTTGCTTAACCCACTTATAATCCATTATTGAAGAAAGAGGACACAATGTCAGACACTTTTTTTCTTTACTTATTTTAAAGCATGGATGTTTTATAAAATAAAAGAAAAACTTTCTTTCTTTTTTTCGCCATCATCATGTGATATTTTTATTAAATGGAATGCCTTTTAATGACATTTTACTTTATGATAAAAAATTAATTATATTTAATTTTGAATATGCTACAATCACTTCTATTAATGTTATAACAATAGCGCAATTCTTAGGGAGTTGATTTCCGAATAAATGAGAGTCTATTAATTCTTTTAATCCTTTACGTTTATGTCTAGAATAAATGTTTCAGATTTTCCACATGGTACTAGATGAGTTTTAGGAAATATCTTGAGGAAATATCTGCTTATCCACAAATAATCCATTATTGAAGAATGGAGACACAGATGCCGGATACGTAATTTCTTTAGTTATTTTAAAGCAGGGAGGTTTTATAAAATAAAAGAAAACCTTTCTTTATATTTTTTCCATCATCGTGCGATATTCTCATTAAATGTAATGTCCTTCAATGAACTTTTAGATTAAACATAAAAAATTATATTTTACTAATACAAAAAATTATCATTTAGTCGTACATAATTTTGAATACGCTTCAATGTTATAATAATAGCCGAGTATTTAGGGAGTTGATTTCCGAATTATTATTAAGGGAATCTTTTTAAAAAATATTTAAAATTGAATCTTAATAAAGATGTCTTGTGATATTTTTTATTCTACAACAAAATACCTAATATTTCACACGTAATTTTATTGATACACATAATATCATTCTTAATCAATTTAGAGTTCAATGTTAATAGATTTTGAGAGCAAACTAAACAAAGAATTTTGCATAAAACTTTAATTTCGAAATCTACAGAAATTAAGACAAAATAACTAACAGATTTATTGGGTTGAAGACTTTTTTTTATACTTAATTAATAATTTCATTGAAAATGTTCGAAAAATAACTGCATGAATATCTTCGTAATATCACCTCTGCACGTAATTTTGAATGGTTTAAAATATAATAGCTATTGATAATTGTTACGACGCTTATCCTGGATTTTGAAATTTAACATTTCTATAACTTTTGTTTGAAAAATGTACTGTTCTTAGACTTTTTAGTAGAAATAATGTTCTCGGAATCGTGATAATAATATAGAGGTCATAATATAGAGGTGGTCGTAATCCAATAGGACATATTTATCTCACTGAAATTTCAATTATGCAGATTAAGTGCAATTTATTGAAGTTGGTTGGTTCATTTTATTTACTATTGTATTATTGAAAATTTATATCTGTATAGATCAATATATGTCATAAAAATCTAATAACGTCTCTGGATATCTATAGAGTTCATATATGCTATTTTATAAATTTACTATGTAAAATGTCTTTTTTGCATAGATAACGAAAGCTGCTATATTAACGTTGAAAAGGCCAAAATCATAATTCTTTTTAATAAAACTTTTGAATACACAATTAGAGAATCAGCTGAAATCATTGCACATTATAATGAAGCATGAAATGATAATTTAGACTATAATATGCCAAAAATGGGACGTAATATTTTAAAAATATTATTTATTTATTTATTTTTAATTAACTTTTTCCTCTTTCAGCATGAACTCGTTTGAAAATAAACTGCCACCCGTTCATAGATGATTATTTACTAAGGATTTCTCTGAATGTGGATTGTTGATACCTTTTGTTCATTAATCGAACTTTTGATTAATTTCAAACTTTTTTCATGAAATGTATTCTGTAGTACTTACTTACACTATGCCGCAACGACATTTTTCAATCCTAATATTGTTCAAAGCATGACCCTTTATTCTTGAAAAAAAGCCTTCATCTCTGAAATTATAATCAATTCATCATCATATTTTATTCTGAGTACGACTCCAGAAGCAGCTCGAATTGTAGATTTTATGTTGTTTTTCTTTTAATTGTAGAAGTCCATTTACAAAATCTTGTTTTTCTGTATCACTTAGTAACGTTAGGTGTTTCGAACGAATACAGTCTTATTTTCTATAATATTTTTTACATATTTTTTATTAAACTATTTTACATGTTTTCCGCTGAGTATAATTTATAATACATACTTAATGGACAATTAATAAATTAAGGAGCAAATTAAAGTGTTTTTCGGCCAATCATATTTATCATAATACGTCTCTCATAATATGAATTCTAAGTAAGAAAATATATTAAAAATTCATTTCTTGCTCATGTTTAGTGATTGTAAAATGTGAATTTAACGTCGAATAATATATATATTATATATATGCTATTTTTCCAATAATTCATACTACTTGCCACTCAATCCATTGCTCTGCTCAAGAAGGAGAATAGGTTTTGGTATATTTACAAATTTATTTTTAACTGAAAAATATAAAACTGCAAAGTTTGTGAAATCTAACGCAGTTTTCCATTTTAGGTAGGTTTCGTATGAAATACAGCGCTCAGCAAAAGTTTAGTCAATGATCGATTACGCTTCTATATTCAGTAGTATGTACCGAATGTTTGTAATTCATCTGGCATACATTACTTGTGACTTATCCTTTATTCACAAACAATAAATTTGAAATTTTACCTTATACATAAAATATAATAATGTCAAAACAATTAAATTAACATTGTGGCAAAAGTATAGACAATTAGCATATTTACAGAAAAATAACTACAGATTAAAATCGAGTTGCACCCACATTGTTTGCAGTTAGTGCAAGAATGTTACTTTTCATCGAAGAAACTAAATGCTGCGTCATTGGGGGTCGATTTTGTACCAAAATGTTCAACAGCAGCTCGAAGCTCATTAAAAGTAAAGTATAGCGAAAATTTGCATAAACATTACGACATATGATGTTACAAAGGTTTTCGATTGGGTCCGGATCAGAACTACACGCCCGCCAGTTGAGATCAGTAGTATTTTCAGAGTTAAACGAAGTTCTTCTTTTGTATCCAACATGAATAGACGCATTATCTTGCTAAAATCCATACTTTAGATCAGCTAAAAGTTCTCCAAATAACTAAAACTCAATCTCTAACGTAGCCTTGTGTTGCTTGGCAACCAATGGATAACTCTACAGATACTCGAGCATTAAAGTAAAGTGAGGGCCAAATCATAAAAAAGTCATCTTCTTGTTATCGACATAACAAAGTCGCAGGCTCTTTACACAAGTCGTGCCAATAATGGCCGTTTGGGCCATTCAAATTCCACTTTTCATTGTTACTGAATATCCTAGGGTACCATGTGGTTACATAATATCTTAGCGTACCATTTGGTTCCATATGACGTATATTTTTAAGTTCATTGCATTCTCGCCAATTTGTTGCGAGATTTTAAAGCTGATTATTTTATCATTTTCATGTAAATTGATTTATCTGTTTCTATAATTCATCTACGAATCATGTCCATCGACACAGAAAGTCCTGACTTAATTTTAATGTGATTAGCAATCGTTATTTGTGTAAATGTCAGTTTCTGAATCCTTTTGTCATCTCATTTTCTCATCACAAAAGGTTTTCCAGATTTTGCTTAGTTTTGAAAGAGCCATCCTTAGACTATACTTTATAGACAGACCACCTTGGACGATTCAATGCTACTGAAATTTCTGCAACAGTCTTCCCTTTCCATTTCAGCTTTCCTACTTCAATTACCTCATCTAACGGAATATTTTTAGCTCGCGGCATCTTCACTAACTAATGCTATATTGAGGTATAATTAAATTTTTCAGAGATGTGACATCATAACTTGGAAATTTGCATATTTCCATGAACAGTTCGCTAAAAATCAGAAAGTGTCTAAACTTTTGCAATATGCAAATTTTACTTTTTTTAAGTTAAATTAAATATTATTTTATATTATAACCATTATTTTTATTCTACATTGTTTAAAATATATTTGAAAATAAGTATAGCCATTTGTAAAACTCATGTGTTTGTATTTTTTATTTAAAGGTTAAAAAACACCACTGTCTAAACTTTTGCTGAGCACTGTATTACCTATTGCGGTCGCTCCCATGTTGTAATTGCTAAAAACGTTTTGCAGATCTACACCGATCATGCCTCAAAGATCACAAAACTACCATCATTAATAAAAACTTTACACTTCTATATATATATATATATACACGATAACATCTATAATACTGCTCAAATCTTTTCCAAACTAATACATGGAATCAAGGTGAACAAAATCTTGATCATATTCGTTAATGTGAAATCAAACCAACGGGATGAGAATAGGGGGAGTGGTTGTGAAAACCGAAGTAACTTCACAATATTTCAGTAAAAATAGATATCGAACCAGTTTAAAGTTTACATAATTTCTAAAATATTAACCAAAAGTTTATGTATGACAAATTTTTGATAAAATTAAAAATGGGATCAAGAGGCAAAAAAATAGGGTTTGGGGTAGAG
Organism: Maratus speculifer; assembly: GCA_964019185.1. NCBI lineage: Eukaryota > Metazoa > Arthropoda > Arachnida > Araneae > Salticidae > Maratus > Maratus speculifer. The sequence continues at coordinate 264,096,842 of OZ025291.1, read as the reverse complement.
AAAAACTTCATTACTTCTTTAATTCTTAAGATATCAAATACAATTGAAGTTATAATAAATTTTCTTAGTATTACCTAAACAAATTTACACTTATTTACAAGTGTTTGATAGGAGCAACGCTTATCCAAGTAAATAAATTAATTAATTAAAAGACAAAAAAGGGGGGGAATAAATCGATAACTTCGTCAATTCTTAAAATATCAAATCCGATTAAATTTATTATACATCTTCTCAATATTATCTGCAACTTTTATATTGATCAGTTTTTGGTAGGAGCAATATTTATAGCACTTACGAATTAAACAGAAACTGGAGTTGAAGGAAAAATCGTATTAAGCGTGTGCTCAAATTCAAACTGTTTATATTCTGACTTAATTTTATATTCTTTTTGCTCTCAAACTCAAACAATTGGCAAGTTGTCTTATTTACGAACTACATAATTTAACGTATTAGCTAGTTTTGAATAAAGGCAGAATATATTTCAAAAAATGCTGTCTAAGTAGGCACTTTGAAAAGATTTTCCCGGATTGATCGTGAGGAAGTATTCAAATTGGGGAAGTATTCAAATAACAAATTGTTTAATTTCTAACTCATTTTTAAATCCATTTTTGTTCTCAAACACATCCGATAAACAGGCTCTCTCATTTAGGAACTGTATAATATGTCGTATTGATCAGGGTTTTTTTTTTTATAAAGTCAGTATATATTCTAAAAATTGCTGTCAATGTGTTTAATTTGAGCCGAATTTCTCTTAAGATGATGCTGATAATATCAGCTCTTACAGAAAGATGAAACTGTTTTTTTTCAAAATAGGTCAAATAAAGTTGATAAACTGAGTTTATCTCTAATCATATTTTTTTGTTGTAATTGTTGTTCAAAGAGCACTTAATTTCAAAATCCACCTGCGCCTGCAGGCCAAATCGACAGGAAAAATTTAATTAAAATTGATTAATTTAATCGATTAAAAAATTACCTATTTAGTTACTACCATTTTTTTATCCTGTGAAAAAGCGATTTCCACCACAATTTTGGCTGATTTTTTTTTCTCTAGCGCGAAAAAAGAGAATAAGATTTCAACTTTGACACTATTTTATGAAAAACATATAATGTGTTTATAAAAAAACTGGAAAGTTAGTGCCATTATATAGTTTCTGAACAATTAAACAAGCTAGATTCATGCATTTCCGAACTCAAATAAACTGAAACTTGTGTCATAAAATTGCCCTTTTTGATTTAAGCACAGCCTTAAATACAAAAACATATTTAATCTGTGGTTTTAATTACCCGCTGTGTCATACAAAATACAGCGAAAATGTTTGCTCTAAATTACCTTTCTACAACAGATAATTAAAAAAAATTAAAGTTGGATATTATATAAGTAAACACAGTAGTTTTTTTTAATCATTTTTATTTTCCTAAGTTTTTAAAGTTATTTCATATTAAATCACTACAGTCAGGATTATAATAACAGTATTACATGTTCGATGTAATTATTACTGAGCGAATAGACACTTTTACTGACAAATTCCATGCAAAGGTGTTAGAAGTGTCAAATTTCTGATTCCTTTTAAAATATTGCTTATTCTTTATTAGTTGTCTTGTTTTTCTATAATTAGTTAATCATAGTTATATTCTGGTCACAGCTTAAAATTTTGAATCACAGAATCATGCACACAAATCATTGTCATACAATTTAATATACGCAGAATTTTGACTTGGAAAAAATGCTAAAATATCATTTACACTCATTAACGTTTCATGGAAATGATTAAAAAGCTTAACTTTTTCCTATAATTTCTAACAGACAAGCGTATTAAATCTAAGCTAATAAAAATTTCATGGAAAGAAATTTGCTTTTCGCACATCTAAATTAAAGAAGAAAAACTACATTGTAAGAAAGTAAAAATTTCAACACCTCCTGCATACGTTATTAGGCAAATCCAGTGAGGATTGAGTTCAAGGAATGAAATGCAATATGACGCTCACGCAATCTTGACATATATATAGTAAGATGAGAAATAGTATTTGGTAGTAAAAGACGTATAAAATAATAAGCTACATACTTTCAAAAAGCTTTAGAATAAGCATTTATCATAAAACAAAAAAAAAGCAACGATTGATTGATAATTATAGAAATATTATGTCTGCATGCGTTATAAATAGAAAAAAGTCTGTCTGAAGAAGTTACCTGACCCTATATACACAATATTACACAATACATACCCATTATATATTCTTATGAAACGGTTTTACGAAATGACTGATTAAACTGTTAATTATGTTTCGCAGCTATTTTTTTCTAAAATATTAAATGTTTGGCGGTGAAATTAGTGCTAATTATCTGTATTGATATCCAAATGTCAAAATCGGTACTTGAATATTTAAATTTACGGCAGATTTCCAAAAATTATTTTCCCTCTAATGTTAGTAACATTTTCAATACTGATGTCAACTAAATTGCTGCATTTTAAAAACTGTTGTCAAATTACTAAAAAAAGATAGAAATTATATAATATAAACTAAAAAATACAGTATTAATAGAAAAAAAGGGTAAAATATGTCATAATATTTATATGTAAATATTGAAAAAATTCGAAAGGTACACGCGAAATGCATTTAAAGGGGAAAATTACGGCATATGTAAAGATGTCAAAGAATGTGTCAATTTTCTATTTCCATTCAAAATATAGTTTATTCCTAATTAGTTGTCTTGTTTTTCTATATTTAGTTAATCATGGTTATATTATGGTCATAACTTAAGATTTTTAATTGGATAATCATGCACACAATGGATTATTAGACAATTTAAGGTATGCAGAATTTTGACTGAGAAAAAGTGCTAAAATATCATTTTCTCTCATTAACGTTTCATATAAATGATTAAAAAGCTCGAACTTTTTCCTACAATTTCTAACAGACAAGCGTATTAAATCTAAGCTAATAAAAATTTCATGGAAAGAAATTTGCATTTTTCGCATCTAAATTTTTACAAAAAAAAAAAAAAAAAAAAAAAAGGAATGAACAAAAACTGCATTGGAAGGAAGTAAAAACTCTCAACACTTCCTGCATACATTATTAAGCAAATCCCGTGGGGATTGGTTCAAGGAATGAAATGCAATATGACGCTCACGCAATACTGTTATATATCATAAGACTAGAAATATTATTTAGAAGCAAAAGAAGTATAAAATAATAAACACTAATTTTCAAAAAGTATTAGAATAAGCATTTATCACATAAGATAATTAAAGCAACGATTGATGAAAAATTGTATATATATGATACTGGCATGAGTTGTAAACGAAAAAAAAACGTTTGTTTTAATGACATTACCATATACAAGTTAGACCCCGTCGAGTTTCGACGAAAGAAAATGCTTAAAAAAAGAAACTGTTTCATTGATTTATAATAATCCTACAAAATTAATTATAATAAGAAATGCACATTATTTTGTTAAGTCTAACTCTTAAATGAATGGTATTTAACCTTAAGATGACAAAATAAATTATTTATAAAACTCAGTTTTAGAAGTTGTTAAAATTAAACTTCAGCTATACATATAAACAGCAAAAATATTAAAAAATCCGTTATCATTATAAAGTTATCAATTAGCGGTTTTATGCTGGTATTCCAAAAAGAAACAAGTTGGAAATTGCACGTGAACGTAGCAAATGAGGTGCGTTCGTACGATAACGAAGTTTAAAAAAATATTCAGATCTTGCTGATATAATAGAGCGTACTCCGGATACAGTATAGTAGTCGAAATCTTTACGTTTCTGTAAATATGCAGGAAGTAATTTTTATTACACCTCAGCAACGTATATCTTATTCATAAAATGTGAAATAGTTGAATATAATTAAACAATGTTTCCCCATATAGTATTATGTAGTGGAATACTTTTGTGTGGCCCTGTAATTTAATAATAAAAATTCTTTGCATCACAGATTGTACAGAATGCATATTTTAGTATATATTTCATAGATTCATGCCAATTCTATTATGTTCGAATGAGTGTAACTTCATTAAAATGCATTTGGAACTTTTTTCCCATTGACCGTAATGTAATGGAATACTTTTGATTGTCCCTGTAAATGATCTATGCATCCGACTTTCATAACATTTGAAATGACTCGACAAAATTACGCAATAATTATATATTTTAAATTTCAAACGATTAAAATGGATTTGAAACATTTGTCCCCATTGACCGTAATGTAACGGAATCCTTTTGATTGTCCCTGTAAATGATCTATGCATCCGACTTTCATAACATTTGAAATGACTCGACAAAATTACGCAATAATTATATATTTTAAATTTCAAACGATTAAAATGGATTTGAAACATTTGTCCCCATTGACCGTAATGTAACGGAATCCTTTTGATTGTCCCTGTAATTGATCTATGCATCCGATTTTCATAACATTTGAAATGACTCGACAAAATTACGCAATAATTATATGTTTTAAATTTCAAACGATTAAAATGCACTTGAAACTTTTTTTCCCCATTGACCATAATGTAACGGAATCTTTTTGATTATCCCTGTATTTGATCTATCCATCCGATTTTCATAAAATTTGAAATGACACGACAAAATTATGTTATAATTATGTATTTAAAATTTCAAACGATTCCGTTGGGTAGTTTTTGCGTTGTTATATGCGGACGGACAGACAGACGGACAGACGGACGGACTGAGCGACAACAATAGGTGCTACGTATTTACATAATTATGAACGCACCTAAAAAGCGAAATTTATTTCACACTTTTTCAATCATAAAAAAATTTCCCCGTGAAATCTAAACTTGACATCATTTTCAACACATCAATATTTAAATATGTACCTTTCATATCGGTATTTATCCTTTAAAAATGATATTTTAATTTAATCATTTTGAAATAATGTAATACAAAACATGAAGCCTGGATTGGATACTATTAGCTGAAACAGATTCTAAGTTATTTATATTCTTTTAAGTATAAATGAATTTTGTAAATGAAACCAAAATTCTCCGAGTTTTATAACAGACTATATTATTTACATAACACGTAATTTAATAAATTAATTTTCACTTTTAATGAGAAAATGGCAACATAAAGGTGCAGTAATCTGCCTTTTCCCTTTGATTTTAATATAAATAGAGTACTTCTATTGGCACAATTAGAAAAATGGTATTAAAAATTACAATAATAATAATATTTCAAAAACAAAATAAGATACAGCTTTGAAACTAATTGCATTTAAAAATATATGTTTTTCTCTATTTGACCGTGCGAAAATTGAAAATGTGCAATGTTTAGAAGTTTAAAAATTTGCAGTAACAAAAATTGCAAAACCGAAATTTCGCAGTGTTGCTATTCACAAAATATGCGTTACGCACAAATACTTTTTTTTATAATATAGATAAATAAAAAAAATACTGCGCAATATTTACACTATATACGTATATGATTTTTATGAAACCCCTGATTAAACGGTAAACCGTTTCCCTGTTTTGAACTTACGTCGTACAAGCAACGTGCTTTTGCCAATCCATCTGCTCAAACTCTGTACGTACATTCATACCCAATCATAATTTATTATTTTCTCTAGAAAGTTTTATTGAAAATTTTGCATTATTTATTTGTGCACATAAGTTAAGCAAAACATAACCATGATTGATTCCTAAAGAATAACCGCAATCAACCAGAAAATGACTTACATAAAAAAAAAAAAAACTTACAACATACATAATATAAACTTTATATATTTTTTTCAATTTGTATAACAAAGAATTATCCCAGCTAAGAAACTAATAGATTAGACAAGGTACTATGTATAATAATATATCTAAGAACTTTATAAAAAAATTAAATCTGTTAAATGTACCATTGCCAAAAAGCATGTAAAGAGTAAAAAAGAGAAACGAAAATAAATCTGATTATTTTTCTTTGCATTATCACAATTTAAACATCCTTCAAATTAAAAGTACACTGACAAAAAAAAAAATCTGAAGCGTTTCTGAAATGTCGGAGACATATACCGCACAATACTACCGAAAAAGCTTCAGAATCGAGCAGAAATTTTTTAGGCTATAATACGGAAACATTTCAATTTGTAATTAAAAGCTGCTGAATGTATCAGAAACCTTTCACTGTGAATCGGAATAATTTATGAATGCACGTGAAATCTTTCTGAAGACGAGGAAGTTTTCTAAAAGTATAGTAAACCCTTTTTTATAATCGGAACAACATTTAAATATATTTGAAATCATTTTGCAGATAAGAATTATTTTAAAATTCATGGTTTTCTCCTCTTGTCCCAGAAACCTTGTACGAAGGATCTTTCGTCATCAGAACTGTACGGTGACGCCACAGTTGACTGTCGTGCCTGCAGCCTGGTTCTGAATGGATGCCGTGGGATACTTGTAGGTTCCGCTCGACGACTCTGCTCTGGCCGGTTCGCTGGGGTCACTCCATGGCGAGATTCACACTGTTGATGCCGGTAATCTGAGCGTTGTCTCCTCTTTCTAGACGCACCCGAAGTTACTGAAGATCCTAGGTCACGTTTCTTTCCGGATCTATGTTGTTTCTTATTAGGCAAAAATTCGGAATTTAAAGTTCGTTTAACAGTTTGCCGAGTGTCCATCTGAAATCTTTTCCGGGGATTAAGTACCGAAGATGGTGAACTATTAGATAATGTATGTTTGTGAGGTTGCTGTCTCATTGGTGGAGGGACGGGATAGTTTATAATCTTTTGCCTTTTATGGCACACAGAGTCTGAAGTATTTGACACTGCTCTCTTATTTTTGTTATCATACTGTGCTCTCGGATTGCTAGGCTTTCGACTCTCAATAACAGTTTTTGGAGCTGTTTGACCAAATTTTCTTCTTGAATATTGATGAAAAGAATTAGATGAAGAAGTGCTGGACTCGGGACACTCATTGGATCGGGAATTTTGCGAAACACCACTCGACACATGAGAACCTTCACTACCATTTTCTCTAAACTTATAAACTCTAACCTGATCCAAATTAACCGTCATTCTTTCACCATTGACATCAACAACCAAATTATTATTTCGAACTTCTAAAACCTTGAGCGGACCTACAAACTTCGGACCAAACTTAGCTACTCTCTTTTGACGACTTGAACTTAACCAATGCTTTTCTACTAACACAAAATCTCCAACTTTCACTTCTTACTCCCTTCTACGCATATTATAATACTGAGCCTGCTTTTCTTGCGCTTTTCCCATCTGAACTTGAGCTTCCTTAACCAACCTCTCAATATCCTGACACATGTACTGACTTTCCGCATCTGACACCATAACTAGCCTTTGGAATAGAGTAATAACTTTTCTACCCAAAAACAATTCAGCTGGCGTTTTCCCCGTCGACTCGTGAACTGCTGTACGAAGAATCATTTGAATTAATTTACGATTTACACGTTCAGCCATATTAGACTGAGGAAGTTCCTTACCGTCCCCAGTCTCCAACTTTTCACACAAAGACTTAAAAATATTAGATATAAAATCATAACCAAATGGTTTACTAGCAACTAATGCGTCAAAACCAATATGAATTTCATTCCTTAAACTCGGTTTATCAGAAAAAACCTCTCCAAATTCATTCAAAAACTGATTAAATTCCTCCTTCTCGATTTCACTTAACCCCGACTACTCCAAATTAACTGACACTGAAACATGCTCTTTCTTACTCACATTCTCATCATTATTCACGATTAAAGACTTTTTAAAGAAATCCAAACTAATTCCTCTACCCTTCCTATAATCCACACCAACTATACAATGCACTGTTAATCCATCTAACACACAAAACTACCAACATGTCTTAACCGAACGAATTTCAACTTCCAATTCTACTGAACCTTTATTATCGCAAGCTACTCCCTGTGCCGACTGAACCACCAGACTTAACCTCTTGAACTTCTTATACGAAAAATATTTCCGATAACAATCAAAAGAAATGAACGACTTATCTGCCCCTGTATCGAAGACACTTTTAACGACAATACCATCTAACACAATTAACACTTCAGGTAACTCAACCGGATTAATAGTAATTTTATTCAAACTCACCGAAGACATTTCCGACCTCTGAACACATTTGTTTTGCATTGACCTATTTTCAACATTCTCATCCGAAGTTAATCTCCTTACTTGCGAAGAAACATTCCTGTCCCGTCCTCCCCCACTACGATTATAACCACTATTCTGTCTATTTCCATACATATTTCTCTCACCACTTCTAAAATTATTAGCACCACCACCATTCCTGTTACCATTACTCGTATTCGACATATTACGACCAAATCCATCATTTCTATTACGCAAATTACTATCCGGAAATCGCTGCCCCCCTCTCACAAAATTACGTTCCCCCTCATTTCTCAAATTACTATCTGTGACCGGTCTCTGACGAGGGTTACGCAAATCCCGTTGATCCGAGCTATGCCGAGTCTCATACTTCGATAATATCTGATGCATCTCTGCAAAATTCTTCGGTGCTCTAACTTCAATAAAGTCCTGTATACTTGGATTAAAAAGAGGAAAAACAATGTCCAACAATTCCTCAAATGTGATATCTAAATCTAATTTTTTTTTTTAGTTCAAGCTTACGTAGATAGAATTTTGACGCCGACTCATAAATATTCTGCTTATTACAATAGAACTCTTTTCTCAAAATACTTTTATCTTTAACTGGAGGAAATGCCTTCTTTAACTCAATCACAGTTTGTTCAAATCTTTGCGCTTCATCATTAATCAAAAACTTTCCTATATTTTCCAACCACAAAAGTGCTTCGCCCTTCAACGAGCATTTAAGCACTACGTACCTACTTTTCTCAGGTATATTATTGAACAAAATATAATCATCTAATTTAACTAAAAATTCACTAATATCACCTTCACCGGTGAAATACACACGTGGCACAATCTCACAGTGTCCGATGTTTCGTTGGGCGCCATTTGTAACGTTACATGCATGCTGGGCGTCATTTGTAACGTTAGGTTGGTCGGTTGGTCGTGGTGCAGGTTAAATGTAGACATACTCAGTGATTAAGATAAAACAACAACGTTTATTGAAACGATAAAGGCTGAAGGGAAGTGGAGCAAGTCTTAATTTTACACAACTGAGAAGACTATGAAAAAAACTAAACACATACTCACAAGCTTCGGCCTAGCTCAGTCGGGGCACCTACTAATACCTTCCGCTATCTCTTGGCTGATCTGCTAGATAAAGCTTAGTTAAACAGCCCGTGGCTGTGGGTAATCCTTTATTCACAAAAAATCCAAATGAAACTAAGAGGTTCCTTACCCCGGCCAATTCTCAAGTCAACTGTCGGGACTCCTTTCCACTCGCTGGAGGCTTCGTTGCTACTTTTCAATCGGCTAGCACTTCGCTGAACAATACTTCACTTCGCTATCTAATACCAGAGATCCTCACACACTGGCTAGACACAGATGCTCTCCCGCTGGCTAATGCCAGAGACACACCTTATTCACTCAAACCCTAGCTTTTATATGCTGCAAACTGAGATACTTCACATTAACATATTACTAATAACCGCAAGCTAACTGTAAAATCCGAAAGAGCACACACACTCTAGAAAGTTAAAGTAAAAGAGAGGATAGATGTCGCTTTCACGCTTACACATGTTAACTTATTGACGTCACGATCTCAGAAACACTAGAGTGCCTTTATGGAAAGGTCACTCCCTCACAACTGTACTAAGCATAGTTGCAAGTTCATACATACAATATAAAAATATTTAAAATACATTTCTTAAAATTACATTAAAACTATTAATATAGTTTTAGTGTATTTTAAATAAGTTCATATTATAAGTAATGTGCATGCCAGAAGTTTTAGTATTTTTATTTGCGTTTTTATATGAATTTTAATTATTTACTTTCAAGGAGAATTTAGCGCTAGTACTTTACCTTAAAATATTTTGTAAAAATATTTTAATTTATTGATTTATTTATTTATTTTTTTTTTTTTTACATTTAACACATTTTTATTTTCAAGCAAGATTATTTAAATGAGCAAGTGAAATACTAATCACAAAAAAATGTAATTGTTCATTTTTTCGAAGTGGTGAAAAAAGATGTGTATGGGGGGGTGGGGGAGTTTACATATCGTGGCATGTGTATTAAACAAATTAATGAACTTAAGAAACATACGGAATTCTTCTATTGAAGAAAATAAAACAGGCGATTTCAACAAATTATATCCGCATTTTTGGGTTAGCTTGTAACTTGTGATCTGAAAAGGCTTCTTCTGCTTGTCAAATAGCAAAATAATCTAAAAAACCTCTCTCCTGCGGGAATCTATCATTGACCTTGTTTCTTGAAGTCGTGTATTCTCTCGGTGTCCTTACCCTGGTCTGGAAAATTTTAAATATCTAGAATCTATCTATCGTTGACTCAGTTCTGTATGTCTATACCTATACTGCCATTAAAGAGCCTATTTCTGACGATTAATGGAGTCTGGGTATCGATGAATATGCTCAAGATATAAATCGTGATGAATATGCCAAGCGATGAATATGCTGAATTGCTCATCTGAAAATAGTTGGTTTACCAATGACTACTTGTGTAACATGAATTGAAAAACAGATGATACTGTGTGCCACCTCATTACAGGTTACCTCATTACAACTTATAATCATTTTCGAAATAATGTGACATAGTTTTAACTGATTTGCTTGCGCATCAAAATAGTGGACAATGATGTGTTTCAGCATAACATGTATTACATTTTTAAAACCATAATCTTTTTTATTTCAAAATCAAAATTTAAAATACCTAATAATTAATTTTACTAAATTCAGTAAACAATTACTAGGATTACTCATTTTCAATAAAATTAAAAAAAAAAAAAAAAAAAAAAAAAAAAAAAAAAAACGAGATGCGCATGTATTTTTATATTGCATTGATAGATAAGTCTTATAACCTTTTTTCTTCCTTCTTTAAATATTTCCGGTAGAATTATTTGAAAGACTATACAGATATATTTTAATTAATTTCTAATAGATTTTGTATAAATTTCACAGCGTATTTTAATGCTAAGTGTTACATAAAAAATCGTATACAAATATTTTACTCACTGTTCAAATATTAATTTTATCTTTTTCAAATTAAATATCAAAGATGTTCATGCTCACATTCACAAGGCAAATTTCTTTTATAATTCTTTTTTAGCAATATTTAATTCAAGAAATTTTCTTCTACTACCCTCAAAATGTAATATGGATTTTTTTTACTTTCATTAATCTTTACAAGATAAAAGTATTGGATTCATTAAAATTTTCGAAATCCAGTTTTCGACGGATTTACACGTCTTAGGGGTAAGAAAACCCGATGAGATTTTTTTTACAAAATGTCTATCTGTGTGTCAGTTACAAAAAGTTTGTGGGCATTCAATCTCAAGATCTAAAGAACGGAATTTCACAGAACCTTTGATTCTGTTGAACTTAATGCAAACTAGACCTGATTATATTTTGTTGAATATCGCCCAGCAAGTGGCGCTGCTATGCTGTATTATTCACAATTTACACAATAGTCATATCTCAAGAACTAGAGCATGTATTTTCATAAAACTTCAGATTTAGTTAGTATATATAACATGATGCTGATGATGTTTTGGTACAAATCGGTCAACAGGTTGTTCCGTCATGGTTCATTATTCGTGATTATTGTAATAGCTCCATACTAATAAGCTCTCAGGATCTCATGCACAAAATTTCACAAAACTTTAAATTCTGTTAGACCTTCACATAAACTAGACCTGATTAGGTTTTAGTGAATATTTCTCTACAGGTGGCGCTGCTATGTTTCATTCTTTACAATTTCTACAATAGCCATATCTCAAGAACTAGCGCATGGATTTTCATAAAACTTTGTATTTAGCTCGTACGTGATATAATATGGTGTTGATTACATTTTGGTGCAAATCGCTCAACAGGTGGTGCTGCCATAGCTCACATTATCTCTATCTCAAGAATTAATGCACGACATTTTCTAAAATTTCAGATTCAGTTAGACCTAGATATAGATTAGTGTTGTTTAGTTTTTGATGTAAATTGCCCTGCAAATGGCACTGCTCTGCTGCATTTTTCTCAATTTCGCAATAAATGTATCACAGTAATTCATGCATTGGATATCCATCAATTAAACTGGTCATTAGTACCTGATAAAAAATTGATCATTATTAGTTTTTGATGTACATCGACCAACATGGGACGCTGTTATGCACATTTTTAAAAAGATTTTTCAATAGTTCTCCCTCAAAAATTAATGTACGGAGTTTCATCAAACTGCAGATTCAGTTACAAGTTGACATACGTTGTTGCTGACTACATTTTGGTTTAAGCCACCTAATCGGAGGTGCTGCTATGTTAAATTTTTTACGAAGTATTAACATGCATAAGATGGAAGAAAATTTTGGAATGGCCACAACTCACTAATTTTTCTGTAAAGGTAGAAAATGTTACCCTATAGCTATTGTGATAAGAAATAGGTAATCTGATTCTGCAAATAAAAACTCAGCCTTTAATTTTGTATTGACCGTTTTGTAGGGGAGTTCCCCCAGATTTTCTTGTGAATCTTGTTGGCCTTACGTTAAAGAGGCGGTATGTGAAAAGGATTAAAAAAAATAAAAATAAAAATATTAATTTCAAAATTAAGATTAAATTAATTTAAAGTAAAATCCGAGGACCCTTTACTTTAATATTTAGTCTCATTCTTTAAACCTTTTTACATTTATTGCGGTATTATGTATCATAACTTGATTTATGCTGTATGCTCTGCATCTAAAATAAAGTTTAAATTTTATTAACTTTTTCTTTAACATAACACTCTTGTGAAATTTTAATATAATCTACATTATGAAAAACTTTTGATTCGCTTATATCCATTTTACTTATATATAAGAACGTTCTTAAAAGTAATGTACGCAATGAAAGTTACTCTGTGTAACTACAGGAATGCCCAAATTGTTAATTACGCACTTAAGCTTTACATTGCAAAGAACAGATAGTTTTTTTTTAATGTTTACTGGTGGACTGCTAAACTACTTTCAGTATACATGAATTGAATACTTATGGGTTGATGAATAAAAACAAACTTTTGCTCATAAAGAAGATATTTATTGTAAAAAAAAACTGAACACGAGTATTTCAACATAAATTTCTCAACATTTTGCCAAACGTTCTTTTACAAATTGCACACATATTGGACTTCTGTGTATCCATTATTTCACGCTTCCCTTTTAATTAGCAATTATGGTGCCAGACCATAATCAGAGTTTCTATCCAATTTCTTTGGTTTATCATGTTTTCTATTGCCAAATATCACAGAGAACATACCTGTATAAAATGTCATAAACAATTGAACATATTTAAATTACCAAGTACTCAAATAACATCCCTGACGCATCTTATGCACTAGGAGTCCATTATTGGTTGACAACGCATATCCCGCCAGTGTTGTTAGCACAAAAACATAAACCAACATTGCCGATAAGAAAAATTGTTCTGTAACTAATAATTTGTCTAATAATATTCTAATAATTTTTTATATAAAGGATTAATATAAACGTGCATATTTTTTTAAAGTATATAAAATGCAGTGTATGCAAATATAAAATTTATGTAAGGAAATAAATAAGTTTGAACCTATTCAGTTCAAAGTTAATTTTAAAATACGAAATAAATCATTAAATTTATTGACTGTGCCACATAAAAATAATCTACAGATAAAATGATATTTTTATTCTTGTCTCAATATTTCATTAAGTTTGTGCATTTCGTTAATTATGAGTTTGTGTGATTCATTACGCATTCATACTTGGTTATTATGTCAATCTAAAAATGTCTCTTTATGCTGATATAGAAATTTAATTTTACAGTTTTTAAATATTCAAAGACTGAAATTAGTAACTGAAAAATGATATGATATTTCTGACAATATTTTAGTGTGTAGTAATAATATTATAAAATATTTTTAAAGCATTTTAAGATTACAATATTTGATTTCCTTTTTCATGTATTCATTAGAAAATTGTATGTTAGAGTCCCTTTTTATTTAATATTTAGTGAGATATTTTTACACGCATAAAACAGTTTATGCTTTAATAAATATGTTAAGACACGCATGCTGTACGTGAATTGTATGGTGCGCTATGATAAAAATAATATTAAAAACTTAGTAGAAGCGTAATAACTCAAATACAAACTAAAGATAACTTCTTATTGTTTCAAAAGCTTTATAAAATAATATTTAAAAAAAGGGAAATAAAACTGTACAACAAAGATGCCATTCGACTCTTTTGCAGGTTTCTTTTGCAGGAAATGTTTGCGATTTCCTAAAAATAATTGCCTTGCTATGAAATATATAATCAACTTTTTTAAAATGTTGGTATATGTTTTGATACCATAGTTGACGTCATTTAATCAAAGGTAACAGAAAAAAAGTGCATTACATATATATCTAAAACATAAAAGATTGGCATGTATTTTTGTGATGTTGCTTCTTTTTGACGCTGACAGAAGCTGAAAATTAAACTTCGCTTTTATTTCATTTTTTTAAACTTCTAAACACGCACATTTTTATTTTTGTACCGTCTATTAGGCAAACCAAAACTGTCTTTTAAACTGAATTTGTTTTACACTATCACATTTTTTTTATTTTCTTAGTTTTGTAATTAATTTTGAAACACGAATGCTTTTTATGAATCTGTCTGTGTCGCACTCAGGAAGAGCATAATATAAATAATTAAGTTTAAAATAAAGACTATATAAGTTAAATAAGTTAATAATTAATTTAATAAAAAATAATTATATTAATTAATGAACATTAATATAGAGTACATAAACTAATTCATGTTCAATATTTGTTTCGACTTACATTCCACAATAAAATTATAAATTCATCAATTAATAAACACAATAATAATAGAAATAATACTGCAGTTTAAGATATGATTTGAAAGTGTGGGCTTAACCCTTAATTTCCCAAATTATGAATTAATGAAAATTCCATCTTCTAAAGCTTTCTTTTTTGAGAATTTTTAGAACTAAATCATAAGATTTACACAGACATTTAATAAATTTTAGAAAGATTTTGATGATTAAGATAAATAAAATAAAATGTTATTTACAGAGATTTTTTAATATATTTATATGTACAAATGTAATGATTTTACGATAGAAACATAGGAATAATTCTGAACTGAAACTTTCCAAAACAACTCCACATCAAGAAAGCTACAGAGATGCCAATGAAAAAGAAATCAGCCTTTTAAAACTATCTTTGCTTTAAATGGTGAAAAATGATATTAAAATTTTACAAAAATAATCTTATTATAAGATAAAGTGAAATACCTATAAGTTCTTTTAAACTGCATTACTACATACCGATGAATTAAATAAATTTTATAACCATTTATTTTAATGGTATTTTATACAGCCATCGGATTATAAAAGGTTAAACCACTGAAATTATCAGAATAAAAAGAATTTGCAATCTTTGGCGATTTCTTATGCTGCTATCTCCTGGCACGAAACCAGCGCGAAAACATCTCTTTTGATAAATTTCAAAGTTTATTTCAATGTATAATTTCTTTTTTTTTCATATATGAATATTTGTTTTGGTATTTTTAGTAAAAATCTAAAAATTATGAATTATATTAAAAAAAATTAGATTTTTTAATTAAAATATAGCTTTTGCAACAGCATATATATATAGGTAATAAAATAAAAAAATTGCGAACAAAATTAAAATAATATATATATTGTTTTTCAATTTTTCATTTTTTTCTATTTTTTAAGCCAAATTGAGAATTAATCGTTTTTTAAGTGTATATTGTTTAAGAATTAAAATATGTAGTCTGTTTATGCTAAATTTCTTTGACAAACATACATTTATATGAAGCGTTCTGAAGTCAATACGATTAACTCAGCATTGGAATATCCTAATTTTAAACTTTTAATGATATTTATCTATTAAAAAATACTATTTTTCACCATAATTTGATTATACTCATTAAATGTTTTGTAATTTAAGATAATCCATAAGCACTATATAGATATATAAAAAATATTAACTCAATCATGTCACTGCCTAAATTTCTGGAAAAAAAAGGAGTTATTTGAATTGACATCTGAACGCCTCATACATTCCACCAAAAAAATTCTTCCGTTAAAAATGTTTCTTTTATTTAAAATGATGCCATTAATGGATCAAAACGAAATTTTGCATTAAACATATTTTTTTTATTAAAGTTATAAACAGATTTGTATAAAAACTTGATATCATAATCTACAAAATATACAAAAAAATAGTGATATTGTACAAAACATGAGTTATTGAAATATAATCTCGCATATTTATTCCCTTTCCATTCGCTTTTCAGTTTTTGATTTTTCAATTTTTTTAATTTAAACATAAGTTTCATTGGGCGAAAAATACTAATGATAATTAAAAAACATAAGACCTAAAGATATTTTACCTTATTAAATGCTAAACACACTCTCTCTCTCTTGATATGATAACGCTAATATATGTAGAGTCTTAAGTAAATTTACTTTTATATTTTAACCATTTCTTTATAGAGAATTTTATCTCCCACTCTCTACACAAATGTTTTTTTATTTTTATTTTTCCTTAGCGTTGCGGCATATTCGAATTTATAATTTAATTTATTAAACGCATGTAAATTCTGACACAAGGATATGAATCAAAATATGTGTAAAAATGTGCTTTGTTAAATCAAAACGGTTTTTTAATGGTATGGAAATGTCAGGATATTTAATGAAGTCTATTTTCTTTAATTTTTCCCTACCCTGTAAAAAGCTATTTCAATAAAATACGGATATTGCGCTGGCAATCTAGACACCATTGCTATTTCCGTATATTAAAAAAATCGCTATATTAGAGGGGGAAAATCGTAAAATCCTGAAAATTTCCGCCTTTTTGCAAAATCTTTCCGATTATTATTCTTATTTCCGTACATAAAACTTGTCGTTTTAAAGACAAATCATAATTTTTCAAGGACGATTTTTCATTTTTTATGAATTTCTCTTCTCAAGGATAAGTTTACATCAACGCCAGAATATTTTTATTTAATCCAAACAACAAAAATGAAACAAAACATATACGCCATGCGATTTGAACCAGAGATCAATCTCATTCAATCTTAGTACGCTGGATCGTTAGATCACGGTTAATCAAGATACACTTAGAAATGATTGGGAATCTATTCTATGCCAAAAGACTTTTTTTGGCGTTTGTGAAATGTGAAAATTTTGTCAGTTTTATGTTTTGTCATGGTGAAGTAAACACGCTTGCTCGCTGTGGTCAAAGATGACTAATAATTCTTAATTACTTTCGAGTACAGTTATGTTAGCGTGCTGCATGCTTATGTGAAAATATATTTAGATTGTGTTTTGTCGATGACAATTCAACATGTACAATTTGTGGTCGTTGAGAACTAAAGACGCTCTTTCTAGTACGAGTGCACATTTGAATAAATATGCTTTATTCCGGATGTTTGAAAATGCTCATATTTCAAGTATTTAACAAAAATAGTAACCTTTTTCAGTTCTATTATATAAAAATTGTGTGATATTTAGAAATCGTATGGGAACAATAGAAGAAAAGCATAAAACAAGTGCTAATATAATCACCGCATCATATATTAAGGAATATCAACTGTTCTAAAGAGAACCATTAATTTACTGTCAGGACGACAAAGAACGTAATATAACGTAAAATAGGAATTTCTTAATAGATTTACACTAATATTGTAATGTAATTAGTGAAGCGCATTAAGGTATCAGCCTACATTGAATTAGCTGCTTTGGTGAATGGTGTTTTGGTTTTTTTTATTGATTTATATAAAAGAGCAATATTTTACAATTCCAAATCTGTTTTAATTTTATTCCTACTGGTATTAGAAGAGGAGTTATGGCAATTTTAATAAACATAAAAATGGCCATTTTTGTGAAAATTTTCGATGTTTTATATGACAGAACAATCTTCTACGAATTCAAATCTGCTTTAATTTTATTCCTATGCTTTGTAGAAGAGCAGTTTTAATTTATAATTCAAGATATTTAGGGATTTTATCTGTATTCGAAAAATTAGGAGTAACAGTTGAACAAAATATGATCACAAACTATTTTAAAATTTATGATGCGTGAAGAAAAAATTCAAAACGTCACTCGCTATCCTCTGCAAAACTTACTAGGAAAACGAAAAGTGCCACTAAGAAGTTAAAATTGGTTAAATATAAAGTTAAGTATGGGTTAGAATATAAATGCGGTGCATTTTAAGTGTATAAATTGAATATATTAGATTTTTACAAGAAAATAAATGTATGCGATTTCTTTAAAAGCATTTTTTTTTCGTTATTTGTATGTTTGATAAACTTCATTACATAAAAAGTTCTAAACATATTTCAGTGAAATTTGGTAAGTATGCTTTCAATATTACTCACTATGCTCTGTAGTAGGATCTAAGCTATTTGTGATAATTTAATTATTTTATAGGCACTCAAATATGAAAAAATGGTAATTTTTATTTTTAAAAAGTATTTTGTACATATTTTAAATTTTTTCGGTTATTTTTCAAGATTTTGTTAAAATTCTAGTTTAGTGCACAGATAAGTGTAATAGAAGTGTGCAGCATAAAGGAAATTGAAATATATTTATTTTAATTGAGTATACGCTATCAGACGTATAGGCATGATATTTTGCTAGAAATAAAAAGTTCAAATCGTCACTCGCTATGCACAGCAAAACTTACCAGGAAAACTAAAAGAGCTACTAAGAAGTTAAAAATGGTTAAAAGTAAAGTTAAGGAAGGGTTAGAATACAAATGTGGTGCATTTTAAGCGTAACAATTAAATATTGTAATTTTTTACCTAAAAAGAAATCTTTAAATACGATTTCTGCAAAATCAATTTTTTCGTTATTTACATGTGTGATAAACTTCATTACACAAAAAGTTTTAAATATATTTCAGTGGAATTTTGTAGGAATCTTTTCCACATCACTCACTATGCTCTGAACTAGGATCTAAGCTATATGTTATAATTTAAATATTTTATAGGCACTTGAATCTGAAAAAATGGAAATTTTTACTAAAAAAATTGTACTATTTTACATATTTTGAAAAATTTCAGTTTTATTTAAAGATATTGTAAAAATCCTAGTTCAGTGCACAGATAAGTGTAATAGAAGTGTTCAGCATGAAGGAAATTGAAATATATTTATTTGAATTGAGTGTACGCTGTCCGACGTAAGCATGAAAATTTGCTCAAAAAACAGTACAAAACCCCAATTTTTTAAATATTGAAAATATATTTCTAGGATTTTATGTTTTCTTATTATTCTGTAATACAATAGAACTAAAAATTATTATATTTTTTCAAAAATGTCCTTTAAAAAAAAAAGTGCTCCGAACGTAGGCAGATACCTTAAGTCTAAGCTTATAAATAATAAAAAATAAATAAATCGTGCTACTTGCAGATTGACTTGCAAATAAATAGTTTAGTTATATATTCACAAAGCATAGCCTGTATGTATTACAGAGCCACCTTATTCAATTTTGGGGTTTCATGAAAATAATACCAAAATAAGACAAATTTACACAACAGAGAATTACTTCGTTCTCCAAATACAGTAATTATTTCTAAACATATGCAATCATATGCGGAGCTTTAGTGTTTTTAAAACATCACACAGATATTCCATAAAATGCATAGAAAACTTACTGGATTTATACAAATTTGTGATTTCAAAATGTTCATCAAGGAAATTGCATACTTTTCTTAGAAAAATGAATCAAAAAATGTTTCGTGTTTAAACTGTATTATTTCAATTATAAAATAAGTATTATAATTTAATTATAAAAATTATGTATGGAGCTTATTTTTAACTAAAATGATTTAATAATTTCAATCGAAGGTATCTTTAAAAAAAATTATTGCACAAAAATTTTGTGATATTCTGAAATCGTATGGAAACAGTAGAAGAAAAAACATAAATGCAACAAGTGTTAATGTAATAATCGCATCATATATTAAAATATAGCAACTATCCTAAAGTTATTCATTATTTTACGGTCATGACGAAAAAGAACATAATGAAAATAACAATACTTTCTTACTTAATAGTCTTACACTAATACTGTAATGTAATTAAGGAAGCTCATCAAGTCTAAACTTGTAAATAACTTAAACATGATTCCTGCTGCTTGCTGATTGACTTGAAAATAAATATTTTCGTTACATATTGAGAAATATGGGATATAGGGTGACATCCCCTGTAATTGGCACATTAAGAATTCGTCTTTAAACTTACTTCAATTTTCATTACCAAGAAATAAAATATTTTGCTCACTAAAAGCAAAAATTTTTGAAGGAGTATTTTTATAAGAATATATTTATAAAAAGTTGCTGTAGTCACCAGTAATTGGCACCTAGAGCACCAATGTATGACACCTTGTGATCCAGTAATTGACACTTGTTAATATTTAAAAAAAACTTTATATTTTGAATTGGGTTTAGTATCTTTAAATGAAATTACTGTAGACGAAGATGCCATATTTCAGGTTTTTTTAGACTAAGAAATCAGCATATTAGTCTGAAATGTGAACACTTTAAAACAATACAATATATTTATATTTATACCCAGTAGTTGTAATGATGTCCCCAGTAATTGACATATGAAGCTTTAATGGATTCCAATTACTGATAATGTTTCATATTTTCAAATAAAAACAGCTGATAAACAAAATTAATCTATAACTTTAAAAGTATTGCAAAAATAAGTGGTTTAATCTCAAATCTTGCGATTCTCTTGTAATTGTAATAGGTGCCAATTACTTGGAATTAGCAAAATTGAAGCACCAATAAATGGCATCTATCATTAATACAGAGATCCAAATATTTGTGTCAAAAATACTTTTACATAATTAAAGTAACCCTTTTCAACTAAACAAAACTGTTGTCATTTAAAATTTAAAATACATTTTAAATCAGATAATAATGAATTGAGAAGCATGCCTCTCTTAAGACAGAGAAAAAGCATTTGCAAAAAAAAATGGCTAATTTGATTCAAACCGTAATTTTTTCTCTTTCCTAGGTACTATTGTCATCTAGTAACATAAATCAAAGTTATAATCTTTAATGTAAATGAACATATAACTGGTATATTGTCTTGCATTTTTAAAAGACTGGATAAAAATCTTATTCTAGGACATGTTTCTAGGATGTGCCAATCATTGGTGCATGCCAATTACTGGGGATGTTACCCTATTTTTAATATACAGATATATTTACTCAATATCGGAGTATAATTGAAAATAATATCAGAGTAAGACGAATTGATAGAATAGTTAATTACTTCTTTTTCCAAATGCAGTAATTATTTCTAAACATACGCAATCATTTGCGGAATTTTAGTGTTTGGAAAACAATACAGAAATATTCAGTAAAATTTACAGAAGAGTTATTGGATTTATACAAATTTTTAATTACCAAATCTGAATTAAGGAAATTATATTGTCTTTGAAAATTGAAACTATTTGGGTAAACCTTACCGAAATTTTTTTCTAATTTTTTTTCTACAGACACATATGTTAAGTAATTGGGAACATACTATATTTATTTTACATTTAACCAAAAAGAAAAACTTGCTTTTATTGTTAGTTGGAATTTGCTTATAAATAGCAAAATGTGGTGTCTTTGCTAAAAAACTATTTTATTTTAATTCTGAAAGAATTATTATATTGTAATTCTAAAAATTATAATGGAACTTATTTTTAAATGTCATTCAATTACACTGAAATATTCACAAATTTAAACAAAAGTTCTTTTTTTTTTCAATTCTATTGCATCAAAAGTTTGTGATATTTAAAAGCCGTATGGGAATAATAGAAAAGAAACATAAAAAAAGTACTAAATATAATCATTGCATCAAATAATTAAAAATAGCAACTATCCTAAAGTGAAATATTAATTCACAGCCATGATGAAAAAGCCCGTAATGAAATTAACAAGTTTTTCTTATTTAATAGTTTTATACAACTATAGTTGTACATTAGAAAAATGCATTTAAGTCTAAACTTACTGGTTATAAAATCTAAATATGTAAATAAAGATTATAATTCAACAGGAGACTCACAATTAACCTGGTTTGTGATGAAAGGCCTCTCCCTGGGTAAGCGAATATGAATAATAAGTGAATAATGCTGGATAATCGAATTTATGCAAATTTTCATGAAATATTCTGGAAATAAGATAGAAAATGTCAAATTATTACGCAATAGAATATTATTTATTAAATTAACATTAACTAATAATCAAACTCTCTATTAACCTGATGTGTGATGAAATGCCTGTCTCCGGATAAAAATATGTGAACTATAAGTGAATATTGTTGGACAATCGAATGTATGCAAATTTTCATGAAATACATTGGGAAAAAGATAGGAAATTTCAAATTATTACGCAATAGAACATTTTTAATTAAATTAACATCAACTAATAATTAGTACATTAATAATAATTTATTAATGTGCAAAAGAAAGAGCGTTAAAAATATTTTTACTTGGATATACAATTACTACAATATAAAAATGTACTTTACCTCACTGTTTTGTGAAGAATGAAATGGTAGAAGTTCGTTTTTTGTTTTTCATTTTCTCTTCAACGATACTACGTAAATTTCTCAACATCAGTTTTTCACTAAGTGTGCTTTCATTTGTTTGCACCAAGTATTTAAGTAACGTTTCAATGTGTACTAATGCATCATCATGTCTTAATGTTTGACGAGTTACAAGATTTTATTCTTCACTTTCAGGATATTTTTGTGAAATCCCTTTACTTTTCAGAATGTTAAACATCACCTGACACAATATCATCGTCATTTAGGGCGTATTTAAATCCAAAATGCTTATTTTTAGATTTATTTTTAAATTCATTTTTGTTCTCAAATGTATCGAACTGGCAAATTCCCTAATTTGGAAGGTACACAATGCATCGTGCTTGTTAAGATTTCGATAAACGCAGAAATTTTTGTAGTAAAAGGCTGTGAAAGTGGGCATTTTGAGCTAAATTTCCCAAAGCGGGAGATCTAGGAATTGAAAAAGGCGTCATACTGAGAAAATATTTGTTTATAAATTGAATTCTAATCAATATAGTGAGAACTGAAATCACATGGCACCTTCAAATATCACTTTAACAAATTTCATATTTTTACTTTTAAAAGTGAATATGAACATGCATCAGAAAATTTGGAGCTGTTGAGTTTGGAAAATTATATTTTGGAAAACACTCTTAACATTCCGGAATTTTCCAATTTCGAGTCCATTGTTGCAATCCTTCTTCCTCCAAATTTTAAGATCAGTTTAACAATCATAAATCGTCTAACATTTCTCTCTGAAAACCAGTATTATCATCGTCTTCGAATAGGAATTTCGTTTTATTCATCCGATAAAATTGTCATTCATTATTTATTAATCGTGGTACTTTTTATAAATTTTCATGCAACAGCATCAAAATAAATTGCATTCAAAATTGAAAATTTTACCGTTCCAGTTAATCCGCAACTCATATAACCCGACAACAGTTATTAGAGAGTCTACTGTATATATATATATTATAAAAGCCATACGTACCTGTGCGTAACGCATACGTCATCTTGCGAATGGCAACACTTTCACATACAATTCGGTTTTGCAATTTTCGATACTGCAAATTTTGTACTTCTAAACATTGCACCTTTTTAGTTTTTACACCATCGTTCAGGGGAAAAAAGTACTTTTAAATGCAATTTGTTTGATAGCTGTATCTCAATTTTTTCTTGACATATTAAATTTTTATAGTTTTTAGTAAGAATTTTGTAATTGTGGCAACATAAATACGCAATTGTCTTTTAAAATTGATAAAAATTGAAATTTGCGCATGTAAAGTTTGAAAAGATGAAAATAATGACGGGTTTCGATTTCACGTGAAATTCTAAAATCGTATCAATTTGAAATATTTTTTTTTTCATAGGCATTTATACCAAACATAACAGCCTCTACTGAAGACTTCATCTTAATAAATTATCTGTACTATATTTCGCTCTATTATTATTTTTATTATTATTATTATTATTATTATTATTATTATTACTATTATTATTATTATATATTTTACCTTAGGTGATTAAAGTTTAATTTTAATAATTTGGACAACTTATTCTTTTTCCTGAAGGTTAGCTTTAAATAATATTTCTTTGAGAATTAGACTGACCATTATGAGATGCATTTTTTACTGTAGCAAATTTTCTAAGTTTATAAACAATGAAACAGTTCTTTCTTAAACATTTACTTTCGTCGAAATTCGACGGGTTCTACCTTGTAACTATAAAAACTGGCATGTATTAGAAAAATATTTCCTTTCTCTTGGAACACGTCATTAATCTATCACTGTGGCAAAAGCTTTGTAAAATATAAATGTTATAAGGAATTCAAATAATTTTGGAAAGTGTGTCGAAAATACAATTTTACGTCTGCTTGCGCGAAACGGACTAAAAATTATTTATGTACCATTATTTATTTTTACAGAAATAGAAATAGATAACTTTGTCTAGCTTTCTTTAAGCAAACATAGATACCACAGGATTGAAAAAATAAGACAATTTTAACGACCATCGTGTATCATAATTATTCCCTTTCGAAATCACCTTTGAATTTGTTAAATTCATAACGATATACTTAAATATCTACAAACAGAGAAATTCATTTGAATCTCAAACAAAATTATTGTACAGATAAATTAAAATTCCTAAAATCGTATAAGATAAATACAGATACATCTGACACTTAACATGTTTAGTTTTAAAAGCATAAATCTCATAGCAATAACTGAACAGACAAATGTAAGTAATGTCCTAAAATTACTGACATAAGCAAAATTTGAACAAAGGAATTATTTTTTATTACATGGGTAGCACTAAGAATCTATTTATATATTTAGCGAGATTTTCATACACGCATAACGAAAATATACGCTTCATAAATCTGTAGCGACACGCATATCGTATGTGAATTACATAGTATGGTAGATGAAAAGTTATATTAAAAATGTAGTACGAATATCAAAGCTCATACAAAAGCGAAAAGTGATTTCCTTGTATTTTATAACTTTTTCCGTGTTTTGAAAGAAATAAAATAGTTTTCGTAATTTATATACTTAAGTGCGTTACATGTGAACTTATAAATAATTAATGAAAAACGATCTGCAATTTCCACAACAAGATTCATAGAGTATAACCATAAAAAAAGAATTTATGATCTTAAACGAAAATCTTAAACGAAATAAAAAGTTTGCTATCTTTGAATACTTAGTAAAAGAATCCTGTGGGGAATCGGCATGTATAAAAAAAATGTTGTTCACGTAATTGAAAAACTGTGTGAGAGAAACTTTGAGAAGACATGATATTTATTGGTTCAAAAGCACAGAGAAAAAAATATTTAAAATATGGGATAATATTTCATATATGGATAATATACAATGGATACTATACTATGGATAATATACTATGGATAATATACTATGGGATAATATATTTTCTGTAACATATTAGCATGTCTTAATATTAAAAACAAGTAAGACAAATCATGCTAAGAAAATGCGAGAAAAAAACTTTTAAAATATGGGATAATATTTTATGTATGGATAATATATAATGTATAATATACTATGGATAATATATTATGGATAACATACTATGGATAATATACTATGGATAAAATACTCTGGGATAATATACTTTCTGTAATATATTATCATGTCTAAATAATAAAAACAAGTAAGACAAATCATGCGTTAAGCATAGATTTTGAAGCACTTTCCAACACTTCGTTAAATATTTAACAAAGCTTCGGCATTTAGGTAAATAAGGTTACTGTATAAAGCCAAATATGTATAACTATACTTTTGAACAGCCCCGTATTTGATCTGTCGGTTGATGTATTACATACTAGATAATGAGAAAATTTAGTTTAGTAAGAAAATGTCTAGCAGGTTGAAATTTCTCTTTCAGTAATTTATACTAATCGATGAAAATATAATTGAATATTTTTGTTCAGCCCTGTAGTTTAATCAGTACATGTATTACGCGTCAGTATTAAGCTAAAATTTATTTTAAACTAAAACGTTCTTAAAACTTCTAAAATCACATTATCAGAAATTATCATTCATAGGAGTCCATGTATTCAGTCTTTGCGTGGCCCTGCATATCATTTTATCTATATTCTGCAAGCATTTATTGGTAAATTGAACGCAGTTCAGCGTAAAAATGCATAACTTACTTAAAATCAATTTTTAAGCGATTTAAGCTCAAATTCAGTAATGTTTGCAACCTCTTTTGGGTAGCCCTGTATATCAACTATAGTATTTATAAACACCATATAATATGCATACATTTAGTGAAACTTAAACGCGAATATCATAATTAAAATGCACTTCAATCATCCATCAGACACTATCGCATGCACGTACTTGTACAGTACTTCGAAATGAATATACTATTTGAAATCTTTTGTGTATCCCTGTAAATTCTATGTACTTTATATTTTGCATGATTGTATCGTATAATTTATACTAAGCTTCAGCTATATACATATATATATATACATATATATATATGAATTTTCAAATATATAAAAGTGTGTTATATAGTTAAAATATGTCGCACACAATTCTCCATTTGACAATTATGCAATGGAATTATTTGCGTGGCCTTGTAAATGAATAAGCGTTGTTTTTTTTACCGCATTTTTTATAGAATGCATATTTTAATGTAACTCGAAAATGCATGTAAATTTTAATATGTTTGACAGGGTGTAACATCTTTAAAATTCATTTGAAACGAATTTTTCCCATTGGCAGTAATGTAACGGTAATTTTTTGACTATCCCTGTAAATAAACTATTTATGGTAGAAATTTAATTTTCAATAGGTTTTGAGCTAGGGTAAATGTCAATAACATCGAAAAATTTCATGGCGATCCGAGTATATTTACGAAAGTTAAAGCGCGGACAGGCGAACAGACAAACCGAATACATAACCACTTTTCAACATTGTTGGAAAGTGCTAAAAAAACGGTGTTAGCACATCCTATAACCTTGTCTGTTGCTGTCGCCCGCAACAGCCAAGGTTATGGAAAACGGTAACAAACATTTAATATTTGAACTTCCTAAATACTCTTGAAACAAACTCTCAATATTCGATGACGATGCTACCGTTGTAGGAACAGCATTAAAAAAAGGAATCGTTTAAAAAACACAATTTTTACCGAAAAGTTCATAATATAAAATGTAATATAATTTTTTTTTTCAGAATGATAGATATAAATATAAATATTCTATTTTTTACAAACTTATTGAAAA
Source organism: Maratus speculifer (assembly GCA_964019185.1). Taxonomy (NCBI): domain Eukaryota; kingdom Metazoa; phylum Arthropoda; class Arachnida; order Araneae; family Salticidae; genus Maratus; species Maratus speculifer. The sequence continues at coordinate 264,069,386 of OZ025291.1, read as the reverse complement.
AAAAACTTTTTAACAAAATCAAGTAAAATTAACATAATGAAAGAAGGGAATTCTTAGTTTTTTACAAGTACAATGAATATTTAAAAGCAACTGACCATCTAACGATACATTCTTAATTCAAATAAATAGGGTAAATGCACGAGTTGTGGGCCATGTACCAATAGTGGTCCATTAGTTTTCAAAGGTCAAAAAACAAGTTTTTTAGTCACCCCTGTCAGATAACAAACTAACTGCTGATTGACTGGAGCCCTTATCTGTTATCAGGAAAAGGGACAACTTCATTATTCTCATAGTCATTGAGCTGGAACGGTGTTTTTCAGACTGTACAAAAAAAAAAAAAAAAACTAAATAGAAGCTAAAATTATTTTACGTAATCATCAAAACTTCTAAATATGGTTTCATTATTGTGTATATTTAAGTGTAGAACCGTAAAACAAATTATAACTTCTGTACAGTATGTATCAAACCGAAGGATGGAGAGGCCCACTTCTAAAGGGCCCGTGCTGGAGCATCAGAAATTTACTTGGCAAACTACTGGAGCATAGAGGAAGGTTACATTTTTTTATTTTTCATTTTTTCTAGAGAATATATTTTAAAATTTTTAATGTTTGTTCTGATACATAAAGTTAAGGATTAGGCTAAAAAATATATATTTTTGAAATTCCCTATTACTTTAATAATAATTAGATAAATGTCCTTAAGTGGCCCACTACTGGTACATTTACCTTATATTCATTTAACCTCGCACATACCTAAAAACATTACCATTTTCATTATGCAGCATGGTTTTGGCAAATATGATATGTATCTCTTATCAAGAGCAGTCCAGTGAATGGAATAATTTTTATCTTGTCCATGCCAGAAGGATGCATTTGGCAAAAATTTAGAATTTGTTCAAATAAAAAAAATCAATCAAGCTATTAATATATATATATATAAATATATAAAGCTATTAAGTAAAAATTTACGTTCATTTTTACGGAACACTTAAAGATATTAATATAAAAAAAGTTGCGGAGTGTTATGCAGATAAAATTAATTATTTTAATCTCATTAAGTTGCAAAATATGGCAATGCAATATTTTAAAACACTTTATTATTTACGTAGGGTACACGCCATAGAATATGAAATTTTAGCTGTAAATTTGTTTATATTATTTTATCCATTATTAGATCGATATATCCATTTCAAATATTTTTTTTCATGGGAATAGAAAAACACAAAGTGAAATGAATGGTTAAAACATTAGAAGGATTTCTTTGGAATTTTCACACAAAGACAGAATTGTCGGTTTGTGGTAGCATTCCCGTCTTTTCGACTGCAAGCTCACTTTCATTAAGAAAGGAACACGTTCGTTGTTAGTAAGTAAAATGAAATCAGTTAAATTGTTCGAGAAAACAGATGATTTATGGACCATACGAATAATAGACATAATAATTATAAATTAAGTTTAAGGGAAGTTCATATTGCTATTTATGAAAAGCACTGTATGTCAGCTCGTTAAATTATGGATGGAATATGTTATACGAAAAGTCAGAGCCACTGAGATCCAATTAAGGTTTAAACCTTTGCACACGAGAGGTCACACTGGCCATGGCCCACGAGATCTATACGCCCGTCTATTTGAGATTAATGCATGAAGTCTCCCGCCAGAGGACTTTTATACCTTGCCCAAGCTAATCTGGCCAATCTTGCAAACCCTGAACCAAAACAATGACCACGTGTGCAAACACGTGCACAGAACAGAAATCAGCTTATTAAATGCTTATTTGGACAGGGTTTGCGTCACGTGGATTCACACGTGGTCCAATGAAATGGTTCAGGGTTTGAAGCTGAATCCGACTTCTCTTTTTCGGCGGTTTTTAGCCAAATGGCTCGGCTGGTAGTATATAGTCGGCAATGCTCTGACTCACCACTAGTGTTCTCAGGTTTCCTCGTATATCGGGTTGCCAAATTCTTTGGACAATACTAATATCTTACAGTTTATATCGCTTTATTTTATCACATGTTATTCGGCTATTAGATAAGGCGAATAAAATTATTTTAAAATACTGATGTCCAGAACATTTGGAGTACCCATTTACAAGGACATTAATGATAATTAAGAGTCATGTTTCGAGTGCAAATGGTTAATAAAATGCCTTAATATCAATTTAAAAGTTACATTTGGCTATTTCTATGGGTAATTGTCGTGTACGTCACTTATCTCAAAATTGCTATGTTTGATGTCCAACGTCATTTTCGAAAAGGTTACACATAATTATTCAATTAATGAAATATCTCTATATAATGCAAATCGCATTATTTTCCTTCTAAAATTTAACTTGTAATTAAAAATCATACGACTTATACTCCGAGTTCTTATAGAAATACTCCTTTATGATGTTCATTTATAAAAATAAAATATATGCATCAATACTTCATTTAAAATGCAACAGGATAAAAAATACATAATTGCGCATTAAAGTACATTATAAGTACATTATTATTTTCACGCATTAAAAAATCCATTTTTTGGCAATTTCTTATTTTCTTTCAACAAATTTGACCATAAATGAAGATACAATAAAGTCATGCTAATTCGTATACCATATAACAAAATGGAAGATTACAACAATCCGGAATTATTTCTTGTTATATTAATTGTACCAATGATGATACTCATATAGATCGATTTTTATATACATGCAGGCCTCTTATTAATGAGATAATAAACATACTTTTTCTAAATAATTTGAATGCCGTGGTTAGATAATAGTAGCGTAAAATGTATTTAAAGTATTTATTATTAAGTATTTATTATTATTATTAAAAGTTATTATTATGAAGTTGACTCATTTTTCAATTGTATATAAAAATATATATATTGTATATATATACATAAGTTGTAACTAAACCAAACTTTTTCTAGAAAAACGTCATTACCCAAACTTTCATGCAATGGTAACACAAAATTTTCATGTAACATAATTTTTTGCACGACTTTTTGCTGTTACAGTTACATACAATTTCTAAAAAAAGATTTGTAATTTTATAGATATTTTTTTAAAGTGTACTTCGTTTGATGTAAATCAGCTGTTCTCAACACGTTTCTTTCACGTATCCCTTTCCTAGTTTTTTTCATTACTAAACACTTTCATTTTTTATAAACACGCACCTTCCCTTCCATACACTCGGCTAGATAATTAGTAATGTTTTTATAACAAACATTTAATAAATCGATACAAATTGTCATTCCTAACAGTTCTTTGAGTTTTTTGTTAAAACATTTTGGTGACTTCAGGCATTATCAATATTATTTTCTTGTATCTCCAACAGGCTTACTCCGTACTACAGGTTGGGAATAGCAAAGAAAATTTGCAACTTCATTTAGAAATATATCAAATTATAAACATCTGTTAAAATGTTGATGGAATAAACAATACTTTAATATAAGTACAATTTAGAAATCTAGTTCTAAAAAAGTATTACAGTAGTAGAAAAAAAGGTACACATTCATTACTACCTCCTAAACAAATTATTGCAGAAGAAAATTACTGGTATCGTATGATTGGAAATAAAGTCAAATTTTCTATGGTCTCTATAAAAGTTGCTTAAAAAGAACCCTAACTTTATTTTTACTTTCTTCTATCTTGACCAGAAAAAAATATTGGATTCGAAGAAATTTTAGTCTTTTGGTTTTCAACGATTTAGGGGGTCGAAGATACCCAAAAAAATATTTTTACAAAATGTATGTGTGTGGGTCTGTGATACTGTCTATATGTATGCAACGAATCGATTTAGCAAGGAATTTAATAAAAATTTATGATCAGTTAGTTCTTGACATACATTGTTTTTTGTGAAAATTGCTCTGCAGGTGGTGTTGCTATGCAGAATTTTTCGCGATTACAGCAATAGCTGTATCTCAAGAACTACAGCACGGATTTTCATGAAAACTAGAGATTCACTTAGTCCATGACATGAATTGACATTTTCTACATTTTTCAACATATCACTTAACAGGTGGTGCTGCTCTGCAGCTTTTATCCCGATTTTCTCAATGGCTCTATTTCAAGAACTAATGCAAGGATATTTATCAATCTTCAGATTCAGTTAGCCCATGACATAGATTAACATTTTTAACATTTTGATGTAAATCGCTCAACCGGTGACGCTGCTATACAATTTTCTTTACGATTTCCATAAGAGGTCAATCTTGGAACTAATGCGCGGAATTTAATCAAATTTCTGATTCAGTTAGTCCTTGACATCAATTGACATTTAACATCAATTGACATTGTCTATCAATTGACTAGTTTTCAATGGCATTACCCAGTTTCAACAAGATATAAATCATCGGTTCAAACTACGCCTAGACACCAAATTTCAAGCCATTTTACTTACATATTTTCGATTAATAACCATTAAAAATTTACTGCTTCTAATGTTAAATTGTATTTCCATAGTTTTATCAATATCTCCCGACATTATTCTCTTAATATGCTAATTTTCTATGTAGCAATAATACTAAAATACCCAAACGTAAATACGTTGAATTTCCAATATTTGAAATTTTATGATATGGATTCCGAAAAATTCCTTTTGGTTCACCGATAATCCAAAGCAAAGTTATATCCAAAAATATAAATCGGAAATGAACATTCTGTAACCGCATGTAACCGTTTGAATAGCCAAAAAGGAAAGCAATGCATTTTAATGCACAAACAAATAATACATAAATTATAAAAAATACATAAACACCTACAAAAACACCTAAAATCATGACAAATTTTAATGTTATTCTGCCAAACATTCTGCCTAATTCTATGTGCTGTATCAAAATTTTATTTTGCGTTTTTTTTTTTTTTTTTTTTTTTTTTTTGTGTTTGTTTATTAGAAACATCGTTTCTCGAAAAATTGTAAATATACTAAAATAAAATTTTGTAAAAAAGGTTCTGGTTATCTATTGGTATGTTATGAAGCAAGATATAGCTTGTAAGTCGGTATATATTAGTTTACGAGCTATTTTTGTTGAAAAATATACAATTTTTTAAGATAAAGTCATGTTTTTTATGCAAAATTATGAAGTATAATTGGGAGATAAAATAAATCTTTTGCTTCATAACACAGGTAATTCGATTGCTAATATTTTGTTCAGCAAAAAAGCAAAATGGAAGAAATAAATTTTATTAAAGATTGTCTGGCAAAAACACAAATTTTTATTAACACGTTCGCTGCCGCTGTCGTGAATATGTGATGATAGTTAATGCCGCACTGTAGAAGTGGGTTTTTCCCAGAATCTTATTTACTTTTTATAACAAAGAATCAGTCAAAGTTTTTCCCGTTCCAGCGCGTGACTGGCTATTGGACATCACGCCACATGACGCGCTGGCATTTGAGTGACCCCTTAATGTTGGCGCCTCATCACGCGCTGGCGCGTCTGTGGCAGCGAACGTGTTAAATTTGACTAAACATATTCAAAGTTTAAAAATTTTATTACAAGTCCATCAAACATTTATATGATTTCACAGTTTTCTTACCTGTTTTAACTAACATATATTTTTGATAAAAATTCATATGCATATTTCAAAGTTCCCCGAAGGTAGGCACATACTTTAGGTGTTTTATATGTTTTATTGCTGGAATTTCACAGATCTTCGGGATATTTTGGCAATTTTTATTATTGCATACAAAATGTTCCACGGTCTTTTCAACTCCTATACAATTGCATGAGATACAAAAAATATTTAGCAATTAATCACCTTTAACCGCCTAATTAGAAAAGGTCTTAATATTAATGTAATAATTAATATTACAATTCATTTACAAAAAAAAATATTATAATTCGGCACTTAAATCGGATATACACCTTTATGTAGAATTTATATTATTCCAGTTTACGAAGTAGCAGGTTAATAATAAATTACAAAATTCCATCTTTGCATATAAAAATCAGATTGAGGTATAATTAAAATAGTGTAAAAATAAACAAGTACTGAAACAATTACCTAGCGAGGATCGGTATACCAGGTATTATCTATAAAGTTACAAACTTGGAACAGCCACCGTTTACGGCTGTTATCTTACATTAAATCTATCTGTATTATAAAAGCCAAATGTATCTATGCGTGACGCATACGTCATTTTTCGAATGGCAACAGTTTAACATGCAATCGGTTTTGCAATTTTCGGAATTAACAATTTTATGCTTCTAACCATCCCACATTTTCAATTTTTACACCATCGTATAGAGAAAAAGTGTACTTATAAATGCAGTTTGTTTGAAAGCTGTATCTCAATTTATTCTTTACATATTAATTTTTTCATAGTTTTTAGTACGAATTTTGTAATTGTGGACACAAAAATATGCCCTTTTCTGTCAAAATTAACAAAAATTGAAATGTGCGCATGCAAATTCTGAGAAGATGAAAGTTTTAATGGGTTTAGAATTCACATAAAATTCTAAGATCGTATAAATTTGAAATATCTATTTATATATATATATATTCATACGCATTTATAGAGCCTCAATTGATAACTTTATCTTAATATCTGATCTTTTTTATATTTTGCTTTATAATATTTTTATATATGCTAATTTTAATTTCAATGATTTGGAGTTTTATAGTAATAGTACTTTTTTATTAACTTTAGTTTTAAATTATATTTGTTTTAGAGTTAAACTGACCATTGTAAGATGCATTTTTTACTGTAGCTAATTTTGTAGGTTTATTATAAATCAATGAAACACTTCCTTCTTAAACATTTACTTTCATCGAAATTCCACGGGTTCCACCTTGTACTAATAAAAAAAAAATCGCTCTGCCCGTTTGTCTCTCTCTAAGTGCGTGTGTGATGGCTAGATAAATCTATGAGATTTGCGAGGCTAAAAATGTTTATGACACTAGCAAAAAAGCGTCTCCTGATGCACTTGACATTCGGAATTTTATAAATTCTGAGAATTACTTGAGAAATTAATAAGCAACCGAAACTCACTCGCATCAATAATCTTATTAAATGGCGCAATTAATAAAAGTATTTCCTCAAAAAATTGATTTATATAATATACATATATATATATATATTTTTTTTTTTCCTTGGAAAGAGAAATTGAAATATCGGCCATGGATGCAGGTGTTCATTGCAAGACAAAGCGGGATCTTTGATTAATTGGCATTTTCGAACGAATATTAAGATTTTAAAATCTTAAAGTATTAAATTTATAATTTAAATTTTGAGCACGCAGATTTTCTCTGATTTCAGATAGGTAAATTTCTTCACTCTAGCTCAATTGCAAATTTGATATTAATTATTATTTGATAATTGGTTAATTTATACTCTCCAAAACCACAGACGATTTTAGGTAGGTAACGTATGAAATACTAGCTATATATACCTACGCTCCTATGCTGGAATTTCTCAAAAGAATTTGCAGATCTACACCGATCTTGGCCCATAGACCCCAAAACTGCCATTGGTAAAAAAGTATACACACATATATATATATATATACATATATATATAAATATATATATATATATACATATGTTTGCTAACAGTATGTAGATTATTGCCACCGTAGGCGCCATTGCAGCACTTATCAATTGCAACAAACATATATATACAATCCCAATTTCATGAAAATATTTATTAAGCACCAGGTGCATAATGTATAAACATTATTAAAAACAGTGAACATTAAAATAACAATTTTGAACAATATAAAAAATCACCCGCAGAACCAAATAATATATATATATATATATATATATATATATATATATATATATATATATATATATATATATATATATATATATATATATACATATATATATATATGTCAAGTTCTTTAATAGAAAGACCAAGAGGGGTGAAGTACGGGGGGTGTTTGGGAAAACAGAAAAAAACATATTATCTTAATTAAAATAGATTTCGAATCAATTTATATTACTTCTAAAAGATGGGTCAAAAATTATTTTTGATAAAATTAAAAATAGTCTCAAGGGGTACAAAAAATAGGGTTTTGGGGAGAAAAAAATTCAACCAAACTTCATCAAATTTCAAGATATGAAATCGAATTAATTTTTTTTATAAATGTTCTTCATTTTATCTAAAACGTTTGTATTTACCAGTTTTTGATAGGAGCAACTCTTATTGCAAAAAATAATTAAAAACAAAAAGTCCTTCCGGCTATGCCGGGAGGAAGAGTTAGCTTTCGTATACTTATTTATATATTAATTATTTTAAATTAAGTTATATTATTTAAACATACGAAGCTCAAATTAGTGAAACCCGATTTTATAAGATTGAATGCTAGTTTTTGTCAATACTTATTATTAATAGGATTTTTAGAAATTATAATAGTCATATTTTATTCAACCTGGTTTTATTTTCAGCGATTTAGAGAGTCGCCAAATTCCATGATATCTTGAAGTGTATGCCATTTAAAACAACATGATGGATAAAACAAACCAATGAGCTTGGTCAAAATCTTAATTCATGTGGACATGTACTCTCATATCGAAATCGATTAATATATACGAGTGTTGTCGTGGGCAAATTGATTTTTTTTTAAATGTCATCCACATTAGAAATTGAAACTGCTATATTCCAGGCGTTTTTGAGATAAAGACAAAGCAAAAAATATTCCGTAATTCATTATTAATATAAATACATTCGAAAGAATCTTTTTTCAATTTCTATTTTTTTATTTGTGCATCATTATAAATTTAAAAGATTTTGGCAGACTTAAATAGCCACCATTTTGAAACAAGATGGCGGATGAAGTTGGCTAGTGAACTCTGTCAAGACATTGGTATATACTATGCATACACGGAGTTATATCCAAATCAATTTATAAATATGCGTATTATCGCGTGACAAATTTCAGACCGTTTCAAAATGTCAACCACACTGGAAATTGAAAGCGCTATAAATCAACCATTTTTCAAGATATAGATGAAAAAAAAATTCCCTGGAATATTTGTATCAAAGTCAAATACACAAAAGAAATTTTATTTTCAATTTCTCACCTTTTTGTACCTAATTTTAAATTTTAAATTAAAAAAAATTAAATAGCCGCCATTTTGAAACAAGATGGCGGATGATGCTGGCCAACGAACACGGTCGAGACATTTGTATGTACTATGTACATACCAAGTTTCATTCAAATCGGTTCGTAAATACGTGAGTTACAGCAGGACAAAAATCAGATCGTTTCAAAATGTCAGCTATAAGAAAAATTCAAAGTGCATTCATTATTAAGATAAATTCATCATTCTCAATCATTTTTTTAAGATATAAACAAAATAAAATGTGTTCTGGAATCATTGTTTTAAGTTCTAATACATAAAAGAAAAATATTTTCCAACTTTTAATTTCTTCGCATTTAATTTAAAAATTTTTAAATTTTTATACATTTTAAATGGCCGCCATTTTGAAATAAGACGGCGGATGATGCTGTCTAAAGAACTCTTTCGAGACATTGGTATGTACTATGAACATACCAAGTTTCATTTAAATCGGTTCATAATACGATAGTTTTCGCATAACAAAAAACATATATATATATATATATATGTGTGTGTGTGTATATACACTATATTGCCATTGATTATGGGACACTTGCGATTTTAGACATTTTACTAAATATCTAGAAAAATACATGAGGAATCATCTCGAAACTCTTAGTGTATAAATATAATAGTATAAGTCATACATCTCCGTGAAGATTTTTTCCCGAAACTCCAAAGGGGGCCGTCAACAAATTAAAAAATAATGAATATCTGTTGAATAACCCTGTCAAAACTAATGTAACAAAAGAGCTCAAATTCTAGATTGTAATTGAATGCCTTATTGTAATAATCCTTGTTCATATGCAAATAGCATGCATACTCGCAGAGTAATTAAGGTTTTTATAAAAATGATCCCAAATTTTTCCAAGTTTTTCCCTTATAATTTTCAGAGTTCTTAATATAAAATATTATTTTTTTCAGAAAATATGACAAACAACATTACACACAGTACCCTGTAATCAGAATTAAAAAATAATGAAAATTGTATAAAAAATGAGTTGGTTTACTAAATAATTTTATACTGCGCATGCGTCAACGATATCAAAATTTCATTTGCATATTATGTTACCTAAATGTATAGAGCAACTTTTGTGAAATTCACAAAATCATAACTTGAAAATTCTGACAATAATCGTCAAGTGAATAAGTCGAAAATCCGTTATTCTCAAAATGAATCAAAAACAAGAGGGGTTGTATCCATATATTCATTAATTAGTGTCAATATAGAATACACAATATGGGATGTACTACTGCATTTGGATAAAATCCCACATTTTTTTTTTGCTTCATTTTGGAAACAACGGATTTTGTCCTTTTTCTATAGACGATTACTTTCAGAATTTTCAAGCTATGATTTTGAGACTTTTACAAAAGTTGCTCTATACATTTAGCTAACATAATATGCAAATGAAATTTTGATATCTTTAACGCATGCGCAGTGGAAAATTATTTAGTAAACCTACTCATTTTTCATACAATTTTTATTATTTTTTAATTCTGATTACAGGGTACTGTGTGCAATATTGTTTGTCATATTTTCTGAAGAAAATATTATTTTATATTAAGAACTCTGAAAATTATAATGGAAAAACTTGGAAAAATTTGGGACCATTTTTATAAAAACCTTAATTACTCTGCGAGTGCGCATGCTATTTGCATAAAAATGAACACAGTGTATTACAATAAGACATTCAATCAAAATCTAGAGTTTGAACGCTTTTGCTACATCAGTTTTGACAGGGTTATTCAAAAGATATTCATTCTTTTTTAATTTGTTGACGGTCCCCTATAGCGTTTCGGTAAAAAATCTTCACGGAGATGTATGACGTATACTAGTATATTTATACACTAAGAGTTTCGAGATGATTCCTCATGTATTTTTCTAGATATTTAGTAAAATGTCTAAAATCGCAAATGTCCCATAATCAATGGCAATATAGTGTATATATATATATCTGATTTTTGTTATGTATATATATATATATATGTCAACATTTGAACGGAGGGTGGTTTTAGGGTCTGGGGGTCATGATCGGTGAAAATATACCAAAATTTTCTGGAAGTGCTTTCCTCCGGACGGCTGCAATAAGTAGCTTTTTACATTTTGTAATGAAAGCTACCAAAACTTAAAAAGGGGGTGTAAAAAAATCTATAAATTTGTCAATTCTTAATATATAAAATCCGATTAAATTTATTTTACATCTTCTTAATATTAGCTACAACTTTTGGGCTGAGAAAATTCTTATGGGACCAATGCTTATAGCAAAAATAAATTAAACAAAAAATAGCAGTTGAAGAAAAATTCTCAAATCCAGACTGCTTATATTCTGACTCATTTTTAAATTCATTTTTGATTTTAAACGCATCCAAATGACACGTTCTCTTATTAGAGAACTGACTATATAATGTGGCGTATTTTTATTTTTATTTATTTATTTATTTTGATAAAGGCAGAATGTTTTTCAAAAATACTTTGAAATTGCGCATTTTGAACAGAATTTCCCGAAGCGATCGTGATGGAAAAATTGAGGAAGTACTCGAATTGCTTATTTTTTTGCTCATTTCTAAATTCAATTTTGCTCTTAAACGCAATCAATGGACAGTTTCTGTTATTTAGGAACTATATATTGTGCCATATTGGTCCATTTTTTCATACAGTCTGAGTATCTTACACAAAAATGCTACTGAAATGTGCATTTTGAACAGAATTTATCGACGCGAACATGATTGCAGAATTGAGGATTACTTCAAATAGCAAACTACTTTTTTTCTTACTCATTTAAACTAACCTTACTCATTTAAACTATAGTTTGCTATTAAACGCATTCAATTGAGAGTTTCTCTCTTTTAGGAGCTATATAATGTGCCACATTTTTCATTTTTTCAGGAAGTGAGAATATATTTAAAAAATTCAGTCAGAGTGGGTATTTTGAGCAGAAATTTGCTTATTTGTTGTTGAAATTGACAAATCTACCGCCGCCTATCGGCCCAGCTGACTGGGATTTGTATAGTAGGATGCTTTTTAACGCTATAATTTCTTTTAAATACATCATTTAGATATTTTAAAGTTCCGCATCTAGGCCTTTTCTTATACGCTTTTTAATAATATAAAAATTTTATAAAAAACTATTCGCTTTTTTTTCAATTAGATTTTTATAAAGAAAAAGAAATATATTATTGAAACCCTAATTTATTAGATTAATGGAAACTAATGAATTTATCGATTTTCAACTTTCAGATAAATTATAACACATGATAAAGGTTTCAAATTTCAAAAAAGAGTTTCAAATAAACAATTAATATTTTCATAAGAAAGATTTTCAGCCTCCATTCCCTCCTATCAAAATTGTGGAGGGAGAAGTGGGGGAATATTTTTTTTTTTAAGTGGAAGTGGTAGAATATTTTTTAAAACGTACCGTATTAGATGTTGATTTTTTAACAGAGCTCGGGGATAAATGTTGCTCGTTTAATATAAAAATTAATAAAAGTACTTACCGTAATTTTCGAATAGTAATTTCATTAATTATCTTAAAATTTTGTCCTTCATCCTCTTGACTAATATATCTCTGAGCAGGTTATTTGAAGGTGAATCGTTCAGAAACAGTTTTTAACAGAGTTCGCTTATGGAACTTTTTTTGGCAATAGCACGCTTGTTAAATGGTGCCGTAGGCACTGGGATTCGGTTTGATGTTCTTTCAGTTCCATATGGGATGCTTTTCATGAGATTTTGCAGTACAGATTTCAGGTTCATGAAAGAATATAATTACGGGGAGTTAATAAATAAAATATTACAATGTATATCTTGAATAAAAAACAAAATATTAAAATATAAGGAAAAATTATCTTAAAGTTAAAAACATATATTTAAATTTGTAACGTTACATGCATGCTGAGCGTCATTTGTAACGTTTGGTTGGTCGTGATGGAGGTTAAATGTAGACATACTCAGTAATTTAGGATAAAATAACAAAGTTTATTAAAGTGATAATGGCTGAAGGGAAGTTGAGCAAGTCTTAAATTTACACAACTGAAAACACTATGAACAGCTAAATCATACTCACAGGCTTCGGCCTAGCTCAGTCGGGGCACCTATTAATACCTTCCGCTATCTCTTGGCTGATCTGCTAGATAAAGCTTAATTAAACAGCCCGTGGCTGTGGGTAATCCTTTATTCACAAACAATCCAAATGACACTAAGAGGTTTCTTACCCCGGCCAACTCTCAAGTCAACTGTCGGAACTCCTTTCCACTCACTGGAGGCTTCGTTGCTACTTTTCAATTCGCTAGCACTTCGCTGAACAATAATTAACTTCGCTATCTAATGGCAGAGAACCTCACTCGCTGGCTGCTGGCTAATGCCAGAGACACACTCCATTCACTCAAACCCAAGCTTTTATATGCTGCAAACTGAGATACTTCACATTAACATATTACTAATAACCGCAAGCTAACTGTAAAATCCGAAAGAGCACACACACTCTAGAAAGTTAAAGTAAAAGAGAGGATAGATGTCGCTTTTACGCTTACACATGTTAACTTATTGACGTCACGATCTCAGAAACACTATAGTGCCTTTATGGAAAGGTCACTCCCTCACAACCCCCTCTCGGATTTTACAGAGAAAAAGGGCTGGGCCAAATGCATGCCCAGAACTTTTTCTTGTTATAAATTTCGAGCCGTAATAAACACAGTGATGGGTGAAATTTAGCGCCGAAACATAACTTTTAAAATGTTAACTTTAACCCATCACAACCAAAAAACCTCAGTTTGCCTCAAATATTCACATATTCAATCCAATCATTCTTCTATCTTACAAATAGCCTCCGTAAAACTTCCAAAAACTCGTAAAGCTCTCAAAACTAATTACTTCTTCTTTCAAAACAGCCCACTCCACTGGGAGTGCTAAAATTTCTCAAAACACTAAACTTCCGAAATTTTCCTCAATATTGCAGTACAACTATAACATTACCAAAAATTTCTCCCATAAAACTTTCCTAATACTAGAATTCGCACCAAGTCCAAAAAACCCAATGCGCAAAAATTTTCCTCATCCAAATACCGAACTCATCTAAAATTAGATTTTACTTCATACTCAAAATAACTCTGCTATTACGTAATACCTACATACCCATTAGCCAATGAACTAACTCCCAAAATTCTTCAGAACTTAACTCCACTTTAACAATAATTGGGGCACATACGTACAGCGTCATATCGCTGTGCCTTTGCAACAATCAAAAAAAATATATCAAAAATTTAGAAAATGACGTCATCATGCTCTTCATCTGTATTAACTAAAAGAAAAATAGCAGAATCAATACATAACACAGGTATACTTCCCTGCAAGAAAATCACATTAACATTCAATTTTAATACAATACAATTTCAAATTCAAACGCAGCTTAAAAATTCGCAACTTGCGGAAACCATTCCCAACTAAAGTACAAACGCAACACATAAAACACGAATGATAAGGAGAAAGTTAATTCATTAAATGTTAGTATAAGAGATAGAAACGCGTGTCAAGGACTTCTTGACCGCAAAACACGTGCGCGCCTGAACCGCGGCGCGTGTAGAAAATAACCCAAATTACTATCTGTACTTTCTGAAAATTTAAACATACATTAACATACATTTTATAACACATGAACAATATAACAATATAGTAACATTTTTAACAAATAACACAACAATTTAACAATAGATCCAGAATTTTTAAAAGCAGTTAAGACCAAAATCTCAAACATACATAAAACTAACAATTTTGCAAACAAATTTTGAACACAATTAAGCACCAATCGTGAGTCCGTCAAAAAATTCCAAAAATGGCCAAAAATACAAAACAGTCTTTCAGCTTTCTATTCCTTCATATTGCTACCACATATATGCACTCTAATAGAAATTTAATAAAGAACATTATCACCCAATCATAGAGATGATTTGCTGCTGGCTGGCTTCATACTACAGGATGGTTTTCTCCTCTTGTCCCAGAAACCTTGTACGAAGGATCTTTCGTCATCAGAACTGTACGGTGACGCCACAGTTGACTGTCGTGCCTGCAGCCTGGTTCTGAATGGATGCCGTGGGATACTTGTAGGTTCCGCTCGACGACTCTGCTCTGGCCGGTTCGCTGGGGTCACTCCATGGCGAGATTCACACTGTTGATGCCGGTAATCTGAGAGTTGTCTCCTCTTTCTAGACGCACCCGAGGTTACTGAAGATCCCAGGCCACGTTTCTTACCGGATCTATGTTGTTTCTTATTAGGCAAGAATTCGGAATTTAAAGTTCTTTTAACAGTTTGCCGAGTGTCCATCTGAAATCTTTTCCGGGGATTAAGTACCGAAGATGGTGAACTATTAGATAATGTATGTTTGTAAGGTTGCTGTCTCATAAGTGGAGGAACGGGATAGTTTATAATCTTTTTCCTTTTATGGCACACAGAATCTGATGTATTTGACACAGCTCTCTTATTCTTGTTATCATACTTTGCTCTCGGATTACTAGGCTTTCGACTCTCAATAACAGTTTTTGGAGCTGTTTGACCAACTTTTCTTCTTGAATATTGATGAAAAGAATTAGATGAAGAAGTGCTGGACTCGGGACACTCATAGGATCGGGAATTTCGCGAAACACCACTCGACACATGAGAACCTTCACTACCATTTTCTCTAAACTTATAAACTCTAACCTGATCCAAATTAACCGTCATTCTTTCACCATTGACATCAACAACCAAATTATTATTTCGAACTTCTAAAACCTCGAACGGACCTACAAACTTCGGACTAAACTTAGCTACTCTCTTTTGACGACTTGAACTTAACCAATGCTTTTCTACTAACACAAAATCTCCAACTTTCACTTCTAACTCCCTCCTACTCATATTACAATACTGAGCCTGCTTTTCTTGCGCTTTTCCCATCTGAACTTGAGCTTCTTTAACCAACCTCTCAATATCCTGACACATGTACTGACTTTCCGCATGTGACACCATAACTAGCCTTTGGAATGGAGTAATGACTTTTCTACCCAAAAACAATTCAGCTGGCGTTTTCCCCGTTGACTCATGAACTGCTGTACGAAGTGCGTACGCAAAATGCTGAAGAAACTGGTCCCAATTTGCATGATGAGAACCAACATATGAAGAAATCATTTGAATTAATGTACGATTTACACGTTCAGCCATATTAGACTGAGGACGATACGGAACAGTAAAAGAATGATCGATCTCAGGCTTCTCACACAGGGCCTTAAATATATCAGAAATAAAACAAGGGCCATGATCGCTCACTACCCTAATTGGTGCACCATATTTAGAAATATAATTCTCAAAAAATGCATCGGCAACTGCAGGTGCAGAAGCCTTCCTGAGGGGGACTAACTCTACCCATTTACTAAAATAATCAACTATAACTAGTACAAATCTATATCTTTTAGGATTAGACAATGGATAAGGACCGATTAAATCTACACCTACACATTCATTAGGAAAATTTACTTTAATAGGAATTAATTTGCCAGCTGGACTTACATTTTTATAATTATAACGTTGGCATGTGCTACAGCTGGAGACATAAGCGCGCACTGCTTCCATCATTTTAGGGAAGTAGCAGGATTCACAAATTCGATCATAAGTTTTCCTGATTCCTAAGTGACCTGCTAATGGATTATCGTGAAATTCTTTCAAGATGGCCTTACGAAGACTAGCCGGAATAAAAAGTCTTAATTCTCCACGTGAATTTACAATTTTAGAATAAAAAAGAAGACTATCGATAAGCTTAAAAGATTGGGACCATTTCTCAAACATAGGCACATCTGCGCTCGGGACATCATCAGGATTTTCCAAGTTACGATACAAACTACCAAACTCTTCATCTTGCTTCTGTTCCCTTATCAACTGCTCTCGCGACCTTAACACCAATGAAGACAATGCACAACACTTAACTTCCTCCGTGACCTCTAAACCACCATGCGGGTTTCGTGACAAAGCGTCCGCTACCGCATTCTCCTTGCCAGCTCTATGTTCTATAACCACATTATACTCTGCTAACTTCAAACACCATCTGACCATACGAGACGACAAACCCTTTCCATTAGTTAACTTTGTCAAAGCTGAATGATCCGTAATGACTTTAACCGGTATATTAGTGAAAAAAACAACGAAATTTATTCAAAGCCCAAATTACTGCAAGACACTCCCTTTCAGTAATCGAATAGTTCCTTTCGGCTGCATTTAAAATTCTCGACGCAAAAGCTATAGTTCGACCTTTTTGTGCTAACATCGCTCCAATCCCCACTGCACTCGCATCACAATACACTTCGAACTGAGACGAATAATCGGGATGAGCCAAAACAGGAGGGGAAACTACTGCCTCTTTTAATAATTCAAACGATCTCTGAGCCGCTGATGACCATACAAACTTCACTCTTTTCCTTTTTAAATTATACAACGGTTCACATAACTCCGAAAAACGTGGAATGAACTTGGCAAACCAAGCCGCCATCCCTAAAAATGTCGCCACTTCCTTACTATTTTTGGGAGGACTCATTGACGTAATTGCCTCAATTTTCTCATTATCTATATTAATACCATCACGCGTAATTTTAACTCCTAAATACTTTATCTCTTTTCTCAAAAATTTACATTTTTCTAACTTAACTGTTAACCCAGCATCTCGTAACAACGTAAATACTTCCCTCAATAGTCTCAAATGCTCTTCAAAAGTAGCTGCCATTATAATTATGTCGTCCAGGTAGACCAAGACACCCTTACCAATCAAAGGTTTAAGGATATTATTCATGGCCTTCTGGAACGTTGCCGGCGCTCCCGATAAACCAAAACTCATTCTCTTAAAAGCAAAACAACCGTCCCGAGTAATAAACGCAGTCTTAGGTATGTCCTCCGGCTTCATTGCAATCTGAAAATAACCTGACGTAAGATCTAACGTTGACATATAATTCGTACTCGTTATATTAGCCAAAATGTCATCAATAACTGGAATAGGATACTGAGGGTATTGCGTTATCGCATTTAACTTTCCATAATCTACTGCAAACCTATATGCCTCTGGATTATCTAAACTTTTCCCATTATTTTTACGACATAACACTACTGGTGATGCAAAACGAGACTCAATCGGCATTATAATATCGTCCGCTAGCATTTTTTGAATATGATAATCAATTATACCTTGTTTAACTTTATCATCACGATATGGTTTACTAGCAACAGGTGCTTTCAAACCAGTATCAATCTCATGCCACGCAACATGCGTTAAACCTGGTTTATCAGAAAAAACCTCTCCAAATTCATCCAAAAACTTATTAAATTCCTCCTTCTCGATTTCACTTAACCCCGACTCCTCCAAATTAATTGACACTGAAACTGGCCCTTTCTTACTCACATTCTCATCATTATTCACTATTAACGACTTTTTAAAGAAATCCAAACTAATTCCTCTATCCTTCATATAATCCACACCAACTATACAATGCACTGTTAATCCATCTAACACACGAAACTCCCAACATGTCTTAACCGAACGAATTTCAACTTCCAATTCTACTGAACCTTTATTATCGCAAGCTACTCCCTGTGCCGACTGAACCACCAGACTTAACCTCTTCAACTTCTTATACGAAAAATATTTCCGATAACAATCAAAAGAAATGAACGACTTATCTGCCCCTGTATCGAAGACACTATTAACGACAATACCATCTAACACAATTAACACCTCAGGTAACTCAACCGGATTAATAGTAATTTTATTCAAACTCACAGAAGGCTTTTCCGATTTAATCTGTGACTGCATACCTTCCGAAATACAGTCACCTACCAGTTTAACTGACCCGACCTCCTCACACCTCTCCTTTGCACTGATCTACCTTCAAAATTCTCATCCGAAGTTAATCTCCTTACTTGCGAAGAAACATTCCTGTCCCGTCCTCCCCCACTACGATTATAACCACTATTCTGTCTATTTCCATACATATTTCTCTCACCACTTCTAAAATTATTAGCACCATCACAATTCCTATTACCATTATTCGTATTCGACATATTACGACCAAATCCATCATTTCTATTACGCAAATTACTATCCGGAAATCGCTGTCCCCCTCTCACAAAATTACGTTCCCCCTCACTTCTCAAATTCCTATCCGCGACAGGTCTCTGACGAGGGTTACGCAAATCCCGTTGATCCGAGCTATGCCGAGTCTCATACTTCGATAATATCTGATGCATCTCTGCAAAATTCTTCGGTGCTCTAACTTCAATAAAGTCCTGTACATTTGGATTAAAAAGAGGAAAAACAATGTCCAACAATTCCTCAAATGTAATATCTAAATCTAATTTATTTTTTAGTTCAAGCTTACGTAGATAGAATTTTGACGCCGACTCATAAATATTCTGCTTATTACAATAGAACTCTTTTCTCAAAATACTTTTATCTTTAACTGGAGGAAATGCCTTCTTTAACTCAATCACAGTTTGTTCAAATCTTTTCGCTTCATCATTAATCAAAAACTTTCCTATATTTTCCAACCACAAAAGTGCTTCGCCCTTCAACGAGCATTTAAGCACTACGTACCTACTTTTCTCAGGTATATTATTGAACAAAATATAATCATCTAATTTAACTAAAAATTCACTAATATCACCCTCACCGGTGAAATACACACGTGGCACAATCTCACAATGTCCGATGTTTCGTTGGGCGCCATTTGTAACGTTACATGCATGCTGAGCGTCATTTGTAACGTTTGGTTGGTCGTGATGGAGGTTAAATGTAGACATACTCAGTAATTTAGGATAAAATAACAAAGTTTATTAAAGTGATAATGGCTGAAGGGAAGTGGAGCAAGTCTTAAATTTACACAACTGAAAACACTATGAACAGCTAAATCATACTCACAGGCTTCGGCCTAGCTCAGTCGGGGCACCTACTAATACCTTCCGCTATCTCTTGGCTGATCTGCTAGATAAAGCTTAATTAAACAGCCCGTGGCTGTGGGTAATCCTTTATTCACAAACAATCCAAATGAAACTAAGAGGTTTCTTACCCCGGCCAATTCTCAAGTCAACTGTCGGAACTCCTTTCCACTCACTGGAGGCTTCGTTGCTACTTTTCAATTCGCTAGCACTTCGCTGAACAATAATTCACTTCGCTATCTAATGGCAGAAAATCTCACTCGCTGGCTGCTGGCTAATGCCAGAGACACACTCCATTCACTCAAACCCAAGCTTTTATATGCTGCAAACTGAGATACTTCACATTAACATATTACTAATAACCGCAAGCTAACTGTAAAATCCAAAAGAGCACACACACTCTAGAAAGTTAAAGTAAAAGAGAGGATAGATGTCGCTTTTACGCTTACACATGTTAACTTATTGACGTCACGATCTCAGAAACACTAGAGTGCCTTTATGGAAAGGTCACTCCCTCACAAATTAACAGAACAAATAGTCAAAATAGATAGTCAAATTAAAAATTCGAAACTATTTTCTTTGGAAAAAAGCATTTTGATTATTTTCTGTACATCTATCATTTTTATCAAAATGCGTACTTCTGTTTCAATGAATCAAACCATTGATTTGTTCTTTAATATATGTAGACCAAGTCCATTAAAAAAGTAAATAGTCTATTTGGAATGCGCATGAAATCTGTTTTATCCGTTACTAAAGTAAACCAAGTCTGTAAACTGATGTCATATATGAAAAACATGTGAAAATAGGCTTGATTCAATATGGGAGTGGTTAATTTTGTGCATCCTCCCTAGTAAGTTTTTTTTGTATACATTGGTTTGATTTATTGTTGTTTTAAAGTCTTCACGTGCTCTTTTATTCACGTCAATATTGTTGAACTTTCTTCTAATTTTTTTTATTCTTATTTATTTTTTTAAGTTCTTAATTTGTAGCGCTGCTTTAAAAGAAATTATATACTTGTACCAGAATACGTAGTTTTACATTTCAAAATATTTTTTTAGTAAAAATATATAAAAACTTAAGTATACACGTTAGGATTTAATATATTACACCAAACCAAATAAAAAAATAAAAAATATATACATTAGTACTAAAAAAACATCAATTTTTCCCCTGACTGATTACAAGGTTTATATAATTATAGTAGTCTTGTTCCGTAAATTGCTCCATAAAAATTGTAACGAAACACAATAAAATGAATACATTGTGGGAAACAAATTCTTCTCTCAAATAGGAAAAAAAAATAAATAAACATTGATGTATATAAAGATTTTACATTACGAGAAATACTGAAATGTAAAATTATGTTTCCTGTTACTCAGATTTATTATAATTATACTGTAACAAATACTATAATATTGTCATTTTTTTTGTTTCATTTTTTAACAGAATGAAAATCATCTTATTTCATAACAAATATTTTCTAAGCATAAATATTTCATTTTAATAAAACTGCATAAGGAGAAAATTATATATTGGAGCTAAAATTTATAAAAATATAGCATTGATAAAATTTGCAATATTTCTTGTTTAATTTCTAAAATATCTTAACAATTTAACGTTATGGGTGAAGTGTCACAAAGTGTCATATTTTGAATACCTGAGATATTGAATGTATCCATTGAAAAAATATTAAAACTTCAAGAGGTAAATTTATTTTCTATTAGAGAATAAACGATTTTCCATGTACATTTGATAAATTTCAAAGAACTTAAATAATAAGTTAATTTTTATGTAATTATATGCCATTTTTCTGTAATTATATGACATATGGCAATATGGTAAGAAATACGGATCATGGCAATTTCATTCAAAAACATTTTTTACATTCTTGTTTCCTTTAAGGACAACACTTTAATTTTGTTTAAAGAAACATGTTTTCAATACAGTAACTCAAATTTCTCGTAATTTTCAGTTTAACTTGCTAATTTATTGAAGCCCGGAAAATGACGCAATAAAAATTTACCCAGTTTTCACAAAGACTTTAATCACATTATTTTCAAAGAAATACGTGAAAGATCATGCTGGTAGCTATGCTTTTCCTAAAAGTTGTGATCAAATGAAAAGGTACGAAACGACGTAAAAACGTAACAGTTAAATATTTGCATATTTAACGAATGGAAGAATGTACAGAGACATCTCGAGATGGGATTGGAGTCTTTGATTGGGAACGGAGCATGCGCAGGCGCCCGCATGCGCAGTAGAGAGCAGAGGCTCTTATTAAAAGCGGTGTCCAAATGATGCGGCTGTCCGTATGAGGACAGGATGGGATTCGCGTTGCAAAATTTGATGATTGAGGAGCAGCGATGTTTTATCCAATTTCTGACATCGGAAAGGGAGAAAACGGCAGCTATTCATCGCCGGATGGGGACAGTTTACGGGGAGAAATGTTTCTCTAACATGTCTGAAGTGCCCATTTTCGAGCAGGCCATGAGAATCTGGGTGATGACCCGAGACCAGGCCAGGCAAACAATGTCATCACAAACAATCTCATCTACAAGTTGGACGACCTAGTGAGAAGTGATCTGCGTGTCACATTGCGAATATTGGCGGTGAGGTGGATGTCAGCTATGGAACCGTGTGGGCAATTGATTACGACAGGTTGCGATATCGGAAGGTGTGTACCGCTTGGTTCCGAAGCAGCTCCCCGACCACCAAAAGGAACTAAATATGGGGCTAACACTGCAACATTTGTTTCGGTGTAAAGAAGACGCCGCTTTCATGGAGCGGATCGTCACCTGGAGACCTGGTTCCATCACTACGAGCCAGAGACAAATCGGGACAGCATGCAGTGAAAACATGCATCGTCACCTCCCCCTAAAAACTTCAAAGCCATGCCGTCAGCAGTCAAGGTGTTTCTCACCGTCTTTTACGACATTCAAGATTCATTACTTGTGGAATTTCTCGAGCGCAGGAAAACCATCAACTCGATATGTACTGTGAGACACACCGACGCGTACAATGGTCCATCAAGAACAACAGACCGGGTCTGCTCACGAGGGGTGTGGTTCTGCTCCATGATAATGTGCGTCCACACGTCTTCAGTTCAGAGTAACACACATGGAACTGGTCAAGTAAAAGACGTTGGGCCATCCGCCCTACAGTCCAGACATGTCGCCATGATATTTCCATGTGTTTGGTCCAATGAAGGAACACCTGAAAGGGAAGAACTTCAACTCAGAACACGTTCACAAGGACGATGTGAAAGACTGGGCCTACACACGGCCACGGGAATTCTAGGAACAAGGATTCCTGCGGCTTGTTCATCAGTGGGATCGTTGTGTTCAGGCCTATGGTGAATATTTTGAGTGAAGTCTATATTTGTACCCACCGTTCCGTTTCACACCTTTTCATTTGATCACCTCTTGTACATCTGTTTTGAACTATATCAACATTTAGAAGAATTACTCTGCAGCGCTATATTTATACATGATAAATGCAGGCCAAAAAATGGCACTAATTTTCAGTGACAATCATATTTTAATCATGAAACATTATTTGTAAAATAAAGAATTTGTTACCTTCCTCATCTATTTGTTTTATAAGGTATTGGGTAAAGTACCCAATATTTAATAACTTAAGCAGAAATTATATTTCAACATTTAATTATAACCTTGCCCTTCAACTTAGGAAACAAGGATTGGCGGAATACACTCTTTAGACTGTTTTCTTTTCAAAATTGTAATTGTTAAAAAAAATAGAAATATTTTTGTAAAACATTACTACAAATTTAAAATGTCATATTAATATACCCAGTTTTTGATATGGCGTACCCATTATTCAATATGCTGTATCCAATGTTTGTCTAGGCATTTTAATATATATTAATCAACAAATATTTTTTTTCAACATAGCTGTTTAAAAAGTTAATAACCATTATAATTAGGTTGCACAGTCAAATGAAATATTTAAAAAAAAGATTAATTAGATTAATAAACAGAAATATTTCTGTTTATTAAATATTCAAACTATATTTTTGGTTAATTTAATTTTTGATGGTGTTACAGACCAAGAAAGATAATTCTTCATTGGAAACGTTTCCCTATGAAGGGAAATTTTTCCTTGTCAGTAGCTGGAGACAGGACTTCAGCGAATTCGTGATATCAGAAACTTTTTTATGGTAAACAGCCCTGACAGGTCTATCAAGAAACATAAAATTACGTTATTCTGTCTAATACATTATAAACTATAAAATTCTTTTATTTTAACAATAAAATTAAAGAACTCGATCACTGGAAGTTTCAAAAACCAGTGTTTTTTAATAGCTATCAAACACTAGGTTAAATGGAAAGTTTTCTAAGCCAGTAATTGAAAGCGCCCTCTGTGTTTTAAGGTTTGGATTGGAAAGCGAAAACTTGGACCATAAGAAAAATTTAAAGATTTACACATTAGTATGTAACATTATTTCCGGTATTTAAAGGTTAGGTATTTAAATGTCAAGGATAAAAATAGATGTAACAAATCTTACCTCTTAGATTTCTTATAACAACTGATTGCAGTGACAATTTCTCAAATAAGAACAAATCTTAAATGTATATGAAGCAAAATATATGAAATATCTCATGGGATGAAAAATAAATGTTTATATTTTCTGTAAATCTTAAAATAAGCAAATTTGTTGAAAATTTTCAAACTCTGGGTACTTTACCCTAAAAACTAATTAAAAAATAAAAAAAAAATCCAGGAAAAAATATATTAACCCTCTGAAGGTCTTGCAAAAGGGTAAAATTGTAATGTTGTTTTCTTAGCATTTTGCTTTAATTGCTAAAAAAAATATGATTCTTTCAAAATTATAGAAAAATCTTATTTACGAATATGAATATTATCCTTGAGTGTGTTAATCATCGCACAATGTATTAAAAATCCATTAAATCAACTGAGTTATATCATTATAATTATTGCTTGCATTGCAGTGAAACCTGGAGGTTAGAAAACGGCTATTGACCGGCTTGTCAGTGAGAGGGTTAATGCAGAAGCGATGGCCTTCCATTTCCTCACTTTACTTCACTCACCTTCACTTTCCGCACATGCCTGAAAAAAGAGAGTCCGAAATTCTTTTAATTTCTTTATTTATGTTATTAAATATGTAATGTATTTTGATCTTCTGGTAAGGATATTTTTAATAGAATGTACCAAAAGAAATCGCATTATATAACATTTGATAGGAAGTTTACGATACTTTCTGCAATTTACGTATTTTTTTCTTTACCATTATCTTCTTATCTCACTATTGAATTATAATTTTACATTTATTTTATAAGAATAATTAAGTTTTCTTTACCAATCAAATTGAAAATCGTTTATTCCTAGGATAAGTTACAACATTTTTAAGTTTAATATTCTATGATTTTAGCAAAAATTACTCATGAATTAATGATATGGTAATTATAAAACTGCATACAACAAATTTACCATGACAAACAACATCCTTCACATACAACGACATTCTAATTATTCTGATTAATGATACAGGCTTATTAATCATTTGAAAGTAACATTTAGATATCTTTGGTAACCATTAATATTGTTGACATGTTTTATTTTTGAAAATAGATTTAAAATATGTGAAATTATAAGCCGCATATAAAGATTACGAGATAACCGAATTTAAAGTAAAATTCAGGATGATGTTAGTTGATAAACTTTTCAATGTTAAAGTAAAATTGACGAGTGTAAATATGAATTAAGCATGAAAAATATATTGTTAGATTTATGTATAAATTGAAATTCTAGAAAGAATATTCCTGAAAATATAATCATATTTAAGACGATACAAGTGTTCCAATAAAGTCTCTGTCAGACTTTATTAGAGTTGTATTCTTATTTCTTGTTCATTTTATTTTTTATTTTTTTTGGACTTATGTGTCATTGCTCAGTTATAGTTGGAAAAAGTGTTTATAATTTAATAACAAATACCTTATTTACTCTGCTGGGAAAACGTACCTAACAAAATCATGTCATATATTTCACTTTATGCTTAACACTAGAACGCCCGATGGAGTCCTTTCGACTCCAAATGCCTCTTAAATGCACATATCTCATACAAATTTTGATTCATATTTTTTTCCTTCCGTGACTTTTATTATTTTTATAATATCTATTTATTTACAAAATTATAAAAATTATAAAAAATTATTCACATTTTCTAAATTGTTAGTAGTCTACTACCCCTTAAACGCCCAACGGAGCCGAAACGACTCCAGCGTAAGATAAGTAACATTCCCTGGTTATTTTCGCGTCTCATGACCTTGGGATTTATAATATTTTCTCGGTTACCAGATGTGTAAATGTTTTTGTTCCTCCCTTCTTTCCACCCCTTTTATTTAGAAAAATGGTCAGTGCCGTGCACCTGCGGAAAGAATTGCCTGCTGCTTGCGAAATTCTTTGTGTGTCATTATTCGACTGTCTTTTCGTGTAAAGTTTTATCATTTTACGTTTTATAATTGAGTGACTCTGCATAGCTCTTTTCTAGAAGAATTAACGGCAAAATGTCGCGGAAAAAAGGTTTAACACCGGATGAAATAGCTGCTTTATTACGAGAGCTTTCAGATAACGAATCTGAAGGCGGTGAGTTATCCGAATATGAAGAAGAAATTGATAAAATTAATAATGATAATATTTCTTCATCGGATTCCGATGAAAGTGAAGATCTAGAAAATACTGCATCTTATAAAGATGGAATTCATTTTGCTCCAGATGGTACGCAATGGAAAATGTTTGTAAATAAGGAAAGTCCTGGAAGATATTCAAAGCAAAATGTCATGTTTCAGTCACCTGGTCCCACTATTTATTCTAAAAAAAAACGTAAAATCTGAAAGTGTTTTAAGTGCCTGGTTATTATTTGTAGATAACAAAATGTTACAACAGATAAAAAATTGCACAGAAGCAGAAGCAAGACGTGTTCTTGAAACCGATAATTGGACAGTTACGTTAGATAAGCTCTATGCCTTTATTGGAATTTTATATGCTCGAGGTGTATGTGGTGCAAATGGAATTGATATTCATTCGTTGTGGTCAAACACATGGGGTTTAAATTTTTGCATTGAAACTATGGGAAGAATTAGATTTTGTGAAATTCTACGATTTCTGAGATTTGATTTGAAATCTACGAGATCTATGAGATTAAAATAGGATAAATTTGGAATGATATCTGATATATGGAATAGGTTTATCGAAAACTGTATTGCCTGCTTTAAGCCTGGAGAAAATGTAACAATAGATGAACAGTTATTCCCAAGCAAAACACGCTGTCCTTTTACGCAATTCATACCTACTAAACCGGATAAATATGGACAAAAGTCTTGGCTTGCAGTAGATCTTAGAACGAAGTACTTGTTGAATGGTTTCCCTTATTTAGGCAGAAGTGAAGAACGGCCGTCGGACCAAAGTTTATCGGAATATGTAGTGATGCGATTGATGCAGCCGTTTCTAAACAAAGGAATAAATGTCACAGTGGATAATTATTTCACTTTACTGCGTTTGGCTGAACAACTGAAAAAGAAAGGAACTAGTTTGGTAGGTACTGTGAAAAAAAGTAGGAGAGAAATTCCAAAATCACTGAAAGTTTTGAAAGATAAATTGTACAAGACAAAATTTCTAAAACATGAAGAAACAGATGCTACTCTTACTGTGTATCAAGGAAAGAGAAATAAAAATGTTATCATTCTCAGCACGATGCACCCATCCATAATTATTGAAAATAACGAAAAGAAGACCCCAGAAACTGTTAGATATTATAATGAAACTAAATGTGGGGTTGACATTATTGATCAATTGGCTAGGAAGTATTCGGTGAAGGCACCTTCAAAAAGATGGCCTGTGCATACTTTTTACAACGTCTTGGATTTGGCTGCAATAAATGCGTGGATCATTTACAAAGAAGTTACTGGAAAAACAAAGCTAAGCAGACAAGCATTTATTCAGTTATTAGCAGATAAATTGCGTCAAAATTATATATCTGCTAAAAATAAAAACGCACGAAAATGTTTCACGGATGAGTCATCAGAAACAAGATCCCCAAAGAGAAGAAAATGCGAAGTAAAACTGTGTAAAGGCAATATGACTTTCAAAGATTGCATAACATGTAAGAAAATGGTTTGCGGAAAATGCTTAGCTAAAACAAACTATACTTGTAAATCATGCTTGTCAGATAATTAATTTCAAAAGATTATGTGAGTATATTTGTTTTGATAAAAATTACTAATTTCTTAAAACTGTGCATATTAATATTATTCTTCCATTTGTAATGTATATATATATATATATATATATAATGTATATATATGAATCTCAAATACAAATGTAAGTGTTATATTCATGGTTCGTACGGGTACCGTTATTTTTCTTGCTAGTTACCAGAATTATTTTACGGAAAAATAAATCTAGTTCAAACATGCGAAATTTCGCTTTATTTAATGAGAGATCTTCTATAAGAAGATACTGGTACCAAAAAATTTCCTGGTCATGAAATTCCAGGATCCGTACGAACCCTGATATTACGCGCTTATATTCATTTTCATGTGTTTTGTATATATTTATCTCTTCTAAAACAGACAGGAGTCGAATCGACTCCCGCGGGCGTTCTATGGGGGAAGGTGTAGCGGACGTTCTAGTGTTAAAATATGAAACAAAAAATTGCTTGTGTAGATTATGAAATACTATCATATCTTATCTGAATATTGCACGAAACTTACAATTTCTCACAACAAAAATGCGATTTTGACTTAAACTATTAAAAAAATTATCCTTTATACAAAAAATTATTCATCCTTTTTAAATAAATAGTTTACGTGCTCCTAGAAAACATGCATTTTCCTAATTTTTTTAGTGTATTTTTATTTATTCCCTGCACGCAGATGTATTGGCTGCAATAATAACAAATTGCTTCTCTTGAAAACTTCTTTTGAATTTATTAACGTTTCGTTTTCTCATTCATTTGCACATACTCAAAATTAATTTTTTCGAATATATATATATATATAAAATTTTGCAAGTAAAATATATTCTAATCGAATTTTTTAAATATATGTGTAGTCATTCATTGAAAAAAAATCTTTAAAGAGTTATTTAAAAATATAACATTCAAATTTTAAAAATAAAATCAAACTACGTCTTATTAAAAGTAATTCTAATATGTAATAATTTTTATGTTCTATAGATCCATATGTGTAAAAATACTAACCATTTTTTTTTTCATAACGACAAAATATCTATGCTATTGATTTTAAATTTCTTAGCTTTCTGAACAAGAATTGTATCAATATCATTGTATTAATATTTTTTTGTATTAATTTATTGTATTGTATCAATTTCCCATTTGAAAAAAATCCATATCTTTATTTTAAACTCGTCTTCTGTCAAAGGGTTGCTAGCCGAGTAAAACTGGGAGGCAGGAGCACAGACAATCATTTCATCTAGTTCACGAATATAATCGAGGAATAGTTAAATCTCTACCGGCGTATTAAAAAGCAATCGGTCTGCCATTCTTATCTTGGTAGAAAATACCCCATAAACCCGATTTTAACGGTTTACTCATAGATTTATTATTACTTTTTCCTGCTCCTAATCCTCCATGTTTTCACAGTTTTGACTGCAAGAAAGCACAATGTAAACCTACAAATAAACTGTTAAAATCGGGTTTTTAGGTATTTTCCACCAAGATATGGTTTTGCAGACTAATTGTATTTTAATATGCGAAACGAGATTTAAATAATTCTATATTTTCATCCATGAACTCAATGAGGTGATTGTCTATGTTGCCGCCTATCGGTCTAAATGGTACATATGCTCGAAACGAAAATCGCGGTCACCGTATCAAAAACGAGGAGATCACAAATGATTGAAATAGATATAAATGTGTATATATACATTGTTATTTTATTTATTTATTTATTTATTTATTTATTTATTTATTATTATTATATTTATTATTATTATTATTATTAATTATTTATTTATTTTTATTTTGTTATTTACTTTTTTTTCAGATTACGGAAACTTATGTCGTATTACGGAAGAAAAGTACGGAAATTACTTTTTATTCTCTGTTGCATGTCTGTAGCAGTGCTACCCGGAATATTTCCTTGAATTCAGGAAATTATTTCTTAAAATGTATGTTCTTTATCCCGGACAATATGTTTTGTGACCTGCAATTAGAAAATTTTGAAAACGTGTAACAGATTTGAATGTGTGATTTCTGAAACTATCGTTTATAGATAATGCATGATAATGCTTATCCGGATCCATATGTATGATGTAGATTTTCTTGCAGGTCCCTCTGAGAAACTAAATTTTAATAAAAAGTTTTAGTCAATGATTTATTCACTTTCTTTCTTTTTTTATCACCTAATGCACATATTATATATTTTTTTTTTTATAAAGTTTGTTACAGCCAAGAATAATTTATAATGATTTTTAAAAAAATGCGGATTAATTTGTATTCTGGTAATTAAACATTTGCATGCTACGATTCGGCCCTGTCAACCTATTTTGTATACTAACGATACTCTAACTATATCGATTAATTATGCAAATTTACTAATACTTTGAGGTCAATGTTTAAAAATCTTTTGCATTCATTAATAATTTTGACGTGTTTCAATTTTGAACGTATACTTAATTTCTGTTTGCACGTCGCGTTAAAGGCATATAAAATATTTAAATTTAAAGTAAATTTTCCAACGATGTTCGCTTGCGGATAGTTAAAGGCTAACTGACATATGTAAATACGAATAAAACATGAAAAGAAAGTGTCTGAAATATTTTCATTTATAGATTCTTTTTTTCACGAATAAGAACTATGGATATTGACCAAACAAAAATTAATTGTATATATATTTTTAAATTATTGAGATAAAACAAAAAGATGTTTTATGTTTAAATTATTTTCATTCATTTCTTATATGTGTTTTTGTTTCTTTAGGAACTACGATTATTTAATGTTTCTAATACGCGTTATTGGGAATACTTATATATCTTTTACTCAGGTAAACAGTTGCAAATGTTTCATTGAAATATGTTTTTAAATTTTTACCTTAAGGGGGGGGGGGGCACATTTAAAAATAATTTTTATTTACTAACTTAAGATTTTTTTTTTGTAATGATTATCCATGTTTTTTGAGAACTAAATCACATGATAAAACTAATAACATTTTTTTAATAAAAATAAATTATTTTTCAAAAACTGGGTAGTTTAAAATTGTTATATATCAAAATATTATTTACAGAATATCAGTTTGTTTTATATAAATAAACAGAAATATAAAAAATTTAATCTTGATTCCGTATTTTGAAATAAGTTAATTTATATCAAAATAAAAAAATATTTAAAATGATTTTTTTTAAAGTGATGCAACATTTGTTGAAAAAATTATATTTTTTAAAGTATTTTTTTTTTCAAATTTCCTCAATCAAAATTAAAGAAAAGCAATGAGAAAAGACATTTTCCACCCTTTTCTTTTCTATGATTCTTGATTTATAACAATTTTAATAAGAGAAATGCTGTAAAAACCCATTATGAAAAAAATGCATTTTCCTAAGAAGTCCTTTCCAGGACAACCAATGGTTGAAAACTAGATTTTGAAAGTAAAGCAAGATGAAAAGAATTTATATTTTTTGTTGCGATTAAGATAGAAACATAATTTAAACGTCATTTTAAGCAAAAAATACGTAAGTATTTTTTCATATAATTTTTCCCAAGTAGATTTTTTCCCAAGTAGGTGAATAAAATGTGAAAAGATGGGATTTGTTTCACCCACTTGGAAACTTGCAAATATAGGTGCAAATTCCTGGTCACCAGCCGCCACATGGTGACTAAAGGTTTTAATTTGGCGAATAATTTTCGGTGTCTAAGTCGTCATCCTTTGGCGAATTTTGCGTTTCGTTTCGCGAATATTTGACGAAAATTGAGTTTTTTTTTTCAATCTTTTTGATGAGAATACGTCATTTTTTCACGATCCTCTGACAAAAAATGTTGACATATACATTGATATATGCATTAACATTAATTCTTTCAATTAAAACTTTGGGACTCTGCACCTATACTTACAAAGGTTATGATTCAATAATAAATCAACTAATTGTATCAAAATCATTCCCGTACTTAGCTCTCGCACCCTTAGCTTTTACTGCAGTTCTAAAAAATAAACTTTTTTTGTTGTTCAGTTATATCTAATATAAGAATAGATACTGTGATTAGTCGGATGAAACACTCCAACAGATTTGTCCCATATGCAAATAAACAAACACTCAACGTCCCAGCGCTTTACGCCAACCTCCGTAGCCAAGCGCTTTGAAAGAAAAAACTTCGCAGAGCATGCAAGTCCGAAGGTGCTTCAGTTTTTCATATTTCCTACATTTGACCGCGTATGTCTTGTTTATGGAATATTTGTAAGAATACGAGTGCGAATTAAAAAATGCTTATCTCACCTTTTGAAAAATTATACATGCATTAGTGCTCTGTAAGTTGACCTTTATTTTTCCAAGCTAAAGCATTTATTTGTAAAGTTTAATGCTTATACCATGTACTACCATCTAGTGTCAGTATACAAATACATTACAAAAATTATCACCTGAATATGAACTATGCATAAGTTGAATATTTTCATGCGTATAATATTGTGAACAAGTGAAATATTTAATCTTACAGATCCATTCTATAACTTTGGCCTGTCTTTAAATGATTATAATAAATAATGAAAATTCACTGTAATCAAATTAGTTACTGGTTTAGAGTATGTTATAATAAGTGCTTTGTTGCTGATTGATAACAGGTTTAAAATATCCAATAATGGACACAATCGCCTCAGTTCATAAATAACTAGGAAATAAAATTCTAGCCTTTATTCATTTTTTTTTCTTCAGAAACCTTCTTGTACGCTAAGATGTTGTTATGCTGATAATCTTGATTAAACCAGTCAGGAAGCAGAATTTTAGGTAGATTTCGTATGAAATAATAC
This sequence comes from Maratus speculifer, assembly GCA_964019185.1. Classification (NCBI taxonomy): domain Eukaryota; kingdom Metazoa; phylum Arthropoda; class Arachnida; order Araneae; family Salticidae; genus Maratus; species Maratus speculifer. The sequence goes on along the minus strand of OZ025291.1, from coordinate 264,036,379 downwards.
CAATTGCGTTCGCTAAAATGTTGAATTTCTGAAAAAATCTTGCAGATCTACGGCGATCATGACCTCTAGACCCTAAAACAACCATCAGTAAAAAAGTTTATATATATATATATATATATATATATATATATATATATATATATCACTTTCTTATGGACACGATAACTTCTATAGTTCTGCTCCAGTCTCTTCCAAACTGATACTGAAAATCAAGGAGTATAAAATCTCGGCTAAGCTCGTTAATGGGCAAAATTGGTCTAAGGGGGTGGAAATAGGGAGGTTTTTTGTGAAAACTGAAAAACGCCATAACTTCTTAGTTAAAATAGATATCGAATCAGTTTAAAGTTTATATTACTTCTTTAAAATGGGCCAAAAGTTAAAGCATGACAGATTTTTGATAAATTTACAAATGGGCTCAAGCGGCGAAAAACTATAGGTTTTTTGGGCGAAAAATATGCATAACTTCGTTAATTCTGAAGATATCAAACCAAACTAAATTTTGTACAAATGTTCTCAACATTACCTAAAACTTTTGTATTTACAAGTTTTTGATAGGAGTATTTCTTACCGATAAAAAAAATTAAAAACGAAAACAAAAAGGGGGGTGAAAAAAGACAAAAATCCATAATTTCGTCAGTTCTTAAACTATCAAATCTAATTAAATTTATTTTATATATTCTCAATAATAAGTACAACTGTTATATTGACAAGTTTCACAAGTCATAGGACCAATTCGTATAGCAAAAATAAATTAAACAAAAATAGGTGTTTCATAAAAAATTTCAAACTGCTTATATTCTTACTCATTTTCAAATTCATTTTTTGGATTTTAAACGCATCCAAATAGCAGATCATCTTATTTAGAAACTACATAATGTGACACATTGGTAAGTTTTTTGATAAAAACAGAGTATGTTTCAAAAAGGGTATTTTGAACAGAATTTTCTGAAGTGATTGCGATTAAAAATTTAAGGAAGTATTCGAATAACAAATTGCGTTTTTTGTGACTCATTTTTATATCCGTTTTTGCTATCAAACGCATCCAGTTTACAGGTTTTCTTATTTAGGAACTATATATGTGATGCATTGGTCAGTTTTTTCATAAATTCAGAATATATTTCAAAAAAGGCTGCCAAAAAGTGTATTTTGAACAGATTTTCCCGGAGTGATTGTGATTGAAAATTTGAGGGAGTATCCAAATAACAAATTGCTTTTTCCTGACTCATTTTTAAATTCAATTTTGCGTTAAAGCGCATCCAAATGACAGGATTTTTTTTATATAGGAGCTATATAATGTGCCATATTGGCAGTTTTTTCACAGAGGGTGAACATATTTTTAAAAAATGCTGTCAAATTGGGCACTTCGCACTAAATTTCCCTAAGCGATCATGATTAAGAAGTATGGTTGTATTCAAATAACAAATTCGTTATTTATAACTCATTTTTAAATTCAATTTTGCTTTCAAAAGCATTGAATTGACAATTTTTTGTTTTTTACGAACTATATAATGTAACGTATTAGTCGATTTTTAATAAAGTCTGAATGTATTTCAAAATATGTTGTCAAAATGGGCATTTGAGCCAAATTTAGCTTAAGTTGTTTCTTATAAAAAAGTTCTCAGAGAAAAATGAAATTAAAAAATTTTCAAAAAGGGGCAAAATAAAGTTGTTAAACTGGGTTTATGTGTAATTAAATTTTATTTATTTATTTATTTATTTATTTATTTATTTATTTATTGTTGAAATCAGCACTCTTTGAAATCTACCTCTGCCTATAGGCCAAGCCGACAGGGAGTTTTTTTTCATTATAATAGAAATCTTTGAATTTTATTTATGCTGTACTTTACAAAATTGTGTTTATTTTAAAGATTGCAAGTCCAGTATATATTAATGGAATGCTCACTTACTTTTCTTTTATGAGCTACTACCGAATTTATTTATTTTTTTTAATTAAAAATTGTATTTAATTATGAGGAATTTGAAAAAGTAAAAAAATGAATCTGTGGTGTATTCTTGAATTCTGCATTATTCCTTTAAAATGTACTTGATGCAATCAGTACTTAATAAACTGTATAAAAATAAATCTATTGTTTTCTGGAAAAAACGAAAAACTATGCGTTTAGCATAGACTATGAAACATTTTCCAACACTTTCAGTATGCTGTAACAAAATTTTGCAATTAATTAAGCTGAAACATGATGTATAAGTTAACAATTTGAAAACACAATTTCTGCAACTACCATCAACAATTAAAAAAAAAACAGTTTTTTTTTTTTTTTTTATAATTTGAACTCCCTGTATATAATCTATATGTGTATATTTACTACATAGTATGCTAAAACTTAATTTATTTAAACGTAGTTTGTTTAACTAAGTTGAAAATCTCCTTTAAAATTGCCATCAATAAACGAAATTGTACTTGCGATTTTTTGTATAGCCTAGTATGTATATAATATATAGAATTTCTACACTCTAAGTAATATGAAAAAATAAATAATAAATAAAGTAAAAACGCGCAGCACAAATGAAATCGCACTTTCAGCAATTATTATTCGTGGAGCACTGTTGTCAAATTCTTTTGTGTGTCTTATGAAGAATGAATTCTATGCTCACCCTATCCTACTGTTAGCGCATTACAGTACTCCTCATATGTGATAAATTTCAATATGCTTAAAATAATGTAATATCATTAAAAATAAAACACACCGCAAATGATTTTTCCAACACAGACCGTATGAGTCGGAATTCTTTTTAGTGTCCGTGTAAGCAAAAAGCTTTTACTTTGTAACAGTATAATCTTATTGTAACAGCATCAGTATTCGACTTATTCTAATCAATAGCAACCTGTGTTGACTTAAATTAATTTGGATGTTCAAAAGCATTTGCTTTGAAAAAGAAAAGTTCTTTTACTTGAACATTTTGCATCCAAAATATTCATGTTAATTGGATATAAATATTTGCATATGTAAACTTCAAACTACGGTACCTGAATCGAATCTAGCATACACGTTGCACGTCGAATTTCATTTTTTCTCCAAAGTGCTTGGCTAGAGGGGTTGGCGTAAAGAGCGCTGGGACGTCGAGTGTTTGTTTATTTGCATCCCGCATAGCCCTGTTGGTAGAGCGTTTGACATTTCAGCCCAGAATCCCTGGTTCGAATCCTGCTCTAGACTTTTTTCACCTACTTGGAATTTTACAAGTATCGTAAAATATTTATTTATAAATAACACACTGCGAGACAACAATTTCCTGAAAAATGACTTTTTCAGTACATTATTAAAATTTATATATATTCATTTACCACTTAGAAGATAAATTATGTATTTGATCACAAAAACATGGGACCAAAGCATTTTAGGTTAACCGGGGTTACATATGAATTTTCAGAAAGCGGAGTTCAATAAGAATTTCCGAATAACCGGAAGACTTGTGGTGAAAACTTATTTGATAAAAAGCCGCGATTGTAATATAAAGAATAGTTGTAATAAAAATCGTGTGGTAAATCAACGGCAAAAAACTATATATACTAACAGCCATTTATAAAATTTCAATTATTTTTAAGGTTTTAAGAGGGGGCGTCTATTCCTGGGATGGTTAATTAGTCATTTTCCAGTAAAGGATACACCCACGTAGAACATGACAAAATATTGACAAAACTCATAATAATTTTTCCTTGATTTAAAATATCGTAACAATTTAAAAACTTTATCTTATTATATCACTATTAATGAGTACAGAATTCTAGTTTATTAAGAATTATTTAGTTTTCCTTACCCCTCAAAATGGAAATCGTTTATTTTTATGATAAGTTATAACATGTTTAAGAATAATTTTCTATGATTTTTAACAAAAATTACTCATGAATTAATGATATGGCAATTGCAAATGTACAAACTACAAATTTACCATGTAAAACAATAACCTTCAAGTACAAGGACATTCTAATTATTCTGATTAATGATGCAATTTAATTAATCATTTGAAGGTAACTATCTTTGGCAATCATTAATATTGTTGACATGTTTTATTTTTGAAAATAGATTTAAAATTGATTGAAAATAAAATTTAAAATTGAATTTATTTAAAATTGAAAATAATTTCTGGTATTTTGAACAAAAATTCCGTATGAAACAATCGTCCTGATAATTAAAAATTTACATTCTACGATTTGGCCTATTTTATATGCTAACGATTTCTGACTATATCGATTAATTATGCAAATTTACAAATACTTTGAGGTCAATGTTTAAAAATCTTTTGTATTACATTCTGTAAAGTCTGTGGTGCAAAGAATATATACTCTTAATTTACAGGTCTACACAAAAGTATTCCAGTATATATTAATGCAGGGACGCAATATTTGAGGGGCGTTAATTATAATAAATTATTTCACATTTTATGAAATATTTATGCGTTGCTCAAGTTTACTACAGGTTATTTCCTGATAACAGAAAGCATATAGTATTTACAGGGACGTAGAAAAAATGTCGTTTATTATACGTATCCAAAGTACTGTTTATATTATTACACGAAGATCAGAGTATTTTTAACATTTCATTATAATACAAACGTACCTCATTTGCTACGCTCTACGGGCAATTTTCGATTTGTTTATATGTGTTCTTATTTTTTTAAGGATCTATAACTTTCGCGTGTTTTAATTCTAAACGTATATATCTGAAACGTAACTTCTAAACGTAACGTTTTATATCTGTAACTTTGCACGGTGCGTTAAAAGCATATAAAATAATTAAATTTAAACTAAATTTTCAAACGACGTTCGCTTTCTGCATATAATAGTTAAGAGCTGATTGATAAATGTAAGTATGAATAAAACGTCAAAGGAATGAGTATGATATATTTTAATGAACAAATTCTTCGCTTCACGAATAAGAACTCTAAATATTGATAACACAAAAGGTAATCTTAAATATATTCTGAAAATGTTAAGATAAAATAAAATGATGCTTCATTTTTAAATTATTTTCATTCTTTTTAAGTGCATTCTTAATTATGCAAGTACGTAGTACCTATAGTCATCATTCAGATAGTTCGTCCCTCAGTCCGCATATAACAGAGAAAAAAACAGATGCATAATTTTGTCGACACATTTCAAATTTTATAAAATTGGATGTATAGTTTAATTCCAGGGATAGATAAAATCATCACGGCCAAGGAGGAGAAATAGTTTCAAGTGCGTTTTACAGATGCCACATTCTTTCTAACATAATAAAATTGATATGAATCTATGAAGTAAATACTAAATATACGTTCTGTAAAATCTGTGATGCAAAGAATATATATTCTTAATTAAAAGGTCTACGCAAATGTATTCCAATACATAAAATTACGGTGGGGCGTTTTAATTATATAAAACTATTTCACATTTTATGAAATATATATATGTAGCTGAGGTTTACTGTGGGTTATTCCCTGATAAAAGAAAACATATAGTATTAACAGGGACGTAGAAAAAATTTCGTCTACTATACTGTATCTGAACTACTGTTGATAATTACACCGAGATCTGAGTATTTTTTAAATTTCGTTTAGTTGAAACGTACCTCAATTGCAACGCTTGACGTGCAATTTACGATTTTTTTGTATGTGTTGTTATTTTTTTAAGATATGTGATTTAATATTTCTAGTACGCGTAGTTCAGAATACTTATACAAGATCTTTCTTTTACTCAGCCGGATTGTTACAAATGTTTCACTGCTAGTATAATTTTTAATTTATTAATTTGTGTTTAAAAGCGTCGGAAAAAATCACGATAAATTTAGATTATGAAGTACTTTTGAAGATTGCAACACACATTCAAATTTCGGATGTAATAAAGAATTAGAAAACACGGATGGCCCAATTTAAAAATAACATTTAATAACAAGCGTCCATATGCGGTAGATATTAAATGATAATACATTTGCGCTGCCGTTTATATGAAATAGATTAAGCTAATTTTCAGCAAAAATATTGTTAAATAAATCATGACAGTTGTAAGTTACGAAGTAGATGAATAAAATAGTGAAGATTGATTTTTACCCCCACTTAGAAACTTGCATCTATAGGTGCAGATTCACGTAGCCAGTCGCCACGTGTCGACTAAATTTTTTACTTGGAGACTAATTTTCGGTGTCTAAGTGGAATTTTTTCGCGAATTTTGATAGTTTTCTCGCACTCATTTAAAGAAAAGTGTTTTTTTTTTTTCAATTTTTTGAGGAGAATCACACATTTTTTTCACGATTCGTTAACGAAAATCGCATGTGTAGTAATTGTCTAACCGAAATCGCCTTTATTTCCGCAATCATTTGATGAAAACTGCATTTTTAGCGAATCTTTGACAAAAATCACTGCGTTTTTATAATTCTTTGGTGAAATTAGCTTTTTTTCTGTGATCTTTTGAGGAAATTCTCGTTGTTTCTCCGATGTTTCGCGTTGTTTCATTTTTCTTTGAAATTAAGCCCTTCTGGCGCCTGAAATATTTGTGTTTAGACACAACTAGCTCATTAAAAAATTTGAGAATCTACAGCTATATTAAAAATAGTTACGAATTATATACCAATCAACTAATTGTATAAAAGAATCACTGTAGTCTAATTACTCATGTAGCGCTTATTGCAGTTCTAAAAAATAACCCTCGATTTTTTCTGTTGAGCTGATTCGAATAGCAAAATAGATGTAATGATCGATAAAGATCAGTCCACAAGATTCATCTAGTATAGCTCTGTTGGTGGAGCGTTTGACGTTTCCCTAGTCGAATTTGGATCTAAACTTTTCTCACCCTTTTTTAATTTTACAACTGCTATGATATATACATATATAAATAACACATTTCGAGAAAAAAATTATTAAAAACAGATTTTTCTCGGTACTTTATTAAAATTTATGAACTTTCTTTTACTATTTAGAAAATAAAATACATACTTGTGACGTAAATTATGTAATTTTCAAGAACTACTAAAATTGATTTCAACAAAATTTGCACACAATGAACTGTCATACTAATTATTAATATTACTTATTATCATTTTGTAGAATTGAACTTAAAAAAAAAAGAATAATACACATTAAAAAAAGAACGCTTAATAATTACTATCCATCGGTGGTAGTGTAAGGAATAAAATATTTGAACTACTTTGAATATGACACAGACACTTATATGCAACACATTCCGAGACAAAATTTAATGAAAAAGAAACAAAGAAATAATTGACAAAATAGTCTGTACATTATTAAAATTTATGTGTTTTTCTTTATCATTTTAAAAGATAAAATTTATTATTTCAATATAGGTTGCGTAATTTTTAAGAACAATCCCATATGAAGTCAAGAAAAACTTTACCATAATTAAAGTCGCATTAATTATCATATTACATGCTACCAAATTGTAGATTTGAACATTTTTTAAAAATATATAACAGTATCAAAATAATAATAATAATAATAATAATAATAATAATAATAATAATAATAATAATAATTACTGTTTATTGACGGTAATGTACAGGATAATAAATTAGCGCTACTTAGAATATGAAATAGATATTTATACAGATCACATTGCGATACAAAATTTTATTAAGAAGATATTTAGTTAGTACTTAACTTATATAGAGTATATGTATTAGTAATGGAAAATTCTGTTTTTTTTTCAGAATAACCAATAAAAATTAGCTTTTATTATTTTTTTTTTCGAATTAACCCTTGCAAATTTTATAATTTTTCATTATTGTTGACATTCTTAATCAGACCAATCAGGAAGAAGAAAATTATGTTTCGAAGCTCCATTGTTTTTTAGTCAAAATCTTAAAAAGTATGCTAAGGGATGGCTACGTTTAATAAATTTATATATTATTTATTTTCTTACAAAATTTGCAGCATTATGATTTTGTAGCAATATAAAAACTATATATACTAACAGCCATTTATAAAATTCCAATTATTTTTAAGATTTTAAGAGGGGGTGCCCATTATTGGGATGATTAATTACTCATTTTCCATTAATGAGTACCTCCATGTAGACATTGCTAGAAATTTAATTTCAGTAACGTTTATACTGAATAATATATTTTGACTTAACTGAAATCCTAAATAATCAAATGTAACTTTTAAGTTATACATACCAAAATGTAATAATACAAAAACTTTTATAAATAACAGATTTTAATTTATTTTATGTGGTTAGTAACTTTTCAATAATTTATTATTTGTGTTTTATGTATATAACTCTACCAGCCATATTTTATAATCTGTCAATCAAACCAGTCTAGCTGAAGAAAATTTTGTTGAAAGAAGCAGTCAAGGAAGAGTTTACAGAGCGTAATCCCTTTCCGACATTTAATAAAAACAATCTGATTACAGAAACTATTAAAAATCTATTCTCTGTATTAAATATTCTCTTATTCATTCTGATAAAAAGAGGAATAATAATAAAAGTTACAAAAATCATCTAACTAGTAAATCTGCAGATCAGTGGCCTCAAACATCAGTTTTACAATTTATTTTGAAATTATTTTATTTACTACTTAAAATACCTAATTCACAGTACCATTTCTTTCATACTTGTAATATTAATAATTTTAAATAATAGATTAAATAGTCTTTTGGGAGTTAGCAAACTTAATTGTTTAAAATAATGTGGCAATATTATATACTAATATTCCAAAAAAATATTTCCTTTTAAATTCATCACTGTTTTAATAATTTGTTGGCTGTAATTACATGATATTTAATACTTTAAACTGTCTATCTAAAACAATTAAAATATTGATATTTGGAATATTACAGTATTTGACGCAAACGGTGAATTTTTATCACAATTACAGTCGAGTCTCTCTATAACAAAACTCCATCAAACGAATTTCTCTATTTAACGAATTTTTAAGAACGGTTAATTTTTTTCATGATAATATTAAAAGTAATCTCCATATACCAAAATATATATCTCCATTTAACGAATTTTGTGGAAAATGTTCTATCATAAGTTCGGAAAACACTTGAAATTATTTGTAGAATATTTTTTTCTGTTGATTTCTGGTTAATGGTTAATACTTCATAGCTACATTCCTCTACCTTATTCCTCACATCCCCCCCCTCCCCCCCCCCAAAAAAAAAAAACAAAAAAACATTCAACTTTCCTGCCCCCCTCCCCAAGAAAAACATACTTTTGCATGATTACACTGGACTCTGTTTTAGCCTAGACGAACATGCGTTCTTGGAAAAGATTAAAACATTTGCTTGCTATTGAGGCGATTTGCAACAATTACAAAGCATCCTAAAAGATTCCACTATTGTCTTGAAAAGAGTGTTAGTTTCTTGGTTTGGATAGTAAAGCAGGAATAAGGAAGGGAAAAGAGGGAATTGCAGAAAATGTTTTTAAGCAGGTTTTCATCGACCTAAATTAACTCTAATTACTTTTAAAGTTTAGAGAGGATGTTTGTTGTTTGTGGTGACTCGGAGCATTTTTTATTGTGAGAGATCATTTGAATGAAGAATTCTTACTAAATGTCATATTTGCTGGTTCTATCTTCTACTCTATTTGCATAAAATCTTTACTAGTTTAAACATAACTCTCTCTGATAAAGTAATAATATTGAAAAAAATCAATAAGAAACTGGAAAAAAGGAAGTGGCGAAAATGTTTGAGATTCTGAAAAAAAATCCGTTAAATATTTCAAAAACTTAACTAATCACCTCAAAACAATTCTGTTTCAAAATTTAAACATTAAATGAAACATTTTTTGCAGTTTTCTATTTAACGAATTTTTCTCTATAATGAATTTTTTTTCTGAACGATGGATTTCGTTGTATAGAGACTGGACTGCATTTTATAAATAACTAGCAATCTAATTGCAAAATTAATTTGAAAATAAATATTTTGTTTCAGTAGTATGTTTTAGTTAAGTTCTGTTACAAAATACAGTCACAAAAACTATTAGATTTACTAATTTTGTATGTGGGGGGGGGGGTGGCAATTACTGGAACTGATGGTGTCCATTATAGGGCTTAGAGCGTCCATAATTAGGTTTTGGGTGTTTTGAAAAATTTCTATCATTTAAAATTAAATTTCAATTCATGTTGGGAAATGAGGCGACAAGAATGGTTAAATGTTGTTAATGGATTAATATAATATTCAAATAAGAAGCACAGCAATATATAAATTTGGCTATTAAATATAAAAAAAATAATGTCGTAAAGATGTCGGCTACTGACAATTCTATCTTACTTATCTTTACAATTTAAAACATAGATTATATAATTTCGGTTCAAGTTTTGTAATTTTCAAGAATAACTCCATACGAGTTTAACAAAATTTGTTCATGAATTAACGTCATATGTAATTTTTAATAGTACATGTTACGAATTTGTAGTGTCAAATAAACGCTTTACGAACGAACGATGTTCTAATTATCCTGATTAATGATGCAAGTTAATTAATCCTTTGAGTATAACATTTAAAAACTTTGACATGTTTCATTTTTGAACGAAGAGTGAAAATTTGTCAGTGTACAAGTCACATCAAAGATGTATAATCTAATGAAATTTCAAATATAATGTAAGATGGTGTTCATTCGTAAGCAATCATCGTTAAAAACTAATTGACAAAAGTTGCAATGAATAAAACGTGATAAACATATTAAAATATGTTTATAAATAAATTATATACAACAGTAAAATTTAGAATAAGTTGCTATGAAACAAAAATTTAACGTATTTAACGTAAAAGAGTACATGAAATGACTTGCATACGTTTGACCATTAAAAATATTGTTTCTCTTTTTATTTAGGAAGAAACTTATTATTATTGAATAATGTTTGTATTTATTTTTAAAATTTTAGTAATAAAAAAAGTAGTACGAATTACATTTGATTAGTTTTAACAAAAACAAAGTGGTGGACAAGTAATTCACACGGATAATTATATTCACTTCTAAATTAAAAATATGTCAACGTTTATCGTTATATATTTTATTATTTGAAATTCCTTTATATACAGTTTATTCTCTCTTTCTATCTCAAATAACAGACCAGCAATCATTACCAGGTGATCATTGGAGTAAAATGTATTGGAAATATTGTCCAGCTGAATATAGCGCAATTGGAAATGTGTTAAAAATAAAAGCTGATGTTTTAGCTGCTCCAGTAAAAATAATCTTAATATTATCTGAAAAAAAATTTAACTTTCTTCAGAAATTTGGAGAAATGTATCAGATATAGTTTTATCTTAATAATATCTGCGGAAATTTGTAAGAAATCTTTTAAATTATCTACAGTATATTTTAGTAATGGCCAATTGCTTATATATTTTCTACAGATTATTTGAAAAGATTTTATTCCGATTTATTTTTAGTGCGAATACCATCCAGATAAATCAATCTGAACAATAATACGACATAAAACCAAAGTTTATGTGTTTGAGTTACAGGTTGCAAACCATTTTCATCCCGTTGGAAAATGTATCAGTCGAGAGTGATTACTAAGATGGACAGTTACAAATGATCATTGATTAATAAAATCAACATTTACCTAGGGTTAAAAAAATAAGTGATCATGATGTCATGTTAACATATCGTGAAGTTATTGCTGAATAAACCTTAAATGTGTGTAAAAAATTAAAAGAAATCAGTCCTATTTTCGTCCATATGGAAATTTTCATTATACACATAATATATTATTTGATCTACCTCTGCATGCTGTAGATATTTCACTGTAATTTTATTATTCTGGATTACAAAAATAACACGGCGGGCTATTTATACCACGTCTGATAATCTTCAAAATTATTTCATGTGCTGAAAAGAAAAGTTAAATATTTTGCTTTATTCATTTTAGAAATAGTTTAAAATATTTCTTCTCTCATTTTGTGTATTTCTATTCTAAGAACGAAGCACGTTATTTATTTTTTATTACAGCTACTCACTGCACTAATCTACACTAAAATACAACATGGTATAAAGCAAGTAAATATTTATATTATGCAGCCGATCCTATACTTTGCTTTGCAACTTAAATTCGTATTATCAAATCTGATTATAATCGATATGATTTGATAAAATTATGTTGATTTATATATAACTATTTCATATTACATATCATATATATATATATATACATTATATACGTTATATTAGATAATAATTTTTGTATAAATGCTGATTTATATGTAAAATTGTATAAGTTAAGAAACTCTAAAATTCTTTAAATTCAATATTATTAAATTCTCAAGATGTGAAAAGACAGATCATGGTAGAAATATGTATATCACATGAACATTTTTTAGATCTAAGATGAACTGGAGGTAAATGATAACGATGAATTCATTTAACATTTACTGTACAAAAAAAAAATGAAAATTTGTGAAACAGTGTAGAAATAGTTAAATTAGAAGATTAAATGATTAACTTTTAAGGAAACATCTGAAAGATGCATTTTGACATCACTTGCTAGAATTAGTGTAAATATCAAAGTATTTTTTTGTTGTTATTAGAAGGTTATTTTAGTTTTTGTAATAATTTTAAATATTAGTGCCGTTTTTTAATTAATACAGAAAATAAAGTATTGCTGATGTTTCAGATCTGATCGCAATCTAAAATGTCAACCAAAAAAGGTATGCTGCTGCACACATATGTATGCATATTATGCATGGGATATTAATAATCAATATTTTAAACTTATAATATACTTTTACCGTGATAAAATATTTATATTTATTTAAGATTACGCAAACTGACAGTTATTTTATACTTTTTGGAATAGATTTTCATTTTAATTTTTACTTTCTACTATCTTAACAAGACGAAAGTATTGGATTCGTAGAAATTTTCGAAATCCGGTTTTCGACAGATTAACTAGTTTTAGGGGTCAGAGAGCTCCAAAAAACGCCAATCTGTCGGAAACGCCAATTCGTTAAGGTCTATTTACATGCAATACACAAAACAACCCTCTTTTGATTTCAAAGTTATGCTTTCGTAATAAATATTGCTATTATAAATATTGCACAAGGATAACATTTTCAATATTGCAGTCTTCATTGTCAATAGCTTTTTGCTCGATACAGTTTGAATCAACACACTCGACAACTTTTCATCTCAATTATTGTTTGTAAAAGCACAAATGTCTATTTTCATAAGTATATTAAAAATTCACAAAATTCTATACTTCAAAGAATGGATGTTTAAATTCAACGAAATATAACAAAAATACTCTTCTTCAAATTTAAAATTGTTATTCATTGACGAAGTTTAGGTGTAAAATTTAAAAGATAATTAGTTGGGACAATATCACCCAAATGTCGAATCGAAATTTATACAAACAGAAAAACACTTTTCTTTCTTATGAAAAATAATAATAATAAATGATTGTACACAAAGCTTTGATATACACTAAAGAGTTTAAAATAACACGTACTTACAAAAGCACAAATGTATTACACTGGTAAAAATTTTAAACTTTTGCTGCATTATCACTCTACTATTTTTATAAAAAACGATTACTTCACTATACTATGGAGTATTCGCATTGGTTAAAATAGCGATATTCTATAAAAGCAGTGGATGCAGAAAAGTACCATATTTTTAACAGTGTAATTTACAATTTGGCAGGTACAAAATCTAAGAGCTAATTTATCATCGTCTTCAAACGTTTGTGTTTGGCTGATGGTGACTGTGGAAAGTTGGCGAATTACTTACAATCAGTTGCAATCCTCAAGCTAATGCTACCACTTATTTGAGACCAAAACTCTGTTGATAACTAAGTCGATGTAGAAAATATAGAATATTTAATATTTTATCTCTCTTGGGTAACAGTTACCTTTAAAGGACCGAAGTTACCCCAACTAATAATTGACGTAGTATTTATTTACTATTAATCTGGACCTCTTTTCCAATATATATATATATACAGGGTGCTTATAAAGTCCCGGAACCATTTTGATGTTTAATAACACATAAAATAATAAAGATAGATTAAAATAATAACACAAATGGTTAGATAGACTCAAAAAGTTTCATGACCCATGTCAATGAACTTCCACGTGTGCCCCCTTCGTCCCACGGAGAACATCAAGTCGATTAATATTTTAATATTTACTGATTTTTTCATGTTTATACATTATGCACCTAGTGTTCGCAAAAAAAAACATTTTCATGAAATTTAAATTATATATATATATATATATATATATATATATATATGTATATAAAATTCTTAGAACTGTTAGACAAACGTGCTACCTCACGAATCCTTAACACGTTCAGTGTTTTTGTATTGATTTATTCTACGCAAATTTAATCTGAAACAATGCTACTCAAACTGTCTAGCTACGCATTTAAAATTAATGTGACGTGTGAGAAGAGAGTGGTGTAATAAAATAAATGGAATGGTAGTTAATAATATTATATATTTTGTCTTAATAAATTCAATCCTAGAAATTTCTATCTTTACGTTCAACTCTAATATTATTGGCTCCCTCATTTTCAATTATAAATAACGCATTTGTACGAATGAAGAGTAATTTGATATTAAAATATAGTCTGATTGGCTTAGGAAATGCTCTAGGAAAATATTAAGAAATTTTAAACTATAAGTATATTTCAAAATTGAAACACATTTTTTTATTATTCAAGTCAGTTTCAGTAAAGTTCAGTTTGTAGTAAATTTTTACTTTTTTAGTCTATTTTCAGTAAAACAGTGACCTTTTCAAAAGTTTTTAATATATATTTTACAGGAATTTGTAACTTTTGAAATACAATAGCAACAATTGGTGTCCACAGTACAATTTCCCCATAATTTTGTATATATAAATATTTTTCTTGAATGAAGGGAACATTAATTTGTGAATCGGACGATAATAGTTCTAAATATCTTTCTAGTTTTATTATTTTAACTAAAAAAAAACGCATTTTCATAAAAATACGAAAATAATACTGTCAGTCAAATTCCCAATATATCACCTGCCTTTTTACGGAATATCATTACAGCGTGTTAAAATACATAATTTTTTGCGCTTCATATTAAGATTTTATTTTGAATCATCCTTAGGTGAAAAAACTCCACTTACTACAAAGGTGTAAAACTGCTCAATAAAATAAATAAATAAAAACTGTTTATTGATTTTATCTGTAAATAATCAATCTTGAATTACCAAATAATTCAATTTACCGAAGTATTTTATCCATTATTTATGGTTATTGGTAGAAAATCTTCCATCCTTTTTATATTAAACAGAGAATATAGGTTTTGCAATAAAATGCTATGTTTAAAGAATAATAAAAATGAGATAAAAGAGCTTTTAGAACGTAAAAGCACCACAGACAATCCCTCGGGGAATTTTCTTTTGCTTAAGCCTCAAATAACCCATTATCGAATAAAGAAACGCATAGTTTAAGATAGGTTAATTTCTTAAGATATTGTGATATTTTAATATCTTAAACCTTATAAAAGAATAAGAACCCCCTTTTTTGCATAACATGAAGCCCTCTGATATTTTTAAGAATTAAATTATCATTTGCTGGTTTTTCCCCCTAGTAATCTAATATTATATCGTTGTGTAATGCATTTACAGACTAAAATATTGTGTTTTTAAAATGTTTTATACTTTGTTTATATAAATATTTTTTGTTTGAATTTAAAACAAAGGTATATTTATAGATGGTTATTTTATTTTGTTTTTGATAAAACATCAATATAGATATTCATCGAAGAGTCATTGCATAATGATCACCTGTTTAATACGTCGTAGTTCCGTCTTTCGCCTCAATACGGCCAACTTCTACGTGTTATGAACTCGGCGAGACTCTTATAGGTAGTTTGATGTATCTGGTATTAAGCGCTCATCAAGGGGTTTTGAAATTCTCGCATATTGCAAATTGGCAGCGTGGCAACACGAATAATGATTTAAGGATGGAATCATAAATGTTCGATTACATTTATGTTAATTGAATTTGGAGGCAAGAATATCATCTGAAACTCTCTAGAATGATTCTTGAACCAATTTCTAACGATTCAACAATAATATATTGCATTATCTTGTTGATAAATGCAATAACCCTCTTAAACATTGTTATAAGGAACGGGTTTCACCTGATCTGAAACATCTGTAGCGAACAGACGACACAGACTATTTTATAAAAATTGTGGGCCTTAATGTGCTCCCTAAAACATTGTCCACACGATAAAATAGACGTCATAGGCTTGTCTCCGACAAACTGTGCATCAGAGAGCCAGGGATTCTATTAGAAATCGGTGTATTTGTACGCAGCCATGGACGTGATGGAGCAGAATACGCAATTCGTCGGACCATGAGACTTTCTTCCATTTTTCCAATTCCGATGTCCATGTATCCGTTTCAGCCGCTGTTGACTACGTTTGACGTACTACTAATGCAGGAACCTGTTTTAAATGCCAGATACCTAAATGTGCACGAAGAACGGTGAGTTGAAAAACACTGCCTGACTCCCTACTGCTATTCCTAATGGTGATTATGGCTGATGCAGTTCATCGGTCAAGATGAAATATGCGTGCCAAGTTTCGCTATCCTCTGGAATCGGTATGCCTCAGGTGGAATACCAGTAGCTAAAAACTTAACTGTACTTCACCAAACTGTAAAACAGATTCCATCAATTTACGTAAGAAGCCTTGCAGCAGAGTTGCCGAAATGTTACCGTTTTATTTATTTATTTATTTATTTTCGGAAATTCCGTCTTTGTAGTCTCGTTATTTGCAAATTGAAGCGCGCATGAAGCGCATGCGGGGCGGTAAACGATATAGCAGTCTCACTGGATGATAGATTTTAACATTAGTAATTCCGTATTTGAAACTCTGTTATCATAAATTGGCAACTGTTAAAAGAAGAGGTTTGTTTTTCTAACGACGCGTATAATTTTTGGTCATATTTCACATAAGGCAACCTGTCAATATATGAATTTTTTTAACACTGCATCCAAACACGACTTTCGATACGTGCTCAGAACTACAGACCACCAAATAAAAAAATCCAGCATGTAACGTCCACTTACGATATAAAAAATAGTATAGAAATTTACGGGTGCACATTATGCAACGGAAATAAGAATGATACATTTAAAAATAAGGGAAAGATGAACTTAAATATGTTTAATTATTAATAAACTTTTAAAAATAAGAATTTTAGCTATATGAGTTAAAATGTTTTCAATTAGGATTTATTCATATTTCCCCTTTACCAACGTAAAGGGAAAATATGATATGTTTTTCAGATTATGATAAATCTACTGGCTTTTCAAAAGATTTGTTCTCTTTTATTTTCTCACTTCAGTATATTACTATTCGATGTAGGAAAATTCTTGAAATGATGCACTTAAATATATGAACATCGCATATATACGTAAATTTAAAGTTTCTTTGTAAACAAAAAGGGCGCGCGTTAGCCGGCGAATATACTTAAAACTAGAAAAATATCCCCTTCTATCGTAGTAGCCTGTTATGCGCCAAAATTTATGGTAGAACAACTTTGTCACTTTAGGTTTTAATCCAGTTTTAAAATATACAAAAAAATTAAAGCTTTTAATTAAATTTTCTGTTGTAAAATCGACAAAAAAAAGCTTGGAATAAATATGTTATTTTTTCAAAATGTTAATAAAATACTTTACAAGAAAAAACTATCACAATTGTTAAATTAGTTATACTTATACATCTTGAAATACATGAGATAATTTAAAACGCATTTTAACATTTCGTACAGAGATTTGTGTGTGTTTTTTTTTACTACAATAATTACATAGGACTGGAGGGAGAGGTAAAACAAAGCAAATTCCATGCTGTGCACATCTGTCTATATTTTTATCAAGCATTACTTTCACGTAAGAATTTTAATGAAAAATATTCTAGGTTATTTTACTCGTGCCACGATAAACATTGAAAATTTACATAGTTATTTCCTTATAACCGCTATTATTTCGAGACAAGCTTATTATTTTCTTTTTTACATTTATTATAGTAACTACTTAGTTGATAAAAGCCTAAATACACTTATTTGTTCATAAAATGTATACATATGTTTCAATGATATTAACTAATATTCGGACAAGAAGATTTTTCCATCCTTTTAAATATAATTGTAAAATATAAATGACTTTTAAAACTACGATAATTTGTTAACGACATTTTAGTAATAGGAAAGTAATACATGTATAAAAACATTTCAGATTTATTTACTTAGAACAGGTGTCACAAATAAAAAATTAAAAAGTTGACATGTTTCGGTTCATTCATAAGAACCGTATTCATAACACATAAAATCAATAGAAAACTAAATGACACTGGATATAAATATAATTTAAAAACCCAAAACACAAAACATTGCGCCCCCTATGATCGTGGTGGCTATTCACTATCATAGGGGGCGCAATCTTTCGTGTTTTGGGTTTTTAAATTATATTTATATCCAGTGTCATTTAGTTTTCTACTGATTTTATGTGTTATGAATACGGTTCTTATGAATGAACCGAAATATGTCAACTTTTTAATTTTTTTTTGTGACACCTGTTCTAAGTAAATAAATATGAAATGTTTTTATACATAAATGAAAAAGATGAAATGATTTTGTTTTAGTTTTTAGTTTTGAAAAAAACGAAAGCTAACAACAGTTTTAAAAAAGGAAAGCAATATGCCGTGAATAAAAAAAAGTAAATTTAGGTTTCTAGCACATAATTTAACAATTTCTCTTATGTTACATTTTATCAAAAATTTACGAAAAAATATGCTATGAGGTAACCTACCACAAAGCTGTCTAACCTAGCGTACAAGGAATACGAGAATTTAGCAATATAGTAATACGGGGTATTGTACTTATTGGTCACTTTCAGGGTCTCGTTGCTACTCTCCAGTGAGCCAAATAGCGGCAAAATGCTTCATTCGGCAAGTAAACGAACAATAAAATTCTCCAAATTGCGACTGCCTCATTTCTGCCCTTTTTTCGCGTTTTTATGTGTGGATGCAAAACAGCCGATATTCTTATCCGCGTTATGGTAACCTACCACAAAACTGTCTAACCTAGCGCTCAAGGAATACGACAATTTAGCAATATAGTAATACGGAGTATTGTACTTATTGGTCACTTTCAGGGTCTCGTTTCTACTCTCCAGTGATCCAAATAGCGGCAAATTGCTTCATTCCGCAAGTAAACGAACAATAAAATTTTGCATATTCCAAGTGCTTCATTTCTGCCTTTTTTTTTCGTGTTTGTATGCGTGAATGCAAAACAGCCGATATTCTTATCCGCATTATTGAACGATTGATGTCGTTTTACATTCTCAATCATAATGTGCTATTTACATTGCTCTAGTTATAGAGATACCTTATTAACACTAATGCAATTTACTTACAGTCAAAGACACAGAAAGGATTATGAGATAATTATTTCTCTAATCTCTGTTACTCACTATATACGCACCGGCGTCACAGCGGTATTTTTCTGAAATGCGGGTTGGAATTAGCCATTTATTTACTATGTTTACTAGCTGTATGCAAAATAAAAAATGCGTGCTTGTCGAAATCGCATTGCAATCTGTATTGCGCATTTACACAACTATAAATCAATCGAAGATTGCTATTTTTAACTTTATTTAGACTGAGAAAAGAAAGTGACTTTATCATTCATACATTTAGAATGTACTTATTTTAAATAGCTTCTGTAGTAAATAGTCGAATTGCTATTTTATAACAATTGCAAAAAATTAAGTTTTATAAGAACATATTAAAAAAGCGATAGAATAAGGGTTAAAGAGGGATTTTTCAATGTTTTACTCTAAATCTATTTTGTTTACATTTCTTTTTATTTGGCTATTTATTTTATATTTCATATCCGTAAATGTTTGTCAAATAGGAACTAGAACCCCGATCACTTTTCATAAAGATAAATATGACTCAATAACTAGTTTAAAGGGGGTTTTTTACACAAGGAAAGAAAATCTAACCCCTAATAATCCTTATAGCCTTATTGATTAAATATTATAAATATTATTCATAAAATAGAGAAATGCATGACCTATAATCACCATTTTCCGTTTTAGACACTTAATATATATATTTTTCTTTATTTTAAATAGCATAATCTGATAAGATATTTTAAAATGTCACAAATTGAAACTTATATATGAAGTATTATTGACTGTATTCTATTCAGATTATAAAACAAACATCTCATCTTCAAAAGGAATCTTACAAATGAAAAATTGCATAATGCTTTTATTGTATTGATTCAAATTAGAAAAGTAATTTTCAAAATGCATTCATGGAAAAAAAGGTATTTAGATTACTACATTTTAATTTTAAACGATAATTATGAATCTCTAAATAAAGTAAAAATTCTCTATCACGCAAAACCACTTTCGTAATAAATACAGGAAAATATTACCCACCATAAATCTAGTTTGATATAAACAATTAATATAGACAATTGCTGCAATTATTAATTTTAATGAAAAAGATAAGAAAATAAATCAGACTAATGTAAAGTTTATTTAATGAAAAAATGCGTTTACATTTTAAATCAAAGTAGATGGTAGACTTTTCCTATAATCTCGTTCAAACTGATTAATTGTTGAATTATTTAATGGATCTTATTAAGGTAATTTAGTAGAATAAAAACGTGATTTAAGACAAATTATTTCTTTTGTTGGGCAACTGGTTAAAAAACGTAAATATTTTTATTGCATTTGTCTGACGTTTATGATTTTTTTCAAGATGTAAATTAAAAATTTTATTCCATTGTAATATTCTGAAAAGCTATTGACCGAGTGTATCAAGGAAAATGTAGTAAATTATGGATTAATATACATATTGATTATGTTATAAGAAATTCTAAAAATAAAATTAACACTGATATAAATTTCAGAAACATCATGTTTAATAATATAATAATCGAAGATGGCGTTTATTTAGTTTAAGATAATAAAAACCAATTACACAGTAAATTTTTCATTCAAACAAAATATTATAATTTAAGTATTTCAAAGAATAAGACATAAGAAATGGCATTTTAAGCCAAAAATCTTTAGGAACAAAAAATATTATAAAAAATTAATCAATTGAACAGATTTCATATTTTAATTATTAAGGAGGTAATGTATATTATGACTATGACACCGATTGATAAAGAAAGCTATACAAATTTCAATACATCTGTATTACTTGAAGAAGAACTTTTTCGAAATACAAGAAAAGATACAAGAAAGAAATATTTTAAAACAGTGGCAATACAAACTTTAATATATTGAAATGAAACATAGACATTCAAAAAAATAATGAGTCAAATAAGAACCTCAGATATTGAACTTTTGAGGAGTGTAAGTGAGGTTCAATAATGAGTAAAACAATCAATGATTACGTCAAAATGGAATTTTATTATATTGAATAAAAAAGACAATATTGAATAAAAAAGAAAATTAAAGAAGAAATTGGATGGATCACATGGAAATGATGGATTCTAAACACACCTTAACCAAAAATCCAGTGGGGAAAAGACATAGGTAAAGGCCACAAAAGAGATAAATTGAGACTGGAACTAGCCTATAACCTTAAACTACGTTGAAATGATGCTTATGATAGCGTGTATTGAAAATATTAAATAATACTAATTCTCGAAAAATATATGCAGAAAACATACATAGTTTAGAACGACACGCTGCTCCATGTCGTTTAGCGTGCATAAAATGCTTGATCGATTTGACTCGGCTCTTGATTTATTTTCTCGGACTCTCTCTTGCATATAAAAACAAAAAAGGCCTAAATTATTATTATTATTATTATTATTATTATTATTATAGTTTTTTTTTACTTTAATATTCTTTATGAAAAAACATTCATTTTTACGCATATAAATATTGTTAATCAGCTATGCAACTACTTGAACCCTCTAATTCTCATAGAAGAACAAATTCCAGAAATCCTGTAATTTAGATAAACGAAATTTATAGCCGAAACTTTCGATAGTAAATTTAGCTTTATTTAATGACGATATGCGAGTTTTTTATTAAAGAAAGTATTGCTAATTTAAATATCTAATATAAATTTTTATATGTAAATTAAAACCCCCACTAAATTGGGAACACACGCGGTTACAAAAATGCTACCAGGTGCATTAGAGGGTTGGTTTATGTCAAACACTATGATTTCAGAATTGAATTTTCTTAATACTGAAGGCTAATGTCCGATTTAATGAAAAATACATCGTATTTAGATGTTATAAATTATTTTTTGTTAAAATCAAACAATTCTAAATCAAGAAAATTTACTGATTAAAATTATGATAATTCATATTCATTAATGACACAAATTTCTAACTTCTTAACTTCACACTTAACTAACAAGAAAAATATATTGCCGAATTTGAATTATGTCTGTTTAAGTTTATGAATAAAAAGTACTTTAGCATTTAATGCTTACCATAAAAAGATCATAGTCAGTGTAAAATAAATTAATGCTAAGACTTAAAAAGACCAATATTTTAAACTTTTAATAATATGAAAAAACATTATTTTATTAATTTTAATACTGTTGCATTAATTTAGTTTATTTTGGATGTTTAAGTCAAGGAATAAGAAAGTAATTCAGAAAGAAAAAACGTTTAGACATCAAGATTTCGCCAAAAAAAATTCTACAAGGTTACCAAAAGAGTTTTTGAATTTCTGTGTGAAAGAAAAACCAGGTTGAATTTTCAATTAAGCGTGAAAATTATTGTTTTGTGAATATTATGGAATTTAACAAAAAATGTAAATGAATAGTGGACGAATAAAATTTATAGTCAATCTTCCGTTTAAAATAGCTAAGTTTGAAGCAAACCTTAGTGAACAATGGTATGACTCTGTATTTGCTACTGAAACATGATAAACCACTTATAATGAGATGGAATTTGTGTAATATCAAATATAATGTGTCGAAATTCATAATAGTTAATGTAAAGTAGCTATGTATGTCTGATATTGCAGAAATTGCTGAAATAGCTTGCAGCTTTATCCTAAATTTCATTAAAGATTAAAAGAAATTAATTTTGTCCAATTATGTTTCCTTGTTTGCTTTGTGGCAATGTAAGAGGCCATAGATGCGTATGCCTACGTGTTGTACATTGTTCCAATAATTTATACATTATATATATTCCATGTTTTTTCTATCATTTGTTTTTGTCTAATGATGGTTTTATCATAATGCATACGAGACATTAGAATCAAAGCTGTATTATATTCTAGAAAATTCGAACCAATACTTATGTCACCATGAAATTTAAATTTTGTGGAAAAAACGAGAACGATTTACATGGCCACATTTTCTGTATAATATGCATATTTTTTTTTCTTTTCACAGTGCCAATCATTCACAGTTTCCAGCATAATCAAAGCTTGGTCAAAGAAAAAAGAAAAAAACAGATGTTGTTCATGGTGATGTTTTGTCCTCAATGTTTGAAATAAGTCTCTCACAATTCTATCATCTTGGTTTATTTCCCAGTCTCTAGCTGTTTTATCAGTACATATTTGGCCGTTGAGAGGATAATAATCACTTGCAATACATACCCACCATATTTTAATCTCATATTTAGCCGGTTTAGACAGAATGTATTGATAGAATCTTATTCTTCCTCGATGGAGAAATAATTACTCATCAACCGTAAAGTTGTGAATAATAAACAAGTAATGAATTGTAACCTTTTCATTTTGAAAACGTTGCTCTCGCGTTGGGAGCAACGTGGCGTTGGGAGTGTTAAAATCCCAGCAAGTATCTGAAAAAACCGGTCATTGGACATAAAGGCAAATCTAGGTCATTCCCATAAGGGTTAAAAATAGTGAAATGTAAAGTGTGTGTCCAAACCGAATGCTTTTAATTAGTACAGTGAGTAAGACTTGTTTTGCTTTATCTTTCTGAAAAATCGAATTTTCTTGTTTTCAAGCTTTATTTTATTTGTTATAACTAATTGTAATCTTGCACAATTTTTAAATATTACTGCAGTTGCAATTTGTTCTTTAAAATATATGGTTAAACATTTTAGTTAATTATTATTGTCTCAATTTAGCATATTTCACTGTAAGATGCAAGAAAAGTTTTTATCATTTTCTCGTAAATGTCTGAAATGCATTAAATGTTAATAATTATGTTAAAAAAATACAAACAAAATTAAAATTGAGAAAATACTGATTTGCCCAATTTGTTAAATATTTTACCGGATAATTATGATGTTTTGTACCCACGCGATTTAAATTGATACACATAATAAAACGAATATTTAATTTTATTTAATAAATTAAAAGCACATAGAAATGCATTGAAATAAATAAATTTACATAGTTCGAAACTCATTTCAAATTCTGCACACTTAAGATATTCAGATGACAGAATTTCACAATGTCCAATGTCAGCACTGTGAAACATGATTTGAATTTCACTGAAATACTACACATCTAAAATTTCTCAGTGATTGTCACAAAGTGGAAAGTGAATGATACTCTGGTATTCCAATTAACGTTACATAATCTAGAAAGTCATTACTCATTGAGCATTAAAAGATGCTTTAGAATATATTATTTGGCGACAAATTAAAGTATATAGTTTTTTATGTTTGACCTTGCCCTTATTTACTTTTAAAAAACGATGTTTCGTGTCCTTTTTCTACAAAAGAATTTAGAATACCTGAATTATATATTCATTTTTTTTATTACATAATGTAAATTAAGTTACTCCATTTGATATAGCTACACAATAACCAGTATTTCCATTTAGTTATATTCAGAATGATGAAATTAAAATATTTTAAAGTTTTTTAACATAAAGTATTAACTTAGAAGAACTTTTTTTCATTTTTACTTTTATTTATTTATTTATTTATTTATTTATTTATTGGAAAAGAAAATTTATATAAAGAAATAAAGAAAATTATAAAAGTTAAATTGAAAAAAAAAATAAATTAGCCAGCTAGCAAGAAGGATTTTTGCATTCATTTTTCGTAGAGACAGTAGGTTCGCACATAGTGGTGTAGTAGTAAGAAACCTCCTATATTCTCTTAGCAGAGGGTATAACTTAGAGTGCATATACCCTAGGTAGCTTTTTTGTGAAACAGAAGGTATGCGGTGTTTCTTTAAAAAAATCCAGAAGTATACGAAGTATACCTCCATGTATCCTCCACTAAATCTCTGTTCGAGAATAGATTCGACACATCTTAGTGTACCGCATCTTTCAATTTTGAAAGATTGGATAGAGAGGATCGATACACTCGGGATAACCAAAAGTGGTTGGTGTAAAATTTGGACAACGAAGAACCCATTTGAACCCGCAAACACAGCTAATGTTTCTTTTCGAACGTCTATATCCAAAATGCATTGATCGAAGGAGCAGTGTGACGAGGTGTTCCATATTGCATGAATGTGGCGGCAAAAAGCATATATCTATCAAGCAAACATGGCACGAACTTTTTACACAAAAACATGAAATGATGTTGCGAATTTAACGTAGCCGTTTTGCTTCTTTATATTGGCACTGCCTTTCAAAGAAAAAGGGTTTTACGATGAACGTACACGTGAAACCGCACCATACTGCCACTTTTTGAGGAATTCAATTGTGCCATCGTGCGTTCACGTTGATTAGACATCTTCCACATGCGGAAATTACTAGCCTTAACATCACCATGAAGCAAAATGTCAGCTTGAACTGCTCACGAGATATTATAGACTCAGATGGGATTGTTCCCACTTCTTTCTGTATGTTATTCGCTTTTAAAAATTCGCGGCATGGTGCAATCTCAATGGTACAGATCAAAATATTCTGTGAGAAAAATTGCAGAATAATGCGTAAAGAAGATAGTATTTAACCCAATCATCTGGATGCTTCGCTAAAACTACTGGTCCCTGCAGCTAAATCAGACTGCTAATGCTTTCGATTTGAGTGCAACACGTGGAGAACGTGCTTTCCTTAAACATGGTATTACGGATGTTACACGTTTCATATTTCTTAAGCCACAGAACAAGCTTTATCGGGCCAGTTGCTGTTAAAGGATCTTTTCCAGATCTCACATTCTTCAGAAAGGACGATTTACGCAATACGTGATTGCTTATTCCAGGTTTACGTTAAATAATTTTGCCAACAAAGCTTCATACCACTCACTTTTTATCCATATTTACATACACTTTTTTAAACGGTGAACTGGTTATGGATTAGGAGCGCCAACTCTTATAACCATCTCAGCTGCCTATTTCTGACAAAGTCACACGAAGTAGTATGTCTGTTGGATGTTTTAATTATTCTTTTCTTCTGTTCTAAAATTAGCCATCTGACATAGCGATATTAATGCTGCAATACATTTTCCCCATCGTTCTTACAGTTTTTAGAAATTTTTTTTAAAGATTTTATGGACTTTTTGCCTACTTTGTATAAGTATTTAAATATTTTTAGTTACAATTGTCATCTAATATCATTAATGAACATTATGATTTATTTCTTTATTATAACTGTTCTACTGTGTTCAAAATACATTACATATAATAAATGAATGACATTTACTAAAACAGCATGCCAATGGCAGCATTTAAATTAGTCTAATAACAGTTTTGCAAATTATGTTATGACTCTTGACACTGAGTAAAGTGTTTCTAAATCATATACATTGGTTATAAACATTCTGTTATTTACAGCTGGCGGGTGTATTTCAGTTTCATGTCAGTGAAATTCTTAATTCCAGAATTCTGTATGTAATTGATTAAATGAAATGTCATATTTTGCAATGCCAATTTTTATCTTATGTATATAGAGATTCTTAGATAGCGAATACAGAGCGGTTTTTTCTATAGTATGCCCATTGTGAATTCTTAAAAATAATTTCAGAAGATATATTAGTGGCAAAATTTCCGAAAGCACTTTTGAAAATTGGCATTTTTGAGCTTTCGTGGATAATAACAGACATTTACATTTTAGTAATGCTTTATAATTATTAATTGAAATATATATTAATGAAGAATTATATTAAAAAATAGTCAAATATTAGCATTAAGTCAAAATGCTTTATACAAAGAAACAAAGAAACAAACCAGCAAAAGATCGGATGTGGTAATCAGGAAATTTTCTTCTATCTCATGCAAGTAAATATTTTAAAAATTTGCTACCGCAGTCCCCAAAAGCAAATTACAAATCTATCTTCATGGCGAGGATTCTAAAGACATGAAATTTTGTACAATGGTTCTTGATAAAGGACTACGGCGTACATCGGGAAAATGCAACACGAGAAAGCCAGCCGTTTGGTGATTTATACCAAAACATAAATAGCAATAATTTTTATCAAGATAAACCTGAATCTGAAGTTTGATGAAAATTCGTTTACTTTGTTCGTTCGAAATTTTTTAAGAAAATACTATTGCAGGAACCGGGAAAAATTCAGCATAGCAGTGCCACTTTTCGGACGATATACACCAAAATGTAAACAGAATTAGTTCACATCACATATCTACGGAAGCTTAAATTTGATGAAAATCCGTGCAATATAACTTGAAATAGAGCTATCGCGGTAACAACGAATAACTAAGCATAGTAGCGCCATTAACTTCGAGATTTATAACAAAATTTCAACAGCAACAGTTCATGTCATGTTCGAACTGAATCTGGAGTATAATGGAAACTCATGCATTAGTTATTGAGACAGATGTGTTTTGTAAATCATAAAAAATGCAGCATAGTAGTAGCACCCTCTGTTGAGCTTTTTACTCCGCAAACTAATTAGCATTAATGTATTTCACAGACCATCTGAATATAAATTTTTATTATAGCCCGCGCATTTAGTCTTGAGATAGAGCACCCACAAAATTTATGTCACATAAAAAGAGAAAGAGATACTTGCAAAAACACAGTCTCACAGACATGCATTTTATAAAAAATCATTTTATAAAATCTTTTAGTAACTCTTAGCCCCAAAACGTGTATAAATTGTTAAAAACTTTGCCCTCAGTAGTTGCCACCATAAGAAGGGGAAATCTCCTATCATTATTTGGAACTTCTATTTTTAAACAGTTCCAACTAGTGAAACGATGCTTTAAGATTAGTTCCTACTTCAAGATTTCACGATTTTACAGTAGCAGCTATTGAGCACCAAAATCTGGTTCAAATAGGACAAAATTCTTAGCAGTGTATCCGTCATAAACCGTAACTCTAAAATTTTCACGAATCCAATGCTTTCTTCTTATAAAGACAGAAGAAAGTAAAAACAACCCTTGCTTATAATTACGTTTTGCATCTTTCCTTTATTTAAATGCAACCATTGCGAATAACAGCTTATAAATCATTTTCAGGTAATGGTTGTTTCAGGTAACAGTGCGTTTGTCAGGCAAAAATAGAATTTAAATGTTGCCAGATTCGAAAGGACATTTGAGGACTATTACGTGAACTTTTCTCAGTGCTTCATGTGATTGACGTCACTGTTGAATGTGAAACATAAGAAGATTTAAACAATGACCCGCAGTTGACTGCCTAAAAAACATTGCAAAATAATTATATTAAGTGAAAAAGGTACCGTTCTGAAGAAAGTAGGATACAAATTTGTAGAAATATAATTTTTTTTTTGAAGTTCTATAAGGAGATTATTTTATAACAAAATAAATATGTAAAGCAGGAACTAGTTCACAACAACATGTAACGGTAGAAGACTTTAAAAAGGTAAGAAAGAATACATACCTATATATAAGAAATATAAATTTCTTAATCCAATATCATCATGATTATAAGCACTATTCAGCAAGTCAAGAATTTAGTTTAAATGATTAAATTCTACAGATAAAATTATTTTTTAATCATTCTAACATATGAAAAGAATAAACTAGTCTAAAATTTAAGGTATTTTGGCATTAAGACATTACTTTTTTCTGACCAGACAAAAATTTCAGTGTTTGATTCTGATTAAACAAAACTTGTAAATAACAGAATTTATTCAAATTACTTTACACATGTGGTAAAGATTTTACTTAATGCTATGGTATTCATTTTAATGCTACCAAGTTGTATATGCAGAATATCTGTGATTTATACGACTATAAATGCTCAAAAACACATAATTGATATCATTCGAATAAAAATTAAATTATCCGAATGTGAGATTTTCCAATATAAGAATCATTTATATTTTAGTTTGATTTAGCTCCATATAATGCAGAAAATTATTTCAAGATTACCATATTTCAGTGTAGAAAGTGCCCTGGAAATCTCAGATAATAACCTGATTAAAAACCTATGAAGTTAACCTATTTACCTAGTCTAACTCTATAATTAGGTAATCTATAATTAATTTGTAACAAAAAAAGATATTGTTTGTCTATACATTAAATCAAACTTTTCTTAGTCTTTTGAGACTATAGTCGCAAAAAAAGATTAATTTTACAGTCAAGTAAAATGCTTTTTCTTACAAATTGGAAGTACTTTATGTGAATGAAACACAATGCTATTTAATTTGTTATATCAATTTTCGTCTTTACAATATTCCGTTATGAAATAATTAGAAGTATTTGAGAAAGTTTTCTCGAATAATCACAAGAACTTGGATATTGCCTTAACCTAACCACAGCTGCATATTTCCCCGTCACTTTAAATGTCCCGCACAAGTAGAGCAACATATGCATTGTATTTTTTTACTGATTTAAAATACTTCTATTTGCAATCAAACTAACCAGCATTTCGTCAACTTTGAAGAAACATATTAAAAAAACTTAAGCAAAACATTTCGGATAAAACAACTCATTCAATATTCCAAATGAATCCCTAAAGAACATGTTCCTGAAACCAAAAATTAGAAGATTTGTCTCGGTGAAATGGGGAAAGGTTGTAAACCTACAACAGATTAAATATGTGATACAGTATTCTATATGTTACCTAGTATCTATTATTATATTTATTTGTTAACTTGAACAATTATACATTAAATAGTACAGCAATATGATATATTTTTAAGTAAATAATTTATGAGATGTATTAATATAATTCTACAAAAATATCTGTCATTATATATATATTATAACAACCAGAATAATTAAATTTTTATAGCATATATCATGATCATATTAACAGTTTTGAAACATTTTGTGCATCATGATTTAGAATAAATAATGATGACCATGATTTATTTCCGTTAACGAATGATTTATTTTCTTTATAGTAATAAAATAATCTGTAATTGATATCACAAACCATAGTAAATAAATAAAACCATAGTAAATAAATCCATCAAAAGTCAAGCTACATTGTTTATGACGAGAGTTATTTTTATAATTCTGCGATGCTATAAAGATCAAAATTACAAGTAAAGTAACCGACAAATATCTGAAAAAAAAATTATTTTGGAAATTTCATTTTTGATCATTTTTATAAGCTTTTTACATATATTTTTTCATGATGTATGTATGGAATTTACTCATAAAAGCACATTAAAATAGAAAATAAAATATTATTTTTAGGACTTTATTTTTTATTTAATGACATCACGATAAGCATCTAATTGTCTAGGCCGTCATTCATTTTCACACACAAACAATCCTTTTCCATTTTTTACTCAGTTCACTTCATTTTTGAAACAAAAAGTGTTCACGGCGACCTCTTACGGGACTTATAAATTCTCAGTTTTCAACAATAAACAATAAACAATGTATTTATAAAGGAACTGAAACACCTGGTAATAGAATATTCGTCGTTTTTCGTTTAGATTGAAGTTTATTTATCTCAAAAGCATGGCGAGCTATTTTCCATTATAATAAAATATCTAACTTTAAATTAAAAGAAATGCAAAATGATTTAATAATGAGATATATAATTTTATTATATATTACATGTATAACTAATCGTTAAATCAGAATTTAAGCATAAAAGTATTTTATTTAACACAGTTTTCCAAAATTTATTCTTAATTGCGAAAAAGATTGCTTTAACACTTCATTGTTACAATAACATTGGTTTCAAGTTTTAGAACGAATATGAAAGAAACCTAGAACACTGCAATGAAACATACGGTATTTTCGAAGCAAAAAAAAATGTTGTAGGAAAAATAATAGATCATTATGAATATGGGAGGTTTGTGATTGATAAATGTATGCGATTTGTTGTGACATTCTATTTAATCTACAAAAAAATTCAGTGCTAAAATTAACTGAAGTGTAGTTGTTTTAAAATTATAAATTTTATTGCAGAGAAAAATAAAACAATACGCCTATGTTGGTATCTTCCTTTCTTAAATTCTACGAATACATAAATCACAACATTGCTTAATTATTCCGGAGTCTGATCCAATATTTACATGTTGAAACTGGTAAAAATGTATAAGAAAATGTGCATTTAAAATATTCTTTAGAAATTTTCGGTTGAATAAAATTTCCGGTTGAAAATATGTTCACCTTGGTTCAGACTCCGGAATAAGTAAAAGATGTTGGCATCTACTATATGAATATAATATACAATGCTGAAAGAACTGAAAGAGATAAGCAAGAAAATGCATATAGCTTGAATTATTTTGCAGATAAGAATTGGAAACTTTGATAGAGATATTATTTTGTCATTATTTGATGTAATAAATGTGTTCGATACATATTGTATGCAGTTTTGAATTTCATTTCTTAAATCAACTCATAAGAGTATGATAAATGCAGTATAAAGTGAAGTAAGTAAATGATGTTGTTGTTTCTGACAACTTTTAGGAGATACACAGAAAAATAATGTCAAGCCATGGATAGTCAATTCTGAATCTTAACTTTACAGCTATTTTTGTAGCGCTATATTGTATGTATATTTTGTCCAGAGGTTTCTCAATTAAAGAAATTAATTCACAATTAACAACCCATTGAACCTCATGATGAATTCCAGATGAGAATTTTAAAGATCCCAGTTTTGTTCCTACCCATATTATTTATGCTTTAAACCCGAAGTATATACGAGCAAATCCATCGTTTGGATAAATTCTTCTATAAGGTAATCGATCACAAGAACAAATATTTAGTTAGCTTGAATTTATAATTTATTTATTGCAAATATGCCGCTGTTTTTTAAAAAAAGGCCTGAGCCCGTTTTAGATCTGGATTGAGATACCACACGAAATTCCATCTCATCTCTAATAAGGAAATATCTAAAGATAACCACGACTTATTCACGAATAAATATCTAAATTAGAAATAATCGAAAAGAAAAACATATTTAATAACGTGGTGTTTAGAATTTTTTTTTATTGACATTTAATTTTCGGCTTCTTAATCTTATTGATGAAAGATGTTTGAATGTTTCATTTCGTCGACAGAACAATATGTATTATCCTGCAGTTGAAATTGGTGATAAAGATCAGAACACCTATAAGATAAGCAAGACTTATCTATGGGCATTAAATGACATTTACCTATTTAAATTCTTCAAAATTAAACAGAAATCAGAATTTTTAGAGGAGTGGCAGAGAAATTTCAATGCTTTTGCTTCCCTGTCAATCATAAAAAAATATGAGGCACCCTATCACAATTTTCCTCTCCTGAGAAAAGATAGGAAACCTAACGTTGGAAATTGAACAATAACTTACATTCCAATGTATATTTGGTAAAATAGGAAGAATTATTTAATGTTTTATCGTTAATTTAACCCCGTATACAAGAATGATTTTTATTTCACAATTAGAACACGAATATGATAACGTTTGCTCCATTTTTATTTATTTTCTAGTGTTGTATATTTTAAATTGTATCAGTTCTGCATCTTTTTAGCCAAAAACATGCTTGTTGTATTTATTTGCTGATTTCTAGCAAAAAACATTTTAACAGAACATATGATAAACATTAGAAAACGGCTTATTTTACATCTTAAAACATAAATTATTTCACAAAATTGATGGTACTTATAGTTAATGCATTTTAATTAATTTATAGCAATGAAAAGTATAATGAAGTGTTTACGGAAATTTAAAATATTTTTTATAATGTAACAGAAATATTACTTGAATAATAATTCGATCACATTGACTATTCGATTACACTTCGATTACATTACTTCATAAATGATGTTATTTGTTATTTTTATCAAAATGTCAAATTGTGTAATTTTCTTTCTAAATAACACAGTTTAAATGATAAATGTTTTTAGTTGTCTGAAACTCTATTGTGGTTTTATATATTCTAAGATTTATTTTTTGTAATTAATTATAAATACATACATGTATATAAAAAATTTTATGGACAAATAAAGTACATAATTGTATTATTCATACAAACAACTAATCTACAACATGTAACTTTTCAAATGTAAAAAAATTAAAAAAGACGAATAAGACAAGCTAAAAAATTTAGATTATATAAAGCATTATAAAAGTATAATGATATTAGCTTAGAAATTTGATATTACACCATTCTATAGCCACTACTTTCCCCATAACTTTGAGATTTTATTTTCGTAACTGCTTTTACTGGATGCCTTTCATTTGTTTTTTTAAACATAAAACATCACAACAGATGTAAATTTTCCAAGTGGGTGAAAAAAGACTGGGCCAGGATTCGAACTTGGGATGTATTGCCCGAATCCGCCAATGCTCTTTCAACTGAGCCATCCCGGACAAATACAGGAGGACTAATTTACCCAAATGACCTCAATGGTCATAGAATCAGTTCTGATACTTTGGATCGGCTCAACAGAATAAAACGAAGGTCAAAAATCCGAATTCCGGTCGGCTCGAATTGTGGCCCGAACTTTTTTCAACCACTTTGAAAATTTGCATCTATTATAATCAATTGCCGATTGAATAATTGTGTTAAAAATTTTAATCATAAAACATTGCCTCAACACTATACGTACGGGTCTTGGAATTTCAAGAGCAGGGAACTCTTCGGTATCAATATTTTTTAAAGAAAATCTGTCTTTAAGTAAGATAAAATTTACGGACCTTGAACTAGATTCATTTTTTAATAAATAAATACTGATAAATCACCTGGAAAATAACGGTACACTTACGAACCCTTATCATATTCGTTTAAAAATTTTAAGCAAACAAGTTAAACTATCAAAACTGCATATAAAAGGTCATGTAATTTTATGCTAGATTTTTTAAATATAAATTTTATTGTGAAATAGCCGTTTAAATAAAACACTCCATAATGACGAGGAGAATAACTAAAACTGCAATTCGTTTCTGTGAAACGATTAAAACTCATTTAAATTTGTGCCGATATTCCGCAGACTATTTGTAACTGAAATAATGTACTATTATTTTCAACACAATCTAACTGATTGGTAAAGTAATCATACGAATTTAATAGTGCCAACTGAGCGAAAAATTGCCCAGGCCGGGAATCGAACCCAGATACTTGGCTTACAAGGCCAATGATTTACCTTTTAAGCTACTCGGGCGATAGCTGGCTGGGATTTTTCGCTCAGATAACCTTATTGATCATAGCATCTGATCTGTCATTTAGACAGCTTAACAGAATAGACCGCAGGTAACGGAACTATATATAACAATTGGTACGTAGATATACTATTATTTTTAACACAATCCAACTGATTGGTAAAGTAATCATACGAATTTAATATTTCCAACTGAGCGAAAAATTGCCAAGGCCGGGAATCGAACCCAGATACTTGGCTTACAAGGCCAATGCTTTACCTGTTAAGCTACCCGGGCAATTTTTCGCTCAGTTGGAAACATTAAATTCGTATGATTACTTTACCAATCAGTTAGATTGTGTTGAAAATAATATATCTAAGTATATCTAAGTACCCATCGTCATATGGAGTTCCATTACCTGCGGTCTATTCTGTTGAGCTGTCTAAATGACAGACCAGATGCTATGACCAATAATGTTATCTGAGCGAAAAATCCCAGCCGGCTATCGCCCGGGTAGCTGAACATGTAAAGCATTGGCCTTGTAAGCCAAGTATCTGGGTTCGATTCCCGGCCTGGGCAATTTTTCGTTCAGTTGGAAATATTAAATTCGTATGAAATAATGTAATCAATGTTTTTCGGTCGATTGCGTGAACATGAATTTATTTCAAATGTGTAGACGCTTTCATTTCGCTCGAACATTGGAATTCTAAAGGAAATCTCTATTGGAATTTATACTATTCAAAGACAATGAAATCTAAACAAAGTGCTGTAATAGACGGAAGTTTACTTTTATTTGAAAATAAAATGCCAAATGCGTAAATTTCATGCTTGTGGTGAAAGAAAAATCTATAACATTATTACTCCTGATAATTTAAAATAATATTCGTTTTATTTGTTCTTCACCTTTTCCTTTTTTCTAATTTACCAAGGTATACGCGGATTTATTTGCTTTAACAAGACAATATCTTAAATAAGGAGGCAGTTTATGTTTATATATTGCATTTTCGGCAATCAGATCTCTAATATATGTAATAACAATTATATAAAAATTAAAGATTAAAGTGTCTTTATTTTACAGCCCAGTGTCGTTTAAACCTTAACTGATTTTTGCGGTCTCACACATCACAGTTTTGTTTTTCAGCTTTCTAAGATTGTTGTTTGGAGTTCTAGTACTATCGATAAATAGTTCTAAATCAATGATTTTTAATCGTAGTACTTCTCTGATGTAGAGCAGAAACAGTTCCCTACATGAATCTTTTTACAGTACAATAATCACTTTTCTCCAATCAAAATATCACTTTTTCGAATGCTACCAATTCATACGAAAATATTTTGATATTCAGAGAGCACGTTTAATAGACAAACATACAATATTAACAGTATTATCATTAATATGAAAATAGACATTATTTTGCTACAATTGCATGCATAGTTAATCAGTTACGCAGATGAAAATGTTTACTTGAGAATTGATAGAATTCGAAAAAGTGATAGTTTGATTTGAGAAAAGGGGTTTTTTATACTGTAAAAGCTACTTAGAAACGTTTCCGAAATGGACGGGCCGCTAATAAAAAATAATTTTTATAAATTCTTCTTTAAATTTCGAAAACAAATAACTTTCTGAGATTTTTAAAGGTTAAGGAACTTTTTTCGAAACCTTAGAAGAGTTAGAAGAGGTCACTGTATTTTTTCGTTTTTGATTACAGTACATTTTTACATATTCAGAAACATCTGACATTTTTTACAGTGTATGATTGTAGGATAAGCACAATGATACACTTTCGAGGCAATTACTACTGGTATTAAATTTTTGTTTATGCACCATTTCACTTCCGGCAAGCATAGATCATTAGATTCACCTTTTTCTGCTCTTGCTTATAATACAGATTTTTTCTTCAGCTCAATACCTTAGGTTTTTGTGCTTTCGGCTCCTGAATTATTATAACACATTATATAAATTTGCTGTACATGTACCAATATTTGTAATGTACATACGATTTAATGTTGGCCCTTTAATTTTAATTTAAACTTTTTAAGTATAACTCCTTGGAAAACTAATCACATGTTACACGAACTTGCTAGATACCGCTTGAAAATAAATATTTAGAGATAACGTAAGAAATGTATAAAACAAATGATATAGTCATATATTTAAGCGAGTAAATATTCCGTAAATTTCTTGAAGTAATGTTTGAAAAGATACACAATTTTTATTATGTTTATTATCAAGATCGATCTTTGAAATAAGCATTTATTTCTACATTTTATTATAACACTTTAAAAGAGCTTTAATTTCAGAAAATGTTTTTCACACATATTTTATATTTCTAAATATGTTATATGCAAACGATGAAAATGTAAATATCACAGAAGATTTAAAAAAAAAAAACAAAGAAAATCCAAAAAGAAAGTAAGAATATGGGGTTTTTTTTATTATCTTATATAAAAAAAAGTATAGTTAGTTTTTATTTTTCCACTGGAAACGAGATTTTTTTCTTTTTTCTCTCTTATAAAAGAAACTTTATGATTCTACAGCTTATAAATATTTAATTCATGCTTTTCACAAAGAATTCACGTCATGAGAAAAAAAAAATAATAAAAACTTCAGAAATAATGCTGCAAAGAAAAAAAAATCTACCTCTTCTGCATACGTTAATAGTTAATTCCCGTGAGTATTGAATTGAAGTAATGTAATGGAATATATATAGCACGCAGTACAAAACCTTTCTATTAAACATGATCGCGTTTACTCGGAAAATAATATTAATAAAAATACAAGCTTAAAAAATAATTCAAAAAATATATTTAGCAGGTAGATGTAAAACAATAAACAGAAAAGTATCGTAAAATGCGAAAAAAACCCCATATTTAACTATAAATTCAAATAATGTTTTCAGTTACATCACGAAAAGAAATTATTATTTTAATAGATAATAAACAAAATTCAATAAAATAAAGCACACATCCTACAAATTTAAACGTTCAATTGATTTGATTTTTTTTAAGAAAATTAATTGTTGTGTGGTATTACTATTTTCTGGATGATTTTATCGCTATAATGGAAAATACGTAAGTGCAATAAAAAACTTTGGAGTGTAATTCTAATTTAAGCATACTTTATATGGCTCAAAATGACCGAACATTTGCAAAATTGACAAACAACATTTGAAACAACGTCATGAAATCAAAAGTAAATAATAATAATAAAAATAATATAACATAGAGGATTTGCTAAATATCTTTTCACTGCGCTTGCGTCAAAGCAATTACATTTAATTTGCATAACGTTTTAGCTAATTGTATAAAGTAACTTTTGTGAAGTCTCAAAAACTTAACTTAAAAATTCTGAAACCTACCCTCAATAGAATTAACTCAAAAACCATTATTTCCAAAATTAAGTAAAATGATGAGGGTCTGTATCCATATTACATTCATTTGTGTCAATATAGCATACACGATATTGCACGTATTACTACATTTGGATATGGTATTTATTATATAAATTATTTTATATTCTGTGTAACAGTACTTGTGACTAGTACTGCTTTGCAACACTTGTAAACATTAAAATGTCTAACAAATATATCTTAGTTTTAAAGATGCCATTCACTGAGTTATGCAGCAATTATATTATCTTTATAGATTAAATTATAACACGATTTTTCAACTGGTAAATCAGTTATAACAGATGCAAATTTTCGAAGGGGGTTATCCTTGCCCCGAATTTTTTCACTCACTTGGAAAGCATACATCTTTTATATCTTTACAGACTCAGTAAGTTGTAGAAACTAGGGTTGTGATAGGAGATTTATACGATGCGTCAGACAAGGTACATAGTTACATAAAAAATACTGTTATTTTAATTTTTTCATTATTTTTATCTTCTATTACGCCACATCACATTTCCTTAAAATTTCAGAAATCTTATATCTTTTAAGCAAATATTTTGTAACTTCGTTTTGTGGTTTTTAAGAGAATAACCTATTATCTTCTTTTATCCTATAAAATCTTTTTTAACTGTTATTACCAAAAACTGACAAAAACAAGTATCATAAATCCGTTGCTTTTAGAAAAATAAATCTTTTTGTACGAAATTTATGTCCAACTAATATTTTTTTCTATCACTGTAAAACATTAGTGATCGTTAATTAATAATTTTAAATATACAGATAATTATAGAAACATTTTGTTTTACTATTTGAGCAATAACGTAAACATGCAGGAAGTTACGAATAATATCTATTCTCAATTAAAGTTGTATAAACTATATCAAGAAGTTTTTAAACACCTATGAATGCAGTAAAAATAGTAAAAATTATTTAAAATAGATAAAAAATATAATTTTGTAATATATATTACAAACATGAATGTATTTAATAATTCTATCATCTTAGTTTATCGTGATAAAAATCAATGTGTTTTACTGACACCACCGAACTGTAATATTAAACGATTACAATTAAATTTCATTTAATTCACTTAATAATTAAAAATTGTGGTAAGTAAAATAAAATTAAATCATAAGGATTTCCTTTTATTTTTTCCAGAAATAATTTTAATTCGCTGTTGAAGTTAATTAAATATAAAACTTTGCATAATCTTGAATTTATAGAAACAGAATCTTGCTTCAAAACCCTTTTCTTTGTATTCCACGTATGCTTTCAAAAATGATATTCGAGCATAATGCGAAAAATATTTGAAAGAAAACTATTAAAGTACGTTTTTAATGGAATTGTTTTAAATATACAGATAATTATAAAAACATTTTGATTTACTACTTGGCAATACTGTAAACATGCAGGAAGGTACGAATAATATTTATTCTCACATACAGTTGTATAAACTATATCAAGAAGTTTTTAAACACCTATGAATGCAGTAAAAATAGTAAAAATTATTTAAAATGGATAAATAACATAATTTTGCATTACATATTACAAACATGAATGTCTTTAATATTTCTATCATTTTTGGTTATCGTGATAAAAATCAACGTGTTTTACTAACACTACCGAACTATAATACGAATCCAATTAACTTTCATTTAATCCGCTTAATAATAAAGAATTATGTGAAGTAAAATTAATTTAAAGCATAATGATTTCCTTTTAGTTTTCCAGAATTAATTTGAATTCACTGCTGAAGTTATTTAAAAATAACATTTTGTAAAACCTTGTATTTACATGATCAAAATCTTACTTGCAAACCCTTTTCTTTGTATTCCACGTATAACTTCGAAAATGTCATTCAAAAAGATTTAAAAAAAAAAACTGTTAAAGTACATTTTTAATGGAATTATTTTATTTTTAAAATAATTAAACTTAAAAATACATTATAGTATTATAGGTTATGAGAACTTCTAAAGATATTTTAAGAAACTTTTAAAATTTACATTGTTAAGTATTTTATTAATATATATATGTAGTGAAAATACATTTATTCTTTATATATTTTTTATACAGCGCTCAGCAAAAGTTTAGTCAATGATCGATTATGCTTTAGAAGTATATACCGAATGTTTGTAAATCATCCATCATACATTACTTGTGACTTGTCTTTTATTCACAAACAATAATTTTTTAATTTTATATTTTACATAAAATATAATGAGAAATAAAAGAAATTAACATTGCGGCAAAAGTATAGACAATTTGTATATTTACAGAAAAATAACTGCAATTTAAAATCGAGTTGTACGCACATTGTCTGTAGTTAGTGAAAGAATGTGACTTTGCATCGAAGATACTAAATACTGTGTTACTTGGGTATCTATTTTGTATCAAACATGTTCAACAGCAGCTAGAAGCTCATTAATAGAACAGTATAACAAAAATTTGCATAAACCTTACGACATATGGTGTTACAAATGTTTTCTATTGGGTCCAGATCAGAGCTACACGCCGGCGAGTTGAGATCAATAGTATTTTCAGAGTTAAACGAAGTTATTCTTTTGTATGCAACGTGAATATACCCATTATCTTGCTAAAATCCATACTTTGGATCAGCTAAAATTTTACCGAATGACAAAATATTAATCTCCACCGTATGTACGTAGTTTTGTGTTGCTTAGAAACCATTGAATAACTCCAGAAATACTCGAGCATTGGGAAGTGAAGATCTAATCATTAAAAAGTCATCTCCTTGTTGTCTACTTAAAAAAGTCTCAGGCTCTTTATGCAAGTCGAGCCAATAGTATTTCCACCTGTTTGGGCCATTCAAATTTCACTTTTTTTTTTGTTACTGAATATCATAGAGTGCCATTTGGAACCATATTGGAACCGTATGTTTGCAAGTTCATTGCATTCTCGCTAATTTGTAGCCAGATTTTAAAGCTATTTGCTTTATCATTTGCAAGTAAATTGATTTACCTGTTTCTTTAATTCATCTACGAATCATGTCCGTCGAACAGGAAGTCCTGACTTATTTTAAATGTGATTAGCAATCACCATTGTATAAATGTCAGTTGATGAATCCTTTTGTATAATCATGTTCTCGTCCCAAAAGGTCTTCCAGTTTATTTTTTTTAAAGGAGTCAACCTTAGAT
Organism: Maratus speculifer; assembly: GCA_964019185.1. Lineage (NCBI taxonomy): Eukaryota > Metazoa > Arthropoda > Arachnida > Araneae > Salticidae > Maratus > Maratus speculifer. Next base: position 263,995,509 of record OZ025291.1, on the reverse strand, counting down.
TATACTTCATAGACATATCACTTTGGACGATTAAATGCTGCTTAAATTTGTGCAACAATCTTCTTTTTCCATTTCATCCTTCCTACTTAAATTACCTCATCTAATTGAATATTTTTAGCTCGCGGCATCTTCACTCACTGATTCAATATCGAGGTATAATTAAATACTTCAGACAAATGACATCATAACTTAGAAATTTGCATTTTTCCATGTACAGTTGGCAAAATATTAAAAAAAGTGTCTAAACTTTTGCAATATGCAAATTTTACTTTTTTCAGTTAAATTAAATATTATCTTACATTATAACCATTATTCGTATCCTACATTAATTGAAATATATTTAGAAAATATGTATAGCCATTTGAAAAACTCAAGTGTTCCTATTTTTTAATTAAAGGTTAAAAAACACCAGTGTCAACTTTTGATGAACACTGCAATCTATTTGGCTGTAAGATTTATTGTTAAAATTAAAATATTCGTTTTTAGGTTATTTTATTTTTATTTTATTGTTGTTATCGAATAAAGCCCATCGTCATTATAATAATATTTTAATGTAAATATTCATAACTTAGAAATTGGAAAATGTACAATATTCCCAAAAAATAAAATACTTAACAAATTTGATATGGAAATGCTGATAAAGTAAAATTTAAATGAATTTGTTAAAAAAAAAGGTTCATGTTCAATAAATAAGTAAATGATTTTGTAACACAAATAAGAAGACTCTATTTTATGATTATTTTTATTTCTCCCTTACTGGACTAACCTAAAATTATATGTAAGAAAAAGCTGCAACATTCTTTAATTTCAATAGCTAGTTTCGTTTTAAAAATATTCGGCGAACTAAATCGACGGCACTCTAGTCTCACTGTAATTTCTCACTCGCATAGAGGTTTTAGTAAAGGCCCATACATGCTAATAGGGATATTTATTTTATACGTTAATGAATTATAATTTTATTTTGCTAAATTCAAATATATATATTCAATGCTGTTACCATCTAAGCGTACCATTTTAATTAGCAAAGTAATTTATTAATATCATTTTAGTACAATACTGAACATTATCGTAAAATTTAGATAAATTCCCCTAAGAATGTAAATTTATCGGAGGTGATAGAGAATATATTTCAATCCTTAAGCTTGAAATAATTTAAAAGTAACTTCTTTGCTTAAGTTAATTAAAAATAAACATTTTCAGAATCTGCTTTACTTCGAATGAGAGTATTTTCTGTATGCGAAATCCCGGAACTCCACTCGGATTTCCGGTATATTTATATTTTATATTAATAAAGATTATTATATTTTAAACTTTATTAAACTATAATAATAATAAACATTTGCGTTAAAAAAACCAATATGAGCTGTAAAAGAATAGATGTTTATCTTTAATATGAAATATTTAAATTGAAATATAAATTAATATAATGTAAATCATATAAAATTCTGAAAATAATACGAATGAGCTTTTCAGAACTATTATTTCTTTAAGTGTTGTTTAAATTAATTATCAGTATTATACTTTTAAATTTCTTTGAACGAATTCCTCGAGTGTTATAAATATAAACAAAAAGATGTTTTATTGTTTAATTTTTTTATAACTTTATTAATTTATTAATATTTTTTATTAAATGCATGAGATGCATGACAAAAATTTAAATAATCGTCATGTTGCACTTTTTCCTTTACAACTAGCGAATGTTATATAAATATAAGCAAATGGATGCTTTATTGTTACGAATATTGTTTATAACTTTATTAATTTACTAATTTATTAATATAATTTTTAAATTCATGAAATGCATGCCAAATAAATTATATAATCGACAAGTTGCACTTTTCCCGTTATTTATTATTGCTAATTATGTATTTTCGTATGCTTTCCAATAGTGATAGATATTAATTATAAAAAAATCATGGGAAAGAAAAATACAGAATGTTTATAGTTGCATTATTTATCGATTTAAAAAATAATTTGAATGTTATTTTGTTATAGTTTGAAAATATAATGTCATATGCGTTTCACATATAGTTAGTTTGTTCGTTTTTTTTCTTTATTCACATGTTACGCTGATGAATGTTTTCAATGCAAACAAACTAATATAACATTATTTATTTAAAGAAAAATAAAAAAATTCGACATTATATTATTGAAAATATTGAAAAAAAAATCTATAATTTCGAAAAAATAATATTACTAAACATGTTTTAAGTTGCAAGTAAAGGGAACTGGGGCACGTTGATACACTTCTTCTAATTCTCACAAGGTCAGGAAGTTACAGGAAGTTTGAGAACAGCTCCAAAAGATGATGCCAGTGTGCACAACTGCATAGAGACCGCCTTGAGGTGATTAAGTAATTGGCTGAAATGCGATGGGTGATTTATTTTTTATAGGTCAAAAGTAAATTTGAGTTATACAATTGCAATTTTTTTATTCAACTGTTCCAGTATTTTCAACCCCCCCAAAAAAATACTCTCCCTGGTAAGTAAAACTACTGTATACCAGTTCTTATTCTTTATTGCTAGGTAAATTATGAAGTGTTATTTTTGATACTCATGTATTTAAAATGGCTGACTGTGGCACTTTGATACAATCTATGTCGGGGCACATTGATACGTATCAATGTGTATCCTGATAGCTAGGGACAACATACATATTTTTCCATTTTTTTTTTATTGTCTTTTACCATTTTGTTTTACCATGCTCTCCTTAATCCAAGCATTTCCCGCGAAAAATTCCTGACATTATTTTTTTATTGAAGTGAAATAGCTCATTTTTATTTTAGAAAAAAATATATTTTTTTTTACAAACAGAAGACGTGCGAAGTTACCTAATAGCTAGTGGTAGTAGAACGAAAAAAAAAAAAAAAACGACGGCAGCCTGGCAAATCTCATATTTCTATCGATTCTCCAGAGAAAAATGTATTTCCGACATGAGAAATGTTCAAAAAGAGAAATAAGTTGCAGCACAGCAAAGGATAATTATATTATAAACAGAATATTTAATATAATTATCCTTTATTTTCCGTTTATAAACCGATTTATAAGCAGATAACCTGATATTTTTTTTCATCTTTCCTAAGAAAAAAGAAAATGCAGGGGTTGAAATGCCAGGTATGATAAAGTTACCACTGCTGACAATCAGACAAGGAAAAACCAGAACATAAGATAATTATATATTTAATTTTGATTGTTTTAATATTGCTTACAAATAAGTCGTGCGTGATTTGAATTTCTATAAATAAATGTAAAATGGGTTGCTAATTCACATTCTATGAAAAATATGCATTGGTGTTGTCTCCATTTTTTCCAAACGTATCAAAGTGTTCTATAAGGTGCATCAATCTGCCTCTGGGATGCAGCACATTGATACAAATGACTTTTTTAGACTTTTTTTTTAATTACATGCAAAAATACTATATAAAACATCGGTTTTACATTTTCAAAAAACTACATAAGTTTTGCTGACATCACATAGAAAAATAACTTGGAATTTCTATGTTCTGGACATAAAAAAAAATTCTTAGAAAAAACACCTTATCAAGGAAGCAGGACGTTTCGGTCCCGCCATTTCGGTCCCGCCATTTCGGTCCCGCCATTTCGGTCCCGCCGTTTCGGTCCCGAGACATTTCGGTCCCGAGACACTTCGGTCCCAAGACATTTTGGTCCCGAGCCGTTTCGGTCCCAAGACATTTCGGACCCTAGACATTTCGGTCCCAAGACATTTCGGTCCCTTTTCCTGCAAACTGAAATTTTGTAAAATAAGACATATTTTTTTAGGGAACATTGCAGAGTTTTTAAACTGAAGGCCATAAAATTTTGGTATAAGGTGATTATAAGTGCCCGAAAACCGCACACGTATGACTCTTATCCAAAATATTATAATTCACACAAATTTTGTATGGTAATCCTAATCATAATTGGTAATCCTAATGATAATTATTAACCATAATTCTCAAAACAGTTAGTAATCTTAATATGATAATCAAATTACTATTTATTAAGTAAGAACATTATTAATGAATTATTTACATAATGAATTTTACTTTAAAATATACTCAATACATAATCCATTCTATATTCAAAGCATCATTATATTTCCTAGTAGTTCTAAACTGAAATTTATCTTTTACTTGTTTATTTATTGTATATTTAAAATTACAGAAATTAAAAACAATTAGTATAGAAAAAAACTAAAATAAGAATTATTTTTTTCTCGGAAAATAGGAGCGAAAAGGTAATACAAATAAATAATTAAATAAAAGCTTAGATTTGTGACTTAAAAATTGAAAATAAAATTATTTAAAATATTATTATATTACATTTTAATATATTTTACAATTAATTATTTATTTTAAATTAAATTAAAATAATTATTTTAAATTATATATTATATTTTATGTATAATATTTATATTATTACATTTTAAAATATTATTATACTAATTTTATGTAAGTAAAAATACAAAATAAACATGTTATTAGAAAGAGATAGGCCCAGTTTCAATAAAATTAACTCACAAAAATCGTCTTCATGGCGTGAGAAGACTGTTAAAAAATGAAATCAATAAATACTATTATTAAATAAATAAATAAATAATAATAATAATAAAAAGATAGAAAGAAAGAAAATGGTGGAGGCAAATTTCTGAAAACAATTTTTTTTCATGCATGACCAGTTGCGAAATCACCATTGCTTTCGCAATGTTAATAGTGGAAAGTAACTTATGAAAACAAATTTATAAGATGCAACTTTATATTATAATAATAATAATAAAATAAAAAATTTGTTCTTCAATAAATATATCTCATTTCTGAGTTATCAAAGGAGAGGGTGTAGATGGATGATTTGAGAAAAATATATATATATATTATAACTTATAACTGTCTAATTCAATTATTAAAGACATTTATTATTAAACTAATTGAAAGAAAAAAATTAGCGCAGTTTTTTATTATTTAATTAATGCTAATTTAAAGGTTCTAAAAAAATGTACGTAAACAGCCAAAAAAATATTTATGGCAGTTTATATAAGATACTTTTTGGTTTAGAGTAGTTTATCGAAGTTTACATAAAATACTCATATTAATAATTATTAATAAAATTTAAAATATTTATTCTGATTAATAATAATACTACTAAAAGCAAAAGACAATATCCCCTAAACATAAATCACATTGTTTAATCAAACAAAATTTTCAATTCGCTGTGATTTCATTATCACGAGCTATAAAAGATTAAATTTATCGGACTCTTATATTCAACTTTTTATAAAACTCGCGAAGAGGGAAAGAGAGAATTATTTAAAGAAAAAAAAAAAAAAAAAAAAAAAAAAAAAAAAAAAAAGCCCGAATAAAATTGAACTTATAACATTTGTTGGGCTTACGACAATTAGAATACGAGTTATAAGGTAGCTAACAAAAAACAATAAAGGACCGAAATGGCAAGGGAGAAAAGTTGCTGAGGACCGAAATGGAAACCGACCGAATTGTACCGGGGCCGAATTGTCTCGGGACCGAAATGTCTCGGGACCGAAATGGTCAGGGACCGAAATGTCTTGGGACCGAAATGGCCAGGGACCGAAATGTCTCGGGACCGAAATGGCCAGGGACCGAAATGTCTTGGGACCGAAATGGCCAGGGACCGAAATGTCTCGGGACCGAAATGGCCAGGGACCGAAATGTCTCGGGACCGAAACGGCGGGACCGAAATGGCGGGACCGAAGTGGCGGGACCGAAGTGGCGTGTACCCCCTTATCAATGTGTCCCAGATCCCTCTACTCAATAAAGTTATCGTTGCTAATAATTGTATAACAAACATGTTTTGAAATTATCAATTTATAAGTGTTAATAATATTTAAAATTATATAATATATAAAAATTAGTTGTACTTTTGTAATTTCGAAAACTTTATCGTTTAATGCTTAAAATAAACTATTTAATAATCCAATTAAAGTGAGTACTCAAACTGTAAATATAAATCTTTCTTTTACTATAAATGATAAAATGTGTATATTTTTGAAACTCTAATAATGCAAAATGAAGTATTTAAAAATTTCTGAGAAACGCGCAATGCATATAAGCTAAATAAATATTTAGCGCACCGAAGTATACTATTTTTATTGTGTTCTGAAGCTTCATTCTTTTATTATTTGTTTTCGCATAAGAATATTTTTACAAATTATATCTGCTTTAAAATATGTAACATTTTTCAAGCAATAATCTTATTCTATTTTGCACAAAGATAATATTCGTAATTAATATGTTTAATTATATCATTTTTGGGGTACAGTCATTGAAAATTGAAAACATATACATTATATGTTCTTCTGTAATTATCTGTCAGTTTGTCATAATTGTTTTTCTCGTAAACAATCCAACGTAGAAACAGAAAATCTGACAAAAGTAACAATGGCTATTGACCCACATATTTATACATTATTTATCAAATTTAAAAAAATCGAAAAAGTGACCTTGTTTAAGTTACTTAAAAATATAAATCATTTTATTTTTTTCCGTATCACATAAGATATCGTGTAAAAGCTCTTATAACATAGAACTAAAAAATAAATTTATTTTTATTTTTAGATAATAAAATTTTAGAGATATGTCTAAAATGTAATGAGAAAATATGTCCCACTCTTCTATTTACGTATGTATTGAAATTGAAATTAACTGAAATTTATTGTTAGTAGAATTTAGTTTAAACATCAGAATTTACCCGTTTATGACAATCTAAAGGCATTTGTGACATACTCTGTCCATCATCAGTTTTTAAAACATAGGAAACAACTTTAAAAGTATATTTGTGTAATACAATGTCTAGTAATAGTGCAACAGCAATAAACATTAAATTATCAAAACAACACTAATTTAATTAAATCTTAGCACGTAATTACTTTGGAATACATGACTCGTATAAATTGAGTGGAGATTTTAGTACACCTTCCTTTCTTTAAATTTTAATAAAATGCTGTTTCGAAAAAAAGCAACATGGTTCAAGAAGACGTTAAAAGATTGTGATTTACTTTCGAAGTGCACTTAGCACTAAACCAAATGTTAAGTTAATTTCTTAGTTTTAGAGACACTTTAAAAAGAAAAGAATGTTAATACGCTGAATTTTATAGATCAACAAGATGATTAATAAACATCGCCATTAAATGCATCAATAAAGTGATGTATAAAACTTAGGTAAAAGAATCATGGGGGATCTCCTGTCACCAAAAATAACAGTGTCTCATAATAAATTACCAAACAAAATTTGGCCGCGCTACGAAAATTAGATCGCGATTTATAAGCATTTTAAAATTTTCGACCCTCACTGTGGGGGGGGGTGTCTCCTGTCACCAAAAATTAACACTGTCTCATAATAAATCAACAAACAAATTTTGGCCGCGCTATGAAAATTAGATCGCGAGTAATAAGTATTTTAACTTTTTTGACCCTCACCGTGGGGGGTCTCCTGTCACCAAAAATTAACACTGTCTCATAATAAATTACCAAACAAAATTTGGCCGCGCTACGAAAATTAGACCGCGAGTTATAAGCATTTTAAATTTTTCGACTCTCACCGTGGGGGGTCACTTGTCACCAAAAGTAACACTGTCTCATAATAAATTACCAAACAAAATTTGGCCGCGCTACGAAAATTAGATCGCGAGTTATAAGCATTTTAAATTTTTCGACCCTCACCGTGGGGATCTCCTGTCACCAAAAATTAACACTGTCTCATAATAAATAACAAACAAAATTTGGCCGGGCTACGAAAATTAGATCACGAGTTATAAGCAATTTAAATTTTGCGATCCTCACCATTGGGCGGATATCCACTCACCAAAAGCTACATTATCCTACCTTATTTTATCTTAAGACGATTCTTTTCTATACACATTCTATCAGGAATTTTTATTATTGAAACTATAGATTTATAGTAACTGAAATAAGAAATATAAGTTTGAGACTTGATTTCCTCTAAATATCTGAAAAATACCGCGTCAATGTCTGCCGAAGTCTACCGAAGGATACCATGCCGAAGTCTGCCGAACTGAAACGACGTTAGCCGAGTGTTAGGTGTTTTTCGTTACGGAATTTCTACATTCGGTCGCCGCGCTCAAAGCCCGCGATAAAAGCTATGCAATAGCTTAAAGTTTTTGCGATTACCAATATAATGGAATCCGTTCAAAATTATTTGCTGAAATTAGCAAATTATAAGGTGGGTTCTGTTTAGCGATGTCGTGCATTTCTATCACGCAATTATTTCATATTATATCAGGTCCTAAATCTGGAAGATTTACAAATCATGTCTGAATTCAGTAAACATCCTTCTACTAGAGGCGCTAACATATAAATGGTTCTATGAGGGCTGTTTCCATTATCATATTTCGGCGCAATGTCAAGACCTAATACTAATGCTATTTTGTTTAAGTACCTTATTTTTTATGCTTATTAGCAATTATACTCTAATTTGAATACTTTTAACCACGCCGCTCTGTCTGAAACTCTCTTAGTGACGTGAAAGAATGCAGTTAATTAATTTTCTATTTTTAATAATTTATTATGGCGCAGCTTTGAAATACTTTTACTTTAACATATTTTTTTCATATTTTGATGTGTTTTATTTTATATGTCAAAAAGAAAGTATTGCATTGTTGCGCTCATATAAATAATTGATTTAAATTTAGATGAAATTGTATATATTTTATAAAAACTACGAATAATACGAACTATGGAACTCATGTACGTTATATAAATCCGAACAAAACGCAAAAACTTATGTTGAAGTTGTAAAGGATAAACCAAAAAAAGAAAAAAGTCAGAGTAATAAAATCGAGTTTTAGTCTATCTCATGGGCCAAAAAACACGGATTATCGATACTGATCCTTTAGTAACTATCAAGCCACTATATGTAATAATTTTCCGCAAATGCAGTTCCAGCATGTTACATAAGGATATATCTATTAGAGTCATATTTTTTATTAATTACAAATGAGACTAAACGTTTTAAAAAAATATTTTATATTTCAAGTAAAATATTTCGAATAATGCAAAAAGTCTTGCATTTTCTACATTTTAATGCATTTAAGGATAATGCATTCTATCTTTAAAAAAAATATTTATTGTTATTAAAATCAAATTTAATGAATATTAAAAGATATATTTTTACATAGTAGCTTATTAGATAACATGACTGGCTATTTTAATCCAAGTTTAATCCTGATCTAACAGAAGAAAAATTTTCTTGTTAGTCAGGGAATCGTTCACTTAAACACGTGGTAAAATTTAAATATTGTGAACGAAAGAAAGGTTGTTTTCGAGATATTTATTACTTACCAACCAGAGTGTCTCTATTATATTGCAAATCATGCATCGTGTGTGAGTTTTTTTAAATATAAATTTATAAATCTTAATAATAATTTTAATAATTTTAAAAATATATCTATACACATATATTTCTTAAATAATTGCAAAATATTTTAAATTTTGTTCCCAAAATTCCAAGCTTTTTAGGTGCGTTCGTTAATATGTAAATATGTAGTACCTATTGTTATTATTCAGTCCGTCCATCTACCCATCTTTCCAACTCAAAACTATACAACATAATAGTTTGAAAATTAAAATATATAATTATTGCACAAATTTGTCGATTCATTTCCAATTATAGGAAAATCGAATGTACAGTTTAATTGAAACGACAATAAAAATATTTCGTCCGTTATGGTCAATGGGGAAAAAAATTCATGTATATTTTTATTGTGTTGAACTATTTCGAGCGTAGTAAAATCGATATACATATATGAAGTATATACTATAATATGCATTTAGATAATCTGATCTCCAAAGAACATTTGGGTACTTACGTATTAACGCCACCGCAGCAGCAGTTGCGGTAATGCGCCATTAAAGAGCAATATTGTTGTTCGTGCTTTCTATTTTGACACCATTTTTAGCGCTATTTTAGTGCTTTAGTGTTTTTTTTTTTTTTTTTTGCTCATTTTTGACGCCGTTTTTCTGTACACGTGCGAACAAAAGCAATCTTGTTGCTCCTACGCGCACAAAAAATGGCGTCAAAAATAAGCAAAAAAAAAAGCACTAAAAAACAGTAAAGCACTAAAAAGCATTAAAAATGGCGTCGAAATTAGCAAACAACAAGGCAACAAGAATTGCATTTTATAGACGCATTAGCACAACCTCTGCTGCGGTGGCATTAATACGTAAGTACCAGCATTTGTTATTTATTTAGAAGGCCACACAAATTATTCCATTACACAATGTTATAGGGGGGAAATTTCTTGAGGCGTGCTTTAATTGTTTTAAATTATTTTACATTTTATGAAATTGGTATACTTTACACATGATTACTACGGTACTTATTGTATAGTAGAAAGTAAACGGCATTTACAGGGACAAAAAAATTTCTGCTACTATACTATATCCGAAAAACTGTAAACTATTACATCAAGATCTGAATATATTTTTTAAACTTCGTCGTAGTACGATTGCACTCCGTTTGCTGTTCTTGAAGTGTAACTCCCAATTTGTTTCCAAGAAAGTTAGTTACCACCTGTATTATCAAAATCAATTTTTAATACTCCTCTATATGTTTCACAGTTGATTGTTTTTAATGCTGTCCTTAATACTGTTTACTTTTCTTTTTAAAATTTGGATTCGGAAATACTCATTTATTGCAATAAAAAAATTAAATAAAAACATTTGAACAGCTTGACTATCGCAAAGGTTTCTAAACTCCCCGATCGTAATGTGTGCCTGTACCTATAAAAGACTGAGTTACAGAAAACGTTCCCAAAAAAGAATTCTCTTATTAATAAAACTGTAAATGATGACAAGCATTATTATAATTGAAATATTGTCAAAAGTGCTCTATAATTATTCTCTATATTTGATTACATAACAGGAAAGATAAGTAGTGGTTTTTTAAAAACAATTAATATTGCTTTCAATATTTGTGTGGGTTTGAAAAAACCTATGTTAAAGGAGTTAGAAATTGAATTTAAATTGAAGATCATGTTGTAATAATGTATATTTTAAAACTTAACCATTTATATAATGTTATGTTAAAATTTCAAACCTTAATATTTAAATAAATATATATATTAACTGTTCCAAAAATATATACAGTGTCAACATAGGTTTCGATAAAGTTAATAATAGCAATTATTAATTTTATATAATATATTTTTTATATATTTTATTAATTTAGCAATTATATATTTTACTATATTTTCAATATTCTATAGTTTGAAAACTAAAGAAATCTGCCTAAGTATTTACGGATAATCAGAAATGTTATAGAAAATAAATACATGTATGCAATGATGAATGCAATATGCCTACGTAGAGAACGATAGAATAGCAGAATAATGCATTTTGATGAACTACTTTGTTTCATGGCAACTGTTCATCAATATAGAAACGATCCGTATTGCAAGGGCTTTAGAGAGCTGTAAAAGAAAAAGTGCGTTTAAACATGGGTGGTAGCCACAAAAAGAAAAATAACTAGAAACATTAAGTGAGTATATATGTATTAACTTGAGGTATAATAAGTTATAGTTTAAGCTAGAACAAACTGCAATATGTGTAGATGTTTATTATATTATATTTTTCCACGGGAGGTTATATTATAAAACTGGTATCAAAAGCATATTATATTGCAAATATATGTGTATATATATATATATATATATATATATACATGAAAGAATACTAAATGACTGTTTTGTAATATTTTCCTTTGCATTAGTTTATTTACCAAATAAAAATGTTATATATTTTATAAGTAAATATTAAATTGCCACTATAAAATCAATAACAAAAAGCAGGGGTGTATACCATCATATATATCACACCACCGACTTATTTTAGATAATATTAATAAAGTGTTTTTAAATTATTATTTATTTTTCAATTTAAATCTTTTTACTAGAAAGACAATTAAATAAATGTAAAAATACATATTGTAGTGTGTGTATATAAGAACACTAATTCATTAGTTTAATAAACTGTGTTCAAGTATTTATTTCTGTTTGCGTCGTGCCCGCAAGCATACTTGATTACAAACATCAAGAACTTTCAAACGTGTCACGGAGCTGTCAGTAGTATATGGTACCGACTATGGAACACTTTTTATATTCCACTAAACGCAAATATTTAACGATTTTTGTAAGATTTTCATCAAAAAGTTTGTCTGTCTAAATATCGAATATTGTACCTATAATTGTAAGATTTTCATCGAAAAGTTTGACTATCGAACAATGTTTCATAATTCGAAATAATCCATACAATATTAATATTTAATGAGATGAAAAAGTTTGACTGTCTAAATATCGAAGAAATGATGAATATAACCATAATTTGTATATTCCCATCTATCCGGTTGTTTAGTGCAGGTCCGCCTAGGAAGAGTCTCAGATTTGAGATTTTCGTTCTTCGCTTCGGGGAAGTTCCCGCGCCAGTCTCGTATGACGGAGTGCAACCGGCTGAGCGGGAGCGCGCGCTTACTGTCGGAACAAACTTTCAGCATATATGTAGAGCTAGTGTGTGTCGAAAGACGACAGTTCTGATTTATGTTAATACTAGCGGCCTTCGCCCGCTACGCTGGTCGGTTTATCTAAAGAAATCTTGAAGAAGTAGTTAGATAAGGTTCAGACATACATTAAAAAAAAAAAGCAAGTCGATCATTCAAAAAACGTTGGGAAATATCAAATATTTACTGTAATTTTTTAAGAAAAACAAAATTTCGAAAAAAAAAAATTAAATCGAAAAAAAAATTACACTGACATATTAATGCAAGGAAATTTTCCCAGAGAGAAAATTCGCCTTGAATACAATATTTCAAATTCTTTTAATTGCTTATAGGCGTTAATGCCAACATAGTGAAAAAAATTCCATGCTGGGAATCGAACCCGGGCCATCAGTATGGCGCACTGACGTTCTACCGACTAAACCACATGGAACGACAGCCAGCTTGAAACTTTCTCATACTTAAGTAGACTGGCGAAAACATAACGATAGCGCGTTTTAAAATCGCACAGTGACATCTATTGGATTTTATATGTACTAAAAAACGTTATGTACTAAAAAACGTGAGCAGCGCACCTAATAGTTTCTTTTGTTTCTTTTTGTTACTTTTTTGTCTGTTGTCCGATTTTGATGAAACAAAGCCTATACACTGCCCGGGAGTGTGCATTCTTCATTAGTGAAAACCGCATAAAAATCCATTCAGTAGTTACGAAGATAACCTCGAACAAACAGACAGACAGACAGACAGACAGACAAAAAATTCAAAAAAAAATTTTTTGTGTTTCATTGGTTTTCTTTTATCGCCCTGACTCCATTTTTGTCAATTATCTTCAATGTACAGACACACCGGGTCCTACTGTTTTATTATATGTATAGATTATTGGAGCAAATGATGATTATAAAATAGTATTTGAATGGACCCACTAAATACTAATATATAACGATTACTGTGATCAAAAAGTTTGACTGACGCATTTTCTTTATAATAAACCAGGTTGAGAATATTAGAGTTATCGATGCTATGGTTTGTGATAATGGGGTCAAATTTAAAATAATGAAAGGTAGGCGAAAGACAATTAAAGAGTACTTATGACAAAATATTGTAACATTTATTTAGAAAAAAAATTTGGACGTCAAATAAAACCCATTCGAACAAAGTTTAGACAGATTAAATAAATAAACAACCTACCTCTAGGATAATATTAATATCAATTGCATTATATTGAAGTCTGAAATAAAATTTAAATGATTTTTATCGTATGTTTTAAATTTTTAATAGATAACCAATTTTTTTACTTACAATTATAAATACTATTCTGGATATTTTCATAGTTCGATAAAAAAATAGTCTGTGTCGAAATGAACACATGTATGTCAGTAAAGAAATTTGTAGTTAAAACAGATATATTTTGTATTTTCGTAAATATTATTTAGGGGGTTTGAAATTTTCATAGTTCGATAAATGGTCCATCCGATTATTGTAAGATTTAAAACAAATTGTAGGATTAAGCTTTTTCTAATTCATAATCATAATAGCCATCATTATTTTTTCCTTTAAAATGAAAGATATAACCACCTTCATTCAGTTTTGTTATTGCATTTTCAGAAATTTTTCCATGACTCTTTTTAAGAAAATAATCCTTTTCTACATCATTAACTTCTAATCTTGCAATAGTCGTATTTCCAAATTTTGTTTGAATTTTCTTCAACGAAATCAGCTTGTATTTCCCTGTCTAGTAATCTTTTAGCTTATGAGTAACAGGGAACGATCTGAGACTGTTGAATTCTTCCATTTATTCAGAAACAAATTTTGAAAGACAATTTTTATAGTACAGACATCTGTACATAGAGCAGCCAGGTCCTAGTATTCGAACGCATCTCGGTACTTCTAATATTTTTATAGGAATTCCCCATTCTTCAAAGGTACTTTTCGGAAAAACTCCTCCTTTAAAAGCAAATGTGCCGCCGTATATCTGATGCAATTGTATGAGATAATCTTTTACATTGTCACTACTAATCCATAAGCCTGTATTATCTGAATATCTTTTAAATCTTAAACCATGGATATCGTTAGTACATCTACGAACTATTCCATGGTCTTGATCACCTAATTCATAGTTAGGTGTAAACACAGAAATAGTTTCACCTATTCCCTGTTTTAAATGAACCCAGCTTATTTCCCTCGCTATAGACTTAAAAGGAAGTATAAAACCTTGAACATTTACGATAAGGGTGACATCGTCCATTTTATTAGAAAACAATTTTTATAAATTAAAAAAAATCGGCTTAAAATCCAAATGGTACAGTATCAAAGTTATCTAAAATTCTTCTTTTATCATATCCAAACATATATCTTTTATTCATTTTATTCACTTTAATATTTCTATCTTTTTGTATCTGAAATTGATTTATTTTTACATCTATATGGTTAATTTCCCCAGTTATTATTTTCATTCTCTCGTCAAAATTCAGCTTAGTTTCGCTCTCATAACTCATTTTAAAACCTTTTACTTTTCCTTTTAAAGAACCGTCGTTCAGAATATAACTATAATCTTTACTTGCTCCAGATATCCACGATTTCATATATTTATCTTCTCCTAATTCATCGGTCCTCTCTCCTAACATACAGCCCGTTTTTACTTTATTGGAGCCATCATCGATATACACAATACTATCTGTATCGTAATACATTACATTATCTCCTAATTTATCAAGCATTTCATATAATCTTATTCTAGCCGAACTGGTAGTAAAAGCCGCTATATAAATATTCGTATTAAAGTTATTCTTGACATATTCATCTTTCATCTTATAATCCATTTGCACACACTCATCATTCAAAAATATCATATTCAAGTCTTTAATGCGGTCGTTCAGTATAATTCTATAAAAATCGGATAATTCCATAACATTCTCTGTCTGTTTCAAGTTTTTTCTCTGTCCGAACTTTCCCCATAAAGAGTTTAAACAAATTTTGGATATAAATCTCATTCCTGGGTTTTCTTTGATTTCTCCTAACTTTATACCCAATTTCTTTTCTACGCACCTTTTATATTCTTTTTTGGTTTTGAAATTTTCAGACCATTTATCATCTGTTTCTAATTTGATTTTCAAAAACATTTTAACATAATCCTTAAATAATGTATTAGATTTTTTTTCAAAATGCCAAACTTCATAGATATTTAAAATCTTATAACCTTTTTCAATAGCCAGTTCAACTTCGGTAGTTGTCCATGTACCAGTAAAACTTCTCTCCTCATCCGTATGAATACATTCTTTATTCCGTATTTCATAACATTTTCTACATTGTTTCTTTTCGCATTTTATAGGTTTTGAACATAATTTACACAAACTAAATATTAATTTTTCTCCTTTATAAGGTAAAACAGGATGATAGAGCTTTCTAGGTGGAAGTACTTTGCATTGTATCAAACCATACCAATTCTTATCATATTTTTCCGGATTATAAATCTTTACTGGATGACCAACAGGATAGTAATCAAAGTAATTCACTGTTGGATAAAGTGAACAAACATCGATATATCTACCCTTTTCGTTTTCTTTCATTTCGTATATTAATTTGGTAGGTTCACACCTACCTCCGCTGAATGCGTTTCTAGGATTTAAAGGTTCTACAAAATCTCTTTTCCATTCATTTTTCATATATTTTTTAATTTCTTTGTGATTATCAAAATCACATTCCCATATTTCAATCAATTCAAATCCGTTATCTTTTATTTTATTATTTATTTTTTGAGTTCTTTCATACAAATCTTTCATACATATCTGATTTTGAAGATTGACAGTGGATTCTGTAAAACAGCAAGGACAACCGTGCCAATGACATCCTTGAAACTGATAAACGGTATTCTTATAAAAACCATCTACTTTATAAGTTTTATCACCTAATTTCAGTTTTTTCTCACCACCGTTTAAAGCATGCTGTATTTTGATATTGTGTTTTTCAGACAGATAGTCTAACCAAATGATCGATTTCTTACTGTATTGATCTTTTGAAATACACTCCTCATCAATTGCTATTGTATTCACTGGTATGAATTTATCTCTGTATATAGCCATACAAACGCCAGCTAAAGTGACATATTTAAAAGGATCAATATTAGCAATGTTTAGAAATAATCTTCGCAATTCTAAACATCCTTTTCTTAAAATATCAACATCAGATCTACAATATTTTATAATTTCTTTTTGAAAATCAAATGTTTCGTTTTTTACCGATATACACCATTTATCAAAAGTTTTTCTTTGATCTAAAGTCATAGTATCATAACCATAATAGTATTTTTCAGGATATTTCCCTACATAATTTTGATTTTCAGCAGTGTTAAACAAATGAGGAAAGTAACCTTTAGCCGATTCCGTTAGTCCAAACGTTTTAGGAAATTTTCTTAACGGAATCAGTGTAAAATTAATAGAATCGATAAACCTTATATTATATACGGTTGCTTGCATATATATGAGTTTATTTCCTTGATATATTGTAAACACTTTAATTTTATTTTTAAAGCAGTATTTAGCTAGAAATTGAAAATCGAATCCTTTTCCATAATGCGCTAATACTGTATAACCGCAATGTTTTCTTTGGAATAACCATTCACAATATTCATTTTCATTCTTAAATATTTTTTCTATTCCGTTAAAATCATGATTTATAACTAGATTGACTTGGTGATTTCCTGTCTCTTGGTTCGTTTCAACGTCAAAAAACATATATTTTTCTGTAAATTCTGACTTTTGACATTTCTTACACCATTTCTCTCTGTCTTTTATATTTTTGGGACAGCTATTTTTACAAGTTCCCCCCTTAGATTCTTTCCTACGTATATAACATTTATGATCTTCCAAAACCCACTTTCTGCAGTTTTTACATTGTCTTTCTCCACATTTATGATCTTCCGGTTCTCTTTCACTTCTACGGATATTTCTCTTACATTTTAAACATTTCCACAGTGTTTCACAGACTGAGTGATTTTTATGATTTTCGAAGCAGTTTTTTCCTTTAAAACATCTAAAACAATCATTACACTGAATATCATCGCCTTCGCAATTACTCTCTTTCCTAAAACATCTATTGCATTTTAAAGAACATTTATGTTGATCACTTCTACTATAACTGACTTTACATTTATCACAAAAATGGTTTTTTCCTAAAAATCCTGTAACCGTTGTAATGACATCAAAATGATTTCTATTTTTTAAAATGTAAACACAATTAGATTTATAGGCGCCGCTGTATATTCTTTCGTTAAAATTTTCTCTGCAAAATATAGTTATTTGAATATTTAAAAAAATTTCGAATTGTTTAACATGTTCTAAATTACACATTTCTAACGGAATATCACACATTTCATGCAATTTTATCGCTAAACTTTTTTGTAATTTTCTACCCATTTTTATGTATTTAACATCTAAATCTGTAAGTTTTTCTAGATTCAATTTTTCGCATAAAATTTTACGATTTTGAATAGCTAGGGCTGTAACGATGGATCTAGCCAAACAGATATTATCGACATTTTTAATTTGAATTATACTTTTTTTATTGACAACATCGTTATCGTTCAGTAATTTCAAATGTTTACCACCTTTAAGCAAATCAACGACTGTAAAAATAAATTCACAGTCTTTAATATCCAACTCTTTGTATTCAATTTTATGCGTTAAAACATCTAAATAGGTGTCATAGGCTTCTTTCGTCGACATCATTTTAGGGTGAAAGGGCTGTGTCAAATAGGGATTGAATACAATTATATCTACCTTTCCTTCGATTTTTCCAATTGCTCTTCTGAATAAATCTTTTAAGATACTATAATACTGGCCAGGTGTGAGTTTGTTTATTTGTCTTATTTTATAAACATATCTATAAGTATTAAATTTTTTTACAAATTTTTTATCTTTCTCAACAATTTCATAATCGGGTCTAAACAGATTTTCCAAATTTGCTTGTAATTTGACTTTTTTTTCTGTCTTTTTGATCAATTTTTCATCTTTATATTTCAAGCCGTAATAATCAAAGAGTTTTTTAAGTTTTGGACGGTTTTTCGGTTCATTTATAAATTGTTTCAATTTTTCATTCAAATCAGGAAATAATTTTTTAAGGTTTACCACTGTTTTTATCTTTTTTTCTTCGTTATTTTTTGGATTAAATTCTGCTGTGTTATTGTTAAATTTTAAATCAAAAGAATCGAATATTTTTTTCAACTTATTTCTTCTCTTAGGATTTTTGATAAATTCTCTCTTCATTTCATTTAAATAATCTGTGACGTCTAAATTTAATAAATATACTAAAACATTTTTATATTCGCCTGTTCTTTTTATGTATCTCATTATCAATCTAATTAATTCATCTTTTTTACAACCTTTGGGTTGTTTTATATTTAAAACTTTTGCAGTGTGTCTCAATTTTGAAACAGATATCAATCTTAGAGTTTCCTCCATTTATATAGAAGAAATTTTATGAATACTTTTTGCTACACATTTTTAATAGCTATCTATAAATCCAAATTCGGTAGCAGGTAATTTTAGATTAAGCGATTTAAAATGAATTGAAGAATTTCTGAAAACAACTATTAAAAAATATATTTCATCGTTTACTCAAAAGGACTAATTGCAGTCCATTGAAAGAAATCTAAATTTTTTTCTACAGGTTCGCCATTCAATTTTAAACATTCAAATCGAAATCCGTTTTTATCTATTTCTGTTATTCTAACGAAAAATGGTTCGCTGTATTTACATACAGGTGTTATATGAACATTGGGATGAACATTAAAGGTATGATTCCAATCTACATTTATTCTTTCAGTTGTGCAGTTACCTGTCAAAATCTTTGTACTTTTTGAATTACCCATTTATTTAGCCTAAAAATCACTGTCATAATCAGGCACTTCTATTTTACCTTTAAATTCTAAATAAAATTTTTCTGATAGATTTGAATATAAAATGCCAATCTACTCTGTCTTGGAACTTTTCTATAAATGGTTCTGAACACTTTTTCCACCACAATTCTAATTTTGAAACTATCAAGGTCCAATTGAATAATATTTCTGAAAATGCAACAATCAATATAATATTTTAAACAAGAAAAAACTACATCGTGTTCTATTTTTGAAACGAGTAAAAAAACTACATCGTGTTCTATTTTTGAAACGAGTAAAAATACTACATCGTGTTCTATTTATGAAACGCGTAAAAAAACTACATCGTGTTCTATTTTTGAAACGAGTAAAAAAACTACATCGTGTCCTATTTTTGAAACGAGAAAAAACTTTCGTGATCTTTTTTTTTAAACAAGAAAAACATTCAATATGATATTTTCAACTGAAAAATACGTTCAATTTAAAACAGAACATTGACTATATTATTTTCAACTAAAATGCAACATTCAATATAATATTTTCAACTAAAAACACAACATTCTGTATAATACATTCAATTTAAAACACAATATCATAAATTTATTTTGATGTTCGTTTGATATGATAATTGCTTTTTAAATGTCTCTTTTTATGAGCTAAAGTATATTTTTTACCACATTCGCAATCAATTTTTTTATTTTTCATAGCTAAATGACAACTTTTGCAATTAGCGTAACGTTCTATTTTGCCGTAACGAAATCGAGTATAAAATTGGTCTAAATTTTTTGTCATCTCACAATGCTTACAACTTTTAGACAGCTCCATTTATTAAGAAATATTTTTTAGAAAGCTATTCCAAACGTCTTCGTTTTTCTTATTAAATTTTACTTTCAAATTATTATCAATATTATTATAATCTAATATTTTCTTTATGAAATATAGGTAATTTATCGACTTTTTATAGTACACTAAATCTAAAATCTGAATAAACATTTCTTCAGCTTTATATGGAATATTTAACTTCAATTTCCACTTCAATGCTTTAAAACGACTTATTCGGGATTTGCGTCTTTCGCTTAAAAAAACATCTATATTTTTATAGGTAAAATATTCACCGTCCGAATCGTACATTATTTCACATTTTTTCATCTGGTCATAAATCTTTAGATAGTTTTCAGGCATTTCATATTTTTTTTACTTTGTCAAAAGTTTGTGTTAAGCTTGATTCGGTATCATCTATTAGAATGTCTTTAAAAAAGTCGTAATTCATTTATTTAATCTTATATTCTAGCAATACGTCGATTAAAGCAGACCTTTTTTCTACCAAAGGCGTCATTTCCTTCCAAGTGCAAAATATAACGGGTGAGTACGAATGTTGACGCTCGCTCTAATTTGAACTTCATTTATAGGTCAACGCTTTAATTCAGTGGCCTTCCTGATAAAGATATTAAGTTACGTTTTTCTTACGGAGTATTTAGAAACATATTTTTCGACCGTTCGAACTTGATATTCAACATAATACAAAGCAGATATTTATGATTATTAAAATTAGATACTATTCTTTATTTATAAAATCATAGAAATTTTTTTAATTAAAATGCTAAAAGTCACTTAAAGCAGAGCCATTCATTTACTTTTTAAAATTGAATAATTTCTGAAAATATAAAAGAAAAGTTATTTCTACATAATTAGTTTTAAGTATGGACTTGTTTTATTAACATGGTTTGATATTTTACCATGTTTATATTTTAATACTTGATTACCCCGCCTAGACGGGACCTGCATAGACGGAAGTTTTTTTCTCGTTCTAAAAAAGGATCACGATACATATATTTTACTCGTTTTAAAAATAGATCACGATGTAGTTTTTTTACTCGTTTAAAAATTAAATTGACTTGATATCTTTTTCGTCAACCCAAGAATTGAATTCGTCGGAATAATTTAACCACTTTACAAGACATTTATTTCCTTTCTTTTTTAATATTTTTTCAATTTTAAACAAATTATTTTTTTTTATTATATTCACATAATTCCTGTTCATAATATGTTCCTTTTATTTCGTTTCCATTCAAATCCTTTATTCTGTAAGTAATGGGGTCAGTGTTTAATATTTCCGAAACGATGAAAATTTCTTCCGTAAAAGTGGGCTGGTATCCGCGGGTGAAAGCAGTCTGGTATTTCGAAATTCTTATTCTATCGCCAACCTTAAATTTTGGTTTTCTTATTATTTTTTCTTCGTATAAATTTTTATAAACTTCGGATTCATTTTCTTCCCTACTGGCTTCGCTAGGTGTCATTTTGATAGACCTATGTTTGTATTATTATAATTTTTAACTAATTGATCCAAAACATCTATATATCTTTTAGTATTGTTGGCCGCTAGATAGGTTCTAATTTTTTTATTAATTGTCCTGTTAAAACGTTCGACTACAGAACATTTTATTTCAACATTTTCAGTTGTAAACCACTGAATATTATGATCTTTAAACAACTTTAAAGTTAACTTATTTAAAAATTCTGTGCCTTTGTCCGTCTGCAGTTTTTCAGGAATTCTTTCTTTAAATATCTTTTTAAATGCTTCCGTTACTTCTTGTCCAGTTTTTCTTTTTATCGGAATAGCCCAAGCATATTTAATAAATACATCTATCACTGTCAATAAGTAATTAGTTCCGTTATTATATTTACTAAAAGGTTTGATAAACAATAAATCTGCTTGCCATTGATCATCGATATGACTTACATAAATGCGTCTTCGTTTAAATTTACGAATTAAAGGCTTATGTCTGGTATAAACATCTTGGTTATGTAAAAAATCTGTAATTTGCTTTTGACTAAAACCTGTTTTCCGTTTTAATTCATTGATCCCACAATAACCACTTTCAGGATGATAATATATTTTTTCTAAGATATTTTTAGGACCTAAGGTTTTCCTAAAAAAACACTCTTTTTAGAACCACAATCTAAACAAATACCTTTCATCATTGGCCTGTTATTTTTAGACATTGTATTTTTAATATCTTTTGTTTCTGTATGGTTTTTACATTTTAAACAATAGATATTTGTATTTCCCATACCAAAAGATTTTTTAGCTTTAATAATCGGTTTTACAATTCCTCTTTCAATTCTTTCTCTAATCGTAGGATTTTCAATATTATCTAGTTCATCAATCATATTCTTATCGCATACTTCATTTCTACTTTTTGTATCTTTATTTTCTAAATAACATTTGTCATGTTTATATGCAATTTCATCCACTCTGTTAACAGGTTTAGACGAATTTTTATACGTTAAATCTGGATTTAATCGTGTTTTCCCCATAATAACTGTGTCCCCGGGCCGGTAAAAGAATGGCCTGGTAAATGCATTTCGAAAGGTAAATTACTAATGACTTTATTCAGAAAACCCGATCCCGTTTGTCCACATTTTAAACAACCGCCTTTAAAATTACCCTTTTTAGTTAAAGATGTAACAACAAATTTTTTACATTTACAACTCATTTATTAGACAGCAAAAAGTTGACGCTTTCTAAGAAGAATATTTACATCCATTCAACTGTACTTTTTTCACATACTTTTCGATTGGGAAGTATACTAAATTATTTATAAAATCTTGTTCTCTTACATACACTTCTTCTTCTGAAATTTTTTTAGCTTTCAACAAATTTAATTGTTGTTTATAAAAATTATAACATTGCTTGTATTCTTCTTTTCGTTCTAAAATATTTAAAGATTTCTCAATAACTTCTACAATTCCTGCACTCAAACTCAATGCAGCCAGTGGTATTAATACAAAAGCTGATAATCCCGAAGCACTTAGCATAAATTTACTGACAGTTAAGGAAATACTTATCTTTTGATACAAATTGTAACTTTTCCGATAAACATATAATCTCTTTTCTAAATATTCTTCCATATTTATATAGGTTCAAAATTTCTTCTGTATCTCATTTCAGAATTTACTAAGTCTAGCATAAAGAAGTTACCCTTACAAGAATTATATTTTTCTAGAAATTCCTTTTTCGTTAGATTTCCGTCTATTTCTCTGATTATCTGATTGATTTCCCTAGGCTGTAGCTTAAAAAATATGAAGTAATTACAATTTTTTCTAATATCTGGAGGAGTTGAGTAATAAGACTGCGTTAAATAACTAATGGATGCATTTTTCTTTCGACCTCTTATAAACAAATCTACTATAACTTTCTGGTCTTTCTCTGTAACACAATCGTCAAACACAACAAGATTTTTTTCTGAGGAATCTAGATCGTCGACAGTAATAAATTCACTCAAATCTGAAGAAAATAATACATTCTTTTTATATTTATCATACAATTTTAATATTTCCGTTTTTTTATTTTATTTATTTTTTTACATTTTAAAATATCGTCTCTTTCAACACCTTCAAACAGTGTATAATCTTCTTGTAATTTAGAATACTTTGGCTCGAAAATATCTTTTGCGCATAAATATAGCGCGTCGAAATCTAATCTTACCTTACTAGGATTCTCAAAACCGTTTAATAAATTTATTAGTAAATTTGTCTTTCCACAACCTGATGGGCCGATTATTAATAATCTAAAAGGATGTCTGGGTAAAAAACGATGTTGTTTAGGGTCCGGCAATTCTTCCGGTTCTGTGTAATTTTTAATTTTAATCATTTATTTACTGAGAAAGTTTACAGCTAGTAAAAAATAAAATTACTGCTAGTAAAAACATATTAGCTGTCAGTAAAAATAGACGTCTGTGCTATCGCTTCTAATTAGCTTCAGCTTTTCACTGTCTATAGATGGATAAAATAAACGATTTAGAAAAAAATCGAAATAAGAAACAAAAAGAAGAATTAAAAAATGCAATAAAACTTGTCAAATTACAAGCAGATATTAGAAAAAATAATGAAGAACAGCGTGATAGAAAGCTAGGTATAGACAAAAGTTTAACTGAATTTCATAAAACTGTCACTAAAAAATTAGAAGAAGAGGATAAAAGTAGAAAAGAAAATATTAAAGCTATCAATGATAAATTGGACGAATTAAATATATCTTTACAGCCTATTTCAGAATCATCTAGAATTATTCCTGAAGCGATCGAAGATGTCAAAGAATTATATAAAGAACCGCCGCTTACTTATAACGTTGATCAAAATTTAGATCTAAGCTATTTAAAATCTGTACAATTATACAGACCTTCGAAACTCCTAGACAATCAAGAAAAATTAGATGAAATGTATACAAAGGCAAAGCATTTAAAAGAAGAATTATCGAGGAAAAAAGGCAACTTACAAAGTACAATTACGAGGGCTAAAAATCTTTCGGAGGAGGAATTAAGTCAGAAAAAGGTTGAATATAAAGCAGTTGAATATAACGAAGGGGAGCTACAAAAATATATGGCTAGATTAACTACAATTCGAGGTAGCGAAGTAATGAAAGTCGGTAAAGGATTAGGTTTATTATCTGAATTGCTGGATAAAATATGTCAAGGTAGCAAGTCGAAAAAATTAAAAAATGAAATCAAACTGCTAATAGACAAACTCATTAAAGCTAAAAAAATAACTAATGGAGATAAAGAACGATTATACAACCAATTTCTTCTTTGAAAGCGTCAGCTTTTTGCTGCCTAATAAATGAGTTATGTAAAAAAGAAGATTCATTTAAGTGACGGGCAGATTAGTAAATTGAAATCTGCTCTTAGAAAAAAAGAAGAACTGACACTGCAGATAGACAATTCTAAACCTCCTAATTATGAAATGTATTTAACTAAAACACAGATTAATCAGATTAGTAAAGGTAAAAGAATAAATATAAGCAAAACTCAATTAGATAAAAACGGTGGATTTTTACCCTTTTTAATTCCTATTTTAACATCCCTAGGACTCGGTGCCGCGAGTGGGGCAGCAGGTTGGGGAACTAAAAAAATCCTGGATAAAATTTCGGGATCTGGAGTTTATCAGCCTTGGGAAAACAAAGGATCTGGTCTAAAAGCGTCAGCTTCCCTGTCTAAAAAAAAATCCCGATAACAAAATTGGGTATATCGGATAAAACGATTAAAGAAAATATGAAAGATGAAAGAGGATTCAGGGGGGTTTTTACAAGCGATTTACTTCCTAAAAAGATTGGAAATTTTGAAAGCGGGATCATTAATTTAGATATCTCGACCGGCCCAGGAACACACTGGGTTTGTTACTATAATGACCCGAAATATAACTATGTAGAATATTTCGATCCTTTTGGGGAATATATATATAAAAATATTAAACTCAAAGAAAAATATATTCCTGAAAATATTATGAAATTTCTTAAACTTTCCAATAAAAAAGTCAATATAGCTCACAATGATAGTTTTTTACAAAAACCTACTTCTGTAAACTGTGGATTATTTTGTATGAAATATATAAAGGAAAGAAATAAAGGCAAATGTCCAGAATGTGTACTTAATTCATTTACTCAACAGCCTAGCGATTATAACGAAAAGCTTGTTTTTCATCTTTAAAGATTTTTTCTGTCTAATAAATGATCAAATTGAAACCAAAAATTCATGAAAAATCAGAGGATTTCACTGTTGAATTTCCAAAACCTCTTAAATTAAAAAAATTAGCATTGCAATCTTTTACTATGACAGTTTCATGGTTTAACATAACAGATAAAACTAATACATTTGACGTATACACAGATGAGAATAATGTTAAATCTATCACTATTCCTTATGGTGATAAAAATGTTGAAGATTTAAATATAGATGTGATGAAAGCGTTTGGTTCAGACGATCCTCCGGTAAAATTTGGTAGAATACAATCTAGACTAAGAATGCTTATTAAATTAACTAAAGGTTGGAATATCGACTTAACAAAAAGCGATTTTCATAAGTTAATAGGCTTTGAAAAAAAAGTTTACGAAAGTCATGATGAAGAGACTGTAATAGAAGGTGAAAATATAGCCGATATAACAAACGGAAACGATATTATATATATTCATTGTGATGTAGTGAATGGATCTTTAATCAACCAGAATAATTCAGAAGTTATTTATTCTTTTACACCGAGAGATGTACAGGGTGTTATCATTTCGAAAGAATTCAATAATTTAATATATTATCCTGTGAAAAATAGGGATTCAATTCGTAGAATAAGGATGACAGTTACGAATCAAAATGGCGAATTAATTGATTTAAATAAAGGTTTAATTGAGTATAATTTTAGAGTCGTAGAGGAAAAAGAAGACTATGTTGAAAAAATATATCAATTGATATTAACTAAATTTTCTCAATAAATAAATGAATCAACACAGATTATATAGGAAAAGTAAAAGAATTCAAGGAAAAGGATTTTTTAAATCTAAAAAAGTAGATTTGACAGTTGTTGACAAATTGACTGATGCTGACATATTGAAAGAAATATTTTCAAAAAAGATGAAAGGAACAGGTCTGAAAATTCATCCTAAATAAATGGAAAAAATTTATGATCTGAGAGATACTCATTATTATTATAATAACGATATAAAAAGTAGCGAATTAAAAAAAAATAAGATTGCCTAGTACAAGCCATAATGACAAAAAAGAAAATACTACGTTTCATTTCGAAATTACAGATACCAATGATCCTATTTCATTATCGGAGAGTTATCTGGAGACAAAGTGGAAAATTATAAAATCCAATGGCGATTCTATAAACGACGATAATGTCGCAGCTGTAGGTTCTATGAAAGGCGTAAAACTTCAGATAGGTAAACAAATAATCGAATCAGTTGGAGACTATCACTCCTACATTCTGCAGGTTAAGAGACTGAAGGATTATACCAGAGATTATTCAACATCAGAAGCCACCAATATAGGTTTTTATCCAGATACCAGTGATAGTGCTGATAGAAATAAAAGTTTACTTGAAAGCGATGGTACGATAACGGCTACAACCTCTGTAACAGATATCGTCAATAAATTAAAAATTGTAAAAAATGAAAACTACATTAAAGGATTTAAAAAAGATGGGAATTGTCGAAAAATAGTAATTCAGTTACAACATGGACACCTTTAAAGGAAATTTTTGATTTCGTCGCAGAATATAAAAAAGCCATTTCTGGTTTCATAATAAGAATGGAATTTCAAAGAGACGATAGTAGAAATATGATTTACACAGACGTTGCAAATCCAGATTATAAAGTAGAAATTGAAGACATAGCGCTCTGGGTGAGATACGTCGATTTTAAAAATGGAGCGGAGATTCTCTATAATGAATTAAAATTATCTAATACGGATATAGAAATAAACTGGAATCAGTATGAAATTAACAGATCTAGTCCTATTAATAAATATAAAAGCGGTTCCGATTCTATATCAGCTACATCCGATGAAGTTTTAAGATTATTCGTCATACCGCAATATTTCGAAAGAAATGAAAATCCTAAAAAAAATAATATGATATTTGATAATTTGGATATGATCGAATGTTGGTTGATGATTAACAGATCGCCATTACCTGCAGAGCGATATACTATGGATTTTGGTAAAAAGGAATATAATAGATTATATGAATCTTTTCTGGAATCAGGTCTCAATAATCTAAATACAGAAACCGGTTGTATGGTCAATTATTCAGATTTTGGTAAATTATATCCCATAATTCATTTTGATTTGTCAAATCATGTAAACTATACCACTCTTGAAAATTTGAGAATAGAATTCAATTGGAAATTAGAAAATGAAACAACCAAAGAATATGTATTTTACTATATTTTAGAAGTAAGAAAGAAATGTATATTAAATATGAATAAAAAAGAAATTACTATGATTAAAACGTTAGGAGAATAACATTTTTTAGTCTTTATAAATGGCTGTTTATTATCCGCCGTATGATAATCCAGTGCGAAAAGGCCCTATCGGACCCCCCGGTATAGGTTTTAAATTAACGCCGGATGGAAATTTCGATATGGATAATAAGATATTAAAAAATGCTTCAGATCCCATCGATGATTTAGATTTAACCCCTAAACGTTTCGTTTTGAATAAAATAGAAAATAATCATTTTGAACTAAGAGATTTTATACAGAAAAATAATATTAATTACGATAGTAATTTTTTAACTTTCACAGAAGAAACGGGTAAGAGAATACAAGAACTCGATGAAAATACTTTACATCTAATCGACGGAAAAGCTTACGACGCCAAAGGAAAAAGAATAGGAAACGTCGCAGATCCAAAAGATGATAAAAATGTTGTGAATAAACGATATTTAGAAAAAATGCATTAATATTAAAGAATGATAAATTTTATGCCAAAAATAAAATAATTACGAATGTTTCAGAACCCGAAAACGATAAAGACGTAGTCAATAAAATATATATTGACAGTAAAGATATCTGGGTTACTATAAAAGATAATTTTCAGACTTTTACAGATAAAGAATTTACCAAAGTAAATTTTGACTTAATGAGTTCTAAATTACTGGATCAAGAAATGCGATTATCTACAGATATGCATATGAAATTTACTATATATTTAATATATAATAGTTTAATCGGCAAAAATAGGGCTACAGTGATAGAACTAAAAATCGAAGATAAAATAATTTTAAGCGGAGAAATGTTTGATGATTATTCCGTAACTCGTTTTGATTATGGAAAAAGTGGTGACATGATTACATTTTTGATAAAATCCAAAAGTAATTTTCCAGTCACCTTAAAACCTTGGATGCATATTGAAAAAATTCCTTTTTAAAAATATTTCATTATTAAATGGATATCAACTGGGACGAATTTTCTAAGACGAAAAATTTATCCGAAGATGTCCTTCGAAATTTGAAGGATAAACTCAATTGGAAGTTAGTTTGTAGATATTCCGTATTATCCGAATGTTTTATGGAAGAACTCATAGATTATATCGAATGGAATGTTATATGCATTTTTCAAAAACTTTCGGAAAAATTTATAGAAAAATATAAAGAAGAATTAGACTGGAATTTAGTTTGTAAAAATCAGAAGCTGTCTGAGGAATTTATATTAAAACATTCGAATTATATAAATTGGGTTGTTATATCTCAATATCAAACCTTAAGTGACGAATTTATTCAAACCTATCATGAAAAATTAGATTTACATAAAGTATCTCAATTTCAACAGCTTGCAGAAAATACTATGTGCACATTGGAAGAAGGACTTAATTGGCTATTAATAACCCGTTTTCAAACATTTGGTGAAAGATTTTTAGAAAAGTATATGCATAAACTAGATTTTTGTAATCTCATTGAATATAAGTTTGATCAATTACCAGATAATTTTTACAACGATAAATGGAAAAAAATTCTTTCCGTTCAACTGGGTGAATTAAATAAAAAATTTGGCCATTATTACGAAGAAGAACTACCGAACAGAGAAAAATTAATGGATGAAATTTTCGAATTAAAAAATATTTTAATACGATTTATTAATGAATTGAGACAACTTTTGAATAAAGACGAAAAATAAAAGTGTTTATAAAATTGCTTCGATATAAAATGGTGTTGGCTCAAAGATTAGACGATATTATAATTCATAAATATAAAGATTTATTTGTCGAATTATCGCAATGTAAAGAATTTTACACATTTATTTCATTATATATCAATAAAATTAATTTTCATTTAAGTGAAAAAGTTATGAAATTACCCATTGAATTTATAAGAAAATTTAAAGATAAACTTGACTGGGATTGTATATCACAGAATGAAAAAATATCAGAAGATTTTATTAGAGAATTTCAAGATAAAGTTAATTGGTATTATATATCGTTTCGTCAGACACTATCAGAAGATTTTATTAGAGAATTTGAAGATAAAATTGATTGGGAATGGATATCATATATAAATGGTTTTTAAATAAAATTTCAATTTTAAGCCGAAGGATTATATCCTTTATTTGACGAACTTTCTGATAACACAATAATCAAATGGATTCTACTCAATACCATTTATTGAACTATGAAAGTATCAAAATAATATTCACATTAAAAAACATATGATAAAAAGCATTTAACTTTTATTTCAGACTTCAATGTAATGCAATTGATAATAATATTATACAATGCAGCTCTTTGCTTTTCCTATCAAGACTATCCTAGAGGAAGATTGTTCATTACCATTTGGTAGACTAAGGGCGTCAGGCAAAATTTTTTCATCAATACAATAATTAAATATTAGCTTTTAAAATTGATAAATATTTCATCTCAATTGATTACGTTATTATTTATAATCATGATTCTTTATTCCATAACCCTTTCTTAAAACTTCGTCTTTACATAATTTAGTAGAAAAAATAAAATATCCAACCAATGCAAATCATGCAATATTTTATCATCATTTGCTCGATAAATCGTACTAAAATCGTTACATCCTCTATATTTAGACAGACAAACTTTTTGATGAAAATCTTACAAAAATCGTTAAATATTTGCGTTTAGTGGAATATAAAAAGTGTTCCATAGTCGGTACCATATACTACTGCTGTCTGTCATCTTATCATCCTGTTTAATATCTTTAAAACTGTCTTTCTATCAATTAATGAATAAACTTACTAGTGACATAAAATATCTTTGTCCAGATTGTTATTTTATGTAGCTCCATATAAAGTGCACGTTGTATGCCTTTAGTACACATTTGGTATTCAGATACATTCTGTATGAAAAAAATTAAAGAATAATGAATATTTCTTCAAAAGTAGTATAATATATAAAAATCAAAGGGTTCAATATAACACAAGTTTGTAAGTTACTATCATTTATATGAGGATGTGAGTTTCAAAATTTATCTTATCCTAAATTTTAAAATCGAGTTTTCGCTATTGGTGATACTCCATCGAAAAAAAACTTGCAATTTGCAAAAATAAGTTTTATCTTGTATTTCTGGTATCTCAAAATCATTTCTTAAAAGGAAGATTAATAGACGTATTCAGAGTGGGGGGTTTTGCGTTTTTTTTATTTGATTTTCTGGATAAGGATACTTTAGTTTTACTTTTTTTTAGTAGCAATTGTAATAAAACAATACCAAAAAATAGTTAAGTAGTGAAATTAATTGTTAATTTTACATTTTCCTCATATTGTAAATTTATTTTTTAAAAAGTATTTATTTTTAATTGTATATATTTTTTTATTTAGATAATTCTAGCTATACAAAATACCATCATATATTCCCGATTTTTAAGGTAAATAACACTTGCAGCGCATTACAAATGGAATGTTAAACACATTTTCTGTCATTCTTTTATTTGACAACTTCTGTGATATAAAAGATTCTTATTCACACGTTTTTCTTTAAATTGCATGATATTTATGTCTTTTTCGAAGAAAATATACAATCTTGCTTTCGAAATTCAAATACCTTATTCATTTTGCCTTATTCACAATTCGTCCTTTTATAATGTTAAAACGTCAAACGATTACATTTGAAATTCTGATGCTTGCTTTCTCCATTTCAACATGTGTATACAGAAATTTCAGAAATGCAAAAGCTTTCCACAATAGCAACATTTGATTTCTTGAAATGGTCATTTACATTTCTATCGGATCTTGAATGGATTACTAAGTTGATGTATTTGTACACATGCACTCAGTTTAAATGTTATAACTATGTTTAATAGTGGATTAAATGTTTTTCAAGTATGCTTATTAGTAACAAAAAATATATCATATTACATATTAGTAACATTTTTTAATTTATAAATAAAAATAAAAGAGCATTGCATATAATAAACAATTTAATATTCTGATAAAGACGTTGAAAAAATACTTAATAGAGTTCCAAGTACAACTAAATCAGTGAAAAGAGAGTTTTTGTGTTTTGAATCCATATTTGAAATATGCAAGCTCCTTTCATAAATAATGTTATAGAACTATAAGAGAATAGTGTACATACTAAGATAAAATCTTGCGTAAAAGAGTATTTGATTATGTCCCTTATGATTACACTACAAGTTTTTCTATTGTAACAAAATACTACAAAAATAATATTTTCCTTGTATGTTCTTAATACTTATTTAATACTTTGTCTATGGTTGACAAGTGTTGAAAAGTCATGCATAACCCACCCCCCCCCCCCAAAAAAACAGAAATATTTATTAAAATAAAAATTATCTCTGAGCAACATCATTACATTTTAATAATGTGTCCTACGTTGTGAAAACTGTTCAGCAAACTTCCAATAATTCATTTTTATAATAAATAATTAAATTAGCCATTAAAAAATTAACTTCTATTCCAATAATAATATGGTCAATGACACTATGAAATATGATTCACTGTATGATCAAGTAACCGTGATCCTTAAATTTGAAAAAGTTTCTAAACTATACAAAAAAAGATGGTTTGTCCTGACTGACTGATAATCAACGAACAGCCCGAACAACTGAATGTAGAAACACGAAAATTGGGGAAAATATACTTCTAATTAGGCAATCGTGTTAAGATAGGATTTTTTAAAATCCCTCCTCTAAGAAGGGAAATGGAGGGATTGAAAATTATAGATATATTATATATATAGATATATATTAGATATATAGAGACACAGAAATGTATAGATAGATAGAGATCCAGGTTGACAATCAGAGATATAGGTAGATTTATAGAAAAAATGGAAAATAAGATGGAGATTCAAGTTAATAGATATACAGATAAACAGACAAACAAATATATAGAGAGAGTGTGAGAGAGAGCTGCTAAAAGATTAACTCCTTTGCTGCGACAAAAAGGACAAAATTGTAAATTTATTTTCTTCTAAAATTTTTAAAATTGCTTAAAAAAGATAATTTTTTCTATCTGATATAACAAATTTATTTATGTATTGAAATATGATCCTTAAGAATATTAATCATAACTTAATCGTTCAAAACTGGATTATATCAGTAATAATTTAACAAATTCTTCTATTGTTGTTAAATCACCAGCATAGTGAATGGATACATCAGTTCGCGGCATACAAGAGTGAGCAGATACATTGCTTGATAAATAGGCATACAGAGATGCATAATACTTACAGAGAAACGGAGAAACAAAGAGATACACAGCGAAACAGAAGAATAGACTGACAGACAGTGAGGTGTAAAAAGGCAGATTGGCAGGTAGATAAACCGACAGGCAGACATGTTTTGAGATATACAGAAAGACATATTCAGAAATATAGGTATAGATAAATTTATATAGATAGAAATATTTTCACAATTATATATTTCAAAGATAGAAAACAGAAGGAGAGATTGCCGTATATTTTCATAGATAAAACCGACAGCTAAATAGGCATATAGACAGACAAAAAAATACAGACAGATAGATACATACATAGACAGAGAAACAAACATAAAACTCGACATACATATCGAGAAACAGGCATTTATATGACTATCTTTATTAAAATGAAATGAAATGTCCATTTTATACGGCAGATCGCCGGAATTTCAGTCATTAAGTTATAAACCGTCTGTAAACTGGACAACAGGAGAAATATCTTACAATCGTTTGTAAAGGGTCAATGTGATTTAATTATTATTTTTTAATGTTTTTTCTTGTATTAGTGAATAAACGAAAAAAAATTCCATAGCTTTTAAGCTCCAACGGATACATAAATTTATTTATTCATTGCACACACGTTTCAACATATTTTGAAGCAAATGCTTGCAACAAAAATTTGCATTTGGAATTAAACCTTGCATCAATAATTTTCTAAACGATAAATTAAATTTCTTTAACACGATTAAAAAAAATATTTTTTCGTCCAAAAAGTGGCTGATTGAAATTAATATGATAATAAACTATGACACCATTATCAGATAATAATTTACTACCTAAGATTAAAACAGCTCTTAAAGCTATATAGAACTGGATAAGATTTTTTCCAAGTCATTCTATAGAACAATTTTTCTACAGAATACCATTTCCATAGAGTTTTGAAGATTACTTTAGAATATGTTTTAAAGCAAATATTTCTAAATTATTCATACAGGTTTTATATATATACTAGCGAGCTACGCCCGCTAGCTGGGCCACTTTTTCCAAACGAACCTCGGTATTAAACAGTATATAATAAGCAAAAAAATTCATTAAATAAGCAAGTCTTGGTGTTCAATCCTCAAGCACAAAAAAAAAAAAAAATTAAAGAGCCATGGTTCCGTTAAAAATATGTGATTTCGCACTGTGGGCCATGTGCACTTATAAAAAAAAGATTGTGGATCGGAACTATGGTCGCTTCGCGCCCATAGTCCCGTTAAAAATATTTGGTTTTGCACGGTGGGCACTACGCGCCCTTAAGACATTTTTCCGTATTTTTTAGTTCATCAGAAACAGATTTTTACGCAGATTCTGAATATGTAATCAGTTTTTTTCTTCTTTAAAAACTGTCTGCATGATGGTTTAAGAAAAAACACGCAAAAAAAAACGCAATTAGCGCCGGTAGAAAAAGCGATTTTCGGCTGTTTCTTCTTTTAGCCAAAGGGGAAAAGTTCAGGTTCTTCACCGCAAGATAGCGCAGTGTTCTGCCTCGGAGCTCCGTTTGAGCGCCGTTTGGTATTTGGGACATTTTTCGTTCCGATTTCCAAGGGGTTTTTAATTCACAACTTTTTTAATTTTGGTCCCACGGTCTCGAAAATGCCCGAAATGACTTCCCCGGAATATTTCCAATCGAAAGACTCCTCTCGCGACATCCAACTCGCCCGCGTTGCGAACTGTAATCGGCTCCAAGCAGACAGACTGAGGCGCACCGATTTTATTAGTATAGAAGATATATATTTTGTGTGGAACAATATTGCAATAGTATGAAAAATCTTACAGAATTTCTAAAGGAAAATGATTTTATACATGATATATATATAAATGTACATTTATTGTAAACTAATTTATTGATATGTCATTATTGATATGTCATTTATTGATATGTTATTATAAGGTACCCTGGGGTAATAACGCCACGTTAAGGTTCTACCAATTTTCATGGCTCAGTTTTACATTCTATTTTTCAAACAAATACATGATTTGATACAGCAACTCATTGACTATCTATATAAAAAAAATAATTTAAAAGATATGTATTCATAAAATGTAATGGCGTGATTTCTTGACCAAT
Organism: Maratus speculifer; assembly: GCA_964019185.1. Lineage (NCBI taxonomy): Eukaryota > Metazoa > Arthropoda > Arachnida > Araneae > Salticidae > Maratus > Maratus speculifer. The sequence goes on along the minus strand of OZ025291.1, from coordinate 263,960,043 downwards.
GCTATTTGGCGTTATTACCCATCTATATGGGTAATAACGCCATGCAAAAAAAACTATGAAATAAGATGGAATAATTGCATGTAGATTGTCCAGTTCTAAAAATACAAACTCTACAAACTTAGAAATTGACAAATTGCATTCTAAGCTATTGAAAATGTTCATTTTTTTGTGAAAGTGTAAGAAAAATAAAGGTGTGGTGTGGGGGGGGGATGAGGCAAAAGAATATCAGACCGTGAGCTTCTTTTTGCTTAAAAAGGACCGCTTAAATTGAATTATTAGAAACATCGCACAGTTTTAACTCTGTTTATCTGAATCAGTATGTAGGATGTAGCTCGGCCACTATAGGGAATCAACCGGGGTACTAATGCCAAGGATTGGCGTTATTACCCCGTTATAGTTATTGCGCTGTATATTTTAAATTACAAATTACCCCGAGAAGATATCCAAAATCTTCAACAACATTTTGAAAGTACATGAAATGTGCTACAAATTTATGTAATTAACAAAGTATTTCCGGTTTAAAAAAATAGTCTTCACATCACAAAATGTATCTCGCAAATTTTAGATCAAGCGTTAATTTTAATTGCTTGTAAAAACAATAAGACCTAAAAACGAAACAAATTAATATAAAGCTGTTTTTTGCGATTTATATGACTCAAAACCCTTCCGCACAGAGCACATAGGTGTCATTTCATGGGAGTATTTCATAATTATGCATAATATTAGCACTTGGCGTTATTACCCCGCCTGGCGTTATTACACCAGACCACCTTATTAAAAAAATTAAAAATATAATTTATTTAGTTATATTTCAACTTATCATAAAATTAGTCCTGAGATTTAATATGAGATAAAATTTTATTAATTCTATTACATTGTGATTCGATTGTTAATGCAATAATCAGTCCTACTATTGATTAAAATTATCATTAATTAATTTATTTATGACTCAATGCAATTTTAAACACCATCAACGAAATAAATCAGTAAAACAATCAATAGATAAAATTATTATCTTATCTCTTCTATTTTCAATCAATTAATCTATTTTTTAAGTTACAAATAGTTTCCATTTACTAATTCACACAGTTTGAGAATCGCAATATATAAGGTTTAAAAAAGTAAAGACTGTGAATAAAAGAAATAATAATAGTAAGAATAATAAGAATAATAAAACAAAGTTAAAATATATAATAACAAGTTATAACAACAAGTTAATTACCTAAAAATTTTCCAAGTTGAAAGTACCCGCTCTGGATTTTTGGATTGACCATTGATTAAGTAGTATAAGCAAAAACCACAGAAAATATCTAAGAAGGTAACCATCTGGACAAATGTACGTGCTGTTGGCGGTATCCAACTATTCAGTAGAATTTCTATGTTATTTTCATACATATTTTTGTATTACCTCTACAGAATTTCTGCTGAACTTCAACACATATTCATATTGGCAGACGGGAATTAATTTCTTTGTTTTTCATCGTCCTATAATGTTGCACCCCGCTATGCATAACATAAACTTTTCTACCGAAAACTGAACCGACTTCAAAAACTACTGCAAAGTGAAAAATAATTTTTTACATAATTGTAATAAGAAATTAAATTGAGAGCGTAGTATTTACTATGCGTATTATTATATTTATGTACATTAATTTGATTTTTTGGAGTCGGTGCCAGCCAAGCCAAGTTCAAAATTAAAATTAATTATCCAATGCAAATTGTAAATGTATAAAGTTTAATTTTTTTTAGCTAAATATTAAATCGTAAAAAAACTCGTAGGTACCTGGATGTGTGTCTATTGTAAAATTACATGTAACTTGGCTTGGCTGGCACCGACTCCAAAAAATCAATTTAATGTACATAAATATAATAATACGCATGGTAAATACTACGCTGTTAATTTAATTTTTTATTACAATTATGTAAAAAATTATTTTTCACTTTGCAGTAGTTTTTGAAGTCGGTTCAATTTTTGGTAGAAAAGTTTATTTTTCTCTTTTTAGTGAAAAGTTAACGATTTTTTGAAGTCGGTTAATAAAAATTATAATACGGTAAAAAAACTATAGTAAATTATACAAGCATGTCAGAAGTGGTGTTCAAACCCAGGCTCTCTTTGAAGAACCAAAGCTTAAATCTGGCGCCTTAGATCGATAGGCCATCCTGACTGCACTCCATTCGGCGAGCTTATTCAATGTCCATGTTACCTTTAATTTGCGGAAAATCACAAATTTTATTAGTTTTTGCCTAATTACTAAAAGCATACTGTACCAATTTCGGTGAAATGGAAGTAGAACCAATTCGAGAGTAACCTCTTTCATTTAACATAAAAACCAAATTAATCGGTTGGATAGTTTCGGAGTAATCGGTAAAAATACATAAAAAAATACATAGGTGTTGAATTGATAACCTCCTCATACTTTTTTGGAGTCAGTTAATAAAAATTATAATACGGAAAAAATTATAGTAAATTATATACGCATGTCAGGAGTGGGGTTCAAACCCAAGATCTCTTTCGAGAACCTGAGCTTAAATCTGGCGCTATGACCGCTCAGCCACCCTGACTACACTCCATTCGACGAGATTATTCAAAATCCATGTTATTTTTTATTTGCGAAAAATCACTAATTTTATTAGTTTTTGCTTTATTACTAAAATTACTGAACCAATTTCAATGAAATGCAAGTGGTACCAATTCGAGTGTAGTCTCTTGCATTTAACACAAAAAACAAATTAATCGATTGCATAATTTGGGAGTAATCGGTGAACATACATAAAAAGATGGTTTAGTTTGGTTTATTTTATGTTGGCCAATTATATACATGTGGGATATAGGCCCGAAAAGGGTGGGATGCCCTCCGTAAGGGTCTTTCTAAAGGAACCTAACCCGTATTTACCCAAAGAAAACAAAGGTTTGAAGAAAACCACGGAAAACTCCGAATGGTTAAGCCGACGACCGCGATTGGGTTCGAACCCAGCACCCGCCGTCTACCAGTTGAGAGGTCAGAATGTCTCGGCCACTGGTGGGACCCATACATAAAAAGAAAAAATACATACGCATCGATTTGATAAACTACTCCTCCTTTTTTGAAGTTGGTTAAAAATTATACGACGGAAAAGATTATTCTACATACGTAAGTCAGGAACGGGATTCGAGCCCTCGATTTCTTTCGAAACCAGAGTTTAAATCAGGTGCCTTTGACCGCTCGGCCATCCTGCTGCATTCCGTTTGGCAAACTTATTCAACGTCCATGTTACTTTTAATTTGCGAGAAATCACTAATTTTATTAATTTTTGTCTAATTACTAAAAAAGTACGTAACTAATTTCGATGAAATGGAAGTGGAACCAATTCGAGTGTAGCTCCTTTCATTTAACACAAATACTAGTTTAATCGGTTGGACAGTTTTGGCGTAATCGGTGAACATACATAAAATATACATACACGACGAATTGATGATAACCTCCTCTTCTTTTTTTAAGTCGGTTAAAAAAAATTATAATTCGGAAAAAATTGCATATTATACACGTATGTCAGGAGTGGAGTTCGAACCAGCGCTCTCTTTCGAGAACCAGAGATTAAATCAGGCGCCTTAGACCGCTCGCTTATCCTGACTGCAAAATATTCGTCGAACTTATTCAACGTCATGTTGTTTTTCGCAAGTCTAATATTTTAGTACTCTTTCACTGATAAAGTACTGAGTTGATAAAAGATCTTTGATACTCTGTGCTAACGGTTAAATACAAGATATTCGTAATCGCATAATTGGTATTTAATTTGTAAAATGTACACGTGAAAATTATAATACGAAAAAAGGATATTGTATACATTTATGTCAGAAGTGGTGTTCGAACCCAGCCTCTCGAGCACCAGAGCTTAAATCAAGAGCTTTAGACCGCTCGGCCATCATGACTGTAATCCATTCTGAGAACTTATTCAACACTTTTAAATAGCGAAAAATCTTTAAATTTATTAGTTTTTCCTAATTACTAGAAAAATACTGAACCAATTTCTATAAAACGGACGTGGACCAATTCGAGAGTAAGCTCTTTCATTTAACACCAAAACCAAATTAATCCGTTAGATAGTTTCGGAGTAATCGGTAAACATACATAAAAAAATACATACGCGTCGAATTGATAACCTCCTCTCCTTTTTGAAAGTCGGTTAAAAATAATATTAAACTAAATTAATGGTATTCACATTCTCAAAATAATTACATAATATATTATCAAAACTTAAGATTAATTTATAAAAGGTATATACACCACATTGTCGATTTAAATCGAATTTATAATAAAAACGTAATATTTTATCTATGGGAAATTTTATGTAAAATATAGATTGCATATAACATTACATATATGTGTTGATTAAAGAAGCGAGATAATACTCATCAACGGTTACAAATGTTTTAATAATGCAAAATTAAATTTATAAAATTAGAATATATAGATTATAAAATGTAGTTGTTATATTTTAGAAGTTTTGGTAATTTATTTTAATTGTATGTTTTTTATTTTGTTTTAATATTCTGATAAAATAAATTGAATAAGAATGATTCTTATCATCAAGGACAAGTGTAGCCTTCATTAATATGTACATTAACACTGTTATGCTCTTCTTCTTTTGTTTATCTTATTGTTTAGTGTTTTCTTTATTTGTTTATTTGAAAATTATAACATTATCAATTATGACTCAAACAAACTTTCCCATATATTTGAAGCTATTCGAATAACATGCATGAATAAACATACATATATTCAAACTGATAACTTCTAACAATTAACTTTACGTTCTGTTCATAAAGAAATCCATTAATTTAGATTAATTAAAACCCAATCATGCCATAATATTATCATTAATAAAAATCTTAATGGATTAAATTTGAATTATTAAATTCAAACTAGATCTCAGGGTTTATCTAAGTCATAATAATGAAGATGCATTTGTTTTTGGAGCATTAATTTCAAAATTTGCAAAAAATATGCAAACAAATATAATTAAAATTTAGATGCTTCTAATAAACATTTAAACGTATCCTGTCTTTGTTTATTTCTTTTTTATACATATTTGGAGTAATTAAAATAAATTAATAAATTAATATACAGAATTTCAATTGATTTCACTACCGCATTTTTTTTTTTTTTTTTTTTTTTTTTTTTTTTTTTTTTTTTTTTGTATCTGATCATAAAGCTGAATATGCACAAACTCTTGCATTTCCTCATCGAATTATTCTAAAGAATTATGTAAATTTGGATTTCATAAGTAAAGTAATTACCATGCAGTTTGAATGATTTTTGAAATAGAATCATACACAAATCGAATGAGTAATTAAATGTAGTAACCAGGGAAGAAATAATATCGTGTCTACAAAACTGATCTGAATACATTATACGGTTTTAATTTTATCTGTATTTGATAAATTATTATTATTCTATTTATTAATCTGATCTACTAAAAATCTACTATAATAATAATTCTACAAAAAAGCATTTTTTTTTTCTAATAGCTCTTTGTGGCAGTATAGCGTGTTTTTGAAGTTTATTAAACTTGTCCCCACCCAGACTACGTTGACTAAGAGACAGGGAATCTCCTAGTCTCCTTACGAAGAAGGAGAAACTAAATATCACCTCTCTGTCTCCCCTCTGTGCCTCTACTAACCACCCTCCTTGTACTCCTCCAGGGACTATTATAGGATATACATTATAGGACTACTCCCTATAATGATTAAGGCGATTTTTAAGGCTGTAATAGCCTATATGCTTACTTAATAACGTACCCAATGTATCAAAACCGACATCAAATAAATAGTTAAAAATTAGTACAGTGTGTTAATTCAATATATATTCTTTCAAAATCTACTTACATTACTTAATAATTGACCAGAAATTTTAGTTAAAAAGCAAATTCAAATTTTTTAAGTTTCTTCAGGAGAATGATATTGCTATAATAAGCTCCAAATAAAAATCGTAAATACCAACACTATTGTATGCGATATTTCCCAATATCAACACAGATATGTGTCACTTTTCAAACACAACTTCTATCAGTTTCACCTTACATGAAAAAAAATTATGCTTTATAGTAATAGAATCGATCATTTTGAAAAGGTCATGGGTCATTTAAAATAAGCTTCCAATAAATAGCATAAGGGAGTATACCTGAATAGACAGATTTCAAAATTGAACAAATTCAATTAAACATTTACTTATAAATTAAGTGTTTTTATTTACATTTAAACAAATTAAAGTACAATAATAATTTATAAATATCAAGAGAAGAAGTAAATAAGTAATTACATAAATTAATAAAAATTGAAAAAGTTAAAGTGCATTAGACATTGTAAATTTATACTAAACATCTCATCTTTCTATTGTTATTCGAAGAATTAATTAGAAACGCAACACAATAATTTAATATAACCGAGAAATATTATATATATATAAATCATTTTATTAATACTTGCATTACATAGCGAATTATGGCTATTAGACATCTAAAGCAAGTACATACATATTTAATTATGGAAAAAAATAATTATATTTAAACATGTTTGTCTCTAAACTTGGTACTTTTAATTATTTTATAAAATACAATTCAGAATATATCTTGAATTACAATACATTAAAAACATTTTTAAATACATTTCTAGTTATAATAGATATTTGAAGATCATAATAAATATTTGAAATAACTAATATTTAAATTGGTACTGTTTAAATTTAAAATTTTCTCATTAAGATATAACTGAATATAATATGCATAATGTTATTTTAAAATAAGTATTCTGCGTATTAAATAAATCGTTTAGATGTGTAATTTTCTCCTGGATGTTGTAGGAAATCGAATGAAAACCGTATTAAAACTATTTATAATTGAAATGTTATTTATAATTTAATTGCTATTTATAATTGAAATGTTTCAGATAACCTTTGAATAAAGAATATTATTAGTTTTTAGTAATCTGTGTACAATAACGTTAGAAAAAATAGCACTATATTAATCGATTTGGAAATATAAAAAGATGATTTCAGATTAGTTTTAACTCTAAAAAAGCATGCATATGTTACGTTCAGTTTGATTAATTAGTCATTATTAACAGTAACCGGTTACTATTAATAAAAACAAAATGATATCCAAATAAACCGGTTATTATATGATAAATTTAAGAGCATTTTTCAAATTAAAAGGTTATTATTAATAATTACAGATCAAGGTTTGTAAATACAATAACTCTGAACTCGTTTAGTTGAGATTTTTATTATATACACGTTTTTTTTCTCTAAATAGTCATTGTTAAAAGTATACATTTGAAAGCTATATACTTTTTCCTTTGAATATTTCAGTGTTTAAAATTTTTATCTTATTAATTTAGTAATTATAAAAGTAATTATTTTAAATTGTTTAGTCTTTTGCGTCTTATTAATCGTACACTTATTTTGACAGATTATTATTATCTGTTAACAATTATTTTTGATATTGGATTAACATTTATGATAGTACATATTTTGAAAAATATATGTTTATTACAAGCTTAATTGATATTTTTGACCAATCTCTCTTTAGTAATTATTAATATTAACCCGTAAATATGATTAACATGCAACATTTATGAAATTTACCAGAAAACGAGGTTTTTAATAATAACTTGTTATTATTAATAATTACTGAATTTTTTATATTAACCGTAATGCATACGTATTTATTTAAGACATAACTACTAACCTCACCAAAACATTTCTTTAGTTGTAATTTCTATAACACTTCTTATAAATGTTCTTTTAATACAAAAATATACAATACATTAGATAATTAATATATAAAAAGGAAATTTTATTATATGTTCACAAGAATTATATTTTTATAAAGGAAATAATTTTTTTCTGTATTGTTGCTGTTAACTTTTTTTCCGTAGACGGAGTAAATTGTGTACCCTTTTTTTGTTACAGGGAAGTGGATAAATAAATAAATTTTGGACAATCAATTGTTTTCTTTCAAGTAATTTTTGCTTTTTCCATAGAATACGTTTTTAAATAAAGAAATAATGTGCATTTATTACAAATGGCTCATTTTTTATATAATACAGCGGTGGAAATTGAATTATGAAAACACGGTCTTTTAATCAAAACTTTTATAATATTAACTAAAAATGAATGAAATTTCATACATTATACATGCTATGTACAACGAATAATTTAGAAAAATAAAATTTCATACAAATTACTAAACAAAAACATAACATCAAAAATTAGATTTTAGCAACATAAAAACGTGGAAATTGACTTATGAAATGTCACATTTAATTAAAATTAATAATTAGTAAAGTCGCCTTTATTAATTAGAGTTTCTTTTATTCTAGATGGCATTTATAATACAAGATTTTGGATGTATTTCTGATAAATTAGTTTCCAGTTTCAAGACATTGAAGCTTTCAAATCTACAAGTTATGTTTACTGCATCCAATTTGCATAAAACATTCAAACAAGCTGTTCCCAAACGTTCTCGTTGGATTTCCGATCAGGACTAATGAGTGGATTATCTAAAAAAACAACATTGAGTTCGTCAAACCAATCCTTCATTGTATTTGAAATGTGAATATTTGCATTATTTTGCATGAAGATATATTCTAAACCATAATATTGCCATGCAAATGGAGGAAGTGAATTTTCTAAAATTAAACAATAATTCAAAGGATTCTGGCAACCTTTTTAAAACAAAATTTCAATTTTGCCATCATAAACAATCGCTGCGCAAATCATCAAACTTCCGACACCATAATTTCTGATGAATGTAGATTTCGGTTCTTTTCAGCGATCTCTCTAGTAATACCTTAAACCATCTGGGCTATCCAAATTATTTTTTCTCGTCATAGAAAATGACATTCTTCCAATTGTCACCCATTGTCATGTACTTCTCGCAAAACTGCAAACGCATCTGCATGTAACTCAGAAGTAACTTTGGACACGGCTTAATTTTCGACAATCTTAAGCTCTGTGAAGAAAGTAAAATTTTCTTAACTCTTTTAGAAGTAACAGGTAGGGATAGATCTGCACAAATCTGCTTTGAACTGTGACCAGCTTTCAACGCAACTTGAAGAATGCCATTTTTTCTGTCTGATACTTGAACGTGGATTACCTTTTTTGCTAAAATTTTTGCCATATTTTGCTGGCTGTTTCCTATAGTTATATATCATATTAACAGATCTTTTAATTATTTTACTAATTTCCGGGACAGACTTTGCACATTCTAAATATATTACGATTATACCACTTTCTTCATTAGACAAGTTCTTTCGTTTACCCATCACGAAAATTGTGACTGAAACGTATCGCTTTCACAGTACAATGCTTTTTATGTCTACTTTGCAGGTCACTTTACTTTGTTTTATGAAAATTTTTATCACATAGCTTCGGAATTTACCAATGAAATGTGATATTTCATAAATCAATTTCCATGTTCGCATACTACGAAAATGTGATTTTTGACTTTTTGTCTATGTTTAATATTATGTGTAAAATATTATTTTTGTAACAGATTTGTCATAAGTACTATATGTACCCTATGAAATTTCATTTATTTTTAATGTATATTATAGAAGTTGTTGTCAAAAAACCGTTTTTTCATAAATTAATTTCCAGCAGTGTAGATGAAAACAATATATTTTAAAAAGGAAAGGTACTTTTTATAGAACTGACAGTCGTTGCTGTATAGCGTAAAAAGTGTTTTATATCAATAAAGTGTGAAATGTCATTAAGAACTGCTAAGATACCGCGGTTTATTTATATACACTTTTTAAATTTCAGACATGGATTTATATTAACAAACTCATAACTAAGAAATATTTAAAAGCAAAAAAATTAATATTTATTTTTTATACATAGAATTTGATGATACACGGGGTCTCAAAGTGTATTTTTTGGCAGCTTCTTATGATTACTTTTTATTTCTTATTTATTTGCTTATATTTATTTACTTATTTATTTGCTTTACGAAATCATAAAATAAATATTAGTTTAATAATTTTTTATTACAAATAGACTCTACAAATTACAGCTTAAAGCGCAGTATAGCTATTTACGTTTCCATTGTCTTACATTTGTGCATTTTTGGTGCAAGCCATTTCTATATAACACGTAGTTAAATAAAAAAAGAAACAAATTGTTATTTTGTTTAGTTCTGCAATCTGTTTGGCTCTATTTACACTAATATCTCTTTTTTTAAAACCTTAATTATATACATGAAAAAAGGTAAAGGTTTGTATCTAATGGAACACATCAGATCTGACAAGAGTATTTAATTAGATTAGATAAATTGAAAAAATGTCAAGAGCATCTTTATTGGTATAATATTTAATGATAAAAATTTAATTTCCAATTAATAATATTTACTTTGTTATGCCTATTTATATTAATTTTTTAGAAGTACACAATATTAGATAAATGAACATCGAAGGCATATAAAAGATTATTTTCAAATGTGCATTTTTTAAAATAAAGTTTTGCTTAAAAAAATCCGTGACTTTCTTGTTTGTTGAGTTGTAATGTAACGGATTTATTCTGTATCTAAATTTATCTGTTTTTGCATATAGATAGAAAGATTATAAAAGATTTTGAAACACTTTTCCCTTTCATCTTTTTAATGTTAAACATTTTTTTTTTCAAATTGCTAGAGTACTTTAATGATTATAAAAACGAATACATAAATGAATTTTATGAATATAATGTTGTGATTGTTATTTTATTTAATGACTTACAGTTGTTCAATTATATTAATTATAATATTAGTTTTCTATGTTGCCAGGATACAAAATATTTCAAGCTTGCCGCTGGCACTGTTGTTGATTAACTGTAGAAAGTTTTTTTACAGAAAAAAGATTTGCCTCCGCCTGTTTAAGAAATACTAATTGTACTTACCTATCATACGTAATATAGGGTAAGTCTTACAATCGTTTTGAAAATCGAAAAACATCTTTTGATTTTTATTTTGAATTATTGACACGTTTCAGATACTGGAGATTCCTAAAAACATATGTTTAGAAAAAAAAAATTATCATCCGTCCGTTTGTGTGTCTGTCTCTTTGTCTGTTGTTAAATGTTCTATCTCCGGAAGAAATTGAAATAGAGACTTGCAATTTGGTATGTACTTATTATGTAACAACAGGGCGAATCTTGTTTAATATCAGTAACCTCGACTATCCTGAATCATCTTTTTCTGGACTCTCGAAAAATTCGTTCTAATGAAAGGTATATAAAACATTTTTTATGATAAGGAGTGGACGTACAAGGCAATAAAATGACACAAATTTTGCAAAAAGAAATAAGTCGATCGAATTATTAATTCCGGAGAGATATTTGTAATCATGTTTTCCACATTCTTCAATTTTTCATGACCCGGTTTTTATTCAAATTTTATTTCAAAGATATATTTTAATTAGAAATCAGACGCTTAATACAACGCACTAAACTGTTAGTTAATCTGATTATTATTTGTAGAGTTATAAGGATTTATTTTACGCAATACGGTACTACTTGAATAGTTTGGCGTTTTATGTAATTTTTTTTAAGTGGGTTAATCAACAATTAATTAATAGTGCCTAATATGCATATTAAAATATTTAAATATATGTTTAAATTTTGTTTTGGAATTGCAATACATTTTATAAATAGTTTGCATATGTCTTATTTTCATGTGTTATTGTATGCATATCCATGATGGGTAAGTATAACGGTGACCTCCTAACGACTAACTTTTCATTGTAGCGAACTACAGTTACTTTATTGAAGATGTAGTGAATCCTGAAGATGTCCTGATCTTTGTGTATATATATATATATATATATATATGTGTGTATATACCGGGTGTTCCAAAAATAACCGGTAGATTTTAAAATTCAATAATATAAAAACGGTGACAGCTATTAAAAAAATTTTTGCAGGAGGGTTATGTATAATGCCATAAGTTTTATCTCCGTGATTTTTGATTTTAGTTCGGAAACCAAACAATAGATGGCGCTGACGGCGATTGGCGCTCAGTCGAAGCCGAAACTGAGCTCACTCAGCATGGATACAAAGGAAGGAGATTAAGGATATGGAGTGCGTCTCATTCGATTTGATTTCAATGAAATGCATTTTTGCCATGGATGTAACAGATTCTTCGATAGTGGAATGCAGCGTTCAGAAATGGGTATAAATTTCGCAAACAGTATTTGAGTTTGCAGGATATTTTACATTTATAAAGTTTTATTTGCCCGGATAAAATTACTTTCTTATGGCATGATTTAAAGAATATTTTATGCATCGTATTTTAAAACTACACTGTTAAAAATTTGAAACTTTTGCTGCATCATCACACCTCCGCTTTTATAGAAAATGATTACTTCACTGTATTATGGAGCATTCTCATCGGTCAAAACAGAGATATTCTATAATAACATCGAGTGACGATGCAGCAAAAGTTTCAAATTTTAACAGTGTTGGTGACGATATTTTGCTACAATCTTGTTCTTACACCGTAAAAAATTGACCTATTTGCTGCAGCGTCACTCCACCACCTTTATAGAAAACGGTTACAATATTGTATTATGGAGCATTATCATTGGTCATAAAAGACATATTCTATAAAAGCTGTGGAGTGACATTCTAGCAAATGGGTCAACGTTTTTGCAGTGTTTCTACGCTGGTCAAAATCTCCTGCATTTTGTTGCAACGCACTCCACCGCTTGTATATAATATCTCTATTCCAACCATTGAGAAAGCTCAATTTCACGGCTAAGTAACCGTTTGTTTTCTATACAAGCAGGGGAGTGCGTTGAAACAAAATGCGGCAGATTTTTAACAGTGTATGGGGAGGCATTTTTGTAATAACTCTATCGCATTTTGACATTTTTTAATTTTTTTTTGCATTGCATTGCATTGCTGAGGTCCCTCTCAAGATCTCTCCTTTATTATATTTCTTGATTATTTTCAATTATTTTGGCAATTTTCAACAACAGATGACGCTGCAGGTGTGATGAAAGCTATTGAAGAAAACTCAGTCTCTGAGTTCGCTATTCTGTAAGTTGTCTTTCTGCTGCAAGCGTATCCTGTTCACAGACTGCAAGTTTGCAGGTAAAAATGGTTTATTCTTTAGAACAGAGGATTTTTTTGGTGTTGGAATTCCACCGCCTAGAACACAGTGTTGCTGCTACAAGACGAAGTTTTCAACGGAAGTTTAATGTAACCAAAGGACCGAAAAGCGATACAATAAAGAATTTGTTTGAAAAATTTCAACAGACTGGAGACGTGAAGGATGAACGTGCTGGAAATGTAGGGCGACCGCGTACGACAACAACAGAGAGTAATGCTCAGCTTGTGCAGAAGGTGATCGAACAGTGGCCTCAGGTTTCCATTCGCCGTGTTGCAGCTGTGGTCCAAATAAAGCCAACGTCCACGTACCGTCTCATGCGCCAGAGTTTACACCTCTATCCATACAAAATTCAAACTCGGAAACCCCTCAGCGCTTCTTCTATTGATGCACGAGTAACATTTGCTAATGATATGGTGCAAAGGATTGATGTCGGCGATATCCAAGTGGACAGCGTTTGGTTTAGTGACGAAGCTTATTTTTACCTGGACGGTTTCGTAAATAAACAGAACTGGCGCATATGGGGAACTGAAAACCCCCATGTTGCAGTCCCATCATCCCTACATCCTCCAAATGTGTTGGTTTGGGCCGCCATTTCTTCCAAGGGGCTCATTGGTCCATTTTTCAGATCCGAAACGATTACTGCACCACGCTATCTGGACATTCTTCGAGAATTTGTGGCGGTACAAAATGCCTTAGACGACACTGCGAAGACCTCGTGGTTTATGCAAGATGGTGCCCGGCCACATCGCACAGCCGAGGTCTTTAATTTCCTGAATGAACATTCCGATGATCGTGTGATTGCTTTGGGCTATCCCACACATACAGGGAGCGGCGTGGATTGGCCTCCCTTATCGCCAGACATGAACCCCTGTGACTACTATCTGTGGGGACACGTGAAAGACAAGGTGTACCGCCACAATCCAGGAACAGTCGAACAACTGAAGCAGTACATCTCTTCTGTATGTGAAGCCATCCCTCCTGAAACGTTTATAAACGTTACTGGTAATTTCGTTCAGAGACTACGCCATATTATTGCTGCGCATAGTGGATATGTGGAAAATATCGTTCTTTAGATTTTTCAGACTGCAGCGCCATCTGATGTTGAAAATTGTAAGTAATTTCGTAAGTTTGTCTGTCTAAAAATTTACTATTGTCCAAAGCACATTACAACAAACGGTGTATTATTGATTTTTCAAATATACCGTCATTTTTGAAACAGCCGGAATAAAGTTACTTTTACTTCCAAAACCGATTTTTAATTGAAATTAACTTTATAAAAAAAATCTGCAACCAAAATCGAAAATGTAATCAAGGAGTGATCTTGAGAGGGACCTTACTTATGCAGTGCAAAAAAAAAATTAAATTAAATTAAATTAAAATGTCAAAATGCGACAGAGTTATTACAAAAATGCCTCTCCAAAAGAACACTATAAAAAATTGACCCATTTGATGCAGCGTCACTCCACAGCTTTTATAGAATATGTCTTTTATGACCAATGATAATGCTCCATAACGCAATAAAGTAGCCATTTTCTATAAAAGCGGCGGAGTGAATGACGCTGCAGCAAATGGGTCAAATTTTTTTTTACAGTGAATAGCTTTAGCTTGCGAGTTTCTTCGCGGGCAGGGACAGAGGGTTTACAGAATGGCAAATTCACAGATTGCGTTTTCTATTATAGCTTTCAAATTGCCTGCAGTGCCATCTGTTGTTGAAAATTTTAAGTGATTCCGAAAGTTGTATACCTGAAAATTTACTATTGTCCCAATCATATTGCAACAAACGGTATATTTCTAACGCTGCCCATTTAAATTTTATTGATTTTTCAAATATGCCCGTCATTTTTGTGACTCTCTGCATCGTCACCAACACTGTTAAAATTTGAAACTTTTGCTGCATCGTCACTCGATGTTATTATAGAATATCTCTGTTTTGACCGATGGAATGCTCCATAATACAGTGAAGTAATCATTTTCTATAAAAGCGGAGGTGTGATGATGCAGCAAAAGTTTCAAATTTTTAACAGTGTAGTTTTAAAATACGATGCATAAAATATTCTTTAAATCATGCCATAAGAAAGTAATTTTATCCGGGCAAATAAAACTTTATAAATGTAAAATATCCTGCAAACTCAAATACTGTTTGCGAAATTTATACCCATTTCTGAACGCTGCATTCCACTATCGAAGAATCTGTTACATCCATGGCAAAAATGCATTTCATTGAAATCAAATCGATTGAGACGCACTCCATATCCTTAATCTCCTTCCTTTGTATCCATGCTGAGTGAGCTCAGTTTCGGCTTCGACTGAGCGCAAATCGCCGTCAGCGCCATCTATTGTTTGGTTTCCGAACTAAAATCAAAAATCACGGAGATAAAACTTATGGCATTATACATAACCCTCCTGCAAAATTTTTTAATAGCTGTCACCGGTTTTATGTTATTGAATTTTAAAATCTACCGGTTATTTTTGGAACACCCGGATTCAGGTTTACCAGTAAAATATAATTTTTTATAAATTTTTTTTAAAAAACGCGTTCTTATATATATATATATATATATATATATATATATATATATATATATATATATATATATAAGAACGCGTTTTTAAAAAAAAATTATCAAAAATTATATTTTACTGGTAAACCTGAATCAAAAAACACTGCGATCTTAAAAAAAGACCATTTTATATTGAATTGACACTGTAAATATTGATTTACAATAGAAACCAACGGACATCGTCAAGATGTTTTTTGTGATTTCGCAAAATTTGATTTTCTGGATAAGGTGAATTTCAAAACTCACATTCTCATACATTTTCTTTCGACAGTTCAAGTCTCGACATATTGTGGAATATAAAATAGACTTGCGAATATCAGCAAAAATATGAGAATTAAAAAGAACAGGTTTCACTTTCTATTTATAATCGTCGGTTTGATAAAAGTGGCAGTTAAGGGTCATCAAAAAATAAAAGAAAAAAATGGGACCAAAATGTAAAATAAATTGCGCTAAATGATCTAATATGTGTAGCATACATGTAGACGTAATTCCTACAGTAT
This sequence comes from Maratus speculifer, assembly GCA_964019185.1. Lineage (NCBI taxonomy): Eukaryota > Metazoa > Arthropoda > Arachnida > Araneae > Salticidae > Maratus > Maratus speculifer. Next base: position 263,943,857 of record OZ025291.1, on the reverse strand, counting down.
ATGTATTCTATTGTGTGAAAACACGTGACGTGTGACGTGTGTTGACACACGTATTAATAGTTATGTAGTGATAAAAAAAGCTATAGGGGGAACTGGGGTACATTGATGCAGTTTTTTTCTAAGATTTTTTTTGGTGTCAAGAAAGGAGAAAATTCAAGTTTTTTTTCCATGAGGTGACAGCAAAACTTGTGTAGTATGTTATAAAAATGTACAATCATTGTTTTATATAGTATTTTTGCATGTAATTTTAAAAAAATCAAAAAAAGTCATTTGTATCAATGTGCCCCATCCCCGGGGCAGATTGATACGTTTAAGAAAAATGACGAAAAAATAATACCAATGCATATTTTTCATAAAAAATGAGTTAGAAAACCATTTTATATTTATTTATAAAAATTCGAATCACCCACAATTTATTTTTAAGCAATATTAAAGCAATCAAAATTAAATATATTATGACTTGATGTTCTTGCTGTTTCTTGTCTGATTGTTGGCTGTGGTAACTTTGTCATATCTAGCACTTCAACCCCAGCATTATCTTCTTTCTTATGAAAGATGAAAAAATTACCAGTTTTTCTGTTTATAAATAGGTTCATAAACAGAAAATAAAGGATAATTATATTAAAAATTCTGTTTATAATATAAGTATCATTTTCTGTTCTGCAGTTTGTTTCTCTTACTTAACATTTCTCATGTCGAAAATACTGTTTTCTCTGGAGAATCGATATAAATTCGAGATTTGCCAGAATGCCGTCCTTTTCTTTTATTAGTTCTACTAGCACTAGATGCTGGGTAAGTTCCTACGTCTTCTGTTTTCAGAAATACTATAAAATGTTCTAATATAAAGAAATTAGAGCTATTTCACTTTAATAAAAACTAATATTAGAAATTTTTCGTGAAAAAAAGGTTGGATTAAGGAGTGTATGGTAAAAAAAATAATAAAAGATAATGAAAATATGAACTATTAAAGGATTTAGGCTGTATCAATGTGCCCCGTCATAAACTGTATCAATGTGCCCCATACAGCGATTTTGAATAAAATGAGTCTCAAATCCAACACTTCACAATATATCTAACAATAAATAATGAGGAACTGATAAAGAGTAAGCTGTACTTACCAGGGAGAGTATTCATTTTGGTTGAAAATACTGGAACAGTTGTATAATAGCATTTCAATTGTACAACTCAAATTTACTTTTGAACAACAAAAACAATAAATCACCCGTCCCATTTCATCAAACTGCTGAATCATTCCAAGATTTTCTGTATGTAGTTGAATACACTAGCATCACCTTTTGGAGCTGTTGTGAAACTTCCTGTAATGACCCTGTGAGCGGTAGAGGGGGTGTATCAATGTGCCCCATGTATCAATGTACCCCAGTTCCCCCTATGCTTTTTGTTTATGTTATGTTTTTACCTCAATTTAATGCATGTTTCAGAAAGTTGGTAAAATGAAGTACAGGCAAAATAGTACAATTCGGATATAAATATATTAAACATCTTAGGTATTATGATCAGTTGCATAAAACAAATGTTATCGCCGCATGCCCGATAGGTAATAATTTTTTTACACATTTTAATTGACATTTATGTGGTGCAACTTATTAAATAAGCAAGTAAAATATCGTAAAAAATAAAATAGATATCGACAAGAATGTAAGCTGATTTTAAATCGCCCTGTTTAAAGGAATAACCTACAAGTTGCATTTTCAAGTAATCTGATAGTGTTAGGAGCGTCTTTTTAAGAAAGATATTTAAATATATTTTAAGGTTATTCTTAGAATGATTTTAACTCTGAACTACGATGAAAGGGAAACGATATACCATATATTGATTACGTTTTAATAAATTTTGGAACATATTTAAAATTTTATGATATTAAGCCCAATACACCAAATACTCTACAAGAAATTCCATTGCAGTTATAAGCATTTTCTGTAAAAACGGAATTGTTTTCACTATGTTGAAGATAGTAAATTAAAGTCAAAGAAGTATTACACATATTTCACCAGTCATAAGATCATTTACTTGCATGCCAATATTTAAAATATTCTTAATTGCTATTCTACTCCACAATTACCTAATATAATTAATGTATGGACATTTTTTCCCCTTTTTCGGTATTTTATAGTAAAAATCTTCCTAAATATAACTGTAAATTATAACTAAATATATTTTCTGAATAAGTTGTGCCGAATGCTGTGAGATAATTTGAAATAACAATTTGGGGATAATCACTAATTTTTCAGCCAGTTTTAGTGACAGACTAAAAATGAACTTACAATTTCGTCGAAATCATTCTGAATTTTTACAATATTTGACAGATTTATATATATATTGCTACATAGAGCTAGTTATTAAAGTATGTACCGGGTGTCCAGTAAATGACTGACCCATTTTAAAATTAAATAACAAAAAAACGGTTTGAGATAAAAATGCGTGGTTTGCGGTATTGTTATTAGAATATCAATAAATTTTTAATACGCACTTCCTTCAAATAGTTCTAATTTCGGCCAAAAGATGGCGCTGGCGGCATCAGACTGCAGAAATACCGCCTGTTTTCTTGTTCTCAAGCTGATGATCTTTCCGGCTCATTTTCCCGAGTCGAATCTGAGTCGAAATGTTGAATCGACTCTCCACTCAACTGCAGAAATAGGGTTTGTTGATTGGAATGAGATTTAAAATAACATTTAAGATTGAACTGGGTTTATTGTAACAATCTATGTCTATTGTAGCCTCTTCAGACAAATATCACGGAGGAACTACAAAAACTAGTTTAAAATTATTGTAAAACATCTCCAGAGATGTGTCAATCTATGAATAAATATTTATGACAAGCAAAAGTTTGTTAAAGAATCCTTGAAGTATTTTTAACAATTCTAGAAAAATTTAAATTAATTTAAAGGATGTTCTTTAGTGTTTCAAAATTCTCTTCGGAATATGTCATTTTAACCGCTTAACTGATACTCTTTTTACGTATATGTAAAAATATATTTATGTAAATATGATTTATTATCTTTTTAAAATTATGTATTAAAAAAATGTTCAATTTATTTTTCAATATTAATATTTATAAAATTGAACTAAAATAAGTAGACATTCAGTTTTATCTAAAATATCTATGGCCCCACCAGTGGATGATAGATTCTGACGTCTCAACTGGTAGACGGCAGTGCTGGGTTCGAACCCAATCGCGTCTGTCAACATAACCGTTCGGAATTTTCCGTGGTTTTCTTCGAACCTTGGATTTTCTTGTGTAAATACGGGTTAGGTGCCCTTAGAAAGACACCCACGCAGGGCATCCCACCCCTTTCTGACCTATATCCCACGTGTACATAATCGGAAGACATTAAATAAACCAAACCAAACTAAAATATCTATAGGCAATTTTATGGCAAAACATTTTTACGGAAACTTTTTACTGAAATAAAGTTTCGTTTCCTTTTCTTCTAGTTTTTTTTTTCAATATTGCATGAGACAAAATCTGTTGAAAACATTTCAGAAGCCAATGCAGTATCCACTGTCCCGATCCTTTCTTTCATTTACTATCTCCCGATTCTACATTTTTCTTCTGTTGGATTCGATGAGTTGAAATACGAATCGGTTTTAAAAGCCTAGATTACAACTTTTGAAAGTATGTTTGTGTAATGCAATGCCGAATAACAGTAAAAAAAGCAATAAACATCAAATTGATGCTCTTAGCAGAATGTCAAGTTTAAATTTTGAGGGATTTGCGTCATCTACACTGTAAATAGAAGAGGGTATTACTATGCTTATTTAAACGCCAGTTGAGACGTCAGAACCTATCGCCCACTGGTGAGGCCATAGATATTTTAGATAAAACTGAATGTCTACTTATTTTAGTTAAATTTTATAAATATTGGAAAAATAAATTGAACATTGGTATCTTTTTATACATAATTTTAAAAAGATAAAAAATCATATTTTTAAAATATTTCTTATTTCAAATCAGATACAGGATATATTTTCAGAATGTTTTTTCTAGTTCTTTTCCTCATACCGGGGGAAAAGAACGAGATTACATATTTCCCTCCTATATGGGGGGGGGCAAAAATATACTTCAGGTTCTATGATGCTTTTTGTAATGAAGTTTCGAAGAGGGATGACTTACAGGCTATAAAAAAATATACGTCTTTCTTTTTTCTTTTTAAATATCCGTCCATTTTAGCGTAGATACGTTTTCTGTCGTGGGTGGGTGGGGGGAGGCGAGGTGTGTGCAAAAGACATCTTAAAATCTCTCACGGCTTTCGTAATAAAATTTTTGGATACGTTAAAGACAAAATATGAATATAAAGTAGGGACGAATTCGGTTTTCGGAAAAATTAAGAATATTTTGTTTTAGGTAGGTTTTTCCCTTAGCAGGTAGTTTTGTAGGTTTCTTTTTACTTCGGGATCAATAAATTTTTATGTTTAAGACAGGATTTGTTGTAGACGGATTCCTTTATAGTAAGATTTAGAAAATTTTAATGTGCCCATTTATAAGTTTTCTTAGACAGGAGACTTGGTAACGCTATTTGCATACCATTGTTTTAAAATTTTAACTGATTTGCCCGTACAACGTACCGGCAATTATAGTTTGCTTCTTCCATCACTTAAAGCTTTCTGACACTACTAAAAATTTTAAAAGCAATTTCATACTATTTAATAGACGAAATATTTAAATTAAATATTACGATTATTTTAGCTTTAAAAAAGCGGCGTTTATCCTATATTTTTATTTTATTGTATGTAAAAAAGCGTATCAGTTAAGAGGTTAAAATAACATATTCCGAAGATAATTCTGAAACACTGAAGAGCGTCCTTTAAATTAATTTAAAATTTTCTAGAATTCTTAAAAATATTTCTACGTTTCTTTAATAAATGTTTTTTTGTCATAAATATTTATTCATAAATTGATACACCGTTGGAGATGTTTTACAGTAATTTTAAACTAGTTTTTATAGTTTCCCGTGATATTTGTCTGAAGAGGCTACAATAGACATAGGTTGTTACTATAGGCCTAGTTCAATCTTAAATGTTATTTTAAATCTCGTTTCAATCAACAAATCCTATTTCTGCAGTTGAGTGGAGAGTCGATTCAACATTTCGTCTCAGATTCGACTCGGGAAAATGAGCCGGAAAGATCATCAGCTTGAGAACAAGAAAACAGGCGGTATTTCTGCAGTCTGATGCCGCCAGCGCCATCTTTTGGCCGAAATTGGAACTATTTGAAGGAAGTGCGTATTAAAAACTTATTGATATTCTAATAACAATACCGCAAACCGCGCATTTTTATCTCAAACCGTTTTTTTGTTATTTAATTTTAAAATGGGGCAGTCATTTACTGGACACCCGGTAAAAAGATTGTAATTCTTTGAACACCAGCAGATAAAAAATAATTCATACATTCTCATTAATTCTCATATTTCCCAAAACCTTTAATATGTGTATATTCTAGTTCACCATGTTCTTTCAAATTGTTTCTGCTATTTTTCTTCTTAAACTGGCGTTAAATTTGGCGGAAAATCCGGTACATTATAAGCAAAAACCTGTAAAGTTTCTTTTTCAGTAAAAAAAACACACTTTAAATCTATTAATATATATTCCATTCTTACACAAATGTATGCAAAATACATGCAACGTAAGTTTATTTACATGCTACAGCGATCAATCCTTTCGTACATTTTATTGTACACGGTGATCCCAAGTATTATGTTCACTTTGATTTTTTGTTGGTTCCCTTATTTTTCGCCTTATCAAATCGGATGTTAATACATATTCGTTTTCACCCTGAAAAATCTGAAACATTCGACGAGAATGTTTTTAAATATTTTACAAATTATATAAAATTTTAAAGTATCCAGACATTAATGGATATAATGTGCAAAAATAAAAATTACTGGTAAGATATTACTTTTAAATGATTAAATTTGCAAATGATCTTGTTGATAAACTTTTGTTAAAGGTGGATTTATACTGGTCGATGTATATTTAATTGTATTAAAATTATTTGTACAGAAAAACATCTATTCCCTGTATGCAATAGGATACATTACACTAAATAACTTAAAGATACATATCTAAGTAAAAAAGTTCCCAGATAAAAATGAGCTAGGGGGACAAAAAAAGAAAAAGATGCATGACAAAACAGAAAAGTAAAATATATTTTACAATTATGAAAGTATTTTCATGCTGACATATAGTTTACCCAGTTTTTGTCGAGTAATAAGAACATTATTCTCCTAAATTGTAACACGGAAATGGGAAAAATGTTTAAGCAGCTGCCTTGAAAAGATAACACATTTGTTTGTTTACAGATCTAAATGTCTAAACTGAGCAACGTATTTTATTTTCTTTTCGGACATTTAGGAGTCCACATGTTGAAATAAAAATGTCTTTAATATCGTATATAATATAGAAAAGGATAGATTAAAACATTTCTCATATAATTATATGTTTTTAGTCTAATTTATTGTACTTTTCACTTAAAAAATTTCTTTCAATTTCAACAAATTTGCTTGATGTTTGCTTCATTAATTAAAGGGGGGAGTGGGGACACTGGAGCATAGAGGGTACTTGAGCCTCCCCTATTATCTCTACAGTTAATTACTTTTTCTTCTAAAACTTGTACTTTCTTCTAATACTAAAACTTTCTAATCTAAACTAAAACTTTCTTCTAATACTTGAGCCATGGCTCAAGTATCCCCACTAGGAAATTACCCGTAAGACATGGTGATGTCACTGCGACGTCGTTGGGAAGTCACATTGTGACTTTGTGACCATCAATTGTCGACGTGACATCACGTGACGTCGATGTGAAGTCACAGTGACTAAAATGTGAAGTTGTTATGGCCGTTTTAGAGCTCATTTGTGACGTTACATGTGACCACTTTGTGAAGTCACAGTGTGACTAATTTGTGAAAAATGGGTCATTTGTGACTACTTTGACATTAAAATTGTGACGAAACTGGGAGAAAAGCGACAATATTTAAATTGCCAGAAATAACTAAATAACATGTTTTGAAGAATATTTGTAATTTGCTAAAAATTTTTAAGAAAGTCACATCTTAGTCACAATGTGACGCCACTGAGTGGTGAAATTTTGGTCACAGGTGCAATGTGACCAAAGTGACTCACAGTGACGTCATTGTGACGTCACTGTGACCATTCATATATGAGGGTAGACATGGGCGAAACAAACAAAAAATAAAAATACGTCCTTATACTCACTAATAATTTTTCTTCAGTATAAAAGGAAGAATGATTTTTGATTTTTTTTCTTAAAAAAATAATGACTTAGAATTTTTTAACACGTTGGCTGCCACTTACGTGAAGATGTGATGATGATTAGTGCCTCACTGTAGAAGTTGGTTTTACTTAGAAGCCGATTTACTTTTTATAACAAGGAATCAGTGAAAGATTTTCCCTCGCCAGCGCGTGAATGGCTATTGAGAATCACACCACATCACGCGCTGGCACGTGAGTGGCCCTTAACGTTGGTGTCATATCACGCGGGTGATCGGCAACAAATGTGTTAAAATGTATATATTTTCAATCAAAATATCCATTTTATTTTTAATTTTTATTAACAAAATAGCCTGTCTAGATAAATGTAAACATAGTTTACAATTTAACTTTTATTACATAAAATATTTTTTAACTGTTTTACAGGTCATAATCTCTAATGCTTTAATTAGTTAGGTCCAACATATCAAAATATTTATTTTTTAATATAATATATTAAGATTAATATTTTATAATCAATTTGTAACCTCTGTTACTGTAACTTTTTTTAATGTAAGAAATTACATCTCTATCCCCAACAGAAGGTACCATAGAGTTATCATGTAGGTAAAAGTAAAAAGGTGTGTGGTGTTACAACCGTTCGGAATTTTTCTTCATACATGTTGCCAAAGAGCTAGAACTGTGAAATAAAAAAAAATGTTTAAAAGAGTGGAATGATACATCTGGCTCAGATTACAACAGCTACTCAATTAAAAGCACGAGTTCGACAATATCATTAGATGAAAATTATGTCAAAGTTGGTCATGATATGAACAGAAAACCTTCTATTGATGATTGGTTGCTAGCAAATTATGCCGGAAAGATAAATATAAAAAGATTTGTTGGACAAGAGTTTAACATTTCAGAAGATGAATTGAAAATTAAATTTGCTCAAATAATTGCAGATTCCAAATTTAAATGGCCCCCAGCTGAGGATATTGCTACCACCAATATAACTCAAGTTGAAAGGATTCTTCGATCACCACTTATAACGACAAAAAATGATCGTATTAGTAGCTTTGTTTTCTCAATTGGTTTTGAAGGAGTTTATGTATCATAATTTATCATTCTGTAAAATATTTGTACAAAAATAAAGCGAAATAAAATTACTTTTCTAGGTATTCTTCCGTACTGGCTGAAGTATCCTTTCACCATCACCATGGCTCCAACATCCCACTCATGGCGATATTTGAGCCACGATGTAAAACAAAATGTAAATATTTATTAGACAGAGAAAAATAGTTTAAAATTAATTGAAAGTGTTTTCCAGTAGAAGAAAAAAATATAAAATTTTCATTTTCAATATTTTATTTTGTTCTGAGTAATTATAAAAAAAAAAAAAATGAAATTTAAAAAATGGCTCAAGTATCAAGATCTTCCCCTATCTATGACGGCGTATTTTTACAGAAGACAATATCTGTAGCGAAATATTGGGTAATCAAATGTATTAGTGATATCGCGTTTTAACAGTAATCGTTGCAGGTAATATATGTCCTAAGATCCTTGAATATTAAACATGAATAGAAAAATAAAATAAATAGTTCCACCACTGAAAAGAACCAAGAGAGATAATAGCACAAGTGGTTGGCGTTATTACCCCTTTATACATTTTGCGCTATATATTTGAAACTACAAGCTATTTCGTGAATGAATCTAAAATTTCCCACAACATTTTGAAAGCACATATTAAACACGCTAGAAATTCATGTAACAAATAAAATATTTCTTAATAAATATGTACTCTTCACATTATAGAACATATCGACATATTTTAGATCAGAAGCTAACTTTTACGTGTTTACTCCAGAGATAAAGTTTAAAAATGTTACAAATTAATTTTTTGTTGTAGTTTTTTATTCTGATGACTCAGAAGTTTTCAGAACAGAACACGTAGTGCCATTTGTTTGGGGTTTATTCATAAATACGCATAATATTAGTACTTGCGGTTATTACTCACCTGGTGTTATTACCTCAGGACACCTAGGTAATGTTCAGTCTGTCTCAAAGCTGTGACAAGCTCTAAAATATGATAATAAAACTGAATTAGAAACGTATGAAAAAATTTCACGATTAATGTTCCACGTGTATTTGAAATAAAAAGAAGTAGATATACTAGAATGGTTTTATTAGCACATTTTAATCTGAAAATACATTTTTTTAGAAAAATTTAGGCAAAAGTTAACAAGGACTAGATTAATTTTACGAACAAATTATTTTCAATGAAATATATATATGTATTTAATGTCCGTTGATTATTAAAAATCCCTGTAGCTATTGAAAACATAAAAATGTCATCACAAGATATTTTTAAGGTTTTAAAAAGACTGTAACTGAAGCAGAAACTAGCTATTGAATATAATATAATAGATTTATGAAAAAGTACAAGTCAGATACTCTTAAATTGGACTAATTTTTCCATGATGTTTTAATAACAAATTTAAATAATTTTCATCTATATATTCCCCTTAATAATATGGAATAATATAAAGGAAAAAACAACTTCCACTGCATTAAAGATTTTATCATCAATTGGAATCGTATTTTTTCTACGATACTATAAATATTATCATGATATCTGATATTTAACTATACTCAAAACAGTCAAGCATAATAACACAAAAAAACTGATGTACCTGGATTTTACATTTCCCTCGGGATAACTTTAAATAAGAGTGGTTAATATTTTTAATTATTAAGTTAATATTAAGTTAATATATTTTTTTAACCGTTAGCTGTTATCTGTTCTATTTTACAGGAACGAACTATGCATTTCATTAAAACAAATACTAGAAGGTTATTTCAGTATGAGAAAAGGTAGGTTGTAGTAATAAATAAATAAAATGAATGCTGCCCAGTTAAACTGATGGCATACTGATGGTTTTGCAGTTTTATTAGAAATATTTAAAAAGAAAGTTTAGTTTAAAGATAATTTTAATTTAAAAAGAGGAAAATGATTTTCACAGATTAAATGAGGATTTCTGTCAATTGAATCATAAAATGCATAATTTTATTAAGATACAACAACTTCTATAGCTCACTCGTAAGATGCTCTTGCAGAGGTCTCGGGTTCAAACCTTAGGATGGGTAGCAAAAAATTGTGTAAATATTAAAGGATGCCGCATTTTAATATTACTCGAAAATTTTGATACTTTGAAGCTTGCTGTAGTTTGAGTTATTCATTAATTTTAAAAACTAAATTAAATTGTTTTCATTAAAAATAAATTTATAAAGTCTTGTGTGTTTTTAATTACGTTAATTCACAAAGTCTGTAGCAAATTTACCAAATAACTTCTCCGGTATTTAACAGAATTTCGGTTCTTCTAATCTCGTTAATTTTAAATAACACTAAAGGTTATGGATTAACCGCAATTTCTCTGCAGTTACAGAGTAAAAGTTTCAACAGTATGTTATAAAAAATAATAAAGGTATACAAATTTATTAAAACTCAAAGAATCCAAAAAATATAATGCTAGGCATAAATGTGTTACACATTATTTAAATTTAAAAGAACATTTGAATAAATATTACTTTCCTACTTATTAAAAAATACTGCTTTGTCAGTTTGACTATTTTTATCAGAATGTAAATTATTTGACATCATATCATAACTCATCCCTTTTATCTCATTAATTTCATATTTTGTTCATATTGTTTGCTCAGAGATTCGTTACACCCGTAGAATTATTTGAATCTTATCTACGCTTACTTTAAATTCATTTACAGATCTGAAGAGAGCCATCTGGGAACTTTCCCATAAAGTTTTGGGAACAATGTGATAAACTACCTTAAGTGTGAATCCGAAAATACTGCATAAAGGACTAATAGTAATTAAGTTAAGCAATTAAGTAAAATTCCCACTTGTAAGCAAATGATTATACTTTGAAAGAATAGCAATTTGTCTTCAGTCTAGATTCAATACATTAGGGGGTTTTGTAGATTATTACTCCAGAGTTCTATTCGATTTTAGCTTCAAAATTAATGCGCATAAGCTTGATACAATTTGATTCCGTATTTGGATTCATTTATTCATGTATTTTCAAACGATAAACAGTGTTTTCGAAATATAAGAAATTTATTTCAAGGAATTGGGAGAACTGCTAGTATTACTAGGTTTTCAGAATATACTTTATTTCTCTATTTAATCTCTATTTTGCCCTATATTAAATTCCAAAGTACGAAAGAAAAGGAGTTGTAATATTAGATTAGATGGCTTAGATTATCAGTTATTAGTCTTTCTTTTGATATTTCATAATGATATGTTTCTAGGTTTATGCCTTGCAGGTACCAAATTAAAAAAATAATAATAAAGAACTAGTTTTCGATGTCACATAACTCATAAATTTAATAATTTCTACTGCAATTTGTTAAACTTCTGAACTTCATACATTTTTAATTTTTTCGTCTTTATAAATGGGGTAGAAATTCTTAAAAATGTAATTTGTTTGATAACTGCGTCTTAATTTATTTTTGAAGCACACATTTTATGTTTTTTAATCTTTTATTTCTAATGATAGAAACTAAAGTACTATATTTTTGTAGAAAAATAATGATATATTGCTGAATTTTTATTGTCATTATCTGATAAAAACAAAAAGCAAAATAAAAAATAAAATAAAATAAAATATGTACCATTTTGAAACAATTATCAGTGAATGTTTTAAAAAAATGGAGTTTTAAACTACATTTAATTTTAAATATCCACAAGCTTATATTTTATATCTTAAAATTAAAATAAATTCTGTAGGAGTGCGTCATTCTTACTCCAATGGCTTGTAAATCCGTCGCACTCGCTTGATATTTTGAGATATTTCACCTTTGAAAATAACGCTTTGGAAATCACATAAAATTTAGAATGGTTTAATAGAAGAACAGTGACCTTTAGGTTAACAACATCTTTTTGAGAGCTCAACTACAAATATAAGATTCTTTTTTCATTGTAACTAATTTTGTACGCTTATGAATTATTGAAAAATTTCCACCTTAAACGTTTTCTTTCATCGAAATTCGACGTGTTACACCTTTTAATAATAAAATTAATTTATTCTTTTCATCGGATATTGCACTATATTCTAAAAAAGCAGAATTTCTGTTTCCTGCTTGTCTTTTTTTTTAATCATCTTGTTTTTCAACAAGAAAAATTCTTTAAATATATCATTTTTAATCAGAGGCCAAACAGAATATGAGTATCATCTTGATGTTAAAATAAACAGCAATACCCTTTCAATAGCAAATTAAGTTACTTCCTATCATTCCTTTTTATTATCACTTTTTATTATTTCTATCATTCAATTTATATTATCTTAAACATTTTGGGTACATTCTTCAAAATACTGAAAATTACACAATTAATATTTTAAATCTATTATATTTAAAGCTACGTGTGTTCTGAAAGAATATTCTAACGTTCCCCTCGATCTTTATTTACCGTTGATTAATTGCAATACTTATAAGAAATTCGCGAGTTTTCAACACTGTTCCTAGTCAATCCCTGGAGGGAAAATTTGAAACTTATTTTCTGACAACGAAATGCGTGGCATGCATTATAAATGAAATTACTTGTTTTTCCACAGTAAATGACTAATAGGTAAAACATTGTAAAGTAGTATTTTTTTTATTATTCACATTTAAAGATACATATAGAAAGTCTCATAAATTATGCATAGCAAAAAATGAATAAGCAGCTAACTTTTTGTATATCATATATATTATAAAGCAGAAATTCTGAAACTTCCAAACGAGTGTTTTCAAAAACTACCCGATGGATTTTTTTGCCGATTGTATCATTCGATAGGAAATGCTTTTCCGAAGGTTTATGAATCAAATTTACAGGGATAACTCTGATTTTTCGTAGTAAATTTCGTATTTTTCGGTTATTTTTGACAAAAGGGTTGCCAGTAGTTGTTTTTGGCGAAAATTATAATTGCTAAAAGAATTAAAATGGCTATAACTTTTAGAAATATTACAAATATCTTGCAAATAATAGCAGAAAATAACTACTAATAATATTAATAATAATAAAGAAAGACTGCTTAAATGAGGCGTAATATTATAAAAATATATTTATGTTGAAAATGAAAAAAATATCTATAATTATAAAAAAATAAATTAACGCGAAATATAACAATTGGTTCAACTTTTGGCGACTTAGCCCTGGTGTTAGAATAAAAACATGAATTTCAGAAATTGATTAAATGAATTTTGAATGATAGTTATTTCCCTTTTTATTATTTTTTTTCTCTTTTTCATCGAATTTCCGTATAATATAACTTACAGCAGAAAAAAGCAGATCTGATTGTAAAAGACACTGTAAGTTGTGAGTTACAATTCGTTTCTATACCATTTTCATCTTGCTTTTGTCGCCAAAGAATGTGTTTTTAAGCCGAAAATGCACTACTGACTTAATGCCTGACTTAGGTTCCTAATGGTCGCAATAATGTTGTTTTTTTTTTCAAGTGAAGATAATTTTTAGAGTATATTTTAATATTCAGTCGTAAATTATACAGATATGAGTATAACTCTTTTATTTCTTTTTGCAAATGTTTTCATTGTTAATTTAATTTTTCTTGCGCCATTTCGTCAATTTCACTTACAGGAAAAATTTCAATTTTCAAATTTAAAAACTGAAGAAGGAAAGATTACCTCATCGATTAAAAATCTACTCCCAAATTCCAAGATTAAATGTCAATAATGGATGATCGTAAATGTCACATTCACTTGACATTAAGCATAATATAAATACTAATCAAGTGATTTTTAATTCGACATTTTATTTCTACTTTTATATATGTTCTGCTTATTTGTTTTTCGTTACTTAAATGAAAATTTATGCTAATCTATATAATCTGGCTAATACTTTGGCGATTTGTATAATTTGGCCAAATTGGTCGACGGTATAACCAAGTAGTACTGAAGGAAAAATTTTGCCACTCAAAGTAAATTTATGCAATTATGCGTTATTACTATAGATAAATGCAACATTTTAAAATGAAAAATTTCCGCTGAATAAAATTTACAAGTCTTTTTTAATTTAACATTTCCTCTTCAATATTTCTTCAATTAAACTTTCGCTATTCTCTTTCGCGCAGGCTAACAAAAATGTATTTTAAATATTTTATTAGATAAGACATAAATAACATTTCTCTATTTAAAAAAAAAATATTTTTAAAATCTAATTAAACCATTATGTGTCTTACAGGACAAAATAGCAGAATTACTTTTAAAAATGGTTTTATCTGTTAATTGTATGTTATTTGTTTATTTGGGTGTTTGAATTTACTTTTGTCATCAAACAATGCGATTTTATACCAAGAGAGCATAAGCTGGAGCGATGTTCACAATTGCTAAATTCTCTCACTCTCTTTTAAATTTGTGGGAGTATTTTTAGGATTTTTTTTTATGTTTAATTGTAAATATATAAATAGCAGTTATAGCAAAAAAAAAAAAAAAATGCGTATAATGTTTAAATTTTAGTATAAATGTCTTCCTCATCCAAACTGTAAAATAATTTAATTGCAACTTTTTAAAGTTTTGGCGCGGGGTGCAGATGTTATAAACGCACCACATTCACAGGATTGCAACAAAATGGCGATTTTATGCCACACATGGTAAACCGACTATGGTTGTTTATTTATTAATAAACTATTTATTAACTTTCATTTTGTTTCTTAAAATAATATAAATCATTTTGTTCTATAGCTATTAATTAAACTTTTTTATTTATTACTTTTTTTCAAATAATATAAAATAATTAAAAAATATTTATGAAATTGGTAATTAAAAACCACGTTCTCCAAATTTGCGCCATAAAAAAATTGCGCCAATGTGGTGCATACATGACATCTGTGTCAAAGTTTTTTCTTATACATAAGTAAGGAAAATGCAGTATAAATACCGATTAAAGTTTTTTCCAAATTGAAATTTTGTCACGGATTTGGTCATATACTCATCGAGGTATCTCACTGGCGCCAAAATGGCATTATTTGCCTCATATAGTAACCCAGCTATAGTTGTTTATCTGATGATAAGTTGTTTATTTACTTTCCTTTTTTTCTTTTTTGAAATGATATTTGTTGTTTTGTTCTACAGTTACTTTTTATTTATTGTTAATTGCTGTTTAAAATGATAGAAAATAATAAAATATACATAAATTTCTTTGGTATTCTAAAACGAGGATTTTGTCACATTGTATTTGCAAGATAATCGTGCTAAGCCTATTGCGTATATGTTGTCTGTGTAGGAATCTTTTGTGAAATATGAAAAGTGTAAATTGGCTACTACTTGATTATCACGTCAACCAATTTCGCCAAATCGTTCGCCAAATTATACAAATTTACATAATTTTATCTTAAATAACTAAAGAGAAAATGCTTAAATACGAAAGAGCAAATAATTTTGTTTTCATTTTTCAGGAGGAAATTTTGCAATAATAAAGTAATTGTTGTAGTGAAAATTTTAATGTGTGTGTTTTTTTTTATCATTGGCAACTTGCTGTAACGAAAAATGTTTATTTTTTTTCCTGCTATTGTTTTGTAAGAGCTGGTTTTCTGAAAGCCATGTTAAGAAGGTATTGAAATTTTTGAACCCTTCCCAATTACCACCCCCTTGGGCCGGTTTTGCTCATTTGCAATTCCCATTGAGATATTAACCATCTCAATGTACTTGGCGAGTTTGAAGATGATTCTTGCATAATTGTGCCTTTTATCGCGCGGACAAAATTTAATATATATATAAACTTTTTAGGTGGGAGTAGCTTTGGGTTCCTGGCTTCACATAATGAAAAGTTGTGAAGAAATTTTTCAGAAGTTGTACCATGGTAACGACTGTAATAATTAATATTTCTTCAGATAAGGGAAAATTTTAAATCCTGTTGCCATAATGGTCTCATTTCGGATTTCGCTTCCAAATATGCACTGTTAGTAATAAACTAAAATAGTTACTTCTAAATAGCTGGTTTTTGCGCAACGTTTAAGATAATTTAATATCACAATGGTGTCTAAATCGTTTTCAGCAATGAGCAAGGTGCTGCTGGAGGTCCAAATTATTTAAAATACAAATTTAAATTCACCAGTTCGTTTCATCCACGGTTGATTTTGAAATATTGACCAGCGCAGCGGGCATAGCCTGCTAGTTTCTAATATGGATTTTATTAATTTCAGTAGTTTTTAAATAAATTTTAATATTTAACAATACATGCAAAACTGGCTAAATTTGCAGTAGTTTTTAATATATATTTTACATATTTTACTTATTTTGAAGGAATTTAAGGTCTGAAAAATGTATTTCTACCTCATTTATTTTTCTTCGGAATCTCTTGCACGCGATGTATCACTGTCTGTGAAAACGAACGCTAAAATTTTTCAAACTGATGAAAATTTCTTTATTTCTTTATTTTTTTCTTTTTTTTTTCAGTTGCAGTTGCAGTTGCAGCAATTCTTGTGTTTTAGTTGCTGGTATTAGTGCAATAGATTCTGCTTTAACGCCTTTAATGATTTTTGACAATGGTGAGCAAGTTTTGTTGCAAAGCAATGTGTATATTTATTTATTTATTTTTAATATTACATTACTAGCCATATGTCTGAGAGCTCGGTTATTCTTCATCTCTTTATATTCTATCGATACATTACAATATCTGCATTTAAAATTTCAAACCTTTTCAGTTAATATTATGATCGCTTGGGGTACGTATTTTGTTGACAATTCCAAATTAAAGAAATTACCATGCATACATAAACCTCTTCAGTCATGAGACAAATTTTATGTGGCATTGCAAAAACCTGTTCAAATTTATCATAAAACATGTCCGAAGATGCATCGGACTATATAGCGATGCTTCTGAAATGCACACAACTATTTAAAAAAATCTAGATGTAATTTTAACAATTATGGAAGAATTTAAATTCATTTAAAGAGTGTCTTTTAGTGTCGCCTTCTGGCAGCATCAGGACTGAGGATATACAGTTTAATTGAATTATTTAAGTACAAAAATTAACAGTTAAAAGCATTATAAATATTTATAAAAAGAGGAATTATGGCTTCACCAAAGTGGTTTAATGCCGTAAAATAAGCTGTGTTACACTTAATAAGTAAAATTATCATGTTACATGTATTGCGGTAATAGATAACTAAATGATAATAATATAATATTTTCTGATACACGAATGACATTTGATCTGTGTCATGTTTTGTATACTGCAGCAATAAATCAGCAACTAATAAAAATTCTAAAACAATTCATTTTTCATTATGCGCGGAATTTGACTTAATAACTAAAAGCACATATATTAAGACAAAAATAAATAAAAAAAAATAAAATATATTAGAAACTACTAATAAAATCATAATTTTCTTAAAATTTCTGATAGAGATTGCAATGCTGATTCTAATTTTGAAATCTAGAGAGCATAATTTTGAAATACAAAAAAACTAGTATTCCGGATAATGATTCAAACTACGTAAAAAAATGTTTGTATCTCCTTGATAAATAACATAATTTTTACCTAAACAATCTGTACCTTAGAACAAAAAAGGCCAAAGTCCAAAATTGAGGAATTTGAGTAAAAAGCACGAATGAATTCAGGATGTGATGTAATGTAAAATGCCAAAGTCTTCCAAATATTAGATCATTAAAAAAATATTTTGTACAAACTTTTGTTACTTACTGTTAATGTAAAAATAGCCAATGTCACTGTAAAGTAATAATAATAATAATAATAATAATAAATAAAATAACCATTGTAATATTAGATTGTAGTGAAAAAACATTACTGAATTGAAAGATACAACTTTAGAAAATTAGTGCAGAAATCGTAGCAAGATTCTTAAAATTCATCAAACTTAAATTGCGTTTTCTGCCAATTGAGAAAAATGGACATTGGCCTTTTTATTCCAAGGTAAAGAAATATAATAAAAAAAAATGTTAAGTTATACTTCAGGGATTTTTTCTTTGATTTTATTTATGAAAAGATTTTTGACAGTTAAAGAATACTGAGCTTACACGTATTCATTCATCCGATCATTTTACTATATAAGTGCATTTTTATGTCTTCATTAAATTAAATAAATTTATGAAATAAAACTAAAATAAAATGTATTTGTTAATTGACAAAAAGTTTAAAAATCCATGACCGTCAATCTATCGATAATTATAAATATAGACACAAATTAATGGACAAATATTTTTAAATGTTAAAACATGCCACAGCAACACTTATTTGTAGGAGTTTATAGAAATTATGTTAAGTTAAAAAATATATCTTTTTTAAAACATGTGAAAAATAACATAAATTACATTTCTTTCTTTGATAGAGTGCAGTAATTGAAGAAATCGAAGCAATTATACCTTTTTTTCAAGTTCATCATTACAGTGATAAACACTAATAATTATTCGGACGGAAATTATTTCTACTATTACTAATGAAGCCTGGTGATTCGTTGCTGATAATTATTTTTTAAGTTTCATTGGTATAGTCCACAATTTATATCAAATTTGAATTGCAAGGCAATTTTAAATTTTATATTAAGTCTTCAAGAATAAAAATGGTAGTTGATATCATTGCTAACTTTGACAGCTTATCTCTTGACAATGGAAAAATAATTAACATATCTGCTTCTTCTTCTTCTTTTTATGTTTGTTTACATTTTTTTCATATTATTTTATTTTATTTGAAAAACACATTTTATCTGTAATGATGTTGAAACTTTTTTAAAAAAATTATTATTATTATTAATTAAATGGATCTATCGGAAATTTGGGCTATAATAAAGAATCAGTTTGTACGTTGAAGTATAGTCTCACAGATTGGGTGGAACATGAAATGTATTTGGCTGTAATGTTATTACGTAACATACAGCGCCAAACTGATTCGCCAAATTTCGTATGGATTACCTTGACTTCACAAATTATACACATATAACCACCCAAAATCACTGCTAACAATCGCTAACAATAACTAAAAGTCACCATTGAGTCTCACTTTCAGAGTGCTTAAGGCAAATCACTGAAGTCTAGATAAAAAAATTAATAAATTTTAATTCCAATTTTAAATGTCAAATAGTTTTTTTTTTAATTACGTTATCAACGGAGTTCGCCTTTTTTTCTAAAAATTTTGTTTCTGATGTCCGATAATTGAACCCCCCAGGGGGATACCTTCTTTAGGTATTCACGGGCTTCACAACCCCGGGGCACCTGAGTGATCTTTCTCCTTTCCTTTTCCGGTAGACGGTAGACGGGAGGTGCATTTGGTCCCGTATGCATCAATCGGATGGTCAGCTGACTTTTGTCACTGGCTTTAGGGATCAAGTGATCGAGCAACTACTAGTTATCTCGTTAAGGGTGGAGACTGACATAGGGTTGTCTTGTGACCGTATGGGCCCTGGTTAGCACTGGTGCACGAATGTGCACACCTTGTAGGGCTCGGGAGAGGGTGCTGCGGCCGGGGTCTGAATTTTATTCTTTTAAATATGGATGGAAACACTTCTTTTCCTTCTACTTCTCTCCATAGCGGAGAGCAACAAACTGTACTGTCTTCAAAGAATACTCGCTTTTTCATTGTGAAACGTACTGATAGCCACTCTGATAGCTCGTTTAAAAAAACCTCACCATTTCTCATAGCAAAAACTTTCCAGTCTGTTTTGGGAGATGGTCACACTCTCAAAAATCTACAATCTGGTGATTTGCTGGTTGAGGTTTCTACAACCAAACAATCACAATTTCTCTCAAATTGCATTACAATAGGCACATTTTCTGTTTCTGTACACGCACATAAAACTTTAAATACAAGCCGCGGAGTAATATCTGAACCAGATCTTTTATACTCCACCAAAGATGAACTTTTAGAAAATTTAAAAGACCAAAATATCATAGATGTACGCCGTATCACCATCCGTAAAAATGAGCAGGTAATTCCCACTAAACGCATTATTCTGACCTTCAATAGCACTACTTTACCACCTAGAATTAAAGCAGGATATCTTAACTGTAAAGTCAGACCCTATATACCAAACCCTACCCGCTGTTTTAAATGCCAGCGTTTCGGTCATACTAAAGCAAATTGTCGTGGATCCCTTACCTGTGCACGTTGTGCAGAAGTGGGCCATGACAATACTTTATGTGAAAAATCCGAACGCTGCACTAACTGCAAAGGAAATCATACAGCATATTCCCGCAGGTGCTCTAACTGGAACCGCGAAAAAGAAATAGTTACTATAAAAATTACTCAAAACTTATCTTATCCTGAAGCCCGCAAACTTGTTGAAAATAGAACCCCATCTGTTGGAATTACCTACTTCAGCTTACTCAGGAAACAATCAACAGCCGTAAGACACACGGCTACACAAACTGATGTAACATATCCGCAAGATGAATCAACCGTAACGCAATCTACTAACACCACATCCTCTGAACCAGTAAAAATAACTGACTTGGAGAAGAAACAACAGAAAATGACAGCTCTATCCAATAAGCCACCTCAACCCCAAAATAAAACAAAAGCTGCCACGAATACCATAATACCACAGAAACCTGATGTCCATAGAAAACAGAACCATAAAAAACCCGCTCTACAAACGACTAAAAAGAAAACCTCAACTCCAGTTTCTCTACAGTGGAAGACTGTGGGGAAGGGGAGGCAAAAAACTGGCATCAGTTCAGTTATCAAAAACATTAAAGATCCAAAACAACTGAAGCAATACGCGGATGAGGTTATGGATGCCGAGTTATACTGCAGTGACTCGGATGCTGATGAAAATATTGTATTCGAAGAATCTGTGCCTGACCAAAACTAAAAAAATACCTCATACATGACTAATATTATTTCGTGGAACTACCGTGGATATCACAATAAACACGACGAAATCCGTTATATCCTCTCGGACCATCAACCATTAATCTTAGCCCTACAGGAAACTCATCTAAAGCCCACTGACAAAGCAAAGTTACGCAGCTATACAACCTACCGGGAAGTTTTGACAGCTAATGGAAAAGCCACAGGTGGTGTGGCTCTTTTTATTTCCAATAATTTACCCCATTCTCCTGTTTCTTTAAATACTAATCTTCAAACTGTCGCAGCCCGTGTACATATTAAACGACTCATAACAATATGCACCATTTATTTACCCCAAATCAAAATATTCAACCAGCAGATCTGGATTCTCTTCTTTTCCAACTCCCCACTCCCTTCATTATTGTTGGTGATTTTAATGCACACAGCCAACTGTGGGGAAACAGTAATTCTAATCGACGTGGTGATTTTATAGAAAAATTTATTTCTGACAACGGCTTATGCCTGCTCAATAATGGAGATCACACCTACTTTCACGAACCTACCCGTACCTTTCATTCAATAGACCTTACAATTTGCTCTCCACGGCTCTATTCTTTCTGGAACTTCTGGGTATCTAATGACTTACACGGCAGTGACCACTTTCCGACTTTTATAACACTGACTGCTCCTGATAAGGATTCTTCCAATTTTATCAACCGTTACATTTATGACAGAGCCAACTGGCCTGCTTTCACTGCACTTGCAAATATAGCAGCTAATATGATAGATGGAAATATTGACAATGCACTTGATAATATAACTGAATGTATTATCAGTGCTGCCGACTCTAGCATTCCTAAAACATCTTCTACTTATAAGCACAGGAAACCTTGGTGGAATAGTGATTGCCAAAATGCAAAGAAAAAACAACAAAAAGCTTGGAGTCTCTTCCGGAGGTACCCAAATAATACTAACTATATGGCATTTAAAAAAGCAAAGGCTGAAGCTAGAAGAGTGCGACGCAAAAGTCAACGGGAATCTTGTTTTAATTATGTATCTACCATTAACTCAAACACTTCTAGTAAAGAACTTTGGTTAAAAGTAAAAAAATGCATGGGTATATATTGAGAAAGTCATATCTCAATTTTAAATCATAATGGACAAACCATCACATCTCCTAAGAACATAGCTGAAACAATAGGAAAAACCCTAGCATCCATTTCGAGCTCAGACTCTTATCTGGAACCCTTTTTAACTTACAAAAGATGAACTGAAATGACCAGGATTAATTTTAACTCTCATAACTCTTTTCCATACAATCAGCCGTTTACTATCTCGGAGTTAAACAAGTGTTTGAGTGATAGTCACTTGTCAGCCCCGGGTCATGATGGGATTACCTACATTATGCTGAAGCACCTGTCACCACTCTCTTTAGATAACCTCCTTTCTTTTTATAATAGGATTTGGTTGGAACAAAATATTCCACATGCTTGGTGCAGAGCAATCGTTATTCCTTTTCCTAAACCAGGAAAAGATGCTTGCAATCCCAATAATTACAGACCTATCGCACTCTCTAGGAGCCTTTGCAAACTTCTTGAGAAAATGGTTAACTGCCGCCTCGTGCATATTTTAGAAACAAACAATTATCTTGCAGCTTTTCAAAGTGGTTTTCGACGTGGTAGATCTACTATCGATAATTTAATCCATTTGGAAAATCAAATCAGGACTGCCTTTCTAAAACGCAACCATTTGGTGTCAGTCTTTTTTGACATGGCAAAAGCTTATGACAGAACATGGCGTTATGGGATTCTTCTAGATCTTTATAATCTGGGCTTTCGCGGCAATCTTCCAATTTTTATTAAAAACTTTCTTGCCACTCGTCTATTTCAAGTTCCTGAGTGTCACCCTCTTTGCTATTAAAATAAATGACATTCTCAATCAACTTCCTCCTTCAGTGAAAGGAGATTTATATGTTGACGACTTTAGAATTATGTGTATGGGACAAGATATTCGTTTTATAGAAAGACAGATGCAAAATGCTATCAATCGCATCCTGAATTGGACTAATAAAAATGGTTTTATTATATCTCATGACAAAACATCTTGTGTGCATTTTTGTAGACGTAGGGATCTGCATCCAGATCCTGAAATTTTTATTGGTTCAACTCAAATCCCTGTTGTGGACAATGTTCGTTATCTTGGTCTATTTTTTGACAAGAAACTTACCTTTTTACCCCATATTTTACACTTAAGGACGAAATGTGAAAAATCGCTCAATTTACTTAAAGTTCTTTCTACAGCTTCTTGGGGAGCGGACCGTGGTTCTCTTCTTAAGATCTATCGTTCTGTGATCCGTGCAAAAATTGACTATGCCTGCCAGGTCTACGGTTCTGTTTGTAAGTCTGTTCTAAAGAAACTTGACACTGTGCACCATAGCGCACTTCGTGTGTACTCTGGTGCATTTCGTACCTCTCCAGTTGTAAGCTTATATGTTGACTGTAATGAATCTTCATTACACTATACTCGTGAAAAACTTTCATTGGAATTGTTTTACCGTGTCCTTTCATATCCTGGTCATCCACTTCATACATATATTTTAAGCACTGACAATGATATTCTTTATCAGCATCGCCCATCCTGCATCCCCTCTTTTGGTGTAAGAATGAGAAGTATAATCAACAACAGCCCTTTGAATAATGTTGAGGTGAGCACCTGCCCATTGCATATGTATCCCCCTTGGAACCCACCTGTAATTACAACTCTCCATCCTTTTAAAGGTTATGAGAGAAAGAATTTAGCCCCTATTGATTTTAAAAAATTGTATGCCGCACACCGTGCTAATTTTAGTAATCACATGGACATATATACAGATGGTTCTAAGAAAGGCAATATTGTTGGTTGTGGAGTTTATTGTGATGGTATTACCCTTAGTTATCGGCTTCATCCTTCTTTCCTGTTTTTACAGCCGAATTGATTGCTATAGAGAGGGCCATGGTACACATCTCTCATCATCATAACACTTCTTTCATCATCTATACTGATTCCAATAGTGCTATTGATGCTTTAAAATCTTTTAAAAAACATTCTTATGTCTCAGCTATTCTGGATTTTTATACTAACTTGACAAGACGTGGTTATAATATTTTATTTTGCTGGGCACCTGGACACATGGGCATCGCTGGTAATGAAAAAGCTGATGAGGCGGCAAAACTTACTCGTAATCCTTTACATCATAAAATACCATTCTCAGACGTTAAACTAATTATAAAACATTTTATTCATAAGCAATGGCAAGAAAGCTGGAATTTAGAATACAATAATAAGTTGCATCATATTAAATCTACAGTTGAGACCTGGCCTGCGATTTACCCAAGGAAAACTGACGTTCTTCTTACTCGTCTGAGAATTGGACATTCTAGGATCACTCATAAACATTTGTTATTTAGGGAGGATGCACCCATGTGTCCTCATTGTCATTTTGATACTCTGACCATCCATCATATCTTAACGGGACGCTGTCCGGGACTCCAGCACTTGTACAGGATATATTTTAATACTTCATCACCCACTTTGACAAACCTCATTGGGGAAACACCTCATGGGGCACTTTTTACTTTTTTAAAACACTCTGGATTTTATTTTGAAATTTAGATCTTACCTGTCTACATAAGTTGACATTCTGGATGGAATTCCCATCCAGATACCTACTTTTTTTAGGCTTTCTTTTTGTGCTTTACTGGTTTCTACTCTTCAATGACGTTCTTCACTTCTTTGACAATATCTGGATGGAGTACCCATCCAGATACCTTTATTATCTTTGTATTACAATGACTCTCTTTATTTTCACTTCTTGATCTTTTCATCCTTGTTTGGCGCAGCATGTCCCTAAAGGGACTTTGTGCCATTAAACTCCAATCAACCAACCAACCGATAATTGAAACAATTATGCTTTGAAATAGTACAATTACTACCATAATTCAAACTTTTAACACCAATTATCAAATTCAAAATCATTCACAGAACTTTATAAATCATATTGGTGCAAATATTTTATCTTCAATTATATTTTATTCATTTACACTCTCTGTAGTGAATATTTTTAATGCTATTTGTTTGTGATGCTAGTATCCAACTCCAAATTAATCAATTTTTATATTTATGTATGTATATTTGGTAATAATAGAAAATTTTGATAACTATACCAAAATGCTATAAAATTAAAAAAATATATTTTAACAAGAATCTCTCTTTATGAAATTTCTGATCTATATATCTGAGATTTAATTTAATTTATCTAACGTATTTTTGAATTCCATGTTAGAAATATGGATTGCCAGTAACAGGTTTAATTATAAAAATTAATTAAAAAACAATTAATAAATGTATCATTAGTCAAAAATTATTTACACAATTTATTTATCATTTTCGAAATGCTGAAATATTGTTTGAATCTTTTTTTTTTCTAAAGATTTAAAAAAAACTGAAACATACATAAACGCATTAATGCTTACCTCTGCCCTTAGCCCCAAACTATTTTAAATATAAATAGTTTTTTTTTTTTTTTTTTTTTTTTTTTTTTTTTTGTAGAATTATTGTTACATATGTTTTAATATATAAGTGTAAGAACTACATTTATATTTTTACGCCTAAATTAATTGTAAGAAGTAGTTAGCATAAAGTCTCAATATGATGAATTTAAAAAGTATTATGTATAATAAAATAAAATGGAGCTTCAAATTGAATAAATTAATGTAAGATAATATTATGATATGATTTAATAATTGTTTTAACAATTTATATCAAATGGGCTATTATTGAATAACTTGTCGTAAATAACTGTGGAACAAATTATGATTTCGTGTGATTTTGATTTAATATTTTATTTTGTGAGCGTCTGAATCAAATGAACTGATATTGAAAATCTAAGTTAAACAAAATTACAGAATAAGGTTTACATCAAAAAGTCATAAAAAATCTTAAAAGAATATACCAAAATGTGAATGATTCAATGTAAAATTTTACTCAAAACTTTTACTCTTATACAATAAATATCAATGTTAGAAGTAAGAATAAGTATTCAATGACAAATAAGCATACACATCATGTAAACTTGTTAAATTTCATAAAATTGTTTTTTTATGTACCCAAATATGAACTTTTCAAAAAGTATTATTTAAAAAATATTTTTTACAAAACAAAAGTAAACTGGCCAAAACAAGTATTGTTATTAGAAGCAAAAAAATAAAAAATCATATTAAAAGCTGTTCAACAGATTAAAGCCCGATTTTAAATATTGAACTTCATTTTTTCACATTTCATAACAACCCTTTTTTTTTAAGTTGAAACATAAAAATAAACAGTTTAATAGTTTAAAATTCTTATGAGTTAATCTTTTTAGAGAGTATGTTGCAATTTTACGAGCGACAAAAATATTCAAGTAAGGTACCCTGGGGTAATAACGCCAGGCGGGGTAATAACGCCAAGTGCTTATATTTTGCATAATTATGAAATAATCAGGTAAATGACACCATTGTGCTCTGCGCAGAAGGGTTTTGAGTCATATAAATCGCAAAAAACAGCTTCAAGTTAATTTGTTTCATTTTTAGGTCTTATTGTTTTTACAAGGAACTAAAATTAACGCTTGATCTAAAATTTGCGAGGTAAGGTTTTTGATCTGAAGACTATATTTTTTATCCAGAAATACTTTGTTTATTACATAAATTTGTAGTGTATTTCATGTACTTTCCAATTGTTGTAGAAGATTTTGGATATCTTCTCGAGATAATTTGTAGTTTAGGATTTACTGCGCAATAAGTATCCCGGGGTAATAACGCCAATCCTTGGCATTAATATCCCGGTTGATTCCCTACAGTGACCTAGCTACATCCTAACTACTGATTCAAATAAACACAGTTAAAACTGTGCAATGTTTCTAATAATTCTATTTAAGCGGTCCTTTTTAACCAAAAAGAAGCTCACGGTCTGATATTCTTTTGCCTCATCCTCCCCCCCCCCCCCACACCGCACCTTTATTTTTCTTACACTTTCACAAAAAAATGAACATTTTAAATAGCTTAGAATGAAATTTGTCAATTTCTAAGTTTGTAGAGTTTGTATTTTTAGAATTGGGCAATCTACATGCAATTATTCCATCTTATTTCATAGTTTTCTTTGCATGGCGTTATTACCCATATAGGTGGGTATTAACGCCAAATAGCATTGGTCAAGAAAAAACGCCATTACATTTTATGAATACATATCTGCTAAATTATTTTATTTTATATAGATAGTCAATGAGTTGCTGTATCAGATCCTATATTTGTTTGAAAAATACAATCTAAAACTAAGCCGTGAAAATTGGTAGAACCTTAACGTGGCGTTATTACCCCAGGGTACCTTACATAAATTTTTCGAGTATTATATAATATGATGGATTATAATAACTTTTTAAATACAACGCAATATAATATTTTAATATAATCTGTTTTCATGAATGGATATTTATCATATCTATGTTAATAGACATAGTTATAATTACAGGGTGGTTATAAATAACTTCCTTTATATATGAACCTCTAATGGCGTAACCTGTCAACTAATGGAAAAGAAATTTTAGATATACTTATATGAAGGTATGCCTTTGAAATAGTGATACACAAAACAATAGAGTTATCACAAATACGGTTAATGTGAAAAAAGTTCGAAATTTCCAACTAGCAACACCAGGGCCGTAATTATAAACTTGGGGTCCCCGGGGCAAAACCTCCGGGGGGGCCCCCCAGGGAGGGCAAATTGAAACTTTGCCCCGGGCGTAGTTTCTTTTCTCGCACACCATTGTTTAAATGTACATAGTATGATAAGCCCAAAAATGACTAAAAAATGTAGAATTGGATAACTCTACTCGACAGGCACTTGGCGGCGGTGCCATTTTTGCCGATCTTACTGAAGTTAGCATAGGGAAGAAAAAACGGACTTCTGATTGGTAGAATACTTTAAAGCGCATTTTATTTAGGTTCATTTTTGAGTATATGTAACTTAATCAGGCGTTTCTGTTTAAAAACCTTTTGAAAGATGGATTGTGATAATTTTTTTTCAATTTTATGTATTTATTAATAGACTAGTTGTCCCATCCGGCATTGCCCGGGACACGTTATGATAACCTTAAGCAAACAATTAACACTTTAGATCTACAATTAGTCAAAATTAAGCATAGGATATGAATTATTCGTTAAATAATATTTTAAAGAAATGCATAAAAAATGAGTAAATGCTTTAAAAGAGGCCTTTAGACCTCAATAAAAACATCAGGGTGTAGGTCCTGAAATGAGAGTCCAAAATTCAAGTTTAAATTTGTGCATTGTGAAGGTTTGATAATAAGTGGGTGAAATATGCATTGAGAACAAAAATTTCAAGGTGCCTGAGCCGAGACCATGGGGAGTGTCATGATTTTTAATGGAATGTAAGAACATGGGAATAACTAAGTGAAAAAATAGTTCCAAAAATGAAGATTGGACTACGAGAGGGCAGTTTAATAGCAATTTATGGTAGAAAATCTTCAAGGGGCCAGGAACTTATTTCGCATGTAGTTGGGAATGTGGGTATAAAATATTTTTTGTAGTTATTAAAGTAATGGGAGGACGCTAAAGCAATGGGTCATTCCATGTCAACTGGCCTAGAGGCTCCCACTCGACCCCATTCGATTTTTATGTAATTCATACAGAATATACATGTAGGTATAAGATGAACATTTGGAAACTGTTTAGTGCAAAAAGTAATATAGATCGGGCGCCAGGGGTCCATTTGTACTAATCACTATTTCATGGTCATAGAAAAAACGGCCAAATCATCAAGTTTGGAATCATATTTCTCATGATATGTGAAACCTTACTTATTGAAAATAGGTGGTCTAGTACAACTTTTTACGCTAAAAAACGTAATTGCAGTATTATAAATCACAAATAAAAACTATCGTCATTACTAGGCCTCAAATTAGGCCGTACGGCCAATCTGGTTGAATTTTATCCTTACTTTAACATGCTGTAACTCCTACAAATATTATTTTACAAATTTGTCGCTTTACAGACTAATTACCTATGAATATGTCATAAGGCCGCTAAAGTTGTTTTTTTAATTGCTTAAATATTCAATAAATTATTCATGTTCAAAATCTAATAAAAAATTAAAATCGTCGATTTTGCGCCCTTTTCAGAAGCGTATATCTCAAAAGGGACTATTCTGATTTGGTTACATTTAGTACCACTGCAAAGAGCATATCTTAATTTATAAGAAAAACTTTATTTCATTTTGGACCTCTTAGATATAGAAGAAAAATAATAAAATTCAAAAACCTATTGTACGAGATAATCCAGATGCATACGAGAAAGGTATATATTACGACAGTCTTTCAACATATTTTACATGATTCTTTTTTATTACAACTATTAATGCATATAATAATTATCACTTTTTCTGGTCACTGTTACTTCCTCTTTATGTGGTTACAATGCATTATGAATGATTTATAACCACATTGCCAATGAGTTATATTCAATAACCAGTCATGATTAGCTTCTGGTTGGGTATTGCATGTTTCAAACTCGGAACGTGGGTACCTAACGGGATCCATAGATTATTATAGACAAAATATTTTAATTTTTTCAAGCTCCCATTATGTTGATTCATGATCTTCAAGCTATAAAAAACATTACTCATTGGTTCATTTTGTCAAATTTCTTATTGATTGCGATTGCAACAGCTTTGTTTAAATTGTATTGCTGACTAATTTTTGTTTTTATTGGAACTGGAGCAGTAATTGTTATATGCTCTTCGGGAATCCAACAAAGATCTTGTCTATTGGGCCAATAAAATGTTTCCGAAGGTCCATGAGGGTGCATAAAATTTATTAGGACATCGTTCTCTTCAAGTGAGATTTCATGTACATTTCCAATCCACCAATTTTTCTCGTAGATACGGGCAATATACTGTCCAGGCTGTATATCGGATAAGGATACATTGTGAAATGCAGTCTTAGCTCTTTTATCAACATGTGTTATAAAGTATGTTGCATCATTTGATATGCTACTGACGCGAATTTGTTTTTCATTTACTGGTACAAAATGATGATGTTCTCTTGTTCCAGGAATTGTACATGTGATTTTGAAATGCTCTTCTTGCTCAATTTTTACTGCTTCAATTTCTTTTTTTGAAACAAAAATGAATTGAATTTCCTTTATATTATTTTCACAGAAATCATATAGATTCGTTGGAGTTAAAATTTGGTTTTTAATTGGCCTTTGAAGACTTGCCCTTGCAGCTAACAGTTTTACAGTTCCTCCTTTTCCGTCACAGGGTGATTTCCCATGACTTGTGCCAAAAACGTTCCACTCTGCAGAAATACCAAAGTCAGTTTGGTGATAACAAAGATTCAGAAATTTTTTTAAATTCTTGTACTGCGCAGAAGATCTGTCGCTAAAATAATGCATATGCGTAATTTCGTCAAAGCTTTTTTTCAGATCCTCCATTAGTTTTATTAAAAATGTATGTAACGCAACTGATTCATGTTTGAGACAATCAGTAATTACGCAGTAACTCGCACTTTTAGTTTCCGAATTATCTTTAAAATAGATAATAAATGGGTGCAATGTCGCTTGGCTGTTTTCCCAATGGAAACCTTGAATAGCATCCTGGATTACAAAACTGTAATTTTCTGCGAAGTCCATCAATATGATCAGTTCATCTAGCATAAGAGTATCTTTGGGCATCCTCAGATGTTTACTTTGATGCTTTGAAATGTAATGATGCGTAGAAAGTGCTGAGATTTTCAATACCAATTCTTCAATAAAATCTTCAATTGTCATCTGTTTCGTTTCTAACGTGTCACGATCTGTGTGAACCCATTGTTTAAATTCAATGGTGTCTTCTGGATCACTATCTTCGAAAATACTTTCCAAAAAATTTTTTAAATCATCTGTTCCTGGACATACTTCGCAGCGATGAAGCATACAGTCTTTAGAAATCAAGTCACAAACTGTTTTACTTATAAGGAATTTATAATCTACATCAGTTGGGCAACTTGCTAGCATCAATTTCACATTTTGATGCATTTTACACGCACATTGGGAATATGAACCAGCTGCACCAACAGTCACACACCATTTTGGTTTTAACTCGCAAAATTTAGAGAATCCGATTTCCGACCCATTTCTACGTCGATAGACTGCAAACATGTCTTTCAAATTGCTTAGTAATAGATGCTTCTGTATCTGAACTTTCCTTCCATGTATCCGAACAGAAATGAAATCTTTTAGTTTTGGACATATTCGACTAAATTCTTCATCTTGAAAAAAATTTATTACTCTTTCTTTTACGTTTTCTGACAGCATCTTGCCAAACTTTGTTCTTGGTAAAGCCAATATTCCGTTTTCTGCTTTTAATTTTCGCGCTGCTTTTACCATTCTTTCTGAAACTCCAAACTTTTCCATAACTTCTTTTATTGTCCAGCTTTGAGGTGCTATTGTTAATATTTGTATTCGTTCTGGACGTTTTGACAACTGTAACTTCTCCTTCAAATCTTTAATTAGCTGTTTGTAATCTAAACAGTCTGGGCATTGGTTGCTTGTAGTAGGTTGTCTTAATTCACATGGATCTATACCGGCAACAATAGCTATTTTCTTTGAAATCACATCTTCAGTTTCACTTATCTTTCGTTTGCATAGCTTTTAATATCTCTTGTTGATGTTCGTTGAAATTTTAAAGGAGACAAATCAATAGCTGTTAGACTTTTGTTCAATGTTTCCGTTACATCTATTTCATCTTGCTCAAATTCGCTTGGAGATGAGGACCATGTTGTTCTTCTTTCTTCGAACTCTTTTCTGCATGATCTGCATATTTTTTGGCCTGGTTTGACATTTTTCTTTGTTAAACCTGTCAAGTAATTAGAATTTTTTAAGTTGACTGCATTTCACAATGTATCCTTATCCGATATACAGCCTGGACAGTATATTGCTGTATCTACGAGAAAAATTGGTGGATTGGAAATGTACATGAAATCTCACTTGAAGAGAACGATTTCCTAATAAATTTTATGCACCCTCATGGACCTTCGGAAACATTTTATTGGCCCAATAGACAAGATCTTTGTTGGATTCCCGAAGAGCATATAACAATTACTGTTCCAGTTCAAATAAAAACAAAAATTAGTCAGCAATACAATTTACCGAAAGCTGTTGCAATCGCAATAAATAAGAAATTTGACAAACTGAACCAATGAGTAATGTTTTTTATAGCTTGAAGATCATGAATCAACATAATGGGAGCTTGAAAAAATCAAAATATTTAGTCTATAATAGTCTATGGATCCTGTTAGGTACCCACGTTCCGAGTTTGAAACATGTAATACCCAACCAGAAGCTAATCTTGCCTGGTTATTGAATATAACTCATTGGCAATGTGGTTACAAATCATTCATAATGGTAAAGAGGAAGTAACTGTGACCAGAAAAAGTGATAATTATTATATGCATTAATAGTTGTAATAAAAAGGAATGATGTAAAATATGTTGAAAGACTCTGTCGTAATATATACCTTTCTCGTATGTATATGGATTATCTCGTACAATAGGTTTTTTAATTTTATTATTTTTCTTCTATATCTAAGAGGCTCAAAATGAAATAAAGTTTTTCTTATAAATTAAGATATGCTCTTTGCAGTGGCACTAATTGTAACCAAATCAGAAGTGTCCCTTTTGAGATATACGCTTCTGAAAAAGGCGCAAAATCGACGATTTTAATTTTTTATTAGATTTTTAACATGATAATTTATTGAATATTTAAGCAATTAAAAAACAACTTTAGCGGCTTTATGACATATTTATATGTAATTAGTTTGTAAAGCGACAAATTTGTAAAATAATATTTGTGGTAGTTACAGCATGTTAAAGTAAGAGTAAAATTTAACCAGATTGGCCGTACGGCCTACTTTGAGGCCTAGTAATGACGATAGTTTTTATTTGTGATTTATAATACTGTAATTACGTTTTTTTAGCATAAAAAGTTGTACTAGACCACCTATATTCAATAAGTAAGGTTTCATATATCATGAGAAATATGATGCCAAACTTGATGATTTGGCCGTTTTTTCCATGACCATGAAATAGTGATTGGTACAAATGGACCCCTGGCGCCCCATCTATATTATTTTTTGCACTAAACAGTTTCCAAATGTTCATCATATATCTACATGTATATTCTGTATCAATTATAAAAAAATTGAAGGGGGTCGAGCGGGAACCATGCCAAAATTTAGGACACTTGACATGGAATGACCCCAATGTGAAAGAAAATTGCAAGCAATCCGGATCATTTTTAAAGAAATTGCACCAACGGCCCCAAGAACGCGATTTATATTCAAAATTGGTGGTAGCTAGACTATGACGGTTTCTTAGTAGCTGATGGATTTAAGAAGTTGTTTAAAAAAAGGAGTTAATTGAACCATTTTAAAGGGATTTATAATACGGGCCCAAAAAGGAAAACTGACAGTTAAAAAGAGGGCCCTAACAGGAAAACATGTTAAAATATCTTAGTACTTAGCTCTTTAGATCTACAATTAGTCAAAATAAATCATAGGGTATGAATTATTCATTTTAATAATATTTTATCGAAATGCACAAGTTGATTCGGAAAATGTTTTAAAAAAGGGTCCTAGCCGCGGATGAAAATATGAGAATCTTGTCCCTGAAAGAAGAATCCAAGACTCAAATTTAAAAATTTTGCAGTGAGAAGGGGATAAATTTAAAGAGTGAACTATGTTTGCCTCACAAAATATTCAGGGGCCCTAGACTGAGCCTTATGATTCCACAGGAGGCCAAAGTGTCTTATATGGAATGTCAAAACATGAAAATATCTAAATGAATAAAGAATCCTAAAAATGAAGATCGGATTAAAAGGAAACAATTTATTAACAATTTATTATTAAAACTTCAACGGGCCCCAAGGGTCCAGGAATTTATTTTGCATGTAGTTGGGTATAAAGATAATTTTTGTAGTTATTAAGAGACGCTATAAAGACTCTATAACTATGTTAAATAAAATTGAAAGCAATTTGGTTCATGTTTAAAGAAGCTGCATCAAGGGCCTCAAGAAAGCAATTGACAAACAAAATTAATGGTAGCTGAAGTCTGAGAAATTCTTTTGTCGTTCATGTAATAGGTAGAGAGAGGACATAAAAAATTGATAGAAAAAAAAGCTAGTGAATTGGACAATTTTTAAGGGAGCTATAATATGGGCAGTGGCGTAGAGATCTGCACGGGCCGGAATTTCCAGGCCCGGGCCCGGCCCGGCCCGTACAGAAATCAGTGAAAACAGGCCCGGCCCGGCCCGGCCCGTTTTGGCCCGTTACAATTTCTACGACTTCTAAAAAATTCAGATTTTTTTCATACAATTAAGATTTTTTTAAAGAATACTGCATACATATCTATGGAATGATTTTACAGTATATTTTACAGGAAATACACATTAGCAACATTAGTGATTACCAAGATTCTTAGGCTTTCAACAATCAATAAAGATTCATCAAAAAATTAATATGGCTTAGAATAAAAGAAAAAAGAAAGGAAGTTAAAAACATCATAACTTTTGAGGCTGTTTAATAAAAGAAGATTTATAAAAATATTTCTATATCATTTTATTAAAGATTTTAAATTCAAATTCATTTGTTAATTCAAATATGCACCTTTCTGATGCATTTCTAAATTCATTTTTTTTCTCAGAAACGCAGAGCAGGTATCTTTATTCAGAAACTATATAATCAAATGGCATTATCCATTTTTTGATACAAGCAATTTAAGAATACTGAAAGGAAATAAATTATTGTTATAGTTAGCGTTTTCAATAGAATTTCCGGAAGCGATAGCATGGGAAGGGACCATGCTATCGCTGCAACCTGCAACCATTTGAGAAACTATTGTATCTGAACAAGGTTATGCAAGTATTTTATTCATCAAAAATGAAAAATGCTATTCGACTCCAAATGCCTTCGATAGTCAGGCTTATCACTTTTATATTTTTACAAATAAAAATTAATTTGAAAATGTGTCAAACTTTCGCGTTATTGAGAAATTAATTTAAAAACCACCAAGAAGTATATATATCCAAAGATTAATCTAACATAAGTTCTTTATCGCTGTTAATAATTTTACAAATCATATTGTCTGCCCTACAGATCTTGAGAACAATTAAGTCTTGTCTCGGTCCGGCAAGTCTATAGGTAGAAAAATAATGCAAGCTTGATCTCGGCCCGGTATCAGTCAGCTAAAAAAATATTAAAACGGGTTACACACAATTTAACTGTCCGATGCCGATCTCACGCTGTACAAGTTACATTTTTATATTGATGCTGTCAAACTAGAATGGCTCGTGACGCAAATTTATATTAATTCTCGTTAAAACCATTTGCGTTGAAAATAGATAGTATTTTATCGTTTCTGCTTAAATCTTCAGAACGGGCAGGCAGGCCTGAAAAATTTTTTTTATCGGCCCGACCCATATGGCCCGTTTAATTTTTTTGCCGGCCCGACCCGGCCCGTTTATTTTGTTTGTCGGCCCGGTCCGGCCCGTTAGAAAATTTGAAACGTATCCGCCGGCCTGGCCCTCGGGCCTTGCCGGGTACGAGCCACGGGCCACGGGCCAAGCCCGGGCCCGTACAGACCGCTACATTGGCGCAGCCAAGGGGGTGGTTTTGGGGTTAAAACCCCTCCTAGAGCTAAGAAAGATCGCTACAATTGCCGCTTATATGAATCAAAACCAAACTTAATATTTAAACATTTTGGCGTACTTCAGATTCCGCCACTTTATTGAACCATATTTCATTTAATAAAGGGATTCATTTAAATGGCAAAAATTCTACTTAAAACTGTGAAAGTGCATATTACATAGATTAGTTACGTAAAAATTGGTTATTTGAACTAAATCAATTTTCTGAGCAGTATTATGCTGAAAGAATGATGATTTTCTGCCACACAGGTGCTCTTTGAGTTTAAATATTATACAGTGAATATTCTAATAAGTACTGATTCTATTAACCGGCGATTTAAATAACGGGCAAATACCTTTATCAGAAACTCAACCCCCCTCTCCTTCTAGAACCGAATTGTGGCTGCGCCACTGAATATGGGGCCCTGTAGGGACCAACTGACAGTTAAAACCAGGGCCCTTATATGAAACCATGTTAAAATATTTTAGTACATAGCGCTTTAGATCTTTAATTAGTCAAAATTAAGCATATAGTAGGAACTATTCTTTGGAATGATATAACTTTTTAAATGCACCAATTGATTGGGCAAATGTTTAAAAAGGGGCCCTAGGGTCCGAATAAAAACATCAGGTTTTCTGGATTGGTCCTGAAAGAAGAGTCCCAGGCAACTTTAAAGTTTTGTACTAAGAAGATCAGAAACTTAGGAAGTGAAATATGTTTATTTCACAAAATGTTGAGGGGCCCTGGGATGGACCCTATGATTCCACAGGGGAACACAGTGTCTTGTATAGAATGTCATAACATTAAAATATCTAAATGAATAAAGAATCCTAAAAATGAAGATCAGATTAAAAGGAAGCAATTTATTGACAATTTATTATTACAAAAACTTCAAGGGGGCCTGTACCGGGCCCCAAAGGACCAGGAAATTATTTCGCATGTAGTTGGGTATAAAAATATTTGTGTAGTTATTAAAATAATGGGAAGACTCTAAAACTATGTTCAATAAAATTGAAAGCAATTTGGATCATTTTTAAAGAAGCTGCACCAAGGGCTCCAAGAAAGCGATTAATATTCATAAATAGTGGTAGCTGAAGTCTAAAAAAATTTTTTTGTTGTTCATGTCGTATTTCGAGGACCTAAAACGTTGTTAAAATAAAAAGCTCGTGAATCCGAACATTTTTAAGGGAGCCATGATAGAGGGCCCATAGGGGCCAACTGACAAATACAATCAGGCCCTAACATGAAAACATGTTAAAATGTTTTAGTACATAACTTTTTAGACCTTTAATTAGTCAAAACTAAGCATAGTGTATGAATTATTTGCAAGAATAATATTTTTTAAAAATACACCAATTGTTTGGGTAAGCGTTAAAAAAAGGGCCCCAGGACCCGAATAAAAATATCAGGGTGTTGGTCCTGACATAAGAGTCCAAGATTCAGCTTTAAAAATTTGCACAAAGAAGGTGAGAAATTTAGGGTGTGAAAAATTTTTAGCGCACAAAAAGATCGAGGGGTCCTGGGTCGGCCCTATGAACACCTAGGGGGCCCCAGTGTCTTATATGGAATGTAGAAATTTGAAAATATCTAAATGGAACAGGTATCCCAAAAATGAAGATCGAAATTAATGGAAGCAATTTATTAACAATTTACTATCACAAAGACTAAAAGGGGCCCTAAAACGGGCCCCAAGAGTCCAAGGTCATAATTGAAGAATAAAAAAGCGAAAATATCTAAAAAGAGAAAGGTACCTCAAAACGGAAAAGATTAGATAAAAAGGAGTCAAGCTATTAACAATTTGACACATAAAAATTGTAAGGGGCCCAGGGCCCTGGCACTTAAAATATTAAAATTCTGAGCCTCAGGTGCATTAGGACCTGTTTTGGAATATCTTCACCTAAAATTTAAGACTTCTATGTGCGGTAGATTTTGCTAACCATCGCAGTCACACACTCACACACACATACGCAGACATACACAAGCAGAGCGTTTTGTTAACATATTAGTATAGATAAGAAGAAAGATTTTCTAGAATTTTTTAGATGCTTTTTATATTATTCTGTCGATTAGAAGTCCATATTTTCTTCTTTATACTAGCTTCGGTGGGATCAGCAAACAAGCTGGTGCGACATGACACATTCGACTCGACATTTTGCTGTCTGCTGTAGAACTCCTTTTGCTTGCGAAGCGTAAGGAGTGTATTGACAGACAAGCAAAAATATCTATTCTAGCACTTTGAATTTTTTTTCAATTACTAACTTTTAGGTATGTACTGGGCATTTTATAGGAACTTAGACTAGAAACTAAAATCAATAGTTTTTTTTAACCATCAGTTTGGGGCCCCTCAGGCTTGGGACCCCAGGGCAGTGCCCCGGCTGCCCCGGCGGTAGTTACGGCCCTGAGCAACACCCAACTTTTCATGCACAAATTGATCCGTACATTGAAAAACCAGAATTAGCGTTGGAATTATACACAGGAGATGAAAATTGCAGGCGTTAAACACTTTTAAAAAAAGACCATTTTAAAGGATCAATGACAATGTTATCTCTAATTTTTTATTGATTTATTTTTATTATTATATTTATCTATTTATTTTTTTATTTATTTATTTGTAAGCTGCATATATTGCAAGATTTTTTTAAAAATGTAATCTTGAGTTGTGATTATATACACATAGTGAAGATGAAAAGGTAATCATTTCTTTTTTAATGTTGGATACTGTGTTCCTTAAGCATGTATTAGGATTGAATATCATAATATTACGACAGTAATTTAAGTTATACGTGTATCGTTCCAACGACCTTTATGGTTCATTAATGTGCTGATGATTTTGCGCAGGAAAAAAGTAGTTTTTGCCATTCAAAAAATTCGCATTTTTTTTCCATTGTAACAGTAACCGTGAGAGCTTATTTTGTTTAAATCATCACAGTCTCGACCCATTTCCTTCAAATAACTAAATCTGGTAATTCCTTTCCATTGGTTGATTTCTAGATCGATAAAAGTACATGTATCGGGAAAGTTTTTGTATGACCACCGTGTATGAAAACATATGAGTATAAAGTTTTTGTTGACGATAAATGTGTTAAAGTCCCATACATATATTGAACAAAAAAGCCTTCAAGAAATAAAACAACAGTATACAAACGGAAACTTCTGAAATATTACTTCCATATTTGTCGACTTTTCTGAAGAAATAAATATAAATTTGCGCATGACATATATAGTACATTAATATATCCGTATACAGATGTCATAATGAAATGAAATTATATTGATATTTATGAACAGAAATTACTCGTTCGATGTTATTTGAGTTATCTATTTTCTATTTGAATTTCCTACACCCTGACATTGGGTGTGGATTAAAACAATAAATCATATACAATGCTACACATAATATTTTGAATAAATTATCTTCATTCTACATAAAATAATAAAATTAGGGACTTAATTGTCATATATATTTTAAAAATTATTCATTTAGATATTACTATTGAAGGTAATAAAAATGAAGTTTCATTATAGCCTTCTTTTAATGTTGGATAGTGGTGCTGGTCATTCAGATTACGAATTCATCTCCGTACACTGTTAAAATTATTGGTGACACTTTGCACCTTTTAAGGGTGAAAGGCTTGTCTCACTGGTGACACCTCTAAAAGAGCCAGAATGGCACCTTTAATTAGGGTGAAAAGATGACACCCTTAATCCAGAGTGCCCAATAATAAAAAATTTAAAAAATACAAAAACCGACTTTTGACCCTCGAAGGATTGGAACCCACAAAATCGATTGGAAGTTCAACGCTCTAACCGCTCTGCCATCGAGCACACCTTCAAAGTCTCCTTGAAATGATCAAATGTCCTAAAATTTAAAAGTTGCTTTGTATAAAACACTCGCCAAATGTTAGCCATTCGAAGTTCTAAACGAAATTGGAATAGCGCATAGCGTTGATAGTCATCGTAGGGAGAAATTACTGTTTTGATCAATCAGTGACGGCGAGTTGAAGGGCAAGGATATACGTCACAGAGCATGCGCAAATTACTAAGGGGTGAAAATCTTCCAACGGTATGCATTGCGCGGCACCCTAGTTAGCGTGAATCACCGACTGAGAGATCAAAATGCACCCCAAAAACATTTTCAAGCCCGCGGTCGTCAAATGATAACACCTTTTCACCCCTGGGCGCCAAATGCAACTGGTTTGTCACCTTTATTTTTAACAGTGTAAGGTTAAATTTAAAATTGCGTTTAATGTTAGGGCAGTATCTCCCCAGGAAATTAATATTTAAAATTTCTTTTTTCAGTGTTCTTTTCCTTTTCATCTTTGTTTCAAAAAACATTTCTAAAATCTTTGCTTAGTTTTCTTTTTGCTTCGAAATTATCATTTCGCGTTATAAATCTAAAAGGAACTTGTTCCTTTATACTACTAACTACTTCCGTCGGTGGTCATTTTATTTGTTTTTATTTTTTAAACACTTACAAGAACACAAAATTTGCACTAACTTACTTATAACTTAATATGCGTAATAATTTAATATACATAAATGAACATTACTAATAACTTAATATACGTAAATAAATAACATATTTTAAGAATATTAAAATATTTGTTTGAGCTTAAAATGCGTATTTAAGAAATAGTTTCAAAGCAATATTGTTTACATTCCTTGATCCTATGAAACAATTTTTTATATAAAAACTTCTGATTGGATGCAAAGAATAAAAATCAATCTATTTGTTTTTATATTTTATATATACATGAAGGTGCATTTTTCTATATAATACGCAAAATATTTCTCTCATTTAGAACTAAATGTCGTAGCACTTAAAAATCGCAACAATTCAAAATGTTCAGAAAGAAAAGGAAAATTTAAATTTTTATCTTAAAAAAAGCATTGTATAAAAATGCTAATACTTTCATTGGGTAATATAAGCCTACCTTGTTTTCCCTTATAAGATAGCACAATTGTTTAAAAAAGGAAAATTACTATTTTCATAAACTCTAAGGAGGATACACGTGTTATCTCACCAACGCAGCTGTTTAAAACTGAAATTATTTCACTCAGAAATGCTAAAATATAGTGTTAGTCTGTCATGTTTGCATATGTATTTAAATAGAGAAAAGATGCATTTTAATTCTTAAACAATTAATAGATAAAAATTGATTGAAGTTTAAAAATATTTATTCAAATATATAATCGGATATTTTTAAAGTATTGAAACCAATTTTGTAACATGTTATTTTAATTATTTATGTATGCATATGTACTTAAATAAAGATGTTTGCATATGACTACATATGCATACGTTTGCATATGCATTTAAATAAAGAAAAGATCCATTTAAAACTCAAAAAATTACGAGATGAAATTTTATTTAAGTTAAAAAAATATTCAATAATATAATCGGATATTTTTAAAGTATTGAAACAAGTTTTATAATATGTCATTTGTATTTTTAATGTTAAATTTTTATATCACTAACTAATTTTTTTCGTTAAACTTTTCGTGTCATTTCTTACATAGATGAAGTTTTTTCTTGTTGCATTTACAGATATATTAACACCAATTCTCATTTTTTTTATGCTGATAGCAAGTTCCATATCCTTATCTAGCTCCACTATTTCCGTTATCTAATTCTGCCATTCGGATAAAATGAATTATTGTACAAAAATCATAAGAAAGTAAATTTTTAATGCTACATAATTCTTAGTTATTAATTATTCCAAGCACGAAAACATAGAAAATAAGTAAATACATAAAATAATCGATTTTCATGGAGAGGCAGAAAGAAACTTCATGAAAAATTAAAAAAATATATAAGTGCCTTGAGGGTTTTGGGTGTTAAAAATACTTTTTTTTTATTTAAAAGCATTTTTCTGAATATTTTTAATAAAATGTGATTTTTACAATAGGTTACTAATTTTTTTTTAATTTAAAATTTAAAAAAATTGATATAACTCAGAAACCGCATTCCCTATTTCAATATGTTTTGTACTATTGTGCGCAGAAAAGATTTCTTAAGGATTTATCGTATGAATTATAAAAATTATTATCTACATTATTTGCAAATTTTTTAATAAATAAATCAATAAATTCAAAAGTTAATAATTTAAATTTAAATTTATTAAATTTAATAGTAAAAAATATTATTAAATTTAATAGTAAATAAAAATTGAGAGTGACTTTTAGTTCGAGGTATAAATTTTCGAAACTTTCACATGAATTGAAAAATTCTAAAAATGTTTTGTTTAAAAAATATAAAATAAAATATTTTTTACAAAATTTCATAAATGTATATTGCAAAAAAGTTTAGAAAAATCTATTTGAGCATGATGAATTAAGAAAAAATCAATTCTGATCTAAACATACCTTAGTTTTAATTGTGGAAGGGATCAATATGGCTGTATATGGAAACAAAA
The DNA here is from genome assembly GCA_964019185.1 of Maratus speculifer. Classification (NCBI taxonomy): domain Eukaryota; kingdom Metazoa; phylum Arthropoda; class Arachnida; order Araneae; family Salticidae; genus Maratus; species Maratus speculifer. The sequence continues at coordinate 263,901,649 of OZ025291.1, read as the reverse complement.
TGGTATATTTAACTGATGTAAACATGATAGAAAGACATAGTTTACTTTATTTAATTGAGTTAATTATGTGGTATTCTGTTAACACAAAAATATAAATTGAATTTTTTATGAGAATTTTCATTTGTAATTCCCTCTTAAATATTTAAATATTACAGCAATATTATCAATATATTAAAGTTTCAAGTTTTATATATACATATATGTGTGCATTTGTACATAGATTTACTGCAAAATACCGAATGTAAGCCCACCTACGAACACACCCCAGATCCTCATATCTTTTTCAAACTGCATAAATTCTGGAAATTTTATAATTTCCAAATATATCGCCACAATTTTCCTAGCCTTTTTTCTAATGTTCCAATTATAAGCAAACTGTTATAAAATTATTAGAATTTACCATCTGCTGAAAGAGAGCTTATTATCAGTACTTTACAGTATTTTGTACTGTATACGCAGTTTGTCTACCTATTAAGAATTTTCAAAAATGCCTACTATAAGATAGCAAAAAACCATGCCTGATATTAAATTAGAAAAAATATAATTGATTATTCAATATTTTAATAATATACTAATATTTGCATATTATAAATTTAGACATTCTCTTTAAATAATGTGAAAAATAAACACATATGATACTAAAAATTACACACATATAGTGTACTTTCTTGATTAACAGGGATTCCGAAAAATGTTTTCTCACCTTCTGAAAACTTTCAAAAGAAAGGAAATGCGCAATCTTAGGATAGGAATTTACAAAAATAGACAAGTGTCATTGAAATAAAAATATTATTATTTTACCGTATTTTGGAAATTTTGAAGGAACTTTGCGTTACATTGTTCCTGCTTGATTCGACTGCAATGTCTGTCTGACATGATCTAAAGTGTTATCACGAGGTAAAATGGAATTTTTATTAACGTTTCTCCTCTTTGTTGCATTTAAACATTTATTTTTCATTACTGATGTACTTCAGCGACCACAAACGTCGGATAAGATAAATTTAATCATAATTTAATGTTTGCAGTACAATACGTTTTGAGAACTTTAATTTATGTGCATGAGTGAAATAATTACAGCGTTGGTTTTCATAAAATTTCCTCAATCGTCATATTATCTTCTCTACTATTATATTTTCCTCTGCATAATGTTTAGTATTCTTTCACGAATGGTTTTCAAAATTATTGAAAAAACACAAACAGAACAAAGTAAAATAAAATAAAATAAAACTACTTAAATAAATGTATTATTTAAATTTTACGTGTAGAAATAAAATTACACAGACTGAAATGCCGAATTTTTGACAATAATGCCTATGAACTGTCAGATATCCCCATTTGTTACGTAAAATAATTTGTTATATATGTTACTGGCCAAACCCGATTTTAGGCCAAACTAGTTTATCCTAACGCTCATCGGATAAACTAGTTTTTCCTAGGCCAAACCGGTTTATCCTAACGCCCATCGGATAAACTAGTTTTTCCTAGGCCAAACTAGTCTATCCTAAGGCCCACAAGACAAACTAGTTTTTCCAAGGCCAAACTAGTTTGGCCTAACTCTTATAGGATAGACTAGTTTAACCTGCTGTTTATTGGTCTGAACTAGTTTATCCTAGGCCGATTCAATTTGGCAAGATTTTATTGAATTCAATGACCGCCTCAGCGCCAACATTCTAGTTTGTCCTAGGCTGATCTAGTTTATCCTAAGCCCATGTAATTTTACGTGTTTTTAGCTCACAGGAGTCAAAGTCTGACAAATAATAGCTCGCTAGTTTTGTATGTATATATGTACGCATGTATGTACGTATGTACGTACATATGTACGTAACGCGATAGAAACATCTCATTTGCTTCAAATTTTGGATGTAGGTTCATTCTGATAAGGTACTTTTCTGATTAGTTTTGGGAATTCATTGGATAAGAAAAAAGGGGAGCGAACGAGAGGCTAATCCCCCACCATTAATCTAGAGAAATGGATTTTTCATGCAAAAATGTCAGTTTTCATTTAAAATTTTAGATATAAGATCATTCTGACAAGGCGCCTCCGTGATTAGTTGTGGATCTTTATTATTTAAGTGTAAAAGATAGGACAATGTGGGTAACCCCCCATAATTTAGATAAATGGTTTTTCACGCAGAATTTACAGATTTGCTTCAAATTTTTGGATATAGGTTCTTTCTCATAAAGTTATTCTGTGAATAGTTTTGGGTGTTTAATGGTTGAGTATGCAGGTAAAAATGAAGGATTGTCCTCTTACCTAGGAAAAACTAATTTAACTTGCAGGTATTTAGATAACCAAGTTTGGCGTTGGAAAAACTTGTTTATCCAATTGATGTTAGGATAAAATAGTTTGGTCTAGGCCAATCTAATTTTGCTGAGAATCGAGTTTGGCCGGTAAAAAACATATTTTCCTTAGAATAAGTATAAATGTGTGTCAAGAGCCATTGCTTATACCATCAATACAGAAATTTAACATGTCCACCGTAGAGACATGATGCATTGGACATGGTGTTTGCTTATTTTATTTATTATTCTGCAGATTCGTGCCGTGCTGAGATCAGATTTGCATTTATTATTATTATTATTATTGTTGTTGTTGTTGTTGTTGTTGTTGTAGTTGTTGTTTGGATATTCGAGCCAGATAGGAAATGAACATAATTTGGAATAGAACAGCGTTTTACATTTTTGAGAAATTTATTACCTGTCGACATATACGCTATTCTAGTCACGGCGTCAAGTTTTTCTTTTCCGTGAAGTCGTAACCGGAAATTCGATTCAAAACGTAGCTTTAATAGTATTTTCTTAAAAAACAAAAACATCTCTTTTAATAAAAAATGGTTAACGCCACTCGATTACATATTTTCTAAGTAAAAATGCCTTTTAATCTTATGCATTTCCGAAAAGCAATTAGTTCATAAATGGGTTAGGATGCAGCTGTTTGGATTTTAGAAAGCCTTAAGGAATGACAGAGAAACACATTCACTAATCTACATTTTGCTAAACAGATTCTAAAGTTACGATGTTTGTAACTCTCCTTTTTTTTTTTTTTTTTTTTTTTTTGCTTTAAACAACATTAATTATTTAATAAATCTCTATTTGAATATTGAAAGGTCTAAGAGTCTAAATAATCAATAATACATTGTGTATTTTCCCTTCTGCGAACACATTGTTATTTAAAAATGCATTGTAAAATTATTCAATTAATATGTATGCAGTATATTTTTACAGGAATCTTAAATGTATGTGAAGTAAAATCTGATTTTTATGCAGAAATTGAGTAGGGCCAGATCGAGCCGGACTGAGTCTCTTTTCACTGATTATTGTACAGGCAGAGCTCGGGGTTAACTTTTAATTTTTACATCAGGTCAAGGCAAAATGACTTTCCTTCGGGAAGGGCGGGTCCGGGCCTCGAAATTCCGGCCCGTGCAAACCTCTAACAGTACTACCCTCCGAATAAAATACATTACACAGGGGTGGTGGCAAAACCACTTTGCACAATGTTAGCAATGGAGCAGTAGTCGGGATCACTATTAAAAAAAATATTGCCCAGTTAAACTGATAGCTTTGCATTCACAGGCTGTTTACACTAATTGTGTATTACAGCCTTATTTTTTTAAGAATAACACCGTCGAAAAATAAAGTAAGGGGGATTACCTTTTCCTATTCCCCAATTATACTTAAACATTGAACATCCACAATAAACATCCAATAAACCAATAAGCATCTACAACTAATCACGCAGACGCCTTGTCAGAATGATCCTATATCTAAAATTTTAAATGAAAACTGATAATTCTACTTGAAAAATCCATTTCTCTAAATTAACGGTGGAGGATTAGCCTCCTTATTCTTATGAAGTGAGTTCCCAAAACTAATCGGAAAGGAAAAGTACCTATCAGAATGAACCTAAATCCAAAATTTTAAGCAAATCGGATATTTCTCTCAAGCCTTATCGCGTTACGTATATACGTACGTACATAGTACATACATGCGTACATACATACTTACAGAACCTGTGAGCCCATTATTTGTCAGGCTTTGATGACTGTAAGCTAAAAACACGTAAAATTACATTGGCCTAGGATAAACTTGATCACCCTAGGACAAACTAGAATGTTGGCGCTGAGGCGGTCACTGAATTTAATAAAATCACGCCAAATTGAATTGGCCTAGGATAAACTAGATCGGCCTAGGATAAACTAGTTCAGACCGATAAACAGCAGGCAAAATTAGTCTATCCTAAAAGAGTTAGGCAAAACTAGTTTGGCCTAGGAAAAACTAGTTTATCCGATAGGCGTTAGGATAAACTGGTTTGGCCTAGGAAAAACTAGTTTATCCGATGGGCGTTAGGATAGACCGGTTTGGCCTAGGAAATACTAGTTTATCCGATGGAGGTTAGGATAGACCGGTTTGGCCTAGGCCAATCTAGTTTGACCTAAAATCGGGTTTGGCCTGTAACACATATGTATATATATATATATATATATCACTAAACTGTCGATAACGGTGTAATTTTATTAAACCTTGATCCAAAAAGAATTTTAATTAAAATTAAAATTCTAAAATATCGTAGATCACGATAAATACGAATATTTTAATAAGTAAGAGACATTTAACCTGGCATAATTTTCATCCTTGTTAAATAAATAAATATATAAAATTAAAAAAAATGCTTAATTTTCTTAATTAAGTCATGATTAAACTTTCCTAATGAAAAAAATGTTATGAATATAAAACGGAAAAAAAAATCAAAAGGCTTAAGTAACACCTTAATTAATATTTCATGCATAAAAAATTTTAAATATTATTGTTAATTATTATATTATTACTAATAATACTTGAAAAATAAAACCAAAATTTAAGTTGAAAATCAAAGTTTGTGGAGTATTAAAAAATACGACTGAAGCATAAGCAATTGCAATAACATTTTCAGAATTTCAACATGTATGGGTATGGGGAAATGTATTTAATTGGCATATTCGATTAGTTTATTATTATTTCACATGAAGGGAGTGAAAAGTGCATATGTAAAACTAATGCAACATATGTATGTAAAATTAATTTATATAATTTTAAGGAAATGACTGAAAGTTTGTGCTGTAAATGAAATGAATGCAAAATGAATGATGTCGATGAGAAGTATAATTTGAGGCTTGTAAACATAAAAATACCCTTTCATTTTTCTTCCGCCATGCGAAAAATGAATTTAGGGCTTCAACTAGTACTTAATAATTCTGATACTTAAACATAAAATTAAACTTGATGAAAAGTTTAGCCAGTTTTAATTTTTCCTGCCTAAAGAATTTACGGTAATTCAAAAATATATTTGTTCTTCTATAATATAACGTAATTTAATTTACAACGTTACCTTTTCGTAACGGAAGAAAAAATAGAGCATATGGTTGAATATGTTTTCCTAAAAGGAAATTTAAACTACGTCAACCAAGTTTTTGTGACAACTAATTTGATTATTTGCTATAAAATCTATTTACAATTTATGCTTTAACGTGAAAAACTGCCAAAAGCTTATAAGAAAACGCTAGTGACATATATAGGTAAGTAAAAACGCCAGACACAATGTTTTAAAATGAATTATGTACATTCTTTCACAAGTTCGTCAGTTTGATTGTTTTATTAAATTATAAACTATTGAACACAAGCTTCTTTAATCCTTACTAATATTATAAATCGGAAAGTGAGTTTGTTTGTTTGTTTGTTCCGCTTTCACGCCGTAACTACTGAACCGATTGCTTTCAAATTTTGCAGACGTAAAATTAGAAGTCAGGATTAAATAATAGGGTAATTTTTATTTATTTTATTCAAATATTTTCCTTAATAATTCAAAATTTAATTATTTTTCATACAAAATCAATAGGCATTTTTACTTTCTTCTATCTTCAATAGAAGAAAGTATTGTAATCGAAATTTTTTCGACTTCCGGTTTTCGATGGATTTACACGTTTTAGGGGTCAGAGATTCCAAAAAACGTGTTTTTACAAAATGTCTGTCTGTCCGTGTGTCTGTGTGTGTGTCTGTGTGTGTGTGTGTGTGTGTGTGTGTCTGTGTGTCTGTATGTCGCCATTCTACCATCAAAAAGTGTATGAAGTTATGCATAGAATTGAACCAAATTTTTTGTGAATGTTTTTGGCTGTGGCAAGCAGGTCCTCCTTCAGTTTTGAAATATTCCGCCGGAAGGGGGCGCTGCAATCGCGATTTTTGTGCCATTTTCAATATTGTACCGACCAAAAGTATATGAAGTTATGCATCGAATTGAACCAAATTTTTTGTGTATGTGTATGACTATGACTAGTTGGTCCTCCCTGAATTTGAAAAAAATCCGCCGGAAGGGGGCGCTGCAATCGCCATTTTTGTGCCATTTTCAATATTGTACCGACCAAAAGTATATGAAGTTATACATCGAATTGAACCAAATTTTTTGTGTATGTGTATGACTATGGCTAGTTGGTCCTCCCTGAATTTGAAAAAAATCCGCCAGTAGGGGGCGCTGCAATCGCCATTTTTGTGCCATTTTCAATATTGTACCGACCAAAAATATATGAAGTTATGCATCGAATTGAACCAAATTCTTTGTGTATGTGTATGACTATGGCTAGTTGGTCCTCCCTGAATTTGAAAAAAATCCGCCGGAAGGGGGCGCCGCAATCTCGATTTTTGTGCCATTTTCAATATTATACCGACCAAAAGTACATGAAGTTATACATCGAATTGAACGAAATTTTTTGTGTAAGTGTATGGTTATGGCTAGTTGGATCGCCCTGAATCTGAAAAAAATCCGTCGGAAGGGGGCGCTGCAATACCGAATTTTATGCTGTTTTCAATATTGCGCCACATATAAGTGTATGAAGTTAGTTCTAGAACTGACTAAACATTTTGTATATGATTATTTTTTGGTAAGGCAAATAGGTTCTCCCTGAATTTGATAAAAAAAAATCTGCTTATCATTCTAATGTCCATCGGCTCGTGCAGAGACGGAAATTCGTTTTTACTCCGATTAATTGATTGAAGCAAGAATTTAAGATGAAAATCAAATTTGGTAAGGTATTGAATTAAAATTATTAAAGCATTAAAATGAATAACTATTTTTTTAATATTAAAATGTATCTATGAGATAGAAGAAAGTTTTGGGATTGGCACATCCAACTAGTTCAGATAAAATTTAACCATTTTCCTTTCCTGTTGCCAAGAAAATAAAAAATTGGAATACTAATTTTTCAGCGGCAATGAATTTTTAATAGAAAACTTCCACGCGAAAAACTATAATAAAATAATTTAAAAGAAAATAAATATGACGTCATGGTTGAAATAAAAATAAAAGGTGTATTTTTTATAATACATTTATCAAGGATATTTGCTTAGTTAATGGGAATTTTTGTGTAAAATATGGTGACATAAATTAAAAGTAAAAAGAATGAAAAAGAATTATATTTTTAATAAAATGGTTCACTCATGAAAATGTGACGTCATAGTTGAAATAAAACCGGTACTTTATAGCAGTCGTTAAAAATACAAGGGGTATGAATATCATATAGCTAATGGAGCGAGATAAATAATGACGTCATATTTAAAATGAATCAGAAATATTTTTAATAGGAACGAACTTTTAAAAAATTCCTTAAAAATCGGCTTTTGTAGTAATTTTTCAACTCATAACATACTTTAGAGTATTTTTTCATGCTGAATCGAATGGTACCAAGCAATTTCTTTTAAGTTCAGTAGTTCGCGAGATATATCACATTTTCCAGATTTGGCGGTGTCTTCGGCGCAAAAACCTGAAATTTTCAATTCTTATCTATATATATAAAAGAAAGTCTGGATTTCGTATTAATCACAGAACAAAAAAATCTGCCGAACCTATAATCTTGAAAATTGGGGTAAAAATATTTCTGATAACATCGAGTGCTGCTAAGAAGAGATTTTCGAAAATTCCACCCCTACGAGGGTTAAAAAAAGGAACGAACTTTAAAAAAATTCCTTAAAAATCGGCTTTTGTAGTAATTTTTCAACTCATAACATATTTTAGTGTATTTTTTCATGCTGAATCGAATGGTACCAAGCAAATTCTTTTAAGTTCATTAGTTCGCGAGACACTTCACATTTTCCTGATTTGGCGGTGACTTCGTCGCAAAAACCTGAAATTTTCAATCCTTATCTATATATATAAAAGAAAGTCTGGATTTCGTATTAATCACAGCACAAAACAAATCTGCCGATCCTATAATCTTAAAAATTGAGGTAAGAATATTTCTGATAACATCGAGTAACGCTAAGAAGGCCATGACATCGCGGTGCTTACGGAGTGCCAACACAATGTGGGTAACCTCCAACTAAATATTAGAAATGAACAGAAAAGGATGAATTTCGAAGCAAAGCACGGTCAAAAAGTATAATTTAGAGTCTCTGGTGGAAATCCGAGATTATTCCAGAGCTGGAAGCACGAGGTTAAATATAACCTCCAAAAGAAGGGGCGCATGTGGCATCCAAACGAGTTTGGTTGCCCCATACTTCGATGTCATTTCACCGACTGGCGTCGGCAAAAAAAGGATAGTGAAAAGGCAGTATGGTACCAACGCTAAGAAGGGATTTTCGAAAATTCCACCCCTAAGGGGGTTAAAAAAAGGGACGAACTTTTAAAAAATTTCTTAAAAATCGGCTTTTGTAGTAATTTTTCAACTCATAATATATTTTAGTGTATTTTTTCATGCTGAATCGAATGGTACGAAGCAAATTGTTTTAAGTTCAGTAGTTCGCGAGATACTTCACATTTTCCTGATTTGGTGGTGTCTTCGGCGCAAAAACCTGTAATTTTCAATCCCTATCTATATATATAAAAGAAAGTCTGGATTTCGTATTAATCACAGCACAAAAATATCTGCCGAACCTATAATCTTGAAAATTGGGGTAAAAATATTTCTGATAACATCGAGTGCCGCTAAGAAGGGAGTTTCGAAAATTCCACCCCTAAGGGGGTTAAAAATAGGAACGAACTTTTAAAAAATTCCTTAAAAATCGGCTTTTGTAGTTATTTTTCAACTGATAACATATTTCAGTGTATTTTTTCATGCTGAATCAAATGGTACCAAGCAAATTCATTTAAGTTCAACAGTTCGCGAGATACTTTACATTTTCCTGATTTGGCGGTGTCTTCGGAGCAAAAACCTGTAATTTTCAATCCTTATCTATATATATAAAAGAAAGTCTGGATTTCGTATTAATCACAGCACAAAAATATCTGCCGAACCTATAATCTTGAAAATTGGGGTAAAAATATTTCTGATAACATCGAGTGCCGCTAAGAAGGGATTTTCGAAAATTCCACCCCTAAGAGGGTTAAAAATAGGAACGAACTTTTAAAAAATTCCTTAAAAATCGGTTTTTGTAGTAATTTTTCAACTCATAACATAATTTAGTTTATTTTTTCATGCTGAATCGAATGGTAACCAGCAAATTCTTTTAAGTTCAGTAGTTCGCGAGATACTTCACATTTTCCTGATTTGGCGGTGTCTTCGGCGCAAAAACCTGAAAATTTTCACCTTATCTATATATATAAAAGAAAGTCTGGATTTCTTTTATATATATAGAAACACATCAGAGAACACTATATATAAAAGAAAGTCTGGATTTCGTATTAATCACAGCACAAAAATATCTATTGAACCTATAATTTTGAAAGAGAGTTCTATAATCAGGTTAACATGATTATTATATGAAAGCTATATTAAATTATCTCAATATATGTAAAACGCAAAGTGAAATTTCATCGGGGCCGCTTATAACTTAAGTTCTACAAGATAGATTTTATGGATTTTACATTGTTAGTTGGATAATTTTTCAGAAATTTTGTAACAAATGGAATATAGCATTCTACGTTGTTTAATTGAATGTTTAGGGAATGTTTTTTATCAGATGAACCCAATTACAAAAGTTTGGCTTTATTTTAAAAGTTCCGCTGAATGAATTTTTATGTGATTAAAATTGTTAACATGTTGAGCGCTACGTCATTCATTGGTGACTAATATTGAACTTTCCGTTTAGATGACTGATTTTTCACCGATGACAGATAGTCTAAAGTACGATATAAAACTAAAAATTACTATGATATAAAAATTCCGTTTGATTCAAAGTTTCTTTAAAAAAAAAAAAAAAAAAAAAAAAAAAAAAAAAAAAAAAAACTGACCAACGTAGCGGGCGAAGGCTGCTAGTCATTTATAATTAAATAAAGAAGTAAACATTTTTATAGTTTATAGAAAAGATCATAAGTTCTTCGTAAATAATAAATAAAATTTACAACATTTAGAAAACAAATAAGTTGCTGATGATCGTACTGAATTTTGTAAATTAAGGAGTTTTTTAAGTTCGATGCAATAAAAGAAAAATAAATAATAATAAATATTTAATAAATACATATTATTTAGTGTCATAATATTACTTTTTTATTTTACATTTAATTGTATCATTTTTATTTAACATTATGATTTAATATAACTGAAATATTATTTAATTATGAAACATTTTTATAAATATATCCGTAATATACAATGAACTCTACATATAAGTAACTCATATTATATTGTTTCGATTTGTATCAAACGTATATAAATGAACCACATATGAAAAGCCTAAAAAATGTTAACATTTCAAGTTCAGATTTCAGTCTTCTATTTCTGATTTTTAAATGCATTACTAAAATCTAATTCGCCTCTGTTAATTTGATTTTGTAGTCGAGCATTTATTAATTTCATACTTCAAATTTGGGCGAATTTTAAGATTAAAAATAAACAATTAGTACAACTGTGCCTTCTTAAATGTACTTATTACAAATTAAAAACTATTGTACATAATTGTAAAACTTATAAATATTTTCATCTTTTTTGCAACAATATTTTCATATGATTAGATTTAATTTAGAAAAATTAACAAAATTAACATTATCCTATTTCTGTATTACCTGTTTTCTATATTACCTGTTATACGAAATTTTAATCATTTCCCTGCTAGGAATATTCTTTTGCAAAACGCTTCTGAGGAATTTAGGCAAAAGAAAAGTAAACTATTTTAACTTTTACGAATAAAACTTCGTGCAAAGTTTTGGTTTAATTAAGTTCAACAATGAATTAAAATTCTTCCTAGAAAAGTAAATGATAATTATCTCTTTTACCTAAATATACTTCGAATAAATCTCAGTTATAAAGTGAATTTCAGAGAAGTTTAAACGAGGATATTTAACTTCATTCAAATGGACATTGGTAAGTCGTATTAAATATTAATGAAATAGATAGCTAGGACAAAACATTTAATTGTATGTGCCGATGTGCAATGTACAAAAACTATTTTTAACAAAGAAAATGTAAGATTATTTTTTAATTTATCCTAGATCTATTCGTGTTATTCTAACATATCAATTATGCTATGTAATTGCAAAAAATAAATAAATAAATAAATAAACTGATATTACAAAAGGTCTAACAAATTTTGCTGTTTGCTTACAAAAATAACAAAATTCTAAATGGCAATATCGTGAATTTCTTTAATGCATTTGAGAACATTCCTGTCTTTTTGTAATTCAGATTTTGAAGCATTTTTTAAATGATAAACAAAATAACACACTCCATGCCAAAGACGAATTTTGCAAGAGAATCTCGATATTTTAAAGAAACAAAACTGTTCGTTTTCCCTTCCAAAATATAAAAATATTAAGAGAAGCGGATAAAGTGACCATCATCAGTATTTAAATAAAAATGAAACAATCACTTCGTAATTTGGAGAATACTTAAGATTCGCTACGTTTTCTCTGACTAAATTGTCGTTTACAAATGACACTTTTCAGATATCATCTCTACATAATGAAGAAAAGTCTAACGCACAGCACGACAAAACGATTTTTCCTCAAAAAATTATCATTGGAGCTGCCGTTACCACTGAGACCGGTCCGTTGTTGTGTGCATCCGTATCTTGACAGCAGAAAGAGGAATTTGACGCTAAAAGGGGAAAATGACAATGTTTCCTTTTTTCGGGTAGGAGGTAAACGAAAAACATATAATTTCAAAATGCTACAAAAAGTAGTAATAATTATTAATTATTACTTTCATTTCAATAGTTGTAGGAGACATTTTTAACTTTGCAATTATATTGCGTATTTGTTAAAATTTTCTTTTCTTGAGAAATCCTATTTTTGTTATGGTATATTAGCAGCAAAGCTTATTTTACACAGAAGTATTGTAAATGCTAACAATGTGTTTATTAGAACATAAACCAGCCAATCTTTGCTCATGTAAACGCTTCCATTTTGTCAATTATTTTTATCAGTTTTTTTTATTTATGTGATAAACACAATTTTTATCCACCGTCTACAGACGGGCATCTATACTTGTTACACAAACATAAATCAAGATAAAGCTGTTGAAATTTTTTTTTTAAATACCTACATTATTTTTAACATTAGGTTTCAAAGCGTTTTTCGTCTTAAAGCACAATTATTTTTCACTGAATAAATGGGCATGAATCACAGTTTCACAATCTGATGTATTTGTTGAATTTTGTCTACTGCTTGTTAAGGTTATTAGAATAACTTTTAGAAATCTTCATTACTGAGAATTAACTTATTTGTTAAATTCTAAGGAAATTAAATATCTTTAAAACCATTTTTAAAACATTTAAAAATATGTACAACAAATAAAATACTTCACTATATGAAAGCCAATTTTGGTCAAAAAAGCCGATTTTGCTAAAGAAAAGTTATAACCAATACAAGCGACCGGTGTAGCTTTTTTTAAACGTTAGACACATTTTTCAACTCTGAAATACAATAAATTTTACTCTTTGTGTAATATTTTTTATGATTATTTATTTTTTCACCCCACGCTCAAAAAGTCGGAATTAAGCAGAAGGGAAATAAAGGAGTAACGAGTAACACGTATAAAAGAGATAGAAAAGAGAATTATAAAGGAGTAATACGTTTCACTGTGCGTGTTTTGTAGGTAGTAATATCTGGAATTGCTGAACATATTTCAACAGTAATAATATTGAAGAAAGTGACTGTTTCCACATAGGCTTCACTTTATGTCATTGCCTGTATATCTGGAAAAGGGGCTCAGAAGGGCAAAAATTTCTACAAGAGCAAATACCGAAAGCACTAGACATTTGAAATTTAGCATGATGGCTAATTATAAGTTATTGTTTTTTTTTCTCAAAACAGTTAAAGATTTGAGATTTAAAATGATGAAATATCCGAAAAGTGTTCTAAAAATGCTCTGAATATTAATTTTTGGGAAATTGCTAAAGACGACATTTGCTGCTACTTTAAAGATTGAAATGTGTACAATAACAGTTAATACGATGAATGCTACGACAGTCACCAGAGACTGACACTAAAGATTCCGATTACACCATATAAGTCAACAGTGTCTGGCAATCTAAAATATGATATGAAACTAAAAACATCATATTATTTTAAATACATATTCAAAAGTTATTTAAAATTTACTTAAAAATATATCAGTACATTATAACAATATATGACATATAATGTGAAACAAAATATCTGTAGAATTCTTATTCTGCCTTTTCTTCCTTTAATGCTTGTGATGTTCAGCTAATTTGTAATGCTAGTTAGTTTATTAGTTTGATGCATAAAGTATTATTTTTCACATTTTTATCTATTGTAAAACTAGACGAAATGATTAATAATTATTTAGAATATTGATTTTTTACGTTTATAAAAGTTTTGTTGGTCATAAAATGCATTTAAAATCCAAGTATAGCTAATTCGATTATATCTTACTCTATTACGGTATCTTCCTTTTACTTTTACTTAGCTTAAATAAATTAAGTGGTAAGCCATGAGATTTTTTTCATCCTATTTTTCCTAATAAATATTTTAAAACAAAATAGTTGAAATAATAATGATAATAATAGCAGCTTCTGCCCAATAGCAGGTGCGAAAAAATATAACGTGTGAAAATTTATAGTTAAGAATAAAAATATAAACACAGAATAACTAGGACAATAGAAATAGGAAGATTATTTAGAACTTCAGGACACTTAAAAATCACATAAGAAAATCAAAGTGTAAACAAACAGCTAGCCTGTCTTTTATACCAAGCATTTAGTGCCAACAATACTCTTTGCCTAGCAGTAATCACGTTATAAAATTTTACTTTTAAAATACTGCGGATAGTTTTTTATGTAATTTGTTGTTTAAGCTACTAACAGATGAAATTGCAGTGAAACCCCCGTTAAAACGCTTACCGTTTATTACGCGAAACCACTTAATACTCGAATTTTCTTTGTTTTTTTTTTAAAATACTCCTATCTTACGCATATAAAAAACCCTTTAATACGCGTAATTTTATAAGCCCCTTGAAAAAAACCTACGTTTAATACCCGAATGAGCTTAGTTCTAAACATAAGAGTTTTTAGAAGAAGAATTTTCCCAAGCATTTTATACAACGATTATTTAAACAATTACTCAACTTATTTTTTTTATACAACAATTATTTTATTTTAACTCAATTAAACTGAGCATTTTCTCCTTCAAAAACCACATGCTGACTAGATTTTGTCCCCGATCCGAAACTAACACAGGACTGCCCAATCAAAACTCTCCCAATGAAATCTCATAAGCGAGACGAGGTTTAGCGTTGTGCAAAAGTTAAAGACATTAAGTCTCCTTTGAAAAACGCCTGTTTTCATTTGAAGAGTATACAAAACCACACTGTAAAATTTTAATAAAAAATCAAATTTCAAAAAAAGAATTGAATTTCCAGTAAAAATTTTTAAGTAAGTTTTTTAACTTATGCATTTCGGCCTATCATGAGACGCTAAATAAGATTTGTAAATTTAAAAATAATTAATAAAAAACTTTTTAAAATCAGTAAAAACCTGAGTGTTTTGTTGTAGTTTCACTCGCTTACTGTACGCATAGGCTCAAAAAATCAAATTACGCAAAGCAAAATGTACCTTCAATTCAACATTTTACTTGCGATTTTTGTAATTTAAAAATATTAATGTAGACAAAAAGGTAATTAAATTTATAAAATTGTACAAATTTGAAGTACATGTAAGTTTTATTCATCGCGGGTGCGGACTGCGCGAGTCAGCTAGTTTTTATAAAATGCAAAAAAATGTGATTGCTAGATTTCACTGCCTCAAATGTATGCCTGCACCGGTTTAAAACTCGGTACGGCATAAAATGCAAGCAAGTGTGCGGAGAGTCAGCTGCATTAAACATTGAAGATGCACACTGTCAGAAAATTAAAATGCTTCCGCAGCTTTTAAAAAACTACTCAAGTCGGGATATTTACAACGTGGACAAATTTGGACTTTTTTACAAACTGACACCCAATTAAACAATGGCGAAAAATGTTTGGAGGCAAAGCGTGCAAAGAGCGTCTTACTATTCTGCTCGGTGCCAACTCTGATGGATCATATAAATTAAATCTGTTGTTCATAGGGAAATCACGCAACTCGCGATGCTTTAAAAATGTTAAGAATTGCTCCTGCCTGTACGAAAGCCAGTGTAGAGCATGGATGACTGGCAACATTTTTACAACATGGCTTCGTAATTTTGTTCGGCTTATGAGAAAAGAATCGCGGTAAGTGTTATTACTTGTGGACAACTGCCTTAAGCATCCAAAAGATAACGAAGCCTTGAATGAAATCCCAGTAGAATTTCTATCTCAAAATTCAATTAGTGTCATCCAGCCAATGGACCAAAGAATAAATAACAGCGCCAAAGCAGATTACAAGACTCGCGTCGTACGGCAATACCTTCATCAAATGAAACACGACAGAAATCCTTCTTGCGAAGAGTGTCGTCCTGTTACAGTAATCGACGCACATGCTTGTTGCACCCTGGGAGAGTATCACACCAACAACAATTACAAATTGCTTTTATAAAGCGGGTTTCAAAAGTAGCGAGGAAATCATTTACACAGAGCCAACCTCGCACCCTGATGCTGAAGAAGATTGGCTGGCCGCGCAAGAAACTGTAGGGAAAATTTTTGTTGATTTAGGCACGTTTATTATTATCGACAAATATCTAGTTACCTAAGAACTTAGAAGTCTTGTTGATATCATCTCCGATGTAACTGCGACTGACAAACAGGATGAGGAGGAAGAAGATGAACCTGCGATTCCGGCTATATCCCCATTCTCCAAAGTTACAGAGACATTCAACTTCCTAAGACAATATGCGTCGTCACTGGACGAAGTACCCTCAACAACTAAACTTTACTACTACCTAAATAAGGCGGAAAACATCATAGTGATGGTGCGACCGCATGTCAAACAGGCCAAAATTGACAACTACTTTTCCAAAAAGTAATTTTTATGGCATTATTGACTTCAACAAGCTATTTTTAAATCGACTTTTTATTATTAGCAACACTGTTTAACTGTTTGTTATCGAGTCTATTTGTTCTGTACAGCTAACAAAGATTTCAATTATGTTAATATTAGTTTTAATTAATATAGTTAGTATAAACTTTTGTGTTCATCTTCAATTTTATGTGTCATACATAATAAATCTAAATTCGAAAAGACATAGGATTTTTACTTGAGAAAATAACTATTATTTGAATTTTCAGCTTTCAAAAGTTCCTGCTTAATAGGCACATAATGATTAAAATAAATAAAATGTCATTTTATGTCTTTAAAACACTAAAAATTGACAAAAAATTGGTTTTTTTCTGCATAGATTGTTATTAGATAGACCAACTCGACGAAAATTCACGACCACCTTCCGTTAATACGCGAACCGTTTAAAACGCAAATGTTGATCGGACCCCTGATTCGCGTATTAATGAGGTTCGGCTGTATTAGCTTTCTATTCTTATTCTAAATAAATATACATACAGGAGTGGTCATAAAAATAACAGAGGATATTCGCTCTAACCAGAGGTTATACGCTCAAGGCTGAGGGTATACCCTAAATGTGTATACTATAGCTTTCTTGAAAAACACAGGGTATACGGTGTTCCTTCAAAAAGTCCAGTAGGTATACAGCGTATACCGCCGTTTTCCCTCTACTACATCCCTGTATATATAACAATTAATTGTAAAACAATATATACATGTAAAACATGAAAAAAATGTATTAAAATTATTATTCGAAATATGCTTAATCACAGTAGATTCATCAAATCCCATATATTATATATGTATGTATGTACTATATATATACAGTGGCGGGCAAAAGTTTCCGGCCAGTTAGTTTCTTTGAATTATTTACCCAAACGTTTCAACGAAGAAGAAGCACAATTTCTTTAAAAGTTAGGAATATGTGAATGTTCTCTGACCACGTGATCATTTTGATTGGATACTGAAGACACTTCATGGAAAGGGATAAAAATCAAAAGTTTCCGGCCACTCTTTATTCCTTAGCTATGTGTCTTAGTTAAATGTTTTATTATCATATTTGTGAATGAATCAATGTGAACAGCACATTTTAAATACAAAAATGAAAAATTTAACAATTATTGTTCTTAAATGAGAGATTAATTTCTCACTAAAGAACCAAATTTCTAGAGATATTGCGGTAAACTTATCGATCGAAAAAACCGACTGTAAACGATCTTTAAAAATTATACAAAGATGGCCTTGTCCTTCAAGATTTCTGAAGTTCTGGAAAATGACTATTTTTGTGGAGGAAATTGTCAGGGGAAAAACAGTCGATGACCCGCATAAAAATGCCGTTGCAATATTTCGCGATTTATGGAATGAAAATATTCCTGAAATAAGTAAGTGTACCGTGCCAAGATGCTGACGTGATGTAACTTTATTGAAGGGTCGGTGTTAAAAAAAATTTCGCGGGTAAAAAATGTCAAAGTTTCCGAGTGACGTTTTCCAAGGAACACAAAATCTGGTCAAGTGTAAACTGGACAAAATTACTACTTTTCAATCAATCGAACATTTTTGGATGTGATGGCAGACACTACGTCCAATGACCTAACAACAAAAGATATGATTTGACAGATGTTAATCCCTACAATGAAGCATGACGAAGGACACTTTATGATGTGGGGAGTATTTGCTTCAAAAAATATCGGTCTGTTATTTGAAATCAGCGGACAGATGAATGATATAACGTATAAGGTATCTTGCACGGTTATTTGCTGCCTTATTAGAGGAAAAATCGTGGTCGCAACTATTTGTTTGAACATGATAACGATTTAAAAAATGTATGGAAGCTTAACAAGCAAAGACTTTCAAGCGAAAAAATTCCGCTTTTGTAATGACCAGCTTAAACGTCCGACATGAATCTTATAGAAAATTTTTGAAAAGAAATTGGGACACGTGTGCGGATCTATAAAAATTCCAACTCATTCGACATTTCCAAAAAAATGCATCAAGTGTGAAAAAACGCACCATAGACGATATTTAACCGTTGTTTGCAGCAATGTCATGTTGCTGCGCAGCAGCACTTCTTACTTAAGGTATGGTTATAAAATACTAATCGTAAATGCTGTTGATCGCTGTTATTTTTAATTTCAACACCATTTTTTCAAACTTGCGAAGGGGGGCGGAAACTTTTGAGAGCATGCGTTTTTCTTTGTATTTAATTATATCAAATAAATTTATTGATATTTATACGTTATTCCATAAATAAGTCCCTGATTATTATGTCAATAAAATGTATAAGTATCACTTTGAAATTCCTTTTCATATGGGTATAATTACAAATTATCTAAAAAAATTTTTGATGGCCGGAAACTTTTGACCACCACTGTATATGCAATGGTGGAAAAATTGTGGACACTTTTAGGTAGCTTTCATTACAAAAAGTAAAAAAAAACTACCTATTGTAGCCGTCCGGGGGAAGCTCATCGGTACATTTTGCTATATTTTCGTAGATCATGAGCCCTAGATCCCAAAACCACCCTCCGTTAATATGTTGACTTACATATATATACTATATATATAGCTATATCCATATGCATATATATATGTGCGTTACATTATAAAGTTATAAGCTAAAAGCATTATTGCCAGTTTCCCCGTTTTACAACGCAGAAATCATGGCAAGCGAGAAAAAAAAATAAGAAATAAGTGTAGAAGCTTCATTAAACTACACATTTGCTGCTGCAAAATAGTTTATTAAAATGCAATCATATAGAGTGGGAAATGCGCTCTTCTAAAACGAATTTAAGAAACATTTAAAAATATGTAGATTACAAATAAAATACTTCACTATGTGAAAAGTACTGTCAAAAAAGCCGATTTTGCCTAAAAAAAGTTATAACGAATAAAAGCGACCAATGTAGCTGTTTTTAATTGTTAGACACATTTTTGGAACTCTACAGTGCAATAAATTGTACACTTTGTCCTGTATTATTTTTTTCTGATTATTTATTTTTTTTAACCTTACGACCAAAAATTCGGACTTGTCTGCAGGAAAATAAAATTACAAATGAGTAACACGTTTTATTTTTTTATTTTTATTTTTATATATATATATATATATATATTTTTTTTTTTTTTTTTTTTTTTTTTTTTTTTTTTTGTAGGTTGTAATATCTGGAATTGCTTAACAAATTTTAACAGTAATGATATTGATGAAAATGACCGTTTTGATGAAAATGACCGTCTATTTATTTGTGATTCCGAAAGGAATAGACAGAAATTTTGCATAATAGTTAATTATAAAATATTGTTTTTATTTTCAAAGCAGTCAAAGATTTGAGATTTATAGTAGTGAAATTATAGTTAAGAATAAAAATATGAGAAAACAGAGAATAACGAGGACACTTACTTAGAACTTCAGGACACTTAAAAATCACGTAAGAAAATCGAAGAGTTAACAAAGAGCCAGTCTTCTTTTTTACCAAGCATTTAATGCTAACAATTCTCTTTCCCTGGCACTAATTATAATATATAATTTTACTTTTAAAATACTGCGGATAGTTTTTTTAATGCAATTTGTTGTCTATGCTACTTACAAATGAAATTATTAGATTTATATTCTTATTCTTACTATCTATAATATATATATATATATATATATATATATATATATATATATATATATATATATATATATATAACCATTAATTTTAAAACAGTATATATCAATAAAACAGGAAAAATAATTTAAAATGATTTTTCGAAATATGCTTAACCATAGTAGATTCATTAAATCCCATATATTATGTAATATATATGCATATATACACTATATTGCCATTGATTATGGGACACTTGAGATTTTAGACATTTTACTAAATATCTAGAAAAAAACATTAGGAATCTTCTCGAAACTCTTATTGTATAAATATAATAGTATACGTCATACATCTCCGTGAAGATTTTTTACCGAAACTCCATAGGGGACCGTCAACAAATTAAAAAAGAATGAATATCTTTTGAATAACCCTGTCAAAACTAATGTAGCAAAAGCGCTCAAACTCTAGATTATGATTGAATGCATTATTGTAATACACTGTGTTCATTTTTATGCAAATAGCATCCATACTCGCAGAGTAATTAAGGTTTTTATAAAAATTGCCCCAAATTTTTTAAAGTTTTTCCCTTATAATTTTCAGAGTTCTTAATATAAAATAATATTTTTTTCAGAAAATATGACAAACAACATTGCACACAGTACCCTGTAATCAGAATTAAAAAATAATGAAAATTGTATACAAAATGAGTTGGTTTACTAAATAATTTTTTACTGCGCATGCGTCAACGATATCAAAATTTCATTTGCATATTATGTTAGCTAAATGTATAGAGCAACTACTGTGAAAGTCACAAAATCATAACTTGAAAATTCTGAAAATAATCGTCAATTGAATAAGTTGAAAATCCGTTATTCTCAAAATGAAGCAAAAACAAGAGGGGTTGTATCCATATATTCATTGATTAGTGTCAATATAGAATACACAATACGGGATGTTACGACTACTTTTGGATAAAATCCCTCATTTTTTTGCTTCATTTTGGAAACAACGGATTTTGTCCTTTTTCTATAGACGATTACTTTCAGAATTTTCAAGCTATAATTTTGAGACTTTTACAAAAGCTGCTCTATACATTTAGCTAACATAATATGCAAATGAAATTTTGATATCTTTGACGCATGCGCAGTAAAAAATTATTTAGTAAACCTACTCATTTTTCATACAATTTTTATTATTTTTTAATTCTGATTACAGGGTACTATGTGCAATGTTGTTTGTCATATTTTCTGAAAAAAATATTATTTTATATTAAGAACTCTGAAAATTATAAGGGAAAAACTTAGAAAAATTTGGGGCAATTTTTATAAAAACCTTAATTACTCTGCGAGTATGCATGCTATTTGCATAAAAAGGAACACAGTGTATTACAATAAGGCATTCAATCATAATCTAGAGTTTGAGCGCTTTTGCTACATTAGTTTTGACAGGGTTATTCAAAAGATATTCATTCTTTTTTAATTTGTTGACGGTCCCCTATGGAGTTTCGGTAAAAAATCTTCACGAAGATGTATGACGTATACTATTATATTTATACACTAAGAGTTTCGAGATGATTCCTAATGTATTTTTCTAGATATTTAGTAAAATGTCTAAAATCGCAAGTGTCCCATAATCAATGGCAATATAGTGTATATATATATATATATATATATATATATATACATATATATATAAAACTGTTTAAATATAAATTATGATTATGTATTACATAAATATCATTTAATTAGAGTGTTAATTCTTTCAAAAATATTTTTCTTAGCGCTTGATCGCTACAATTTATAATATTCTATATTTTATTTTAATCTGTAGAAGTTGGTATTCCATTAATCTCTTGTAATTAAAATTAATTGTTTATTTTTATAATCCGTTATTTTTTCCAATAATCTTTTCTAATTAATTTAAAATCATTATTTATTCTTCATTACTATCTTTAATATCATTTTTATATTGTTATTATAAATCTATGTCGAATTAAATTTCAAGAGGGAATATTTTATTATCTGGGTTGTTCGATTGTTTAATAACAGTAACATGTTATAACCGTTTACTAATATATATCTGTAGGTATTATACGCAATTTATTGCTTTAAAATCACTGTAAATAAATAAATAAAAAATAGTTTAATATTTAAACTCAAAAATAAAGTACTTTTTTTTTTTTTTTTTGTTTTTTTTTTTTTAGTTTTTTTAACAATGGGTTATGTTGTACATAAACAGGTCATATTCAAAATATTCAAATAATTAAAAAAAAGTAATAAGAAAAAAGCATTTTTTTCATTTATTTATTTTTGATACTAAATAAATGCAATTAAATTTCTTATAAATTAAATCTGGAATGTTTAGATAAGATTTGAGCGTTTACGAAATATAAAATACAGTAAAATAAATTAGGTATAGAGCTTCCTGAAACACATCAAAGTATTAGAATAAAATTTTGATTGGTTCAAAATATTAGAATAAATTATTTTACGCAACAGTTTTACCTTATGAATATCAAGTAAATGGTGATTAGTATTTTTAGCATCCCCTTTAGCATCACAACGTACAATCGACCTTGCATACAAAAATAAAAACATTTAAAAACATTTCTATCAACATTATCCAAATACACTTTATATGTGTCACTAGGTTTTACTTGAAGGAGGTTTTTTAGGAGTTTTTTATTCACTACAAACCATAACATTTCGATGGGTTTAAGGTCTGATATATTTGGTGGCCAAGGAAGTACCTTAAGTTCCCAGATGCTTCTGCAGCAGATTTTGCCGAACGTTTAAGGCACCTTTTATCAATTGCTTCCCACTGCATTTTCCACACTCCAATAACTTTATTGCCATATGAAACTCAAAACACACTTTCATCGCTAAATAATACATTTTTCCTATCTTCGTCGCTCCATTTAGAGTTTTGATTTACACCAGTTTAATATTACGCTTTTGTTTAACAGTCATGGGAGTTTTCGATTTTGGTACACGAGAATCAAACTTAAATTTATACAGACATCTATATGTTATGGATGTAGAAACTTCAAGTTCTTTACATTTCGGTGCAAAAATCTCAAAATTTCAAAACAGTTTTTCTTAACTAAACACTTCAGTTTCTTGTCATCTCGAGCTGACGTTTTTGTTTTTCAGCCACGATTTTGGCGATTATTTGTTACTTTTCCATTCTTTTAATATTGTATTAGTATTTTACTAATGCTTGATTGCGAACAATGTAAATAATTCGCTATATAACATTGATTGTTACCGTATTGCTACAAATCAATTAAACCGAGCTTAATACGTTCAGGAATATCACTCACACGATTCATTTTAAGTTGAAAAATAATACTATTTTTTTCTTTTTATAATAAATACTGATTTTAAGTAAAACGAGTGGAGTCCCGTCGAATTCGACGAATAAAATGTTTAAGAGACCCGATTGATTTGGTTAAAAAAAAAAGTAAAATAAATTACATTATTGAATCAATATATAATATATATATATTCCAAACTTAATGTCATGTTTGCCAGTTACAATTTTACATGCAAATATTCGCACATCTTCAGTTAAAATTGTAATCTGAGTGCCGGCGAAATCCACAAATTTTATTTTATATGCACTCACAGAAAAATAGTTTTATTAAAAAATAAAAATTATTTCATTTTTACTATGACATTAATTTCTTTAACTGAAGTCATCTGAAAGTGAAATCTCAATCTCAGTGTCAATAATGATAAGGAATATTGAAATGTAATATCGTTATGAGTAAAAATGCGATGTTTTAAATAGTGACGTCATTTTCTAGTCAAATGTTTTTTTAAAGTTACTGTTATTAGTAATATAAAAAAGGCATTCGTAATAAATTAATAATAATATTGTAATTCCCATTTATCTGGTTGCTGAATGACATCGCTTTCCTCATTTGATTTTTTTTTTTTTTTTTTTTTTTTTTTTTTTTTGCTTTAGACATTAATTTTTACCATAAATTATTTTCTGTTATTTTATAAATATTATTAATATTATTTCTCAGTAAATATATATTTTTTTACCTCAATTAGTGCATAATTATACGCAATCACTTTATTGTGGTTAAATTTTACGAAAATAATTACCTTTTTTCTTTTAAATGCGAGGACATGTTCACTGATGAAATAAAGCTTCTGACTGCTGGAAAGTTATAATGGAATATAAATTTTTAGTATCGAGAGAAAAGCTAAACTGAGTTGCCACCATTTTGAAGAAATATCATAAAAAGCATTTATAATTAAAAATAAAATATAAAAATAGAAATAAATAAAAAAATAGCTGAAATGGGCACAGCTACAAATAAAAAGTTTTCATTTAAAAAAAAATAATCAAAATCGGTTGAGTAGAAAATTCAGGGTTAATGACTAAAAAAACAGTCAGGTCTTTTAAATATATAGATCGTCCGAAAATTAATTAATGATGCCACTAGTTATGAATTGGTGATAATTGAAGGAGAATTAATATGAGATATTTTAACATTTTGAACAACTTGAATAAATATTTTAATATTTTAACTTTTCAAAATAGTTTTTTTCAATTAATCTTTTCAAAAATTATATTAATTTTAAGATAATAAGTGACTTTAATCAACAATAAGTTCTTAATAAAAATATCAATTGAATATTTGCATTAAGAGATTTTAAATTACCAAACAATATTTTCAATTTGTAAAAAAAAAAAGAAAAAAATTGCAATTTAAGAAATTACACCAACCATGAGAAAAATGTTTCACTCGAAACATTCATCTGTCATTTTAAGCTAAATACCAGTTGTTTTATTGTGTATTATCCGTATCACTGCTATAAATGACTTTATACATGCTGCAATTTTAAGGTACGTTTCGTTTAAGTTACATCACTCCATTGTCGCCAAGCATAAAAGTTGGCGACGAAAGAAACATTTCAAACTATGTAACATTGTTGGTGCGAAAGTAATCATTATTAAAATACAGCTTTGGCATATACTGTTATACTTGTAAGACTTTTGGATATACTGTTTGATTTTACAGAGCAGAATTTTGGTGATAGAGGTTTTAAACCAAAGTCGATCGCAGCACGTGCGTCTGTGAATGGGTCCATCAGACATTAAATCAAAAAAGTTTTTTTTCCAGTGTTTCCCAAGCCGATTGCTTTTTAGATTTCTTTTTAGGTGGTGAAAAATCAAGAGTAATAGCTATAACATTTTCCGGCTTGTTATAATCACTATTGGCACTCAAATTTTCTTAGTTAGAATCGACCGATTGTAAAAGGCCATGGATAGTGGATTGGTCGCCCTCGAGACATGATGTTTTACAATTAATCGGTTCGGCATTAAATTGCTTCCTTTTTCTTGATCGCCTTTCAACACCTAATTGGTTTTCCGCAGCTCGATAATCTTTTGATTTTTTCGTTTTCTGCATTGAAAGACGTTTTTGCGCCAAACCAAATACACTACTACTTAGTTATCCCGTCGACCAATTTCGCCAAATGATACGAATCGCCAAACTAATAAGCAACTTATACACGTTGAGTAAATTTTTATTTTAAATAACAAAAGAACAAATAAATTAGAAAAACATTAATAAAAAGTCAAAATAAAAATCAATTTATGATTGTTTAAATACGCGTATTGTGTTTAATGCCATTGAATGCGACATTCACGGTCATTCATTTCTTTGGCTTCGGCTGTTTCCGTATCTGTTAATTTCCGTTTACCCATTTTTAAATTTGTTAGTTTTCTCCTTTATTACAATGATTTTAAACATTTTAATTTCCGATTCAAAGAAAAATTCTTCTAAAAGTAAAGAATTTAATTTAAATTCAAAAGTGACCACGTAATTTTGTCAATCCTCCACCGAAAACAGCAAACATTTTTCAATGGTTAAAAAAAAAAAAAAAAAAAAAAAAAAAAAAAAAAAAAAAAAAAAAAAAAAAAACCTAATATTTTTAGTATGAGCTGTATGTATAAATATTTTAGTTTATCGAATTCCTGTTGTGTAACTTTCTGACACGTTTACAGCTGGTAGGGAGTAAATTCCGTACTAGTCCACAGAGGAATGCGTCCGATAAATGAACATTTTGTAAGGTAGAAAAAAAAAGACAAGTAGCTCAAGTGATCAAACTACATAAAGAGTTGTGTAAACTTGCATGCCTTATGCACTTCTGTCTGTACTTCCCTTTGCAGATGTATGTAAGAATAAATTAAAATTAAATCAATAACTGATCGTAAAATAATTCTATACCAAGATTTGGTTTTATAATAACTTATTGTACCTATTTCTTTATTTTTCAATTATTGATGATTTATTTTGTACTCCGAAGTGACATTTGAATTTACAATTTTTTTACGATAAACATTTCTATAGAAAGGTGTCAACACATTTCTATAAAGTTATTTGGAGAAGAATGCTTTTCTGCGTCATTCATAAATTCATCTGCAACAAAAAGACTCTCAGCATTCCCTGCGAAACATTTCTATTAAAAGGTTAAAAATAAATAAATAAACAAATAAATAAATAAATAAATAAATAAACTTTAAAAGAAAAATGAATATTAATCATTGCTAACTAATTTAGACACATTCTAATTTACTGAACTAAATTACAGAAGTGCATTCAGAACCCTGAATAAAGTCAGAATTTTCATATGCATGCATTAATAATATCGCTTGTAAGATATAATATGAAGTTTAATCAACAAATTCTTTGTAATCATGTGCAGTTTCCAAATGGTGAAAAAGAGTAAGTTTAAAACTTTTAATATGTAAAGTAGTTTTATTTAACTTTTGCCATGTTTCGATAATACACGAACATTTTTGAGAAGGAAAAATATTTTGTTATTTGAAAAATAATCGAATAGGATCGAATCATGTTAACAGTTAAACAAATCTATTTTACTCTTTTTTAAGTTATTCATCCTATACCATTTTAGAAAAGTGAAATAACGCTTATATATCTTTAAAATGTATTCAAAGTGTGTGGATATATGCTTAATATCAGTGAAAATATACATAATTGAGTTAAACTCGCTTTTTTACCATAACTAATCTACAAAATAACAACAATAAAAACAACAAAATTAAATCTCCTTTATTTTATTTTATTCCTTTGCTTTCCACTTATGGTGTTTATACTTAAGTTACATAACCTGCAATTTTTTTATAATATTTATGTCCAATAATTAAAATAGAGTTATCATTTAGAATTCTTTTGTAGACAAGTTTTTGTCTAAATAGGCAAAACAGAACAGGATTTTGACATAATACATTATCCGTCCTACAAAGAACATCAAAACTCGGCTGTATTTGATGCAAGAAGCAATCTGCATGTTATAGAACTTCCTTCAGTAAAAATGCACAGAACTAATATTAAATTATCATATTAAACCATCTATTATATGCTTTATATACAGTTTTATTACAGGATTTTAAACTATTTGTAAAAAAATGTACTAAAACTTAAAAATTTTGAATTAGAAGTTAGTATGAGATGAATGATTCAGCACAATTATAGTAATTCATAATAAATTAGCGACCGCCGTCTTTGGTGTTACTGAAACCCGCCAAATAATAACACAAAAATTATAAAATCTAAAAATCACAATCCAAAATCACTTCAAAAAAATCGCTGAACATTTCTTCAAATATACTTTTAAATAAAAATATTGATCTAGAAACTAAAAACTGGATTCCTCTTATCACTGAGAAGATAATTGCAGCGAATTGCAAAGCATTACTAAAATATCAAGAACAGGACAAGAAAAATGACTATATTTGGTTAAAAGATTAATACAAGTTTTCTTTAAAAAATGTTGAAAAATCTGAAAAAAAAAAAAAACTTGAAAAAAATTATAAAGTCACATAAAGTTTCGAAAAAATTTCAGAAATTGCTGCACAAAACTCAAATAAATTTTATTGAAAAGGGAACAGACTTTACTTGAAACTTTTACTTTTAAAATAAAAAGCACCACACTTTAAAAATATGCATTGTCCAATTTCTAAATTATTTCACTGATTGATTTCTTGCTGCATTTTTGAAGCAAAATTTAACGAATGGTGAAAAGATGATTTCTGAATTAAATGATTATATCGAGAGTTTCTAATTTTGGTAAAGATTCTACATGTAAACAATGCCTAAGCAATTTTTCAGTACTTTATTACTAAGTAACCTTTACTATACAGAAAGATACCATTCAAATTTCTATGCTGCAATTTAAAATAAAGTTTGTATATGAATGAATTTTTTTTTCAGATGCACATTTTTCTGATTAAAATCAGCCTCTTACAGTATATTACTTTTTTAGCTTATAATTCCTTATCTACGAAGCTTTACGTAATTTTATTACCACCTTTTCTTAAATGTTTCCTTTATCAATTCACGAATCGGAGTGGTTGAAATAGGGTAAAAATATTCTTCCAGAATAGCGGAGGAAAAAAATCGCAACAGTTTGCAGCTATCTAATTGCTAACTTCTGTAATTGCCTAAAATAGGAACTACATGTCTATGTTAGACGATTACATCTCACAGTATAACAATAATTATTAATATATATTATTATATTTTGCAATAATATTTTCCGAAAAAGGCTCGTAAATAATAATTTAAAAAAAAGGTTAGTTTATAATTACAGAACAAAACAATTCATGTCATTAAAAAAAAGTGAATAAAAGTTAATTAGATGAATAAAAAATAACAATGGCCGGGTTACCATGTGAGGCACATATAATTGCGAATTTGTTGCAATCGCGCCAATGTGATGCATATATGACATCTGTGTCTATTTCTGTAGTAAAATCTTCAATTTGGCAAAAAATTGAGCAATTAAAATAAATTATGAAACAAAGCAAGATAATTTAATGCTTAGTATACATTCCAGGGAAACAAAACTGGTCGCCAAGGGCGGTTAGTATTATTATGTTTTGCAATAACATTTTCTAAAAACGACTCGACTCGTAAGTAACGATCCATTTCTCCAGAAAACAGATCTTCACGCTAGTTAAATTTTATATAAATTTCAATGGAATATTATTGCCTAAAAAATGTTTGTGAAAAATTAATTTCAATAGATGATAATACATTTTACAAAATATCTATAA
Source organism: Maratus speculifer (assembly GCA_964019185.1). Lineage (NCBI taxonomy): Eukaryota > Metazoa > Arthropoda > Arachnida > Araneae > Salticidae > Maratus > Maratus speculifer. The sequence goes on along the minus strand of OZ025291.1, from coordinate 263,872,592 downwards.
AATTTTTAATTTAGTAAGAATTGTGATATTAATTAATATGTTAAATTCACGAAACGATCTCAAATGATAATTTTTGCCTGTAAGAAAAGAATATAACGAACGCGTGTTTTGTTAAACAATGAGTTTTGATAATATTTATTGAATCTATTTTCTGGAGGATTTCTAAATATTTTTCTCAGCAATATAAAGCATTGTAATTTAATGAATTAGGCTGGGAATAAAAAGTAATTAAAACCATTATTCATTCATGAATATTAGGTTATTAATTATAAAACACTAATACTTTTAACAAATTGGAAAAATTTGAAAGCATTGTTATCAGTATTTAAAATGAATATAAATATTTATTTTGATAAAGTTTACAGAAATTAATCATTCTATTTTTTTATTCATAGACAAGTACTAATATTTTATTACAATATTATATTAGAACAATAAAATAGAATTTTCATGTAATACAAACTCCGTTTTTAAAGTTAAAAATCATTTTCTCAAGTTTGATTATTTAAAAAGTAATATGCTAATAAAAAACAAAAAATAGTGCTTTTAAATAACACGAAATAGAGATTTTGAATGATAATTTTTGTAGATAACTAAAACAATAATTTTAAAAAACCACGATTTTTTTTTTTTTTTTTTTTTTTTTTTTTTTTTTTTGATAAATGAACTTTTTGAATAATTTTGTTGATAAGATTAAATACAAAAATATATTCGGTGTGTTTAAAAATTAGAACGAAAAATTAAAAAAGGTTAATAGAAGGCATCGAGAAGATGAAAAATTGTCATGTGAATCACTTCAATCGTAATTTAAGAGTACTATTTTTTTTTTTTTTTTTTTTTTTTTTTTTTTTTTTTGAATAATAGAAACATTGCAATAAAATTGTATCTCGCTGTGGGTGAAAAGAGATAACATTAGAAAAACAATTTGCTCTCGCAATCAGTGTCAGGCTATAATTGAATAATCACAATTTAAAGTGTGGAAAATCGAGAGCACACTGCTGGCATGTATAATATAGAATGTCCGATTCATCTTTTGTCCGCTATCGTACTTACAATATAAAGGAGTAGAGTGCATATATATCTTTTAAATGTTCACTATAATTTTCATTATAGTAGACTACTGCCAACAAATATTGAGATTGAGTAGGATAATCTATATTTGTGATTAAATAGTTGGGTGTCAACCCCATGTTGTGTAGCAAGTTTTCATCGCCTTAATATATGCTGCCTCTTCTATCACCACACTTTCTTAGGTGGATTTCGTATGAAATACTACCTATTGCGATCGCTCCTATGTTGGAATTTCTGAATTTTTTTAAAGATCTACGCCGATCAGGACCCCCAGTATATATGTATCACTTTTTTATGGGCACGATAATTTCGATAAATCTGCTCAAATATCCTCCAAACAGATAATCAAGGGGTATAAAATCTCGGTCATGTTTGTTAAAGAGCAAAATCGGACCAAGGGGATAGAAATAGGGAGGGCTTTTGTGATAACCGAAGAAAAAACGCCATACTTCATAGTTAAAATAGAAATCGAATCAGTTTAAAGTTTATATTACTTCTAAAATATGGGCCAAAAATTTATATATGACAGATTTTGGATACAGTTAAAAATGGGCTGAAGGGACGAAAAAAATAGGGTTTTGAGGATAAAAAAATTCTTAACTTCGTCAATTCTCCAAATATCAAATCCAACATTTTTTTAAATAAATTTTCACAATATTATCTAAAACTTTTATGTTGAAAAGTTTTTGACTTGGTATGTATTTTGTTTCTCTTTTCACCTTTTAAAAAAGAAAAAAAAGTTGGATGAATTTATTAATCAAAAATATTAGACAATGCATGTGAAGGCATCCAAATGAACAGTCTTGACAATCTTAAATATATTATCCGAAAACGAATATATTTTTAGCTTATTATTAATTAATGTAACAAATTTTTAAATATTATAGTTAAAAAAAGAATAAACTTTATTGAGAAGACAAGGTTTTTAAAAATCGGTGTAAAATATTTAATTTTTATTGTTTTTATATCTAGATAAATTGGGGGAATTAAAAAATGGGAAACTGGGTATTTGGTTAAAAAAAAATTAGAAATAGGCAAATAATTGTATTCAATAAATAAAGTAATGCATATTACAACATATACACATTTTTTTTTTTAGTCTAGAAAGATTTTTCTTGGAAAGAGTCAATTATTCACGCCTTTTTAGTGTGAATATACACTCTAAGGAGATTTAGAATTAATGTCCTAAATCAATGTTTTCAGATGTAACATTCATTAAATTTTTAAATAATAGGAATTTCTCAGAACATATAAGGTTTTAGAGAAAATATTAATTCTAATACTGCATTTAATTCATTTATTTCAGTTTATCGTTGTTCTATAGTACAGATATAAAATAATAATTTTTATTTTTAGTGTTTTTAAATTTTATAATAAATTGTTAATTGTATGTAAGCATTTTTGCTAGTTAAGGTTGTAATCAAAAATCTAATTATAGACATTCTGATGGTTCCCATATTATATTTTTTTCTATTCTAAACACTTTTTCTAATTTTATGATTTACGTATTTGTGGGCACTAAAAAATGATATATGAAATTTAAGAAAAAAATATTAAAATAAAATTTCTTTAGTATATATTTTTCAATTGTTCATAGCATCATTTAAATAATTTGCATATATTTAAAATAAATAAATAACTACGTTTTGCAAAAGATTTTCAAACAATAAAAACAGTATATTATGTAATCAATTCTTTTTATAGTTTTCTTCTATATTTCCTTATTTTTTTTCTATTCCCTACAACAATCTTTTTCAGTACAGTATATAAAATCTATTTCACTCAAATTTACAAAATACAGTATATATACGGGAATAATAAAAACATATATTAAATATGTCCTATCATGACGTTTTAAAAATAAGCTTTGCATTAATTTTGAATTTTTAGCAATAGCAGAAGAAAATTGTGAAGGAAAGCTATATCGTAAAATAACCAATATCGTTAAAATATAAATGTATACATTCTCCAAAGAACATAAAATCTTAGACTCCATGTTCATAATTAATAAAGCAAAGAAAAATCTAAACACCTTAAAAACTTAGACACCCTTAAAAATTAGATCAAGATTATAGTTTATAAAAAAAACCCGATAGTTTATAAGCACTCTATTTTAACTGATAAAATTAAAAATATTTTAGAAGAATAGGACTGTAAAATAGCGATATTTTACTGATAAAAAGTAGTAATTTTTACTTAGAATAAAAATTAAATTAAAATCAAATGATGTTAATCATATAATATTTACTACAGTTATTAATAAAACTTTAAATATAACTAATGTATAGTAAACAGTAACGTTTGATACGATTTAAATTCAAAAGCAATGAATTCCGAGAACTAAATATATAAAATAAAAATTACATCTGAAAAAAAGAAAATAATTTACTTACATCTTGACATGATTAAAATGCTAAGTAGAACTTAATAAATTGCCTGAAAGAAAAATTAATATTAACTGATAAAGGTATTTTTAATTACTTACCCTTAAGGGGAATTCAAAATTATTATATATTTATCGAGCATGTAATGAAAGTAAACACAATTGATAAGATTAAAAGAAAATATTATATATATATATATATATATATATATACATATATATGTAATGATAAAAAAAATTCGCCTTGATTCTAAAGTAATTATTTCCCAAATTGTTTTAATATTTAATAAGCAATTTTTCCCCAAAACCAAATCTATTAATTTTATTCTTTTATTTATTTACGTTTAAAAAAATCATTCGATTACACAGAGTCCGTTGTGAGCGATGCTAGATGCCAGATTGCATCATTTAGTTTTTTGCGTAAGTTATAGAACTCTTTCTTTTTTTTCGCAGGGTAAAATTTTCATATTGGATAAAATCCCTTTTTCTGATAAATCAATTGTCAACTGACAATGTTACCTTAATGTTACGTTATTCTAGCGCATTTTCAGATATAACGTAGTTACATTGGCCTCGAAGTAGATTTTTTTACATATTTCTACTGCTAACAAGTCCTCTGTCATCTTATGTAGGAAGTTTTTACCTGGTGAATTTCTATGGTGGGAATAACATCTCTTTATTTATGATGGCTCCGTCTTACTTCGATACGAAATATAAACTAGCGTTATTGATTTGTTTTACTGTGATGTGAAACAGATACAAATGTGCTTAAAAATGTACGAACTTTCTGTCTAATTTAAGTGGGAAATACTCAAAATTAATTTATTTGTTTACCTTGCACCATACGACAGCAAAATCTATGATGGAGCGGTCTTGCTAAATATTTTGGTTTGGAGGAGAATATTATATAATGTCTGCTTTATTCGAAATCTTTACGTTCTGATCTTACTTATATATTGTTTGGGGTGCGTCAGCAGTCCTTTTTAATCCATATGTAAGTTATTTTTCAATTTTTTCTTGAAAGTTCGATTAATGTTTGAAATTGTGTATTAAATAAATATTCTCAATAAGATATTTTTTCCAATCTTTATGACACTTGTATCTTTTTTCATTGCATACTCTAAAAAATGTGATTCTTTTAAAATACCCATAAAAGCAATACAAAAAAAGGAAGTCACTCCATAAAATATACGCTCTCATTCGTATTAAAAATTGACTATTCACTCTCACCAGAGTTGAAAAACGAATTAGCAATATTCACTCCTCCGAATGCGTGATTTTTCACCCCTATTTAGGATGTATATTCATTTCTCAGGAATGAATATAATCTCCTTCAGAGAGTCAACAATACCACTTTGAATAATCACTTTAAAGAGGCTAGGCGAATTTTGCCTCTGCGATAGAATGATTATTCATTACGAAATAATGAATATTTAAACAAGGTTAGTAGTAATTTAAAGTTTTTAATGTATTATGTTTGCCTAGAACAAAGAAAAACAACATACTTTTTGGGTTGAAAAAAAAATAAATCGTAATATGTTTTTGAAAATGCTTCTGAAAATTAATGGCAGTAAAAAAAAAAAAAAAAAAAAAAAAAAAACTCTTTTAAAAATGCTTCTCAAAATTTTCGAAAAATATATTTTTTCGGAAAATTTTAAAGACAAAGAACATTTTTGTGAAATATGCGCAACTCTGAAATTTTGTATTATTAGGTTTTATTTGATGTATAATTTTGTTTTATTTGATGTTATATTACATTTTCCTAGCAGAAGTTACATCTGTCATTTTTTAGTCTACTATCAAAATAGTAGTCAAATACTATCACAATCAATTATATGCTGAATAAGAAAAAAAAATTCTTTTTTTCCTTTTTAGCCGCGTATTAAATTATACCACGCCTAACACCTAGATTAAGGGTAATTATAAAACAGACAAAACAAAAATGTAAAATCTGTATAAACTATGATCACTGAGTTAAAAATTAAATAATGAAAAGTAAAACATTAAATATGATACATTAAAAATAAAACTGATTTATTGAATTGAATATGCTTTTATCAAACAATGGCATTCTCAGTGTGTAATAAAGCAGATATTCTTTTATTCAATCAATGCAATAAATAAATAAATAAATAATGAAATAACAAAATAAAATAAATTCCAATTTAAGAGAGGAGGGCAAATTTTTAATTAACATCCGTATATTAACTGCTTTCATTCCTGATGATCTCTGATACAGTCAGTGCTCACAAAACAGTTTTAAAATGAAGATAAGATTTCTTTGTACGGAGATAGTAACATAGCACTTAGAGCTTCAAGTTTAAAACCAGATTCAACTTCATATGACAAAACTAAATTCATCAGATAAAAACTGCAATATTAAACAACAGATAATAATTTTTGTAGTAATATTTTTGTCTTTTAGCTTTAATTTTGTGTTTGATAAACAGATAACGAAAATGCATTTAAAATCTTGTTCTGCAATAAGTAAGAAATGGATTTATCATCAGGGTTTTTATGTTGTCAGATTTAGAGTTTACCTAACACATTTTGAGTTATTTTCCATTTACCTTATTTGATTTCTTTTTCACGCATGAAAGGATTCTATCAGTAGAATGATAAAATAAAAAATGAACAATGAGAATGGCATTTATCTGAATGTTTAATACATTTAGAAGAGACTCAGATATTCAGATTTCAAATACATTTTATTAGATATATACATTCATTAGTTTTCATTGAAGCGCAACATTGAAACTAATTATCAAATGTACAATACAGACAAGATAAGACGTGCTTAAATATTTATCAGGCAATTGTTAATTTAATTATGTTGCTGGCATATCTTAAATGTCTTTGTAGAGGTATATCTATAAATGAGAAAAAATCACTTTCATTAAAAGAAATGCACATAAATTTCGAAAACGAAATAAATGTAATTACTTCCATTTCTTAGAATTTTTTATATTTAAGTACTTTTATCATTAATAATATTCTCTAATTAAACACCTATACTTTAACTATATCTCAAACAGTAATTTATTGAAGGTCTTGCAACAGAAATATTCAAATGTATTTGTGTTTATTGGGATTTTAAAGAATCTGACAAAATGTTTTTACAATTCCATTTTATTTATTTCTATAAAAGTAGAATTAAAGAATATTTACGAATATATTTAAAGAATATAGAATAGTAATAATTTTATATTTTATTTTTGAATGATTTTACTTATTTACCCAATATATGTATAAAGTTCAATCGTATGTAAAAAGTAAAGTTGGGCCATTTTATAACCCCAGCGCAAGATTCTGTTGATTTTTTTAATTAAAAATAATGTAGTGCTTGCTCTCAATGCTTTTGTAGCTTAGTTTTACACAATGAATTCTGAAATTATCGTATTCTCCATTTCAAAAAAAAGTAAATAAAATACATTTTGATTTGAAGTCAGTAAATGACCCCACGTGGTCTTTTATGTTATAAAATTGCACTGAAAGAACTCATCAGCCGCTTTGCTTCTAAGCATACTTCAGCCACAATATAAAGCGATTAGCTTTCGGATTAAAAATTTTCAGTGATTGGTCATGAAATATATTACAATCCGGGTAGGCAACAAAATTGTGCATTTTTTTAAAGAAATGTTCAACAATAATGTTAAGGTTTCTTTTAAATAATGACGAAAATAATAATAAATATTATTATTTTTTAATAAGACTCGACAATTTCGTTTAGAAATAGTGGAACACAACATGTGATCTCTTAGACTTCTATCGTTATAACCAAACCGAAATCGCAAATTCAGTTAAGCTACCTAGTGTGTCAATATGTAGTAATAATTTCCATTTTCAGCTACATTGAACACTTTATATTCATTTAAACTATTTAAAAATTTTTCAAATATCATACGAAGAAAGTTAGAAAGTGTTTCAGGAACGAAGTGCATTTTATGTAAATAATTTGACTCATGTTCACATTTGAATTTTTTTTTTATTTTAATGTTTATAAATAAGGTTTCATTAGTTATTTTATTGCTACTTAGATATATCTTATAAATGTCTTTAAAGAAGTAACGATTTTACATAATCTACAGAGTCTACGAAGTTTATCTAAAAAATAAAGAAATTCTGTAAAATACACTCGTACCGAATGAGCTAAAGTGAAAAGAAACAAATTTATTTATGTATATAACCTTTAATTTTGATATGTAATTTTTTTATTATTTTGTTCGAAACTAACTTGAAAATGTGATTTTTGAAAAATGAGCATGAACGTTTAAAAAAAAATAAATTGATGTTTTAAATTGTTAAAATATTCAAGAAAATTTATAATTTGAAATACGCCGGTGATTAAAGTGTATATAGTTCATATACAGGGTGAGTCATAAATATCGAAACAATAGGCTATCTCCTTAAATATTGCCTCTAGACCCATACTTCCAATTGCAAAAACTCATAAAAAAGGTGAAATTTCTGATAATACAAGTTGCAACTCCATGGGGGGTCTAGTTGAAAAAATACGAAAATTAAATTTTTATACGGCCCCCGTAGAGCAAAATTCCCAATTAGGAAATTATTCCTTAACCATTCCTAAATTGAACAAAAAAAATTTTATCTCCCTATCTGAAAACCTGACAGAGATATCAAAATCTAAAATTCTCAAAAATTCATGACTTATACCACTTTACCATGCCTGTAAACGAAGTGTTTCTCATCAATTTTCAGAGCAAATAAGGGATCGTCCACAAATTGTAACATTATTATATGACAGTTTAAGACTGTGCCTCTTATTTGGCCACAATAAAACAGCATATTGATTTAAAATTGAAACGTGTTTCTAAAACATGTTGATCGTTAGCACTGGACGTCTGAATAAATCGTAATATTTAGGTCCGGTCCTAAACCGACCCATAGGTTAAGAAGTTCAGCCCGGTTTTGAAATAATGTTAAAATCATAATCCGGACCAGCCTGGAAAAAGCTTAAATCGTAGCCGGCTCAGCCGTGAATTTCTACATAGTTTTTTACATATAGTTAAAAATTGTTTTGCGTGAAAGAGTTCTGACCAAAAATACTTAAGATAGAATTTCGTTTTTTATATTTATACTTTTTAATATTAAAGAGGCGCCGAAGGCTGTGATATATTTATTTTATTAATGAATCTATGTTTATATGTAAATGTTTCACTTATATTTTATTATCGCTAACCCATATCCCGTGCGTTGAAGACTTTGAAAAATGTTATACAGTAAAACCTTTTAAGACGGAATCACATAGGAAAGAAAATACAAACAGACAAATGCTTTTCCTATGCAGGTTAAATGGAGTTTATTTTTTTCTCATGTATTATTGCATTTATTTTGCATGGATCAACACATTTTCTGTTTAAGACAGGACTCCGTCATGGGCAATTTTTTTTCTCTGTTTTTATTTTGTTTAATTTTTTAGTACTTAAATATACTATTCTTAAAAAAATAAATTTTAAAGTTTTTTTTTATTGTTTTGTAAAATAAAAGTGGTTTTAAAATTTATGTGGTTTTCGTAAAAATATTGATTAAACCAAATTTTACTTATTTTATGTACGTATTAGGTCTGTGATTTTAATACGGATTGTTCGAAACCGGGATTAAAAATTTCGTCCAGTGCAAGTGTGGGAAAAAGGAAGCAGTCGCCTCCGGTATGAAAAATATATTAGACCCGGATAGGCGAGTCTGCAGAAAAATTAACGTCTCGGTCCTGATCTGACCTGAGCCCAGAATACAGATTTTTTAACAGCCTCTACAGGACGATAAAAAGCTTGAAGTTGTGAGAGCTAAATTCTCAAAAAAGACTTAATCTGCATCTTAGAAAAGCATTCTAATAACTGATGGGCAGTAAAACAGTACATTTCGTTTTTCTGTATAATGAATTATTTCCCGACTATTTCTTTCTTTAAATTATTAAAAGTTAAGATTTGTTAAAAAAAAAGTACAAACTTGAAACATGTCATTTTTAATTATTTTACCTTACTTTTGTTTAAAAAAAATGAAAAATTATTTACTTTTAAAAATATGTTTTTTTTAAAGTTATTATTTTTTAAATAAATATTTTTAATAGTTCTAAAATAAATATTGAAAAACAAAAATCTCGAAACAAAACTAAAATCAGATTTTCATTTTTAGTTAAATAGAAAGAAATTCAAATCCGATAAATAATGTTTGGAGTTGTAACAATTTTTAATTATCACATTGAAACCAGTACTAACCATATGAAATTTTTATAAATTTTATGATAAATTTTAGCACGTGATTTTCTTAGCAAATTATATTGCTAACATACACACAAAAAAAAAAAAAAATCAAAATTCTAACTGAAAAGATAGATTGTTTCCTACAACTGTTAAAGTAACATTGTCTTTTGAATTGCGCGCATTTCAATTTGTTTCTAATCCCTTAAAACATGAACAATTATTGATACGGTTATAACTCCGCGAATTTTTAAGATATGAAGATGCAACTTTTTGTGTATTATTCAGGACTGGATAAGGAAAGTTTCCCTAATTGGAATAGATAAAGAATAACTTCCTAATTGGAAATTTTGCCTACGGGGGCCGTATAAAAAGTTAATTTTCGCACTTTTTCCAATAGACCCCCCATGGAGTTGAAACTTATCAAAAATTTGACCTTTTTTATGAATTTTTGTAATTGGAAGTATGGGTCTAGGGGCAATATTTAAGGAGATAGCCTATTGTTTCGATATTTATGACTCACCCTGTATATGTATATATACGAACAGATGCATAAAAAGAGAGTTAATAATTAAATATTTTAAAGTAGATACATGTGCTACAATTAGGTCACAACATTTAAAGAATTTTAAATTATTCAAGGAAATTTTCATGATGAATTGGCATCTGGGAAAAAAAGTGATAAAATATGACATGACTGTAGTGTTACGCATCTTGACCATCTACCTAAAAGAATAGATATTACTTCACATGACATATTATACTAACATATATTAGATTCTAGTTAATTTAAAATTAGTAAGTAAGTCAGTTTTTTTCTAAATAACAGTACAAACGATAGACATTTATGTAACTGAAATCTATTATAATATATCACAAAAATTTATTATTCCTTACAGTATGTTTAAGTACTATCTACATAAATTATTATTAGAAAAGAAAAAATATTAATATCACTACCGAAATGAATATATATTTATACACTTCTGTGATTTTAAATTTTTAAATGTACACAAACTTTTTTGCTGTTGCCATAGTTGCAACCTTGCCTTTATAGTACGCAATATCTATTCTAGTATTTACATGCTGAAGCATGATGTAAATATGTAATGCACGTAATTTCAAATTCAAAATTTAATATTCAATGTTCATTATTATTCGCATTAAGTTTGCGTAACTTTTGTCTTCAATTCATTAAGTAATCACTACTAAAGCTGCATTTAAAATGAGTTTAATTTCTTGATAATATTTGAATAAGCGACATATTCGCTAATTTTCAGATGAATTCAGATCATAAAATTCATGTCGTTTTGATAATGAGTAATAAGTTGCAAAATGATTCGTATTTACTATTAAATGTATAAATTGGAGAATAGGAAAATTTATTACGACATTAAAAATTATTTAAATGTATATCATCTTCAAACCCAGCATCCTTAAATATGTATGCTTTGTTTCATCCTTTTAATCACATTAAATATTTCCTTGGAAGCAAAACATGATACTCCAATAGAATATCCATATAAAATATTATTTTTCATGTTTTTAGAATATAGCAAATTCATAACATTTGTTTGGCGAAGTGCGTAAGTCAACATGGTATTCTGCAAGGTTCTACATACTAGTAAGTTTCAATTTTGCTTTTTTCATTCTATTTTATCGTACATTTTACAGCGAATATATTAATTTTAAAATTTTTGTAGTACCCTATCTATTTTTTGAGTCTAATATTGAAGCATTTATTTTTAAAAACTCAATTAAAATTCATCCATTAAAATGAATTTGGGTCTTTGAGTAAAATTATATTTAGTTCTAGCATTAGTTTTGATTTTAATCATATGCTAGATTTCCATGTATTTAATGTTTATTAAATATTTTTGTTATTACTTTTTCTTTTACTTTTTAGGAAATCAGACAGCAAATATTACATGTTTTTGTATCTTATTTTAACTAAAAGATTAACAACATTAAAAGCATTAGAAATAACAGCAAATGAAGATGATTCTGATCTTCATTTTAATAATTCTAGTGATGAATATTTTAATAGTAGAAAAAAAAATTAAAATCTTTTTCAAGCTGAAAATAAGAGTACTAAACAATCAGTCAATAATTATACTAATCGTTCAGATATCTAAATTTATAGAAATAAAATAGCGATATTTCAAAACCCTATTTTGATTTGGAGGAATTTTTTTAAGTAAGTACAAGTTACAAATTATGTTCATGTAAGGATTTTTAATATATAAACTAATAATTATTCCAGTTAACTTTTTCATGTGTTAGAAATTCGTAAATGTAAACAAAGAAATTAAATTAATACCATTAATACTATTTTACTTTCACAACTATTAGGAAATTTAATTTTCAATGCATTATTTCAAGTTCGCTCTCTCATTCTAGATCCTCCTGATATTTAACAACAACTGGAACATCAATAACAACAACAGCTGTAATAATAATAATAATAATAATAATAATAATAATAATAATAATAATAATAATAAAACCTAACAACACTTCATTGATCTTTATTTTCATTAAATTTATATTTTACAAATTAGTCATCCTTTATTCAAGCTGATTTTATTTTAAGGGATTTATAAAGTCGCCAAATTCCACGATATCATGAAGTGTATGCCCTTTTAAAACAACGTGATAGATAAAACAAACCATTGAGCTTGTTCGAAATCGTAATTCATGTGCACATGCACGCTCACATCAAAATCTATTAATATCTACGAGCGCTGTCGCGGACAAATTGATTTTTTTTTAAATGTCACCCACATTAGAAATTCAAACTTCTATATCTCAGGCGTTTTTTAAGCTAAAGACAAAACAAAAAATACTCCTGAATTCATGAATTAAGATCAAACACATCAGAAAGAACCTTTTTTCAATTTCAATTGTTTTTTTTTTTTGTTTTTTTTTGTTTTTTTTTTTTTTTTTGTACACCATTATAGATTTTAAAGATTTTTGACAAACTTAAATGGCCGCCATTTTGAAACAAGATGGCGAATGAAGTTGGCGAGTGAACTCGGTCAAGACATTGGTAGGTACTATGCACACACGAAGTTTTATCCAAATCCGTTTATAAATATGCGTATTCTCGCGTTACAAATTTCAGACCGTTTCAAAATGTCGACCACACTGGAAATTGACGGTGCTATAACTCAGCCATTTTTCTAGATATAAATGAAACAAAAAATGCTCAGGAATCTTTTTATCAAGATCAACCACGCAAAAGAATTTTTTTTTCAATTTCTTACATTTTTGTACATAATTTTAAAATTTAAATTAAAAAAAAAAGTGTATTCCACCATTTAGAAACAAGCTGGCGGATGGAACTGGCCAACGAACACGGGCTAGGCATTGAAAAATACAATGTACATACCAAGTTGTATCCATATCGGTTCATAAATACGCGTGTTATCACGTGACGAAAATCAGATAATTTCAAAATGTGAGCAACACTAGAAATTAAAAGTGCAATAATTTAGCTATTTTTTAAGATACAAACGAAACTAAAAATGCTGTGGAATCTTTGTATCAAGGTCAAATGCATAAAAGAATTTTTTTTTTAAATTTCTCAATTTTTTGTATTAAATTTTAAATTTTAATTTTTTTACAAAAATTTAAATGGCCGTCATTTTGTAACATGACGGCGCGGCGGATGGACCTGACTAACGAACTCGGGCTAGACCTCAGTATATACTATGTTCACACCAAGTTAAATCCAAAGCGGTTCATAAATACGCGTGTTATCATGTGACATAGATCAGGTAGTAACATACTATCAGCGACTCTAGAAATTCAAAATGCTATAACTCAGTCATTTTTTAAGATATAGATAAAATAAAAAGTGTTCTTTAATCTTTATTTTATGTTATAACCCCTAAAAGAAAAATGTTTTCCAACTTTGAAATTTTTTGCATTTAATTTTATGTTTTAAATTAAAAAAATTTAATTGCCGCCATTTTGAAACAAGATGGCGGATGATGCTGTCCAACGAAGTCGGTTGAGACATTTGTATGTACTATGTACATACTAAGTTGCATTCAAATCGGTTCATAAATACGACAGTTACAGCATGACAAAAATCAGATATATGTATATATATATATACACTGGTGAGCAAAATTTAAGGAGAGTACCAAAATATCAATTTTCAAGGGATTTTCTAGCGATAATTTTCACGCAAATATTCAAAAGGAAGTAATATAATTCGAATAATTACTATCCCTGCACAACTGCTAATCCATATAACAATTCATTCACGTCACACGTGGTCACAAGAGTCACAGTTACTACGGCGAAACAAAGAATAGGTAGCTTTTTACTTTTTGTAATGGAAGCTACCTAATAAGAAATTACATACGTCTTTTATGAGTCTCAAATGACTACTATATGTGACTCCACTGACAGGTCATTGTGACTGCTGCTTTGTGGCGAGTAAACAGGTGACTTTACAATGTCGTTTCATTCAGACTGTCATGTGACTTTCCATCTGGAAACTGTTAAACTGTTAAACCGACTGTTAACCCGATAGTATTATAAACAAATAGTACTGACTCTAATGGGATTCTGATTTCAACATAAAAAAATCATACTACTAAATGATGAAGAAATGCCAAAAATGTATGCGAAGACGGACGTTTTTGAGAAGGGGATCACTTTCTAGCAGTTGGATATTCTATCATAGTAGGGAGAGCTGGAGCACATTGACACAGTTTTTTTCGGAGAATTCTTTTGGTGTCCCGAAAGTAGAAATTTCAAGTTATTTTTCCATGTGATGTCAGCAAAAAAAGTGTAGTGTGTTATGAAAATGTACGATCGTTGTTTTATGTAATATTTTTCATGTAATTAAAAAAATAAAATAAATAAAGTCATTTGCATCAATGTGGCCCATCCTTGGGGCTGATTAAAAAATTACCAGATTTTTTTGTTTATAAATTGATTTATAAACAGTATAATTATATTAAAAATTCTATTTATAACATAATTATCCGTTGCTGTTCTGCAGTTTGTTTCTCTTACTTAACATTTTTCATCTCGAAAATACTTTTTTCTATGAAAAATCGATATAAATTCGAGATATGTCAGGCTGCCGTATTTTTCTTTTGTTAGCTCGACTAGATGTTGACTCTAAATGTTGAAGAAATTCGTACGTCTTCTGTTTGGAAAAATACAATAAAATATTCTAATATAAAAAATTAGAGTTCTTTCACTTCAATCAAAACTCATATTAGAAATTTTTGGAGTAAAAATGGTTGGATTAAGGAGTGTATGGTAACAAAATAATAAAAAAAGGTAATGCAAAAATGAACTAGAAAAGGATTTATGATGTATCAATGTGCTCCGACATAGACTGTATCTATCAGGGTGGCGAGTGGTTAGATGAAAACACAGTCAAAATAGATGATAAATACCAGAATTTTGCTAAGGATAAGCATTTTGCTAATTTTAAAATTCAGTTTATATAATCTCTTTATATTATTTGAACTATTTTCTGTAACAAAATACTGGTAGTTTTCTCTTTTCTTGACTGTGTTTTTCCCGGTTTTCCCTGACCACTTGCCGCCCTCTCTATGTACCCCATACAGTCATTTTGAATAAAATGAGTCTAAAATCCAACACTTTATATTTTTCCTAACAATAAAGAATGAGAAGCTGATAAAGAGTAGCTTTACTTGCCAGGGATAGTATTCTTTTCGGTTGAAAATGCCGGAACAATTGTATAATACCATTTCAATTGTACAACTCATATTTACTTTTGACCTACAAAAACAATAAATCACTTGTCCCATTTCATCAAACTACCGAATCATGCCAAGACGTTCTGTATGCAGTGATGTATCTAGCTTCACCTTTTGGAGCTGTTGTAAAACTTCCTATAATGACCCAGTGAGCAGTAGATGGGATGTATCAATGATCTCCTTTGTATCAATGTGCCCCAGTTCCCCCTAGGTTTTACTGTAATAATGTAACATACGTATTTAAAAAAAACTGAGAAAACGAATTCTTTAGTGATCGAGATGAATACAGTTTTAGAGACGTTTCCAACTGATCAAATATCGTTACATGCAATTCATTTTATAAGTAAGATGCATCCTTTACTTTTATGTCACAGTTCCGGTTAAACAACTTTCCTTATCCACAGTTTTAGTGAACCACATACATTAACAGGAAATTCCTAGAAACAGTAAAAAAAAAATAATATATTTTTTATTGTGTGTGTGTATGTATATTGGCAGGTAGATTTGTACAGTTATTCTTTTGGCAGGATCTTAAATTTTTAATGCTTTAGACAAGCTGTGTTTGCACATTTTTTACAGTTTTAAGTTCCACTCGATTAAAACTAACGAACAGTATGGTACCAAATACATTTTAAATCAGTTTGTGCAACATAAAATTTAAAATTTTTAGCGTGGAGTGCATTGATTCCACGAGACGTGTATTAAAACATCTGTTGCGCGTACATGGGAGAATACAGAATTATACACTGTAAAAAAACAACAATTTTACAGAAAATGTGCTGGCAACCGGGACGCCAATGAAAATTATTGTTTTGAACTGAAAAATTGCGGTATATTCGAGGATAAAAAACAGAAAGTTTTCATGAATTTACAGGAATTTTTCCATTTAAAAGCTGCACTGATGTCACAATAAAAAGTACAACTTCCATAAAATCGTCTGTTTTTTTTTTTTAACTACAGTGTATCGAACACATATAGCTACAGATGCCAACATCTCTTAATTATTCCGAAGCTTGATCCAGAATATGCATGTTCGAGCCGTAAAGTATGTGTAAGGAAATATGTTTTATTTCTATGATGTACATTTTCGATATCATTTTGAAATATTCATTTATTTGGGTAAAAATTTTCACATTTTCACTTATCCGGTTGAAAACATGCTCATCTTGGATAATACTCCGAAATAATTAAGTGGTGTTGACATCTATGATCATAGCACAAAAATATTGTGCCCTTCTTCAATAATTTTTTTTTCTAAATATGCAAACTAACGATAGTATGGTATCGAATGTATCTGTTGCGAGGATGTGGAAGGCTACATCATTATACACTGTAAACAATTTGTCGATTTTACGGAAACTGTCCTAGTAATCTTCACGTCAATAATATTTACTGTTTTTTAACTGGAAAATCCCGTATATTCCATGAAAAATGAAAGTTTTCTATAATTTATGGTAAATTTTCCGTTTAAATAACAATGAACAGTACTGACGTCCAGCTTACAAGTACTACAATCTCCGTAAAATCGTCTTTTTTTCTCTTAACAGTGTATATATAGCACATATAGCGAATATATCTTATGCCCTTCTATAAAACATTATTTTTTTCTGAATATACAAAACAATGATGATTTTTTAATAAACGTATTAATTAATAGTTATGCTGCTTTTATAGTAACGCATATAAATGGATTTTTCAGGGTGAATCTTAGTAATAAAAATTTTGGAGAGAGGAAAGAAGATGGTAATTTTATGGCACCTGACTCTCACAATAATAGGAGAAGTACAGCTTTAAAGTACAATCTTCGTAAAATCGTCTTTTTTCCCTTAACAGTGTATATATAGCACATATATCGAATATATCTTATGACCTTCTATAAAACATTATTTTTTTCTGAATATACAAAACAATGATGATTTTTTAATAAAAGTATTAATTAATAATTATGCTGATTTTATAGTAACGCATATAAATGGATTTTTCAAGGTGAATCTTAATAATAAGAGTTTTGGAGAGAGGAAGAAAGATGGCAATCTTATGGCACCTGACTCTCACAATAATTGGCGGAGCCAAATATTCTGAAAGACAATGCCTCTTTGGACTATTTTACAAAATGTTACTTACAATATACTTATAGGTGTGAATATAAGTATATTTGAATTTATGGAAATTTAAAATAGTTTTTTTTTAACCTAAGTAATCGAGAGTCTCATTTGAAACTTAACATAAAAAAGAGTCCCTAACTGTTATTTCAAAGAAGTCATTTTCTACCTTTTTTTCTAGATTATTCTGGATTATTCAAAAATTTGGTGAGAAAGAAATACGAGACAATAAATTAAATGTGGTTTTGACAGACATGGGATTTGAAGGTAAATTTTGAGCACGATGCTTTTTGAATAACCTGAACAAGAAAAATAGATCTAAATCTCAGCAATAGATGGCGCTTATTTATTTCTCGGCAAACCACGTGTTTTTCAGAACCATACTTTTTTTTCCTTCTTAAATCACACTTTCTTTTCACACCAAACTCTTGAAATATCGGGTACAGGTTTAGGATATCAGACCTGTGATTCGAAAATAATTTTCTCATCTTTCCATATGCCTCCGAGTTTTGGTAACTTGTAAAGGACGGCGACTGACGGTCAAAACATTTCTAGTCTTAGTCTCAGAAAAAAGCAATGAGAAATGTTTTTACAGTCATTGCTATTACATTTCACATCTTTTCATAGGAAATTTTATAATCATACGACGATAAAGTTTCTATGCCGTAATTTTAAATTTCATTTATATTAATAAAGTTTAAGTATAGTATTTTGTTTATTTTAAAATTTCTTTTACGTGGATTGTTGAAGATCCCTTCAACGATGAGCTATATACAACTGCTATTCCATCTCAAATGCAGGTTACAATAAGGATAAGATGTTATTTGATGTTGATTTGATTTGTTTTGATTCTGTTAAAAATTAACAGAATCAAACTGATTGGTAAAGTTATCATATGAAATGCATATTAGCAACTGAGCGAAAAATTGATAATTTTTCGCTCAATTGGAAATATGAAATTCGTATAATAAGGATAAATGCTTGAAAAATAAATATTTATCTTCCAAATTATTTAAATACCAATGAACACATATTTTAAAAATACAATAAATGTATATTAACTATAACCGTAATTGCATAACATGCTAGTGACGTTATATACAAATACTATTCGTGTTACTTATAAAATAATAAAAAATAGCAAAAGTTATTTCTACTTGATTATTATACTTTGAATGAATGGAATAAAATATTCATCATATTCATCTGCACTTGCACGTAATTTTATAAATGCATACGATAAAATATTCAGCTTGAAAGTAATTGTTTTTAAGTCTTTGATCTTATTCTTCTTTCGAAATGCAATTTTCAGCATTCAAATGTTAAAGTATTTTTTTTTTCATTATATATTTTTCCAATCGTCTTTTTATTTTGTCAAGTTAGTAAATCGGGATATTTTAAAGAAATTGCATTATGGTACATTAACAATAATTTTTTTTTTTTAACTATATGATATTACATAATATACATAACGTTTTAAAACTTTTCATAGCTTTTAAAACTGAGTAACACAAAAACACAATATACCCAACATTTCTCTCTTTAATACAAGAATTTTATTTTAATATATTAGTATTTTTTATAAAATGAATCAACCTTCAAGATAAATAATTAATAAAACTAATTATTATTTCTGAAACTGTAAGCTGTGGATTTTTAAATTTGTTTTAAGTGTTTAAAGGGGTATATTTTTATTTATATTCCAGTACTTCAATAGATTTAATAGACACAAACTAAATTGTTAATAGTTGATAAAATTTTGAAAGTATAAAAAGATCAAGTCAATTTTCTTTTATTTTCTTTTTTCTTTTTTACAATAAAAAAATTACATTAACAAAATTAACACTAGCTGTCCAAATAGATTAATTAGAGTTTAACGAATAATTTATTGTCTGAAACATAACGTTTGTTGTCGTTTTGCGTCCTATTCAATTGATAACAAAATGACAATAGATTAAGGAAGAAGCTTTGATAATGTTTAGAAAATAATATTAGGGTTAAGAAATATACAGTTGGCAAAAAAAGCATTTGTACACTCTAAAATGTTTAATTTTTAACTAAATAAAAACAGATATTTTGGCAAAAATAGTTTTAATACAGTCTGTTTACCGCGCGTTTTAAATTACACAACAGAAAATTTCGATAATGATGTAAAATAATTTTCTAATAAGAAAAGTTTAAAAATTTCTTGCAAAAAAGTATTTGTACATTTCTCCATCCTGATATGTACTGTGTTTTATAGAGTTTATGGTTCAAAGGACTACTTATACAGATGCTGTTAATAATTTTTAACTTCATATTATATTTGTCTGACATTTAATTTAATTTGCACTTGAAGTAATTGAGAATAGAACCTAAAACTAGAGAGGTACCTCTAGATATATGAAATCCTATAATTGAGCATAATAAAAATTTAAATTCGCAAGAAGAATTTGTAAAATCTATTAAATTACCATCTACAACTATTGGATGCATAGTGAGAAACTATGAATAAATTAGATGCAACGAAATTCAATGAAAACTTGGATTTCTCAGCAAGCTAACAAAGAGGGAAAAAGGGAGTGTTGTTAAAAAAGCTTTAAAAAATCCTATGTGTTCGGTTCAAAAATTTGCTAGAGACCTTGCAACATCTTCTCACATCAGAGTAATACCTCAAACAATAAGAAATATTCTTCTCAATGCAGACTTAAAAGGAAGAACCTCAAGGAAAAATCCATTCATCACAAAACAAATAGGCGAAAACGCATAGTATTCGTTTTCGTATACAGAAGTAAATCATTGGATTTTTGGAAAACAGTGATTTTTTCTGATGAGGGAATTTTCTTACCACTAAGCATTAAAAAAATTGGCGTACAAATAAAACTGTTCTAGATCCAAAACGTATACTTCAAACTATCAAGCATGATGGGGGGAATGTTATGGTTTTGGGGTGTGTAGCTTATAATAGAGCAGGACATTTAAAATTTATTGACAATAGAAGGACAGGTTTAACATACATTGATGTGTCGCGGCATAATTTATTAAACCGTGCTAAGAAATTAGGCGTAGAGGAAGCTTTTCAATTTCTGCAGGATAACGACCAAAGCATACTGCTGTGATTACCGGCACATGGTTACTACAATAATCGAAGACGACTAGCAACTCCTCTAAAATCTCAAGTTTTGAATCCAATAGAAATTTTGTGGATGCTATTGGATGCAAAAATCCGAAAAAAATATGTATCAGTAAAAAACAGTTTTAAAGAAGCTCTTATTGTGTCATGGAATAACATTAACCAGACCGCTACAAAAAAGTTGGTGGAATCTATGTCACACCATCTAGAAGTAGTCATGATCGCTAAATGAATTCACACAAAATATAAATTTGCATCATTTTACTAAAATTTAATTAATTATACTACATTAATACAGTGTACAAATACTTTTTTGCATTATATTTTTGTATATTCTTTTATTATAATGTAAAAAATTGATCCGTTTAATTTTATTTTTGCTTCTATAATATTATAATGCATTAAATTAATGTATTACAGTATTTTTTGCTTAACTCTTTTGTTTAATTTCATTATAATTTTAAAAAATGAAGTGTACAAATACTTTTTTTGGCAACTGTAAAATAAAGAGAACGGTTGTTAGATAACAATAACACGTTTCGACTTTCTAATTCACGTAAAGTATACAAAATCCATACACCGCAGCACTATCTACACAAAATATAAGTTGCATGGTACATAACATTTTTAGTGCGGGTAAAACTATGATAAAAAAATAATACTTTCAATACTTAAACTATAAATATGCATGGTATAATAGAGACTATCATGAAGAATAATTTATTTCAGTTTAAAGGAATTAAGTATAACTGGAATCCAGTTAAGTATTGGAATAAAATGTTGCGACAAATTGTGTAATACTTAGTTTTTAACCACCTACGCGCATGTAAAAATATGTTGCTTCAAGTAAATATCGATATTTTTTTGAAATTCTTAATCGACTTTTTAAAAGAAAGTTTCTTTGTATTGTAATTAGTGGCAATTTCAAAGCAAAATAGATTATTTAATACGATGTATAAGCTACAAACACATAACTTCTTCATTGATTCGCATAAAGAAGGATATGAGTGTGCACAAATAAAATCATTTATAAAGTATAATATAAACATTTCGAACAGGTTTTGTAATCATCTTAAGGATAAATATGATATTGGAACGTTTAAAACACTAGAGACGGAAGTTTTCTGTCGAGTTTTAATCAGTCGTATGAAGTTTGTGTTCACATTTATTACGTTCATGCAATTCAAGAGACATCTTGTCATCATATTTATTATGCAGAGATGAAGAAGCAGCTCGCAAAGTAAATGTTATACTTTATCATTAATTTTATTTGCACAAGTACACATTAAAACTTTCTCAGTGTGAATGATAGAGCATTTTATGAGTTTTTAATGAATAAATCGTTTTTTATTGCATATTACGGGACAATTGTATTACATATGTTTTAAAAGTTTGACAAAATATGACAATATAAATATGAAAGTAATAAATTACAAATGTTTTTCATATGTTTGTGTGCAGGACAGCAATAACATAACACGATAAGCTTCGTTGTGTAATATAACATTAGATTTTATTATGTATAAACTTACTCTAGTTAAAATCAATTTTTTTTTATTTTACCTGTTTGAAGAAATTCAAATTCGTTCACTCATTTTTTATTTAAGAAAAAAATTTTTATCCTTTCAAGTTTTGAACATATTAACATAAAAAGAAAAAAATATTTACAGAAAAGGCAAGTAAAAAACTTTTTTATGCAAAAAAAGCATCTGTAAAATGATCAAAGAAAATTGTGTAACAGTAGCTTTTCAGTGAATGAATTGCTTTTGTATACAAAGAAGCCTACGAAGAATAGCATTTTTTTAATGCTGCATAGAGATACAGTGTTTTCCTGTTTTCTCGGAAAAAATCATTTTAACCATATTTTTTCTCAGTTAAATGTATTTTTTTGTTTCTTTTTATTTTTCTTTTTACCTTGTCTTTGTAGAAAATAACTTGGATTGATGAATATTTTATACATGTGTTTTTACATTCTGAATTCATTCATATTTGAAATTACGAGTTTTATATTATTTATAAAAGATGTGCAGGCTATTATGTAGGAAAAAAAACAAACATAATCATGATAGTGTATTTGCCGTCTTAGTATTTTTAGTTAGTTTTTATTAATTATTTTATGTCTTCAAAATCAGATTAATTTATTATTAATAATACTAATAAAACATTAAAGGAAGAAAAGTATAGTTGCAAACCTGAAAGGTATGTCAGCGTTAAAAACCATTTTATCGGAAATTACCCGACCGATTTCGATGAAATTTGGAATCCAGATTCACTAAATTGTTCTCAAAATTTAGAACAGAATGTTTTTTATGCGACTAAAACTTTTTACTTTAGAGGCAATTTTTCAGAAATTTTCCGCTTATCCTATTATTTTGTAAAACAAATTAAAATATTTCAAAACTGCCTGCCACATATGATCGTATATATATATATTCTAATATCAAAAATTTATTTATCGAAATATTATTTATTTATCATAGTTTAGGCGATAATGAATTTTTTGTCTGAAAAGCGAGATTTTTCATAAGAACCAAAAATCTTAGACAATTCTGACTTTTACGAAGTTTTTGCACAATTTTATCAACCACAAGAATAAAAGTATATATAAACACTTGGATATAATTAAATTTCATATAATGAATGAGGTAATGTTTTAACCCTTATCGGTTCTATGTCACTACTGTTGCTACTTTCGAACTGGCATCTAATACACGAATTTTATTCGGGCAACACTCGAAATCATCGGGGATAAGAAACATTTTATTCATACTTTTACTTTCACAATATGTGGATGTTACAAAATTTAATTGTAAAATATATTTAATGGTGCAAGTAGTGCAAGTGGTGCAAGTAGAATATAAAAATAGAACTGACCAATTGAGCGCCACTATATACAGGGTGTTTATAAAGTCCCGGACCCATTTTGATGTTTAATAACTCATAAAATAATGAATATATAAACAAACTTATGGCATTTATAGATGGAATAACTCATATATTTCCTTTTCAGATTTGAATATCTTTACTTTTGTAAATAATAATTTGTTTTTGCCTGCGCGTGTGGTAATTTCAGATAATTTCATTTTCCAGTCTAAATATCTGTACTTTTCTAATCATTTCTACGTCTGCTTATTAATTGCATTTTTCTTTCTTTTGTTTTTGGCAACTTTTGCAACGTTATGCTTACTTTTGATGTGTTTCTTCTATGTTACTTTTGTATGTGATGTTTTATTCGAACGGACACTAAAGAGAATGCATAGACCACAAGGGAAAGCACAGATTTTATGGTGGACATATTGGAAAACTTCGTATTTCCACAACTAGAAGAGCAACACAACTATTAATTATTTTCCTAGAAACAACTTGAATGTATTACTTAAATGTTAATATCGTATTGCGAAATCTTAAATTAATTCCACAAATCTATTTTTCTTTTTAGAATAAAACATTTATGAAACTTTAATTTTGTTTTATTTATTTAATAATCGTCTGCTCTGAAATTCATCCTCATTTTAGTGGGGCGTTTTACTCTTACTGATTACGCGGGTTATTAAACAGCCTTACGACTCGCTCCTCTCATCAACCAATGGAAGAGCGGGAAGTAAATAACCTTAGATTTAAAACAATCTTAGATGATTAAAAAAGCATACGACAGAGGGGAGGGGCAAGGTTATCCGAGAAATTTTGAGATAGTCTTTTTTTTTTTTTTTTTTTTTTTTTTTTTTTTTTTTTTGAGCGGGCAAAATCGACTGACCTTGCCACTGTTAAAGTTCTGACGGTGCTTCTCCGATTATTTTAGGACATTTTTGTGGAATTGCGGTTTTTTTTTTTTTACATAAACCACTTTGCACAGACCCCTTTTTATTCTTTTATTGTTTATGGTGATGCGGCCTCAGAAAGAATGTCTCGTCTGTCGTGGTGATTTTTTTTCTTCTGATGTAAATGTTTAGAGATCAAGAACAAATCTGTATTCATTATAGAGTGATGAAGATTGAGGGATGTGTGGAGTGACGGTGAAAGTGCAGGGTAATAAAATATGATATTCCTATTCTCTTGTATTTTTAATGAGTTGAAGAAACCACTCAACCACCAGCTTCACGTATATACAATTAAAATTCTTCGGCCACGAATAAATGAGAAGTAACATTTATGCAGATGTAATAAATAATGATATATCGATCAGCGACGCATCTCGTACCCTCTTAATGCTACAAGTTAAAGCCGGAGAAAGTGTGTGTTATTTTCAAAACGTCGTGATGCATGAGTGAAATATCGGAACCGTTTTCAATATGACACCTGCTATATGAAATTTACACCTCTTGAGTCACATCCACGAAGTTTTTATTTTTGTTTTATAATAAAATTCAGGTTGTCAGCTCTACTTAGAAGGGATATTGTAAGTCAAAACTTTATTTTATTTTATTTTGTTGTTTTATTTTATTTTGTTATCGGGGTGGAGTTAATGAAACATATAAAAAGTATAACGTTGTTATATTTATTATTTTCAATATAGTTGGATTTTTAGATTGTTCTATTATTACTTATTCCTTATTCCAGGGAAATTATAGTTCCATTCATTGTGTTACTTATAAAGAGTGTTAATGGTATAGAAAAAAAGGACAATTTATTTATTATTTTGTTATTTTATTTATTATTAATTTTCATATTTTATGCATAAAATTATTTATTTTATTTCACTATTTTTGATATTGCTTTCTCATTATCATCATTATTTTTAGGAACCGCAATTTTAACCTAAATTTGAATTTATATATTTAATTACGATTTACATTGAAAGCTAAATTTTAAATATTTTTACGTATGAGTTATCCTTTGTTTATGCTTTTAAGGTCTGGATTAGTAAAGAAAATTAAAATGTCTGAAAACAAACTCGATATTGTCCCTTTTGATTTTGAAGTGAGAATGGACATCCAGTAACGGCTTAAACATTTAGAAAGGGTAAAGATGATAAGTGGAAAATAAAAAATGTGTCAAAATTTTTGAAAGGAGAAGCTTTAAAGGTCTATATTAATGATTGTTTGGAATGTACCCCTTATGGTGAAATTGTTGAGATTTTAACAGAAAAGTTTATCCAAATTAGAGTTCCAAAATTTCCTGAATTTGCCTCATTAAAATTAAATGATTCAAATGAATTAGATTCTTATTTCAGAAAGAAAGTTGAGGTTGGAAGAAAACTTCAGCTTGGAGAAAACATAATTATTCAGGAACTAACTGATGGTCTTAAACCAGAATACCAAAATTGTTTAATGGTAAAACCTCCTTTTTATAATTGTGAATGGTTTCGCATTGCTAAACAATTAGCAGAGACTCCCAATATAATAATAATACTAGAAAATAGCCCCTCATAATAATACTAGAAATGTTCAAAAATTTAGACCGATTCAAACTCCCAACCCTACTCCTAGATATTGGACTCTATTCAGAACCACCTAACACCAAATTCTAATTATAGATTTATAAATCCTAGAATGCCAACGGCCTGTTTTCATTCAGAAACTATCTAATCGCACTCATGTTCCTGTTTTTGTGCAAACACAATAGATATTTCCAAACAAACTACAAAAAACTATGTTTTGAACAGCTTTATTTTTCGAGGAAAGGAGAAAAATTAGTCAACAAAAGGTAGGTAAAAAATCGCGTGAACACGTGATCAAAATAGCTTATAAATCGGTAGGTAATTTTACTATCGTAAAATGGAAAACTGAGTTCGATTCGAAATTGCTTACGCAGGCAGATCTTTCAATTTTATATATTTCTGTTAAAAACGATTTTGTGTACTGTATAAAAAGCATTTCAGAACAACCTTAACAGCGAACCCATATTTTATGTACGAACGACCAAAACCTTTCACATCCATTGCAGTCAGACAGAGGATCTCCTGTTCGAATTTCACTTTAAGAGAATTTTAAAATATATTCTGTCGTACAGACGTAATGTGCGTGGTAGCCAGCATTTTCGTTAAAAAAACTAGGAATAAACACTCTCAGAAATAAAACTCTCATTTTTGATGATTCAGAAATCCTTTGAGTCTTATTTCGTCGTTATTAATGACCATTTCGTATCAAAATCACGTGACTTTTAACGAAACATGAACTCTCAAATATTTGACGAAAATGCTTTCTTAATGATGGCCAGAATTGATGAATTTTAAGAAAATTGTCATGGTACCTTTTTATAGAAGGACCCGCCATTGTACCTCCTCAAATCTTGCAAATTTTCAAGTAGATATTTGCTTGTTTATGTTAGTCCTTTAATAATCAATTTTAAAAAAGCACTTTTTAGCGTTTTTCAGAAAATATTGAAATGTAGGTAGTTATTCTTTCTACATTAGTTTTTTTTTCTTTTTTTTCAAAGTTTTTAGGGACGTTTATTATTATTTTTCTGTATTTATTTGTATGTTGTATTCCGATATGATTTAATTCGAAAAAAATTTACTTCGTTCTATAAAACCGTTCAAAAGGTAAATTTGATGAATAAAATTTCAAAATTCTAAGACCTATTTTTTTTTTAAGAAGTAACTTCTTTTTTCAGTCAAATTAAAAGTATGCATAATTTTTTTCTCTCCCCTCTATAAACAGTAAATTGTTAAAATCTGATCCACCTACTTAAAGCAGTAAAATGTCTCCCAATAAGCACTTCATAATTCGGTATTTCTAAGCAAAAAGTTAACCTGTCCATATTTTAAGAATTCCTTGAGGAAATAAAATTTATCTAATAATCATTTAATCAAGCCATAATATAATTATTCATTAACCATAAAAATATACTTATAATAAATTTGTGTTATTAATTAAAACTTGCAAGAGTTGTAACAAAATCGATAAAATCACAATCACACTATAAAAATCTAAACACACCTCTATAATTTAGTATATGCCTTTCCAAAGTAACCAGTGGCATGACGCTAGAGGGTTGGGCTACAACACTGTACGTTGTAAGTTCGAACCTCATTATGACATGTCTTTGTTGCTTCTTTCGATGAACACAGGAGCTTCTAAAACATTCAATAGATGGCAGCTCTAGCGCATTTTGATGAAACTGGTATCGTCAAAATAGTGAGGAAAGTAATTTCATCAATTTGACGAAATATCAGCTCGGAGCATTTCCCAGGAAACGGTTTCTTCAAAAACGAAGAAAATCTCTTGAAATCTGAGTATTCATTTCTGAGTGTGGAATATGACTCGTAATTTAAGATGAATTATTTGTCTGAGAATTTTTGAACAACCACCACACTAAATTTTTCGTACAATCATTCGCTTCTCTTTTTGTTTTTTGAGTGATCAATTTGTTGTGATATTAGTTGTTAATATTCTTAACCCTAGATAATTGGCCATCTTACCCCAAAATTGCAGAATGATTCAAAAGTGCAAGCGTTTCAAAAACGAAATTTTCGATGCTTTTCATAACATCTGTAAAGTGAAATATATTTTTACATGACTAATAAAAGTACAAATTTTAACGAAAAATCAATGAATAACAAATAAAAAGAAAACAGCCAATTAAAAAAAAATAACTTAAAACTGCGCCATTTCACCCAATTTATCCTATATAAATAATCAGTTTAAAATATACACCATCCCCGATTAATCAATATTTATACACGGAATGTTTTGTGTGTTCTGTTAAACCAACTATAAATGCATTTATTTCAAATTAAACTTCATTAAGATAATAGAAATTGATGCCAACGAGAGTATATTTTTAGATGATTGAAAACGACCAGAGCAATAAACAAATGAATTTCATAAACACCTTCCAACTATGATGGAAAGTCTTTAAAATAATCTTTTAAAATATATACTTAAAACAATTACAATTTTGTTTCAATAAAAGTAAAAGGATGAATTACTTTTTAGATAACACGAGTTTGTATGTACTAATAAAAGTTAAAAGGCTGCCTAATTAATTTTGTCGCATTTACTTAAAAAATTCGTTTACCATGATATGCAAGGTAAAATGATATACAGAAGTTGTTGCGTGACAGCAGTTTTTTTTTCTTAAGTACGGGATGTAAAGCATTAATTATTCTTTTATCTACAGTGAAATATGAGCATATTTTTAAATCTCGTGCATTTTTCTAGGAAGGTTTTTTTTATTTTTGGTGAAGCACAAACTAACTCTAAAAAAGCGAAAAGTTCAAGGCATGAAAATAAATTTCAAAGTAAAAGAATATAATAACGTAGAAAATTCAATTAGGGGAATTTGTAATTAAAGATTTTATATAATTTTGAAAATAAAAATGCATTGTAAAGTTACCAGTACCAGTAAACTGTATTAAGGCTGCTGATCACTCATTTTTCGAATTTGCCTGCCTAATGTTAAGTCTATGGGCGTTTGATGCATTTTTATTTTCAAATTATCTTTTAAGGGAATTGATATGTTTAACTTCTTTTTTCAGTGTTCTCTTCTTAAAGGTTGTCAGCTCTCGAAATAGATCTAAAATCTATGCTTAGTATAATATTTTCTGTTTTAAAACTGACAAAGTTGGAGCAAAACTTTAACACTTCATATAAAATTAAGCGTAGCTTCTAAAGATATTTTGAACTCTAAAAAAAACAGACATGCTCAAAGAAGAGAATACAGAAATAAGAATTTAAAATATAAATTTCCTGAAGAGATATTTTGAACAAAATAATGCAATTTTCCATAGATTTAACATTAAGGGGGGAAATTTCGAAAATGAGTGACCAGCCGACTTAAGGAGACTTAGAGCCCGCACAGTTGGACAGACATACCAAATTCATGAACACTCTTAATTAACTAATCTTCACTACGTTAAATTGTGTTAAAATTAAGCATTTAAACTATGTAACCAAAATAATTACTGATGTGTTTCGAAATTTTGAAGTGTTGTTTTAGGTAATTGAAATTATAGTTTATTAATACAAGTAAAAATACTTTATAAATTATGTCGTCTCCCTTACTCAAAAAAATCATTGACAATGAATTACAAAGAAAAATAACATACAAAATCTCTTGCGTGAGTACCGTGTTTTAAAAGTACATCATATAAAACATTAATTGATATTTTATCAACAATGATATATGAGCTTGTTTTTGAAACTCATGCAATAAAGCGGAAGACATTAATTATTTTTAGTCAAACACAAAATATGTCATATAAAAAAGTTCAATGTTTAACACATTATTTTAAATAGAAAATACGAAATAACTTAGGATATTTGATTATAGGAATAACATTAAGATATTTCATTATTAAAGTAAAAACATTTGCTTTTATATATTTTCCGCTTTTTCTCTTTATTGCCGCATCATTAATATATTGTAAGATT
This sequence comes from Maratus speculifer, assembly GCA_964019185.1. NCBI lineage: Eukaryota > Metazoa > Arthropoda > Arachnida > Araneae > Salticidae > Maratus > Maratus speculifer. The sequence goes on along the minus strand of OZ025291.1, from coordinate 263,842,639 downwards.
AATTTATATGTACAGGGTGAGTCATAAATATCGAAACAATAGGCTATCTCCTCAAATATTGCCCCTAGACCCATACTTCCAATTGCAAAAATTCATAAAAAAGGTGAAATTTCTGATAAGATAAGTTGCAACTCCATGGGGGTCTACTTGAAAAAATACGAAAAATAAATTTTTATACGGCCTCCGTAGGGCAAAATTCCCAATTAGGAAGTTATTCCTTATCTATTCCTAAATTGAACAAAAAAAAATTTCTTCTCCGTATCTAAAAATCCCACAGAGATATTAAACCCCAAAATCCTCAAAAATTCCTGACTTACACCACCTTTCCCTGTCTCTAAACTGTGATATCTTGACTCAATTTCAACGCTTGTTAGGGAACATTCACAAATTGCAATTTAATAAAAATCGGTTTAAGATAGCGCTCTTTCTTTGGACATAAAATAGCAGCGTGTAGTTTTTACGCTAAATTGGTATACCAGACATCTGCCCGGGTCAAAATATCTAGGTCAGGTCCCAAACCGACCCATAGGGGGAAAAGTTCGGCGTGGCCTGAAAAAATGTCAACATCATAACCCGGACCGATCTGGAAAATAATTTAAATCATAGCCCGGTTCAGTCGCAAATTCCTACATAGTTTTTTAATTCGACGTGGGAAAAAAATATTTCATATGGAGGAGTTCTGACCAAAATTAATTTTATAGCTTTTCGTTTTTTATATTTTTACTGTTTATTATTAAAGAAGCGCCAAAGGCTGTAATAAATTTATTTTAAAATGAATCTCTATTTATATGTAAATGTTTCACTTATATTTTAATATCGTTAATCCATATCTCAAGCGTTGGAGACTCTGAAAAATGTTATAAACTAAAACTTTTTAAGACGGAATCACATAGGAAAGAAAAAATACGTTATAGAAAGATGCTCTCCCTAGAAGATGTAATTGGAGCTTATTTTCTTTTCAGGAACTATTGCATTGATTTTGCATGGATCAACATATTTTCCGTTTAAGACAGAATTCCGTCATAGGCAGATTTTTTTCAATGGTTTTATTGTATTTAATTTTTTTAGCCTTTGAATAATCTATTTAAAAAAATTGAATTTTAAAGTTTTTTTTTTTTTTTTTTTTTTTTTTTTTTTGTAAAATAAAGATTTTAAAATATATATGTTTTTCATAAAAAATTCGATTGAGCCGAATTTTATTTATTTTATGCACGTATTAAGTCAGTCAGACACAGTGATTTTAATACGGGTTTTGTCGAGTCCGGGTTTGAAAATTTCATCCAGAGTGCACCTAAGTTGAAGGAAGTAGTTCCCTCCTTTATGAAAAGCACGCTAGGCCCGTCCAGGCGGTTCTTCAGAAAAAAGTAACATCTCGGTCCTGGCCCTACCTCGGCCCAGAATACAGATTTTTTAACATCCTCTGGAGGACAATAAAAAGCCTGAAGTTGTCAGAGGTAAATAAAAAAAAAAAAAGACTTAATCTGCATCTTAGAAAAAGCATTTTTTTAAATAACTGACGGACATTTGAACAATACACTTCCTTTTTATGCATAACGAATTTTTTATCCTCAATTTCTTGTCTTTAAATTATTAAATGTTAAGAATTTTTAAAAGAAAAAAGAACTTGAAACACGTCATTTTTAATATATATATATTTTTTTTACATTTTGTTTCGGAAAATTTGAAAAAATGCTTATTTTGAAAAAAATGTTTGCTTTTGAAAATATGATTTTTTTTAAAGTTATATTATTTTTTCAATAAAAATTTTTAAAATTTTTAAAATTAATATAAAATAAACCTTGGAACAAAACGAAAATCAGATTTTCATCTTTAAATAAATGTAAAGAAATTGAAATCCAATAAATAATGTTACGAGTTATAACGATTTTTGATTGTCCCATTTAAACCAGTACTAACCACATGAAACTTTTATAAATTGTATGAGAAATTTTAAAAGTAATTTTTTTAGCAAATTATAAGGCTAACCATCACAAAGAAAAAAAATCAAAATTCTGACTCAAGAAATAGATTTTTTACGCGTTTTCTAGAACTGTTAAAGTAACATTTTTTTTTTAATTGTGCGCATTTGAATTTGTGTCTAATCCCTTAAAACCTGATAAATTTTTTAAACGGCTATAACTTTTCAAATTTTAAAGATATTAATATACAACTTTTTGTGTCTTATTCAGGACTGAACAAGGAAGGTTTTCCTAATTGGAATTTTTGTCTTACGGGGGCCGTATAAAAATTTAATTTTCGTAACTTTTCAACTAGACCCCCCCCCCATAGAGTCAGAATTTATCTTATGAAAAATTTCACATTTTTTTATGAATTTTTGCTATTGGAAGTATGGGTCTAAGGGCAATAGTTAAGGACATAGCCCATTATTTCGATATTTATGACTCACCCTGTATATATATATATATATTGTTGCAGCGTATGTGCGATTCTTTTGATCTTATGGTTAGACAACTTCAAACTCTTGGTCTTAGAGAAGTAGAAAATAATTTATTTACAGACCTTCAGAACAACAGAGTCTTCGAAACTCACAAATATTACTAGATATTCAAAAATAACTGTTCAAATCTATTGTACAAGTACAGCTTTAGATCCCAGTGACTCTTTATACAACGTCTCAACACTTAATAACATTCAAAACAACGTAAATAAAGCTTAAGCAAACTTGCTTAAACAATACCCTAGAAGTTCACTCAATGACTGACTGGTAAATAATAACAACAACAACTCGTATCGCTCTCCTTATATAGGCTCACAGCACGTGTTGGAAATTTCTAGAACCTTCTCGAAAAATCCACGGAACAACAAACAATGTATCAGTATATCTAAGGGGGGTTACCATAGAGAGGAAAGGGTTAGCATCGCCAACAATCGCCAACTTGGCGATATCTTTATTATTTCGCCAAGCTGCCATAGACATACATTGAAAAATATTAGACAAGTTTGCTTGATAACAGAGACAATGTAACAAAAACTAATATTAGTAAAGGAATGGAGATTAATAAGATTATTTACATTATTTTACAGTACAAACACTAACTATTTACAAAATTCGTAACAATATATATATATATATATATGTGTGTGTGTTTATTAATTTACTAGGCGCGTTTTTAGAATACGAAATAATATAAGGTTGATTACCAATAATTTAACTTTAAAATATAAGTGAGCATGTTCCATTTTATAACAATTGTTACTGATATAATATATATATATATATATATATATATATATATATATATACATACATACATATATTTATATATATTTAAATGTATTTAAATAATTATACCTATTTTATAGATTATGATAGACAAACACTTTGGAAATTGAACTGAGTCGAAATAAAATGTTTAATTCAATTGAATTGTTTAGGAACTTCGAATGTTAAATTCATTTGTAATTGTTATAACTCATCCTGCAAAGTGAATACTTTTTTAAGCGAAAATGAATAGGTACATGCTGAATGGACTATAATTTTAGATTCTTATATTTCAAATCTCTAAAATTAGTATTCTGATAAAATATTTCATATTACAATTCATAGTTCGGATAAAAAGGTTTTGTAACCTTTTGTACATATATGAATTCTAACCTATATATATATAAAAAATATATATATGTGACAATTTGAAGTTAGGGGGGCAGAAACATCATCGCCAGGTTTCCCTTACTCCGCACATAAGTCATGGCCAGCGAGAAAAAAAACAAAATAAATAAATGTAGAAGGTCAAAATAATCACTTTTTGGCTGCTGCAAGTTTATTTTATTAAACTGTAGCTATAATAGAGGGAAAAGCTCCTGTTGCAGACGATATTTTACCGAAACATCCAAAAAATATTCCATGCTTTACTACATCAAGTCGTACTCATGCAAGAGCGCACCCAAAAATCCTTCTTCTCCTCTCTCTTACCACCTCTCGAGCTGCCTCTTTTATATCTAAAAAGAAAATTCTAGAACATTCTTTAACCTCAAACCATCATTCTTTTATGTAAACAGAATTCTTGTCCAGCTACGAGACTATTTTCCACAAACGATAATTTTATTTAAAAAATATATATTATTTAACCAATTTATAATCGACTGAGAATTCTAAATATCTTAGGCAGACAATTTTTATAGATGATTAATTTTAAGAGAAAAAGAAAAGAAATGAATTTATTGATATTCAAACTATCGAAGGTTGACGGAGGGAAAATAAATAAATAGATAAAATAAAATAATGATACTTTTTGAAAGGTATGGTTTTGGTATAAATTTAATAAGACTTTCTTAAAAAGGGTTGATAAAAACATAGAAGAAATGAGTTTTATTTGGAATATTAAGAAATAAAGTTTAAATAAGAATATTTTAAATTTAGAGTCATCATTTTAAATTTACGCATACTGGAATAATGTTTTTTAAGGCAAATTAAGAATTTATATCTTCTGCATAAAAATTAACAGATGAGATCTAGAAATAAGATTTTCATTTAATAATTTGAAGTAGGTACGGAATATTATTATAAGAAAATTAAGATAGTATAAATGTTAGTTTTGGCGAAAAAAATTTAAAATTTGTAATACTATCCCCCCCCCTTCCCAAAATTTTGTATGAAATTGATAGTTAAATAAAACTACAAGTTCAGACAACAGAAATATAATAATTTAGAAAAGTTAATTTTTGGAATAAAACTGTCAAGCTCAGGAAGCCAAGAGATGGAAGAAAAGAAAATTAACACAATATAAAAAATATTAGAGAAAAAAAAAAGTGAAAATTAAATTGAATTAAATTTAGGTAGGAGCATTTCCCTGAAAGAAATACAATAATGTTACAATATCACTTACTATTTGTAAGTGCATAGGAGATAATACATACAATAAAAGTAGATAAGTTATAAATATTAATAAGCAAGAAATATTAAAAATATAATAAAAACAATAAGAAATCTCCTTCATGGGAGTTTATAGAATTTGAATAACTTAATCAATAGTCCACTAAAGAAAGTTCTCTAAATAAAAGTCCTCCGGATCCAGTCTATTAAACAGTATCTCTTCAATAGTGATATAGTTCATTAAATAAGTCTTTTGTTGGATTCCAACACCTTTTCATAATATATCAAATTTTCAATAATAAATAGTATTCAAAATAGTATTCAATAATAAATAGTACTTCAAAACATTAATAATAAATAATATAGAAAAATTTAAATAATAATAATAACAGTAATAATAAGTAGCATAATAAGACTCCATATCCTAATATTTCTCAATAAGAGTATAATTAATACTAAACTTCATTATAGAACTCATAATAATAATAGTAAAACAAGAGTATAATCAACAGAAAATATCACAATTTGTTTATTATTTATAGGGAAAATATTGGTTGAGGATAAAAATAATTACATAACAACTAAATAATTTTCTTATCTTCTAATAGCATAAGAAAGTATTTTTTGCTAGCCGAAAGTATACATAAAAAAATAAAAATTCCAAAATCCAAATAAAATTAAATCTAACTATTTAGAAAATGGACTCTCAACCAGTATTTCCTTACAATAATTCCTCTTTGATACTCTTTTACAACATTGTCAAATTCGGTTATAAATTTTAAAATGCCAAATGAAGATTAATGTTTTATTTACACATGGTTTATAAACTTTAATAATAAAAAACAAATAGGAATAAAAGTTTTCATTCTCAATTGAGAAATAGAAATAAAAATAGTTCGCTTTTTTGAAAAAACTTTTAATGTCTGTAGTTTTCACAATCACTGAATATCACATATTATGTTATAGGTTTGAGTAGAATCCTCAGATTTTATAACTGTTATCACATAAATATCTGCTGAATAAATAGAATAATACTAATGTCAAATAAATGAGTAAATATAGTTAGACTTAACCCGCGAGTAGTCGCGACTTTTTTCACAACGTCATTAGTCGCGCTCGGTCTTTTCGCCGCTGACCCCTCTCATACCAAATATGTAAAATAAGAGATATTTTTCACCTAATATACGAAAATAACATTTCAATGAAGATATAAATTTGCAGTTTTCTTAAATTATTCATTTTATTTATGAGATCTGAAGTAATTGGAAAAAGTAAAAATGAACTGACATTAGTGATTGTTACGTAGACTCTTTCGTCAATTTCAACTTTGTTTCTAAAAAGGCACAAGAAAGAAAAACAGTGGTGTCCTGTTACTTCACTAAGGTGGTCGAGAAACCTTCAAAGTAAGCTACATGGTAGATTTCTATTGTATTTGTAATAGGATGTGTATTAAGAGATGAAAAGTTATACGGGCTTCGAAAAGACCGACACGCGACTACTGACGGGTTAAATACACTTAAAATTAATTTATCAACATCAATTGTAAGTTTTTACAATCAAAGTGTACACCTTTTGCCTGCATAAGGAGCCCAATTTAACCCCAAAAACTTCCAAAACAAGTAATATTCTTGTAGCGCTCCAAGAACATACCTGCTGATGTTGAAAATTATGGTGGGAACATTTTTAAAGAATAAGAATTAAAATTTAATCTACTGTCTTGACTTTAGTTTGATCTAGTGATTGTGATTGTATCTGAGGTTTTGGGTTGCTCATGAAACAGTTTAAAATCTTCAGATGATAAATAGGGTCTTAATTTATAAACATGCACAATAACGGAATTCTGTCCTGTCTCATAGTTAAATTTACCTATTTCATAAGTTACATCAGAAAGTTTATTTATAATTTTATATGGTCCAGAGAAAGTAGGTTCAAATTTTCGAGTGTTAGGGTATTTAAATTCTTCATAAATTACAGAGTCTTGTATTTTTAATGGGTATTCGATAAAATTTCGATCATAGAGTCTTTTACTTTTAAGGATGAAGTTCACGAGTTCGCGCTTTTGCAATCTTGAGGGCTTTGTCTACTGGAGTTTCATACATTTTAACTGCCTCACACAGAACCATTGCCTCCCTTTTAAAAATCTAAATCAAAATTATCGTGAAAATTATACTATATTTAGGTGCCAAATTTAACCAGAAATTTTATCTAATAAAAATAGAAATTGTAAATATCATAGATATGCCTTAAATTGGGATCAACTTTTTAATTCTATTATTTTATAAATCATAAAAAGATACAAAAATTTAACGATAAGTTATTTCTTACTTAAAATCACAAAATTTACTGAAAAAATTAATTATATTTATCAGTCAAAACTCTAGCAACAGTTTTGTACAGTTCCATCTTTCTTACTGAATTTAAATAAATTATAAGAATCCGGGAACCAAAGCTCACTATCACCAGAAAATCTAACAAATAAAGAAAAAAAACATAAATGTTAATTAAGTAAGAAATTACGGAGATTTTGGCACAAGAACATTCACGAGAAGTCGATTATCGGCGATTCGCAAACCTACCATCCTTTCGTTCCACAGCAGACTCTATTAGCAAGCCGAAACTACCATATAGAATGCCCTTCAGAACATAGAATTCAATCGAACTTCGGCGATAGCATGTTCTTCGTTCCATAGCAAATTTCTTTAAAATCCCAAAAAGGCAGCACAGGCATAAGTTATCCTGCCGGCTTTTGAGTAGATTGTGACAAGTTAGGGGGGCAGAAACATCATCGTCAGGTTTCCCTTACTCAGCACAGGCCAGCGAGTCATGGCCAGCGAGAAAAAAACAAAATAAATAAATGTAGAAAGTCAAAATAATCACTCCTTGGCTGCTGCAAGTTCATTTTATTAAACTGCAGCTATAATGAGGGAAAAGCTCCTGTTGCAGACGATATTTTACCCAAACATCCAAAAAATATTCCATGCTTTACTACATCAAGTCGAACTCATGCAAGAGAGCACCCAAGAATCCTTCTTCTCCTCCCTCTTACCATCTCTCGAGCTTCCTCTTTTAAACCTAAAAAGAAAATTCTAGAACATTCTCTAACCTCAAACCATCATTCTTTTATGTAAATAGAATTCTTGTCCAGCTACGAGACTATTTTCCACAGACGATAATTTTATTTTAAAAAAATATAATATTTAACCAATTTATAATCGAATCAGAATTTTAAATATCTTAGGCAGACGATTTTTATAGATGATTAATTTTAAGAGAATAAGAAAAGAAATGAATTTATTGATATGCATACTATCAAAGGTTGACGGAGGGAAGATAGATAAATAGATAAAATAAAATAATGATATTTTTTGAAAGGTATGGTTTTGGAATAAATTTAATAAGACTTTCTTAAAAAGGGTTGATAAAAACATAGAAGAAATGAGTTTTATTTGGAATATTAAGAAATAAAATTTAATTAAGATTATTTTAAATTTAGAGCCATCTTTTTAAATTTATGCATACTGGAATAATGTTTTTTAAGGCAAATTAAGAATTTATATCCTCTGCATAAAGATTAACCGATTAGATCTAGAAACAAGATTTTTATTTAATTATTTGAAGTAAGTACGGAATATTATTATAAGAAATTTAAGATAGTATAAAGGTTAGTTTTGGCGAAAAAAATTTAAAATTTGTAATATATATATATATATATATATATATATATATATATATATATATATATATATACATACATAAATAAAATTACCAAATATATATTACCAAAATTTTAAATTCAGTGAAAACAATATATAAACTGTTTGTGTGTATAATGAACATGAAAAATCAATTCCTTATAAAATAAACGAAACAGAACATAATTTGAAGTATGAATTTGTATGGAATGAATAGTAACATATAAGGTACCCTGGGGTAATAACGCCACGTTAAGGTTCTACCAATTTTCACGGCTTAGTTTTAGATTGTATTTTTCAAACAAATATAGGATCTGATACAGCAACTCATTGACTATCTATATAAAATAAAATAATTTTACAGATATGTATTCATAAAATGTAATGGCGTTTTTTCTTGACCAATGCTATTTGGCGTTATTACCCACCTATATGGGTAATAACGCCATGCAAACAAAACTATGAAATAAGATGGAATAATTGCATGTAGATAGCCCAATTCTAAAAATACAAACTCTACAAACTTAGAAATTGACAAATTGCATTCTAAGCTATTGAAAATGTTCAATTTTTTGTGAAAGTGTAAGAAAAATAAAGGTGTGGTTTGGGAGGGGGGGGGATGAGGCAAAAGAATATCAGACCGTGAGCTTCTTTTTGCTTAAAAAGGACCGCTTAAATAGAAATATGAGAAACATTGCACAGTTTTAACTGTGTTTATTTGAATCAGTATTTAGGATGTAGCTCTGCCACTGTAGGGAATCAACCGGGGTATTAATGTAAAGGATTGGCGTTATTACCCCGGTATAGTTATTGCGCAGTGCATTTTAAATTACAAATTATCTCGAGAAGATATCCAAAATCTTTAACAACATTTTAAAAGTACATGAAATGCACTACAAATTTATGTAATTAACAAAGTATTTCCGGATAAAAAGATAGTCTTCACATCACAACACGTATCTCGCAAATTTTAGATCAAGCGTTAATTTTAGTTCTTTGTAAAAACAATAAGACCTAAAAATGAAACAAATTAACTTGAAGCTGTTTTTTGCGATTTATATGACTCAAAACCCTTCTGCGCAGAGCACATGAGTGTCATTTACCTGATTATTTCATAATTATGCAAAATATAAGCACTTGGCGTTATTACCCCGCCTGGCGTTATTACCCCAGGGTACCTTATATGAAAAACAGATGGTTGAAAAAACAATAGATAAGCTTATATTGTAAAACACTCATCATGAGTACATAATTTATAAATATAAGCAATAATCCAGTCATTTTCTGTTACAGGTCGAGCTATAAGCTAATAAATTTGATCCATTATGTATCATTATGTAATTTATGTTTTGTAAACTAAAATAATAATAATAATAATAATAATAAATCTTTCTGCACACATTAAAAAAATTGGTATGGTTTAAAAAAAAAATAAAAAATTCAAAAATTATACAGATATTCCGTCCGGTAAGTGAACATCTGAGAACATATAAAAAGAAAATTGTATTTTAATAAATTTATTTTTTTTTGTTTGTTAGTTTGTTCTTATTTTCTATTTAGAAGAGAATAAAAAAATAATTCAATTTAAATAGCTGTTTAAAAATCTTGATTAAATTCAATTTTTGATGAATTCTTGAATAATTAAAAAGATATTTTCTTATATTCTAGCTTCCTTAATTAGTTTTTTTCTAAAAAAATAAATAAATGTCGTCTAGTAATAAACTGAAATTTAGAAATCCTTGCATCAATATCTTTCCTTTTTTTCTATATTTGTTTTACCTAGAATTAAGACTGTTAAATATAAATTTTTCAAATCTGGTGCCTTCTTAAAAGCAAATAGCAGTAGCGATTTATTTTGGTTAATTCTTATAAGAAAACTTATTACTTCTTATAATAGATGGTAGTTAAAATTTGACACATAGTTCTGCCCAATAGAATTTTTAGGGAGAATTTTTAATGCATATTTTTTAGTTCGCAAATTTGAAATATATATTTTTTAAAGTTTATGCAGTGTTATTTTTGATTAAAATCGCAAAAAGGACCGTGTATATAAATGATCAAATATACCAAATTAGAATCCAAATCCCTAAAACAAGGCTTTTTGGGGAGGGTGAATATACATGTGATAATTAGAGGCAAATAGTATTCACATCTATTATTGAGTAACAAAAATTTGAAAAAAATTCTACCATTCAATGAGAAATTTTCCATTTGATAAGAAGAATTTATTAAAATTATTATTAAAAATCTTTTTTTAAAGCGTAATGCATTCCCCACCAAATAATCGAAGAAACCATGTCATTTGACAGCAAAAAATGAAGTTCTATGTGCCAATTGTTATTAATTCTAATTAAAAATAGCAACTAAATAATGTTAGTGATACACTTTTCTTTATAATTCTATGTATTTACTATCCAGATTTCAATATGTCCCAAATACATATATTCCCCTACGTGGCGATACTACATATATAAACACTACATAGTTTAAGAGGAATTGGAAATGTAATATTCATAAAACGATAGACAATAACGAAATACAGTTTTAATGTATATAATCCTCAATAAATTTTCTTTCGTTCTATGTTAATTAAAATTTAAACTAAAAATTTAACATGCTTTTTCTTATAAATATTTACTTTAATACATAACAATATGGAACAAAATTAAGTTTTTCAGAACCTGATATTAAAAATATCTGTCTTAATAAAAATTAAAACAACTTTTACTGTAGAAGTATTGCAATTTTTTTTCTCCTTAAAAATCGCATTCTGGTTTCCCATTTTACATATCATAAGATTTTTCATAAACATATAATCTATATATTTAAAAAAAACGTGTCTGGAACAAATTTTGAGAAACACATTTTCGTAAAAGCAACAACATTTTTTATGCACTAAAAAAGCAAAAATATACACATTTAGAAAGTATTCATGTGTCGATGAAAGCTTTTAGCATTTTTTTTTCTTTTGCGCTATTTTTCAGTTTAAAAAGCAAAAAGTTCCGGGTTATAGTATAAAAGAAATATAAAAATTATTTGCTATAAATATGTTTATATTTATCTTTAATATCATAAAGATACGTCTTTCAAGATATAATGAGATTTTATTTTAATGACAGAACAAGTGAAAGGAGTATGAAATAACTAATTACAGGGTTTTTCTGAAGTATATATTAGAAATCTAAAGACAGGTAGAGTGGACATAAATAAGTAGATTTCATATTAAAATGTGGGAGTGGAAATGCAGTTTTAAACCAATAGAGAGCACTGTTGATTGCGAAGGATGAATACTCTTCGAGCAGTACCTTTATAAATCAGAAAGACATACTCCCAAGATGTTCCTGTGGGAAAATAGGTTCTTCTTTACATTATGTAACTGAATGAACTGTAACTTCAACTTATCATCTTAGACGATCTCAAAATATATCCCTTTCATCAATATTTCAACTGATATTGAATACTAATTGACATTTTCAACTGTAATAGTTCAAAAAATTATAGGCCGTATAACATTATTGGAAAGAAATCAAGGGCTTTTCCAATTGCCACCATTGGATTTAATAGATGATGAGGACATTTAGAATATGATAAGAACATTTTTAAATAGAGCTCTAACCTACTAAATTATCATTAGCAAAATTACTTAACAAGTTTAACATTATCATCTTGTTGTTGTTGTTATTTTATTACTCTTAATTATATTATTATATTTATTTTATTTATTCTATTTCATTATCTCTAAACTGTCTTAACCTATTACTATTTTAACTTTTTAAGAACTAAGAAAATTTATCATTGTTAAGGATTATTTAAGTTAGAAATATGATTATTGCAACTTCTGGTCATGCATATTTTTATAGGTTTATTTTAATTCTTTATATTGTACATATAATTTGTATTTATCATTGTGGAGAATTCTTCAGTTATGTTTACTTTTTGAGCACGTCTTGAATAGTTAGGGCTACGCGTTGTCATTGTGTTTAAATTATATTCTTTCATGTGTTATCTAATATATTTTTGACGGCGGTCTGAGGACCATTCAATAGTGCCCTTACCTCATCTACGGAGATTCTCCTTTCCCTTTGGCAGTCCTGCTTGGTGCATGATTGTGGCTTTTTGAACAGTTGTAACATCCTGCTAGGTGGGGCTTGTCATGCTTAAACCATTTCGTGCTCCCCCGCCCTAGCTGAAACTGAAACTGAATACTCTTCGTTGACTTTAATCGTAATTTGCTGCACATGATTCAAGTAACTTGTATTATTAGAAAAATGCGGATATATCAGACATGCATTCCATATTTGCTGTTAGGAAGAACGGACTCTACACTCTACACGGAAACTGATTGGTTTCCCAAATGCTTTACATGGAGAGATTCTCGAGTGGATTCTGCCACATGCCCAAACGTTTGAGCGTCTTCATTCAATATTGTGTATGACTGGATCATTTTACAGATTCAGGCATGTTATGGACATTGATAGATTGAAGATTCAATGGAATTTTTACAATGGAAAAAGCAATGTTATTCTAGTAGAAGACATGACAGTCATTTTGTTGCTCAACTTCATACATAAAATGCATGTTGGTAAATTCTGTATTTGTGTAATGGCGAATTTTGTTCAAATACGGCAAAATGACGATTAAAGACAGAGAAGTGCTTTTATCCAATCAACTTTCAAATACTTTACATGGAGAGATTCTCGAGTGGATTCTGCCACATGCCCAAACGTTTGAGCGTCTTCATTCAATATTGTGTATGATTGGATCGTTTTACAGTTTCAAGCATTTTATGGACATTGATAGTTTGAAGATTTAATAAACTTTTTACAATGGAAGAAGCAATGTTATTCTAGTAGAGGCCCTGTCAGTCATTTTGTTGCTCAACTTCAAACATAAAATGCATATCGGTAAACTCTGTATTGGTGTAATGACGAATTTTGTTCAAAATACGCCAAACTGACGATTAAAGACAGAGAAGTGCTTTTATCCCATCAACTTAAAAGAGCCTTCCATTTCCTCAACGCTATATTTTTGCAACCATATTCCTGTACTAAATCAGCTTATTTTGATTACCTCTGCTTGCTTTTAAATATTTGACATAAAGCTTTAAAATACGCTATATATTTGAAAAAAGGTATTTTCTCTGTAACATTATAAAATATTTAAACTTTCTAAAAATGTTTAAATTTCCAATATTTTTTAAATTTTTATAAGATTAGTGAAAATGCTATCTCAATAATTAAAATAATTTTTATTTATATATTAAAAAATAATTATAACAAAAAAATTAATTTACAAAAAAATCAGTATTTTTAAAGTTCTGTGATTAAAAAGTAAAGTAACAACCTTTATAAGATCGTTCGTGTGTCTGTCTATACGCTTGTCACAGCTGTATTTCTCGTAATAAACGGAACTTGTAAAGTTCAAATTTGGCAGGATTTATAAAGGCTATTCATATTAATAACATCTAAAAAATAAATCAATGCAGTAGTCGTTCACGTTATAGTTGTATACTCAAATAGATAATATTAACCGTTTTAGAATTAGAAAATTTGGGGCAACTGAATTTACACATAAATTTAATGAAATGAAATTCATATTATGGGTTTTAAATAAAACATTGATATTCTTGACACTTTAATATAAATGCGAATCCTAAGGGTGTTCCTGACGAGAATAACCCAAACATTTTAAGAAAAGGGATTTTATTGTTCCGAAACCTCTCATTTCTCTTTTATGTTTTGAAAACTTTCGCTTCCTTTTACTTTTAGGGTTAAACTATTCGATACAAACTCTCGATAACTCGACAAAAGAAACTACTATTTAGAACTGCCTTGTTTGAATTGTTAAAATGATTTTTTATTAAAAAGGGTAATAAATACATTGTTATTTTATTTTATTTCATTTTCATTTTGTTATTAATTTTGGTAAATATATATTGAATTACTGTTTTCAAAGTAATTGTGATACGCAAAGAAAAATCGTAATTGTCAATTTAATTAATTTTTGACGTTGAATGTTCCTTGTACGCTTATTATGCTTGGATAGTAAAACACTCTATCTAAGTACTTATTACAGACAAATATGTAAAAAGAAGTACAGGTTTTTTTGTGTTACATCAAACAGACTTCTCAAATTAGCCGCAAATTGCGCAATAAGATTTTCAAGATGAAAATCTTTGTAAAAGTAACAAACATTAAAAAAAATCAAAGGATACAAATGGAATATTTTAAAAGAAACTGTTTTTAGCATAACTGGACAGAAGACACAAACGATCTTGTAGCATCTGGATGAGAAGAAAATTGTAAACTTTAGTAACACATATGGTTAACCCTTAGTCCATAGTAGATTTTGCATGATATATCACGACTAAAGTTCTCAAAGTATTGTTGAGGGTTAGTGACCTATTTCCTTTCCAAGTGCAGATGGCAGCTCCGGTATCATTGTTGGAAAATTCAGACATACTGAGAACCTTCTACCGAGAGTTTCAGACACATCTTCGATTTCATATAACACAGACCATACGGATCAATCAATGCGTTAATTCTCTTCAACGGTTGCGCGGCAGTCACTGTATTATGCGATGTACATTTTCAACCCTGAATAGAAACAAAGGATTAAAAAGACTAAACTAAACTTTGGGGGAGAACTTTTGTAGAATAGTAAGTACATATATATAACAAATTTATTTTTTTTCGCCAAACTAACCTTTTTACTATCTTAATTTTCTTATAATAATATTCCGTACTTACTTCAAATTATTAAATTAAAATCTTGTTTCTAGATCTAATCTGTTAATCTTTATGCAGACGATATAAATTCTTATTTTGTCTTAAAAAACATTATTCCAGTATGCGTAAATTTAAAAAGATGGCTCTAAATTAAAAATATTCTTAATTAAACTTTATTTCTTAATATTCCCAATAAAACTCGTTTGTTCTATGTTTTTATCAACCCTTTTTAAGAAAGTCTTATTGAATTTTTTCTAAAACCATACCTTTCGAAAAATATCATTATTTTATTTTATCTATTTATTTATTTATTATTACGTTTGATAGTGTGCATATCAATAAATTCATTTCTTTTCTCTTTCTCTTAAAATTAATCATCTATAAAAATCGTCTGCCTAAGAAATTCTGAGTCGATTATAAATTGGTTAAATAATATATTTTTTAAATAAAATTATCGTCTGTGGAAAATAGTCTCGTAGCTGGACAAGAATTCTGTTTACATAAAAGAATGATGGTTTGAGGTTACAGATTGTTCTAGAATTTTCTTTTTAGATTTAGAAGAGGAAGCTCGAGAGGTGGTAAGAGAGATTATGAGAAGAAGGATTCTTGGGATTGATTCTTGTATGAGTACGACTTGATGCAGTAAAGCATGGAATAATTTTTGGATGTTTCGGTAAAATATCGTCTGCAACAGGAGCTTTTCCCTATATTATAGCTACCGTTTAATAAAATGAACTTGCAGCAGCCAAGAAGTGTTTATTTTGACCTTCTACATTTATTATTTTTTTTTTCTCGCTGGCCATGACTTCTGTGCGGAGAAAGGAAAACCTGGCGATGATGTTTCTGCCCCCCTAACTTTAAATCGTCACATAGATATACAGGGTGTCCATTCTCAACGGTGTCCAATGGCTAATTCCTTAACCGTTAGTTGTAAACACATAGTTCTAACTACAAAAATGTTTTAAATTAGGTGAAGAAATATTTTAAAAGCGATTTGGATCCATAAGATCATTTCTTAAAAAAGTACGAAATTTAAAGTCTTATATGATCCTTTGGTCCTATAAATTATGTTTAGGAAAACCTTCCGGTTACACTAATAAGTAACTCAAAAAAGTCCGTTATCATACACTTTAAATCAACCGAGTAATTGCTGTTTAACATTGAAATATTTTATCTGCAAATCAGGAGTCATTCACAAATTTATTAGAAATATAATTTCGGCAGAAATGTTTTTAAAAAGTAAAATTAAAATTGCGATATAAGTATTATATATTTAATCATTCTGGAAAATTAATGCAAAAAATACAATTCATGAAAAACATATAAGAAAAAAAAGCAGAACTCTCGTTATAAAATGGTGAGAATTAACAGCGTCAATTAGTTACAAAATGATTCATATTTTAAAATGTTATTAGCTTACAATAGCCTGAGAAATATGGGTTTAAAAAAATTAGCCATCTCTTCTATTTAATAATATTTGTTTTTTGTTATTTCTTAACTTTGAAAATTTATCATTTGCGAAAAACGCTGACATGATGGTTAAAAATTAAGGTATATTTCTCGGATTCAGTGACAAAAAATATCTGTTAAACGACGCAACCATTGCAGCCTTGAGTTGCCTAATCTAAATTTTTTTCTTAAACTTATGTTTGAGGAAGCGATGATATAATAACTTGCTGATGATACCATCTATCGAACAGTTTAGAAGCTTCAATATTTGTTAACCGCGGAAGAACGTAGCGTAGTCTGGGTGATTCTAACTCACAGCCTTTGGTGTGGTAACCCATAGTTCTAGGCATAGCAGCATAGTGTCTTCGAATGCCCGTGATTCTAAAGGCATGTACTGATTTCTTCAATCTGTTTATATTTTTATAAGATAGATTGTAATTTTATCGATGGTGTTGTAATTTTTTCACGTTTTAATTAACAACGCTAATTTATTATTATGATTTTCTTATGGTTAACGAATAGTTATAATATACTTTGATTAAATAATTTAATAGAGAAATTTTCATTGCTGAATGAATGATTAGAATATGGTCTGGTAAATTTCTCAGAAAATTGGTGGTATAAGTAAAGTTACAATTCATCAGCACGATACAAATCTTACAAAAGATCCATAATTTTCCATTGAGTTTTTTTTTTCATTTCTGTACAACAACATGTCCCTTTTATGAAAATTCAAAATAAACTTGCGATAGATAACGGGATATATCCGTTGTTTTCATCTTCGTCCATTTCCTTATTTTCAGGAAATATGACGAAATTTTCCGACTTTTAACGAAAAATTCCCTTTTGCACTGAAAAGGGACTTTTTCAGCGAAATTCAGGAAAATATATTTGTGATTTTCAGATATTTTTTAACAGTGTACCTCCTTTTTTTCAGGAAACCTTTCAACTTCATTTTAGCTTATTGTATTTTGTATCAACGAAAATTATCAGAGAAGTTCATCAATCCATTTACAATAAAATTTTCTGCAATGTAAAAGTATTTTGTTTCTTCATTAAATATCATTTATTATATAAGTCTTCATCATTATATATATATTATTGTTTTTCTGCATTATTATCAATTCATTTTTTTTTTAATATATAGTTATTTCATTTTATTTGGTCAGTATCATATGTTTCAATGGTTTTAATTTTTTTAGATATATGTATATGCATACATGTATACACACACACACACAAAAATACACACACACACAAATACACACACACACACACACACACACACACACACACACACACACACACACACACATATATATATATATATATATATATAATGAATTTCTCAAATTTATACATATATTTTAGAAAAAAGCATCAAGCTCATATTTCAGATTAGATGAAAGGGAAATTTATATTTTACATGTGTCTACACATTAAAAAATTACTATCACGCAAGTGCTTCTGTATATCGTTTGTTCTTACATGTCAGACATGGAGATGTTTTTAATTAAGTATGACAAAATAAATTATGTTACTTTCATCCTGTTATTATTAATCTTAAATATTAACCGTCTGAATTTCTAAAATACGGCTAGATTTATTAGTAATCATTTTGAAATCAAAATTGTAAATGTCTACAAATATATTATAAATGACTTATTTTTAAAAGGAAATTCTGCATTCCTATGAACGTGTTATTGATTTCTTTCACGCTTCAAACGATTATTTCTGTTTCTCATTTTGTTTTTTACATAGCATTATAAGTGACGATTATGAATGTAATTCTTTTGAATGGATAAATGTGTTGTTGATGTAATTTAATTTAATTTAATTTTTACTTTTTAGTAAAAATTAAAAAGTTTTAATTGATGAATGGAAAATTCTAATTGAAAATGACAATGTAAACCACTGAAAATCAAATTCAAATTTATCAGTCTCTTAAAAGAAAATACTGTAATTTAAAACAATTGAAGCCTTTAGAATTTCACAAAAATATTCTTAATGTAAATTGTATAGTAAGCTAGGGCTATTATTTAATATTTTTATTCATATATTTCAGAAAAAAAACACATACAAATTTTAATAAATTTTTACGAAGTTATGATCTAAAAATGACAGAGAATAACAGAATTAAAACATATTATTAAGATAATACATGTTTTCATTTTATTCTTAAAAATTTAAAAACAATTTTTAGAATTATCTGAAATATGTATAACACATATTATGCAGATGTGAGCGATATGCAATTATAAATTATTTCTTAAACTTTTCAGATAATACAAAATTCCCTAGTGGTTTCTTTTAATTCTCGCATAAAATCATGAAGGATTTAAAAATTAATATTGTTTATTTGGGGATATGCGAAGATGAAAATAATATCATTTCGTTGAGCTCAGATTTTTCTATAAAAACGTACATTACGTAAGAAGATTGCTAAATGCAGAAAGGGTATAACAAATCGGAGAGAAAATTTTATAGTATTAGTCGAAAAAATACCCGTTAAAATTTAATCATATATGTCAAAAAAAGAAGAAAGTGAACCTTCTTTTTATTTTATGTTATAATTTCAAAAATTCAATATGCAAGTTCACATTTAAGATTTTTAAAAAAGTATAGTAAAATGGTTAGATGTAGTAATATGAAGAATAATTATCATCAGATTTATTAGAATGTAATGAAAAGTGGGGAACGTTTAAATTAAATTATATGTTATATTGACTTTAAATTTTCAATTTGTGCCGTATTTGTGCATTCAAATTCATCACTTTTAACCCATGAAGAGCCGCTATATATATTAATTGATTTTATAATAGAATTATTGTTTTTTCTTAATGACGATGCTGTCATAAAAGTACTTCTGGAGAAAAAATAAAAAATAATTTGATTATTTATGAAAAACAGAATGTTCCTGAAATGGGAGCAATGACGCTTACTGGAGGTAATTTTTTCAAAAATATACTTTTCCGTCCGTATAGCTATAAAAGTTATTTTTGACTTCTTTAAAAATAAATGGGAATATATCATTCAGGAACACATATTTTATCAAAAGTTCAGAAAAATTACATCTACAATTATAATAAAATCTTTCTTTTTAGTTAAAAAAAATAACAATTTGCATGTTTATAAGTATTTTCATTATGTATCTCTTTATTTTTCATCATTACATTATCTTTTCTCATAAATTCACATGAACAACGAGTGGAAATTTTTTTTGCAGCACTGCATTACACTTATTTTTTTACATACTTTGTACCTAGATTTTTCCCCAGCATTTGATGAAAATGGTTGACGCTATCAAAAGGCACGTCATTTGACAAAATTCAAGAATGGACCGAAGGGGACGTCCTCCTGCTCTCTGTTCTATTTTCATCAATGACTTAACAATATCATGGAGAATTCTATATGAGTAAATTTTTCGCTACAAACCTTAAGGAGCTGCCAAGCTGATGCAACTCCCATATTTAGTGTGTTGATGAAAAATGGCCACCACCATTTCTTCCTTTGTATTTTTTGGCAATAAATACTCAAAAAACAACCAGGAAAAAATGCAGCTTTATTTTTTTTCGATATATCTTGAAAACTATGATTTTATGGGAAAGTTGTTAAAACATACGTTACATAAGGTATCAAGGAGTCATAACTCCAGGGTGGGTAACAAACAGGGTGGATAACAAATGTTAATATAAACCGTAATTGTGAAGCAATCCGAGAAATGGCACTTACCGGTTCTGCGCTGAAGTACTCTGAGTCATCTGAATCACAATCAACCACTAAAAGTTAATTTTTTCTTTGTAGATTTTATCACTGGAAAAAGAACGTAAGAATCAAATCCTGATCTAAAATTTTCGAGATGCGCTCTGTGATCTAAAGACTATCTAATGGCATATTTTCCATAAAATCAAAATATATGATTTAAAAAGTAGAAAAAAGTACTAAATATACATCTTTTATTAAAAATAAGATATCTTATAAAGAAAAAAAAACACATTTTAAGAGCAACATTTCCGAGACAAGTTTGCGAGGAATGAACAAGAATCATTTCTAAAGCTTCTGTACAGACTGTTTTCACTCACTTAATAAGAGCACCGTGCGGAATCGCACTGTACTGAATCTTTCTAATTTTGGGCGTTCCGCCTGACTTTGAAATAAAACGACAGCGCCATTGCTACTGATACGCTAACAGCTCATTCTTTCATGAATTGTGATCAATCTATTATTCTTATTAATTACAGATTTAAATAGTTTAAGACAAGTAAGTTTTTTACGTTTTTATGATCTTATAAAATAAGTACCATGATGTTATCAATAGATTTATTTCATCGGAATTTTCCGTGGATGGCATATCAGTGTCTTTCTAGACACTTGTTCCAAACTTGGTAAGTAAATCAAAATGAAGCGATCATTTAGAAGAATCTATTTCCACTCACAATATTGGTGATTCTTGTTTACATTCGTTCTTTAATAAGGTAGTGAGGTACTTAGGTGGAAGAAACATAATCGAAGCTGTAAATCCTGCTTTAAAATGCAAAATATAGATGTTTTCGTAATGTCAGTGGATTCCGCTATAACCTCACGTGTCGTTTGTCAATTTTCATGCAAGATTGCCCTAGCAGTGCTAAAATTTCGACTATTCAGAACAATTTTTCGTCGATCAGGTTAGAATTCAACTCTGCAGACAAAAGACCTTTTTTGAAGTCATCATGTAGTCTAAAAGTCATAGACTCACTAAAACATTTGTCTTTGTAAGATTCTTGCATCAACGTTCCTGTTCATGAATCTATTTTGCCAAAAAGATAGCAATCTTTTATGACTCAATGCATTTCGTTTCTTATTCGTATCACTGTGGATCACTCATCTCAATTTCTAGACAAAAAATGAAAACAATACTTTCAATAAGCACGAAGCTATTAAAACAAAATTGCCAACTATAAAAATGGAAAAATGCAGTTTTCGATGTTGCCACTATGTGAAAAAAAAACTTTTGGTTTTTATGGAAAGGCGATTGTACGATGTACATTAGGGTAAGTCAAATGAAAATTAATATTTATTTTTGAAACGCTTTAGGGCGGAAAAGTTGCCTATTGTAATAAGTAGAGAAATGACACAAATGACACACACACAAATTATGCACACATTATTTATGATACATTCTGATATAATGCTTTTTTTCTTTCGCACAACATCTTAGAAAAAAAAACACAAATTTATTAATTTTTCGTAATTTTCACTTTGCAACTAAATCTTAAATCTTTTTGCTGGAACAAAATGAACCAGAAATCTCCATGTGATGGTGATGTCACGTTGTGCTCCACTCATGTTTATAACTAACTATCATCTAATTGTTGAGTGTAGTAGCTACATTATATTAAAAAGACCAGATGCACTTCGATGTGCTATTATAATTAAACACTTATGGTCCAAGAGCCGACAGCACAAAACTCTTAGACATCAAGCACAAAACCCCATTATTTTATGAAAATAAAGTGGAGCGTCGCGTGGGCTAAAATATAATAGCCAGCAGTGATTGTCTCGTACGTTTATCATTGTGTCTTTCCTATTATGAAAGGTATAGAAATACAGTAGACTGAGAGTAAGAAAACACTATGATAAATCTACAAGGGGTACCTCTGACGGTATTAAATTTTGGCTTATGCACAAGTTCACTCATGGCAGATATGGATCATTAGGTAGATAACAAGATTTTAGGTTTATTTTTATCAAAAAAATTAAAATCTGGAAAAAATCAAGCCCATTGACAAAATAATTACAAAAAAAAGATAAATGTAAAGGCTTCACAAATATTTTGTGACCTTCAGCGAGTGCAATGTGGTACCTAAGATAGTTCTAAACTTTCTAATGTAGCAGAGTACTAGGAAATTGATAAAATCAAACTTAGTTGTGTTGAAGACACGGGGTATCAGGAGGATGAATGTAAACCAAATATATCCACTAAAAGCCCAGAAGTCAGATGAGAATTCAAATTAACACTGCAGCGCTAAACATTGGTGAGTTCTGGCTTTCGTATCGGCCAACATCGGTCATAGCGTCAAGCTTTCTACGAAATGTTAGGATGATAAATAAGACAGATTCTACTTATGTGGCTTATAATTATAAAAGAAAAAGAAAAAAGAGTCGTGTTAGGCATGATAATTGAGATTTTTATTTGACGTACAAAATTAGGATACTTTGTCGAAAAAATGAATCCCAAGAAATTTTTCATGAATGTAAATAAAGCACGTTTTTCTTATCCAAAATAAGGATAAACTTGTTTTGGACATGTGTGCCTTCACAAAATCAAATGATACATCCAAAGTAATACTTCTTGTTTTTTTAACTACTATTATCACACAAAAACTAGAAATAGTACGGTGTATTTTTTTTTCAAACACTCTTTAGAATAACGATGCAATACATTGACTAAAAATACATGTAGGGCACCTGCTACAGTGGAGTTTACTATACATCCTGCATTTTAATGACATATCTTTTAGTGATATTTTTGAGATGTTGAAGGTTTAAATAAGCGATCTAAACCTTTTAGTGCACCAAATGGGCCGCAATTCATTTGCTCTGCGGTCGATTATGGTCACATTTATTTGTTATATTCCTGATATAGATAGCAATATGATGCAAAGAACAATATAACTTTTTGGACATTTCAAATACAATAACCTAAGTACATTGCCCGGAAGATTTGGAAAATCGGAACACGGGTTTTTTGACCACTTCTAAATGGCTAATTGCAATGAACCGACTTCTTAAGTTGCATATATTATTTTCAGATCTATCCGCACACATAAAAAAATAGTTGGCTTAATCTTAAAATTTGCTTGCATGATTTGCTATTAGCAAATACTTTACAGACGAACTAAAGATATCTGTTACATAGTCCAAATATCACGTTATGTCTCCGACGAGTTACTAAATGTTGTCGAATGCATAGAACGAAACGCATTCTTTGTATATCCAAATAATGCTCTTTTGGCAATGCTTGTGGATAAAAAATAACATTTTCGGGAGTTTGGATATGTAAGGATCATAAAAGCAAAGCAAAACATTAAAAAGAAAACATTAATTAGAAATGTCATACCACCGAAGTTAAATTTTCAATCCTTCGATTTCATATAAATTAAAAGAAAAATTATTTTCTGTGAGAGGTATCTTTTCTCGCCGGCTGTATAACAGGCAACGTCTACATCGGTTATACCATCTTTATGCAAAATGTCAGGCTTCAAATGTGAAGCAAAAATTGAAAAAAAAGCATAATTAATGTAAAAAATACAGTAAGAATGCTAATCTACTGTAAAGTTTTGAAAATCTTCTTAAATGTAATGTAAATAGAATAACGAACAATGAGATGGATGATAGGTAAGGTACGGGTGGAACTCAACTTGCAATACTCCATGTGAAACTCTGGATTGTTTTGTTCCAGCAAAACGATCAGTGAGTCGGTGAAAATTACAAAAAAAAAAAAAAAATGCTAAATTTATGTTTTCTTTAAGGCGTTGCGAGAATAATAAAAATTGGATTATTGATCAGAATTTAATTTATTTGTGTCATTTAAATCATTAAAAAAATCAATAAAAATTAGATTAATTATAAAATCAATAAAAATTAAAAAAACTAAAGTGTGTTTGTTTTAAATAATTTAATCAACAAATAAAAGTACAAAAAATGCGCGAGGTTAGCAATTTTTCATTAGTTTTAAGTGCGATGTGCGAGCGTAAGATGGTAATCGATTTTGAAAATTTCAATGCCATTTTTTTCTCTTTACAATAGGCAACTTTTTTCAAATAGAACGTTTCGAAAACAAAATACTCGTTTTTTTTCGACCCACCCAATTTTACATTTATTGTTTTAAATCACGTGAAATGTATAATTTTGTATTTTACGCAGTTTTTTTCTGAAAAACAGACGCATAAAACTCCAAAAAAGAATTATTCAATTAAAATTATGTGAACATTTTTGAAGGCGAGGTCTTTTTTCTTCGATGACACCGGGTCTTTCCCTCCATCTTTCCCTTCCTTCTGTGCCACTGAATTTTCTTAAATTATGCATGAATACCAACAACTAATAAGATGCTTCCAGTAATTATCTATAGATTTACAGAATTGTACTCAAACATTTTCTGGGCGACCTTGGAAATATACAGTAAATATCACGGCCACCATATTTTATAAAATACATGTTATTGTGGATTACAATGTATATTAATTTTCTAATGTGGGTATGAAGCAGTATAACGTCATTAAAATACATTAAAAAGTTTTTCTCTCAATACAATAATGTAAAGGTAAACTTTCATGCGTTTGTAAATTAAGTTTTTCTAAGTAAATAAATACTACATACGCGATTGTAAATAATGAGCTTACTATAATAAAATATTTATGATGTAATAAAAAGTCTTTGAAATCCAAGCATATCAATGACTGTCTGAGCATAGAAAGAGTGACGGACAGTGAAACTGAAACAAAGTTGATGTTAAAAAAATATTACACTTCTTCAACTTTAATGTGAAAAAGTATTAAATGTTATAAATATCGTCAAATATCATAATGAGTGGTCCGTAATTAGAACGACAATATTAAAATTCATTTAATATTCGAAACACATGATTTCGTCTTGACACAATATTCCTCAGAGATGTACTAATAGCTAGTGTTGATAAAATTAGTTTACTCGTAAAAAACTAAAATTAATCAGTATTTTCAAAATAAAACGTGCAGTAATTTATAACTGTTTTCTCAGAAGGGCAATAAAAAGTACATAATTATATTCTTATTAACTTCTTCAACACCTATAAATTTAGGACAATTTAATGAAACTTTTATTGATGTTTTATAGACTGGAGGTTTCTTGAAATAAACATAAATTTTCCAAATTAATTACAACCTAATATAATGGAAAAATTTCCACACGTCACGCACCTATAATGAAACACTTTCAAACAGATTTAAAGTATGCAAGGCTCAAAATTATCCTTAAATTTCAACGTCAGGAAAATTTTCGGTACCGGTATTTTCTTATCGAAAATGTTCTCCTTACATACGATAAAATTTCACGCCCTTAAAGTAGATTTATTTCTCAAAAATCTTCAATTTTACCTAAAAATTCACTGAAGCTTAAGAACAATGACTAAATTATTAAAAATAGCTTAAATTTACCTAGCTGTATAATTAGTACGAATTTTTTTAATAACTGTTCAATGTGTAGCAAATAAAACTATTGGGAAAAATACGCAAGTCAGACATTTTACAGTTCACTTATTTAATTAAAAACGATTTAGTTAAAACACTCACTTGATCTTTGATCCGTACTTGGTATGGTATTTTACCCTTTTTCCACAATCACATTATTTTTCAATTAACCATTCAACATCATACAGATTTTATCTTAATATCAAGATATGTCTATACTATACGTTTTTATATTCGAAAATAAAATAAAATAAAATAAAAATTCACTTATTTATGAGTCAACAGTAGTAGGTAATATTCACATTAAATTCTTTTTCAATGCTTTGAAAATAAACATGAGCAGGTATCTACTAATAAATAGCTGGGGATTTCTGAAACGACATAACACCATAAAATATGTCATTCTCCAAATTTTCCTTTTTAATACTGTCAAATTTTGTTCATTTTATAATTAATAAGAGTGGGGGAGGTGTATCTACACTGGGCGTTTTATCTAGTTCTACTTTAATTCTCAAAAAATCTTTGGCGTAGAGTGTTTAGAAATCGATATATGTTAAAAAAGTTTAAAAATTGTATTTCTCTCTAAAATAAATTCCGAAATGATATTCTTTTAATCTTACCAAATTATCAGTCACTTTTCTTTTTACAATACAAATTAATCTTCATTTTTAATTTTTTTGGTGTGATTGAAAATTATTTTAATATTATTAATTTAAAATTTAATTAATTTTAAAATTTAATTTACTGAACCGATTCAGTTAAGTAAATTTTTTCAGGGTTATCCAGTCAGGATGTAAAAATTAGATGTTCGTATTGATTTTTTTTTATACATTTGCTTAATGAAGAGGGCACCAAATTAAATATTTTCGCCATGCATTTCGAAAATGCGTTATTCTAAATCAAATTGCTGTTTTCATTTTTCGTGCATCTATTTAACTATTAGATATGTAGAGTAGGGTGGATCGATTGTCTATGGCGAAAAAAAATTACCATTCATCAAAATCTACCTATGCCGAAAAGATGTTCCATTCTATGGACATTAAGGGAAAAATAATAAAAAAAATTAATTTTAAAATTTAATACTGCCACAAAAGGGTTGAATTTTCGAAAAAATTTGAAAAAAGACCGAATTTTGGTTAGGTTATTTTTGTCAAAAACTAATTATTTTAATAATTTTTAAAATCCACCAATGCGGAAAAGATGTTATAACGTATGGAGGTTAAGTAAAAAACAATAATAAGTAATAAATTCGAAATTTAGTACTGCCACAAAGAAGGTGAAAATTCGATAAAATATTGAAAAAATGGAAAAAGATCTAATTTGGTTTAGATTTATTTTTGACGCAAAATAATCATTTTAATATCAATCAAAACCTACCTTTGCGTAAGAAATATTATATTGCATGGATATTAAGTAAAATAAATAAATAAATAAACTAATTTCGAAATTTAATACTCCTGCAAGTGATTTAAAGTTCCAACTGGCAGTTCCATTTTTTTCAGTTAGAATTTGTCTGCTTGTGTATTGTGTAGCTTAGTGTACCTTGAATATTACTGTACCATGGCGTTGTTAAAAAAATAAAAAGAGAGAGATATGAATTACATCCTAGTTGGGTCTAGCTTTGATATGCCAAACAATATGCTCCCTATTACAAAAAGTTATAAAATTTACATATTGGTATTTAACAAATAACCGAAGAAAGGAATCGATCAACATCTATTTATTTCCTGCCAGTTAGAAGGAGTTGCTAATAAGTTACTAGTGACCTGTAAATGAGATTCAATCTCAATAACTTACCACAGCAACATTTTAAGAAAAATTAAACTGTTTAACGACAAATATTTCGCTTCTTAATTCTTGTAAAACAAAATAAGATACTGAAAGCTACTACAGTCTTTTGGATCATTTCCGAAAGTACTGCCTATTTTTTCAGTTCAATAGATTTGAATATGAATATGAATATTGTGTGTAAACTAAACCGATGTATTGAGAGCAAATTAACTTTTCTGCATCATTAGCTATCATTGAAAAGCCAAAATGGTGCCGAGCTAGGTGTCACATTAAAAGAATATTGGACAGTTTGGGCACTTCCGACCAAGTAGGTGCTGCCATCGTGTCTGGTGTATTTCAAGATGTGGGCATTATTTCATAAAACTATGAATCGAATGCTACTGACAGAAAAAAATCGGTATGACAAAACAAACCAAAGACCACTCCATCGTTTTAGTCATTCTCTTTATTCATTTGTAAAAGATTATGATCATGGCCATTTTCTTTAAACTTTGATGGGTGTAAAGACAGACTACATCACTAGAAAACAACAGAAGAAAAATCGCAATAGAAGCAGACTTGAGCTTGAAAAAAGAACTGGGTTCCGAATACATCGGCCACATGTATGTAAATTCTGGGAGAGTACCAAACAATTTGAAAACACGACGTAAATTTTTTTGTCATGTGTTAACAATAATATACATGTAACAAAATTGGTTGCGATCGGTTGTGACAGAATATCTATTAATATAGATGTTAAAGTATGCGTTATTCGAAATATGGAACTGATCTTCAAGTGTCTACTGCAATGGTTTTTGTGCTAGTTACACACCAATGAAGTTCCACTATGTCATCTTTTTGCAGCGTGGATGGAACCGCGGCTGGGCACAAATGTTTCACTGGTGAAATAAAAAGGTTATTCGCAGCATGTTAGAAGCTTTTTGTATTTTCATTTATGTCAGTATATGAATTCTAAAAGCGCGCGAGTGAAATCAAACGGTCTGCTGTAATCCTAATCATTACATTAAAAAATATCTATATTTTCCATTTACCAGGTTTTTGACCTTTTGCGACGGATTACATAGATTTAATTAAATAGGAAAATGTGTCGAACCTCCACTAACTGATGGATTTAGTAACGACATGATTTCAGAAGCAATATGTAAATCCAGCAATCATTCCAGTGGCAGTAACATCTACTATCAATAATATCTATTCACGCAACGCTCATTCTACAAAACTAATAATCAAAAGAGTCACGGAAGTATTTCTGCTGTGTATGGACCATACATAAGAGACAGTTTTATAAAAATCGAATTGAATTACAAAATCTCATGTCGATTTTCAATACCGAACATCATTATCGCCAATTGCAATGTTGACGATTTTTCTTGTTTTGATGCTGTTAAATAAGGAACAAAAGTTTTTATCTTGTAATCAATTAAATATCCCCTCATTGAAATAAATGTTAAAAATGTCTAAAATTTATATTTTATTTTACAGAAAAAAAAGTTGGTTTTTTACCGTAAAAACGTTCAAATACATAAATTTGAGCCACATTGCGGCAGGTTTAAATCTTGAAATTATTTTTTTAATTATTTTTCTCATACTCAGCATATAATATAACATCTTTTACGCATAGGTAGGTTTTGGATAATTTTTTAAACTATTATTTTGAATCAAAAATAATCTAGCCAAAAGTAGGTCTTTTTTCACTTTTTTTCGAAATTCAACCTCATTGTGGCAGTAGTAAAATTTAAAATTATTTTTTTTAATTATTTTTCCCTTAATCTCCATCCAAGAGAACATCTTTTCCGCATAGGTAGGTTTTGACACTGTGAAAAAAAAATTTCGATCCACCCTGGTCAGTAAAAAATCTTTGGATATTATTTAATTTCATCCTTAAGTGTAAACCTTGCAGTAATGAGAAAAAAAACTCTAAAATAGTTTTAAAAGAAAACAAAATAAAAACATGCATTAAAGAAGGTGCAACAAACAAGCGTAAGCTGATTATTTTCCCCACTTTTTTTCAGATATTTAAAAACTCTGTTTGAGGGAACTAACAAAGGTATGTTATTTTAAGTTTATTCTTGTAATTTTAAAAAACCATATTTCAATTTTAGGATATGTAGGAGTTTTAAATAATATTCTATTGGTTTAAATAGACATAATTACCTAATAAAACATTTAAAAAAAAACTTATTTTAACTTATTGGTATTTTCTAATTGTACACTGCTTAAAATTTATTCAGCAAATATTAAGTTTTTTTTTAACTGTACCAAAATTATGACACTATGCACTTGTTGATTATATTCCGAAATACAATGTAAATTTGATTACGAATAAAATTTAATCTGTATACAATATGCAATCTTTAACACTTATAATTATTTATCGACTGATGGGAATTTTACTTGATTGCTAAAGTTAATAGGCATGAATTCTTTGGGAATAATTTGTCATTTAAAATAAAATGTATTTAGTTGTTGCATTAAAGTAATATAGAAACCCCGCATGATATCTTTTAGAAATACAAATTCATTTAAAGTAAATGTGAAAGATAATCAGATAAATCCATCCAAACAGCACAATTTTTATTAAATCTTTCAGTATAGGATTTGTAAGTACAATTACTAATATTAAAGAAATAAAAAGTAATATATTAAAGTTTTTTTTTTTTTACTTTTAAATATATATTTAATTTATTCATTGAATGCAAACCATTACTAGCCGAAATTAATAATATAAAACTGTGTTGAGAGAAATTACGCACATTAACACATTCGCTGCCGCTCATGTGAAAGCTCGTGATATGGCGCCAAAGTTAACAACTCACGCGCCAGCGCGTGAAGTGGGGTGATGTCCAATAGCCAGTCACGCGCTGGTACGGGAAAATCTTTCACTGTTTCTTTGTTATAAAAAGTAAATCGGCTTCTGGGAAAAACCTACTTCTACAGTGCGGCATTGACTGTTATCACATCTTCACGTAAGCGGCAGCGAACATGTTAATATTCAAGAAACGTATTGTTATTCTATTTTTAAATTCTTAATTTCTTATATATTTAATTAAATTAAAAAATAAGAAAAATATTCATTCCATATTTTTTAATATAAAATTATAAACCACTTGCACAATGGAAATATATATATATGTCCATAATAGAGACGATTAGTTTTCTGCAAATGAAAAGAAATAAGATGGAAAACGATTTATAAAAAGTAATAATAATTCGCAATAAATATCTTATCAAAAGTTCGTATTATTAGGTATTTATAACTTGAAATGTAAATTTATAAAACAGTAAAAGCATTTTTTGGTATCTATAGTAATATAAATACAAATTACGATGAAGGATTTTTTTAATGGGTTCGTACATAAAAATGATTTAGATAAAAATGAGTGTCTACTTGTGCAAT
This sequence comes from Maratus speculifer, assembly GCA_964019185.1. Classification (NCBI taxonomy): domain Eukaryota; kingdom Metazoa; phylum Arthropoda; class Arachnida; order Araneae; family Salticidae; genus Maratus; species Maratus speculifer. Next base: position 263,811,542 of record OZ025291.1, on the reverse strand, counting down.
AATTTAATGTAATTAATAAAACAATGCGATTATATTTATTAACTCTATCATACATTTTCGCTCTTCACATGAATGAAATAGGAAGAGATTAGATTGTTAAAGATCTTGTAAATCTCTTAATGAAGAGGATCTATTCTGAAAACAAATTGGGATACTTGACACTTATAATTATTTACTTGCAATAGGGAATTAATTTCAACTGCTAAACTTAATTATCATTTATCCTTTGTGCAATTATTTGATATTTATACAAAAGGTCCTTTATTTCACTTTTCTCTAAACTTATATTTGAAATCCCAGACGCTGTCTTTTAACTAGACAAAAGAGATTTATGAAAAGGAAATCTATTTTATTTCAACCTGATGATTATAATAGAAAATTAAACATTTTTTGCCTACTTTGTTTTACATATATACATGCATACATATATGTATGTAAAATAAAGTGGAACACGAGTAGAACGAATTGGATATGATTTTGGAAATTTGGTCTGGAATTTGTTGGAGTTTAAAGTTTCTTGTCACCTGTTGGATATATAACGCCGTACTTATGTAGTAAGTTCGTTTTTTGCTAGTTAGTAGGTTCAGGCGGAAATGAGACAATGCATTGTATATTATATATATTTTTTTTTTGGATTTCATAAGCACAAATTATTTTCTTCTTATAAGGTTATTTATGATTTCATTTAATATAGTTTTTAATATTTTGATTATGTTACATGTTTATATAAAAAAAGACTATTTTTAAACAGCTTTTAAATGTATTGCTTGATATTTAATGCAAGGTTTTGTCTTATTATACGAAACCTGCTGATGATGCTTTATATTTAAATGGTGGGAGAAATGTATTGAGCCATTCCGCCTGCTGATGAGTAATGGCTTATATTCTGCTGGCGACTTTTCATGTTGTTTCATATTAATATTTCAAAGTTTACTGTTTTTTTAATTATACATTATGCACCTGTTGCTCAAAAAAACACATTCATGAAATTTCAGATTATTTTTGTGTTGCAATTTTTAAGAGCTGCCTTGCTCATATATTTGCAATAACTTACATGTTAAAAACAAATACATATATATATATATATATATTTATATATATTTGTGTACATTACAAATATAAAAAAAAAGTGATTGTTCAATTCTTCAATGAACAAAATCTTTCTGATATTGTTTCTCAGCGCAATTGCTACAATTAAAAAAGATTTAGAAATAAAATCTTAAGTTTAAATAATTGTTCTTATTGTTTTAATTTCTGTTTATTCTGTACTTTTGAAAGTAAGCCCAGCCAAACAAAAAAAAAGTCTTAAATATGTATTAGTCTTATAAATTTCTTTAACATAAATTTATAGTACAAGAAAGAAATATCATATATATCCATTATAATTTGACAGAGGATCCTCAAATCAAAATTTTTTTGTAAATTATGTGGCATCGCAGCATGTTTTCAAATGTATGGTTCCAAAATTCGTGAAAAAATTCACGAGTATTTGCATTAAGAGCCCACAATAGTCACAGAAAAAGTACTCAAAAAGACCCGAATGATAATGTAAAGTCTATGGGAGCGTTCTTTTCTAATATCTCGTTCAAATTTTAACATTTTTTCCATGATTTTTTTTGCATAGGATAGCTTAGGACGATCCACAACCGGCCTAGTTTTTACTTTTTCAATTTTGGTTTCAGATTTTTTTTTTTAAATTATTTTAACTTTCAAAACCGGTTTAAACCGTTTCTGAAGTTGAAACTATCATAATATAAAAAATATATTAGCAAAATCGAAAAAGTAAAAACTAGGCCGGTTGTAGATCGTCCTAAGCTATCCTATGCAAAAAAAAATCATGTAAAAATATTAAAATTTGAACGAGATATTAGAAAAGAACGCACCCATAGACTTTACATTAGCGCTCGGCTTTTACCGCGTTACAAGTGTGTGCTCTTAAATAAAATTCAACAGTCATTGGCTGTTAAGTCTTCTTCTATCAAGAGATAATAAAATAAATAAGCAATGATAAAAAATATGTTTCTTAATCCTAACGCTTACGTAGAAAAAATTTAATATTTCAGCATCAGTATTTACAAATTTAAATTGTTGTTTGGTTTATGATCAAAATTTGCTTGCTTAACTAATTCGAAAATACTGATCGGGAGGAAAATAAGGTTTGTATGTAGCAAAAATGTAGCGTATGTGCGTCACACGTACCAAAGACTTATGGAGGGATGCTTTACCAGTGATTTGTATAAGACTAATAAAAGGCAGATAAATTGTCTTCCGGTCTTTATGGCATATTCTAAAAGACAGTTTGAAGAACTGAATGGAGAAAAACTTATTTTGCATTGTGCTGTAACATTTATAATTTATTTTTATGTTTTAAGAAATTGACAGACCTTCGGAAATTACTCGGATAGATCAAAAGAGATTTAAAACCTGAAGGAAATATTAATATCTATTACTTACCCATCATACTTACAAGGAAGGTCTCCATACGGGCATACTCAGAAAAATCTGAAAAAATTACAGAATGTTCTTCTCATATAGTTATATATGTTTATAAAAAAAATTTCGGCGGAACTTCATTGCAGTGTCCGTAAAAAATTAATGAAAATTTCGTTTATTTGGCGATTTATCTCCGGTTGGCGAAAAAACGAAATTTTGAAAAATACGCTTTTACGCTTCGAACACTGTTAAAAATCTGCTGCATTTTGTTGCAACGCACTCCACCGCTTGTATATAATATCTCTATCCCAACCAATGAGAAAGCTTCATTTCACGGCCAAGTAACCGTTTTCTATACAAGCAAGGGAATGCGTTGCAGCAAAATGCAACAGATTTTTATCAGTGAATACCTTTTAAAGAAAAAACTTTCTATGTTCAATTTATTTAAATAAGTTTAGTTTAAATAATTTTAGTTTTGCATTTTTACTTTACTTTAAGTGTAATTTTGTCATATACGTTTATATGTACTTATAACAAAATGAAATTAATATATTTTATCATTTAAAACACAATTTAAATTGATTAAAGTTGTTCCAAATTGAAAAATACACAGATAAAAATCTGTTGCATTTTGCCGCAACGCATTCCCTTGCTTGTATAGAAAACGGTTACTTGGCCGTGAAATGGAGCTTTCTCATTGGTTGGGATAGAGATATTATATACAAGCGGTGGAGTGACGTTGCAGTAATTCTCATTCAGCATTCTCATTGGTCAGAAGAGAGATATTCTATAAAAGTAGTAGAGTGACGTTGCAGTAATTCTCATTCAGCATTCTCATTGGTCAGAAGAGAGATATTCTATAAAAGTAGTGGATTGACGCTGGAGTAAATGCTGCAGATTTTTAACAGTGAAGTCAATTAAAATCAATTTTCAGATTCGTTAAAATCGTCTGCTTTTGGCGAGGAAATGCACTGCTTGCCAAATCCCGCGTCGCTTTCAGCTTTTCACGCCAATTATTCCAAACTATTTTATTTTTTTACATATCTAATAATGTAATTCCGCCGCTAATTTTCACTGATCCTTTATTACCTACATGAGTAGTTTAATTCGTACTTTTTTCAAAAAATTCTGAGTATGCCCCCAATGGAGACCTTCCTTGTTAGTATAGGGTAAGTATTGCAATCGTTTTGAAAATCAAAAAACATTTTATGACGGATTTACACGTTTCAGATACTGGAGATTCCGAAAAACACATTTTTAGAAAAAAAAATTGCCGTCCGTCCGTCTGTGTGTCTGTCTGTCTGTCTGTCTGTCTGTAACCGCTCTATCTCCCGAACAAATGTAGACAGAGACTTGCAACTTTGTATGTGCTTAATATGCAAGAATGGGACGAAGCCTATTTAATATCAATAACCTCGATTATCCGGAACTATTTTTTTCGGACTCTCGAAAAGTTCGTTCTGATGAAAGGTATACAAAATTTTTCGAAATTATTTATTTTAAGGAGGGGACGTAAAAGGCAATAAAATAACACAAATTTTGCATAAAGAACGAAGTCGATCGGTTTAATAGTTGTCGAGATATTTGTAATCCTGTTTTCCACATTCTTCGATATTTCATGACCCTGTATTTCATTCAAATTTCAATTGAAAGATATATTTCAATGAGAAATGAGAAGCTTAATCCGACGCAGTAAATTGTTAGTTAATGTGATTACTATTTTTGGAGCTATAAGGATGCTTTTTTACGCAATCCGGTAGTACTGGCGTATTTTGGAGTTTTATACAATTTGTCGAAATCGGCTCATCAGCAATTCATTGATAGAACATTACTATGTATATTAAAACTATTTAAATATGCGTTTAAACTTTATTTTGGAATTGCGAAGCATTTTATAAATAGTTTAGATGCGTTTTTTTTTTTCATATTTTATATCATGCGTATCCATGATGGGTAAGTAATACGGTGGTCCCCCAACGACTAGTTTTATTCGCATTGGAAATGACACATTTGCCCATTTCTGATAGGAAAAACTGCGTTTCCAAAGAAAACTTGATAAAAACTCTAAATTATAACTTTAGTGACAAACATAGTTATAAAAGATTTATTTTTTATTTTCTCGAGGAATATATGTGTAAAAAAGTTCTTTATTTGAGGTTTTAGTTCAAGGAAACCTATTTTATAATTTTGTAAAATCGTATTTACCCATTGGTAGTAATTCAGTATTTTTTAATGAAATGTCTCATGTATCATAATCATGCATTATAATTTAAATTTGAACCCATATATACATGAATAATAATGACGTGAGGTAATACTTGTACCTGTTTCAAAAATTATGTGCAACATAAAGACATACTTTTTTAAAATTCATGAATAATCAATCTTTCAATTTATCATATCGATGTATATTGAGCAAATTAAACCAGAAATGTAGAGCTACCTTCTTAGTCTATAAAAACTTCCATAAAAATGTAAATTTCTTGTTAGAATTTTATTATGTTTTATTTTTAAATGAAAAAAAATTAAAAAGTCACATGATGTCACATATAAAGCAAAAACATTTATGACAGATGTAATTTTCCAAGTGGTTGAAAAATGTCCTGGCCAGGATTTGAGCTAGGTTTGTATTGGCTGAATCTGCCAATGCTCTTTCAACTGAGCCATTTCCAGATGAAAACTGGTGGACTATTTCACCCACATAACGTCAATGATCTCACAATCTCGTCGATACTATGGATCAGCTCAACAGAATAAATCAAAGGCCAGCATATGGAACTGCAGAATAAACTGCATACGAAATCACATTAGAATTATTTATAACACGATTATTCAGTCAGTAAATGAATTATAACAGATGTAACTTTTCCAAGTGGGCGAAAAAAGTCCGGGCCAGTTCAATTCGAGCATCAATTCGAACCATTGATGCATTATAGGAAGCTACCCAATGCTCCGAACACTGGAGGACTATTTCACCCACCTGACCTCAACGATCTTACAATCGTGTCTGATACTATGGATCAGTTCAGCAGAATAAATCGAGGGTCAGCAGATAAAACTGCAGAAACGCTGGAGACTTCAGCCAAAACATTTTTGGTTCGAATCCTGGCCCGGACTTTCTTCACCCACTTGGAAAATTTACATCTGTTGTAATTAATTTATGATTGAATAATCTTGTTATAAATTATTCTAATATGATTTCGTGTGCACTGTTTTCTGCAGTTCCATATACGATCTTCTATTTATCCTGTTGAGCTGATCCATAGTATCAGGCTAGATTGTGAGATCGTTGAGGTTAGGTGGGTGAAATAGTCCTCCAGTGTGCGTCCGAGATGGCTCAGTTGGAAGAGCATTGGCGGCTTCAACCAATACATCCCTGGTTCGAATCCTGACCCGGCCTTTTTTGGACCACTTGGCAAATTGACATCTGTTATGATTAATTTACCGATTGAATAATCGTGTTATAAATTTTTCTAAGACAATAAAATTTATCTTCGAATAAAAATTGCAATGGGAACAAATTTGTTATTCTTTTAATATATGTTACTGTACAACACCCACCCACACCCACATATATATATATATATATATATATATATATATATTGTTCTATTTCCTCTGTATGACAAGCCATTGGAAAAAAAATAATAGTATTTCTGCTAATTAACTTTCTAAAATACAAAGACTTCTACCATCGTAACAGTTCGGGTTTAGAGTCAAATCCGGACAAAAGTATTGTTAGACCTCTTGACTTCAAACACTGACCCCATAGCTAATGTTACAGTACGTTCCTGGAATCACTGGAGATAAAAGAATTTTCAATAACGTAGAGTGAGGGGATGTACTAATACAATTACAAGGAACTGGGCTGCCGGGTGAACCAGGGGGTTTATAAAGTCTTATTTATCGGAAAAGAGTATCTTCATTAATTGCGAAACACGTACTACACGCTTGAGAGGGATGACACCAATATTTTTGTTTTGGTTATCTACTTTGGCCGAGAATTTCAAACATCATTCGTATTTAGCTGGAGCATCAGATTATAATCTGCTACTGACATAAATTTTGTTTTCGCTTCTCGCAGTCTATTTCACATAGAATTAGAGCCTTCATGAGCATTAACAGCATTCAACGCACTCCTGGATGCACAACCTCTATACCTACCAATTAGGAAATCCGAAATTATAATATTCTCCAAGCCACGAAAAGTAAAACTCAAACGTACAATGCAGATTAATGAAAATTAATAGCACAATATACCACATATTAATGCGTTAAATGCCGCTTTATACAGATATTAAAAGTGTACAATAAACCTCAAGAAGCTTAAACTTAAATTAATTCAACACCAACCCGACGCATACAAAGTTAGGGGATATCTTGAATAATCAATACTTTTATTCTTAAAGTATGATACAATATAATTTCGGTAATATAATTCTTCATGGAGCTGGAATTTAGGAAGTTATATCAGCATATAAAAATAAGCAAAAAATCATATAAAATGAAATATTAATAATCGTAATAATATTTGCCATATCGGTCAACAAGATATTAATAATCGTTGCATACACAATAAAAATAATTAGACTCATACACCTATCGCGTCAACATTAGAATATAAAAAATACAGGAACAGAATACTACGTCTTTCGTACATCCGAAAAAAAGAACTGCATTTACATCCACAATTATTAAACAACGAGTATTTGAGTGAAAATAAAATGCAGTTGAAAAAACATCACTTCTCCAAATAAATAGAGATCATTATATATCCTAACCACATGCAGTGCTGACAATTTTTTTTCCATAGATCTCGAAAAACGACAGGCGTGACATCTATTTATTGCATTTCGAAATGTACCCCGATCATTTACAAGTAAGTCTGTACACTCATCGACAACAGCATGGTACACTAATTGGAGTTACATGTAATCTTCTAAGCATTTGAATCGATTCATACACACAAAAAAAACACAGTCCTACGCTAGATATGTAGTGACAGTCTGTCTACTCCTCAAACAGTAAATTCTCATAGAATAAAACTTCCACTAGTTTTGAGCATAAAGGAAATCTATTAACTTTCGTAATTCACTTTCTATTCTACTCAAAAAGAGCATATCCGGCAATTTTATGACAAACAGTCTTGATAAAGAAGCCATTAAAATCAAAATCCGATAATTACTTTCCACTACCACCTAGCTACATCGAAATTTCATTAAAATGTATTTATTGCAGGACAGTACACCATACAATGCACTTCAAAAATGCCAATACTTTCATATGCTAATCTGAAACTCTCTTTGCTGCATGTTATTTTATCTTACTCCCCACCTTATATCTTTTTTTACTGATGTATGGACCCTTTCACCAGGACTTATGTAAATTCCGTTCTCCTTCTTCCGAATGATGTCCATTCCATTTTTTCAGTGGAGACTGATAAACCAACTATATCTTATATTCTTCCAAAATTTACCTAAAAATATTCTCATCTTCATGTCTCGAGATGATTTTAAAAAAAAATACGTGGAAACCTGGTGTAAGCAGGGTGCCTTTCTGGTGTTTCAGGAAATTACATTAAAATATAAACAATGTTTGACTAACGTCTCACATTTATCAGAACGCAATATTGATGCATATAAAAAAGTACATTCATTTGCTTTCAGTTATTTAAAGTTTTAAATGAATTTCCTTTTATATATATTTGTAGTGCATCCACATATTGTACTCATTTTAAATATCTACATTTATCACGGTTAGTATTAAACTAGTCTATAACATCAAACAAATTCTTTATTTTTTGTAGTAATAAAACTGTGATGATGATGTAACTGTGTAATAAAAAAATAACTCTGATAACTGCGATTCACAATTAGAAAATGAATATCATTTTTAATGTCCATTTCCACTCAATATACGATAAATTCTCATGAAAAGTATAAAAATTAATAAATACATTTAATCCGATTAATGTACTCCCTTAAAAAATATTAAAATTTTAAGGCATTTGACTAAAACAATGTTAATTTATTAGATGTTATAACATACAAAACGTAACAAAAAATATACATTTTCTTACGTAATCACAGCTTACCTTCCATCCCTACACACTTATTCATTAAATAAAAAAAGAAAATCAATAGTAATAATTTTAATAAGTATTTTATAAACTGTCAAAAATATCATTTTTTTTTCATTAACGATTTATATCATATTTGCACCTAGTAAATTATAAACTTTTAATGTTGTCTTTCATGGAAAAGGAAAATTGAAATTTATTATATATGTTTGATTACTGTTAAGATTACACGAGTTCAGTGGACTTTCCAATATATTAGTGTGCTTTTTCATGCCAGAAAAATTTCTAAGCCAATTATTTATGACTTGAATGTTGATTATATTACCGTAATGAAGAACGATAAATTTATAGTAGAAGCATTCGCGTGCAGTCATTGTGAGTTTTTCCTTTTTCTTTTCTTTTTTGTCTTTTTCATTATTTTCTTATTTTTTTTTTATCATCTACCAAGAATAAAAATATAAGGTGTCGTAAAAAATAATTACCATATTAGAAATTACATGTAAAAATAAAGTAATGATCCGAATTTTAATATATTTTAATGTATAAAAGAAAAATACATACTTTTTAATTTAAACTATATTTAAAGCGATGTGCGAATAGCGTTTAAAAAGCCGTTTTGTTTAGCGTTTTGTTTTTGTTATGAAAGAACCTTTAATTTAAAATTTATTTTTATATTATGAAATAGAATTCTTGTTAGTATAAGCAATTATATTATTATCAGCTGCATGCACACGATTTATTTTTACCGTGTAACTGAACATATATAAAAACAAAATTAATGGCTGATTGCATTTAATACATATTTTTTAAATTGCATATTAATATCACTTCAAACAATTTTATAAAGAAAATATATTTTTGTTTTATTGAACGAAAACTTTGAAGCTTATAAAATATAATACTATTGAGTATGGGTTTCTTACAAGAGGTTAATAGCAGAAAATAAACAAATATTTCGTTTTATATATATAAAAAAAAAAAAAAAAAATCAAGTCAACAAATATTTTGCTATTTATGCATCCTTTGTGATTCTCTTTACTTTAGTATCTAAGCACGTAGATTACATATAGTTTCTTTTTTTATATTATTTTATTTATAAATTTCTTTATTAATGATGGGATTTTTTGGCAACGGAAATTTATCGTAATACAAACGCTAAAATAAATGTAAGATTTTGGTTGGTAACGAGTTCAGTAATCAATTTGCACGTAACAGAAAAAAATCATACTTAAATATTACATTCATATATAAACACAGCACAATATCAAACACAGTTTTCAAATAAATAGACATTCAAGCCAATTTGCATATTCCACGGTGTAAAAATTTAAATTGTGAATGGTCACGAAAAAATAAATTGGACATAAATACGCACTTGCTTGTCCACATCGTTGCCAACGACTGTATGGTGCCAGCATTACAAGGAAATACATCATTGGTTTTAACATGTTCGCTGCCGCTTACATGAAGATGTGATGATAGTTAATGCCGCACTGTAGAAGTGGGTTTTTCCTAGAAGCAGACTTACTTTTTATAACAAAGAATCAGTAAAATATTTTCCCGCGCCAGCGCGTGACTGGCTATTGGCCATCACCCCACATCACTCGCTGGCGCGGGAAGGGCCCCTTAACAATGGCGCCATATCACGCGCTATCGCGTGAGCGGCAGCGAACGTATTAATATAGATTTTTATCCTAGATTGTAAATTTTTTGAAATCTCGTAAAAGTAAAATATTATTTATCATAGATTTTCATTAAAATTTCTTTGCATTTTATTGTTTATCATTTTCATTTTTCTAAATTTTTCGAGCAAATTGGTTGCTTTTTAAGAATTTTGTAAAAAAAAAAAAAAAAAAACAAATCCTTTATCAGCTGATTTTACTCGATACAAATCCTTTTGATATATTTTAAAATTTACTTAGCCCCTGACCGCCGAGCAAAAGGGTAAAATTGTAAAGTTTTTTTCTCTGTAATTTATGTTAAATGTTAATAAAACAGGAATTTTCTGTCATGGCATAATTTTTTTTTATGTATATACTTATAAGCCTTGAAAGTATTAATCATAACTTAATTTCATAAATTTCAATTATATTTTTAGAATTATATTAATTTAAATAAAATTTAAACTGCAGTGAAACCTGCAGCCTAGCGAACGGATATATCCGGTCCCATTAGACGCAAGACATTGTATTGCATTGTCAAGCATCATCAGCAATAATGCAAGACATTATTGCATTAAGAAAACATTATGAAATTTGCTTTAATATATATTCTTTGTATAGAAGTGTCAATCTCTTTATAGGGGAGAACAGCCGAATTTGGGCCAGTTTACATATTTTCTACCCTAACTTAATTTTTTTTAAAGAATATCTGCATAATATCGCTGCACGTGTTCGTTCTATTTATATATCAACTAAATTAGTCTTTATAAAAATTGTTTTTTGAAAATTTTAAGATTTATTTTCATTTGAAAAACAATATATATCAATACAGGTACGAATTCATCTGCTGGTCCCCTAACTTGGATTTCCCCTGTCTCTTAAATCGAACAAATAGATATTAGACTGTTTCAAAGATTATGGAATCTAATTTTATTTAAAGCAAACTTTGAAAATAATGAAACAATCAAATCAAATAACAGCAATGAAATATGATAAATAACATAAAAATTTATAAAATGTATGTTGCTATTTATTTTATTGATGTGTTTAAATGTAATTATTTTTGAAAAAAATTAAAATTTTTAAAATGCATTAAAAATGTACTCTTCATTGACAGTAATTCAACATAATACTTTTAAGTATCCCGGCAATTATTCAAATTCAGTACCAAACACATCAATCTTTAAAATATATTTCAATTACATGACAATCTAAGTACATTTACCCACGTTAGAGCAGTGAACTCCAATTCCTCTATACTTTTAACTATAATAATAAGTGTTAAAAAAATACGATTCGTCAAAGTAAAAAATATGTATTAAAACAGTGATGAATTCAGGGGAATTTGTTATGATCCCTGAAGCGTGCAACCCCATCCCCCACTGTTAAAAATTTCACCGTCAGAAAACGGTCATTTGAACGGCAGCATTCTGTCCGGCATTTTGACCGTATTTCAAGATAACGGTTACTTAAACGTACTACACATATATTGTCATATGACCGTAAAAATACATATATATGGTCATTTGACCGTAGTAGTTTAAAATGGTCATTTGACCGTTTAATCATATAAAATGGTCATTTGAAAGTAATCATATAAAATGATCATTTGACCGTAAACTTATAAAATGATCATTTGACCGTAATCATATAAAATGGTCATTTGACTGTAGTCATATAAAATGATCATTTGACCGTAGTTATATAAAATAGTCATTTGACCGTAATCGTATAAAATGGTCATTTGACCGTAATCGTAAGAAATGGTCATTTGACCGTGAAATATACATGGTATGGCTTTTTGACCGTATTATGATTTTATTAACATATGACTGTAAAATATGTATATATGGTCATTTGATTGCATTATGGATTTATTAATGTATGACCATAAAATATACAGGATGTTATCAAATATGACATAAGCTCAGTGGGGCGGAGGTGATAGCAGGCGTCAAAAGGATAAAAATTGCCATAGAGCATATGGTGATTGCAAGCCATATTGAGAGAGAAATTCACAAAAATAGTTATGAGGGGTATGTTATGTTGAGTAGAATAAATAATAAGTAGACAAACATTTATTTGACCTAAGCAGGATTACAATGCATTTCAGTTCAACATTAAAAAGTACATGATAAGGCATTTTTAAGGGATTGTTCAAAGTTGAGGTCATTAAGGTAATTGCACAGCATATATCTACAAAAGGATTGCTGTGCAATGACCTTTGCACATGCAACTTCAAACAATTCCTATAAAAATTCTTGTGTCCTTTTAGATTGAACTGTACTGCACTGTAATCCTGCTTAAGTCATATAAATGTTTTTCTACATATTTGCTTTACTTGACATCACCCTTTTCATAACTTTTTTTTTGTTTTTGTATAATTTTCTCCTATTTAATGTGTTTTGTGGTCACAGGTGGTACTATGGCAATTTTTCATCCACTTGATGCCAGCTATCACCATTCTGAATTTCCCAATCGAATTCAGCAACATCTTATAAATTTTATGGTCACATACTAATAATTTCATAATGCAATCAAATGATCATACAAGCACATTTTAGAATCATATGTTAATAAAAGCATAATACAGTTAAATAACCACTATCATCCCTCTGAATTTGTCAGTTAAATTCAGAAACTCTCTGGATATGTTCTTTCATTTGTGAAAAATTTACTTAAACCAACATTTACTTAAACCATATTTTCAGTTTCTTATATAATCTTATATATATATGATTACTTGACGGTATTAAAAAAAAAGGGTTCATACATATATATCTTACAGTTACAAAACTATAAATTAAGAATGTGTGCAATAAATGGAAAATAAAAATTCTGTTTTTTATGTAACAAGAATATCAGAAATGCATGTAAAAATGTCTTAAATTAGTTAAATCGATTTTATTCTTCACAGATGTATACAAATACAGTCTTTAAATAGTATAGCAGTTCTTGCATAATAAATAAATAGTATAATATTAAAAATATATATAAAAAGATAATTAGTGCATAACATTGATTATGCTTGATGCGGAGTCAGCTTCTCTTTTGGCCATATAAATTTTCAAAAATGAAAATGAATTTAATAAAATTGACCAAACTTTTATAATTATTTCTGAGATTCTTGTTACTTGTAAATTATAATTTTTTCTGTCAATGTACATTTCTATCTAAATTTTCTTATTTCAGTTAACTGTTAAAAATAGTCACTGTTGAGGAAATCATTTAATATATATAATGGAGAAACAGCATTTCATTAAGCTTTGAAACTTAATATATAGTTTAAAATTTAGAATAATAAGACTTTTAGAGACTTTGTATATAGTTAACTTGATATAGATTTTTGAAAAACATTAGGATAATAATCATTGAGAAGTTTATTACAATGTAAGGTTTTAACCCTTTATGTCCCAAATTATGAATTCATGAAAATGTCATCATCTAAAGCATTTTTAAAACTATATTAGAAGATTTATGCACTCTCTTCAAAAAGAAAACAATCTCCTAGCAAAATTGATCTTTACTTCAAAAATACATCTCAAAAAAAAAAAAAAAAAAAAAAAAAAAAATCACAGAAATTACTTAAAAGTGTTGTATGAATAGTAAGAAATATCCTATTAAAAAAATATTTTCGCTTTAAATTAAAAAGAAGAAAATATCTTGAAAGACACTTTGAACATCTTCATAGACACAACTTTAAATGCTTAAATGACATAAGCTCATCTTTCATCTTATGTCTCTTTTGCACAACAATTCAATAACTACATGCGTTTGAGTCGACAAAATGTCTGATTACTAAACTTTCCAGATTCCCTCTCCTCCCCCTCCCCCCAATTATTTTTCCTAAACTTTCTTTGCATGAATCCTGAGAATGTCCAAAAGTATTATGAAAAACTGTTTCATGCCTGATGAAATCAGTTATGAATAACAGATTGCAGAATAAGGTATGAATATTTAAAGTTGATGCAGAAAATATATACAAATTATTAGATGTGTTTTTTTTTCTTTTTTTAACAAACTTTTTATATAAAAAAGAAATATTTTTGAATATCTACACTTCCAAAAACTTACAATAGATTTATTTTCCTTTAACAAACTTAATACAAAAAAATCAAAAACATAAGACAATACCCAAATATTCATAACTTATTCTCTAAATGACTTAATTAGTTGCAGCACAGTTATCAATTATTTCAAGTGTATAAATTTAAATTTGGTACTTAAGTAGAATACAGATTTACTTCATGGGTCTTCACAAGTAATATGTAGAAGTTTAGCAGACTATAAAAACTTTTATAACTTACAAGTCATTCAATAAAATGTCATTTCCTATACCAAAACAAAAAAGAAGGATAAATTAAAATTAATCCAATAAGTTATGAATTTTTACTATTTAATAAAACTTCTACGTATTAATTAAAAGCCAACTTCATTAAAACAGTTAAAAATGCAATCAAAATAATGCTGCATGTGTATTTTGGAAAAAAATAAACTTTTTTTTTTTTTTTTTTTTTTTTTTTTACTATATTAAAAAAAAAAGAAAGAAAGTTGTGAATCATGAATAATCAAAACAATCAATTAAAATACAGAAATATATTTATTAATTAATAACAATAATAATATATTAATTTTACAATAAAAAATTGCATTATATTATCATGCATGGTTACTTATATTTATACAGAATTCATTAAAAAAGGGAATTGGCTTGGCCATGTCATTAATTAAGCCGACTGATTCGTTGAAGTTTGTTCCACACATAGGGTTGATCAACAATGGATACCTTAAAGAAAAAGATAAATGCATTAAACTTGAATATAATCTAAGGATAGTTTAATATAATACATTTATTCAAATACTTTTTCTAAAAAAATACAAAAGTAACTTATATAAAAATTTTATCAAATCAGGCAGTACATTCTCACAAAAAAGAAATGCAAAAGATTAAGTGGGGTAAAATATGTAGGTTTTGAAATAAAATTTATGAAAAATAAATTTTTCTTTAAATTATTTTACCTAATTAGTGGTTAGAATTATCAGAAAATTTACAATGAATAATAAAATATTTTTTGCAATATTATTATACTTTGTAGTTATTTTTAAATGTTGGATGAGAAAACCAAAAGTTGCAATGATGAGAAAGTAAATAAAATTTAAAGTAAATAAACTTTAAAGTAAATAAGAACTATTTTCAATTTATTTAACTTATTATTGCATAAAACAGTTAGAATTAACTTTCTGTATCTTCAATACAAAAAAATAAAATTAATTCGAAATAATAAATGGTATAAAATTGTTAAAATGTTAGGCTTAGGAAATAAATAACGATTTTTCATTTTATTTTCTGATAATTTTATTATATTTTCTGATGTAAAATTTGACATTAAAACAATACTGTGTTCTAAAACTATTTAATTTGATTAATTAATGTATAGTAAAAGAAAAATATGCAACTTTGAGTTTGATGTTTATTTTGCACTAAATGTAAAACAAGGAACTTTGTAACGTGACATGAAAAAAGAAAAATGTTAGCCTGAAATCCCAAGTAAAAGCCCTACCAAAACAGTTACTGATGATTCATAAATTTACAAGAAAAAAAAAATAAAAGTTTAGTTATACAATAGTTAAAGTACTGTTCTGTATGAGCAATTCCACAGATAACTGACTGATATTCACAAACCAGAACAATGAGTATTTTGTAACATACAAAAAAAAAAGATGTTTTTTAAATATTTTTTATCTGGTTGATTGACTTTTTTAAAGCTAAATCCAATGTTATCGTTGAATTTCTAAAATAATTTGATTAATTAAAAAAATTAGTTTTAAGCATGATAACTGACTGACATTAAAGGGGCTCTGGGGTTGAAATTTTTTCAAAAAATCGATTTTTTTTAATGATCTAATTTGATTATTCATTTAATTCTTAACTCAATACAAAAAACCTCATAAAATTATTTGCATTTGTAACGGAGTTATAAGCATTTATGTATCACACTTTCATAGCTGCATCCATATAATTTCAACTTTAAGTCGCGTTTTCTCAAAACTTGATTTTTGATGACTAAGATTAAAAAAAACTATTTGATGGAATGGCTTAATTTTTTTTTTTTTTTTTTTTTTTTTTTTTTTTTTTTTTTTTTTTTTTTTGCATGCATATAACATCATTATCTAGATTATGAATTAATATATTTTAGATAGTTTAATATTTTGAGTATTTTTAATGGAAAAAAAGTTGTATTTTTTAGGGGGTTTTTTAAATTTTCAACTTTGAGACATTTTTTAATAATGTTTTTATTAAGTGATAGTTATATCCTTAATTTATAATCTAGATAATGATGTTACATGCATGCAAAAAAAAATTAAGCCATTCCATCAAATAGTTTTTTTTTAAATCTTGGTGTTAGTCGTCAAAAATCAGGTTTTGAGAAAACACGACTTAAAGTTGAAATTATATGGATGCGGCTATGTAAGTATTGATACATAAATGCTTATAACTCCATTAAAAATGCTAATATTTTTATGCGGTTTTTTGCATTGAGTTCAGAATTAATTGAATAATCAAACTAGATCATAAAAAAATCGATTTTTTGAAAAGTTTTTAACCCCTGAGCCTCCTTAATGCAACCTACATGAAAAGTAGCATAGACTAACTTAGAGATTCTTCTAAAATTATAATGAATTTTAAATAAAGTTACATTAGAGTCACAGAACAAATAATAAGCTTTCAACGTATGATAACTGAGTAAAAAGAATTGTTAGAACAAAGAACGACAAGAATTTATAAAAAATGGTAACTAACATACATCTATAAATATCTTAAAGCAAAACATTCAAAATTAGAGAGTAAAATCTAATAAATCTTGCACAAATGTTGAGCAATTAAAGAGTTAATTTTTATTCTACTAGCTATTTTTGTTTACATAGGAATTTATTTTGTTATAAGCTTTGAAGATCTTTTTCTCCTTGATAACTTGAAAGGGACAAGATCCTTGCAATGTTATAGAGCCATAAAAATAAACTGATATTCTATTTTTCTTCTACATCATCTGACCTTGGTTACTCACATGTTTGTTTCCCTTTTTAACAAATTTCACTTCGACCATTTCCCCAATATCATTATATTTCTTCCTATACAATATTGTAGATTATAATAAACTGCATAGTAATTTTATTTATTAACAGTCACTTCATACAGTTTTGAATTTCTTCCTGAAAGAATAAATTTGTACTTTGGCTGTATTAATTATAGAAAATGTTTTTCTCTACTGTTTTGAAATAATGCATTATTTGTATATTAAGATAGGAATGGCCAAAGCGTCATGAAGTCATCTAATTTATTTTTTGAGACATTTACATTTTCTTTAACAAGAATAACTTTCATTTTCTTTCACTGCATTTCGATGGTTAAAGCAGTATTAATTGATTTTTCACTAGCGCTTGCTTTAAGTTAAATAAAATTAAACATAACATACAAAAGCTATTTCATAATTAAAGAAATTGTAAGTTTCTAATTGTGTCCCATATCCCCCCCCACACACACACGAACAGGGAGGTATAGAACACACAGCAATAATTCAAAGCCTATAAGGCACAATTAGTCTAGTTAAATAAGTTAACAGAACCATTCTGAGAAATATACTGTGTGGACTAAAAATTCTAATTAATGTAAAGAAAAAAAACCATGCACTTGTGTTTTCTTGCAAAAAAATCATAGTTTAAGACTGTTTTTTATAGCATCGTAGTTTACAGGTTTGAATCATAGCAACTATCATTTTTTCATGACAGTTGGCAGGTCTGCACTTTTTACAAAAGTAAGAAAATCATTTTTGCTTGCCACAAAAGAAAAATTTCAATTTAGGTAAAACATTTTTTAATTTTACAGAACAATATAGGAACATAATATGCATATAACTAAGAAATTTGAAGTTTCAAAATGTGCCCCATACTTTCCTACTAACAGGGAGGTATGGCACAGTAATAAAACAAAACTACAAGGCATAAATAATCTAGTGTCAGCTAGATAAACAAACAAAGGTTGTAAATTGATAATGTATGTACCACAATGTTAAATTTCAGTGTTTTCATAATTGGAATGAAAATTCAGGAATGTCAGCAAGGGTGTAGTCGCAAAAAAGCCAGATATTATATGATCGATACAGAGGGTATACCCTAGAGAATACATGCTATGGGTTTCTTGAGAAACAGAAGATATATGGTGTTCCTTAAAGAAATCTAGAAGATATATGGAGTATATCCTCCACTACACCCCTGATTGCCAGTCATAGATGGAATAAATATATATATATATATCCAGGGTTGGGGAATTTTTAAAAAATCTTACAAGCCAAGGATTTATTTCACCAGCCCACAAAATGCAATACAGTCGCAATTGAAAATAATTATGACAAAATCGAACACGATTACAGACGAAATTACTATTATTGCAATGCATTTTCGTAATTCTTTTTTTTCTATAATATTAAGAAATATGTACAAAAAAGGTAAGCTTAATATAAGATAAAACTTAGTACCATATTTACGCTGTGATAATTTGGAAAATTAAAATATTTAGATTAAAAAGTGTCTCTGATAATATCTCTATTGCCTACAGTTTTTAAAAAACCAAAAATGTGCTCGCCTTGCCAAAAAATCCACTCACCACTGGCAAGCAAAATGATGCATTTCCCCACTCCAGTATATATCAGTTCAATTTATTTACTTTTTAAAGTAAATGAATGAATTATCAATGATATAAATATCCTCTAAAAATGATTGAATGCCAGTAATTCACATTCATCTTGAAAAAAAAAGGGGGGGGATTCAACATGTCAAATTTACCTCTTTACTGGCATGTCCCATTTCTCTGCACTTTCTTGATCTATAGTAAACTTCTTGCATAAACAAAAATGTTGCTTTAAGCTTATTTTAAATTATGTATAATTTATAGTATAATATTCTCCATCTATGCACAAACAAGTCATCAATATACAAAAAAGCATAAAAAGTATATGAAGCAAATTTAATTTATTCTTTAAATAATTGCAAGCTTATACAGATCAAAAAATTTTTTTCAACTGAAGATTGGGCTACCATTAGTTTACCTTGAGTGTGATTGATGAAATGTTTAGAATGATATATACAGAGAAAAATCTATTGACCCATTCTCCCTATTCCACTAAGAAGTCAATAAAATATCCCTATTATATATGAAATGACACTTATGAGTAAGAGTTAATAATTAAAAGTAATAATAGCTTTTAGGTACATAGTGCATTCAACAGTAATATTTTTTGCTCTTGCCCCAGCATACTTGGGAAGGGGCAAGCAGAATGTATCAACAAAACAGGTTGACAACATTTTTTTCTTTACTAGTAAATACAAGAATAATTTCAAATCATACTTCACATCTGTTTTCTCTCACAGATTATATATGCATTTCCTTACAACAGAAAAATTGTAATGTGAAGCATTCGAATTATTCCACATTTCACAACTAAATAATTTTATAATCATTTAATATAGAACAATTAATTTTAATAATAACATTGTACTGTCATAAAAATAGTCAACAGATTATTTTGATGTAAAAAAAAACAAGTTACAAATGAAAAGAGAAAATTTTAATTTGATCAAAAATGACAATTCTAAAGACAAATTCATACCTTCCCTAAACATATCTTTCAATATTTCACATGCCAAAATCCTCCCAGTTCTCCCCTAAAGCAATAACATTACATGTGCACAACCCCATATTACTGATTACATGTTAATGATACAATAAATCATATGAAAGCTATTATTATTTTTTTTAATTAAAGACCCAGGTGAAGCAAACAGGAAATATCTCTTCTTCCCAAACCATCTAAGTATCTCCATACAGGTTTTTAGATTTCTATTTATGGTCTGAAAATGTAAATCCCACCCTCTTCAAACTCAGAAAAAAAAACACTTTATGGCTTTTCAAAATGTAGAAATTCTTTCCAAAAAAGATTTCAGTTAAATACTAACGAATATACTCACCTGTAAAATCTACAAGCTTAAATTCAAGTACATTTTATGTATAACAGAGAAATATAGAATTGACATATAACAATTAAAAGTACCTAAGAGCTCCACAAATGAATTTGAATGAGATCAAATGATGAATATTATCCAGTTTTTGAAACACAGCATTCTGCTCAGGCACTCTCAAGCATAACCATCAAAGAGTTAATCCATAAATTTGGTACCACCATCTAATCAGCATAAAATAAACAGATTTAGGGTTTTTCAAAGAATTATGTGCTTATTTGAATTACTATGAGAAAAAAATGTTTGAGGAGGGGGAGATACTTCTAATGTAGAGAAAAATTCATATTTTTTTTTTTTTTTTTTTTTGGCGTAAAAAGTAATTGTTGCTATTAAAGATCGAATGTACATCAAGAATTTATAAATATTAACTTTTTGCAAGAGTCCATTGCAAATTTTTTGTTTCTGTAAACGTGTAAGCAGATTACTGTTTAAATAAATTATTATTTATAAAAAATACATGTCAGATTTTAACAATTTAAATTTAGGAAAGTTGCTAATCATAGATTTAACTTTGCTATAAAAATTTCTTTTTGTGGAATAGAATTTTGAGAAAGGTCTTTATTTTATTAAATTCTGTGAAAATAATAAAATTGTGTTAAATCGTCAATTTTTGCTTTGGTCTACCTGTACATATGAGCTGCACTAATTATAGGTGAATCAAAATCTGAAAATATTACATTTTTCATTTATTGTTTGATATACTTCTAATTATTAATAAATGTTTTCAATGAGATTTAAAAAAGGATTTTTCGATAGTTAAACTGTAGTTACACATACTTTATGTTTAACTAGCCCTAAATTTTGCCCCCCCCCTTCTTCTTTCAAAAATATGCACATATTTTTAAAATACCACTACTGTATCAAATTTCTAAAACTGAGATTTTTAACTTAAATAACATTCTTATATTATACTGTCTCAAGTGATGAAGGTAAGATTTTTGTCTTGGAATGGCTTTGAATCATTCATGAATTTGTTGAACCAGGGAAAATTTCAGACCTTTTCAGAACATTAGATAATTCTATTTAATATAATAAGATCTTCACAAAATTCTTCTAAATAAAACTGATCCCAATCACAAAATTCCTTTTAAAACTTAAGATTCTTCAAGAAAAATAATCCTTTAAATAAAATCAGGCCCTTTATAAAATTCCCTTCTATAAAAACATACTCTTATTACTTTTAGTGAAATTGGTTTGATTAAATATGCAATTTTCGTACAATGTGCAATTGTTACTTTTTATTCATCACAATTTCAGAGTTCTTGTACATACATTTCTTTCAATTGGTTTGTGTCTATAGTGGGGGGGGGGGGGTAAAACCTCTAAATCTTGTTTAGCACTAGGCAGTGCTTATCTCAAATCTGACAACAAAACTTTTACATCAGTAATATTATTTAAGCTGTTCTCTTATTAATATATTTTTTTTAAATCTTATTTACAAAGATGGAAGTTTATATTTATAAATTTATTTTGAGGAATATTCTAATCTGTTATACATTTTTGTGGAGGTGGGGGTATCATTATCTCTTACCTAAGAAAATGACTGATCTCTAAACTATGTGTACATTATTTATAAAAATATATATATATATATTAATCATTTTAAAAAGTTGGCAGTTTTAAGTGCAATTAAATTACATAAACATAAAGGAGTTAGAAATTAACTAACTTGAATCTTATAAAACGGTCAAAAATGTATAAAAATTCTAATCTCTTTTCTCAAATAAATCTAAAAATAATAAATATTATTCAGAAAGATTGAAGTTTATATTTATAAATTTATTTTAAGGAATATTCTAATCTGTTATACATTTTTGTGGCAGTGGTGGTGGTGGTGGTTGTGGTGGTGGTAGTGGGGGGGGGGTCATTATCTGTTTCCCAAGAAAATGAGTGAATTTTAAACTATGTCTACAAAAATATAAAAAAATATATAAACATTAATAATTTTAAAAAGTTGGCAGTTTTAAGTGCAATTAAATTACATAAACATAAGGGAGCCAATTATAAAAGTCTTGTAAAATGGTCGAAAATGTATAAAAATCCTAATCTCTTTTCTTAAATAAGCCTAAAAATAATAACAGACTTTTTCAGACACAAATATATTTATTTTGGTGCATTATTATTATTATTATTATTATTATTATTATTATTATTATTATTATTATTATTATTATTATTATTTTTATTTATTTTATTTTTATTTTTATTTTTATTTTTTTTTTTTTTTTTTGCCTGCATCAAAATAAACATTTTTAAAGAAAAAGAGTAAGCAACAAATAATGATTCAGTAGAATCATTTATTTTCAGAAGATAATTTTTTCAATATACAAAAAATTTTTTCAATATACAAAATATTTTAAAGTTTTGAATTCAGAACAGAAGCCTGCAAATGTGCAGTGTGTATTCCAAACTACACATAACAAAAACTAAAAGTATGATTGATGCATTTTTTTTTTTTTTTTTTTAGAAAAAATCTAATGACATTTCTCAATTTTCTTTATAATTTATGTGTTTTATATTATTGGATATAAATAATTTCTACTTTTAACATTTTAGTTCAGCAATAAGCATTAGATATAGTGGGTTTAAGTCATTTTTTATGTATAGGATTAAAATCAGTATGCATTGGGGACATATCTATTGATCTAAAGAAAAAACTTCAAACATGCGAATGGATCAAAGAAAAAATAGATTAAAAATATTCAATATTTAGTATAGAATATTTTAATTATTATTATTTTTTTAAATGGAGACTATGTAACACAATGAATAACATAAAACGATAATTTTTAAGATTTTTCTCAAGCTGTAAAATATATATATATATACATATTAATTGGGAGGTTAACTTGAAGAATTAAAATCAAAATATGAAGTCGAATAAGAGAGTTCTCAAAGATTGTTATTATAACTTATTAGTAATCAAAAGATTGTTTGTAAAGATTTTAAGAGTATCAATGTTTCACTATGTAGAGCAATTCATTCTTTGACCATAAGACTATTTAAATAAAAAAATGGGTTTTTTTTCAATTTTTACATAAATTCACTGTAATTTAATTATTTAATTTAAATTATTTTTAAATGATGTTACACTGCTTATCCAACAATGTCTATTTTTATCAATAAATATGCATGTATATGTAATAAAAAATATTAAAAAAAAATAAATTAAAAACAGATTTTTTGCCAACCCTGATAAATACAGATAATGTTATGCAATTTAAGGCAATCCTAGAATAGTTTCTACTAAACTAAATTATATTTAAGCAGTTAAAAAACAGGCATCACTGTTGGCTACATTTGGCAAGCAAAACTGGTTTGATTAAAATTACTCGGTACATTTAATTGATATGTTGTCAAAGTGTTTCAATCAAAGCACCTTTGATTGAGGTTGTTTTGAATTCAAAGATCAATAATTTTAAACATAAATAGGCCATAAGTTTTATTTCTATATGCAGTAAATCTCAGATTTAATTACAAGTTAACATACTTATTATATTATAAATATTAATTCTATTATTTCAGTAATGAAATGAAGTTTTGTAAATATCACAAGAAAAAAAATCAATATTTTTAAAATAGCTAACTTATTCTTAATAATAAATTAGTGTTCACTCTAGAAAGAAAAAGGATAAAGTGCTACTCATCTACACTTTTATTAACTAAAAATATTAAAAAATATATTGCATAGCGATAGTTTGAAAATAAATGTCATAGAAAATACCAAACATCTTTACATTTCAAAAGTAAACATCAAATATATGGAAACATAAAAGAAATCTTGATATTTAAAAAATAAATGCACAGTAGACAATTAAATTATGGATTTAAATTATGGATAATATACAGTCTACTGTTCTGTAAATAAAGAACTATTATATAATCTATGCATTAAAAAATCATTCATATACAGAAAGCATAAAAAGAACATGAGGCACATTTATTTTTGATTCTATAATCTTTTCCTTTATAAAATTGCAAGCAAACACAGCTTTTTTTTTTCTTTTTTTTTTTTTTTTTTTTCAAATGAATATTGGGCTATGATTGCTTCATCTTGTGTGTGAATGATGAAATGATTAGAACAAAACATAAAAAGAAAAACCTATTGTCCCATTCCTCCCACTGTCAATCACAGTCTCCCGTACATTTCAACACAGATAGAAAATAGTTAAAATCTGAATTGTGTGTTTGAAGGAATGTTATGTCATAATTTTTTTTAGAAGGCAAGGGCATAAGAGAGGGGAGGGATTTATTTTGACATTCTGCACATATATGAGGAACAATTCCTATATTATCTTTCTATTATATACTTTCAAAATATGTCAGAAAACTTGTTAATGATAAGTTCATCTCATTTTGAGAACGTTGCATTAGCAAGAATTCAATGAAATATGTATTAATGATATAATTTTTAATTCCAGTGTTTAAAAAGCTTATTTAATGATAATGTTTCTATATTAATAAAATGTCAAATTATTTTAATGTTTATATAAATGTTGATTCTTTTTTCTCTTCTTTGAATCTGATGTACGATGATTAATGTCTTCTGAAATATAAATTCTTTGGAAAGGGGGGGGGAGGAAGCTCCTTTCTCTTTCTGAAATTATAACCTTGTACCTTTGTATTTCATATTTACTCCCCGAAAATTGTAAAGGATTGCATAGAGGTATCCTGTGTGTGAGAAGAGGAAGTGATTTTTTTTTTTTTTTTTTTTTTTTTTTTTTTTTTCCCAGAGAGGGATATAGCCCATGAAATTTTTAGAATGTATATATTTTGCATGTTTTACAAAATTTTGCAGCAAAAAAATAAAAAATAAACAGTAGAATTTCAAAGAAATAATTACACTTTTACCCTCAATGTAATAATGTTGATCAATGGTGAGTATGTTATAAAGTACAAATTAAAATAATCCCTAATTATTGATTCTCTGGCCCAAAGATGGCATAACTTTGAATTGTATAATAATGTAAATTAAGCATTTTAGAGATAAGTTATTGAAGCACAATTGACCTAAAATTTTGGTCCTAAGGCCCTCTAACAGAAAAATCCAAAAAATAGACCCCTTTCACAAAATTATACTCTTCATTATTTTTAACTTCTTTATCCTTTAAAATGTTAATTTTGAAAAAAAAAAAAAAAGCAGATAGAGAAATTTTAGCAAGGGTTTCAAGAGTTTATTAATAAATGCATAGTTAACATTTTCTTTAATTACAAAATGTTATTTCTCACATAAGTGCACCAAGAAATTTATATATATATAAAAACAAAACTGCACCCCCCCCCTTTTTTTTCTCACCCTGCTAATGATGGCAACTTAATTTTACCAATTTCTACTATTTTAATTAATGAATTTAAAAAAAAATAGAAATTTCAAGTAATATTAATATTGTACAATGAAGTAGTTTGGTTAAATACATTAATTCCAATATAAAGGAATTATTCAGACTATAATATTTCTATTTATAAACATATATAATATGTGATTAATGTTTAGTAATACTTATTTAAGACTCAGTCACAAAAATCTGTTAATACAGACGTCTTCATGAAATTCCTCTTAATTAATTGGCCCTGACCATAAAATCTTATTCCATGCAAAAGAAAAAATCTTTTTAAACTATTTCATTTTTGTTAGGTTTAAAATGCACAATTTGCAAACGAAATTCATCAGAAAGGAAAACTTTAACAAAAGTACTTAAAGCATATTTTAATTGCTTGTATCGAATTTAAGTTTCATCTTTTAATACAAAAATATAGTAATTTTTTCAAAAAAAATAGCCTTAAGAAATAAAACCCTGCATCAACCGCAAAATATTATACATTAAAAAATGTATAAGAAGAAGAGCTTAAAAAAAGTCTTTTGCTCCCCTCGTAGTAGATCAAACCCTCAATCTTTAAAATTTGACACCCATTTTTATTTCTAGTGACATGCAAGAAAATTTTACTCTGTTCCAACAGGTGTGCGTGTAAGGGGGGGGGGTGAAGATCAGTGTAGGTTAAATAAATAAATAATAATAATAAAAAAAAACATGAAAAGGGAAATTGATTGCTCACAATGTGTGAAATAGTACAAAAGTACATAATATGAAGAACAGTGATGTCGATGTGTGCTTTTTTTTTTTTTTTTTAACGGTGAAATACGAAATAATTTACGATTATGTTGGAAATATATTTCAAGACATTTTTCAAATTGATTTGAAGTACATTTTCAGTCATATAAGATAAAGGGAAACAAAGAAATTCAATGGAACAACTTACTCAAATCAAACTGCTTTCTCATTCTCACCCACGGAAGCACGTTACCGCCATGGTCATGTTGACAAACAAGTTCCAAACAAACACTGATATGTTGCCATTCGTGAATCTAGATTTAGAGAAACGGATAGTTTTGGCGAACAAGGTATGAAACCATCTCGTTGGTTTTAGCGCTGTTCCCGAGACGAGATTGACCAATCACAAGTCTGCATGGGATGTAATTTTATGCTTCTTTCACCGTATTCAAGTGCAACTGCTAAAAGAGGATTTTTTTACCGCTGGTCGTTTGATATCTTTGTAGATTAACGGTGCTTCTTCAATTTTCTAGAGAAATGGTAAAGTGAATGTCAAATATACATTCAACGCATCATTATTTTACAGAAATTTTTAACAGTGCCCCGTTGGTTTGAGATGTTATAAATTTTATTGGCAAAAAAATTAAATTCCTCAAGAACTGTAAAAAATCGGTGTCTCCCCCTTCTTTTCCCTCAAATGAACAAAAAATATCCTGCTTAAGGTAATAAATGCAAATAAAAAAGTTATTGAACACAACTACAAATTCATACAAATTAAAAAATTTGCAAACAAAATTCAATTTATAAACATATCAGGTTATTATGCCTGTAACATAAACTCTAAAAATGCGGCAAAATTTTGTGTAGATAGAAAACACTAAAAATTATATTAATATGCAACAAAATTTTTGTGTAGATTAAAAAAAAAAAACATAAATTGTATTAATGCGATTAAGTAAGTTAATTTTACAAATATTTAAACGTGACTAGCTTAAATGCCAAATGTGATTAAAGAATGATGCATCTGAATTATGGCCTATTTTGTAGGTTGCTCTTTTTTTTCTTTTTAAACTTTTCATAAATTTGATACTTCAATACTCTTTTAAACTTTTACTCATTATTATAAACATTTTGTAATTTTAGATGAGTATAACATCAAAAAGAAAACTGAATAATCTAAATGAGTATATAAATGAGTATTTGTACTTCTATATATGTATTCTAAGGCATAAAAAATATTGTAATTTTTGTGTGTGTGAAATTGCAAAGAAAATAAAGATGGTAGGAGCAACACAATCTGAGGGTCAGGGTTTATATTTGGCTTAATGACGTCTGCTTAAATCAAATTATTAGGTGCATCGTACGATTTTACTCATTATTTTTATCATGTGACAAATTAACTTTATATTTATATATATTAAATTTTATTGTTAACAATGTTAGAAATATTTTGTAAATACACTGATCCGGGAACACAACACTATTGCGAATTCGCTTTGATTGGTATTTAAAATGTTGTCATTATTTAAAACATTCTTTAATTAATTTGTAGTTTTAATTATTAAATTATATTTTTATAAAAATCAATATTCCATTTCAAATTCTAATTAATTTTTTTATTCACTATAAAACATTTGTGGTAACGTTACTCCATAAAATTGGTGGCATCAACGATTTACACTTCATTGACTAATTTTTCACTTACATAATGGTGTAATGAAAACATGCATTACTGGTGTAACATTGCAATGTTACACCGATTATATCGGTTAAAATACTCCACCAAATTGGAGGCAGCAAGGCTGCCACCAGTTTTATGGAGTAACGTTACACAAATGTTTACAGTGTTATAGTAATCATGAATTGAATTTCATGATCCTTCTATTATCCATAAAAAAGTAAGCAATTTTAAAATTCTAAATCGCGCTAATGCGCAGTTTACAAATCGAATTGTGAGGGGTTACTTGTGAATTTTAAATGATGTTTTGGTATCGTTTTGATAACTGTTGGCAATTATTTAAACATTAACTGCTGTTAACGGTCTCACAGATAACTTCATGTTTTTAAAATTGTTATGGAATTATTTGAAAAATTCAATTTAACTATAAATACTTATTAAAATTTGTTTTATTTGGAGCTCTCACTAGTATTAGAAATTTCAAAATAGGCGATTTTAAATTATATTAGTCTCGTGTATAACAATCTACAACAGAAACAATATTCTATGATTTAATGTAGCTTTTTATTTATTTTTCTTTGAGTGACCACGGAAAATTTCTTAATAACTATGACGCTATTTCTTTTATAACAGTTAAAATTTAAGTAAATCTTTTCAGGTAAACTAACATGCATGAAACGCATTCTCACATTTAAGGCTGTGGACATTTAAATTTTATCTGCCGCAAATGCAACTAAAATAATCTAAATGCGACATTAGTAGATTGAAGGATTTTACTACAAATAAATTTTCCGTTTCTTCAAAAGAAATTCGTTTCGAACTAAAGACACAGTTTTGATTTTTTTTCTGCGTTAATTAAATATGTACTTAATTTTTATAAAATTGAAAATGCACTCTAAATGGCACAAAACTGTTGGAGATTGCGTCTCATTTACGCACAGTGAACTTACATGTATTTTTTATGTTTATCTAACCCTAAACTGTATAAAAAAACTTATCAAAATATACCAAAAACAGT
Organism: Maratus speculifer; assembly: GCA_964019185.1. Taxonomy (NCBI): domain Eukaryota; kingdom Metazoa; phylum Arthropoda; class Arachnida; order Araneae; family Salticidae; genus Maratus; species Maratus speculifer. The sequence goes on along the minus strand of OZ025291.1, from coordinate 263,782,549 downwards.
TGGATAAAAATATTTAAAAACTTGCACGGAGATAGTAATATATTAAAAAATATTGAAAAAATGTAGTGACTAAAGACTCGAAATTTAGGACGTGCTCTGAAAATGTATCATCGTATACTTAATCAAATTTAAGTAACACAAATTTTTTAACTAAGGCATCTGCGCCAATCTTTATATCATATAATATCAAGACTAAGGACATAATTCAAAGCAAAAAAAAAAAAAAAAAAAAAACATATGAAATGTATGTGGCAATAATCAGGTGAATTTAAATATGTTTATCGAAACATTGCAAATTTCCGTTGTTTTAAAGTATTCTCTTATGTTAGTAAGAAAAAATTATATCAAAGCAACTAGTTTTACTTTTTTCAACTTCATCTGAAAACAGCGCGTGGAAGGCAAGTGCTTCTTCTAACATAAATAAAGTCACTTAAATGAGTACGATTTCAAAAATATATAGTGTCTCTTTCTGTAATTAATGACGGAATGGCAACAATCCAATTAAGGGGTCAGGTACCCTTTCAAGAATCCAAAAATCGATTTAAAAAACATAGCTTATAATTAAATATGATTCTTTGGGAACATTTGAAAACAAATCGCATTCAAAAATTCGCATTAGAAGAAGAGTTATGTTTAAAAAACTTTGCGCTTTTCCTATACGATCAATGGCTGATTTAAACTTTAACGTCAATTTTCTCAAAACAGCGATTTTGATTATTCCGCACACGATTTCTGGAAAACGGCTGCGTAGAATTTCACAAAATTTTCGCTGAATGTATTAAACGTATACAGGCACAAAATGACCTTTTATTACGTTCCTCAAATTAGAAGTTTAGAATGCACGACTACTTTTGTGTAAAAAATATCACGATATTTCAATTTTTTTAAATAATTTTTTTTTCTCGATCTATAAATTTTATTTTTTTCATCGTAGGTCATTTTAAAAACACATTATATCTCTACCCATAAAAAAAATCTTAGTTTGTTTTAGAAATTCAAATTTGAAAAATCGTGCGCGCAAGGCATGCAAGAATTATTCTTTCGTAAAAATTGTATTATCTTTAAAAATAATTTAAAAATCATTACATATGTGTATACTTTTTTTGACAACTTTAACTAATAAAATAAATCATTCTTATATGTGTTTTCAATTTTATCGTTAAAAGTCAATTAGATACAGAGTGACTGCAATTCTTACAGAGGTAATTTTTTCACGTATTTTTTTCGTTTAAAGGGTACCTGACTCCTTAAAGCGGCAATACAAATATGGCTATTTACCCCTAATATATTTCCCAAATTTTATTCTAATTGTTTTAGGTACTGCTGTCCTTCTGTTCTACTTTCCTTTCTGTTATAAACAGTAAAAAATAAATAAAAACTCAAAAACTGACATACGTATCACTCCAACGAAAAAATATAAATTTTCAATCTCATTTTTATCATTTTGAATAGTATATTCAGATTTTTCTGTTATTCTTGAAGTGCAAATTCCTAAAATTAAAGTCAAACTTTTTTTCTTAATTTTTTTTTATTTAAAAATAACAATTAAACATAAATATTTGGAATTTCCATATTAAACGATTTAATAAAACTGCTCCTTTTTCTGTAATTATTTCTACAACTCCTCCAAAAATAGTCAAAATATTATTAGAAAAAAAGTTTCGCACTGACTAAGATCTAGATGTAAAGTTCGAATAATAATGGTCCTTTCACAAAAGTGTGCTTTTGAGCACCTAATTGGTATATTTTTACATTTACTAAAGTATCATAAAGAATTATTTAGTCAGTAAAATACTTTTTCTTTCTTTAGATATTTTATGTTTTCAAAAAAAAAAAAAATGCATAAAATGTCAAAGGTAACTATTCCACTCTTTCAAATTTTTATGTTTAAAAAAGTTTCTGTGAGAAATACATAATTTTTCAAACTGAAATAGCTGATTGTAATTTGCCACATATTCTACGATACGGTCGCATGATATTTTGGAAATAAAAGTCCTACACAAGCTTTTGAATATAAAATTAAGAGAGGGTAGATAAATATAAAAACTAGAAATAAATAAAATCGTGCAAGAGGTTGCATGTAATCATAAAAGTTTAAACAAACACGGTAGTTTAAAGAAACAGTAATAAAAGTTCTAAAAAATTCATGAGTGGATTGTTTTCGATAACAGTAAAACAAATAATACGTACCATATTTATCATACAGATAAAAAATCCTTTAGTTTCATCGTTTTTATTACCTTATAGGAAGTGGAAGGATTTTCACATATAACTTTTTAAATTATATTTTTTGAATGTGGAGTAAAAAATAAAATACGCTACGAACTTCTAAGTGCATAACTCTAAACAAGCAAGGCAATTAGGAAGTTAAATTCAAACAATACAACTATTAACAATATAGCTATTTCTATGTGAAATAAACATATTCAGCACGCATATCAAATACACTGCTCAAAACAATTAAAGGGTATTGCAGTTTTAGGTGGATTTTGTATCTGGGAAACTTTTTAGCTGATTGATACATGGTCGACAGACATAGTAGGTTATATGAGAATAAATTACACATGTTTGGCAGAAAAAAATGCATTTTATTGCGCATTTGTGTACAAAAGGAAAAAAACACAATTTGTGCATATGAGAAAAAAAAAAGAATAAGAAAAGGTGTTTTCTTTAAAGAAAATCATTATCAGTAGGGGGTATGGTTTTCACGGGAGGCCAGCAACGTTGAACACCTTTGAGGCATGGACTCAATGAGGCTATTAATGACGTGCTGGGGTATTCTGCCCCACTCTTCCAGAAGAGCTCTTTCCAGTTCTTGGAGAGTTTGTGGGGGTTGTTGGCGGGCAGAAACTTGTCTTCCTAGAGCGTCCCAAACGTGCTCGATTTGATTCATGTCTGGAGAACACGCTGGCCATTCCATTCGAACGATTCCTTCCTCGAAAAGGAAATCCTCCACCAGGTTTGCACGATGTGGCCTGCAGTTATCGTCCATTAAAATGAAGTTATCTCCGATTGCTGCAGCGTAAGGGATTACAATAGGTCTGAGGATCTCATCCCTATATCGGCGACCAGTCAGAGCTCCATCTCGAAGGATGTAGAGGTCAGTGCGCCCGTCAATGGAGATGCCACCATACACCAACACTCCTCCACAGCCAAATCTGACACTTTCGTGCATGAACGCAGGATTATTCCTACTGCCACGGTCCCTCCAGATGAAAATACGCCTATTATCCGGATGCACAGAAAAACGGGACTCGTCAGAAAACAGAATATATCTCCGTTCATTTCTCCTCCAGTTGACATGCTCGGTTGCCCACTCCCTGCGGACGCGAAGAAGCCTTGATGTTAATCTAATACATACCATCGGTCGGCGAGCCATCGTGGTGCCTGTAGCCGAGCGAAGGTGTTGTTGGAGAAGAGTAGCGTTCATGTTTCGGTGTCTCCGAGCTGTTAACGCTAAATACCGATCTTCATTGGACGTTGTTGCCGGTCTACGACCTTGCTCCGGTCTTCGGCCTGCACATCCACTCTCCAAAAAACGGTTTCAGATCCTGGAAATGACACTTTGTGACACTCCAATGGCTTGCGCTTCTTCGACTTGTGTTTGGCCCCTTCTAACCTACCAACAATTCTCCAAGTTTCTGAATCTGTCAAATGACTTTGCTGAGACATCATACACATCGAAACAAAGCAATCACTGAATGCCGATCATCCTTGTCATCATTCTCTTTTATCCAGTTGAAAGTCAAATTTCATTCGCTGCCGCTGAAGCGACGTTTTTGACGTCGAACTCAAATTTTTGCATACTCATCAGTTTGAAAACCAGAAAAATTTGCATTTGTGATTCTCTTCTTCTATTGTCGGCAAAAAAAATTTCGTTTATATCTTTATTTTACATAAAACTTCAATTATCCTTTAATTGTTTTGAGCAGTGTATAATTCCAGTAAATGAATTAAAAATTTTCCCCAAAAAGAAACCTTACTTAGAATTTGCGATAGATAACACTAGTTTACAGTACATCTGTCGCCAAAAAAATTTTAGTCGTTGCTGTCTACATATGATATGCTATTTTCAAAAATATAGTTAGAATATTTCAATCAGCTCTAGTTTCTCAGTTTCAGCTATGTAGGTGTTAAAAAAAAAAAAAAAAAACATGTTTTTACTAAGAAAAACCTTATTAAAAAATAATTAATCATTGAGTTCTAAAAAACTTTGTTTTAAAGCTCTTCTCTGATCTGTAGGCTTTGGGAAATGAATACCAGAGACCAACAATAGTCAGACATCATATTTGTATCCCAGAAACCCTGATAGCGCTCTTCCATGACTCATAAGTCTTGATGCATACGATATCCCTGCTCTTCGCTCATATCTCCAAATTTTTTTGGAAACCTGTCCAGGTGACTATGGAGGAAGTGAAGTATTATGCTCATATCGCACCCCATATTTTTTAATTGTAAGAAGGTCTTCTACAAGTTCAATATAATTTTCAGATTTTTTATTTCCGATAAAAAATAATTTTAGTATCTGTGAAAGTAATTTCTTTCTTTTAGTCTTCATGCTAACAATTCTGAAGCTTGTTTAGAAAGATTAACCTCTTACAAGATCATGTAACTCATTTTGGTAAAAGCATTTTGACTCATTTGACATACCTTGAAAATCAGCATCATTTGTGTGATGAGCTTGGTCCTTCAGCGTCTTGTTCTAATAGTTCAGATATATTTTTAGCCTCTGAAGAGTCAAGTGAACGCTGCAGTGGACGTTAAAAACAACTAGTGCTTGGGTGCTGCCATTTAGCACGATTTTTCGTGTTTAAACAGTTTACGTTCACTTTACAAGAACAACAGTCTTCGAGATGGTTTTGTGGTTTTCGCCAAATAATCAGTGTTCCTGGCACTTATTTTACCCCTTTTCCGTATCTTAAATATTAAAACAATTTACAAACACAATTGGGAGGCCAAGACTTCTCATTTTTATCCAAGAGCATCCCAAAATACTCAAAATAGATATTTTTCACCAACTCTGATATAATTTTTCTACAATTGTTAAACACATATTCTCCGCATACATAGCAAAAATGATCTGGATTGTTTAAACAACGTCTTCTTGAATTACTCATGACACAAAAACTTGAGAAACTAATCTTAACACAGTGAAATATGCCTATTATCAACTAATATGTTGCTTAAATGATAAAAATCAAAAACAAATTAACTGGAGCTGCTCAAAAAACTTTCCTACTACATTTGACAAAAACAAGTTATAAATGAACATTTTCAACCACAGAATCCGCAGCAACCGACATAAAATTTAATTTTTTAAACTAGTGTAATTACTTATATTTCTGGAGGCCTAAAATTCCGGTACTTATAACGTAGCATGCATAAATAATACAAACATTCATTCCGTGTATGTCAATTTGCGACATGTCCTTAGTGATAATTGTTACCATGTATTCTGTGTAATGTATAACATACACTAAAATGATCAAAAATATATACATTTAAAGATTTATAATTTTAAAAGTAAGCATGGCGACAAAGATAACCATATTTTCTTTTTTTATTATTGAAGGAGGGGAGGGAGGAATTTCCAAATGGTCGACAATTTAACTTACTGAAGACTTACAAATTGTGCAAAAAATGAAAATTAATCACTGTAAAAAACTAACCCTTGTATGCTTTTAAGGAGAGAGGAGAACAGATAACGTCTTTTTTGGTGAGAGGAGGGGTAAAGCTATATGATCTATTACTTATTATTACAATAAAGTAACAGATAAGGATTTTTTTTATTATTATTTTTAGAAATAGGGAGTATTAGATGATTTATTTACATTCGTTAAAAATTAGAAATAAGTAAAATATTAATATCCCACTGATTAGTTTGTAGAGCTCGTTATTAGGGGAAAGTAGGAAATTGGTTTAATCCCTTCAGCTTAGATCTACAATGAATATATTTAATATTCCTCCCGTACTAGGTGAGAATTAGAAAAAAAATATATAGATGTACAGTAAAATTGTTTTTTAATATCATAAAAATATCTCAAAAGAATTAACTTTAAATAACACTGCCAATACAGATGTTGTAAAGTTTAAAATTCTGAGTAAAATGACCACCTACATTTAATATTTTTGCTGAACATTAATGCCACAATTCTCTTTCAGTGTTTAACCGCAGTGGTCAGGAGGTTTAACTCAAAATTAATTAGGGGAAATTGAAAATTGTTTTAATCCCTCCAGTTTAGATCTAGAATTAACATAGATCCTCCCCCCCCCTGTTCTAAATTTACGTTAGAAAATACATTTTTTAATTATCTTAATATATCAAAACGAGTAGTACTGTAAAAATCATTGACAATTCAAATGTCTTAGAGTTTGAAATTTGCAATACAATGAATACCCATGTTCATAATTTTGTCGCAATTCTGTTTCAAAATTTTGCCTTAACCGCTAATCCAAAGCTTGGAACAAGGAGACACCAAGTTACCCATTCATCCTCTCTACGTTTGTTACATACGTGTACAGATACATTTTTAATTCGTGAGGCATTCACGATGTTTTTGTAATTATGTTAGGAATTTATTTTGTCTATTTTGAGAATTATAATTTAGTAGTTTTCGAGAAAGTGTTGCATAAATGATAGCTGTTTTCCATTTCATTTTGCAGCGAACACCGCCAACCATAAACCGTAGTTTAAAGTGAAAGATTTTTTACGTAAAGAATAGAATACTTTTTTTTGCATGTTTGTAAGATTTGAAACTTTTATGAATTTAATTGAAGATTCTTGCATACTCGTCAAAAATCATTTTATTCACCATTTTAAACCATTTTTGTCTTTTACGCAAATATCGAAATTTATAATCGTGCTATTTTTTGACTTTGAATTCCTCTACAGAAAAGTCTTATGCACACTCATTTATTCGCTCTACCCCGCTTCCCCCTACCCTTGCTCTTTATTTTCAAAATCCTTAATTTTAATACATACGCATTGTTGTTCACTCTATATGCATCATATTAAATGCTATACATATTTCAAATACAATATCGTAAGTAATAAGCAATATTTCCCATCATTTACGAGTCATTTTTGAAATATTCTAAAAATTATGAAAATATGCACTTTTTAAAGTTAATTTGTTTGTAGTGGCTAAAGCTCACCTGCAAAAGGAGGAAATTTGGTACATTAATTTCTAATGTATGTCGATAGGATTAAAACAATTTCCAGATTTCTTGCAATTAAACCAGACTTTTGGCCTTTCTTATATACCCCACCACTGGGCTATAATCCGCAATGAAGAGATTAAGCCACAATTCTCAAAAATATCAATATAATGCACCAATTACTAAAAAAAGTTGCATGTACATAATAACAAGCACGGTAAACTGTTAACCTTGTCTTTTCGCGTTTCAAGTTCTTGTTTACCGATTTGGCCAATACTTTGAAGTAAAATTGTGGAAAATTCAACAAAAATGTTAAATATCGGCTATCATTTTATTTATAATTTTAAGTAACAACATTTGCATTGACAGTGTTTTTCATTAGGTTTTTTTTAATAGATATTTTTATGGTAATTAAAAAAATGTATTTTTTAATTATAAATTATAATTGTGCATATTTCTTAACGCAAACTAGCAAGAGGGGAGAAAACTTAATACATTCAACCTAGACTTAAACTAAATATATTTAACTAATTTCCAGGTTTTCTCTAAATAATTTCGATTTAAGCTTTTTCCTCTCCTACCCCTGGAGTTTAAAAGAGTTTTAGACTTTCTGTGTGTAATTATATGCGTTCTTTTAGTTGAAGAAGGGGGGGGAGAACAATAATTGATATTTCATTACGACAATTAATTAACACATAGAGCACAGATTGTACTTTTTTATGTTATTTTAAATTAAGCAATTTTGAAGAGTTTTTGAAGAAAATTCGGAAACAAAATTTTAAAAGCGAAATACATAAGAAGTTTTAATGAAATGAATATGATGTAAGAATGATTAATGAAATTTATTTACTATGAAGAAACAGTTAAGTAATATTTTTTTTAAAGCAAGTTTTAAACACTTTAAATTTTGGTATTGTAGAGAAGAGGGTAAGAAAGAGAAGTGAAATTTTAGAAAAAGAGCAGATAAATTTGATTTATTACATAAAACATTAGAAATTTCACATGTATTAAACACATATGTAAAGAATAGTTATTTCACCGAAAGATAAATATATAAACAAACAGAACATAATTGGCAGATTAGCTTGCCAATAACTAAAAATCAAATAGTCTTTTCTGAGTTTTGATTTTTACTTATTATGAATCAAGCAGAAAGGAAACGTAATAAAATGTAACTCATACAGAATTAAACTTAACTTACTCAGTAACTAGAAATATTTATCTACACCGGATTCAAGATGAATGCATTTCACGCCTCTGTGGCTTCGTAAATAGTGATTACGTCACTACGGAAGCTCTTTCTGATTGGCTGACAGGTGAAACTAAGACATTTGATGTATTTATACTATGCGGATGGTAAATATTATACCTGGTTACAGATAAAATTTTAGTAAACATGCAGATTTCTGTAGCTTTACAAAAACAAGTTTTGTAGTCTTACAATTTTTTTTTACAGTGTAGCAATTCATTATAGTAGAAACCTTTTAAATAATATAATTTTTACGAATTTACAAAGCACTAAATTTGCCTTATAAAAAATAATATTAAATATTCCTAAGCATCATTGCTATAGAGAATCTCGCTAAAAATAAATAAATAAATAAATAAAAATAAAAAATAAAATAAAATGCAATTTTCCATTTTACAGTTTCGACACTAAACGCTTATAATTTCCATTATACGCTTGCATTTATTAGAACATTATTAATAAATTATTAATTTAAAATTTTAAAAATGTGTTATTATGTTTTTAGATTAAAAATAATAATAAGAAACTTTAATCATATTATAAAGTACAAGGAAGGAAATAACGCCAGATATTGGGAAAGTATGTTTAACAATTTCCTGGTCTTGAAGTTTGGAATAATTCCAAAATATACTACTTAAAATGACTCATATCAATAACAAATTTATCTTAGTCATTTTTAATAGAATATGAGATTAATCTCTACATATACTTAGCTATCTCAATATGTCTTCCGCATTCTATAAGTAGTTTTGCCCAGTCATTTCAACAAGTTTTATATGCTGTATGGTATTTATACTGATTGAAATATGTGTTATTTCTCTATTACATATTATTCAGATATTAATATATATTATTTTAATAGCATTTATAATAACATATGCAACAAAGAATAAGAAAACCTTTTTATGGATAATAATGTCTAGTTAAAGATCATGTACTCATTAAATGTAAGAAGTGAAAAGACACATATAAAGATACATATGTGGTTGCGACGGGAATAGTGTAAAATTTCAAATTTTTATTCATAGAAATAAATAAATATACAAATAAATAAATAAATTCGGATCAGTTGCCCACTTTGACAGCATTTATTGAAATATATTATGACTCAATGAAAAAATGGACCAATAACGGCACATTATATAATTCTTAAATAATAGGAACTATCGGTTGAATGAGAGCAAATGATCGAGAGCTAAACTGAATTTAAAAATAAATCATAAAATGAACAATTTGTTATTTGAATACATCCTCAATTCTTCAATCATGATTACTAAAAAAACTGCCTGGTCATTTAAGTATGCAGATAAACTTAACTTCTAAACTACCACAACTTAGCAAATTATGATTTCAGTATTTTCAGCTTTTTTGTACCTTAAGAATAAATAAATAAATAAAATAAAATATTTTTAGCAACGAAGAATACTGAAAGTTTGATAATTCAATGAATCATAAGACATTAGCGTTTAGTTATAATATTTAATGGCGAGAAATCCACTCAGTACTAAATAAAATAATTTTATTATTTATTACTCTTTTATTAAAGAATTTTGTTATTATTATTATTATTATTATTGTTATTAATTTTGCTACATTTTATCTAATTCTTATATGCATTTTAAATTCATGATTCTATCCTGTTTAAATTTATCAAGCAATTAAAGGTAGACTGAAACAGGTTTTTAAGGTCTATGCTGAAACCGAAACTATATTTCGGAAATCTTCCAAGATTTGGCTGAAAATGAAAATGAAAAACTTTCTCTCTCTCTCTCTCTCTCTTTTTTTGAAAAATTATAGCATATTTAACTATACATAATTAGTAGTTAATTAGAACAGTGTAACAAGTTGTATCTGTGTCTCTGTCTTTTTTTTACTTTAATGTAACATAAAATATAATTAATTCATCAATGGTACGATTTTACTAATTAAATGAATTGCACCTAGTCAAAAAAAGCTTTGTTATAAATAGCTCGATTTTTCATATATCGTGATTTTTGTGATTAATCAATCCTTATTTTAAAATAGTATTCGATATTCTTCTACTGTTCAAACTAAAATTGTTCAATTACAGTTAAGTCTGCAGGTTTTAACGAGCAAGTAGAAAGTGTCTTTAAAGTTTAATTCTCTACCATTGCTTACTTTGTATTTTGTATTTACATCTTGGATCATTCATGTTTAATCATTATAAACAATAAAGTTAAAAAATATCAGAAAGAGTGTCTAATTTAAGCCAATCAGCTGAAATCATTGAGTCATATTAAAAACTTCCAAGGAAAGAAACAACATTTTTTTAATATAGACGGCTTCTGTCCGGACGAATTTACAAGGGCATTTTCGACGAAAACAAATTTTCGGTTAAACTCATATTTTGGACCGAAAACGAAAACGAAACCGTTTCTTGTTTTGATATGTACATTAGGGTGGATCGAAAATTTTTTTTTCACAGTGTCAAAATCTACCTATGCAGAAAAGATGTTCTCTTGGATGAAGATTAAGGGAAAAATAATTAAAAAAAATAATTTTAAATTTTACTACTGCCACAATGAGGTTGAATTTCGAAAAAAAAGTGAAAAAAGACCTAATTTTTGCTAGATGATTTTTGATTCAAAATAATAGTTTAAAAAATTATCCCAAACCTACCTATGCGTAAAAGATGTTATATTATATGCTGATTATGAGAAAAATATTTAAAAAAAATATTTCAAAAATTTAAATCTGACGCAATGTGGCTCAGATTTATATATTTAAACGTTTTTACGGCAAAAAAAAAAAAAAAAAAAATTGTAAAATAAAATATGAATTTTAGAATTTTTAACGTTTATTGCAATGAGGGGATTATTTGATTACAAGATTAAAACTTTAGCTTCTCATTTAACAGCTTATTTATTATTAAATCAAGAAAAATCGACATTAAAATTGGCGATAATGATGTTTGGTATTTAAAATCATCATGAGATTTTGTAATTCAACTCGATTTTTATTTTTTATTTTTAGAAAACCGTCTCTTATATATTGTCCATACACAACAGAAAATGATTCCGTGACGATTTTGATTATTAGTTTTGTAAAATGAGCGTTGCGTGAATAGATATTATTGATAGTAGATGCTATTGCAACTGGAATGATTGCTGGATTTACTATTGCTTCTGAAATCATGTCGTTACTAAATCCCTCAGTTAGTGGAGGTTCGACACATTTTCCTATATAATTAAATCTATATAATCCGTAGCAGAAGGTCAAAAGCTGATAAATGGAAAATATAGATGTTATTTAATGTAATGATTAGATGCGCGTCGTGATCACTCGTGCGCTTTTAAAATTCAACTACTGACATAAATGAAAATACAAAAAGCTTCTCACATGCAGTGAATGTTTTTTTTTTCACCAATGAAACATTTGTGCCCAGCCGCAGCTCTATCCACGGTGCGAAAAGATGACGTTGTGGAACCTTATTGATGTATAACTAGCACAAAAACCGTTGTAGTGGGCGCTTTAAGTCCAGTTCCATATTTCGAACAGATATTCTATCACAACCGATCACAACCAACTTTGTTACATGTATATTATTGTTAATACATGTCAAAAAAATGTGCGTCGTGTTTTCAAATTGTTCGGCACTCTCCCAGAATTTACATAGATGTGGCCCATATATTCGGAACCAAGTTCTTTTTTCAAGCTCAAGTCTGCTTCTGTTATGATTTTTCTTCTGTTATCTTCTAGTGATGTAGTCTTGTCTTTACACCCATCAAAGTTTAAAGTAAACGGCCATGATCATAACCTTTTACAAATGACTAAAGCGAATGACTAAAACGATAGAGTGGTCTTTGGTTTGTTTTCTCATGCTGAATTTTTTTCTGTCAATAGCATTCGATTGATAGTTTTGTGAGAATTGAAGTGCACATATTGAAGTGCACCTGACACGATGGCAGCATCTGCTTGGTCGGAAATGCCCAAACTGTCCAATATTCTGGCTGATGCCAATTTTCTTCACTACAGGTGGTGTGACACCTAGCTCATCAGCATTTTGGCTTTTCAATGATAGCTGATGACGCAGAAAAGTGAGTTTGCTCACACTACATCGTTTTAGTTTACACGCAATATTTATATTCATATTCAAATCTATGAACTGAATAAAATAGGAAATGTATTCGAAAATGGTCCACAAGACTGTAATAGCTTTCAATATCTTACTTTGTTTTATAAGAATTAAGAAGAGCGCAATATTTGTCGTGAGACAATTTAATTTTTCTAAAAATACTGCACTGGTAAATTATTGAGATTGAATCTCATTTACAGATCACTTCTAACTTATTAGCAACTCCTTCTCACTGGCAGGAAATAAATAGATGTAGACCGATTCCTTGCTTCGGTTATTTTTTAAATACCAATATATAAATTTTATAATGTTTTTGTAATAGGAAGCATATTTACTGGCATATCAAAGCCAGACCTAAATATAGGGGGTAATTCATATATATATATATATATATATATATTAATGCTTGGTACACTAATATTTACTGTACACTAAGCTACATAATACACATGCAGACAAATCTTTCACTGAAAAAACTGGAACTGCCAGCTTTTTAAACTTTAAACCACTTGCAGCAGTATTAAATTCCGAAATTAGTTTTTTTTTCACTTAATCTCCATGAAATATAATATCTCTTACGCAAAGGTAGGTTTAGATTGATATTAAAACGATTATTTTGCGTCAAAAAAAATCTAACCAAAATTAGATCTTTTTCCATTTTTTTCCAAATTTCATCGGATATTCAACTTTTTTGTAGCAGTATTAAATTTCGAATTTATTGTTTATTATTATTTTGTACTTAATCTCCACACGATATAACATCTTTTTCTGCATTGTTGGATTTTAAAAATTATTAAAATATTTACTTTTTGACAAAAATCATCTAATCAAAATTCGATCTTTTTTCAATTTTTTTCGAAAATTCAACCCTTTTGTGGCAGTATTAAATTTTAAAATTAATTTTTTTTATTATTTTTCCCTTAATCTCCATACATTAGAACATCTTTTCCGCATAGGTAGGTTTTGATGAATGGTAATTTTTTTTTCGCCATAGACAATCGATCCACCCTAATGTACATACAATACAGAATGTATTTAAACATTTGAAATACATTTCATACTTTTACTTTGTTCTATCTTGGCATGAAGACAATAATTAATTTGTGAAATTTTTCGTATTTTAGTTTTTGAAGGATTTAAACACTTCATGGGTAAGAAATTCCAAAAAACATGTTTTTACCTAACGTCTATGACTCTTTCCGTATGTCTGTATGTAACATAAATTTTGTGGGCGCTGTATCTCAAGAACTAATGCAAGGATCTAATTGAAACATATATTCTCAGAGTCCCAAATATAAATTGATGTTGTTTAGATTTTGTTGTATCTGGAACAATAGGTGGAACTGCTGTGGTGTTTTTTTTTATCTATTCACGCAACAGAAATACTTCAATAATAAATGCACGGATTTCAATCAAACTTCACAATCTGTTAGTCCTTGATATGAGTTGATGCTTTTTTTGTTGTAAAAATATCAACAGGTGACGCTGCTGAGCTGCATCTTTGATGATTTCCTCAATAACTCGTTCTCAAGAATGAGTGCACGGAATTTAATAAAAATTCATGTAGTCATAATATAGATTGATAGTTTAAGTGAAGTCTTTAGTGGAAATCGATGTATAGGTTGCACTGCTATGATGCATTTGGCACGATTTTTGCAATAGCTCTATCTCAAGATATTTTGTACGGAATGTAGAAAAAATGTATTCAGGTAGTCATTGATATAGATTCATGCTGATTAGATTTTGGTGTAGATCGCTCAATAGGTAGTGCTTCTATGCTGCCTTTTGTTTTCGATTTAAGCAGCAGCTCTATCAGATAACTAATGTACGGATTTCCATCAAACTTCAGATTTAGTTAGTCCTTGACATTAATTCATGTTGTTTAAACTTTACAGTAACTCGCTCAGTAAGTGGCGCTGCCACGCTGTAGCTTTCACATTCCCGCAATAGCTCTGTCTCAAGAATTAATGCATGGATTTTCATCAAACTTCAGATTCATTAAACCATGATATGAAAAAGTTATGTTTATGTTTTTGCATCAATAGCCCAAAAGGTGGCGCTGCTCTGTTGAATTTTTCGGAATCTTGAAATAGCTCTATCTTAAGAAGTAATGCGTAATTTTTTCATCCAAATTCAGATACTGATATAACTTCCTGTCTATGTTTTGGTATAAGCCATCGAAGGTGAAGCATTTTATGTTGAATTTTTCCCATATATCCGCAACAGTCCTATTTAAAAAAGTAATACACAGAATTTCAAGTCTTTAGAATCTTTACGATAAATCGAGATTGTCATTTAATTTTATCTCTGTGGTAGCGACTTTTAAAGTAAGGTACCCTGGGATAATAACGCCACTTTAAGGTTCTACCAATTTTCACGGCTCAGTTTAAGATTGTATTTTACAACAAATATATGATTTGATACAGCAACTCATTGACTATCTATATAAAAAAATAATTTAACAGATATGTATTCATAAAATGTAATGGCGTGATTCCTTGACCAATGCTATTTGGCGTTATTACCCACCTATATGGGTAATAACGCCATGCAAACAAAACTATGAAATAAGATGGAATAGTTGCATGTAAATTGCCCAATTCTAAAAATACAAACTCAACAAACTTAGAAATTGACAAATTGCATTGTAAGCTATTTAAAACGTTCAATTTTTTGTGAAAATGTAAGAAAAATAAAGGTGTAGTGAGGGGGGGGGAGGATGAGGCAAAAGACTATCAGACCGTGAGCTTCTTTTTGCTTAAAAAGGACCGCTTAAATGGAATTATTAGAAACATTGCACAGTTTTAACTCTGTTTATTAGAATCGGTATTTAGGATGTAGTTCGGCTACTGTAGGGAATCAACCGGGTTATTAATACCAAGGATTGGCGCTATTACCCCGTTATAGTTATTGCGCTGTACATTTTAAATTAGAAATTATCTCGAGAAGATATACAAAATCTTCAACAACATTTTGAAAGTCCATGAATTGTACTACAAATTTATGTAATTAACAAAGTATTTCCGGATAAAAAAAAATAGTCTTCACATCGCACAACGTACCTCGCAAATTTTAGATCAAGCGTTAATTTTAGTTGCTTGTAAAATCAATAAGACCTAAAAATGAAACAAATTATCTTGAAGCTGTTTTTTCGATTTATATGACGCAAAACCCTTCTGCGCAGAGAACATGGGTGTCATTTACCTGATTATTTCATAATTATGCATAATATTAGCACTTGGCGTTATTACACCAGACCACCTTATTAACATGCATGAGATAGAAGAAAATTTTGGTATTTCCACATTCGACTAATTATTTCTTGAATCTATGAAAAATAAATAAATCGAATTTTTTAAAAAAATGAGTTTGAATTATTAATTATTTTGGAATACTGCAAACTAAAATTTTAAAATTTGACCTTTATAAATATATTTTCCCCTCATGAATATCATTTCAACAAACGGCACATTATAAATATCTTTAAAATTAACTCAATGATGAATTACCAGCATTATTAAAAATAAGAAATATGTAAGTAATACTCTTCTGTCCAGTAGCATTTGTATATTCAAAAAATAGCATTTTCTATTTGAAAGGTTTGATTGGATAATTTTTATGAAATTGTAGAGTTTGTAAAATTTTTGTATATTTTGAGGATATAGGTTATATTTGTATATTTTGGGGATAAATAGGATGACGCTGAAAATAGCACAGCTCAAATCAAATGTAAGACACACAGCCAAAATATAATTTTGTTATTATAAAATAGAATATCATTTAATATTTAAAAAGTACTTTGGTACAATTTAGAACATAAAGCTATGATTTATTTTTAATCGTTATTTTTAATTTGAAACAGTGAAATGAATTTCATTAATAAGATATAAAATTGAGAATATATTTTATTTTAAAAATATGTTTGAAACATCTTTAAATATATTTATGTAATTTCCTTAAGCATCATTTCTGACATAAAATATTAAAATTCCACCCTATTTAAAATGAATTGCTTAAATTTAAACATATAGTTAGCTACTGAAATCAATTTATATGCATATCATTAATAAATCTCGTTTTTCTATTTTAATAATTCAACTTCAGGATTAATTTTATTTTTCAAAAAACTTTGCATCCATATTTTAAAGAAATATATTCATAAAGCATATTGGAAAATGATGTTTTCACGTTTAGTATTCTACTTTATGAAGATTAGAGATTCGAATCTGATTTTTAAATAAGTAATTTAGGGAGATTCCATGTAATTTTATGATATGTTTCTTAAACATATTTATTTGATACATTTTATAAGTTTGGACATATATGTGGACATTTGAGGAGTTTAGAAAGCGATTGGACAATCGTCACCAGCGGATATTACCAGAAAATTCATATTCAAAATTTTACTATATTTGTAAAGCTTTTTATTGCAGTTTTGTAATTCGTTTCGTATATTTCTCCTTTTTAATTTTAGGGATAAACAACATTTAAATATATATTAGTTAAGCTACATTTAATTACTAAGAAAATTGGGTAAAAATGCTTCTTGGTTCTTTTCTTTTCTATCTCGTTCGGACAATCACAACCGATAGAACCAAATTTTATTTCAGTTTTTTTTTTTATTTTTAACAATTATTAGTAATTTTCCTTTACGTAATAAAAGAATTACATCTGATTTACTGCGGTTTGTGCCGTAAATTTCACGTTTTTTTTTTTTTTTTTTTTTTTTTTTGTAAATTTTTCAAAGGATGTCTCTTACTAAAAATTAAATAAAGAACAAAATTAAGATAAGATTGGTTTCAAATTTTCATCTTCAATGTTTTCTAAAATAGTATCCATACCTAATACTAGATGTATTCATCCTTAACATAAATTTGGTTTCTATTTATAAATGAATAAAAATAAGTAAAACAAATTTGTAAAATGAAGAACAGCCTTTTGCTCATGTGAAAACAGGCAAACTCAATTTGTGAAATAGTTTAAGATGCAATAAAATAAGATAAGTGATATTTCGGAAGTAAAATCGTTTATTAGAAATCCTCAATAAACATTTGCGAGATAAATCTGTCTAAATGTATACTTAAACAGTCAAGAAAACATATTCAGAAAGTTTTAAAATTTAACAAATAAGGTTACATTAATACAAGACATAGTGATTTTTTTAGAAATACGTGAGTAGCTTTTTTGTTTTCATAAGAAAAATAAATTATGTATTTCTTATTTTGTAATAGATGAGCTCACTAATAAACTGATAAAAATTTTAGAGATACACAGAATTTCCGATGTATTTTTATTTCTATTATTTAATAAAAATAATATTCCAAAGGACAGTAAACATAATAGAATAAATAATTATGAACAAAAGATCACTTCAAAATTTATAACACATGTAACTATAATTTAATTAGAAAGGAAATTATATTTATGATAATTCCATTACACTAAAATTGTATAAAACGATAGATAACAGCCGCATTATATGAAAATTTAGGATATGTAATTTAGGATAAAATTTAGGATATTATGTTCATTTAGGATATGTTTATTTATTATACAGGAATCAACTACGTCTTCACTGCACAATATATACCGAATTTCCAGTTTCATAGTTTATTATAAATTGAAAATATTTAATTCAATGTTTATGCATTAGAGGGAATGTCCAAATGTTTTGAATCTGGACACTTTAGTGCTGAATTATCCCTCCATTAATTAGTTTGCACTTTTTAAAATAATAAATATGTCTATGTCTTTATGAAACTTATACCAATAATACTATAATTATAGAGACTGTTATAGATTGATATTTTTCATATACATGCAAAATCTTTAAAATACTTTTTTATCATCCATTTTTTAATTAGGATTTTTAAAACTAAATTTTATGAAGACTAACTCGACTTTTTACGATATATCATAACTTAAACATCAATTATCAAATGTCTGAATCAAATTAAACCTATTCTGAAACGCCTAAACATGATTTTCTTAAATTATGGTAAAGAATCTTTGTAATTTGCATATTCCTTCAACCTTTGAATGCATAATCAATTGTAATTATGCATTTATTTCTATTATTTAATTTGTAAAATAAGGCTAAGAAATAGTTATATGTAGATACTATCTATTTAGTGATCAATTTTAAAAAATGAAATGTGAATAAAAAGTGATCTCAAGTTGATTTTTCCATGCTGTAGACGTACAATAATTTTAATGTATCTTTTTTACTTATTAACTGTTTTTAATTTTTGATAATTTAATTAAATATATCACATCTTATGAAATATTCCACTATCATAGATGCCTGTTTCAAACCGATGGATTTTACAGGATTTTTTTCGGCTTTCTTCCTTTGCTTTTAATAAATATGGAGTACTTCTGTTGCTACGTTTAGAAAAACAGTATTAACAAGTTGGAAATTGCACGTGAAGCGTAGCAAATTAGGTGCGTTCGTACGATAACGAAGTTTTAAAAATATTACTTTCATATGTCAATCTCATAAAATTGTAAATAGTGAATTACAATTAAAACGCTCATCAAACAATGTTCTTCCTATACCATTATATAATGTAATACTTTTGTGTGGCCTTGTAAATCAATAACAAATGTTCTTTGCACCACAAATTATGTATGATGTATATTATAATATGTACTTTATAGTTGCATATAAATTTTATTAAGTTCGTATGAGTGTAACACGATTAAAATGCATTTGAAACATTTTTCCCATTGACCGTAATGTAACGGAATACTTTTGAGTGTCCCTATAATTGATCTATAAATCCGATTTTCATAAAATTTGAAATAACTCGACAAAATTATGTAATAATTATGTAGTTTAAATTTCAAACGTATAGAATATATTTGAAACTTTTTCCTAATTGACCATAATGTAACTGAATACTTTTGATTGCGCCTGTAATTGATCTATGCACACGATTATCAAAATATTTGAAATAACTCGACAGAATTATGTAATAATTGCGTATTATAAATTTCAAACGATTAAAATGCATTTGAAACTTTTTTCCCCATTGACCGTAATGTAATGGAATACTTTTGATTTCCCCTGTAATTGATCTATGCATCCGATTTTCATATAATTTGAAATAACTTGACAAAATTATGTAATAATTATGTATTTTAAATTTCAAACGTATAGAATATATTTGAAACTTTTTCCTAATTGACCATAATGTAATTGAATACTTTTGATTGCCCCTGTAATTGATCTATGCACACGATTATCAAAATATTTGAAATAACTCGACAGAATTATGTAATAATTGCGTATTATAAATTTCAAACGATTAAAATGCATTTGAAACTTTTTTCCCCATTGACCGTAATGTAATGGAATACTTTTGATTGCCCCTGTAATTGATCTATGCATCCGATTTTCATATAATTTGAAATAACTCGACAAAATTATGTAATAATTATGTATTTTAAATTTCAAACGTATAGAATATATTTGAAACTTTTTCCTAATTGACCATAATGTAATTGAATACTTTTGATTGCCCCTGTAATTGATCTATGCACACGATTATCAAAATATTTGAAATAACTCGACAGAATTATGTAATAATTGCGTATTTTAAATTTCAAACGATTAAAATGCATTTGAAACTTTTTTCCCCATTGACCGTAATGTAATGGAATACTTTTGATTGCCCCTGTAATTGATCTATGCATCCGATTTTCATAAAATTTGAAATGACTCGACAAAATTATGTAATAATTATGTATTTTAAATTTCAAACGATTCGGTTGGGTAGTTTTTGCGTTGTTATATGCGGACGGACAGACGGACGGACAGACGGACGGACAGACGGACGGACTGAACGACAACTATAGGTGCTACGTATTATATAATTACGAACGCACCTAAAAACCACAAGAAAAATTACTGTTTCAAACATAAGTTAAGATAACGTATTCAAATAAACTGCATTAAAAAGTACATTTTCCCCCTATACGATGGTGTAAAAATTAAAAAAATTGCGCTGTTTAGAAATAAAAAAATTGCAAAACCGGAAATGCATTTCAAAGTTTAAAGTGTTGCCATTCTTAAAATGTATGCGTTACGCACAGATACGTTTGGCCTTTATAATACCGATATTGAAACCACATTTTAAATTTTTAAACAAGTTGGAAAAAAGTGGATATTTTTATTATTATCATTTCGAGTATTTAAAACTTAGAAGTAAATTTTTTATTTGATTTATTAAACATTAAATAGAATTATGTTCTTTGGTACTGTGTATTAGGTATAGAATTTAAAATAAAGAGTAATATGCAAAAAAACTAATTAATTTTAAAAGTACATACCGAATTTTAAAACGCACTCTCCAGTAATTATTACGCAAATACAGTACAGCAGCTGATTTCTTTTGTGTGTCCCTGTAAATTAATAAAAATTGCTATGCTTTGTGTGTTTTATTTAATCGTAGTGAAAACAGGTGATTTATATACGTTCCAATACATTTGAAATAGCGTGATTGCATTAAAACACTCGCCAAACAATTTTTCCGCATACACCGTAATGTAATCGATTTCTTTTGAGTGTCTCTGTAAATGAAACAATATTCGTAAATATTTCATAAATATTTCATACCAATCATGCTTTAGTGATCCTAAATAAGCTTTATCAATTGAGTATATTTAAAGGAGTTACAGTGTGGACAGACGGACAGACAAACCGAATGCATAAGTGCTTTTTAACTTTGTGCTAAGAAACACTTCTCAGATTAAAAGAAAATATATCATTAATATTATCGAAAATGAGAATTTAAATTATATTTAAAATATTACTACTCGCAACAGCACCCTAAAGCATTCGAATGCAAGGAATTATTTTTGTTAATTTCTAATTTTTAATGGTAAAAGAGTCAGTAAGATCTTTTCTGATCATTTATTTAACATTTAAAAACCATATGTCTTGCTGTTTAAACAGATCAGTTTCAACTACGCAGTTCTTACCGCTCAACCAATAAAATTTGATTGAAAAACAGGAAGACGAACAACATGAATTCCAGGTTGTGAAATTCGTTGTTGGGTTCTGACGTCATTTGAACTAATCTATTCTCTTAAACATTCATTATTATTAAATGCGTTTTCAAAGTAAGTGTTTTAACTCCGTGTTAAATATAAACTTTTAGGTGAAAAAACAGTCACTTTTGAAAGATTACGCACTCAAACTCGTTTATTTATTCCTGTCTCAGCTTTTTAAATTATTTTTGTGAAAGTTTTATACAACCAATCAACTGAAAGCAAGCGGAAAAATGAAACGTATTTTTATTACTGACACTGTATGAACCAACCAACCGAAAATGAGTGTTAACAAAAAGCGATGAAAAAGGGGGAAGAAAGTTATATTTTTGATGAGAGTGAGCTTCAAGTTTTAATTAATTACTCAGTTAATAATTGGAATTTTGAATTTCTGAAACTTAGGTACATCAGGAGAGATTTAGGGCTACTCTCAAAAAAATTTGCTAACCATCGCAAACACACACACAGGGTTTTTTGTTCTTTTATTAGTATAGACAGATACTATGAAATGAAGTATAAATTATGTTGTTCTGCGAAACCGATTTGACGGAATTTCGAATAACTTAGGCAACAATATCAAAATTTTTTGGTTCCAAAACAAACAACATGGTTTTAAAAGGAAAGTATAAATCGTTTGATCGGATCATATTCTTGTAAGTATGTCAAAATGTAAAGCTGTGAAAAGATAAGATAGTTTATTTATGTTTGTCTGCATGCATAATATACGAAATCCATGCATTAACTACGAATAGTAATATCAAAATTCCGTTTTTTGAAACAAATAAAAAAAAAATTTTATTACCTTCAGGAATATGTACAATGAACGGATAAATGCTATTCTTTTGAACGTACTAAATATTTATCTTATTTTTAATAATTTTAAGTAATACACTTTGTACTTTTGTTTTAGTACAAAATTTGTTATAAGCAATCATTAGCTATGGACATGAGATGATAAAAAAGTTAAAAAATAGTAGAAATTCTTATATTTTTAAATAGTGATCAAATGCATCATACACTACTCAAAACAATTAAAGGATATTGCAGTTTTAGGTGGATTTTGTACCTGGCAAACTTTTTAGCTGATTGATGGATGTTCGACAGACATAGTAGGTTAAATGAGAATAAATTACACATGTTTGGCAGAAAAATGCATTTTATTGCGCATTTGTGTACAAAAGGAAAAAAACACAATTTGTGCATATGAGAAAAAAAGAATACGAAAATGTGTTTTCTTCAAAGAAAATCATTTTCAGTTGGGGGTATGGTTTCCATGGGCGACCAGCAACGTTGAACACCTTTGAGGCATGGACTCAATGAGGCTATTAATGACGAGTTGGGGTATTCTGCCCCACTCTTCCAGAACAGCTCTTTCCAGTTCTTGCAGAGTTTGTGGGGGTTGTTGGCGGCCAGAAACTCGTCTTCCTAGAGCGTCCCAAACGTGCTCGATTGGATTCATGTCTGGAGAACACCCTGGCCATTCCATTCGAACGATTCCTTCCTCGAAAGGAAATCCTCCACCAGGTTTGCACGATGTGGCCTGCAGTTATCGTCCATTAAAACAACGTTATCTCCGATTGCTGCAGTGTAAGGGACTACAATAGGTCTGAGGATCTCATCCGTATATCGGCAACCAGTCAGAGCTCCATTTCGAATGATGTAGAGGTCAGTGCGCCCGTCAATGGAGATGCCACCATACACCAACACTCCTCCACCGCCAAATCTGACACTTTCGTGCACGAACGCAGGATTATCCCTACTGCCACTGTCCCTCCAGATGAAAATACGCCTATTATCCGGATGCACAGAAAAACGGGACTCGTCAGAAAACAGAATATTGCTCCATTCATTTCTCCTCCAGTTGACATGCTCGGTTGCCCACTCCCTGTGGTCGCGACGATGTCTTGATGTTAATCTAATACATACCATCGGTCGGCGAGCATACAGACCTACAGCATGGAGCCGGTTTCGGACAGTCTGAATTGAAATCGTGGTGCCTGTAGCCGAGCGAAGGTGTTGTTGGAGAAGAGTAGCGTTCATGTTTCGGTGTCTCCGAGCTGTTAACGCTAAATACAGACCTTCATTGGGCGTTGTTGCCCGTCTACGGCCTTCTCTGGTCTTCGGCCTGCACATCCACTCTCCAAAAAGCGGTTCCAGATCCTGGAAATGACACTTTGTGACACTCCAATGGCTTGCGCTACTTCGGCTTGAGTTTGGCCCCCTTCTAACCTACCAACAATTCTCCAAGCTTCTGAATCTGTCAAATGACTTCGCTGAGACATCGAACTCATCGAAACAAAGCAATCACTGAATGCCGATCATCCTTGTCTTCATTCTCTTTTATCCAGTTGAAAGTCAAATTTCATTCGCTGCCGCTGAAGCGACGTTTTTGACGTCGAACTCAAAATTTGCATACTCCACAGTTTGAAAACCAGAAAAATTTGCATTTGTGATTCTCTTCTTCTATTTTCGACAAAAAAAAATTTCGTTTATATCTTTATTTTATATAAAACTTCAAATATCCTTTAATTGTTTTGAGCAGTGTATAATTCTGCTGTAGTATTATAAATGCGCGAGATACTTCATTCCTCGGAACATTTGTCATATTTCTATCTCAAAAACTGTCGTTTGGTAACATATTTTTAATTATTTATAAGGCGTTTTAAACGTGGATTTTGCTAATTTTGATCAAACAACCTACACATATGTTTACACAGAAATGTTAGAAATTTGGAGAATACATGTTTTAATATTCTGGTTACTTCATTGTTTAAGGGAGTCTAAGAGGCAAAAATGTTAATTTTTTTAATTACACCATTAATATATTTTTCTCATTTTAAAATGACGTTTACATTATGTTTCTATCTTAATTAGAAAAGGAAATATTGGTTTTTTATGTTTCGGTTTGTTTTCAAAACTAACTTTCAAACAAATGTTTGTTATATAGACGTCTTTTTTTTAAATGGCTTTTTCTTGACTAAAAAAGGTATGTTGAGGATTTTTTTTTATATTTCTTCTATTTAAATTGTTATAACTCAAGAGATATATAAAATAAATGGTTCAAACATGAAACATGTCTTTTTCAGTGGTTTTTCTTTAATTTTTGAAAAAAAATATTAACTTTAATCGAATATGATTTTAAAAAAATTACTAGCTTTTTTCAAATGTTTACTTTTTTAATTAATATTTTTAAAAATGCTGAATCAAAATCAAAATTTATATAGTTCTGTTTATTTATGTAAAAAATTAATTCTACAAATAATATTTCAATCATAATGAATTTAATGTACTCCATTTTTTAATAAATTTTATTATTATTATTTTTTTATTTTATGATAATTTTTATCGTGTGATTTTGTTTACTAATATTATTTTAACTATCACGAAAAATTTCGAAATTTCAACTTAATAAATAAAAATTATTCTAAAAAGTGTCTCGGACCCCCTTAAAAATATTAAATTTCACAATGTATTTCCCAATGATTATCACGCATTCTAGTACGAATAATTATTTTACTTTCAAATATTTACATTACGATATTTAGTTGTAAATTAATAAACTAAATGTTCATACTACTAAAACTATATTAGAATTATGAAATACATAAAAATGTCCCATAAGTGTACTTCATTTTGAAATTTGCATAGACATAAATAAAACACTTCATAGGATAAGTTCTTAATTAAGCACCAGTTAAAATAAATGTAAGTAATTTTTGCTCACATTCTGATAAAACATACACCTTCGTTTCATAATTATATTATTATTTCCCCTTTACATAACTGTAAAATTACTCTCACTAATATATGCATTTGTAATGAATGTGACTCTACGTGCGATATGTACCTATTGAACTGGACATTTGTAATCAAGTGTTCTGTTGAAAATTGTAAATAATGCAAAATTTTAATCTCATAACTCTTGTTGAAGCGGATGTGAGTTCAGGTATAAATGAGTGTGCTTGATTTTAAACTGGATAAATGTAAATAAACTTTTATTTCAGTAGAATAATGGTTTAATCATCAGAATCAATATAAAATTCTTTACATCTAATATTAAAATATGCGTGATAAACGACTATAAAAAATTGTTATTTTTAAACTCTACATACAGAGTGTCTAAACAAATTAAACATGCATTTATGTATTCATTTGAGAGAAATAGTATAGGTAAATTGGTAAAAAAAAATATTGTGCGAAGAAAAATAAAAGAAATATTGTGCAGTATTGTGCGTATGAAAGTATAAAACAAAATAACCCCTTGCATTAATATATTCTTTCTAAATGCTAAAAAGGCGTAAGGAAAATTTATAAAACAGAAAAATGGTTTTATTTGACTATTGACACATGTTTTCACTCGTCATCGAGTCATTTTAAAAACAAATTGAAAAAGATATTCCAAAGTTTCATGGTTTATCTTGTATTGAACTGAAACGACATCATTCAGTTTTTCATGCGGCGCATGTTATTTTTTATTTTACTTGGATTGTGAATTTCTATTTTTTCAAACCACTGAGAACATTGTGCTACAGTTTGGCAGGTTCAGTGATTTTGTATTGTTACATATGGTATTTTTACATATTAGAATCTATATTGTTTCTCTTATAATGGATGGGTAATACTGTTTGGAAGGATAAATTATATTTTTCGTTCTCGTTGAAATTTATATGGATATTTTCTTCTTGATTTAATTTTGCAAGCGCTGTTGTTTTTCTATAACATTTTATATCAGCGATATGTTCATTCTTTCCGTATCTACACTAATTAAGGTTATTTCATATACTCCTAAATAATTCCCTAAAATTAACTGGATTCATCTTAGGGCAAATGATATTGTTAAATTTCGGAGACGGTTTGGCTACTAAGCAGATACATGCTTAAGACTATATCAATTTCACTAAAAAATGCTTTGATTAAATTGGATGAAATAAGCCTTCTATTTTTGCAAATTAAATTTATGTTAAGGTGCTTATTATTGACAATATTCATGATTAATGTTTTTAATCTGATCAATATTAAAACCATTATTGGTAATATTCACGATTAATTTATTAATCTATTCAATATTAAAGCCATGATTATAAGCAAATCTTTTTTTTTTTTTTCGTTTTTTTTAAATTTTTCTTACTTCTTTTTAACAATTACGAAGAAAAAATTGTGCAAATGTCTTTATAAGGTACAAATAGACCTGTTATTA
Organism: Maratus speculifer; assembly: GCA_964019185.1. Taxonomy (NCBI): domain Eukaryota; kingdom Metazoa; phylum Arthropoda; class Arachnida; order Araneae; family Salticidae; genus Maratus; species Maratus speculifer. Next base: position 263,755,795 of record OZ025291.1, on the reverse strand, counting down.
ATTTATACAAAATTGACCCTTTCTTAACTCTTATACTTTCCCTGGATTTTATTATATTTTAGCTCATTTTTATATAAAGTATAAAAAAAATCTGTTAAGTTTTCTTTAATACTCTTCGAGTTAGAATAATTTGAATTGCATGATAATATAATGTTTTCTTACACTGAAAAAGAGAGGCTTGTTATTCTATTTTGAACGATTAGGGGGGCTCCGCCCACCTGCTCGCTACGCTCGCCAACCCCCCGCGTAATCGCTTCGCGATTCCAAGTTGTAGGCTACCCCTGCTTGCCGCGCTCGCCAATACCCCATGGAATCGCTTCGCGATACCTTATTTTTCATACACTGTTAAAAATCTGCAGCATTTTCTTGCAACGCACTCCCCTGCTTGTATAGAAAACGGTTACTTGGCAGTGAAATGGAGCTTTCTCATTGGTTGGAATAGAGATATTACATACAAGCGGTGGAGTGCTTTGCATCAAAATGCAGCAGATTTTTAACAGTGTACACTGAATTTTGGAATTCATCCCTCTCCTCATTGGTCGAAGTATAGACGAAGCCCTTTCCTGATTGGTCTATTCGACTCATGGAAGGTGTGGTCCACCTGGTCGCCTTATTTCCGGAAACCTTACACATCAGCATCATTCCAGGAGTCATTCCTGGTGATTTGTTTAAGGCTAGTTTTTTTTTTTTTTTTTTTTTTACTATAAAAGGATTTCAAATACAAATTTTGAAAAAAAAAAAACCAAGAATTGAAATATTTCAAGTTTAAAACTATTTTGTTTGTTATACATTCTAAAACTTAATACTTTACACGTATCCAAATAAGGAAGCCTATCAAATTTCCTTGCTCTTCCCCTTATTATGTTCCCACACTAATTTGGCTGATTCTGTAGTGTGGGTGTAGAGAAACTGCAGACGAAATCATAATTTTTTATAACCAATTTATATTTATTGAAATTTTGCAACCTTTGATATACATGAAAATTCTGAATTAAAACTTTTAAAGACATCTCTTTCTTTAATTCCATGAAATTATAAGAAATGCTTGTCATGGTGCAATTATGCTAACCTTTTTTTTAAATCAAAATAGCATTGTAGTAGAAATTGACAAAAACAGGTTAAAAAAGACCAAAAAATTATGCGTACAGCATACAAATTAAAGTATTTTCTAACATCTTCCCAATACTATAACAAAACTTCACTGTTTATAAAGATTATAGAGGGTATTTAAAGGAACAATTTGGAAAACATGTAACTATAATGGGTTTGAAACCTAATTAATGCTATTGCCATTAATAATTGAGAAAATAGACGATCTTTCTCTGCAACCCTGCATATTATCTATGGTTATGTATGTAAACCACTTAGTATGCTAAATGTTAGTTCAGTGAAAGACATAGAATATTTGTAACTTTCATTTCAGGAATTTCCACCAATAAATGAATTTTGGTAAGGTATACCCATTAGGTATTAAACTCGACCAAAATTATCTTTGCGTTTATCTCAATATCTTAATCCCGCTGAATAATTCTTTCCGTTTTAGAAACAATTAGATTGACCTTGAACCACAGTGACTCAAAATAATTCAGTAATCAGATTTTTATCGAATGTGCGTTCTCACACAATGCTCTTCTCTGTCCTGAAACGACAGAATGCAAAATATACTCAAAATCGTTAATCGTTTTCTAGATTAAAAAAAAAGCTTGACCAAATTGATTAAAAAAAGACCCACTAATCAAAATTTATTAAACATGTGACCTATTTATATGATCTAATCGGAAACGATTAAAAAATAATTAAAAAAAATTTCAATACTTTTTGAACATTTTTAATATACAGTTAACTAGACACTAGCTTATTATGACCCAGAGTGACCCACTAATGAAATTTTCTTCATCATATTACCTTATCCACAAAAACGATACACTAGAAAATTCGTCAAAATAATTTGTGTCGTTTTTTTTTTGTGCTACACTTAGTTAGTTCCTGATCCATTAGGATAAAAAATGACCCACTGATTAAATTTTCTTGATCATGCGACCTAAGCTATTGTTCTTATCATGTCCGGAACTGGTGTGTTACTAATTTTTATCAAAATACTTTGAACCGTTTTACAGATACATTTAACATGACTGTACCTCATTTTGACCCAAATATTATCGCTAATCGATCTTTTTGGGCATGTAACATAGCCCAATTATCATTTAGAGCGTGAAAACGATAAAATAGTAAATTTAGATGAAATCGTTGAAACTTTTTTCTAGATAAAATTAGTTTGACCCACAGTGATCCAAAACTGATCCACTAATAAAATTTTCTTTACATATGACTTTACCCAATGGTCTTCTAGTAATTCAAAACTGGAAAATATAAATTTTCGAAAAAAAAGAGCCTTTTATGGATAGTTTTAGCTTGACATACAGTGACCCCAAAATTGTACATTAATCGAAATTTCTCAAACATGTGACCTCCCAAGTTTTCTTTTCAGATCCGAAAACTGCTGGATGCAAAATTTAGTCACAATTGATAAAGCAGTTTTCTAGATAAAATTAGTTTGACCTATAGTGACCCTGAAATGACACACTCATTGAATATTCCCGAACATGTAAATTTTTCCAATGGTCTTCTCGAAATTAAAAACTGTAGATTATATATTTTATTGAAAAACATTAGAGCTGTTTTTAGATAAATATTAGTTTGACCCCCGATGACCTACATTTACCCACTGAGTGAAATTTCTCAAGCATGTGTCCAGCATATCTCCAAGTACCTCAAAACGGTTGGACGCTAAATTTAGTTAAAAAAGCACTGTCTTATAGATAAAATTAACTTCACCGGCAGTCAGTTACTCATAAATGACCTCTAATTGAATTTTATCGAAAATGTGACTTTACACAATAGTCTTCTTGCAATTCAAAGCTATAGAATACCGAGTTTGGTGAAACTAGTTTGAGTCATTTTTAGGTTAAACTCGCTTGACCCTCAGTGTGTCAAAAATAACCAACCATTTGAAATTTCTCGAACATTTGAGACATTCCAATAGTCTTTTCGTAACAGAAAATGGCTGGGAAACAAAATGTATTCAAAATCCAATGAGATGTTTTTTTTAATTATAATGTATTTGACCTTGACCCATAACGACCCAAAACAATCCAGTAATCGAAATTTCTCGAATAGACGTTCCAGCCCAATTATTTTTTTGTGCCCGAAATTTAGTCAAAATCGCTGGAGCCATTTTTAAGATAAAATTTACGCCCAACGATACATACTACAAATAACACACACATACAAACAAACAAACAAGCACACGCACAAGTTTTACTCGTATTACAGTATAAAATATAAATTAATTACTGCGCATAAATTATCCATCTCCCTCCTTCACACTTTAGCATCTATTCTCACGGCTATCCTGCTGCATTTTCGTTCTTCTGCATTAAATAAATATATATACATATATATATATATATGTCTGCGTGTGCATCTGGTGTGTGTGTTTGTGTATGTGTTTGTGTATAAATGTATTACAAAAACATAATATTCAAAAAAAAATTTTATTGCACATACATATCAAATTTTTATCCATATTTACATGTTTAAGATTTGAGGTTGGATATGGTTTTAAACTATGAACATGCATATTTAGCCAGTCACACATGCAATATGCAGAATATATCATGGTGATTCCACATTCAGCATACTTCTTCATGAATATTAAGATCACCAGATTCAATTCCTGATTCCTACGAGATGGAAATCTGCGGAAAACTTTACACATGTTTCTGCTGTATTTTCATAGTTTCAATGTTATTCCGGAATTTTCTTTCCCTCAAACGAATGTATTTATGAAAGTTAAAATTTCTGAAATTTATTTCTGATGAAATATCACTTATTAATTTAGAATATATATGTGTACTTTAATTATCTGAGAATAGTATGATTGTTTATGCTTTTAAAATTGTCACTACCTTAAAATTAATAATAATATTATTATTATCCTTTCATCGTTTATTTTCTCTTAGGATTTGTCGATTTGGAATTTTTTAGATTATTTTTCATTAAATAAATTCTAAAATTAGTGTATAATTTGACTATGTAACTTCAAACATTTCAGATTTTCAGAATGTAAATTATTACCAGATTTCAAACATGATAAAATCTTGTAACCTGCTGTATAATGATAAATGAATAGCTATCAAGCTCTCGTTATGTAAATTATTCTTTTAAATATATTTTTTCTTGGTCTTGTTATACAGTTCTAATAGTAGGGTAGTTTTAATAACATTTTATTTATGTTTAACTCTTAACAACAAGACACCTTCTTATTACATTCTAGTCACATGGCATAATATGCTTGTTGGTTATAGCAGCTAATGTCGGTTTCCATACATAAGATGTAAATGCATTGTTCTTTAGTTAATACTACAAAAACCGCCGAATGAAAAATCTTCGTTGTCGAGTAAAAAGTGTCGTCTGTCTGTGGTCACTGTATTTGCCAAGCCCTGATTAGTACATACCATATACGTTTTTTATAAAATATATATAAACAAGAAAGTGTTAAAATTACAATTGTATTCCAACAAAAAGTCCAATTTGAATTGCTGTCTTAATTTATGTCAAGATAATAATATACAAAAATTTGCTGATAACCTTAAAAATTTAATAAGTTTTAGAGTCTTACAAAATTTAATTTTAACTACATCAAATTAAATATATTTTGTGACATTAGATATCATTAATATCTTTATTACTAAAAATACATGCATATTGTCATTGTGAGTACAAAGAGGTGACAAAGTAGAAAAATTAAAACACCAAGAATTCTTTTAGCACATTTTTACAATTTAAAATGGATGAAGATAAAGCATATTTACTAATTTTATTTTATAAAACATGAAGAAGCATGAACAATATCTTAATATCAAACAAAATTTTAACTAACTAGCATTTATTTTATCTTTTGATTTTAATACACAGATAAACTACGCCTATTCAAAAAGGATAAACAAACAATTTCTAACGTTTGTTCTTAGGTACTTATTTTGAAAAACGATATACTATTAACCCTTTTTACGATTATTTTTCAACATTCATAAAAACCTACTGAACAATTTCCTTAAAAGAAAAAAAATATCGTAGAATGTAATTATGAAATTTTTAACAACAATGAAATATACTAAATCTCTTCACCTAGATTTAGAATACGATGCTTAAAATATCTTTTTAAATCACACTGTAAAAGTAATTTAATTCGTAAAAAAAAAAGTTCATAAATATAAAATCATTTGCGAACTCGACTACTTTTTAAAAAATTTTCTCCGAATTCTGAACGCTGTACCTCTGTATTGAAGAATTTGTTGTTTTCATGCCTATAACGCATTCTAATGAAATGATGTTGAATGTAGTAAGAATCTGGACTTCAGAGTAAGATTGTATTGAGAATGTGACCCACTACAAGCTACATGGCATTAATATTCTTTCACATCGATGCTGAGTGACGTCATTTTCGGCTTCGACTAAGTACCAATAGCTGTCTGTGCAATCTATCAATTGAAATTTGAGCTAAAATCAAGAACCATAGTAAAAACAACTATTGTCATCATACATAACCCTCCTGCATACTTGTCATAATAATAAAAAAATCGCAAATTTCCTGTTTCGATTTCGCTCCAAATTCTTACAAAAATATACTTTTATTTATATTTCAGTAATATGCTAAAATTTAACTATCAGCTAAGTTCCCATTTTCCTTAGTTCGGCGTAATATATCATTATTTTCCTAAAAATAACTCAATTGTATTATTAAAATATCAATCTCTTATTTTGAACTATTGATCTAATTAATTATTTCACCTTATTCTTTGGTTTCGCATGGAGCATTTTGAAATATTACCTTTTTTCGTTACTTAAAAAATAAAAAATTCTGTATCTTAAAAACTATTGATTATTTTTTTTATTGTAAAAAATAAGCGATATATACACTATGACTATTTCCAGAATTTTTTTAAAAAATTCAATGAAAATTAAAAAAAAATGTTTTGTGAGTCCACTGTACTCTTATAGTTTTTCTGGACGGAATCCGTCAGGCGCATCTCTTGAATTCCTTCATAATTATTCATAATATCAGAACTTCACGTAGTTACTTACCTAGCATTATTACTCTAGGACAACTTTGATTTACTTTTGGTTCTTCTGATAAATCGTAATTTAAATTATCTGCACTTATCTGAAATACTTCTAACACGACTCAATCACTCCCAACCATCCTTTTAAAGCGGCGATGTCATTGTTTATGAAAATTTGCCATTATCATTCGTCTCGGGATATATATTCAGAAAAAAATTGCAATTTTTCCTGTTTTTCTGCATTAATACCTTATATTATTTATTAATGGTTTTTATTTTATATTTTGTATTCATTGATATTTTCACATTTCTGCCATTAAATTGAAATACTGCGAATTAAATATACTCAAAACCAAAGAAAAAATTAAATCAGCATATAATCACTATATAAAATAACTATAAAATCAATCTATAAGCTTCTAATCGCATTCATATATTAGAAAACTGTTTTTTTTCAAACATGTTACATATTTAAAAAAATGGATAATTTAACATTTGTAAGCATTATAAAATGAATTCTGAAGATGATTTATCATATATAACAGCGACTAATTGTATTATTCGATTGAAATGGTCACATTGGAAAAGAAAAATACAGAAATAGAAGTGACTTACGTAATCTTCAACTTCTGGACAACCTTTGAGTACCTTACTTCAATTTGGGTAGAGACCCTAAAATGTGACAATTTTAAATAATTAACTCCTTGGAAACTAATCGTTTGAATTGCTTGCAATTTGTATTCAAGCATTTGAATTTGTAAATCTGTATTGAAAAAATTGTAAATTGTATTTGTAAATTTGTATTGAAATTGAAATTTGTATTCAGGAAATGAAGTGTTTCAAATTTGTTCATGATTTTAAAATTAGTCTTGCTATCTATCTAACTATGTACACATATATGTTACAGGCGAAACCCGATTTTAGGCCAAACAAGTTTATCGTAACGCCCATCAGATAAACAAGTTTTTCTTAGGCCAAACCGGTCTATCCTATAGTCTGTCTCAAAAGTTTAAGCACTCTGCAAATCTCGTTTAAAATAATTGAAGAAGAAAATATTTTATGCTAATTTACAATAAATACTCAACATTTAATCAAAATAAAATAAAATAAGCCATTTTGGGTAGTTAAAATAAAAAATATATTTATTTTTATTTTATTTTACTTTTTTTCTTGAAGAAACGCTGTCTCAAAAGTTTAAGCACTTTATGCAATTTTTTTTAGAAACACGGGATTGGTATTGTGTAATGACGTTGTATGACATCATATTGCACTTTTATACAAGTATAAAATGTGGTGAAATTATTTCCTAATGTTTTAAACATGACAAAGGGTAACGAATTCACAAAATGTGAGATTTTGAAAGATTTTAAATTGAAATCTCAAAATAAAAGTGTTTCTGAAATTGCAAAAGCTTTAAATTGATCAAAGCTATGTATATATCAAGTACTTTTCAGAAATGATAATTTTAAGCGGAAACCAAGATGCAGACGACCACGTATGACGACTGTTCAGACTGATCGGAAAATACGGAGATTGGTATTTAGACAAAATATGTCCCCATACGGCAAATTAAAAATAATTTTAGAGTACAGATGTCCAAAGACACTATAAATAGACGTATTAAAGCGTGTGATTACATCATGTAAAAGAAATTGGCGCGCAAACCGTCTCTTAAATTACATCACAAACAGGTAAGAATGAACTGGGCTAAAAAAACACATGACCTACGGGGACAAATGGCTTACTGTTTTATTCAGTGATGAGAAAAAGTGGAACTTAGATGGCCCTGATGGTTGGAAGGTATATTGGCATGAGTTACGCAAGAACCGGAGGACATTTTTTAGCAGGCAGCAAGGCGGTAAATCCGCTATGGTTTAGGGGACATTTGGGGCATTTGCCAGCCCTCTCTAACTTTTCTAAAAAGAAGAGAAGAGTGAAAAAAGTTTCAAGAGACCCTAAACCACCATTTACTTCCATTCGGTGACATTTTGGGGGGTTTTGAATGAACTTTTCTGCAAGACAATGCCTCAATCCACGTATCCCATTCTACAAAACTTTGGATTTTTCAGAAAAATGATAAAGTACTTGACTAGTCAGCTTTAAGTCCAGACTTAAACCCGATTGAGAATGTCTGGAATACTTTAACCCGCCAAGTTTAGGCAATGAAAAGCAGTATGACTCTATTGAAGAACTCCAAGAGGCTATTGAGAAAGAATGGTATTCTTTGCCACCAGAAACCCCACAAAAACTAATAATTTCGACGAAAGCACGTTTATTTGAACTAATCCGAAAACATGGAAAAAAATTTGTTACTGAAAGTTCCGTAAAAATTATAAATATGGTTGTTTTTGACAATGTGCATAAACTTTTGAGACAGTTTTTTTTATAACTTTTTTTTTAATTGTATTTTTTAAAATTATGTAATTTATTTTTTTCTATTTTTGATAGCGTTTATTTAAATAATATTGCGAAATATGTAAATAAAACAATGTTATTAATTCTAACTTTTTATAATTCATTAAAAATCGATATTTTATGGTTGTGCTTAAACTTTTGAGACAGACTATAACGCATATCGGATAAAGTAGTTTTTCCTAGGCCAAACCGGTATATCCTAACGCTCATCGGATAAACTAGTTTTTTCTAGGCCAAACTTGTCTATCCTAAGACCAATAGGACAAACTAGTTTTTTCTAGGCCAAGCTCATTTCGCCTAACTCTTATATGATAGGCAAGTTTAGCCTGCTGATTATTGGTCTGAACTAGTTTATCCTAGGCCGATCTAGTTTATCTTAGGCCAATTCAATTTGGCATGATTTTATTAAATTCAATGACCGCCTCAGCACCAATATTCTAGTTTGTCCTACGCTGATCTAGTTTATCCTAGGCCAATGTAATTTTACTTGTTTTTAGCTCACGGGCGTCAAAGCCTGAGAAATCATAGGCTCGCAGGTTCTGTATGTATGTAAGTACGCATGTACGTATGTATCTCCGTAACGCGATAATTCTCGATAGAAATATCGGATTTGCTTCAAATTTTGGATGTAGGTTCATTTTGATGAGTTTTGGGAATTCATTGGATAAGAATTAGGAGGGGACGACGGGAGGCTAATCCCCACCGTTAATTTAGAGAAATGGATTTTTCATGCAAAATTATCAGATATCATTTAATATTTTAGATCTTCGTGATTAGTTGTGGATGTTTATTGTTTAAATGTAAAAAAAAGGGAAATGTTTTTAACCCCCATAATCTAGATGAATGGTTTTTTGATGCAGAACTTTCGGATTTGCTTCAAATTTAGAATATAGGTTCTTTCTGATAAGGTGATTTTCTGAATAGTTTTGGGGGTTTAATGGTTAAGTATGAAGGGAATTTAAAGGATTGTCCTCTTACCTAGGAAAAATATAGTGTTACGAATTTTGAAATTAGTTAGTGTTTGTACTGTAAAATAACGTAAATAATCTTATTAAGCTCCATTTCTTTACCAATATTAGTTTTTGTTACATTGTCTCTGTTATCAAGCAAACTTGTCTAATATTTTCAGTGAATGTCTATGGCAGCTTTGCGAAATATTAGAGATATCGCCAAGTTGGCGTCACTTTTGGCGACTAATTTTGGTCGCCACATTTGGCGGTATATCGCCAAGTTGGCAACAAGCTTGGCGATTGTTGGCGATGGTAACCCTTCCCTCTCTATGGTAACCCCCCCTTAGGTCTACTGATACACTGAATGTTTTTCCTTTCTGGATTTTTCTAGAAGGTTGTAGAAATTTCCGGCGCATGCTACGAGCCTATATAAAGAGAGCAATACGAGCTGTAGTTGTCATTATTTACCAGTCAGTCATTGAATGAACTTCTAGGGTACTGTTTAAGCAAGTTTGCTTGAGTCTTATTTACGTTATTTTGAATGTGATTTTAGTGTTGAGACGTTGTATAAAGAGTCTCTGGGACCTATATCTGCACTTGTACGATAGATTTGAACAGTTATTTTTGAATATCTAGTAATATTTGTGAGTTTCGAAGACTCTGTTGTTCTGAAAATCTGTAAATAAATTATTTTCTACTTTTCTAAGAAACAAGAGTTTGAAGTTGTCTAACCATAAGATCGAAAGAACCCTATATACGCAACAATTTTTGGTGTCAGAATTTCGAATCTTATGGCGAAAACGAGAGCAACGGAAGAGCGACTGAGTGAGTTGTTGAAAGCTATTAATGGATTATCAAATAAAATGGATAAAGGCCAAGAAGAGTTGGCGGATAAAATGAATAAAGGCCAAAAGGAGTTGGCGGAAAAGATGATTAAAGGCCAAGAGGAGTTGGCGGAAAAGATGAATAAAGGCGAAGAAGTGTTGGCGGAAAAGATGAATAAAGGCCAAGAAGATTTGGCGGAAAAAATGAATAAAGGCCAAGAAGGGCTGGCGGATAAAATGGATAAAAACGAAGAAAGAATGAAAGAGTTGATTGAAGAATTGAAGAAGGAATTTAATAAAAGTCAAGAAGAAATGAAGAAAACTTTAGAAGAAAAGTTCTCGTCGGTAGATAGAAGAATAGATTCGGTAGAAGAGAAAATGGAAAGGAAAATGGCGGAAGTGGAAGAGAAAATTCAGAATGAAGTTTGTAACGTTGAAGAGAAAATAGGTGAAGTAGACGAAAAGCTAAATAAAAAAGTACAAGATCTCGAGAAGAAACTTTCAGCGTCCAGTGTTAATTATGAAGAATTTAGGAATCCGCCTGCTTCTCCTGTGCAAGTTAAGCTATCGACATACGACGGAAAGAGTTCCTGGCATGTTTACAAAACCAATTCACCATTGTAGCCGAAGCGAACAAATGGAGTGACGATGTGAAAGCTTGTCAACTGGCAGCATCTTTGAGAGGAGAAGCCGCCGACGTGCTGCAAACATTGCCCGATATGACGCAACTCAATTTTGAGACTCTAAGTTGTGCACTTGAAATGAGATTCGGAGAAAAATCCTTGAAGGATTATACGAGAATACAAATGAAGAGCCGCCATCAAAAATCGAGTGAAACCCTTCAAGAGTTTGCCTCGGAAATTGAACGGCTTGCAAATTTAGCATTCATTGACGTACGGGATGATGTCAAATGTACGGGAAATGCTCTCACTGCAGTACTTTGTAGACGGAATAAAAGATCCCGAAGTGCAGAGAGCGATACGAATGGCAGATGTACAGGATTTAAAGGCTGCATTACTATATGCCTTAAAGTTGGAAGCAGCTACACAAGCCAGCCAAAGAGATCGTCATTCAGTCCGAGGGGCAACGGTGAACAAAAGCTCAGACACTGAGATCGACTTCTTGAAACAAATTAGGAAATAAATCAAGAACTTGAAGCTTTAAAATACGGAAGAACAAGCTCAAGAAGACAGAATCTCACGTGCTGGGGATGCGGTGATACAGGACATCTCCGAAGAAATTGCCCAAAATCCACGAACGTGAGATAAATTTAAACAGTCAGCAGGGAAGCTAAATTTTGGCCATCTCACGGGGTGGAGGTTGCCAGAGAATGAAAAGCCCCATCTGAAGATCCTCCAGATAACAAAAATGAGTGGCGGTGATAATGAATTACATCTGATAGGCTTTACTAACGGAATTCAGTGCCGTATGATTGTTGATACAAGAGCCAATGTAACAATAATAAGAGAACATTTGGCTCGAAAACTGAAATGTAAACTCATCTGGACTCCACCGTGCCATACCCTGCAAACTGTGACTGGCGACAAGATAGGCATATATTGGAAAGGCCAATTTAACCATCAACTTTGGAGGAAGCAAATATTATCATACGGCATATGTGGCTGACTTAACAGATCCTTGCATAATCGGGCTAGATTTTCTGAAGAAGTTTGGCTTCAAACTTGATATTAAAAATAATGAAATGCTATCTAAATTTGAAGAAATAAGCCTTTTTGGATTAAATAACGAAATTGAATATAAACAAACAGTAATAGCCAAAGAAGACATCAATCTAGATCCAAGAACGGAATTTTTATTTCCAGCTGTAATTAAAAATGAAACTAATTACCGATTAGGCCATATAGATTATCCAGAAGACAATAGTACACAAGCAGGAGTATTGGTGGCTTTTTCTGTAGTAGACCTCTCGAAAAAGACCATTCCAGTCAGAATTGCTTACATCAGTGATAAGACGAGGACTATCAAGAAAGGAGAGGTGATAGCATCATGTGCTCCTGTGACGTGCATAAATCAAAATTCCAGTCACTCTGAGAAATCTTCAGATAATTTAGTCAAGGATTTGTTACAAAATACAGACTTAGATCCAAAACAGATGCACGCTGCGGAAAATTTAATTAGGGAATTCCAAAGTTTATTCTCCCAAACATCTGAAGACTTTCGATGAACCAAAATGGCACAACACCGAATTGATACTGAAGATCACTCACCTATTAAACAACACCCTAGACGATTACCTTTTGCCAAGCAAGAAGAGGTGCAAAATTTAATTAAGGACATAGAAAAAAAAGACGTCGTTGAACCATCGACAAGTCCATGGGCGTCTCCCATTGTATTAGTAAGAAAGAAGGATGGTTCTACAAGATTTTGTGTAGACTACCGCCGACTGAATGACGTCACCAAAAAGGATAGTTACCCTCTACCAAGGATTGACGACACTCTCGACACACTTGCGGGCAACACTTGGTTCTCGACTCTGGATCTGAAGAGTGGTTACTAGCAGGTAGAGATTCATCCCGCCGACCGCGAGAAGACTGCCTTCACGACGGGACAAGGATTATGGCAATTCAAGGCAATGCCTTTTGGCCTATGTAATGCACCTGCAACTTTTGAACGCCTTATGGAAACGGTTCTCCGGGGGCTGTCATATGAGGCATGTCTTGTTTATTTAGACGATATCATAATCATAGGAAAATCTTTTGATGAACATCTGAACAACCTCAGGCGGGTGCTACAAAAGTTAAAGGAAGCTAATTTGAAATTAAGCCCTTCGATGTGCGGTTTGTTTCGTAATGAAGTCGCCTACCTTGGACACATCATTTCGGCAGATGGAGTCAGGACTGATCCGGAGAAGATATCGGCTGTGAAAAATTTGAATCGTCCAGCAGATGTTCACCAGCTTCGGAGTTTTCTAGGATTATGTACCTATTACAGAAAATTTGTCAAAGGCTTCTCGATAATTGCAAGACCACTTCATAAATTAACAGAAGCCAATCAAAAATTCATGTGGACACAGGAATGTGACGCTGCTTTCGAAAAGCTTAAGGAGGTCTTAACATCCACTCCAATTCTGTCATATCCTCAAATCGATAAACAGTTTATACTTGATACGGACGCGAGTAACGAAAGCATTGGCGCTGTACTGTCCCAGGAAATCGACGGCCAGGAGCCTGTTATCGCCTATTTCAGCAAGTGCTTATCGAAGGCAGAGCGAAACTACTGCGTAACAAGAAAAGAGCTTCTTGCTGTAGTGAAAGCCATAGACCATTTTCATCACTATCTTTACGGCCGAAAATTCCTGATCCAAACTGATCATGCTTCTCTAACTTGGCTATTGAATTTTAAGAACCCTGAAGGCCAGATAGCCAGGTGGATACAAAAGCTTCAAGAGTACGATATGGAGATACGACATCGAAAAGGCTCATCACATGGAAATGCAGATGCTCTCTCAAGAAGACCCTGCTCAGAGAATTGTAGATACTGCGACCGGGTTGAGAAGAAATTTAATGTCAAAGGTCCTATAGTAAGACAAGTTACAACTGGTTCTACATCATCGCAAGATCAGTGGTGTGACGAGAGCCTGCGTATAGATCAACTTGCTGATCCTGAAATTAAGCCAATTCTAGAGCTGAAAAAGGAGTCCAACAGGAAGCCCAGCTGGCTAGACATGGCCCATTACCATCCTACAACTAAACGTTATTGAGCTCTTTGGGATTCCCTACATTTGAAGAACGGTATCTTGTACCGAAAATGGGAGTCTGATGATGGAAAGACATGTAGATGGCAACTACTACACCCTAAGTCGAGAATTTCTATTGTCCTTCAAGAACTGCATGGTAGTCCCACAGGAGGTCATTTGGTGTAATGAAGACCCTGCAAAAGGTTCGAGAGCGTTTCTACTGGAATAATGTTCGCAGTGATGTGGAGAAGTGGTGTCGAACTTGTGACAACTGTGTAGCACGTAAAGGTCCAAAGAAGCGCACCCGTGGACGATTGCAACGTTATAATGTAGGAGCTCCTTTCGAACGAGTTGCTCTAGACATCCTTGGTCCTCTTCCTAGAACATCTGATGGCAGCAAGTACATCCTCGTTGTCATGGATTACTTCACCAGCGGCCTGAAGCCTACGCCATATCTAATCAAGAGGCGGTAACCGTAGCAGACATACTAGTTTAATACTGGGTTTCCAGATACGGAGTTCCTCTTCAAATCCATTCCGATCAAGGAAGAAACTTTGATTCGGCTGTGTTTAAGGAAATGTGCGGACTACTCGGCATGGACAAAACTCGAACTACACCTCTACATCCTCAATCGGAAGGCATGGTGGAGAGGTTCAATCGCACCATCTTAAATAGCCTCTCCCTCCATGTGTCTAAAGATCAACAGGACTGGGACAAGAAATTGCCTCTTTTCCTGCTTGCCTACAGGAGTGCCACTCATGAGGCCACTGGTTACTCCCCTTCTCAAATGCTCTTTGGCCGTGATCTTCGTCTATCTGCGGATCTTTTGTTTGGCCGTCCTCCTGTCTCTCCTTCATCGCCCGAGGTGTACGTGGATAAACTCTAGGCACGGATTGAGGAGATTCATCGTCTAGCGAGGAACCGAATCGGAGTGGCATCAGAAAAAATTAAGACACGGTACGACACAAAGGTAACTGTACATGAGTTCAACGAAGGTGACAAAGTTTGGTTGTGGAATCCCATACGTCGTAAGGGACTGTCGCCAAAATTACAAAGAAACTGGGACGGTCCTTACACAGTCGTCAACAGGCTGAATGACGTCGTCGTACGCATACAAAAATCGCCACACGCCAAACCCAAGGTCGTACACTATAACCGGCTAGCCCCTTATTTTGGCCAAAGTGATTAGAAATTCAAAACTGGAATTCCAGACCATGGTCATGAAAGTCACTTTTTGTAAATTTGTAAATAGTAATTAGTTCTTATTTATGTAAATCTTATTATTATTATTATTATTTATTTATTTAATTATTTGTTTATTTATTTTAAGTGGTTTCCTCTAACTCAAGGATTGCACTGCCCGGGACGTGCAGTCTTTGAGGAGGGGGTAGTGTTACGAATTTTGTAAATAGTTAGTGTTTGTATTGTAAAATAATGTAAATAATCTTATTAAGCTCCATTTCTTTACTAATATTTGTTTTTGTTACATTGTCTCTGTTATCAAGCAAACTTGTCTATTAATTTCACTGAATGTCTATGGCAGCTTTGCGAAATATTAGAGATATCGCCAAGTTGGCGACAAAATTGGCGATTTTTGGCGATAGTAACCCTTCCCTCTCTATGGTAACCCCCCCCTTTGGTCTACTGATACACTGAATGTTTTTCCTTGGTTTCTGGATTTTTCTAGAAGGTTGTAGAAATTTCCGGCGCATGCTACGAGCCTATATAAGGAGAGCAATACGAGCTCTAGTTGTCATTATTAACCAGTCAGTCATTGAGTGAACTTCTAGGGTACTGTTTAAGCAAGTTTGCTTGAGTCTTATTTGCGTTATTTTGAATGTGATTTTAGTGTTGAGACGTTGTATAAAGAGTCTCTGGGACCTATATCTGCACTTGTACGATAGATTTGAACAGTTATTTTTGAATATCTAGTAATATTTGTGAGTTTCGAAGACTCTGTTGTTCTGAAAATCTGTAAATAAATTATTTTCTACTTTTCTAAGAAACAAGAGTTTGAATTTGTCTAACCATAAGATCGAAAGAACCCTATATACGCAACAATTTTTGGTGTCAGAATTTGGAATCTTATGGCGAAAACGAGAGCAACGTTATCCTATAGGCATTTAAATAAACGAGTGTGTCGCAGGAAAAACTTGTTTATCCAATTTGCGTTAGGATAAAATTGTTTGCCTAGGCTAATCTAATTTGGTTCAAAATCGGTTTTGGCCGGAAAAAACTTATTTTTCACTAGAATAAGAATAAATGTGTGTCAAGAGTCATTGCTTATAACACTAATACAGAAATTTAACATGTAAACCGAAGACATAATATATTGGACATGGTGTTTGCTTATGTTTTTTTTCTGCAGACTCGTGCCGTGCTGAGATTAGACTTGCATTTATTATTATTATTTTTCTTCATACTCAAGCCAGATTGGAGCTTAACATAATTTGGAATCGAACAGCTTTTTCCATTTTTGAGAAATTAATTACCTGTCGACATATAAGGTATTCTTGTCACAGCGTTTATTTTTTTTTTTCCGTTAAGTCGCAACCGGAAATTTCATTCAAAACGTAGCTTTAATAATATTTTCTCAAAGATACATCGCTTTTATGAAAAAATGAATAACGCCATTTTATGATAAAAATTTAATTAAATCCAACTGATTTTTTAATCATCAGATTTTAAAATATTCACCTTTTATATAAACTTTTTAATAACAATTTTAATTTTTCTTAAGAAAGGTGTTACAGTAAAAATAAAATACATTGACATGTTTCGGAACCGTCAAATAAGTTCCATAGTCATAATATAAATAGATTTATATTATGACTATGGAACTTGTTTATCGGTTCCGAAACATGTCAATGTATTTTATTTTTACTGTAACACCTTTCTTAAGAAAAATTAAAATTGTTATTAAAAAAACGCCATTTTATTACATATTTTCTGAGTTAGAATGCCTGTTAATCTTTTGAATTTCTAAAAAGGAATTACTTCATAAATGTGTTAGGATGTAGCTCTTTTCGATTTGAGAAAAGCCTTAAGGAATGATAGAGAAATATATTCTCAAATCTACTTTTTACTAAACAGATTCAATAATTAAGATGCGTATAACTCTCCTTTTTTTATCCTAAACTACATTAATTATTTAATAAATTCCTACTTAAATATTGAAAGTCTTAGAATCTAAATAATCAATAATACATTGTGTATTATTGTGTATTATTGTATGTTATTCCATTCTGCGAACATATTGGAATTTAAAAATACATCGTAAATTTATGTAATAAATATGTATGCAGCTAAAAATTTACATGAAAACTGATAATTCTTCATAAAAAATCCATTTCTCTAAATTAACGGTGAGGGATTAGCCTCCCGTCCGCCCACCTCACTAATTCTTATCCAATGAATTTTCAAAATTCAACAGAAAAGTACCTTATCAAAATCAACCTACATGCAAAATTTGAAGAAAATCGGATATTTCTATCAAGAATTATCACGTTACGTACATACGTACATACATACATGCATACATACATTCGTACATACATACATACAGAACCTGTGAGCCCATTATTTCTCAGATTCTGATGCCTGTGAGCTAAAAACACATAAAATTACATTGGCCCAGAATAAACTTGATCAACCTAGGACAAATTAGAATTTTGGTTCAGAGGCGGTCATTGAATTCAATAAAATTACGTCAAATTGAATTGGCCTGGGATAAACTAGATCGGCCAAGGATAAACTAGTTCAAACCAATAAACAGCAGGCTAAACTAGTTTATTCTATATGAGTTTGGCCAAATTAGTTTCGCCTAGGAAAAACTAGGAGAAACAAGTTACCTATGGGCTTTGGGATAAACTAGTTTGGCCTAGAAAAAATTTGTTTATCCGTTGAACTTTGGGATAAACCGGCTTGGCCTAGAAAAAACGAATTTATCATATGGGCTTTAGGATAGACCGGTTAGGTCTAGGAAAAACTAGTTTATCCGATAAGCGTTAGGATTAACTAGTTTGGCATAAATTCGCGTTTGACCAGTAACATATATATAAATGTGTGAGACATTTCCATGTACACAATTAAAAAATAAAAATTATTTCTAATCGTTGGTTCCGGTATTTTAAATCTATAATAATTTGTTCCGCAAATAGTAGAGGATGTTTAATTTTTCCATGACTGTATATTGATTGTTTTATATCACGTAAAATTTATAAAGTAGTGTTCTATACAGATTTTTATATTTTGATAAATCTGTGCAAAAAAACCTGAACTTTATTTAAATTATCCCAAAATAAAGCTTTCAATAAAATTGAACTAAATTTTGGGTAGTAGAGGTAACTTTAGTGTGATGACGACGTAGATTTCACTCATTTTTCCCCTTTCTTTTTATTTTATTCGCACAATTGTGAATTGACATGATAGGCTTAAACGCATAAACACAAATCAGAAAATTTTGTGGAACTTTTTATGTCAAGAGTAATTTTGGAAGCGAATTATGTTGCAGAACAATGAGATAACCAATTGCGTAATTCAGACTTTTATTTTAATAAACGAAAAAATTTAATAAAAGTACGTTATGTATAAGTTAATATTAAACAAACTAGGAGTTTTGAAAACAAATATGATAAACTTCATAACATTAGCCTTTTTTTTCATTTTATGTTACAAATAAGTAGTGTAACTCTCGATTTGTAATTGATGTGATTGCAATAGATGGAATTTTATGTTTAAAATAATAAAAGAAATTCTCTGGATGTCTATTCTTATTATTTGTCTGATATTATTATTTATATTTAAAATGCATCATGTCAATCGTTTAAGAAAACAAGAAAATATAATTTATGAAATTCTTTAACATTCTAATATAGAATTATCTGATGTTAATTAGTATGTCGCATTATATTGTTATCGTTTTGTTGGACTTTTATCAATCTATAAGTAATTAACCTTCCTTAAAAGTTGATGCACCTAATTTTTAGCTGCAAAAACCAGGGAATATTTAATTCGTGTTGCATCCTGCAAAATGTACTAATACAAAATTATGAAAATCATGTTCAATTTTAATATTAATTGTTTAGTGTATAACTCGTAAAAGAAAATATAACTGAATAATAGATAAAAAGAATATAATCAGTAAAAACGAAGCTGTAATAAAAAGATAGCTTTAATAAACAATAATAAATAATTCTTCAGAATATATTTTGTACTATGGTACAAATAAATAACATAAATTTTCTAATGGAAGATTTTTGCCTGCATCAAAAATTAATATATTTATTAAACTAGTACCAATTTCTGAGGATTTAAGTTCCATTTTAATCCTATAATGGTTTGACAAAGTCATCCATTTCATGGAAATACATATATATGTACTTTATTCTTATATTATAACATTAAAAGGTGAATTTCCTCTTTTTTTTAATCCCATAATATATCTAAACAAATATTTTATATTTTAAAAATAGACTTATGGATCTATTGGGCTTATCAATTTAATAAAAATAGAATATTCCTCAGAATTTAAAATATCAGATATAAAATTCTAAAAATACCATTAGAACTTAATCTGAGATTATAAAAATTCGAGTTTAGTAAAATTTTATTAAATGGTAATGCGACAAATTTTATAATAAGCTTTTTAACCTACAAAATAAGCAAAACATACAAAAAGCAGTAAATAATGTTACAAATTTAAGACATAAGTGTACTGAAAAATAAATAAATAAATATATCTTTGAAACAAATAACGTACTTCTAATTTCGTAATAGGTTATATTTACAGATAAATATTTTTTATCTATATGTTTAATAGCTTTACTAAAGAGCTTAGCTTCAATTTTGAATTGCAAAATTTTTCTATTTTTTCAAAAAATAATGATATACATATGCTAGTCATATCACTTCAAAAATTTATAGCAAGAATGTTAAAAGTTAAAACGCAAAAAAAAAAAAGATATATATATAAAAACACACAAAAAAGAGAGAAAGAGACTGACGTTGCTGTAGCTACTGAATTTGAATTTATTATGACCGGAGATCTTGCCTCATTTAAAAAAAAATGCCATATAAAAACGTAAGACATAAACCGAAGAATTAATTTAAGCAAAATTTTCATGTTAAAATGTGTCAAAATAGTTTATTTAAAAAAAGTGTTTATTGTTTTAACAACTATGAAAATGTGTCTATTCTAGCATTTTATTTAATGTTTCATTATCTGAACGCAGATTTATTTCATATTAAACTTTAAGCCCCTTTCATGTGAAAAGTATATTTACGTGTTAATATAATAAAAACGAATGCATTAAAATGATTATTGTATTGTGCACAAAAATTATTTAAAGTTTAAAAATACGTTATGTTTAAAATGATATAATCAAATAAAATATTTAAAATCAGTTATTTAATACAACATATTCAAAAGCGTTTCCAGACACCGTATTTTTTTTATTAAAATATATATTTATAGATAAATAGTCTAAAAGTGGAAAAAATCTGAAATAAGGAGGTCTGGTGTAATAACGCCAGGCGGGGTAATAACGCCAAGTGCTAATATTTTGCATAATTATGAAATAATCTGGTAAATGACACCCATGTGCTCTGCACAGAAGGGTTTTGAGTCATATAAATCGCACAAAACAGCTTCAAGTTAATTTGTTTCACTTTTAGGTTCTATTGTCTTTACAAGCGACTAAAATTAACGCTTGATCTAAAATTTGCGAGATACATTTTGTGATGTGAAGACTATTTATTTTATCCGGAAATACTTTGTTAATTACATAAATTTGTAGTACATTTCATGGACTTTCAAAATGTTGTTGAAGATTTTGGATATCTTCTCGAGATAATTTGTAATTTAAAATGTACAGCGCAATAACTATAACGGGGTAATAACGCCAATCCTTGGCATTAATACCCCGGTTGATTCCCTACAGTGGCCGAGCTACATCCTAAATACCGATTCAAATAAACACAGTTAAAACTGTGCAATGTTTCTAATAATTCCATTTAAGCGGTCCTTTTTAAGCAAAAAGAAGCTCACGGTCTGATATTCTTGATCATATATTTGCCTCATCCTCCTCAACCCCACATACACACACCACATCTTTATCTTTCTTACACTTTCACAAAAACTGAACATTTTCAATAGCTTAGAATGCAATTTGTCAATTTCTAAGTTTGTAGAGCTTGTATTTTTAGAATTGGGCAATCTACATGCAATTATTCTGTCTTATTTCATAGTTTTGTTTGCATAGTTTTATTACCCATATAGGTGGGTAATAGCATTGATTAAGAAATCACGCCATTACATTTTATGAATACATATCTGTTAAATTATTTTTTATATAGATAGTCAATGAGTTGCTGTTTCAAATCATATATTTGTTTGAAAAATACAAATTAAAACTAAGCCGTGAAAATTGGTAGAATCTTAACGTGGCGTTATTACCCCAGGGTACCTTAATTAAATTATTACTTGCGATAAGTTTTTAATAACGAAAAGTTAGTTATATTTAACATAGCTTACATATAGCCACTTTCATATAGTAATATAAAATAAATTATATATATAGATGTTCTAAAAATCAGAGAAGCAGGAAACTTTTTGCTTAAGTATTTTATACATAGAAATTTTAAAATTTATGAATCAACCTTTTCCATGAATCATAAAAAATAACTTTTCCCGACTATGATGGATACAGTATTGTTCACAAAAATATTCCTAATGAAAGTGCATTGAATTAAAATTTGTGTACATAAAATTGCTACTGATAAATTTCACGCAATTGTGTAATTATTTTAATACAGGGAAAATAAGCGTGTTTTAAGACCTTTAGCAACATGACGGATGTTGGCAAGCATAACTTGTAAGGAGTCACAGTAGCCGAAATAAATAAATAAATATCAATAAACGGTCAAATACAAGTATTACTCGCACTCCGAGGGTTCAGTACAATAAACATATGTATTATCAACCCCTTGGGGACGATCGACAGATATACGTAGCATTTAAAATTCTAAAAATCGTTCATTATTTTCACCAGTTATTTTTTACCTTATTTAATTAGATAATTTTCGCGATTTGAGTTCAGAAAGTTTTTGGTTTTGAAAAACGAGTGGATAAAGATTAAATATTTAGCATTCAAATAGGTTGTCTGCTTTATTAAAAGAAAGTCATTGCTGAAAGATAATAAGGCTCTGTAAGAAAAACTATGCAAAGTAGGGTTGGTTATATTTGTGTAAACTAGAAAAATATGAATTGATATACCATAAAAATTCAAAGAGATATGAAGACTAAATAATATTAAATATTTCTATTTTGTGTAATTCTTTTTTCTATCTTATCCCTATATATTTATAATGAACTTAACTCGGTACTGAGAATAAAAAAGAATGCATATTTAAACTTAATTTGACCTTTCATAAATCTAAATTTAACGTAGTAGTAATTTTTGATTTTTTCCAGATAAGCTAACTAAAAACCCTTGTTCAATGACTGAAGGAGGCATTGAAAATGGTATTGTGATAAAGGAGCTGTGTCTAAAAAGCTTGCGAAGTTGCAAAACTGATTTGGTTCGTGACACTTTTTTCCAGATAGATTTTTAATTAACTTTCAAATATACAAGAGCCGAAATGAGAGACCCATTCAATGCAAAATAGACGCGAACGCCTTAGTATTTATAATGGGTTCGCATGCATAAGGGAAAAAATATTAGACATTTTAATACGAGAAATTTTGTAACGAAGTGGCCGCTATGTCCGAAGTAATTAACGTTTTGTATTAAATAGCGCAAATAATACTTAAAAGAAAAAATATTGTAACAAAAGGGATAATTTCTGTTCTAATGCGTACGAAACCTGATTTACAAGGGGTGATCAACTGCAAAATGTACGAAACGACATGGTGGTTACAAATGTAGACATTATTCAAAATATTCACAATAGGCATGAACACAATGATCCCTCTGACGTACAAGCCGCTGGATTTTTTTCCCAGAATTCCTGTGGCCGTGAGGAGATCCAGTCCTTCACAGCATCCTTGAGTACGTCGTCCGAGTTAAAGCACTTCCCTTTCAGGTGTTTCTTCAGTGGACCAAACACATGGAAATCGCAGGGCGTCATGTCCGGACTTTTGGGCGGATGGCCCAACGTCTCATCACCCAGACCCTCACGACCTGCACGAAAACGGGCACTCCATTTTCTAACAGGCTTGACAGGGACACATTTCCCCCGTAAACTGTCACCATCCTGCGATGAATAGCTGCCAGTTTCTCACTTTCCACTGTCAGAAATTGGATTAACATCTCGCTGCCCCTCAACCCTCGAATTTTGTAAAGCGAACGTCATCCTGTCCTCATACTGACTGCCACCTTATTTGGACGCTGCTTTTGATAAGAACCTCTGCTCTCGACTGCGCATGCTCCTATCCCTGTGAATAACTCCAATCGCATCCCGAGATGTCTCGCTACGTTCTCCCATGGCGGAATATGCAAATATTTAACTGTTACGTTTTTATGTCGTTTCGTACCTTTTCATTTGATCACCCCTTGTATGTGATTAATTCTAATTAAATTAGTATATTTGTAACAGTAGAAATTTATCTTTTTTATAATGCTACTACATATTGCATCACAAAAAATATTATTAAAATTTGTTATTTTGGCTTTAAAGGCCGAAGTCATTCTTAGTGCACCGTCCGCGTCATTATTTAAGTCCAAAACGTCCATGTATAAGGTTCAATATCTCGGCTATTTACTGATGATTTTTTTCAAAAATCATTATTAATCATGCTTTTATACATCTGCTACGATAGGTACCTACAACGGTCCTCAACATCTTTGTTCAGTGCCTAGAAATCGAAATTTGTGTGCAGCATCAAAATGTGCTTTTCTAAAAACTATGTGATCAAGAGTAATTGCTATAGTTTTTCTGAAATTGTTAAAGTAACATTTATAACCTCTAATATTTTCATAATTTTAGTTTCAGTAGTTTTAGAATTAGATGGGGGCATATTTTTGCACTGTATTTTCGACTATATCTCGAAAAATATAATACCTAAAATTAAAAGAAATATATTTTTGAGTTTAGCATAATCAAAATTTTCACAAGATAGCCCACAGGTATATAAATAAAATATTTTAATAAGTAACTTAATTATCACCTCAAAACCCCTCCTAAATATATTTATAAATGTATAATAATCTGTAACTCTGTCGGTAAATAGTCTTTATTACTTCCTACAGTTTGAGCTTTCCACGTTTCATAGGTTCAGTAAAATGACTATGACAGACAGACAAGCACCGAAAGAATCTTATAAAATTTCCGTTTTCACTTTATAAGCACGGAACCCAAAAAATGAATCATATAATTTTATTATAGGAGTTAATGTACTTATAAATAGCTTCAAACATATGCTAGTATTTTTTGACAAGTGAATGCCATGAAAATTCTGTGGTTTCTGTATTAATTTAAAACACATAAAACCATTATACATTCTGTTTATTTGAATTTGAATTTGAATTTTATTTTTACATTTTTATTATAAATCATTCGTTTTAAAAATGTAGTTCTAGTTAAAAATTATTTTAAAATGTTTTCTTATTTATAATGTTTATGTATAATTTTCAGTGAAATTTGAAAGTAACATGACTATGTAATACAATTGTTTAGATACTGTAGAAATTTCAAAGCATTCGGTGTATATGTATATGCTTAATTTTATAAAAACATTTAGTTTGTGTGTAAGCTTTTGCGCTGCACATTATCAAAAATATGACTGAATTTTATATATCACGTATTCAATTATGCAAACAAGAATCACTACACATTATGGGATATCATTGAACTAAGTACTTATAGTTGGAATAATCACCATGATAACCGAGGATACTCCAGAAAAAAGGAAGTCACAAAATAAACTAAATTAGATCACTACCTTCCACTTCCACATAGCTGCAATAAGCATACACTAAAAACAAACATACTTAAAAACTAGAAAGTAAATTTGAGAAATTAAAAAAAAGCCTACATTCTTACACGCTAAACTGAATGTTTTTCTTACTGGTTATAGTCTATTTAATCACTATCTATAAAAATTTTCATCATGTTTTATCAGACCGATATGAATGTGCGTAACAAGTCACACTTATATTTTCACTGAACATTGATAAGCGAAATGTGTTTTCTATCCTTCCTAAATAATGTCATAAATAGGCTCATCCCATTTCTCAGGAGAAATCTCGACAACCTATATAAACACCTAACTTACCGAAATTAACGAAAAAGGCAGGTTAACTCGATGCATTTCAATTACTTTTTTTTACAAACCTCTGGAGTCAAGTGGGGATTGAATGCATAACGTCATTCAAACGGTCTGTAAAAAAATGTGGGATGCACGGTAGCAGTCTGTCTTTTTCTTTAGCCTCGACACTTAACTTTACGATTTAACCCAGGTAACTCCTGTTTCAGCTCACACTTTTTCTATTGCTTAAACCTATCGCGACTTCATATTCAATATGCCAGAAATCTAGCCTTTGCCGTGAGAGAGATTCGTTAGGGATCCGAATTTTCCCAACTTATTATTATCTTTCCAATCCAACAGTGCTACCAGATGGGCTACTTTTTTCAAATTCAGATTCTTGATTGGCACCACTTTTTTGTGATGGTAAAATGCACCTTATTTAATGACGGATTAGTAAAGGCGACAACAAAGGAAATTTTACCGTTTCAAAAAAGTGGTGTGAATCAAGAGATATTAATTTTAAAAAAGTAGTTCACAGGCAACACTGCAATCCAAGCGTTGTGTTAGAAATCGGTTTAAATGCAGCGATTGGTGAATCCTATTATACCTTACTCAGTTTATGCCACTTGTTTGCAATTGGCTCATTTCCGGCAAGGTCTGTCGTGAATCCAATTTCTTTCATTCTAATACGTATGAAAATACCGCCCACTTTCCTGTTCTCTATTAATTTCAGCAATGGCTATAAACTATAATTTTTTATGTCATAAAACAGCGGATCATGAAGTACATCATGCTGTACAGACTTGCTTTCTTATCTGAGATGTCTCTTAGTCAGTCAAATGAAACAAATAATTAGTTTTAATACGCTTAGTCATTTTTCTTTAGAAAACATTCATCTACAGTAATAAGGTCCCACTACACACATAACATTTCGCACTGTTACCTTGGATTTTGAAATGTTAAATGTAGTTAACCCGGGAGTAGTCGCAGCTTTTTTTCGAACGTGATTAGTCGCGCTCGGTCTATTCGCCGCGTTCCCTTTTGGCCGAAGAAAGAGTGGAAAGTTGCTGTTATTCCTAGAATATCGAAAAGAGAGAATTCAAGGGGAAAGTATTGCTGGAATGCGAAAAGACATATGTTATAGCGATTAATACGCAATTTCGTTAAGTATATATTTGGTTAACCTTTAATTAAAATTTATTAAATTGCATTAAATTATTTATTTTTTTTTTTTTCATAATTTGTAAAAATGATAAAAGTTATTATATAATCTGACTGATTTTCTAAAGATACAATGAATAATAAATTAAAAAATATTTTCAGTTTTTATTTTTATTTTTTTTTTTTGAAAATTTGAAATCGTGATACATATTTTTTAAAAGGACAGCAATGATGTCAGTTTACTTTTGACGTTGGTCTGGTACTAGGAACCAACTGAAGTTGAAAAAAATACATCTCAAATATAATTTGTCTTACGATTTCGATGTAGATATAAAAAAAGAAGATGAAATAACCTTTTATTAAACTATTAACATAAAAACAAGAGCTACTTTTCATATTTTTTCTTTCCCTTGATTCTTTTTAGCATGTAAACTTTAGAGGTTTTATAATACAGTAATTATATATGTGTGTGTGTGTGTGTGTGTGTGTATAATTTTTTTAATAACTTCTTTTCATCTTTTTTATTTCAAAGTTTTTAAAAAAAGATAAGAATTACTATCTACTCTGACTTAAATTGCAAAGATACAATGAATAACGAATTAAAAGGTACTATCAGTTATAACATTGAAATCGTGATACAGATTTTTTTTCAAAAGACAGCAACGCACTCAGGTTGGTTATCTTATCTTGGGTTCTGACGGTGGTCTGACACTAGGGGCCAATTAATGTTGAAAAAAATATCTTATTTTTTTTATTACCATATCTATATAGATATAAAAAAGCAGATAAAATAACCCTTTCTTCGTAATTAGTAACATAAAAGCAGTAGCTACTTTTCATTTCTTTATTTTATTTTAACTATTTTTTCTTTTCGTTGATTCGTTTTTGAAATGTGCAACTTTACAGATTTGATAATTTAATACTTTTTTTTAATGAAAAAAATATATGCAACAAATGAAAATATATGAATAATATTAAAAAAGAAAGTAAATAATAAATGTATTAATAATTTTTTTTTAAAATTTGAAAAACGGTAAAAATATTATGCAATGAAACTGAAATTATAAAGATGCAATAAATAGGTAAATAAAACAGAATAAATTTTGAATAAATTTTCATATGTAGTTATTAAATTTTATATACATAAATCAGTTTTTTGGGGGGGAAACTGTCAACATTGATTTTGATAATGTTTCATTTTTAGGCGACAATCAGTATCAAAAAGATACAATATTTAATGTAAATAAATATTATTTTGTAATTAAATACAATATTTTTCAAAATATAATTTATTTTCAATGAATTTCGCTTTTGGAAAGAAAAACATTAGTAACGAATAAGGATTTGGGAAATTAAATGCCAAGAAAGTTAACTTTATTACATCTCAGCACTAGGCACTCTTTAAATTCTTTGTTTGTTTGTTTCTTTGTTTGTTTTCTTTTTCTTTTTTTTAAGAAAAAAAATAGGGGCGTTGGTTTGGCGTTGTTAAATAAGGTGTATTTTTATTGACAACAAACATTTTAAAAATATATACATTTTAGAAAAGTAGTTATCCATTTCTTGTATTTTATAAACATTACTTGAATTATAAAAAAAAGAAAAAAAAGAAAAAAGTTTTTTACTTGCATACGTTCTAATCTACATTAGAAAATTCGTATTATGTAGCACACTCGACAAATAAATTATAAGTATTTTCTTTATAGATATACAAAGTACAGTGTTGACAAAATTGTTTTGTTCCCTTTTCTGCTTTATTGTGCAAAAACTACATCTTTCAGTTTTCGCAGATCGAACAACTTTTTTTCATTTCTATGGTCCTTTATTAAATTAAACACAACCATTTTATGCGAAATTTTCGGAAAAATAACTTGAAATTTATTCGCGCAATATTCACAAAAAAAAAAAAAAAAAAAAAAAAAAAGTAAGCTGTTTTTTTTTTTTTACTTTTCTTTGCATATTCTTACACATTATATTAAACAAATAGGTCGTTGAGTTTATATTGATATATTTGTACAGTTCACAGTTTTTTCTAGAACAGAATCATTAAAAAACAGTTTTCAGGCAACAAATATTATCAATGCATGTTTTGCGCTGTCGCGCACTCCTGGTGTTTCACAAACAATATTATCTTTTTTAAGTCATACATTTGTTCTTGGTAGATTTTTTCCTAACTTTCTAATATTATCCTAACAATAAAGAAAAAAAGGGACGGCGATACAGAGCATTTATTTTTTCTTTCATAATTTTTCAACTTTTGGCTATCACTTTTCTCTTCTGTTTAGAACTACATTATTTAATTCTTTTGATGTAACGGCTTCATCTTTAATACAGCTCATTTCTAAATTATCAAAAATTGTTAAAACTTCTTGAACAGTTAGAATTTTTTTACAAGGCATTGGGAAAATAATCAAACACTCCAGCAATAAAGCAGAAAGAGAAAAAATATTGAGGGAGAAGAAACGGAGGGAGTCGGCGATTCCCAGAAACCCCCTTCTGAGAATTTCGGGGTAGTGGGAAGAATGAATGTTAGGGAGAAAAAACTCGAGCAACGTCACTGCTCGCATCGTGGTCATTCAGACCAAATTCAACATTTAAAAGTAATAAAATCATGAGAAAACACAGGAATGACTTGCAATTTCTATAGACAGAAGGTCGAACAGTGAAGGTCAGTTACACGGCGTTTCACCATTGTAAGTTTAAGGGGAGATGGGTAAATCAGAAGAGAAAGACTTCGAGCGGCGAAAAGACCGACGCGCGACTAACCACGGGTTAAGTAAAAAAAACAGATATAAAATGAAAGAAATAATAGTTACTTTTAGTGTATATATACAATCCCAACTTCATGAAAATATCCATTAAGCACCAGGTGCACAATGTATAAACATTATTAAAAACAATAAACATTAAAATAACAATATTGAACAATATAAAAAATATAAAAATCACCCGCAGAACCAAAAGCCATCACTCATCAGCAGGCGGAATGGCTTTAACCTTCCCCCCCGCTGTTAAAATAAAGCTTAATCAGCAGGTTTCGTGTGATCTGGCAAAACCTTGCATTAAATATGAAAATGACGTACTCAAAAGTCACTCAAAATTATTTCAAAAATCATTTAAAGATCAATTCAAATAAATAAGCTTTACTTATAAGTTGATTATTTTGAATCGTAATAAACCAAGTTAAAGAATACACCTTTATATTTATGAAATCTTAATTGATTATAGTATAAAATGCAAGCAAATGCCACACCCCCGCCTGAACCCGCTCATTAGCACAAAAGTTAAACTTACTGCATAAGCTCGGCCTTTTAATTTCAGCAGGTGACAAAAACTAACTCAAACGAAGACCAATCCACATTTCAAACAACAAAGCCTTTTCTTTCCGGTCGTGTCTTCTTTCTGTACGTTATTTCATCCACAGTCATCCTTTCTACCTTGTAGACTTTCAGATGACCGCTTCATGTAACAATACTCCAGAAGGCAGCATTCCTCTCGGCTACGCCTCCAATCCAAAAAGTTGCCATTTATTGAAAAGTAGTCTTTTAGTGTGTGACTTTAAATACACACATAAAAGTAAAACTTTTATGTGTGAAACTTTTAGTGTATATATACAATACCGAAAGAAATATTTGTCTAAATTTGTTGAATCATGAATTTAGGTTAAGGTGTAAATATAGTTTGATCTATTTCTGCATGCTTATTGGATTTCAATGTTGATGCATATGAAATAGAGATGAGTTCTGGCTGTTTTTTTGGGGGGGAAGGGGGTTCGGGCCCACCCGAGGCGGACGATTTCAAGATTTTTGAACACTGAAAGATTTTTCGTCACCTGAGACCAAGCCTGGTCGAGCCCGATACCAAAAATATACAAAACAAAATTGCATGATACTTAAAAAATGTTTCAAAGGTGATATTTCATTTTCAACGTAAATCTAATACAATGTAAATTTAAAACTAATTGACATTTGCTATCTTAAAGGTGCGATGCTTTTAGAGGAAAAGAGGAATAACTGACCGGCTAATTTCTTTTGGAATAAAGTGGTAATTATATTTACTAACGGCGGAAATTGACTTCGAAAATGTATAGCGTCCTCAACATGAGTGCACACAATAGAATATTTAAATAATTTGTGAAAATCCAGCTAATTCTCGTCTACTAAAACCAGAAGAAATAATTCACTTCGTGTTATGTAACTAAACAATAAATAACTAAACGACTCGATTGAAAATATCTTCTGCTAACGAAGAGACAGTTAAAAGCAAATGCATTGTTATGTTTCTTTTGATTAGCGCCATATCAATGCACCATCGTCGGAAGCCCCTTAGACATAAATCTGTAAGTATCATAGATTTTCATTTAAAACAACAATGACAAACTAAAATAAATAAGCACGATTACCATTCCCCCATCATTTTGACAAATATTGAATGGAACTGTGTTAAGAAGGAATAAATACACAATTTTAAGGGAGAAAATTTTTTTAAACCTTTTCTATGCATGAATAAACAAAAGCTTCTGATTTCAGAAAAAAATTCCTTCCGGCCGAAGTCGAAGGGAAGAGATAGCTTTCATATTCCTTATTTATTTATTTACATTAAATTAAGTTATATATAATTCAAACCCCTTATCTCAGCCGTTTTTTACAATAAAGTATATCAAAATATACTCCGGAATCCATGTATTAAGATCAAACATTTCAGAAAGAATCTTCTTTTTCAATTTACATTTTTTTTCGTACATTATTATAAAATTTAAAAGTTTTTTGACAGTTGTAAATGGCCGCCATTTTGTAACAAGATGACGGAGGAAGTTCGCCAAAGAACTCGGGCGAAACATTGGTATGTACCATGTACACACCAAGTTACATACAAATCGGTTCATAAATACGCGTATTATCTCAATATAAAAAAAAGATCATTTGAAAATGCTGTAACTCAGTCATTTTTCAAGATATAGACAAATTAAAATATGTTCCAAAATCTTTATTGCAAGGATTAACACATAAGAATTGTTTTCTTTATTTTCAAACTTTTTTGTACCTGAATTTAATGTTTGAAAATTAAAGAAAAATTCTCTTATCGCCATTTTGAAACAAGATGGTGGGCGAACTTGGACAAAAAGTCGGTCAAGATATTGATATGTATTATCGCGTATTATCGCGTGACAAAATTCAGACCATTTCAAAATGTCTATCACACTAGAATCTGTAGGTGCTATGACTCAGGATTTTTTTAAATAGAGATCAAACAAAAAATATTCTGGAATCTTTGCATCACGCTTATATACATAAAGGAAAATAGTTTTCAAATTCTCACTTACTTGTACCTAATTTAAAATTTTTACATTAAAAATATTTAAAAAGACGCCATTCTGAAACAATATGGCAGATAGACTTAGTAAGCGCGTACTTACATAAATTTTGCTGCATCGTCACTCCACTGCTATTATAGAATCATCTCTATTTTGACCAATGAGAATGCTCCATAATACAGTGAAGTAATCTCTTTCTATAAAAGTGGAGGAGTGACGATGCAGCAAAGGTTTCAAATTTTTAACAGTGTAGTTTTAAAATACGGTGCCTAAAATATTCCTTAAATCATGTCATAAAAAGTAATTTAATCCGGGAAAATAAATTTTAATTAACTCACACTTATTTTATTTTTTTCTATTTTAATGCAACGATAGACTAATCGTATTGAAAAGGGCTAAACAAGGTAACTTATAATATTTGTTTTGGTAGTTATTTTACACTATAATGTACTATCAACAGTTTTCATGATTATTTTTTGAACATTCATAAAAATCTATTGACGAATTTTCTTAAAAGATCTAAAATTTCTTAAGAATATAACAAAAATCATCAAATTGAAAAAATCTCTTTATCTAGTTTTAAAATGTGATGCATAAAATATTCTTTAAATCGTGCCATAAAAAAGTAATTTAATCCGGGAAAATAAAACTTCCTAAACGAAAATCTTCTGCAAACTCAAATACTGCTTGTGAAATTTATACCCACTTCTGAACGCTGTATTCCACTATCGCACAATCTGTTATTTCCATGGCAACAACGCATTCCATTGAAATCATATCGAATGAGTCTAGAATCGGGGCCTGAGAGCAAGACTGTACTGTAGAATGAGACGTACTCCATAGCTTTAATCTCCTTCTTTTGCGTCAAAGCTGAATGAAGTAAGTCTCGGCGTCGACTGGCCGCCAACCGCCATCAGCGCCATCTGTTGTTTGAAATTCGAACTAAAATCAAGAATTGCGGTAAAAAAACTCCTGACATTATACATAGCCCTCCTGCAAAAAAATTTTTAATAGCTGTCACCGTTTGCAAGTTATTGAATTTTAAAATCCATCAGTCATTTTTGGGACACCCGGTACATATACAACTCCGATTCAAAAAATTAGAATAATGAAAAGAAATACGGTCAAGGGAAATGAAAATCGAATTTATCAAATAAATAATCAACAATATCAAATATAAAGTACTATAATATGAATCTGCATATTTTGCAGATTATAAAAATGTAAACACATTACAATGAAATAGAAAATATATTTAAATCAGCTAACAACAAAAAATTCAAAATATTAGAATACTTTCTAACATGGTTCAAAAAATTAGAATAATGAAAATATATTGAACATAATTTAAACTCTAAGTATTTTTACTTGCTAATCAGTACTTTGTTGCATCACCCTTAGCTTTAATGACAGCTCTTAAACGTTCTGGCATGTTTTTAACTAAAGGTTCACAATGTTTTTTATCCAAATTCGCCCATATGCTCTTTATTCTAGAAATAAGTTCTTTTTTGTCTCTAGGCGCAACTTCTTGAAGTCGTTTCTTCATAATTCCCCACAAATTCTCGATAGGATTTAGATCGGGTGAGTTTGGAGGACAAGGGAGTACAGGTATGTCCTTATCTTTGAGCCATTTAGTTGTTGATTTGGAAGTGTGGGGAGAAGCTAAATCTTGCTGAAACAAGAAATCGTCATCACATAAATCCTCAGCTGAAGGAATCATGAAATGTTCAAGAATTTCTTTATAGACTTCTGAATTGACTGTTGTGGAAACAATACACAACCTGCCTGGGCCTTCAGCAGTCATGCAGACCCATACCATAACAGAGGTCGCAAATTTAACCGAACGTTTTAAACATTCTTTCTTATAAGCTTCATGTTTGAGTCTCCAGACACGTATACCTTGATTTCCGTGAGACACACAAAACACACTTTCATCGCTGAAAAGTATCTTTTTCCAATCGTCGTGATCCCAAAATAGCCTTTGTTTACACCATTTAACTCTAGCAGCCCTTTGCTTAGATGATAAGAATGGCTTTATCTTAGGCACACGTGATCTAAAACCTAATTTGCGAAGTCGTCGTAGTGTTGTAGATTTGGAGACATTTATACCCATTTCTTTCCATTTTCTATGCACATATCTCACACTTCGAAAACGATGTTTCTTCACAATCTTTTTCAATTGTCTTTCATCTCTTCTTGAAGTTACTGGCTTTCGACCACTTTTAAAGTGTTTATTTTGAAAACACTTATTATTAGAATATTCTCTCAAAACTCTACTCACACTTGCTTGAGAGCATTTCACTTCTTTTGCGATAAAAAGTTGTGTTTTTCCTATTTCGTGCAAATACACAATACGATATTTCACAGCCTCAGATAAATCGCTCTTTCGTCCCATATTAAGCAAATACTACGCTACAATCAAATGCCAAACGACTTTTCATTTTCAACGGAGCACATTTTATAGTCCAACTGATGTTAATCCCGCAGCCATTCTCTCAACTTATAAGAAAAATTTAAATATTCTAATTTTTTGAACCATGCTATCGAGGTATTCTATTTCTTTGAATTATTCTAATATTTTTTAAATAGTTAATTATTAATATATCAGATAAAAATAAATATTTATGTTATTTTTTTAAATGCTCTGAAGATAATTAGATACTTTTAATATATTTTTTCCTGGACGCAGTATGCAAATTGACGCGTTAGCAACATCAAACTCATTCTTTTTTACATTATTCTAATTTTTTGAATCGGAGTTGTATATGTGTGTGTCAATATTTGAACGGAGAGTGGTTTTGAGGTTTGGAGGTCATGATCGATGAAAATTAACGAAAATTTTCCGGAAGTGTTAACATCCGGATGGCTGAAATAAGTAGCTTTTTACTTTTTGTAATGAAAGCCTCCTAAAATGAGCGTGAGCCTGTCTCCTCTCTAACATGCACAAGTACTTACATGCCCTTTCAATTAATGTAGAAGTTCAAATCCATTCTCTTTCACGTATATTCGTAAAGTCTTCACATCTTTTCCATAGAAAGATACTATTTTTGATAGCTCATGTTACACAAGTTATAAAAAATTGCATTTTTTTTTTTTTTAATTTGTGCCTCTGTTTAATCAGATTTGCAATTATGAGATAAAAGTTTTCCATATCCATTTCGACAGAATAATATTTTTTTCTGCAAAAGTAGGAATTTGAATAAATGAATTTTAATCCAATAGTTTATTCTCATTAGAAATAGATAAATATTTTAGCATCTATAACAACTACAATGTTAATTTATTACATATCGCTCACCCGCTGGAAAAGTGTCACATCATATAAAAATCATTTTGCGTTTTATACTATTAATACGACTGTCATAGAAACAAAAAGTTTCCATATGTGTAGTTTTACGGAAAATCACATTTTTTACCCTATTTGTCAGTTCGTGACCATAGAAGAGGGACAGATTGTGTGGGGAGATAAATTTATCCAACTCTCAAAACTTCATGATAAGTCTTTATTCTTAATGGTTTTAAGTTTTTATGCACGTTTTTTTCCTACATGCAGAGCAAAGTTCTAGAATTTCAAGGTACATTAAAATAATCCAAATTTTATTTTACCTCCATTGTGAAATTTACTTTTGTTGAGACGAGTCCCTTTTTTCAGGTGCTGGACAAAATAACATAGAAATTGTTTAAAAAAAATTAAATAATTTAAATTTTTTTAAATTATTTATTATTTAAAAGACTGGACAGATTCTGATTATTTTACTGCCGAAAATGTCATATTTATTACTCATTAACTATGTATACTACATTTCCGCCTTTAAATAAATAAACAATTAAAAGCTGTCTTACTTCGAAGATGAAAATTGAAATTCATTCTAAATATTTGATAGCTGTTAAGATTACATGAATTAGGTGGAATTTTCAATATATTAGTGCTCTTTTTTAATGGCAGAAAAATAGCTAAGATAATTATTTATGACATGAAAGTATATTATGCAAGCGTAGTGAAAAATGATAAATTTATAATGGAAGTGTTTGCGTGCAGGCATTGCGATTTCGTTTTATTTGCGTGACGAGAAAAGAGTAAAAAATATATAAATCGTGGCATAACATAATCATCTTACCAAGCATTACAAGCAAAAATAAAGTAAGAATCGGAATTTTAAAGTTTTTTATTATGCTTATAAAACACATTTAATTTAAACTGTGTTTAGAACATTAATAAGACGCTCAAACGATTAATAGTAATTTATTACCAAGATTATGCTCCTGTATTTCAGATTCTTGAATAAAGTATTTACTGATTCTTGAGGAAACTTTTTACAGAAACTTTGATTAAAAAAGATTTTACTGTAATAACATTTCTTTTTGGAAGGACCTTTTTAAATTTTATATTTATGAAATAAATTCTCTTCCTGGTAAAAACAATTATTTTATTATTGGCAGCATACGACACAACTTGCACTTCCTAGGAAACAGAACATATATAAAAACAATTTAATAATTTTTCTGCATTTGATTTATATTTTTATATTGTCCTCAAACAAGACAATGAAGGATTATCATATGGAAAATATAAATTTTGTATTAAGATAAACATGGAAATTTATGAAATAAGACACTTATAGAAATATAATAGGTGAAGAAATCGCCAAAGTAATTGCTACTGATTGCAGTCTTTGTTATTCTGATTTCTCTAGTGTTTAAGCACGTAGTTTAATAACATATCTGTTTATGTTATATGTTTTTTGTGCATGTATTTATTTATAGATGTAGTAATATTTCGTTTATAGAGCATTTTTGGATTAAAAAATTGGATTTTGTTTAGTGTGTAAACGCGTTCAGTTATCGAGTTCAACAATCGAAAAAAAGATCCCAGAAAGTTATTTTAATACATAAAACAAACAAATGTACATTTTCCAAATAATTGGTATTTCAAAATAATCTTTTTACATATTCCACTACATAAAAATTATGTTGTGCTGCATAAGTTGTGCGATTGTGAGAAGTTAATATGTTTGGAAAAAAAAAACCTCCTTCTTCATCGAAATGGTTGGTACTTTTGATACGATAACAGCATTGCAAACAGATAATTTTTTGCTTTTTAAAATTTTCTGCCTTGGCGTTTTGTTATTACATGTTTTCAGACCGTTTTTGGCTCGTTCCGAAATCGTATCTTCGTAACTCTTTTAATAACATATTGAATTGCACTTACAGAACATTTCGCCTGGGTTATCTTTATTTGAGATTTTTTTCTGTTCAATGAAATTCTAAATTATCACTAATTTTCCGACATCCAGACAACTGTTTTCGGGTATTTTAGAATTAAATTATATAGAATCCGCTTCCGCGACTAGATCACGCAAGGATGTTACATTACGGTGTGAATATCGAATAAAAAGTGTAAAAATATACGAAGTACATAAAAAATAAATAAAATAAAATAAAAAATAAAAATAAACCATTTCCGTTGTTTTAGTCGCCAGATGTCGCAGTAGTTTACAATTATGTATATATGTTTTATTGAAGTATCCCAACATCGTTTATACTTTGTTTAAAGTATATATATATATATATATATATATATATATATATATATATATATATATATATATATATTATGATTTATATGTTTTATAGGGGTGCCTAGTACTTTTCGCAAAATCTGCAATTTTTAGATTTAAAAACTGTTTATTTCCACGTCTTTGTAAATCATTGTGCATACTATCTCTAATTTTCAAATTTTGTCTGCTGTATTTTTCTTAATATTAACGATGAAAGATACCAGGGTATAGAAACTTCATTGAAAACGGCGGTGACAGTATTAGTTATTTTTTTTTTTTAATAGAAAGATATCATTTACGGGAAAAACGGTATTTTTCCCCAAACACAAAACATACTGTCACAGCGTGCCCAATAGGTTTTATTACGAGAAACTTTATCTTTTGTCTATAAATAAAAAGAAACTTATGATTGTTCAACTTTTGAACTACTACAATTTAGAAATTATAACCATTGAATTTTCAGTGGTTTTAATTTATAGAAATAGAAAAGAAAATGCTTTTAGTGCTAGAAGTTACTGAAAATTTATATGATACAAAAATCATAACTCTTTTACGCTTGGTTATAGGATATTGCACAGTTAACCTTTTTACATATAAGAATAGGTGGAAAGCTCTCCTGTATATAGTTTATGAGATCAAGTGAAAGTACAAAAAGGAAAGTAATTAATTTTCACAACTTGAAGAATACTTCTCGAGATTAATCTTCTTTAATATGGATGAAGAGTAAATGAAATCTTTTTCACTTAGAATTATATTCTAAAACAAGAGGTTTTGGGATTGCCTTATACATTGGGCAACAAAACTACCTATAGAGGATCGTGCAAACCATTAAATGCAAATTAAATATTACTTAAGAGACACCGTATATTGAGAAACATACAATAAAACCAAAATATGGCACACAACAGATATATATCATTCATGAGAAAAAAGAAGCAAAATTTGAAAAAAGCAATCGAAATGAAATTATATATATTTTATTTTAATGACATCTGTTACAGTTTGAAACTTTCACGCTGAAAGAAGTACATGTAATGTTCTTTTATTCACTTAAATTTATTGTATAAAATGCCGTTTCATTGGGAGAAATCTACATTATTTTGATATAAATTAGCTATGTCGGAAATTTAGATGCTTTGAATATTAAATTAAACATCGTTTTCCTGCTTAAAATAATATATTAATCTTATGATACAAAATATTACGTGACTGTAATAAATCATTATACGACTAAAGCTTTTACTTAGATCATCATCGTAATTATGTAAGAAATTATGCGTAAAATATGCGCATTCATGTAAAAATGTAAACTTCCATGTCAGTTTTCTTAAGTAAAGATATTACTTTGGCAATTAATTTTAAAATTTTGTGATTATATAAACTTTGCAACTAAAGGATTTCGCTTTACATGATGCACAAAGAGTTTTTCGAATGAGATTTCTTTTATAATAATTTATAGTTTATTTTTTTAATATAAATATTTTAAACACAAATTCTTGAGTTCTACAGGTTAAAGTTTTTGTTTGTTGTTGATTTACTCCTTGTAACGATTGAAATATTTCTGCTTAAAAAAAATCTGTTTTAGTCATGTTGGGTAATTAAAAGTATTCAGAATTATTTCTCAAAAAAGTATTCATTAGAACATTTCTGTTACAGTTAAAACAACAATGTAGCAAATAAATGTTATCGGTATTATATTAAATGTCTTTATTACCCAGTTTTTCTTTACTACTGTATAAACTATTAATTTTTTTTTTGCTCGTGTTTAACCTTATATACATACTAATTTATGTCCCCAAATATTTCAAATGTGATTTTTTTTCATCTTGAAGTTAAGTAAAAGAAATTAATTAAAATATTTCAAAATCAGTTTGAACTATGAATTATGCTAAAGAATTATCTTCTGATTCATAATAAAATGTGGCACATTAAACATTTTAAATTACACTATTGCGAAAACTGTACTTTAAGAAAATGTTCGTTCCTCATTTTACAGAAATATGTTTATCTTTAAATTATTTGTACAATGATCCGGATTATTCATTTCAGCAAATTTCCAGAAACATTCAATCAGTAGAAATTGTACCTTGAAAAGAGCAATTCCTATTTTAATGTAATAAATAATATAAAATGTTAGCATTTATGAAGTTTTTATACACTCTGATTTTCTAAAATACTCTAAGAGTATATTATGGTTAATGACAATGTTTACAGGAAGCATAAGACACTTCGCGAAAATAGAGTTTTGAAAATTTTGAGTATTATTAGAACTTTCAAAAGAACGCTATTTGCATAATTTAGAATATAAAATTATCATTTTCTCTATCGTAATTTCTTAATCATAATTTATTTTTCAAAAACGAAATATCACTAATGATGTATAAAAATGAGAATATACTTTATTTTTAAATTATATTTAAAATATCGTTGAAAAATTATTAAGTCTATTTAAGACTTTTCCTCTCGCATTGATTTTAAAATACGTTTTAATTATTTATTTAGTTTTCAACATGAAATTATTAAACTATACATCTATATATATAGAAAATTATTCAATTCAATTTATATTTATGCCATAAATGTGTCTTTGTTCTCCATTAATAATTTGAACTCGCGATTCATTTTATTTTTCAAAAACATTAAGTACATATTTTTGTAAAATATATTCATAGAACATCCAGGTTAACAGCTGATTTCGAATTTAAAATTCTACTCTATGAAGATTTTGCATTCAGTTCAGTTTCTGATTTAATGAAAAAGTAATCAAGTAAATTTTCATGAATTTTCGCGATATATTTATTTTAAAACATTCTTTTTAACTTAATGTTTTTTGCTCGTTATAGTTGCAATGATTTGTATGTATCTGGAGATATTTAAATCGTAGAGTACCCAATTAAACTAACCTTGCCACATGCGATTTTTGGACAATATCTTTTGAAAATTATACATTTTTTGTAAACTTATTTTAAGTTTTAAAATTCTTTCCATGCAATCCTCCCTTTTAAGTTTTGAAATAGAAAGAATTTAAAAACATATTACTCAAACTACATTTAAAAACTAGGATTTTTCGTAAAAATTTCATTTCATACATTTTTTTCTTCTTCTGAAATCACAACTGTTAAAAAAAGGCAACCATTTTTTTCTCTTTAATTTGACAATTTTAAGCAGTCTTGTTTTACCTAAAAAAATGTAAATATGTTTTTTTTTAATATAATTTGGAAATTTTTTTTAATATAATTTGGATTTTTTGAGGTTCTTTTTCGCGTTCTCCTTCAGCTAACCTTACCGTTTCTGACAAGACCTTTTAGGTAGCTTTCATTACAAAAAGTAAAAAGCTACCTATTGCCGCCGTCCGGAGGAGAGCACTTCCAGAAAATTTTGGTATATTTTCACCGATCATGACCCCCAGACCCCAAAATTAATCTCCGTCTAATGTTGACATATACATACATACATATATATATATATATATATATATAATAACCATATATATATCTGATTTTTGCCATGCGATAACTAACATATTTATGAACCGATGTGAATGAAACTTGGTATGCACATAGTACATACAAGTATCTCGACCGAATTCGTTGGCCAGCATCACCCGCCATCTTGTTTCAAAATGGCGACCACTTAATTTTTTTTTTAATTAAAATTTAAAATTAAATGCGAAAAAATTAAAAATTGAAAAATATTTTTATTTTATGTGTTAGATCTTAAAACACCAATACCAGAACACATTTTACTTTGAATTTCTCTTATGGCTGACATTTTGAAACGATCAAATTTTTGTCATGCTATAACTAACGTATTTATGAACCGATTTGAATGAAACTTGGTATGTACATAGTACATACAAATATCTCGAACGAATCTGTTGGCCAGCATCACCCGCCATATTGTTTCAAAATGACGGCCATTTAATTTTTTTTTTAATTTAAATTTAAAATTAAATGCAAAAACATTAAAAGTTGAAAATATTTTTATTTTATATGTTAGATCTTAAAATACCATATCTAGAAAAATTTTTACTTTGTGTATATCTTAAAAATTGATAGAGTTATAGCACTTTGAATTTTTCTTATTGCTGACATTTTGAAACGGTCTGATTTTTGTCATGCTATAACTAACGTATATATGAAGCGATTTGAATGAAACTTGGTATGTACATAGTACATACAAATATCTCGACCTAGCTCGTTGTCCAGCATCATCCGCCATCTTGTTTTAAAATGGCGGTCATTTAAATAAAAAAAATAATAAAATTTAAAATTAAATGCGAAAAAATTAAAAGTTGAAACATATTTTTATTTTATGTGTTAGATCCTAAAACACCGATTCTAGAGCACTTTTTACTTTGTCTATATCTTAAAAAATGATTGAGTTATAGCACTTTGAATTTTTCTTATGTCTGACATTTTAAAACGATCTGATTTTTATCACGTGATAACACTTGTACTTCTAAATCGATTTGGATGTAACTTGGTGTGTACATACTACATAATAAAGCCTGAACCGAGTTCGTTAACCAGTTCCATCCGCCATCTTGTTTCAGAATGGCGGCCATTTAATTTTTTTTTTAATTTAAAATTTGAAATTAGGTACAAAAAAGTGAGAAATTGAAAAAGATTTTTCTTTTATGCATTTGACCTCGATACATCGATTCCAAAGCATTTTTTGTTTCGTCTGTATGTTTAAAAATGTCTGAGTTATAGTACTTTTAATTTCTAGTGTTGCTCACATTTTAAAATGAACTGGTTTTCGTCACGTGATTACACGTGTACTGTTACACCGATTTGGATGAAACTTGGTGCGTAGATAGGACATACTAATGCCTGGACCGAGTTCGTTTTCCAGTTCCATCCGCCCTCTTGTTTCAAAATGGCGGAATATTATTTTTTTAATTTAAATTTTAAAATTAGGCGCAAAAAAGTAAGAAATCGAAAAAGATTTTTCTTTTGTGTTTTGACCTTGATACAAAGATTCAAGAGCATGTTTTGTTTCATCTATATCTTGAAAAATGGCTGAGTTTTAGCACTTTCAATATCCAGTGTGATTGACATTTTGAAACGGTCTGAAAATTGTCACGCGTTAATACGCATACTTATAAACTGATTTCGATATAACTCCATGTGTTCATGGTACATACCAATGTCTTGACCGAGTTCAAGGCCAACTTTATCCGCCATCTTGTTTGAAAATGGCAGCCATTTAAATCTGTCAAAAATCTTTAAAATGTATAATGATGTATAAACAAAAAATTAGAAATTGAAAAAAGGTTCTCTCTAAACTATTTATCTTAATACTGAATTCCGGCGTATTTTTTGCTTTGTCTTTACCTTGAAAAACGCCTGGGATATAGCAGATTGAATTTCTAATGTGGGTGACAATATTTTTAAAAAGTCAATTTGCCCGCGACAGCACTCGTATATATTAACATTTCGATCAAGCTCATTGAAGTTTTTTTCTATCTCTGATGCTGCTTTAAAATGGATATCATGGAATTTGTCGACGCTATAAATCGCTTAAAATAAAACCAGGTTGAATAAAAGATAACTAATTTCTAAAAATTCCTATTAATATTCAGTATTGACAAAAACTAGTATTCAGTCTTATATAATCGTGTTCCACTATTTTGACCTTCGTATATTTGATTTATATAACTTAATTTAAAATAAATAAATAAATATATGAAAGCTACCCCTTCCTCCCGGCACTGCCGGAAGGACTATTTTTTTATATAAATTGTAGCAAAGGCTTGCACGTGCCGATATGTTCAGGCCGTCTCTGCACAAGTGAAAAAATAAC
Source organism: Maratus speculifer (assembly GCA_964019185.1). Classification (NCBI taxonomy): domain Eukaryota; kingdom Metazoa; phylum Arthropoda; class Arachnida; order Araneae; family Salticidae; genus Maratus; species Maratus speculifer. Next base: position 263,712,698 of record OZ025291.1, on the reverse strand, counting down.
ATTTTGTTTTCTGCCGGTAACAAAATAATTTTAAAAAAAACATATGATTGGACATGGTTCATTTATGTTTTCGATATTCACCCCAGGTCTATCCAAAATACAATAAAATCACATCAGAAACTACCTGAATTATCAAAAAATTCCAGTATTTAAAAAAAAAATCCAGTATTTCTTGTATTTCTTAATGTGCAGTTCAGATTATTTTTATTGCATATACATTTATACGAAAATGCTGAAATGTATTTTTAATTATGTTTTCACAAGTCATAAAAACTATAAAAATAATAATAATGATCATTTAGATTTTTAGATTATTGCATCCTATAATAAACTTATTGAAAAAAAGAATTTTGCTTAGAAAGTAGAAAACTATACTACTTACACATTTATTATATTTTTATGTAATTCTGTATTATTATTACAATGTGTTTATTATTGAATATTAACACATAATTTCTTTTTTGTATTGAAAAAAATGCAGACTTTGCAACACATTTCTCTATGATTTATTAATCTTTATTTCAGGTAATTGCGAAAACAATCGTTCATAATAATAATAATAATAATAATAATAATAATAATAATAATAATAATAATTGTTCCATGTAGGCAGACGATACCGTGCTACCTATAATTAAAATCTCAGTGTCCAGAAAGTGAAAAGAAGTGAAGTGTTTTTTATATTATTATTCCAAAGTTGTGTTTGAGAAATGTGCAGACGATAATGCAGCAGTGAGCTGCGAGTGAGTGTTGTTCTTTTAATAAAGTGTTTTTTAATATAATCAGTGCCTATGGAATAATTTGTGTAGTGTGTGCATAATTTTACAATAATAATAATAATAATAATAATAATAATAATAATAATAATAATAATTATTATTATTATTATTATTATTATTATTATTATTATTATTATTATTATTATTATTATTATTATTATTACTAAGAATAATGCTTTTATTTTGATGTCGTCAAATTAACATTGGCTCAAGCAACACATTCATAAATTATTCTCGTCCCAACAAAATACACTGGGAACTACTCACTTGTTCTCCTTTTGTTAGATCGTTTAGTTATATTTGGACAGTCGTTTCAAATTTGTTTTAACGGAAGTGCTAGACATTTTAAATCTTTTAACATAATGCGCCTGCACAGTTTTTTTCATAGCCAATCCCGTCAGATTTTTTTTATCCGACTCGCCTACCCAGCTCGTTAAAAAAAATTCCTGTACAAACAAGCCTCGGGTCAGTCCGTTACCATGCCAATCTCTAAATCGTAGTGCACTTCGCTTTATCATCTGCAATTGTTTACATTTCAATTTGAAGCAAGGGAACTCAGTTAACGTTGAACAAGTTGTTCTATTTCAAAAACTTTTCTAGATTTATTTCCCAAAGCCATTTGTTCAAAGCCAATTTTGTAAGTTATTCTATCACTCTATAGCTATACTCATTCTTATAATAAAGAAAAAAATATACCCTGTCAGTGCCAGAATTGGAGATGCTCCTCTATTAAAAATACAGGGTGTTTATAAAGACCCGGACCCTTTTTGATGTTTAATAACTCATAAAATAATGAAGATATAAATAAACTGATGGCATTTATTAATGGAATAACTCATATATTTTCCTTTTTAGGTTTGAATATGTTTACTTTTGTAAATATAGTCTGCGCGTATGATTAATTTTAGATAATTTCATTTTCCAGTCTAAATATCTGTACTTTTCTAAATATCGTCTGTTTATTAATTGCATTTTTACCTCTTTTGTTTTTGGCAACTATTGCAATGTTATGTTTACTTTTGATGTGTTTGTTCTATGTTACTTTTGTATGTGATGTTTTATTCGAACGGATATTAAGGGGAATGCATACACCAGAAGAAAAACACAGATTTGATGGTAGTTCGTAGAAACAAAATCGATAGTGCAAGCACTGAGAAATTGCAGATGAATTTACCTCCTCCAAAAACAGCATCTTGCGATGAAAAAAGTATTTTCTAGAATTTTCTAGGAGATTCATTTCCCTGGCCACCCAGATCACCTGATATAACACTGTTGGACTTTCCTTTGGTGATTTGTAAAGGACAATGTTTACGGGAGATGAATGTCGAATATTGATGACTTAATAGCCATAATTAGTACCGCAATAGCCTCTGTGGATGCCGACATGCTTGCCGCTACCTGGTATGAAATTGACTATCGACTTGATATTCCCCATCTGACGAAGGGGGCACACGTGGAAGTTCATTAACAAGGATTATGAAAATTTTTGAGTTTATCTAACCATTTATGTTATTATTTTTAATAGATCTTTATTATTTTATGAGTTATTAAAAATCAAAACGGGTCTATGTTACTATGTATGTGAAGTTTTATGTTTTATGTTTTATGATATTCTATGTTACTTTTGTATGCAATGTTTTATTTGAGCGAATATTAAGGAGAATGCATACACCACGAGAAAAAGCACATATTTGATGGTGGTTCATATTAACAAAATCTATAGTGCAAGCACAGAGAAATTGCAAAAGAATTTACCTCCTCCAAAAGCAGCATCTTGAGGTGGAAAAAGAATTTTCTAGAATTTTCTAGGAGGTACAATTCCTTGGCCACACAGATCATCTGATATAACGCCGCTGGACTTTTTTCCTTTGGGGATTTGTAAAGGACAATATTTACAGAAGGTGAGTGTCGAGCATTGATGACTTAAATGCCAGAATTACAACCGCAATAGCCTCTGTGGATGCCGACATGCTTGCCGCTACCTGGTGTGAAATTGACTATCGACTTGATTTTCTCCATGTGACGAAGAGGTAACACGTGGAAGTTCATTGACAAGAGTCATGAAACTTTTTGATTTTATCTAACCATTTATGTTAATAATTTTAATCGATTTTTATTATTTTATGAGTTATTAAACATCAAAATGAGTCCGGGACATTATAAACACCTTGTATAATGATTGACTTGGCTGTACCAGAGTGGACCTAGCCACTTGATCCATTCTTGTACTGACAATTTCATAAGAAAAGTTAGGTTAATCCATCTGTTAATAACTACTAGCACTTGAATGCATTTGTAATTATTAAATTGCATTACACAGTCAATTGATGACGCGACACACAATGATTTGACTCTTCAAACCTAATTTTATCAAACTTGTTCAAAAACTGACTGTGGTTCTCAACACCTCATTTTATGGAACACATTTTAAAAATTACATTAGAAATCTCGATATAATTGAAGTTAAGTCACCTATTTTTTAATTAAGAAAAATATACACTATTTTGAAACATATAGTAGTACAGTACTAATTCGCCTCTCTATTTTTCAACCTTCAGTATAGTATCCTGACGATAACATATATTTTCATTTTATAATCTCTCAATGTTTCTTGCTTGCCCCACAAAAAATAATAATGAGTGATTATATGCATGTGTCTATTTTCATCATAGATAAATTTCTAAAAGTCTACCGCAAAAAGTTATATAGAATATGATTAATGTGTTTATTAAAAATACTTGATTTTGCTTATCATTTAGATCTTGACTTAAGAAAAAGCAGAGAAAATAGACATTTGAAATATAGTTAATGCAGTGTGAAATTTTCATAAAATCGAATATGCATCGTATATTCTCTTTTAATATTTTACATAGCAAAAGTGTGACGATGTTTTACTCGATGACAAACGCATTTCACCATTTTTGTAAAAAGAAGAGACATTTCTTTAAGCATGTATAAAAGTTTGCTTTCAATTAATAATTTTCTGAAATCAACGAACATATTAAACTTAATAGCATTATTCTATCGACGTGATTTTTTTCAGAACTCTTTATGCTCTTTTTTATCGTGTAGTATTCGTCAGTTTAGATAACTCATTATTTTTGTAGTCCTTGATTCTTCTAGGTCCAGTTTGTAATTCTATACTGTAGTATTCTTTTATTTCTTCTTCAAAACTAAATTTTTCTATAAATTAATGTCGGTAAATGTCCCAGTATCTTTATAAGTTTTTCAACGGTAATAAAGATCTTCATATTTAAGAAGAAACTATATTGTACAGAGAACTATATGCACAAGTTTCCGTAATGTGTCAAACACATTATGAAAACTAAAAAAAAAAAAATCAAATGTGTTTGTCAAAATGTAATTTTTTTTCCTTGTTCAACTTTTATCTTCTTATCACAAATTTTAAATAATAGCACACCCAATACAAATGACAAAAATGTGATTTGGATTAAAGATAATTGATGTTAAATTTGAACATCAATAATAATTGGCTGAATTGGAATAGGAAATTGTCACAGGTTTCATTGTGGTCTTTGAACTCTTAAACATCAGTGAAAAAAAGTAGAGTACAATTTTTATTAAATTTACAATTATAGACTGCTCAAAACAATTAAAGGATATTTGAAGTTTTATAAAAAATAAAGATATAAACGAAATTTTTCTTGCCGAAAAGAGAAGAAGAGAATCACAAATGCAAATTTTTCTGGTTTTCAAACTGTGGAGTATGCAAATTTTGAGTTCGACGTCAAAAACGTCGCTTCAGCGGCAGCGAATGAAATTTGACTTTCAACCGAATAAAAGAGAATGAAGACAAGGATGATCGCATTCAGTGATTGCTTTGTTTCGATGAGTACGATGTCTGAGCGAAGTCATTTGACAGATTCAGAAGCTTGGAGAATTGTTGGTAGGTTAGAAGGGAACCAAACTCAAGCCGAAGTAGCGCAAGCCATTGGAGTGTCACAAAGTGTCATTTCCAGGATCTGGAACTGTTTTTTGGAGAGTGGATGTGCAGGCCGAAGACCAGGGCAAGGTCGTAGACGGGCAACAACTCCCAATGTAGATCGGTATTTAGCGTTAACAGCTCGGAGACACCGAAACATGAACGCTAGTCTTCTCCAACAACACCTTAGCTCGGCTACAGGCACCACGATTTCAACTCAGACTGTCCAAAACCGGCTCCATGCTGTAGGTCTGTATGCTCGCCGACCGATGGTATGTGTTAGATTAACATCAAGGCATCGTAGCGACCGCAGGGAGTGGGCAACTGAACATGCCAACTGAGGGAGAAATGAATGGAGCAATATTCTGTTTTCTGACGAGTCCCGTTTTTCTCTGCATTCGGATAATAGGCGTATTTTCATCTGGAGGGACCGTGACAGTAGGAACAATCCTGCGTTCGTGCACGAAAGTGTCAGATTTGGCGGTGGAGGAGTGTTGGTGTATGGTGGCATCTCCATTGACGGGCGCACTGACCTATACATCATTCGAGATGGAGCTCTGACTGGTCGCCGATATAGGGATGAGATTCTGAGACGTATTGTAGTCCCTTACGCTCCAGCAATCGGAGATAACTTCATTTTAATAGACGATAACTACAGGCCACATCGTGCAAGCCTGGTGGATGATTTCCTTTTCGAGGAAGGAATCGTTCGAATGGAATGGCCAGCGTGTTCTCCAGACATGAATCCAATCAAGCACGTTTGGGACGCTCTGGGAAGACGAGTTTCTGGCCGCCAACAACCCCCACAAACTTTCCAAGAACATGAAAGAGCTCTTCTGGAAGAGTGGGGCAGAATACCCCGACTCGTCATAAATAGCCTCATTGAGTCCATGCCTCAAAGGTGTTCAACGTTGCTGAAGAAAACACCTTTTCTTATTCTTTTTTTTTCCCATATGCACAAATTGTGTTTTATTCCTTTTGTACACAAATGCGCAATAAAATGCATTTTTTTCTGCCAAACATGTGTAATTTATTTTCATATAACTACTATGTCTGTCGATCATGTATCAATCAGCTAAAAAATTTCCCAGATACAAAATCCACCTAAAACTGCAATATCCTTTAATTGATTTGAGCTGTGTATACATAAATCGCAACCGTGTATAAGAATTCTACGGTCAACCTATCCACAAGAAAAAGAAACTCATTCACCAATGAAAACGTTTCATAGTCGTAATGGAGCGTTCTCATTGGTCAGATTTACAGTGGTAGCTGTAAATGACGTCACTACATTTTACTTCGCTTTGAAATCTTTCCACGATTTCAAAAAGTATATTTAATTGAAACTTTTTATTAAAGGAAAGCGAAGGTGCGTTTTAAATGCAATATTGTTAAAATTTTTATATTCGGGTTGCTTTAGTTTTATTTTCTTTACAGCCGTGAATGACTCTTGAGAATTTCAAATCTATAAAAACATTGTGAAAAGTTTCCTCCGATTTTAAAGGCAATCTATTTTCTGACCAATGAAACCGTTTCACAGTCGTAATGGAGCGTTTTCATTGGTCAGATTTACAGTGGGAGCTGTAAAAAACGTCGCTACATTTTACTTCGCTTTAAAATCTTTTCACGATTTCAAAAACAATATTTAATTAAAACTTTTTATTTAAGCAAACCGCGGGTGCGTTTTAAATTTCATTATAATCCCCACCTCCATCTACCATATAGTTTTGATATAGTTTTAAATGCAAATTTCTGTTGAAATTTTCTTTCTTTCTTTCTTTCTTTTTTTCTTGTTAGATTTTTCCTTCTCCAAGTTTAATCGTTGTATTTATCAAAATTGTTTCAGCCTAAAGTGGCTATGATTGACCACAGTTGTTGTAATTTTTTATTATCCTTTGAAAATGCAAACACGTCATTTTGACGGGTTATCTTCTAGTTAATCAATATTGATTCGGCAAACGTTGTTAATCTCTATAACGCAGTACATAATTAGAAAATCATGTATATTTCATTATTTTAAAAGAAAGAAGCATATTTCCAGGTCATCTGTGTACTTATGTAGTTTAATTTTATCAAAATTTTCTGTTATACACCTTGGTTTCTGGGTTCCTAATATATGTACATATATATATATGTATATATATATATATATATAATGTATGTATGTATATACTCTGATGTAAATAACGAAGGATATATGTTAAGTTTTTAATACGATTGTGTTAAGAAAATAACAACATTGAAATATTGATAATCTAAAAGGCAAACAGTTTCAAACGTCAATACTTTTTATTAATTATTAAATGTCCTTTAATAATAAAAAATGCACCCTTTCCAATGAAAACTCATACAAATGTTTTTATATCATTACACTTGATATTGTAAGTTTAATACTTTTCGTTAACATAAAATATCGATCGTATCTTCAACAAATGCAATTTTTTCGAGAATCACATTAAAGGAATATAAATTGAAACAATTAAATGCCATGATATTTAAAAAAACTTTGAATCATTCATTAAAAAGTTTGTCTTTTTGCCCAGAATTTTATTCATCTGAAATATAGGGAAAAAATTAATAATTACTTTTTATAATGAAAGACAGAAACCCTAGCACAACTATAACCAATTTTATCATTATTACGAAAGATATATTCAACTAAACATTAAACCAATAAAAAACAGGTAGGATTGGTTACAAATATTCAATTCAAAGTCTTCAAAAATATCATCAAATCGAATGTTAGATATCTTATTCTTTAACTTAAACATTTATTCTTAAGTAGAAATTTAGAGAATAAAATAAGTTTGTAAAATGAAGAACAGTCTTTTGTTCATGCGAAAGTAACCAAACTCAATTTGTGAAATATTTCAAGAAACAATAAAATAAGGTAAGTGATATTTCGGAAGTAAAATTGTTTTCTGGAGCTCCCTAATAAAATTTTACGAAATAAATCTTTATATATATATATATATATATATAATCGAAAAACAGTGAAACAAACATATTAAGTAAGTTTAAAAACTGAACAAATAAGGTTGCGTTCAAACAAGACGCAGCAGAATTTTTTAGAAATACGTGAGTAGATTTTTTGCCTCCAAAAGAGATATAAATAATGTACATTTCATTTTCTAATGGTGCTTGTCGCAAAGATACTGATTAGATTTTATAGAGATATACAGAATTAGAGTTCTCTTTTTGATATTGTAATTTCAGAAAAAACTTGTTTTAAAGGACGCTAATCTTAATCGAATACTTGGTTGTCAGGGAATTATCATTTTGAAATTTATAGTACATATAATACAGATTTAAATATGAAAACTATATTTGTAGTAGTTCCAACATACTAAAATTATAGAAATGCAATACGGAGAAGACAGATAAAATAAATTTACTATTTGCAGTATGTTTCATACTCTACATTTTAAGAGAACTATATTGTTAGGCTTAAACATTTAAGAGAATTTTCCTATGTTAAGTCAAATAAAGCCCTATTCTCTGAAATTTTTTTTTATTTTCTGTTGAGATAGACATATTAATTAAGTGTTTAGTTCACAATAATTACCGATATTTTATCAAACTGAATATTATTTTCTCTAAGTAATATTTGAAAATATATTTATTCTAGTATAGAACTTCGTCAAATATGACGGAATGCAAACAAAAAGATTTTCCAAGTAATGTTTAGAGCTTTAGATCATGAGGATAAAATATAGAGGAGAAACATTAAGATAAATTTTCAATCATAGTACTTGTACCAAAAAAAAAAAAAAATAATAATCGGTTCGCAGCGCTGGTGCTTTCAACTTAAGCATCACGTGATCTGAATGTAGTTTCAATTTTTGATTGCAGATGGCAGCATCAAATTTCATTAGGCATTTCATTATGTTTTTTCTGAAAAAAAATCAACATGATTTTTTTTCAGAATAAATATGAATGGAAAATTAAAAAAAAAAAAATACTTGAAAAATATATAGGCCTTGGTTTTATTATTGTAATTTATTAAAATTCATAGCAAAACAGAAACTTCTATCAAAATAGTTACATTTTCAGTAACATTTAATCATGGAAACTGTTCTTTAAAAATATTTTCGTGCTATAAAAGAAAGCATTTTATGACTTTTGTCTTTTGATAATTAAAAAAAAAATGATGTCATTTGATTTTGTGTGACTAAAACAAAGATATCATATTAACTATAATTTTAAAATACAAAAAATTAAACTGAAAAATGCCTTCTTTTAAAATATCAGTATAACACGCAAATTTTAAATATTGCAGCATAAAAATTGCATTGCGCTATATATGTATAAATATATTTTAAATAAATTATGTATCAAAATATTTTAAATAAATTAATAAATTGTAATGTATTTTCTGGTTATTCTGACGCAGATGATAAAAAGCAAAATATTTTTTCGTTCACCATATATTTATTTATTTGTTTATTCAAAATACTGTCACGCCATTAAAAATACTTTTAATACATAAATATAATACACTAAAATACACTATACACTAAAAAATTAAAAACACACTTAAATACACTAAAAAATTCTATTTTTTGGTCATTTCATTGAAATTCATAAAAAAATGCTTTAATAAGAAATAATATCATAAGTAAAAGACATTTTATTTCCCCATGAAAGTATTGATTTTAATTTACACGTGCAAAAGTAATAGTTCCCATTCATAAGATTTGCGCCTTGTTAACGGAAAAGTATCGATTTAATATTTTATTTTTTACTTTGAAAAAATCATAAGCTTAAAATTGTAATTGAGTTATGTATTTCTTTGCTTCTATGAACAATTAAAGTCTCATCTTCGTATCCAATGTAACGTCATGAATGTGATCATAAAACTATATAAAGCTACAAATTGTTTCTTTTTGTCTTTGTTCAATAAATACTGTAATGACTTAATTTTAAAGGCATTTCAATCAGGGATACAGTGAAGGATATACAGGAGTATACGTCGTATATCTTCTAGATTTTTTGAAGCTTCGTATGCCATCTGTCTCTCAAAATATGCATTAGCGTATACCCTACCTATGAACGTCCGTGATGGTAGCGTATATCTCCATATATGATATACTCTCTGCTTTTCTTAAAATTATATCACTGATTTCAATTCACTTTTATTGGTATTTACAATCAAGGTTATAACAGCTGTATTTAACTCTGTATCAAACATTTTTGCAAAATTGAGCCAATTAATTACGGGATGTAATTCATATTTTCCCTCGTCACTCTCCTTTTCAAAATTCTTAAAAATGTATTTTGCTATCACACTGCCACTTTGAAGCTGTCTACCAGTTACTATTTTGTGAATATATTCGTGTCGCTGTTATAAAATACAGATTACATGTTGAAATTCAAAATTTCACTACTTTTTTATGTTTAATCCATTGTCGTCAATTTTATTACAAAGTGCCAAAACAAAAATGGATTTTAATAAGAAAGGGATAGTTTTGTATGTTTATTTATGTCTATTATCATTGTCCATGTACTATCATTTCTACATGTAGAAAGTAATTAAATAATTTAAAAAAATATACTCGATTAAAAGACATGTACTCTTAATAATACACAAGACCCGAAAGGGTTAAGTCACGAAATATTTGGCAACTTCTTTCGCTATTATGGCATTTGAAAGCGTCAAATTCAGAACTTTATTTGAAGGCAAAAATGATACTTTTCAAATAAAAATGCCTTTGAGTGTTGTTAGCACGCTGTTTAAAATATATATATATATTTATTTAAAAGATGTTGTTACTTTTCCCTCATATTGCACATCTTGAGAGGTTCGATTTCCATTCCAAAGTATCTGTAAATGATGAAATACGTAATTTTTGCATATATAAGAAACATTAAAACAAAATATACAATCTGCGCTATTTAAAGCATAATGAAGTAACAAAAACAACTGAAACTTCCTCTATATTTTAATATGTTTTGTAGGATTTCTTCCAGTTAACTTTTAAAAGTGTATAGCAATGAAAAATAAATAAAAAATACAATTAGTAGAAATAAACCTGTATAATAACGTAACTTTCTAAATAAATATAATAAAAATAATTCTCTAGAGTAACGTAAGGTTTTTTGTATGTTATAGGACAAACAAAAAACAGGAATCCGATTATGTCAGATGTTTGCCAATAGCCAAAATTAATATATTTATTAGATTAATAGAAATTTCATAGAATTTAAGTCCCATGTTAATCCCATAATGGTTGCAAAACATTTTCCATTTCTCGGTAAAATATGCGCGGAACTTTTGCGTTATTCATATTATATTTTATTCATATATTAATACCAGTAAAAAATAATTTTTCTTCTGATATTAATACTATTATCTTTCGAAAAAACGGAGGTCTATTTTGAAAAAATGGATATATTCGACTTATCAATTTAATATGCATAGGATAGTCCACAGAAGTTAAAAAGTCAGATATTAAATTCTAAAAAAATACTCACAAAAATTAATCCTAAACTCTAAATATTCCGGTACTACTAAAGTAAAATAAGTAGCAATGTCAAATTTACACACACCCACACACATATATATATATATACATATATATATATATACATATATACATATATATATATATATATATATATATATATATATATATATATATATATATATATATATATATATATATATATATAGATATATAATTTCATTTTTATCAACTTTTATTATTGCAATTGTTTATTTATATTATATTAAAAGAATACATAGCATTAACCAGATCATTTACTTTGTGTGATTATTTTGCAAATTTATCCACTAGCTGGTGTCTGTTTCCCGCCACAGATAGGTAATTTTTATAGTTTACTGACGGTTGTTTAATTATTTAGCGATAGTTATAAGTTATACAAGCCATTTTTATATTATTTTTCTAATTATAGACGATTAAAAATATAGAAATCTTATCTGATTGTTACCGTTACTTTATGCACTTACCCAACTATTACTGTTTTTTTGAATTTTTAAAAGAAAATTTATAGTCGCCCTATGGCGTGAAGTATTCGATTTTCAATTTTCAGTACTATGTCAGATGAAAGTACCATTTTCCCAAATTATCTCAAATTTTTCAAAAATGTGCCTTACCTGGTTATTATCGGAAACCACAGATATATACACTATATTGCCATTGATTATGGGACACTTGCGATTTTAGACATTTTACTAAATATATAGAAAAATACATGAAGAATGATCTCGAAACTCTTAGTGTATAAATATAATAGTATACGTCATACATCTCCGTGAAGATTTTTTACCGAAACTCCATAGGGGACCGTCAACAAATTAAAAAAGAATGAATATCTTTTGAATAACCCTGTCAAAACTAATGTAGCAAAAGCGCTCAAACTCTAGATTATGATTGAATGCGCCTTATTGTAATACACTGTGTTCATTTTTATGCAAATAGCATGCATACTCGCAGAGTAATTAAGGGTTTTATAAAAATGGTCCCAAATTTTTCCAAGTTTTTTCCTTATAATTTTCAGAGTTCTTAATATAAAATAATATTTTTTTCAGAAAATATAAAAAACAACATTGCACACAGTACCTTGTAATCAGAATTAAAAAATAATAATAATTGTATGAAAAATGAGTAGGTTTACTAAGAAATTTTTTACTGCGCATGCGTCAACGATATCAAAATTTCATTTGCATATTATATTAGCTAAATGTATAGAGCAACTTTTGTAAAAGTCTCAAAATTATAGCTTGAAAATTCTGAAAGTAATTGTCTATAGAAAAAGAACAAAATCCGTTGTTTCCAAAATGAAGCAAAAAAATGAGGGATTTTATCCAAAAGTAGTCGTAACATCCCGTATTGTGTATTCTATATTGACACTAATCAATGAATATATGAATACAACCCCTCTTGTTTTTGCTTCATTTTGAGAATAACGGATTTTCAACTTATTCAATTGACGATTATTTTCAGAATTTTCAATTTATGATTTTGTGACTTTCACAAAAGTTACTCTATACATTTAGCTAACATAATATGCAAATGAAATTTTGATATCGTTGACGCATGCGCAGTAAAAAATTATTTAGTAAACCAACTTATTTTGTATACAATTTTCATTATTTTTTAATTCTGATTACAAGGTACTGTGTGCAATGTTGTTTTTTATATTTTCTGAAAAAAATATTATTTTATATTAAGAACTCTGAAAATTATAAGGAAAAAACTTGGAAAAATTTGGGACCATTTATATAAAAACCTTAATTACTCTGCGAGTATGCATGCTATTTGCATAAAAATGAACACAGAGTATTACAATAAGGCATTCAATCATAATCTAGAGTTTGAGCGCTTTTGCTACATTAGTTTTGACAGGGTTATTCAAAAGATATTCATTCTTTTTTAATTTGTTGACGGTCCCTTATGGAAATTTGGTAAAAAATCTTCACGGAGATGTATGACGTATACTATTATATTTATACACTAAGAGTTTCGAGATGATTCCTCATGTATTTTTCTAGATATTTAGTAAAATGTCTAAAATCGCAAGTGTCCCATAATCAATGGCAATATAGTGTATATATATATATGAATGTATATATATATATACAATCCCAATATCATGAATGTATATATATATATATATATATATATATATATATATATACATATATATATATATATATATATATTCATATATATATATATATATATATATATATATATATATATATATATATATATATACATTAGGGTGGTAAACAAAAGTTAGTTTTTTTTTCACGATATGTACAGGGGCACCCTGCCAATTTGTTTTACTCATTAAAAAAGGATGACAGCATTTTTTCATTTTTTTGTGCATGATTTTAGGGTTCACTACCACTATTTAAAATTTAGACTTATTCAAAAATGTTGAAGGGAAATACATAATTATTCTTAATAACAAGTAAACATATGTTTATTAAATATTTCAATACATTCTGCAGCAACTACATTTTTATATACATTTAAATAAGAAGAAAAAAAGCTATCACTATTATAAAATCCTTACATTTACCTTTTTTAAGATATCGATGTAGATTTTTTAGAGTCTGTATATTTACTTCGAAACTGCTTGAGTAACAACAATAAGTACTATTTTTGTTTTTTATCTTTTTGTTTAATGTATTCCTCAATACGTGCTACTTCATTTTTTATCATTAATATTTTTGAGTGAAGCCGCAAAAACCTTACAAGTTTTGTAATATTTCTTTTATTCCGATTTGTCACATCTGTTTCAAAAAAGTCAAAAGGGTAACTCCATAAATTTTAAAAACCTCAGAGTGTTACTTTTTACGAGATCTTGCAAGTTTGTTTTAAAGAAGTCATCAGGATCAACTCGTGCACGTTTCAATGATTTCTAAGTTTCCACATTTTTAAAAGCACGCATGATTTTTCATTTAATTTTAAATAAGACATTGTCATCGAAAAATACAAAAGCAACTAGTTTTCTGAAAAGTACCACAAAAGTTTTACGGATTTCTTCATAGCCCACAAAGAAATGTCTTTATTTACATTTTCATACTCTTTCAAGTTTTTAAGGCGCAATAATTCATTTCTGGAACAGAACAAGCAGATGATGCCTGAAAGCAAACTGTGAATCTAGATTTTTTTCCACAAACGGGCAAACTTGACGAATTTCAGAATCTTTATTCTTAGAGAGTTTGAACTGATGTTTTAAAACTAAATCTTGAGCGAGTATATGGTCTTTTTCATCCATCGTAAACGATTCAATCCACCAGGGGCTCAAAAGTGAACTCCTCTTTCGGGTACTCTTCTTAGGAAAATGATGGCAAGCTCTAACATTTCTTTGTAATCTTCCCTTGGTTGAAAATCATTAACTTGAGTTTGTGCAAACTCTAGGATTTCTGTCCCCTTTTTTTTTTTTTTTTTTCATTGATAAAATTATCAGTTACCGAAGTCTGAAATATGTCATGCTCAATAGAGTTCCACGAAATTTTAAAACGTTTAAATAAGAGTATGGAGCTCTGAGTAACTTAAGAACAGCTGCCTCCAGTATAATCTCCAGGATGTGATGACGACAAGCCCGCCAAAGCATTTCTTTCTTCTTTTTCTGTTCCAAAAGAATGCAAGCTCATCTTGATAATCTGAAATTTACATAGGTCGTATCAAAGCACATAGATATTACTTTCTCTGTAATTCCCCATGACTTCAATGTTTTGTTGACAGCAAAAGATGTTGCTTCGTCTGTTTCTGACTGATGTTTTGGAAATGCAAGTAACTGGTCAATATTTTTACCAGAAATAATTATTGCTAATCCATCAACGGTTCAGATCCATAAATATCTTCTAAAATTGGCCATGCGAGTGAACAGTCAACAGAAATCTTGCCGGAAACCCTTTTTTACTTTCTTCTATCTTCAATAGAAGAAAGTATTGTAATTGAAATTTTTTTCGACTTCCGGTTTTCGACGGATTTACACGTTTTAGGGGTCAGAGATTCCAAAAAACATGTTTTTACAAAATGTCTGTCTGTCCGTGTGTCTGTGTGTCTGTCTGTGTGTCTGTCTGTGTGTCTGTCTGTGTGTATGTCGCCATTCTACCATCAAAAAGTGTATGAAGTTATGAATAGAATTGAACCAAATTTTTTGTGAATGTTTTTGGCTGGGGCAAGCAGGTCTTCCTTCATTTTTGAAATATTCCGCCGCAAGGGGGCGCTGCAATCGCGATTTTTGTGCCATTTTCAATATTGTACCGACCAAAAGTATATGAAGTTATGCATCGAATTTAATCAAATTTTTTGTGTAAGTGTATGACTATGGCTAGTTGGTCCCCTCTGAATTTGAAAATAATCCGCCGGAAGGGGGCGCTGTAATCGCGATTTTTGTGCCATTTTCAATATTGTACCGACCAAAAGTATATGAAGTTATGCATCGAATTTAATCAAATTTTTTCTGTAAGTGTATGACTATGGCTAGTTGGTCCCCTCTGAATTTGAAAATAATCCGCCGGAAGGGGGCGCTGTAATCGCGATTTTTGTGCCATTTTCAATATTGTACCGGTCAAAAGTGTATGAAGTTATGCATCGAATTGAACCAAATTTTTTGTGTATGTGTATGACTATGGCTAGTTGGTCCTCTCTGAATTTGAAAAAAATTTGTCGGAAGGGGGCGCTGCAATCGCGATTTTTGTGCCATTTTCAATATTGTACCGACCAAAAGTACATGAAGTTATGCATCGAATGGAACCAAATTTTTTGTGCATGTGTATGACTATGGCCTGTTGGTCCTCCCTGAATTTGAAAATAATCCATCGGAAGGGGGCGCTGCAATCGCGATGTTTGTGCCATTTTCAATATTTTACCGATCAAAAGTACATGAAGTTATGCAACGAATTGAACAAAATTTTCTGTGTAAGTGTATGGCTATGGCTAGTTGGATCGCCATGAATCTGAAAAAAATCCGCCGGAAGGGGGCGCTGCAATAGCGAATTTTATGTCATATTCAATATTGCACCGCATAAAAGTGTATGTAGTTAGTTATAGAACTGAACTAATTTTTTTGTATATGATTATTTTTTGGTAAGGCAAGTAGATCCTCCCTGAATTTGAAAAAAAATCTGTCTATCATTCTATAGTCCATCGGCTCGTGTAGAGACGGTATTGAATTAAAATTATTAAAGCATTAAAATGAGTAACTATTTTTTTTATATTAAAATGTACGTATGAGATAGAAGAAAGTTTTGGGATTGGCACATCCAACTAGTTTTATTTTCGGTTCTGACTGTTCGGTTTTTGATTATAAGACGCCGAAAAGAGGATTTGTTAACATTATAATCGTCAGAATCACAACCCATACATTTTAATGTTGTAGTCAAAACAATAGCCGCCTTTCTGTCCCTTAACTTTGCTGCGTCAAGTTTTGCAGCTATGCTATTGTCCAAAATGTTCATTATACCTCTTTTTTAAGAAAGTGGCTCACTGTGAGAGCATGAAGCTATTTCATCCTGAATGGAATAAGTTTCATTATAACTTGAGCTTGCTTCTTCTTCAAATATGTCTGAAGGAATTAATGCTTGTTTAAAAAGCATTTGTTTACTTTTTCACGCTTATTGATTTGTTCAAAATGTTCTTTTTTTCTTGATTGATTCCGTTGCTTTTTTTACAAAACGTTTATCAAGATTTCCTATTTTACCAGGTCTTCCTTTTTGTCTCTGAGCAAGAAAAAATTTTCTTATCTTCTTCGATTTTTATCATATTAAGGGCATTCACGTGTGCAATATCAATAAGATCGTTAAAAGCCATGTTCCAATCCTCTCCTTTTTTTTCTCAAACATTCTGAGCGTTTGATTTGTTTTCTTTGTTATTTTTAAGCTTTTGCTATTCTTTAAATAGTCTTTCAATTTTATCAATTACATATTTTTTTTTCAATCTAGTAGGAATGTTAGGGTTTCCTCAAACTACAAGGACGTCACTTGCAGCACAGTACGCTGAATTTCTAATGTTTAACTTAATTTCTTTTTTATAATAGAAAATTTTAGATTGAAAATCATCTTATTTACTACACTTACTTAGGGACAAAAAAAAAAAAAAGAAGCGTAAACAGACATTGATAAAATTCCCTTTTTGTTTAGATTAAAAATGATTCAAGTTTCACAGTAACACTCTGCGTCTACTCAATTCATTAACTAGCAACACACTGAGGAAGAGGCGGGAAAAGATACGAAAGAATATTATCAACATTTCACATAGAATTATACAAAATCATTACTTTTTTGTCTACTCAGTAACCGAAATTCAAAATGAATTTTGGAAAAAAAATGAAGCATTCTACAGTCTATACAGCCTAATGTCATACTATGTCTCATTTTCGCGATGACTATGGGTATTTATTAATGACCTAAAAATTAGTCTAAAAGTACATCAAATTTTCTAATTTTTTAAATATTCAAACCTTGGTAGCGACCCTTAAAATTTGTTTTCAATTTCTAAAACTTTGAGGAGGTCTTTTTTATAAATAGAACAAATTAAAGGGGTTCCTCTTACAAATTTAAAAGTTCATTTTTAAGGACCACCCTAATATATATATATAGAGAGATATATATATATACATATATATATATACTAGCGGACCCGACAGACGTTGTCCTGTCACCGACTCCTGAAAATCAAATAAATGTATGTAAATATAATAATACTCACGATAAATACTACGCTCTTAATTTAATTTCTTATGACAATTATGTAATGCTGCAGTAGTTTTTGAAGTCGGTTCAAATTATGATTGAAAAGTTTATTTTTTTTAGTTAAAATTTAGCGATTTTCTGAAGTTTCTTGATTAAAAATTATAATACAGGAAAAATTATTGTAAATCATACACGTTTGTCAGGCGTGGGGTTCGATCATGCTATCTCTTTCTCCATGAACCAGAGTTTAAGTCTGGCGCCTTAGATCGCTCGGCCATTCCGTCCGCACCCTATTCAGCGAACTTATTCAACACATATAATTAGCGAAAATCACTAACTGTTTGTTTTTGGCTGATTACTTAAAAGTACTGAACTAATTGCGATGAAATGTGAATCTAAACCATTCTCGAATCCACTGGAACACACATCCTAAATTTCATTAAAATCGGTCCAGCCGTTTAGGAGGAGTTCAGTGACATACACAGGCACAGAAAATTTATATATATAAATATTTGCATTGGATACTTAATTTTAATTTTAAAATTGGTTTGGCTGGCAACGACTCCAGAAAATCAAATAAATGTGCGTAAATAGTGTAATACGCACGATAAACACTACTCTCTTAATTTAATTTCTTATTACAATTATGTAAGAAAATTATTTTTCACACTCTATCTTTTGAAGTCGGTTCAATTTTTGATAGAAAAGTTTATTTTTCTCTATTTAGTTAAAAGCTATCGATTTTCTGAAGTTGGTTAAATAAAATTATAATACAGGAACAATTATTGTAAATCATACACGTATGTCAGGAGTGGGGTTCGATCACGTTATCTCTTTTTTTCATGAGCCACAGTTTAAATCTCGCACCTTAGACCACTCGGCCATTCCGTCCGCACTCTATTCGGCAAACTTATTCAACATTTTTAATTAGCGAAAAAACACTAACTATTAGTTTTTGCCTAATTACTAAAAAAGTACTGAATTAATTTCGATGAAATGTGAATATAAACAATTCACGAATCCACTGGAACACACACACAAAATTTCATTAAAATCGGTCCTGTCGTTTAGGAGGAGTTCAGTGACAAACACACGCACAAAGAATTTATATATATAAAGATATATGTATATATATGTATATATATATGTGTGTGTGTGTGTGTGTAATTTATATATATTTATACATATGTATATAATATATATATATATATATATATATATATATATATATATAATAAACTGAATATTGCCAAAGTACTGAAAGTAAGAAAAGTAATCTTACATGCATTTGAAGCACTTGAAATGCCAAAAAAAATAACGCATATTTAGTATGATGCAAATGATATCTATACAATTATAAAGTTTAGAATTAATAATGTACTTCTCTTTTATATGACGTGTACTAAATATAAATCCAAGAAATTAAAAATTATCTGTGATTATAAAACTTTATTCTTTACTTTGTATGTATTTATGTAAAAAATAATAATTTCTTATTTCATAAATTATAAATCTAGGTAAAATTTATTTTTAACCCGTGAATCTTATAGTCTAACGTACTTAATGTATTTTCTTAGTTACGTATTCGAATTCATTTTTTTTTGTTCATATTATCAAAATAAAAGTTTATACCAATTAATTCTAAGATATACGGTATACGTTAATTCGAAAATTTCACTCCGTTAAAATAAATATAACTACGCTATATTAAATATAGAGTAATACATGATTATTATGAGACCCATTATATAAACTTTATGTTATGAAGCATATTACATTTGAAATACATATTCATAAATAAATATTTACTTATTCAGAAACGGAATTGCTTTAACTTATAGACAATTAAATTAAAAGTACTAACCTGAAGACATGAAATTTAATTACCATATAATTATAAATTAAAATATAGATTTTGCGAAAATTCTTTAAATTCGCGCAAGTATTTATATGTAATGGTGTATGTCATTATCAATTCTTTATTAAAGTCACAATTAAAGTTGATGTTTAATGTAGTAATGTTCAGGTAATTCAATCTTTAGCATTATACAGTGCGTGTCAAATGTTTAAACACAACAGAAAATTTCAAAATACAATTTTATTAATGGGTGAAAGTTACTTCCCTTTTAACACAGCCTAAAAATTGTAGTTTTAAAAACATAGTTAAGAGATTCATGCTATAAAATTTATCTTAAATAATAAAATTTACCAAAACAACAAAAATGAGTGAGTCAAAAGTTTAAGCACAATAGTTTTTTAGTCTTTAGCAAAACAAAAATAAAAAAATTAATACTTGATTATTGCTCCTTTCTGCGGAATTACTTTAAATATACGGTCTTCCATCGTTAAAATGAGGTTCTGTATTATTTCTGGTTCATTTTTAAACCAAGCGTTCTCAATGGCCTCTTTCAAATCTTTAACTGAAGAACACTGCTTTCCATTTTGATAAACTGCATGAGTGAGAATACCCCTCATATTTTTTATAAAGTTTAAATCAGGACTAATTGCCGGCAATTTCAAAACAGACACTGTTTTCGACTTAAGCCACGATGAAGTTGAGTTTGAGGTATGGATGGAAGCATTATCACGTTGAAATAACCATCTTTCTCCCCCTAAAAACCTCCGCAACAGGAAGCAAATGATTGGCAAGTGTCTCCTGATAGTTTTCAGAGTTTTCACAAACACTGCTGAATGCTAGACATGTCTGATCATTGAAAGAAATAGCCCCCCATACCATTACAGAACTACCATTACGTTATCGGCTAAATACACTCCTAGGTTCTTTGCGGAGATCATGCCAATAGTACTTAAACCCATCAGGGCCATCGAGGTTCCATTTTTTTCATCACTGAATATGACATTCAGCCACTTTTGACCAAATGACATATGCTATTTGGCCCATTGTAATCTAGCTTCTTTATGGTGTCGTTTGAGACACGGTAATCGAGCCATTTTATTAATTTTGATGTATTGCAATTCCAAAACTCTTTTATAAACACTATTTTTCGATAGTTGTTCTCCAACTGCATATTTCATTTCCGAAGAGGAGTAATAACCAGTTGAAGCCAAATTTCTGATGCTGCTATCTTCGCTCAAACTAGTCACTCGCGGCCTTCCTGAACAAAATTTTTGTTTAAAATCATTACCATGAGCCAAAATTTGATGAATACCTTGTTTTAACCTTTTTAATGCACTTGCAATTTCAGAAACAGAATTACATTTTGCTCTCATATTCCAAATTTTTATCATCTCCTCCTCTGAAAATTCTTTCGACTTGGGCATTTTGTATTAACTCAAAAATAACAGCGGACTGTTTCTTATACACCCAGAAATTGTTTGCGTGCTTAACCGTTTACGTCAAACTGTAAAATTTGCATAAAAACGATTTTGTGCTTAAACTTTTGACACGGTCATTTTCCTTCTATTCTTAAACTCCATGCTTTGAAATAAAATATAAAAGTTAATTTAAATGAATATGGTGTAAAAATAGGTATTATTAACATATAAAAGACAGATATTGAAATTAAAGATAATATTTAAAGTTTTATTTTAAAATTGCTATTGTGCTTAAACTTTTGACACGCACTGTATAAATCATTGCATATTTTAAATAGGAATATTTGTTTGAAATTTAATTTATAAATTCAAACACTCGTCTTCTACAATACTCAAGCACAAACCATATTAAAATGTTTGTTTACTCTAAGAATTTAAAATTTTAATATTATTTATACACACATTCCGACAGTTATCATACTTTTAAAATTTTAGTAGTTTACAACAAAAGTATACGAAAACTTACATATTTACACGTATAGTAATAACATGATAAGTGTGTTCGCTATAATACAAATAAAAGGGCTGTAAAAAACAAAGGACATATGAATAAAGATGCAAAATACATTAATATATACTAAAATCATATAGTGGGTGTCTCATAAATTTGATCATATTTCAAAAAATAAAAATAAATGCCGGAATCTGTTTATTTAAAAATAATATAAAAGTAAAAATAAATATTTTCTGGATTAATTCTAGCGTTTTTTCTGTAAAGAAAAATTTTGCTAGTGAAAATTTTAATCACTAGATTATTTTTTTAATATTGTATCACAAACTTTTTGTAGAATTATTAGAAGTTATTTGTCAGATGTCAAAAGCTCATGCGTTTTTGTGCGTTAGCCAACACAAAGGTTTACGGAAGCAATAGGTATGATTGAAAGTTAATATTTGTTACTGAAGACCGCTAAATAAAAATCCTAAAGCTGAAAATTATACCAGGCATAATTAATGTAATATATTACTTTAATGTAAAGTGTTAAGTTTAATTTTCATGAAAGACACGATAACTTCGCATATCAAATCTCTTGTGATACAGTTTTTAAAAAGAGAGCTTGGAGAACTACAAAACAGTTTTCACACTAAAAACATTTTTCCTATCTTACCGGAATTGAGAGGTTTGGCTTCAAGGTTATGTATAGTCTATAGCGTACCGCAATGTCTTAGCTTCCTTTCGGGATCTGGAGGACACTATACGTCACGAAATGTCCTGCAATATCCGTATTCACTATATGCTTTAGTCAGCATTGTTTTTAATCGCTTGCAAAATGTAATTCCATAGAGTGGCAGAAAAACAGAAAATTTACAGCTACGAGCTTAAAGCACTTACATGCATTTAAACAAATTCCCTGCGAAATTTTGTGATTTGAATATTGAAATTATCTCTGCTGACAAAAACTTTCCTTAAAAAAGAATTCATTACACAAAACAAATATCCCAAATGAGACAAATTTTGTTGCAAACCTCATTCACATAAACCTATTTCTATCTTTTTAATCTATTTTTGCATTGTTAACAAATATATGGGGCACCTGATACTATAAATCTTGATGTTGCATTATATATTTAAATTACAAGTATGTTGAATAATGTATAACTTATAGATAAATCTTTGGGTAAAAATAAGATTGACTTACGAATACAATTCAAAACGTTCTTTCGCACATGCAGAAAATCACTAAAGTGAGAAGAGAGCACTTGTGATTTTTATTCGTTTTCTTCATGAATGCAGCAGATTATTTCCAGTGAAAACAATTCAATGCACTGGCTGATGATGTAGAATTTCTTTCTTCAAGTTTTATTAGATTAGTTAACATAACAAGTAAAAGGCTTAATTTGATATTCCCCAAAATAAAATGCAATTGCATATGATAATATTTGTGCAATTTTTGTAAAATTACTAGACAAGTAAATTGCATTTGAGGAAAAAAGTACCTTTATCTAGATTTCATGTCTTATATTCAGAATAATTTATTTTATAAAATATAATAATGAATTATAACGTTGGAGGTAAAATTTGTGGAGATGAAATCACATTTGAATTATGAAACATGAATATTTCTCTTTATTTTATTTTATTTAGCGGTACGAAATTTGAACTTAAAAAAAATTAATTGATTACTACTTGGTCAATTTTATATAATCATTCTTCATTTATTTTAAATATAAAAGTTATTAAAATTACGCTAGAATGTGTTTTACAAAAATATGCATAATAGCTTGTTAAGTGCATAATGCTACGTAATAATACATAATAGCAGCTATTATGTAAACTGTTCAATTCAACCGGATTAAGAAACTTAGACGCAAACGTATGAAATTTCTTAATCACTTAAATTTTCTTCAAAATTTCAGCAATAATATTCTTATCCCCAGTTTTATTTAACTTAAGTGTTCTGCAATAGTTCATTTAGAATTTCAAAAGCTATGATTCGCTCACACTTTATTGTTTTAAGAGCTTGAAGATGTTTGACATACTCTCTCCAAAATTGAAGAAGAAATTTAAGAACTTCATTTGTTTCTCAGTAAAAATCTTAATAATTTCTGTGATATTGAAAGTAAATGTTGACCTTCTCTGTTTACTTTAAAATTTGCTTATCGAAATAAACTTGATAAAAAGTTTTCTTCGCTGTGTAATTAGAATTCTAAGTTTCTATTTTTGAATAAGAATCTTTCAAATAAGAACAATATTGTTAATCTCTTTTCTCATGCCTTAACTCATGATCAAAAAAGCAATTTACATCTTGGTTTAAATTTTCAAAATGTTGCAAACCTTCTCTCACCAAACTGATTGCTAATATTGAGTCTTCTTTTAAACAAAATAAAGTTATTCCTTTTGAAAAAGAAAATTTTCGTCACATCCTTGCTGATACTTTTTCTTCTAATGATTTAAAATTTAAACCTAATCTCTGACGTTCTCAGCATATTGCTCTGAAATTCTTCATTGATAATCTTATTATTACTAAAAGTGATAAGGGGGGGGGGTCAAATTGTGCTTATGGATAAAAATGATTATTCTGATAAAGTTCATACTCTCTTATCTGAAGGTGTGAACATTGAAGTTAAAAAAGATACTACTAATTCACATCTTTCCACTTTCACAAAAGCTGTTAAGAATTCTGTTGTTCTAAGTGACAACATTAAAGATTGTGTTATTCCTTCTGCACCCATTTGTGCTCGTTTTTATCCTTTACCTAAAATCCACAAAACCCTTAAGACCTTTAATGTTGGTATGTTTCTAATATTGGTACTGTTACTTATCCCCTTGCCAAATTAGTTGCATCCAATTTTTATTCTTTATGCATTTTTAATTCTCATACAGTAAAAAATTCTTATAAATTCGTTAGCATATAAAAAAATAATAATCCATCAAATTGTTCAATTCTTTCTTTTGATGTCAAAACTTTATTTACTAATGTACCGATTGAGGGCGATCTTTCTTGCTTGAAAGGTAAAAAGATTACGTCAATTTCATTTCTCTGATATTGAAGTTACAGTTTTTTTTTTTTTTTAATTTAGCTAAAATTTGCTGAACTCTTACTACTTTTCAGTTTGATAATAAATTTTTCAAACAGTCAGACGGCTTAAGTATGGGTAATCCTTTATCTCCCATTCTTTGTGATATTTATATGCATTATTTTCAAGGTAAGTTATTCAATCTGATTAAGTTTGAATGTTGGATGCGTTATGTTCATGATATTTTCGTCTTGCTATTTTTGTCTTTTGATATTTTTACCATTCATACCCCTATTTGCGCTCTGTAGAATAGCCAGGTACTAAATTCTCAAATTCTTTTATGGTATTTAATCTCCGACCTATATAGGCAAATAAAGACGTCACGTAAAATATTTTGAACACTTATCAAATGTGTTAAGGCGATATAAGTTTAATAAAGCCCGACTTAAATAAAGAACTGAAACTGAAATTTAAGTAACACTAGTCCTATTCCATACCTCGCCTGTTCATATGAAAAGATCTAGATAGGGCATCTAACCCAACGGTAAGAATATTATTGTTTTACATGATATCTGAACACGAAAGCAACAGTTACAATGAATTATGCTATTTTTATAGGGATATTTAATTGTAATAGAAAAAGAAAATAATTTTATTCTCTTTAGATGGAAATTTATCTTTATTCTGTATTTTCATTTTATTCGTATTTACGGGATTAATGTAAACGCTAAACATATTCATGAGACTATTGTTTGTACACAAAATTAAATGTAATAAATTGCAGAAATTAAATTAACTTAAACGATATATGTGTCTTTTTAAAGACAAACACTTTGTTTAATTTCTCATTATATAAAAATTTTCGAACAAAATATCAATCGTAAACAGTACATAAAAGATATTAGTTAAACATTAGGAATTAAAAATAAATAACTATTCCTTTAAAATAAAATTTGTGCCATTTGTAGATTAAATTAAATTTGTAAGTGTTTATTATTTTAAATTTATACCATGGTTTATTAAATGTTTTTGTAATATATTTAAACATAAAGTAATTGTACTTTCAACAAATTCATAAATCATTTATAATGTTACCTTTCCTTTTTCTTTGCTTTAATCAAATTTGTTCATATCTATATTGTAACTCATTTTTAAGGATTAATTTTTGCTACTAATACTAGATGCACAAAGTCAAAATTTTATTCAACATGTACACGAGACTCGTTCCAAAATCTTTTTAATAAACGATGTAGAATTATCATTATTATTACTATTATATGTTTTTAATGCAGAATTCATTAGATTTAGAGGTCCAGACAATTATCTGATTTGTCTATAAATTAACACCATCATACTCAGTAACATACTAATTATGCAAATTTATTTATTTTTATAGGCTCACAAAAAAAAAAAAAAAAAAAAAAAAAAAAAAAAAAAAAAAAAAAAAAAAAAAACGTAGTCTGCGACTGCAAGCCAATGTACCCAGGATTAAATTAGACAAGGTGCGCCATATAGCCATTTTGATCTTAAATCAACACATGAATATACTTTATTTATATGTTTATTTTTAGATAGAATCTGAGTAACAGTCTTCTAGTTAACTACTCACCAAGGTGAAAATTTAATTTAGGAACAAATCAGAAACAATTATTGATAAATGAAAAAAAAACTTATTATCATAGAAATCTGAAGTATTTCTTTTTTAATTGCTTTATTGGGTGAATTTCACATGAACTGCCAGTTTGATGTCCTGATGTTTAAATCTAAATTTCATATTAATAAATTTATTTTTTGATATTCTAAAATCAGGTAGTAGCTCCTCTTTTTATGCTTAATTCTATGCATTCATTAGATTTTTTCAGAGTTGTGAAATAGTGATCTTTTTTTTGTACTTTAGTTAGCAAGTAATGGGAATTTACTTGTCCTGAATAAAAAACTCGCAAAATTTCAATCTTTTTTTATGCTTCCAAACATCTTAAAATTTTTATATATGGATTAAAAGTAAAATATCCTGTGTTAATTAGACAAATAGATAGTTTATGTATTTAAAATTAGTAACTAAGAGTTAAAAATTTAAATGTATTTTGTGTCCACATATGCAGAACATGAGTGTTACTTTAGGGAAGTTAATATTATTTGTTTTCAAAATGTTTGTATATTGCAGTTGGCAACGGTAGTGAGAAAACGATGTTGTTTCCTCTTTACAGTGCGCTTATTTAGAACGCGATAACTTTGTTCTATAATTGCTATTTATCAGAATGTTCATTTCAACATGGTGAGTATTTTTATTTTCTTACAGGAGTGTTACCCATTTATTTATTATTATTTTTTAACGTATAAAAATGTTAAGTTAGGGAATGCTGTATTTTCTGTTCAGGAATCAATAGGCCCCATTAAAATTTCAATAAAACAGTTAGAATTTATTTTAGTGAAGAATTCCTTAATAAATGTCATGAGTGTTACCGTACATGAGTGTTACCTTACATGAGTGTTACTTGGAAAAAATAACACTCATGAGAAAAGAAGTTAAGTAATTCTAAAACTATAAATCATGTGTAAGATTTAAGTTATGATTATAATAGATTCATGATTCAGGGATATATTTTATCATATTAAATATATTTATAATTATTTAAAAATTGTAACAGGATTTTCATGTCTGCATACGTGTTTTGTAAGTGCTATTTAAGATTCAAATTTTAATTCTTAATAAATAATTTTCAAAGGACTATCTATTTTACACAAATCATAGTTTAAACTTTTAAAAATCTTTTTTTATATATATTGTTACAAAAAAGCTGTTTGCTGCAAGATGAGTCTAATTGCTTGTCATGAGTGTTACCACTTTTCATGAACATTACTGTAACTAAGAATCAGAATTTTATTAATGCATTTGTTACTTCACTTAAATTAATTGTTTTGTCTATTAGAGCTTTCTAATTCTTTATTATAACTGCGATGAAAATAATCAATTTTTAATTAAATTTGTTTTTAATCAGAAGTTATACCCTTTATTTAAGAAGACAAGTAACATTCATGGCATAACAACTATTAAAATGCTTTAAATTTATGAAATAAATAAATACTAATACATTTTTGATTTATTAATACGTATGTAAGAACCTTAAGCAATTTTTTAATTAATTATTGATACAAAAAAATCAGAATGTTTTATAGAGGTCACTCTTATGAAAAAAATAGTGACTGGGCAAGACATTTCTTGAAATTTCTGAAATATAAATAAAAAAGCTCGCAAATAATCTACTGCTTAGAATGTTGTAAACTATAAGCAACTCATACTTGAGTAAATTTTTATATTTAAACCAAATTATTTTTTCAAATTTTGTTTCACCTAATACGGCAATGCATTTGAAAACCACCCTATTACTGTTCATGTTCTTATATGACGAATATGATATATGTTCTTAGAGGAAGAACAAGACATGGATTAGGCATAATTTACTAATACCATACAGGATAGTTAAAAAAATATCGTGAATGTTTCCAGGGCAACATGCAATGGCTTATCCTACTCAAAGTTACTTTGGATTGAAAAATAGAGTAATGTTACATATCATTCGTAATTTTTGGGGCACTTTAATTCAGGTTCATTTATTGCTGAATATGCATCGAAAGTTATCGGTATCTTAAAACATTTAGGTAAGAAATTGACATTTAATTTCCATTCCAACATTTAAAAGAACTTTGTGGGTATTTTCTACTGCTTCAAATCATATTATAACTGTTGAAAGAACTTTTAGTTGAAGGAAACTTTACACATATTAACCCAGACATTATTTTGCTTTAAAAATCTCTTAAAAGAATTTTTACTTAAGAATGTCAGAGAGTAAATATATTTCTATTATGATATTCTACTAAAAATTTGAAGAAACAGTTTTTAAAATATTATAACAAAAAGTAAAAAGAGATGGAAAAAAATAAACTGAAATGTACAGTTCGTATGTTTAAAAATTCAGTAAATAAGGTTACTTTCTGGACAAAAATGTAATAAAAATTATTCAACGTACGTGAGCGGATTTTTTGCTTTTATAGTAAACATCAAACTTCTACTTGAAATGGTTGTATTAACTTTTGATAAAATATGATCTATATTACATTTATAATGCTTAAGTATGAGTTTGAGTTCCATTCAATATTGTCACACTGTATGTCTTTTAAAAAGTAAAAAATTTAAAAAAAAAAGTATACAATATTTTATTGCAAATGTTTGAAATATATATGATCGTGAAAAGATAATTGTTTTTGATGAAAAATCTAACTTTGGTAGAAAGATAAAAAAATGCATAAAATAAAACTTTTTAAAGTAAATAAATATATATATATATATATGCAAAGAAATATGATTTCGTTTTATGGTTTATGATTAGTATAATACTGAAGCAGGTCGCAAATTCTGATATATTAACATAATACGTATTTTCGATTTTATCTGTATATTTACCAATTATTATGTCATGTTGATTTACGTAATTTATCAATTATTTAAAGTAGAAATATGATACTTTGGATGAAAACAGACGTGCGTCACTTTTTTATTTCATTTATTTCAATGAAATATTCAGAATATTAAATGAATATGTACACATATATGTCTTTCAGTGCTTCATAAAAGAAAATATGTACTATTATCATTTACTGTTTTAATTGTTTTAATTATTATGTTTATGTAATTAAAAGGAAGCTAAAACGTGATTTGAAATAGGGATTGAAGAATGGCTCTGAGATATAATTATTTGACATAGCAGAATATTTAGAATTATCTATTTTACATTTTTGTTATATAATTATGAATACGAATACGACTTTATCTATTTCCATTAATATTTAATAAAGCAATTGAAAGAAATTATACAAAAAATAACAGCTTCTATTGGAGAATATTTATAAAATATGTATATGTTTTTGTTATCGCAAAGCATTCACCGCGGAAAATATTTTTTGACAATTTATTTTTTCATAATATTGTGTATGCTAATTTTAAAATTCACAATAAAATTATCTATCAAGTACAATTTTACATTATCATTTGATAGCTATTTTGTATATTTATAACTATAGTAATTTTAATTTCTAACACAAAATTAATTAAAAAAATATTTTTTAACAAAATGTTTTCTTATTTAAAATATTTGATATTTTTCAGTTAATTTAATTTAAAAAACCATTAAATATCAGAGGGAACATTTAAGTTAAAGTACTTTTGAATCTAAAATTTACTTCTGAGTTAGAATTTTGTTTCCTTTTTATGTTTAAAGAATGTTTATAATACTTTAGTTTTCTTTGCAGAATTACACATTTAAATGTTTTTTCCAGGATTTTTTTTTTTTTTGTAGTCTTTTATATTTTTTATCCGATTCAATGTAATATGATCTTTTTACATTAGTAGGAAACCGAAATGTATTCCTTTCTTTTCATATGTTATGGCCTTGGTCACATTCAATGACATCAACGAATTGCTGCATAAATTTTGCTTTGAACTTATAATAGGAGAGTAATGACTTATTATGGTTCTTCTATTTGCGGTTTTTATGCATAGTGGCGAATTTCATGTATCTTTGTCCTTCGCATTCTATAAAACTAAAGATATTCTCTATCTTAACCTCAAATCTGTTTTTGCGCACAACATATATACTGGCATTTTCATTCTATTCCATTAGCTGAAGCATATTTAAAATAATAATAATAATAAAAATCAAAGATCGATACAGTAGAAGTGATAATTAAAAAATAATAGACATATTACAAAAGTGAAATACTATCACTATAACCATTTTTTCTCTGGATATGTTTAACTCTTTACGAAAAAATTTTTTTTGTTTAGTTTATTATTTGAAAAATGTTACTTAACCTATTCAATCCTGAGACTTACATTTCATGGAACTACAAAAAATAGCTTATAATTACAAGGAAACAACTCCAGAGATATATTAGTATTTACATTAATGTTTATGATATGCACACATTTATACAAAATGTCTAGAAGAAAATATAACAATTCTAAAATTATTTAATTTTATTTAAAGTCTTCTACAGGCAATATCAGAACTGAGGATGTTAAAATCCGTTACATAAATTATTCCTTAAAAATTCAATGTAGCTAAAGGCAAACAAGTTGACTATTTTTGTTATAAACTAATGGGAAATTTTAAATATTTTTAACATTTTTCTTATTTACTTTTTCAGTACAAAATGAGATTGACTTGAACATAATTTATTCGATAGTTTTATAATTTTTATTTCATAAATTGTTCTTTAACTTCAAAGCATTTTCTCATTCAGCAATCACACAAATTATTAAAGAGATATTTAAAAAATTATATCTGAAAATTAAAAATATGTATGTACTCTGTAGCTTATAAATCAAAAATCTTTATTAAAAATATATAAACATAGCTATTTTGTCATTTCATTGAAATTCAATTTAATAATAAATTCCAAATTTACATACACACCTACATAAATCCTGAAACTATTACGTAAAATAGGTAAATGTTACAAAAATCATTTTCAGAAAAAAGCATTCTTGTAATTCTTATTCAGCATTTAACAACATAAAAAAAAATTCCAGTTATATTACAGGAAAAAATAACCAACTGACATTAATCGTCAAATAGAATACAAAAGAGAAGGGAAAAAATCAAATGTTACAGAAAGACGCTACTCGTGCACAGTTTAAGCATTTCACATCGAGCATCGAAATTTGGATACTGTCCAAGGTATAATATGTTAAATCAACTACACTAAAGAGGAACTTATCTTAGTTATTTTAGTAATTGAACATTACATTAACACTTGTGTGATGTGAAATACCCTTTTTTGACTTCTCGTAAAGTTTTTCAATAGAAGTCAAAGAATATTTCAACAAGTTTTACATGATATACGGCTATCAAAAATGTTTAAAAGATAAGTTATTTTTCAGTTAGGGACATCTAATAAAACTTTTTTTAGAACTATTTTCTCGCTAGGTATACAAAATAACGAATTATTATTTTGTTAGATATTGAAACTAAAAATAGATAAACTAAAAATGTGTCATATCAATATTGTCATATCAGTATCATTTCTGTTTAACCCTATAGTTACTTTATTTAATAAATCTCTATTAATTATATTAAATTTATTTTATTTTTTGTAGAAATTTTTGGTTCGAATCGAAATATTTCATTTGATACTGGACAAATCACCGGTACGTGGTGCTTTTAATAGTAGCATACATATTATTTATATTATAATATTTTTGTTAGTCTTGAAATACCTATTGCTGACAAAAACAGTTTAATTTACATAGTTCATATTTATATAAGAAAAAAAATCATTTGTACGAGAATTATTATACTATTTTTTGAAAACAGTGATTCTTTTTACAAGATTTGTTTCTTACATTTTTGCGAGAGAATGAGGGACTCAAATGGCTAAGGCATCGCCGCTAATCACCTAGGTGTCCGTGGGTTATAATTTTTGCGGGCTCCATTGCACACACCCTTTGTACGGGTTGTATTTTTTTCGTGTTGTGCTATCTCATCCTTGTCTAAAGACAATAAATAAGCAGGCTGTCATGTCAACCAGGCAGATGTATGTTATTTAATAAAATAAATAAATTGCAAAAAAAACCAGAATGGATAAATAATGTATTTTTGTCATCGTTTAACTTTTTATATTGAGTAATAGTTATATAAGCTATGGCCCCACCAGTGGCCGAGAGGTTCGGACCTCTCAACTGGTAGACGGCAGGTGTTGGGTTCGAACCCGATCGCGGCTGTCGGCCTAACCGTTCGGAGTTTTCGTGGTTTTCTTCGAACCTTGCGTAAATACGGGTTAGGTTCCCTTAGAAAGATCCCCACGAAGGGCATTCCCCCCTGGTCCTATATCCCTAGTGTAGATAATCGGACGACAAAAATCAACCGTTATATAAGCTACAAGAAATGCAAAAAGTTCAATGGAAAATTAATGAATATTAAAGCTTTGAAGCAAATTTTTAAATAGATATTGAAGGAAAAAATGTATAAATGACAAATTTATTTAATGATAAATATTGGAAGTCTGCCACTTGTTATGTTATATGTAAAACTGCGTTCAATGCCATTTTCAACCATTGTGAGTGATCATTAAAAACAGATTTAAATAACTATGAAATATCACCAATCAATCAATATATCGATATTTATGATATGCACGACTTTATTTTTAAAAAAATAACAATTCTAAAATGATTTAAATTAATTTAACTACTTATTAATTTAACTTTATTGTCACTACCAGGTGACATCAGAACTGAGGAGGTTAAATTCATCACTTTTTTTAAAGAGAAATAAAAAAAAGAAACCTCTAGTAAAAACTTATTTTTAACATTCATAATTCCATACTTTTTATCTACCTCCTTTCTAGAAAAAATATAAAAAAGTTTATTTAATCCTTAAAATCCTTTTGTAAACACATACACTTTGAATCTTCTCTTCTGGATTAGCATCTTTTTAAATTCGCAGTTGAATTTGATTTTAAAATATAAATAAATATTTTTAGCCAAGTGCACATGAAATATTCTGAATATATCACGGTAATTGCTCCTCCACGTTCGGTATACAACTTCATGAATGTTAAATTCTGTAAATTCAATTTATGATACCCACAATATCGAACGAAGAAAACTTTACACTCGTTTCTCATGTATTTTCATAGTATATATTTCATTGCGCAGAACTTTGCTCAAGCGAGTACGTATATTCATGAAGGTTCATTTTATTATGATGTATTTAGACGGAAATAAACATACATATTTAAAACTTAATTTTTTACCATTTAAAAATATTCTTTAGTCTTTACTTGTTAGAATTTTTAAAAATAGTAGGTATTTATTACTTCTAATTTCAGAATCATGTCTGTATAGTATAAATAAAGATTTTTGGTATGCTTTGTGTGTCCAATTGAGGACTCTTAGTTTGGCTATGTTTAAAAATTTTAAATGCTTTTGGCGAAACCGAAAATGTAATATGTTGAAGTGTTGTATTTTAAGCATAAACATATTCAAAATTTTGTTATAAAACCTTTTTATAAACTATTTCTGCTATTAATGACCTGCAAGATCTTTGTTTTATTTCAATTTTCATCATTTATACCAGTTTACATGTTATAATGTAAATGCATTTAATGGTAAGTATTATGCATGTATGAATTGTTATATTATTTAAAGCTGTGTTTAATGCTATTTTTAACCAGAATAATTATTTTGAATTTCATTTTCAAAGTATATATAATCTACAGCCTTTCTAGTTTCAACTGTTGTCCGCTCTCTAAAAAAGCACCAAAAATGTACAATATATTATTCAAATCATTCAATGATGTATAGGGAATTTATTCATAAAAGGATTCTCAAATTCTCATTTTCAACAATTAATAAAATCTGTTACGTGTTGTTTGATTATTGTACGCAAGTTCCAAAACTTACGCTTATAATATTTTTAATTATACATGTAACTAATAGTAATTTAGAGGTGTGTACAAGATTTTTGTTATGGAAAATGATGTTATCGAAATGTGGCTTAAAATTGTCACCAATGATTTTATTTGGGCCCAAAAATATCCTTTCAAACTTCATGGAAAAAAGGTTGCTTTCAATGGATTGTAAAATAATGATGTCTAATGTATAAAAATATTGAAATTAATTCTTATTTCTTATAGCTTCAAATTCCTAACTTTTATAAGACAATTGTATTTTTAATTACAATTTTCGCATTTTTAAAGCCTTTCGCAAAATATTCTTACTGTAATTTTGATAAATAGATTCTTTTATTATTTTGTCTATTAGAAATACCAAATATTTGATTACACATTTGCTTAATAACCTCCACAGTCTTGAGACAAATATTGCGCGTGACCATTAAAAACAGTTTAAAATTACCATAAAATATCACTAAAGTGGTATCGGTCAATATACCGACGCTTATGAGATGCAAGAATTTATTTTAATAAGTTTAAAAGTAATTTTAACAATTCTAGAAGGATTTAAATTAAATTAAAGGGCTTCTTTATTGGCGCTTCTAGAAGATATCAGAACTGGTGAGGTTGAATTCATCACATTTTTTAAAGAGAAAAAAAAAAGAAGATACTACAAGTAAGAATCTCTTTTTAACATTAACATAATTTTATACCTTTTATCTACTTTCTTTTGTACAAAAAATATGAAAAAATCATTCAATACTTAAAATCCTTTTGTAAATACATACACTTTGAATCTTCTCCTGTGGATTTGCATCTAAATTTGATTTTAAAACATAAATAAATATTTTTAACCAAGTGCACATGAAATGTCCTGAATATATCGCGGTAATTGCTCCCGCACGTTGGGCATACAACTTCATGAATGTTAAATTTTGTAAATTCAATTTCTGTTTCCCACAATATGGAACGAAGAAAACTTTATGCACGTTTCTCATGTATTTACGTAATATATATTTCATTGCGAGCATTTTGCTCAAGCGAGTACATATATTGACGGTGATTTAATTTATTACGATGTGTTTGGATAGACCTTTTAACCATTTAAATATTTATTTTATTTTATTTTATTTTATTTTATTTTATTTTTTACATTTTACTGTTTAGCACTTTTAAAAATAGCGGGTATTTATGTATTTTTTTATATCAGAATTATGTCTGCCAAATATAAAGATATATTTATTGTGCTTTGCGTCTCCAGTTGAGCATTTGTGCTTTGACTATCTTCGAAATTCACAATGCTTTTTATAAAATTAAAAATATTATATAATGTAGCAACATATTTTAAGTATAAACATATTCCAATTTTTTTTGTTATACAAGTATTTTATAAAATATTTCTGCTTTAACTGATTTCCAAGACATCTTTTTTATTTCATTTATAACACCAGTTATACCAATTTACAGGGTGTCCAGTGACTTACACATTTTGAATGTAAATAACTAAAAAATGGTTTGAGATAAAAATGTGCGGTTTGCTGCATTGTTATCAGAAAATTAGTAAATTTTTACATATGCACTTTCTTAAAATAGTTCGAATTTCAACCAACAGATGGGGCTGGCGGCAGCATCAGGCTGTCAAAATTCTGACTTTACTCTAGTTTTCATACGCATGAGATTTTCGGCTCATATCCCAGAGTCGAATCCCTGTCGACATGTTCAATCGACTCTTCACTCAACTACATAAATAGATTTTGTTCAATGGAAAGAATTTAATTTAATATTTATGATTGAATAATGTCTATTATACTTAAACAACAAAACACACTTTTTAATAAGCATTGACTTTTCACACATTTACTATAAGTAAATTGTATTAAATAAACGTTTTCTACCCTGTTAACTGAATCTCTGTTTACGCATAATAATTTGAAAATAATGGCGTAAACACGGTTATTTTATGTTAAAAAATCTTAATATTAAATCTAAATATTTCTTTCATTAAATTGCATGAAATTATATTAAAAAAATTTAGCGATGTCAAAAATCTTTAAAGGATGGATCAATGAAATTCTTCTTGCTTGTACGATTTGTAATGAAATCAGAAGTTAAAACAGTGGTACAAAAATAGGTAATGGCAAGTTTCCTGTTCAAAATAAAAGCGGTCAGTGACTTATAAATCGGCACATAAAAATGTATTAAATGTTAGAATAAAGGTTCATCTATATTTTGTCTATAACAAATCCTATCTTAAGCATAAAAACCTATTGATCACGATAGGGAAAGTAACAAACAAAACTACCTGCTAAGACGGAAACTTGTCTAAACCGAGATATTTTTTTAATTTTCCGCAAACCGTATTCATCTCTACGTTATATTCGTATTTTGACATTTACCATATCTGAAAATTTTACTACGAAAGCCACGACAGATTTTAAGATACGTTTTACACACAACTTTTTCCTCTTCTTCCCCTTACTGCAACTACCTGAAATTTAAGGTTGCTTAAAAAGGAAAAAAGCGACTTACCTGTTTTTATATCCTGCGAGTCAACCCTTTTCAAAGCTTCATTACAGAAAGCATCATAGATCCTGAATCATCTTAGAATCATTATAGTTCTACTTATTTTAGTTCAATTTTATAAATATAAATATTATCATATTACTGGAACATTAGTGTTTTTCACATATAACTTTTAAAAAGATATTAGAATTAGTTTTTTTTTAAATAATGTTCCTTATTTTAAATCACATGCAAGAGAAATTTTCAGAGTCTCCTTCCTTCTTTTCTTCAAGAAGATTAGTTAATGAAAGCGGGGAGGAAGGACGAAAAATATATTTCTGGATCTACAGGGTGTTCTAGAAAGGACTCCCCAACTTTGCGAAGCAGTGAGAGATATAAATGTGAAACAACTTGAATGTTAGACAAACAGGTCTGGAATTTTTTATACATCAATTTAAAAAAATAGTACCATTATTGGGTACGAGATGGCGCTGCCATTACAAAGCTGTGTCTTTGAAAGAGTTCCTGAAAGTGATCTGTTTGAATTGAGATAAAAATCACATTACAATGGTTTCGATATGTTTGCCTTTTTCAGCAACAACATGACGCAACCTAAAGGTAAAGTTCGAAATCACTTGGTGCAATACTTCCACTGAAATGGATGCACATGTCTCACAGATGAATTGTTCAAACTGTTCCAACGTTTGGGAATTATTAGAATAAACAGCGTTCTTCAAAAACCCAACATAAAGACCTTTTTACACGTGTCAGCAATGAAACAGATGCACGAACAAAATTTCCGTACTTTTGAGTACCATTTAAAGCTTCATGTGCTTGTGCTGCCACCTACTATCCGATATTGGAACTATTTTTTCAAATTGGTGCATAACAAATTCCAAACCTATCTGTCTAAAATTCAACTTATTTCACATTTCTATCTCTCACTGTTTCGAAGTTATTATAATTAAATTCTTTTTGGGACACCCTATATGATGATGTTTGTTATGAAATTTTGAAAGGGGTAACTCACAGGATTTAAAACAGGTAAGATGCTTTTTGTTTCTTTTTAAATATCCTTCCATTTCAGCGTAGGTATGTTTTCACTTGGGGATAAGGGGAGGGAAGAGGTGTGCATAAGTGTCATCTTAAAATCTCTTGTGGCTTGCGTAATAAAATTTTCAGATGCGTTAAATGTCAAAATATAACTAATATGTGGGTATGATTTCGGTTTTCGGAAAAATGAACAATGTTTCTCTTTAGGCCGGTTTCCGTCTTAGCAGTTGGTTATGTATATTACTTCCTCCGCCGAAATCAATATTTTATTACCTTTAATACAGGGTTTGTTATAAATGGGTTCTTTAATTCTCAGGTTTCTTATATCTTTAGATGTCGATTTATAAGTCACTGCACCGCTTTTTTTTAGACAGGGAAATTACCAACACTATTTCCGAACCACTGCTTTAACCACTTACCTGATTTCACAACACGGGGTAGGCAAGAAGAGTTTGCTAGATCCATCATATAAAGCTTTTTAACACCATTATTTTTTATATACAATTTCATACTAAATGGAAGAAATGAAATTCATAATGGAAGAAATGCTTAGATTAAATATTATGATTTTCTTAACATAACCTTAAGAAAAGCTGTGCTTATCCCATATTTTCAATTTATTGTACGTAAACAGAGATTCAGTTAATCGGTTAGAAAAACATCTTTTGAACACAATTTATCTATGGCAAATGTGGAAAAATGCTCCAAAAAAAGGAAGTTTTGTTGTTTTTTATTAGGTATAATAGACATTATTCAGTCACAAATATTATTTTAAATCTATTTCAATCCAACAAACTGTATTTCTGCAGGTGAGTGGAGAGTCGATTCAATATGTTGACTGAGATTCGACTTCGCGAAATGAGCCAAAAGCTCATGCGTATAAAAATAGAGTCTGAATTTCTACAGCCTGATGCCGAAGCCAGCACTATCTGTTAGTCAAAATTCGAACTATTTTAAGAAAGTTTATATCTAAAAAATTACTGATTTCTTGATACCAATGCAGCAAACCGCATATTTTTATCTCAGACCGTTTTCTTTTTTTTTTTTTTGGTTATTTACATTCAAAATGGGACAGTCATTTACTTGACACCCTGTGCATTTTTAAAGTGTAAAATTAAGGTAAAATTATAATAGTGTTTGAAACACTATTAAAATGCATTCGTTTAAATTCCTGGTAGTACGACTAGAAACATATAAATAAGGGAATTTTGATTATAAATATTTTTACATAAATAATATAATATGCGTTTATTACGCTTTTTATTTATTTTTAAACACGTGGTTTTAAAGAATATTAACACATTAACAGTAGTCCAGGCATTTGGTAAAAAATAAATGCAAGTTTTGGTGTAGTTTTGATTTTTGGCTCCCTTTATGTTTTTGGGGTCGCTGAACACGAATCTGGCATTATCCAACAAAATATCTCCCCGGAAACACGTTTTTTTCGCAAAAAACGTGCAAAAAACGTGGCTTTTTTTTCGTTTTTTCTAAATAACTTCAAAATTATGCATTTTACATAAAAGTCATCAATACATAAATTAAAGAGCACAAAATTTCCTACATTTTATGTATTTAACGTTTTTTTCTCTGATCAACGGTTTAGCCGTGAGAGATCCGCAAAAATAGGTGTGAAAAGCAACAAATTCTGAAAAACGTGAATTACATCACCGTACATCGATGAAACATGAAAAACAACCATTTTACGCAAATTTTCCCACTTAATAATACTAAATATATTATTATTGACTATATTTTATTAACCTGATGTTCATTGTTTCTTTCATAACTAAAAAATAAATAAAAATGAGCATATCTGTGAGCAAAATCTTCATTTGTTATTACAAAATAATAATAGTAATAATTTCTTAATTTGACTTTTAAATAATGTAATAACTAAAACAGGCTTTAACTGATCCCATCTGCACTTTCCCCTTTGATTGAAGGGGTGCAAATATGAAATAACGTTGGTCCCCCCCCACCCCCGCATCCCATGTCCACGTTCAGTGGAATACTAAGCCCCCCCCCTTTTCCACCAGTCTTGCCTCTGTTAGAAATATACGTCGCACAGATCACTAGCTTATCAGGAGGACACATTTCTCTCAGTTCCTATATGCAACTGCTTACTTATAATAGAGTAATTCACTGTTTCAGTCTTCGTGAATATAGTGAACATCTAAAATGATTTTGCGCGATATCGCTGAGTTTTATTTGTGACTTTCCTTTAGAAGAGGGGTCAGTGAAAGTTAATCGAGGTATTGCAGCGTTAATCAAGGCAAGTACAGAAAGAAAGGATGGAAAGGCAGTTTTCCTAAAGGGGAAAATCTCAGTAGATGTGCATGTTAATTGTAGAAAAGCATACGTAAATGAACGGATGATTACTGCTTATCTGATTGAGGAACAAAGTGCTAGCATTTCTGAAATTTTAAGGTCATCAACTCCTCAATTTAATTTTCGAACTAATTGTTTTATATGTAGACTGTGCATTTCGGAAGAGTTCATCGCAACACAAGCGAATGCAATATTGTATACAGTGTGCGACACATGGGATTCAAAAGTACAATTCTGAAAGCAGCAAGAGCTCGTAATGATGATTATGGGCAGGCTATAATTCAGCGCATCGAACCAGTGAATGATTTGATCGCAGCAAATGCTCAATACCACATCAAATGTTTTAGATATATTTATGGGAGGAGGCCGAAGGTCCAAGAACAGTAGAAACGTGGTCCATTTGCCGAGGCAATCGACAGAGCAATGCAAAGTATATTACGATAACCTTGAAAATCATGATGACGAGTGTCAATTCTCCATGGAAGAGCTAATGAAACAAGTTACAGGGAGTTATCAACCTGATATGAGAACTGTAAAGTTTAACCTTATTGAGAGATATGGAGACGACATACTCATCACAAAGAAACAGAAAAAAAAGTCCATTGTGTGTTTCAAGAAGATAGGAGGGAAGATACTAATGCATGGTATCACCAAAAATGTAAATCTGATCGAGATGAGAGGCTGCGAGTGGTTGAAGCAGCAGCAAAAATTATTTGCGAAGATATCAGATAGAAGATTTGCTTCGGGGAACTGCAACAACATCGCAGTTGTGTGTCAAGACGAAGAGGATGAGCTAGACTTTGAAACCGATCTGGAAATAGATTGCCCACACAATGAATCAGAGGTCTCAATGGTAGGGGACATAGTTATACCGCAAGGTATCAAATATTTACTATTAAAAAAACTTTTATTTATAATATTAATAGTTATAAAAACACCCACTATTTCAATTTGTCTATTTTCTATTTTGTAAATGTCGGTGAAAAGCTGGGACCCTCAATAAAAGAAAGCGGAAATAGTACTTTGTTTTTCAAATAAATGTACTTACTAATGTACATAATTATTTATAATTAAGTAATAATTCATAAAGAGTCGTCGTTTTTATTGTTAGCAACTTCATTGTAAAATATAGTCGATCATAATATCTTCAGTATCATTTAAAGTCAATCTTTGCGAAAAATGGTCAGTTTTCATGTTAAATCTAATGTAATGGATTTTTTTTATTGTGCACCACATTTTGAACTTCGAGAACTTTAAGAACTGGAATCCGTGTCAGCTTTTATATGTTAAAGCCTGTGTTAGTTATTTCATTTACATTATTTAAAAGTCAAATTAAGAAATTATTACTATTATTATTTTATAATAGCAAATGAAGATTTTGATCACAAAAATGCTCATTTTTATTTATTTATTTATTTATTTTGTTATGAAAGAAACAATGACCATCAGATTAATAAAATATAGTCAATAATAATATATTTAGTGGGGAAAATTATTAAGTGGGGAAAATTCGCGTAAAATGGTTGTTTTTCATGTTTCATCGACGTACGGTGCTGTAATTCACGTTTTTCAGAATTTTTTGCTTTTCACACCCATTTTTGCGGTTCTCTCGCGGCTAAACCATTGATCAGAGAAAAAAACTTTAAATACATAAAATGTAGGAAATTTTGTGCTCTTTAATTTGTGTATTGATGACTTTTATGTAAAACGCATAATTTTGAAGTTATTTAGAAAAAACGAAAAAAAGCCACGTTTTTTGCACGTTTTTTGCACGTTTTTTGCCAAAAAAACGTGTTTCCGGGGAGAAATTTTGTTGGATAATGCCAGATTCGTGTTCAGCGACCCAAAAAACATAAAGGGAGCCAAAAATCAAAACTACACCAAAACTTGCATTTATTTGTCCTTTTTGAGCACGTAATGCCTGGACTACAGGATCTATGCAATAATTTGTGTTGGGTTAAATTGCTATTTACAATATGGAATTGAACGTCGTGTCGATTTTCGGAATGCTCTGTAAAAATATAATAACAGTCTTGAAAATTTAATTTAAATGAGGTTTCCGATGAATCATTCGTTCAATGGTGATCCCTTATATGCTAAAACAATAGATGAAACATTGCTGCTTAAAATAATATTTTACTGTATCAGAAAAAAAATCTTGACGCTTGTGATTTTAGATGGTTTGTTAAATATCTAGAAATATACATAAAGAATTATTCTGAAACTACAGGTGTGTAAAAAAAAGTACACGTCATATATTTTTGCGAAGAATTTTTCCCGAAATCCAACAGGGGACTTTCAACAAATTGGAAAAGAATAAAGATCTTTTGGATAACTCTGTCAAAACTAATGAAGCAAAAGAGTTCAATCTACAGATTATAATTAAGTGGCTTTTTATAATGAACCTTGTTCATTTTTATGAATGCAGCATGTAAACTCGTAGAGAAATTAAGGTTTTTACAAAAACGCTCCCAAATTTTTCCAAGTTTTTTGCTTATAATTTGCAGAGTTCTTCATAAAACACAATGTTCTTTCTCAGAAAATATGACAATCAACATTGTATATAACACCCTGTAATCATAATTAAAAAAACTAATAAAAATACATGACAAATGAGCAGGTTTAATAAATATTTTTTTACATACATGCGTCAATGATATTATAATTTCGTTTGCATATTATGTTAGTTAAATGAATAGAGCCACTTTTGTGAAACCCTCAAAAACATAGCTTGAGAATTTTGAAAATAATCGTCGATAGAACAAGGTCAAAATACGTTAGTCCCAAAATGAAGTAAAAAGATGAGAGGCTATTCCATATTCCTTTGATTAGTGCCAACATAATATTGCATGTACTAGTATATTTAGATACAGCTCCTTATATTTTTGCTTCATTTTGGGAATAACGGATTTTATTTTTTATTCTATCGACAATAATTTTCAGAATTTTCAAGCTATGTTTTTGAGACTATTCAATGCAAATGATGTAACTTTTTAAAGCTTTACTTATTACACAGAACCTGGAAAATCTTGATCAGGATGAAAAAATAGGTCATGAAAAAGGTCTACAACTGAACCTGACATTAATATTAAAGGCATGTTAGAAGTATGGTGAGAAAGAAATCGGAATAAAACTGACACTTTAAAAGGCCTACCGCCGAATATAAAATTTTCGACATAACTGCCTTAGCATCAACAACGTGACACGGGAACATTATTGTAGAAAGAGAATGGCTTTTTGCAGAAAACATTCATGCACGAGCTGCTAAACGTATAAAATAGAAATACCATGTGTAGAGTAGTTATTTTCATTTTAAAGAAAAAAAAAAAATTAAATTAACTCACCAAAATAAAATTTTGGTGAGTTCCAATATGGTACAATTACTCAATAGAGAATTAATACCTCCTAATTCGTTTGTTTATTTGCATGTGAAGTATCTGAATCCTCCATCTGAATATTTTCTTTTTAAACCCAATTTAAAAAACAAGGGTCTGGTATTACATGAATCATTACACTCAAAATCTTCCATTCAAAATGATTTATTTTTGGTTGTATGTCAGAATGTTTCAAAGCTCGATATTCATTTAAATAAAAATTCAATTATTGGTGAATGTATCAATGTAGATGAAAAAGATATTGAGGAATACTCTTTTGATTTAGAATTTGAAGACGAATATTGTACTTTAATTTTGCCATCTGAAGAGATTAAGAGAAAACGTATTCAAGAATTATCTCCAAATGACTTTGATCTTAAACATTTACCTCCTCATGAAAGGGAAGCTTTAACAAAATTATTATGTAGTAAAGCGCTTGCCTTTTCGAAATCTCTTGACACTTTAGGTCATACTGACCTGGTCAATCCTCAGTTTACCATGTTAAATTCTCATCCAGTAAAAACATTACCTTTTCCTGTACCTCAAGCACTCGAGCAAGAAGCTCTTGACCAAATTAATCAAATGTTGAACGCTGGTATTATTGAGAGGTCAAATTCATCTTGGGCGTGTCCCATGCTTCTTGTTAAAAAGAAGAGAACTGATATGTCTAAGCCTCAAAAGTATCGTTTGGCTCTTGATTTAAGATTGTTAAATTCGATTATAATCCCATCATCATATCCTCTTCCTAGAATTCAAAATCTATTGGTGCAGTTGTCAAAATTTAAATATTATACCACTCTTGACTTACCCTCTGCATATTGGCAGATTGCTGTACCTAAAGATATGCAAGATAAACTTAGTTTTACTACTCCATGGGGAATTTTTACATATTTACGTTTAGTATTTGGCTTGAAGACGGCCGCCAGCACTTTCCAACAATTAATCGACTCTGTGATTCAATTATCTCAGATTGACTCCTGTTATGCATATCAAGACGATATTGTAGTGGGTGCTAATTCGTTTGAGGAAATGTCCATGAAACTCACAAAGTTATTAGACACCCTTATTGCTAATAACATTACTTTGTCTCCTGAAAAGTGTACCTTTATGCAAACTAGCATTAACTTTTTGGGTTTCCAACTTACAGATCATAAAATTCTTCCTATTACAAGTAATATTTTAAAAATTACCTCCTTTCCAAAGCCTAAAACCAAGAGGCAAACAAAGAGTTTTATCGGCTTGTGTTCATTTTATAGATCAATTATACCTAATTTTTCTAAATTGATTGCTCCTCTCATCGAAGTCACCAAACCTAAAAATAAGTTTTCTTGGAAATCTGAACAAGAAAATGCATTTAAAGAATTACAGGACATTTTCTTTCATAAACCTATGCTCAATCTTCCTATCTGGAATGAAACATTTTATGTTAATACAGATGCCTCAAAAACAGCAATATCAGCTGTTCTTATGCAGAAATTTGATGGTGAACTAAAACCTATCTCCTATTATTCTAAAACTCTATCTCAATCAGAAAGACACTACC
This sequence comes from Maratus speculifer, assembly GCA_964019185.1. Taxonomy (NCBI): domain Eukaryota; kingdom Metazoa; phylum Arthropoda; class Arachnida; order Araneae; family Salticidae; genus Maratus; species Maratus speculifer. Next base: position 263,667,754 of record OZ025291.1, on the reverse strand, counting down.
CTGCCATCAAATTGGAACTTTATGCCATTTACAAAGGCATAACTGCTTTTAAATACTATATTTTTGGTCGACCCTTTATTCTACTATCTGATGCCAAACCACTTAATAATTATAAAAAAGCTACATCACCTGCTGATATTACTACTCGTTGGATGTTAGAACTGTCAGAATACTCGTACACTTTCCAACATGTTCCAGGCAAAGAAAATGTCTTGGCAGATTTTCTGAGTAGAACTCCTCACATTCCTACTGAAGATCTCAATAATAATCCAGATCTTATTTCTTCACAAGAACCTCTACCTATTGTTGATAATCAAAACGATTTACATAATGACATTCCTCACTTTCCATGTGGTTTAGTCGACAAAATCCACCATACATGTCATCTTCAGAGTGATTCTTCACCTTCTAATAATGATAATAACCAAGATCCTTTATTAGAAATTCTTGATCACACCATCTTCTCTGAACAACAAAAGGACCCAAAAATCAAACAAATTTATGAAGATCTTAAAAATAACAAAAAATCTAAAAGTTTAAATGGCTACTATATTAATCCAAGTAATGAGTTACTTTGCTATAATGGTCATTTCTCTTCAGAAGATATCGAGCTACACAAAGCTGTTTTACCTGTGTCACTTAGAGCAAAGGCCTTAAGAATTGCTCATATTACTCATACTAGAATTCATAAAACCATTGTTAATTTAAAGAAAAGATTTACCTGGAAAACCCTTGTTTCTGATACCATTAATTATGTCAACTCTTGTGAAATTTGTTTAGTAAATAAGAATCATAAAAAAAACACTGCTCCATACCTACCTGCACCACTCCCAACAGCTCCCAATCAAAAGGTCTCTATGGATTTACTCGGCCCATTGAGAAATCGTCAATATGTGTTAACAATGATAGACCATTTTTCTCGTCATTTAGAATTATATGCCTTGAATAATATCAGTGCTGAGTCAGTTACAAAGGCTTTATTGCATTATATTTCCACTCATGGAAAACCTGAATTAACTCTTACTGATCATGGTTCTCAATTTACTAGTGATATGTTTGCATATTTTAACAAAAAGCTTGGCATTAAGTTGGAACATAGTTCTGTAGCCCATCCCCAAGCTAACGGTTTAAGTGAACGTGTCAATTCTCAAATAAAATCGTCTGTGAACACAATGGCTTCACAAGGATGTGATGTACCCACTGCTCTAAAAATTCATCAATCCATATATAACGCTACACCTCATCCAGCTACAAAGTTCTCCCCAAATCTTCTTCATTTTGGCAGAGAAATAAATGATATTTATTCCAATTATAAATCTCAAGTTTCATGGAAAATTCTCAACACTGCATATGAAATTCATAAATTGATGGATGTTATTGAAAAAATATACTATCAAGCTTACAAGAATAACGAATCATCCAGACAAAAGGTGTACCAAAAATCCAGAGAAAAATTAAAGTTTTCCAACATCAATGTTAATGACATTGTTTATGCAAAATTTCCTACTGTGTTTAACAAAAAGATACAAGGCCCATACGTGGTCAAGAAAATAATTTCTCCTGTGCTCATTCAAATTCAAGATCCCAATAATAGTCATGCTTCACCAATGTTGATTCACACTAATCGAATCTTGAAGCTTCAAAAGAGAAATGAAGCACTGCAACATCCTTCAGTTTCTTCAAAAGGTGCATCACATGATCAACCAGCTGTTGATAATGCATCCTCCACTCCTGTGAGACAGCACTCTTCTATTCAAGTTTCAAATCATGATGCAGCTTGTAATACTTCTCCTCAAATTCTTTCTTCTTCTAAATGCCAGCAAACATCTTCATGTTCCAGTAAATCGGTACTGTCACAAGCTCCTCCTGATGGCACTCATACTGGTGCTAAAAGCAAATCCACTCAATATAGAAGTTATGATCTTCGTCCTCGCAATCATAAACTACATAAAAAATAGACTAACTCTCTTTTTCCTTTTACAGGATGACTTTTGCTTTGTAATATATTCAGTCGAAGCTAGCCGCACTGATTGTCCAGCAAGAAGAATCGCTATGTAATTTTTTTTTTTTCTTTTCTCCAGGCTGCAGGCAGCTGTTATTATTATTTTTTTTTTCATTTTATTTAAGTCTTCTTCTCTCTGGTACAACTCAACGGTCATCCTCGGGATGTATGTATGAATTTTCAATAGTTTTATTATTTACTGTATTTATCTATAAGTCATAATTTTTACAATATTTACACATAATCTCATGTATGCCATACTTTTAAATTTTATAAAGTCTTTAATTACAATAGTTGATGCAAAAAATGGAGAAAGAATTTGTCTTTTTATATTCTTGTTATAATACTATATCATTATTTAAAGTGATTTTTGACAAATGTTTCATTCTAATAAGAAAGGTGAAATTGTAATTGATATAAGGTAAACATAAAGATGAGTACTCATCAAATTATTTTCTCTATTGTGTCTGCTCTTTACAATGCATGCATGTTTTAACATTTAACCTCTTTTAAAAAAAAAGAAAAAGAGAAAAGAAAATGCATGATAAACTTATTCATACTAATATTTCTTCTCTTCTTGTTGAAATATAGAAAGTGAATGACTCACCATAAGTAGTATATAATATTTTTTTTTTTGTATACTTTTGGGTATTTATACTTTGGATCCAAAGATGTTGATTGAGGCATTATATATATATTTATCCAAAGTTCGTGATTCACTCATTATATATATATTTATCCAAAGATGTTTAATGAGTCATTATATATATTTATATAAAGCAAATTCTTGATTTATGACAAATGCAAAAGTGATCACTTACTTAATTTTTTTTTTTTTTAAAAAAATGTTTGAAAATTACAAGTAAATATGTTCTAGATATCTTCTATATAGAAATTTTGACACAATTGATTTTTCTTTGTAAGTTGACATTATCAAGTCATATATAAGATTGACATATTCATATAAGTTTCTTCCTTTTTTTTCAGAATATTAAACATCTTATGTTTTATGTTTATTTTGAATGAAGTATAGTATTAAAGGTATTTATGCAATTATTGTCAATTTATATTGAAAATGTTTAAGAATATTCCTTTATGAGAGTGTAAAAATTCTCTCTTTGAAAATTATTATATTCACTTTGAAGATATTTTTATTGGAAAATAATATCATGCTTGTGTTACCATTCTTTTTGCAACTTATTATTTTATTTTCTGCGAAAATGTGTTATTGAATAATACTAAAGTTATTCATTTAAGATTTATTGAAAGCGTAAAAGGCTATGTGGTGATATAAGTAAATATTTTTTTATGAGAGCATAACTAATCTCTCTGCACTATTTATATATATATTTTTATGGTTGTTCAATTTTCAACTTACAAATTCATTTAATTTATTATGTGTTATTTGAAACCATATATGTTATATATAGTTATAACATGATTCATATACAGTTATAGTATATTTCATTTTTGTTCACAACTGAGAATATAAATATACATATTATTGTGTAATCAAATATTGTGACATATGCTAGAGCATTCTACTATTGTGGTACATTGTGCACAGCCTAACAAGAGACTCTTTAAAGTTATGGACTGTTTTTCTGCACATAGACTTTAATTTTTTTTTTATATGATAGATACCTCTGAAAGAAACTTTATATACCTTTCATGTTAACATTTACTACAGTTGGTATATTTTCATAAGGATTACTATCATAACAGTAATTATTTTTTTTTTTATTGTTTAAATATCATGTACAACAATTATGTATATTTTTATAACTATTTCTGATATTTATTTTGTGTAATTATTTAGTATATTTGTACATGTGTTAGAAAATATTGTCTCGATGAAAAATTGTCATTTTTGTCATCTCACCAATATTTTCTTGTGGGGGACCCTGGGTAATATGTGGTGGTTACTCCATACCCCCCCCATATATTTAATTTAATTCATTTTATTAGCCATTTTATTTCATATCACCTTCCTTTTTATTAATGTTCTCAATTTAAATTTAATTTCGGTTTCGCTTATTTTCATTTCGTCGCCTGTAATGTTTTCTTTCTTGCTTAGCTTTCGAATGTTCCAAGCCGGTAAAATTCTGTTTGAAATCATTCCTTCCGGTTTTAAATTTGTTCGAGAACTTTCTCGCTAGTTCTTTTGGGTGGAACTTCCGTTTATTCGGACACACCCCTAACCTATCAAATTAAATTTCACAGGTGACGTATTTCAAGCCGTTAAGTACATGGCCACCGGCTTTGGCCTCCCCTCTTAAGATGGTTATCAATTTTATTCTTATTAGTTACATATCTTTTCATACTGTATATTGTAATTTGGCTTAGTTTTTCCTCACCCCCTCTGTTGCTAACTGCCAAATTGGCGTATTTTGCATTTACAATAACCCTTTCTCTTTTTCCCCTGGGCTCGCGGCCACCTGCGTGAGTTGCGCCGATAGACACCTGCTGTGATGGATGCAGTCGCATGAGTGAAAGTTCGGGGCAGAGGTGCTCCCCCGTTAACGAAGGATGGAACGGTTTTTTTTTGTTATGTTGAGATTATTACGATGCTGATTTTTTTTAAGTGCGGCAAAGAAAAAGTGCTGCCCTCAAAATTCATCTAGGAAAGTGATGTTGATTTCTGTTAAGCCAAGTCCCTCTGTGCTGCGAGGAGCAATGAAGTGGTTTAATGCATTCCTGAATGTATTCGTTTTATGTGCCTTCTCTTTTGGAATTATTCAACGTAAATACGCGCACTCCATAGATCTTCTGGTTGGTGTTCTTGTGGAAGCATCATAAGTGATGTAGAATGTCATCATGAGTCCACTTAATACCTATTTCATCTTTCATCACCTCATCGTTAAAAAATAATCTTTCTGCAGCTATTATTGGTGCTCGAATCTTCTTCAATTATTGTTTTATGTGATGCCAGTCCTCTGACAAACAAGCAGAAGTGAAAATCTTTTCTTTTCGTGAGACGCAAATATTTATTTACATAAAGTTCCTTCATGTCGTTATCTGGCCCATTATATATATATAATTTTTTTTAATATTTACGGGGCGTTATAAAGAAAATATTGGCATGTATCTATACAATATGAAGTATGATGTATTTTGTTTTGAAAGTTCATATTATGAGAGGTGTTCTTTTTCAAAAAGAAATAATAATTTATTCTCCTTTTATGTCATGAAGAAAATTGTTTAATTACATGTTGTTGAGATATCTAGAATATGTTATGAAAAGAATTTTTATTGCTTGGAGATAGCAATAGTTGTGATTAACATATGTTATGAAATGGTTGTTTATCAAGTGAGAAATTAATATGTACGAGTCACCAAAAATATAAATTTGTGAAGAAATATTTATTCATGAAAAAAGCAACAAGTTCTTCATGAAATAAAATATATTTTTTTTTTCTTCTTCGAAAATTGTTCGTATATTAATTTCTTGTGCCTATTGTCTGGATTTATTTGTCATCAAAAGCCAAGGATTCAACAGGTAACTTTTTACCTTTTTAATTTTATATTTTTATAACTTTATACTTGATTTTTCTTCATCATTGGATAAAGAATATTTTTATTATTTTAAATGAAATAATGAAGAGAGTAATTAGGGTCGTTTGCAGGCCCCCATTCTCCGTGATGTGCTATCATTATCACGATCACTTTGGCCTAATTGTGGGTAGAGGCAAATAAAAAGTGCTTTTTTCCACTTTCAAATAAACATAACATTATATTTTCTTTGATACCCTGACCAAAGCGTCAGCTCAAACACAACACTAATGTACATAATTATTTATAATTAAGTAATAATTCATAAAGAGTCGTCGTTTTTATTGTTAGCAACTTCATTGTAAAATATAGTCGATCATAATATCTTCAGTATCATTTAAAGTCAATCTTTGCGAAAAATGGTCAGTTTTCATGTTAAATCTAATGTAATGGATTTTTTTTATTGTGCACCACATTTTGAACTTCGAGAACTTTAAGAACTGGAATCCGTGTCAGCTTTTATATGTTAAAGCCTGTGTTAGTTATTTCATTTACATTATTTAAAAGTTAAATTAAGAAATTATTACTATTATTATTTTATAATAGCAAATGAAGATTTTGATCACAAAAATGCTCATTTTTATTTATTTATTTATTTATTTTGTTATGAAAGAAACAATGACCATCAGATTAATAAAATATAGTCAATAATAATATATTTAGTGGGGAAAATTATTTAGTGGGGAAAATTCGCGTAAAATGGTTGTTTTTCATGTTTCATCGACGTACGGTGCTGTAATTCACGTTTTTCAGAATTTTTTGCTTTTCACACCCATTTTTGCGGTTCTCTCGCGGCTAAACCATTGATCTGAGAAAAAAACTTTAAATACATAAAATGTAGGAAATTTTGTGCTCTTTAATTTGTGTATTGATGACTTTTATGTAAAACGCATAATTTTGAAGTTATTTAGAAAAAACGAAAAAAAGCCACGTTTTTTGCACGTTTTTTGCCAAAAAAACGTGTTTCCGGGGAGAAATTTTGTTGGATAATGCCAGATTCGTGTTCAGCGACCCAAAAAACATAAAGGGAGCCAAAAATCAAAACTACACCAAAACTTGCATTTATTTGTCCTTTTTGAGCACGTAATGCCTGGACTACAGGATCTATGCAATAATTTGTGTTGGGTTAAATTGCTATTTACAATATGGAATTGAACGTCGTGTCGATTTTCGGAATGCTCTGTAAAAATATAATAACAGTCTTGAAAATTTAATTTAAATGAGGTTTCCGATGAATCATTCGTTCAATGGTGATCCCTTATATGCTAAAACAATAGATGAAACATTGCTGCTTAAAATAATATTTTACTGTATCAGAAAAAAAATCTTGACGCTTGTGATTTTAGATGGTTTGTTAAATATCTAGAAATATACATAAAGAATTATTCTGAAACTACAGGTGTGTAAAAAAATAGTACACGTCATATATTTTTGCGAAGAATTTTTCCCGAAATCCAACAGGGGACTTTCAACAAATTGGAAAAGAATGAAGATCTTTTGGATAACTCTGTCAAAACTAATGAAGCAAAAGAGTTCAATCTACAGATTATAATTAAGTGGCTTTTTATAATGAACCTTGTTCATTTTTATGAATGCAGCATGTAAACTCGTAGAGAAATTAAGGTTTTTACAAAAACGCTCCCAAATTTTTCCAAGTGTTTTGCTTATAATTTGCAGAGTTCTTCATAAAACACAATGTTCTTTCTCAGAAAATATGACAATCAACATTGTATATAACACCCTGTAATCATAATTAAAAAAACTAATAAAAATACATGACAAATGAGCAGGTTTAATAAATATTTTTTTACATACATGCGTCAATGATATTATAATTTCGTTTGCATATTATGTTAGTTAAATGAATAGAGCAACTTTTGTGAAACCCTCAAAAACATAGCTTGAGAATTTTGAAAATAATCGTCGATAGAACAAGGTCAAAATACGTTAGTCCCAAAATGAAGTAAAAAGATGAGAGGCTATTCCATATTCCTTTGATTAGTGCCAACATAATATTGCATGTACTAGTATATTTAGATACAGCTCCTTATATTTTTGCTTCATTTTGGGAATAACGGATTTTATTTTTTATTCTATCGACAATAATTTTCAGAATTTTCAAGCTATGTTTTTGAGACTATTCAATGCAAATGATGTAACTTTTTAAAGCTTTACTTATTACACAGAACCTGGAAAATCTTGATCAGGATGAAAAAATAGGTCATGAAAAAGGTCTACAACTGAACCTGACATTAATATTAAAGGCATGTTAGAAGTATGGTGAGAAAGAAATCGGAATAAAACTGACACTTTAAAAGGCCTACCGCCGAATATAAAATTTTCGACATAACTGCCTTAGCATCAACAACGTGACACGGGAACATTATTGTAGAAAGAGAATGGCTTTTTGCAGAAAACATTCATGCACGAGCTGCTAAACGTATAAAATAGAAATACCATGTGTAGAGTAGTTATTTTCATTTTAAAGAAAAAAAAATAAAGTTATAAAATTCGATTAAAAGTTCCCGAAGACTAAATTTTTATGCAAATAAACCACTCCTTACAATATTATGCAATATTTTTTAAAGCTCTAGGGGGCTCTACCCCCTATGCGTTATACTCGTCAACCCCCGTTGAGACACAGCAAACTATAACAACATGCTAATTTGATTGGCTTTAAATAGATTACGTAAGATTGAATTACAATTTAAAAAAGAATGGCAACCTTCTTGTAACTGAATTTCCATTCATTCCCGCTTCATTATAAAATTTGAAGGTTGAATCAGTTTCTGTTTAAAAGATTCAATGGCTGTTTCGTTTTTTTTTAAATAAGTTGAGTTTAATATTTACAAATAAGGTATTATAGAAGTAAAAAAGTTTTTGTTTCTTCCTAATTTTGAACAATGCTATAAGAATGTTGTTTTGAATAAGGCATTTTAAATGTATCGTTGTAAATCTGACGTAATTATTCTAAAGTTTTTTTTTATATATATATATTCACGTAAAAATACTTTTTTGTTAGAAAGGAAGTATTATTTGTGCTGATTTAGAAATCACAACATTTGTTAAAAGAAAAATAAATCATGTGTCAAGCATATATTATGAAGTACTTTCCAACACTTTCAAATTATGTAACAAAACAACACCGCTTAAGAAATTAAAATAATGCATATTATTCCACCATTATGTGAATATTTGAAATGTATAACGCCAAATTTCAGCTGTTCTCATCTACGATCGGAAAATTATCTGAGTTTTATACGTCCTATATATTATATAGAAATTTGAATGTATTAATAACATGCAATCCACAATTTAATTCATTTAAGATATACATATATTTCAGTTGAAAATTCCCCTTCAGCAATTTCCTCTAACAAGAACCATGGTACTGCAAATACTTGTGTGCAGTCCTGTATGGAAGGCATAAAATTTAAATATATTAAGAGTAGTATACAAAAAACCAATTAAGTTTAAAAGCACTCACTGAATTTTTAAAGGCACTCTCCAGCAATCATTACATAAACGCAATACTGTAACCGATTTCTTTTGTAAGTACCAGTAAATTAATAAAAAATCCCATAAATGCTCTATTTTAACATGATTTTTGTGAAATTAAGTTTTTTATATAAGTTTCAATAAATTTGAAACATCGTAATGTCATTAAAATTCTCTCCAAACCATTTTCCCACACATACCGTAATATAATCAAGTCTATAATATAATCAAGTCTTTTGAGTGTCCCTATAAACAAACCATAAATCGTATATAGTTCATATTCAATACAAAACATGCTTTGATAACTCTAAATATTCTTTAACAATTGCATGAAAATCCGAGTTTATTTACGAGAGTTAAAGCGTGGACATTCGGCCAGACCGACGGATAAATCGAATGCATAAGCATTTTTCAACTTTGTTGGAAATTTCCAAAAAGACAATCTCAAAATAGGAATTAAATGTTTCGTGTAAATATACTATTAAATTTAATTTGTTTTGCATTTGTTTCACATTATTCATTTAATTTGTTTCATATTTTAAACAATCGACAGAGCCGAGGCAATCGACAGAGCAATGCAAAGTATATTACGATAACCTTGAAAATCATGATGACGAGTGTCAATTCTCCATGGAAGAGCTAATGAAACAAGTTACAGGGAGTTATCAACCTGATATGAGAACTGTAAAGTTTAACCTTATTGAGAGATATGGAGACGACATACTCATCACAAAGAAACAGAAAAAAAAGTCCATTGTGTGTTTCAAGAAGATAGGAGGGAAGATACTAATGCATGGTATCACCAAAAATGTAAATCTGATCGAGATGAGAGGCTGCGAGTGGTTGAAGCAGCAGCAAAAATTATTTGCGAAGATATCAGATAGAAGATTTGCTTCGGGGAACTGCAACAACATCGCAGTTGTGTGTCAAGACGAAGAGGATGAGCTAGACTTTGAAACCGATCTGGAAATAGATTGCCCACACAATGAATCAGAGGTCTCAATGGTAGGGGACATAGTTATACCGCAAGGTATCAAATATTTACTATTAAAAAAACTTTTATTTATAATATTAATAGTTATAAAAACACCCACTATTTCAATTTGTCTATTTTCTATTTTGTAAATGTCGGTGAAAAGCTGGGAACCTCAATAAAAGAAAGCGGAAATAGTACTTTATTTTTCAAATAAATGTACTTACTAATGTACATAATTATTTATAATTAAGTAATAATTCATAAAGAGTCGTCGTTTTTATTGTTAGCAACTTCATTGTAAAATATAGTCGATCATAATATCTTCAGTATCATTTAAAGTCAATCTTTGCGAAAAATGGTCAGTTTTCATGTTAAATCTAATGTAATGGATTTTTTTTATTGTGCACCACATTTTGAACTTCGAGAACTTTAAGAACTGGAATCCGTGTCAGCTTTTATATGTTAAAGCCTGTGTTAGTTATTTCATTTACATTATTTAAAAGTCAAATTAAGAAATTATTACTATTATTATTTTATAATAGCAAATGAAGATTTTGATCACAAAAATGCTCATTTTTATTTATTTATTTATTTATTTTGTTATGAAAGAAACAATGACCATCAGATTAATAAAATATAGTCAATAATAATATATTTAGTGGGGAAAATTATTAAGTGGGGAAAATTCGCGTAAAATGGTTGTTTTTCATGTTTCATCGACGTACGGTGCTGTAATTCACGTTTTTCAGAATTTTTTGCTTTTCACACCCATTTTTGCGGTTCTCTCGCGGCTAAACCATTGATCTGAGAAAAAACTTTAAATACATAAAATGTAGGAAATTTTGTGCTCTTTAATTTGCGTATTGATGACTTTTATGTAAAACGCATAATTTTGAAGTTATTTAGAAAAAACGAAAAAAAGCCACGTTTTTTGCACGTTTTTTGCCAAAAAAACGTGTTTCCGGGGAGAAATTTTGTTGGATAATGCCAGATTCGTGTTCAGCGACCCAAAAAACATAAAGGGAGCCAAAAATCAAAACTACACCAAAACTTGCATTTATTTGTCCTTTTTGAGCACGTAATGCCTGGACTACAGGATCTATGCAATAATTTGTGTTGGGTTAAATTGCTATTTACAATATGGAATTGAACGTCGTGTCGATTTTCGGAATGCTCTGTAAAAATATAATAACAGTCTTGAAAATTTAATTTAAATGAGGTTTCCGATGAATCATTCGTTCAATGGTGATCCCTTATATGCTAAAACAATAGATGAAACATTGCTGCTTAAAATAATATTTTACTGTATCAGAAAAAAAATCTTGACGCTTGTGATTTTAGATGGTTTGTTAAATATCTAGAAGAATACATAAAGAATTATTCTGAAACTACAGGTGTGTAAAAAAATAGTACACGTCATATATTTTTGCGAAGAATTTTTCCCGAAATCCAACAGGGGACTTTCAACAAATTGGAAAAGAATGAAGATCTTTTGGATAACTCTGTCAAAACTAATGAAGCAAAAGAGTTCAATCTACAGATTATAATTAAGTGGCTTTTTATAATGAACCTTGTTCATTTTTATGAATGCAGCATGTAAACTCGTAGAGAAATTAAGGTTTTTACAAAAACGCTCCCAAATTTTTCCAAGTTTTTTGCTTATAATTTGCAGAGTTCTTCATAAAACACAATGTTCTTTCTCAGAAAATATGACAATCAACATTGTATATAACACCCTGTAATCATAATTAAAAAAACTAATAAAAATACATGACAAATGAGCAGGTTTAATAAATATTTTTTTACATACATGCGTCAATGATATTATAATTTCGTTTGCATATTATGTTAGTTAAATGAATAGAGCAACTTTTGTGAAACCCTCAAAAACATAGCTTGAGAATTTTGAAAATAATCGTCGATAGAACAAGGTCAAAATACGTTAGTCCCAAAATGAAGTAAAAAGATGAGAGGCTATTCCATATTCCTTTGATTAGTGCCAACATAATATTGCATGTACTAGTATATTTAGATACAGCTCCTTATATTTTTGCTTCATTTTGGGAATAACGGATTTTATTTTTTATTCTATCGACAATAATTTTCAGAATTTTCAAGCTATGTTTTTGAGACTATTCAATGCAAATGATGTAACTTTTTAAAGCTTTACTTATTACACAGAACCTGGAAAATCTTGATCAGGATGAAAAAATAGGTCATGAAAAAGGTCTACAACTGAACCTGACATTAATATTAAAGGCATGTTAGAAGTATGGTGAGAAAGAAATCGGAATAAAACTGACACTTTAAAAGGCCTACCGCCGAATATAAAATTTTCGACATAACTGCCTTAGCATCAACAACGTGACACGGGAACATTATTGTAGAAAGAGAATGGCTTTTTGCAGAAAACATTCATGCACGAGCTGCTAAACGTATAAAATAGAAATACCATGTGTAGAGTAGTTATTTTCATTTTAAAGAAAAAAAAATAAAGTTATAAAATTCGATTAAAAGTTCCCGAAGACTAAATTTTTATGCAAATAAACCACTCCTTACAATATTATGCAATATTTTTTAAAGCTCTAGGGGGCTCTACCCCCTATGCGTTATACTCGTCAACCCCCGTTGAGACACAGCAAACTATAACAACATGCTAATTTGATTGGCTTTAAATAGATTACGTAAGATTGAATTACAATTTAAAAAAGAATGGCAACCTTCTTGTAACTGAATTTCCATTCATTCCCGCTTCATTATAAAATTTGAAGGTTGAATCAGTTTCTGTTTAAAAGATTCAATGGCTGTTTCGTTTTTTTTTAAATAAGTTGAGTTTAATATTTACAAATAAGGTATTATAGAAGTAAAAAAGTTTTTGTTTCTTCCTAATTTTGAACAATGCTATAAGAATGTTGTTTTGAATAAGGCATTTTAAATGTATCGTTGTAAATCTGACGTAATTATTCTAAAGTTTTTTTTTTATATATATTCACGTAAAAATACTTTTTTGTTAGAAAGGAAGTATTATTTGTGCTGATTTAGAAATCACAACATTTGTTAAAAGAAAAATAAATCATGTGTCAAGCATATATTATGAAGTACTTTCCAACACTTTCAAATTATGTAACAAAACAACACCGCTTAAGAAATTAAAATAATGCATATTATTCCACCATTATGTGAATATTTGAAATGTATAACGCCAAATTTCAGCTGTTCTCATCTACGATCGGAAAATTATCTGAGTTTTATACGTCCTATATATTATATAGAAATTTGAATGTATTAATAACATGCAATCCACAATTTAATTCATTTAAGATATACATATATTTCAGTTGAAAATTCCCCTTCAGCAATTTCCTCTAACAAGAACCATGGTACTGCAAATACTTGTGTGCAGTCCTGTATGGAAGGCATAAAATTTAAATATATTAAGAGTAGTATACAAAAAACCAATTAAGTTTAAAAGCACTCACTGAATTTTTAAAGGCACTCTCCAGCAATCATTACATAAACGCAATACTGTAACCGATTTCTTTTGTAAGTACCAGTAAATTAATAAAAAATCCCATAAATGCTCTATTTTAACATGATTTTTGTGAAATTAAGTTTTTTATATAAGTTTCAATAAATTTGAAACATCGTAATGTCATTAAAATTCTCTCCAAACCATTTTCCCACACATACCGTAATATAATCAAGTCTATAATATAATCAAGTCTTTTGAGTGTCCCTATAAACAAACCATAAATCGTATATAGTTCATATTCAATACAAAACATGCTTTGATAACTCTAAATATTCTTTAACAATTGCATGAAAATCCGAGTTTATTTACGAGAGTTAAAGCGTGGACATTCGGCCAGACCGACGGATAAATCGAATGCATAAGCATTTTTCAACTTTGTTGGAAATTTCCAAAAAGACAATCTCAAAATAGGAATTAAATGTTTCGTGTAAATATACTATTAAATTTAATTTGATTTGCATTTGTTTCACATTATTCATTTAATTTGTTTCATATTTTAAACAATCGACAGAGCCGAGGCAATCGACAGAGCAATGCAAAGTATATTACGATAACCTTGAAAATCATGATGACGAGTGTCAATTCTCCATGGAAGAGCTAATGAAACAAGTTACAGGGAGTTATCAACCTGATATGAGAACTGTAAAGTTTAACCTTATTGAGAGATATGGAGACGACATACTCATCACAAAGAAACAGAAAAAAAAGTCCATTGTGTGTTTCAAGAAGATAGGAGGGAAGATACTAATGCATGGTATCACCAAAAATGTAAATCTGATCGAGATGAGAGGCTGCGAGTGGTTGAAGCAGCAGCAAAAATTATTTGCGAAGATATCAGATAGAAGATTTGCTTCGGGGAACTGCAACAACATCGCAGTTGTGTGTCAAGACGAAGAGGATGAGCTAGACTTTGAAACCGATCTGGAAATAGATTGCCCACACAATGAATCAGAGGTCTCAATGGTAGGGGACATAGTTATACCGCAAGGTATCAAATATTTACTATTAAAAAAACTTTTATTTATAATATTAATAGTTATAAAAACACCCACTATTTCAATTTGTCTATTTTCTATTTTGTAAATGTCGGTGAAAAGCTGGGACCCTCAATAAAAGAAAGCGGAAATAGTACTTTGTTTTTCAAATAAATGTACTTACTAATGTACATAATTATTTATAATTAAGTAATAATTCATAAAGAGTCGTCGTTTTTATTGTTAGCAATTTCATTGTAAAATATAGTCGATCATAATATCTTCAGTATCATTTAAAGTCAATCTTTGCGAAAAATGGTCAGTTTTCATGTTAAATCTAATGTAATGGATTTTTTTTATTGTGCACCACATTTTGAACTTCGAGAACTTTAAGAACTGGAATCCGTGTCAGCTTTTATATGTTAAAGCCTGTGTTAGTTATTTCATTTACATTATTTAAAAGTCAAATTAAGAAATTATTACTATTATTATTTTATAATAGCAAATGAAGATTTTGATCACAAAAATGCTCATTTTTATTTATTTATTTATTTATTTTGTTATGAAAGAAACAATGACCATCAGATTAATAAAATATAGTCAATAATAATATATTTAGTGGGGAAAATTATTAAGTGGGGAAAATTCGCGTAAAATGGTTGTTTTTCATGTTTCATCGACGTACGGTGCTGTAATTCACGTTTTTCAGAATTTTTTGCTTTTCACACCCATTTTTGCGGTTCTCTCGCGGCTAAACCATTGATCTGAGAAAAAAACTTTAAATACATAAAATGTAGGAAATTTTGTGCTCTTTAATTTGTGTATTGATGACTTTTATGTAAAACGCATAATTTTGAAGTTATTTAGAAAAAACGAAAAAAAGCCACGTTTTTTGCACGTTTTTTGCCAAAAAAACGTGTTTCCGGGGAGAAATTTTGTTGGATAATGCCAGATTCGTGTTCAGCGACCCAAAAAACATAAAGGGAGCCAAAAATCAAAACTACACCAAAACTTGCATTTATTTGTCCTTTTTGAGCACGTAATGCCTGGACTACAGGATCTATGCAATAATTTGTGTTGGGTTAAATTGCTATTTACAATATGGAATTGAACGTCGTGTCGATTTTCGGAATGCTCTGTAAAAATATAATAACAGTCTTGAAAATTTAATTTAAATGAGGTTTCCGATGAATCATTCGTTCAATGGTGATCCCTTATATGCTAAAACAATAGATGAAACATTGCTGCTTAAAATAATATTTTACTGTATCAGAAAAAAAATCTTGACGCTTGTGATTTTAGATGGTTTGTTAAATATCTAGAAATATACATAAAGAATTATTCTGAAACTACAGGTGTGTAAAAAAATAGTACACGTCATATATTTTTGCGAAGAATTTTTCCCGAAATCCAACAGGGGACTTTCAACAAATTGGAAAAGAATGAAGATCTTTTGGATAACTCTGTCAAAACTAATGAAGCAAAAGAGTTCAATCTACAGATTATAATTAAGTGGCTTTTTATAATGAACCTTGTTCATTTTTATGAATGCAGCATGTAAACTCGTAGAGAAATTAAGGTTTTTACAAAAACGCTCCCAAATTTTTCCAAGTTTTTTGCTTATAATTTGCAGAGTTCTTCATAAAACACAATGTTCTTTCTCAGAAAATATGACAATCAACATTGTATATAACACCCTGTAATCATAATTAAAAAAACTAATAAAAATACATGACAAATGAGCAGGTTTAATAAATATTTTTTTACATACATGCGTCAATGATATTATAATTTCGTTTGCATATTATGTTAGTTAAATGAATAGAGCAACTTTTGTGAAACCCTCAAAAACATAGCTTGAGAATTTTGAAAATAATCGTCGATAGAACAAGGTCAAAATACGTTAGTCCCAAAATGAAGTAAAAAGATGAGAGGCTATTCCATATTCCTTTGATTAGTGCCAACATAATATTGCATGTACTAGTATATTTAGATACAGCTCCTTATATTTTTGCTTCATTTTGGGAATAACGGATTTTATTTTTTATTCTATCGACAATAATTTTCAGAATTTTCAAGCTATGTTTTTGAGACTATTCAATGCAAATGATGTAACTTTTTAAAGCTTTACTTATTACACAGAACCTGGAAAATCTTGATCAGGATGAAAAAATAGGTCATGAAAAAGGTCTACAACTGAACCTGACATTAATATTAAAGGCATGTTAGAAGTATGGTGAGAAAGAAATCGGAATAAAACTGACACTTTAAAAGGCCTACCGCCGAATATAAAATTTTTGACATAATTGCCTTAGCATCAACAACGTGACACGGGAACATTATTGTAGAAAGAGAATGGCTTTTTGCAGAAAACATTCATGCACGAGCTGCTAAACGTATAAAATAGAAATACCATGTGTAGAGTAGTTATTTTCATTTTAAAGAAAAAAAAAATAAAGTTATAAAATTCGATTAAAAGTTCCCGAAGACTAAATTTTTATGCAAATAAACCACTCCTTACAATATTATGCAATATTTTTTAAAGCTCTAGGGGGCTCTACCCCCTATGCGTTATACTCGTCAACCCCCGTTGAGACACAGCAAACTATAACAACATGCTAATTTGATTGGCTTTAAATAGATTACGTAAGATTGAATTACAATTTAAAAAAGAATGGCAACCTTCTTGTAACTGAATTTCCATTCATTCCCGCTTCATTATAAAATTTGAAGGTTGAATCAGTTTCTGTTTAAAAGATTCAATGGCTGTTTCGTTTTTTTTAAAAATAAGTTGAGTTTAATATTTACAAATAAGGTATTATAGAAGTAAAAAAGTTTTTGTTTCTTCCTAATTTTGAACAATGCTATAAGAATGTTGTTTTGAATAAGGCATTTTAAATGTATCGTTGTAAATCTGACGTAATTATTCTAAAGTTTTTTTTTTTTATATATATTCACGTAAAAATACTTTTTTGTTAGAAAGGAAGTATTATTTGTGCTGATTTAGAAATCACAACATTTGTTAAAAGAAAAATAAATCATGTGTCAAGCATATATTATGAAGTACTTTCCAACACTTTCAAATTATGTAACAAAACAACACCGCTTAAGAAATTAAAATAATGCATATTATTCCACCATTATGTGAATATTTGAAATGTATAACGCCAAATTTCAGCTGTTCTCATCTACGATCGGAAAATTATCTGAGTTTTATACGTCCTATATATTATATAGAAATTTGAATGTATTAATAACATGCAATCCACAATTTAATTCATTTAAGATATACATATATTTCAGTTGAAAATTCCCCTTCAGCAATTTCCTCTAACAAGAACCATGGTACTGCAAATACTTGTGTGCAGTCCTGTATGGAAGGCATAAAATTTAAATATATTAAGAGTAGTATACAAAAAACCAATTAAGTTTAAAAGCACTCACTGAATTTTTAAAGGCACTCTCCAGCAATCATTACATAAACGCAATACTGTAACCGATTTCTTTTGTAAGTACCAGTAAATTAAAAAAAAATCCCATAAATGCTCTATTTTAACATGATTTTTGTGAAATTAAGTTTTTTATATAAGTTTCAATAAATTTGAAACATCGTAATGTCATTAAAATTCTCTCCAAACCATTTTCCCACACATACCGTAATATAATCAAGTCTATAATATAATCAAGTCTTTTGAGTGTCCCTATAAACAAACCATAAATCGTATATAGTTCATATTCAATACAAAACATGCTTTGATAACTCTAAATATTCTTTAACAATTGCATGAAAATCCGAGTTTATTTACGAGAGTTAAAGCGTGGACATTCGGCCAGACCGACGGATAAATCGAATGCATAAGCATTTTTCAACTTTGTTGGAAATTTCCAAAAAGACAATCTCAAAATAGGAATTAAATGTTTCGTGTAAATATACTATTAAATTTAATTTGTTTTGCATTTGTTTCACATTATTCATTTAATTTGTTTCATATTTTAAACAATCGACAGAGCCGAGGCAATCGACAGAGCAATGCAAAGTATATTACGATAACCTTGAAAATCATGATGACGAGTGTCAATTCTCCATGGAAGAGCTAATGAAACAAGTTACAGGGAGTTATCAACCTGATATGAGAACTGTAAAGTTTAACCTTATTGAGAGATATGGAGACGACATACTCATCACAAAGAAACAGAAAAAAAAGTCCATTGTGTGTTTCAAGAAGATAGGAGGGAAGATACTAATGCATGGTATCACCAAAAATGTAAATCTGATCGAGATGAGAGGCTGCGAGTGGTTGAAGCAGCAGCAAAAATTATTTGCGAAGATATCAGATAGAAGATTTGCTTCGGGGAACTGCAACAACATCGCAGTTGTGTGTCAAGACGAAGAGGATGAGCTAGACTTTGAAACCGATCTGGAAATAGATTGCCCACACAATGAATCAGAGGTCTCAATGGTAGGGGACATAGTGATACCGCAAGGTATCAAATATTTACTATTAAAAAAACTTTTATTTATAATATTAATAGTTATAAAAACACCCACTATTTCAATTTGTCTATTTTCTATTTTGTAAATGTCGGTGAAAAGCTGGGACCCTCAATAAAAGAAAGCGGAAATAGTACTTTGTTTTTCAAATAAATGTACTTACTAATGTACATAATTATTTATAATTAAGTAATAATTCATAAAGAATCGTCGTTTTTATTGTTAGCAACTTCATTGTAAAATATAGTCGATCATAATATCTTCAGTATCATTTAAAGTCAATCTTTGCGAAAAATGGTCAGTTTTCATGTTAAATCTAAAGTAATGGATTTTTTTTATTGTGCACCACATTTTGAACTTCGAGAACTTTAAGAACTGGAATCCGTGTCAGCTTTTATATGTTAAAGCCTGTGTTAGTTATTTCATTTACATTATTTAAAAGTCAAATTAAGAAATTATTACTATTATTATTTTATAATAGCAAATGAAGATTTTGATCACAAAAATGCTCATTTTTATTTATTTATTTATTTATTTTGTTATGAAAGAAACAATGACCATCAGATTAATAAAATATAGTCAATAATAATATATTTAGTGGGGAAAATTATTAAGTGGGGAAAATTCGCGTAAAATGGTTGTTTTTCATGTTTTATCGACGTACGGTGCTGTAATTCACGTTTTTCAGAATTTTTTGCTTTTCACACCCATTTTTGCGGTTCTCTCGCGGCTAAACCATTGATCTGAGAAAAAAACTTTAAATACATAAAATGTAGGAAATTTTGTGCTCTTTAATTTGTGTATTGATGACTTTTATGTAAAACGCATAATTTTGAAGTTATTTAGAAAAAACGAAAAAAAGCCACGTTTTTTGCACGTTTTTTGCCAAAAAAACGTGTTTCCGGGGAGAAATTTTGTTGGATAATGCCAGATTCGTGTTCAGCGACCCAAAAAACATAAAGGGAGCCAAAAATCAAAACTACACCAAAACTTGCATTTATTTGTCCTTTTTGAGCACGTAATGCCTGGACTACAGGATCTATGCAATAATTTGTGTTGGGTTAAATTGCTATTTACAATATGGAATTGAACGTCGTGTCGATTTTCGGAATGCTCTGTAAAAATATAATAACAGTCTTGAAAATTTAATTTAAATGAGGTTTCCGATGAATCATTCGTTCAATGGAAAGATATGCCCTTATATGCTAAAACAATAGATGAAACATTGCTGCTTAAAATAATATTTTACTGTATCAGAAAAAAAATCTTGACGCTTGTGATTTTAGATGGTTTGTTAAATATCTAGAAATATACATAAAGAATTATTCTGAAACTACAGGTGTGTAAAAAAATAGTACACGTCATATATTTTTGCGAAGAATTTTTCCCGAAATCCAACAGGGGACTTTCAACAAATTGGAAAAGAATGAAGATCTTTTGGATAACTCTGTCAAAACTAATGAAGCAAAAGAGTTCAATCTACAGATTATAATTAAGTGGCTTTTTATAATGAACCTTGTTCATTTTTATGAATGCAGCATGTAAACTCGTAGAGAAATTAAGGTTTTTACAAAAACGCTCCCAAATTTTTCCAAGTTTTTTGCTTATAATTTGCAGAGTTCTTCATAAAACACAATGTTCTTTCTCAGAAAATATGACAATCAACATTGTATATAACACCCTGTAATCATAATTAAAAAAACTAATAAAAATACATGACAAATGAGCAGGTTTAATAAATATTTTTTTACATACATGCGTCAATGATATTATAATTTCGTTTGCATATTATGTTAGTTAAATGAATAGAGCAACTTTTGTGAAACCCTCAAAAACATAGCTTGAGAATTTTGAAAATAATCGTCGATAGAACAAGGTCAAAATACGTTAGTCCCAAAATGAAGTAAAAAGATGAGAGGCTATTCCATATTCCTTTGATTAGTGCCAACATAATATTGCATGTACTAGTATATTTAGATACAGCTCCTTATATTTTTGCTTCATTTTGGGAATAACGGATTTTATTTTTTATTCTATCGACAATAATTTTCAGAATTTTCAAGCTATGTTTTTGAGACTATTCAATGCAAATGATGTAACTTTTTAAAGCTTTACTTATTACACAGAACCTGGAAAATCTTGATCAGGATGAAAAAATAGGTCATGAAAAAGGTCTACAACTGAACCTGACATTAATATTAAAGGCATGTTAGAAGTATGGTGAGAAAGAAATCGGAATAAAACTGACACTTTAAAAGGCCTACCGCCGAATATAAAATTTTCGACATAACTGCCTTAGCATCAACAACGTGACACGGGAACATTATTGTAGAAAGAGAATGGCTTTTTGCAGAAAACATTCATGCACGAGCTGCTAAACGTATAAAATAGAAATACCATGTGTAGAGTAGTTATTTTCATTTTAAAGAAAAAAAAATAAAGTTATAAAATTCGATTAAAAGTTCCCGAAGACTAAATTTTTATGCAAATAAACCACTCCTTACAATATTATGCAATATTTTTTAAAGCTCTAGGGGGCTCTACCCCCTATGCGTTATACTCGTCAACCCCCGTTGAGACACAGCAAACTATAACAACATGCTAATTTGATTGGCTTTAAATAGATTACGTAAGATTGAATTACAATTTAAAAAAGAATGGCAACCTTCTTGTAACTGAATTTCCATTCATTCCCGCTTCATTATAAAATTTGAAGGTTGAATCAGTTTCTGTTTAAAAGATTCAATGGCTGTTTCGTTTTTTTTTAAATAAGTTGAGTTTAATATTTACAAATAAGGTATTATAAAAGTAAAAAAGTTTTTGTTTCTTCCTAATTTTGAACAATGCTATAAGAATGTTGTTTTGAATAAGGCATTTTAAATGTATCGTTGTAAATCTGACGTAATTATTCTAAAGTTTTTTTTTTATATATATATTCACGTAAAAATACTTTTTTGTTAGAAAGGAAGTATTATTTGTGCTGATTTAGAAATCACAACATTTGTTAAAAGAAAAATAAATCATGTGTCAAGCATATATTATGAAGTACTTTCCAACACTTTCAAATTATGTAACAAAACAACACCGCTTAAGAAATTAAAATAATGCATATTATTCCACCATTATGTGAATATTTGAAATGTATAACGCCAAATTTCAGCTGTTCTCATCTACGATCGGAAAATTATCTGAGTTTTATACGTCCTATATATTATATAGAAATTTGAATGTATTAATAACATGCAATCCACAATTTAATTCATTTAAGATATACATATATTTCAGTTGAAAATTCCCCTTCAGCAATTTCCTCTAACAAGAACCATGGTACTGCAAATACTTGTGTGCAGTCCTGTATGGAAGGCATAAAATTTAAATATATTAAGAGTAGTATACAAAAAACCAATTAAGTTTAAAAGCACTCACTGAATTTTTAAAGGCACTCTCCAGCAATCATTACATAAACGCAATACTGTAACCGATTTCTTTTGTAAGTACCAGTAAATTAATAAAAAATCCCATAAATGCTCTATTTTAACATGATTTTTGTGAAATTAAGTTTTTTATATAAGTTTCAATAAATTTGAAACATCGTAATGTCATTAAAATTCTCTCCAAACCATTTTCCCACACATACCGTAATATAATCAAGTCTATAATATAATCAAGTCTTTTGAGTGTCCCTATAAACAAACCATAAATCGTATATAGTTCATATTCAATACAAAACATGCTTTGATAACTCTAAATATTCTTTAACAATTGCATGAAAATCCGAGTTTATTTACGAGAGTTAAAGCGTGGACATTCGGCCAGACCGACGGATAAATCGAATGCATAAGCATTTTTCAACTTTGTTGGAAATTTCCAAAAAGACAATCTCAAAATAGGAATTAAATGTTTCGTGTAAATATACTATTAAATTTAATTTGTTTTGCATTTGTTTCACATTATTCATTTAATTTGTTTCATATTTTAAACAATCGACAGAGCCGAGGCAATCGACAGAGCAATGCAAAGTATATTACGATAACCTTGAAAATCATGATGACGAGTGTCAATTCTCCATGGAAGAGCTAATGAAACAAGTTACAGGGAGTTATCAACCTGATATGAGAACTGTAAAGTTTAACCTTATTGAGAGATATGGAGACGACATACTCATCACAAAGAAACAGAAAAAAAAGTCCATTGTGTGTTTCAAGAAGATAGGAGGGAAGATACTAATGCATGGTATCACCAAAAATGTAAATCTGATCGAGATGAGAGGCTGCGAGTGGTTGAAGCAGCAGCAAAAATTATTTGCGAAGATATCAGATAGAAGATTTGCTTCGGGGAACTGCAACAACATCGCAGTTGTGTGTCAAGACGAAGAGGATGAGCTAGACTTTGAAACCGATCTGGAAATAGATTGCCCACACAATGAATCAGAGGTCTCAATGGTAGGGGACATAGTTATACCGCAAGGTATCAAATATTTACTATTAAAAAAACTTTTATTTATAATATTAATAGTTATAAAAACACCCACTATTTCAATTTGTCTATTTTCTATTTTGTAAATGTCGGTGAAAAGCTGGGACCCTCAATAAAAGAAAGCGGAAATAGTACTTTGTTTTTCAAATAAATGTACTTACTAATGTACATAATTATTTATAATTAAGTAATAATTCATAAAGAGTCGTCGTTTTTATTGTTAGCAACTTCATTGTAAAATATAGTCGATCATAATATCTTCAGTATCATTTAAAGTCAATCTTTGCGAAAAATGGTCAGTTTTCATGTTAAATCTAATGTAATGGATTTTTTTTATTGTGCACCACATTTTGAACTTCGAGAACTTTAAGAACTGGAATCCGTGTCAGCTTTTATATGTTAAAGCCTGTGTTAGTTATTTCATTTACATTATTTAAAAGTCAAATTAAGAAATTATTACTATTATTATTTTATAATAGCAAATGGAGATTTTGATCACAAAAATGCTCATTTTTATTTATTTATTTATTTATTTTGTTATGAAAGAAACAATGACCATCAGATTAATAAAATATAGTCAATAATAATATATTTAGTGGGGAAAATTATTAAGTGGGGAAAATTCGCGTAAAATGGTTGTTTTTCATGTTTCATCGACGTACGGTGCTGTAATTCACGTTTTTCAGAATTTTTTGCTTTTCACACCCATTTTTGCGGTTCTCTCGCGGCTAAACCATTGATCAGAGAAAAAAACTTTAAATACATAAAATGTAGGAAATTTTATGCTCTTTAATTTGTGTATTGATGACTTTTATGTAAAACGCATAATTTTGAAGTTATTTAGAAAAAACGAAAAAAAGCCACGTTTTTTGCACGTTTTTTGCCAAAAAAAACGTGTTTCCGGGGAGAAATTTTGTTGGATAATGCCAGATTCGTGTTCAGCGACCCAAAAAACATAAAGGGAACCAAAAATCAAAACTACACCAAAACTTGCATTTATTTGTCCTTTTTGAGCACGTAATGCCTGGACTACAGGATCTATGCAATAATTTGTGTTGGGTTAAATTGCTATTTACAATATGGAATTGAACGTCGTGTCGATTTTCGGAATGCTCTGTAAAAATATAATAACAGTCTTGAAAATTTAATTTAAATGAGGTTTCCGATGAATCATTCGTTCAATGGTGATCCCTTATATGCTAAAACAATAGATGAAACATTGCTGCTTAAAATAATATTTTACTGTATCAGAAAAAAAATCTTGACGCTTGTGATTTTAGATGGTTTGTTAAATATCTAGAAATATACATAAAGAATTATTCTGAAACTACAGGTGTGTAAAAAAATAGTACACGTCATATATTTTTGCGAAGAATTTTTCCCGAAATCCAACAGGGGATTTTCAACAAATTGGAAAAGAATGAAGATCTTTTGGATAACTCTGTCAAAACTAATGAAGCAAAAGAGTTCAATCTACAGATTATAATTAAGTGGCTTTTTATAATGAACCTTGTTCATTTTTATGAATGCAGCATGTAAACTCGTAGAGAAATTAAGGTTTTTACAAAAACGCTCCCAAATTTTTCCAAGTTTTTTGCTTATAATTTGCAGAGTTCTTCATAAAACACAATGTTCTTTCTCAGAAAATATGACAATCAACATTGTATATAACACCCTGTAATCATAATTAAAAAAACTAATAAAAATACATGACAAATGAGCAGGTTTAATAAATATTTTTTTACATACATGCGTCAATGATATTATAATTTCGTTTGCATATTATGTTAGTTAAATGAATAGAGCAACTTTTGTGAAACCCTCAAAAACATAGCTTGAGAATTTTGAAAATAATCGTCGATAGAACAAGGTCAAAATACGTTAGTCCCAAAATGAAGTAAAAAGATGAGAGGCTATTCCATATTCCTTTGATTAGTGCCAACATAATATTGCATGTACTAGTATATTTAGATACAGCTCCTTATATTTTTGCTTCATTTTGGGAATAACGGATTTTATTTTTTATTCTATCGACAATAATTTTCAGAATTTTCAAGCTATGTTTTTGAGACTATTCAATGCAAATGATGTAACTTTTTAAAGCTTTACTTATTACACAGAACCTGGAAAATCTTGATCAGGATGAAAAAATAGGTCATGAAAAAGGTCTACAACTGAACCTGACATTAATATTAAAGGCATGTTAGAAGTATGGTGAGAAAGAAATCGGAATAAAACTGACACTTTAAAAGGCCTACCGCCGAATATAAAATTTTCGACATAACTGCCTTAGCATCAACAACGTGACACGGGAACATTATTGTAGAAAGAGAATGGCTTTTTGCAGAAAACATTCATGCACGAGCTGCTAAACGTATAAAATAGAAATACCATGTGTAGAGTAGTTATTTTCATTTTAAAGAAAAAAAAAATAAAGTTATAAAATTCGATTAAAAGTTCCCGAAGACTAAATTTTTATGCAAATAAACCACTCCTTACAATATTATGCAATATTTTTTAAAGCTCTAGGGGGCTCTACCCCCTATGCGTTATACTCGTCAACCCCCGTTGAGACACAGCAAACTATAACAACATGCTAATTTGATTGGCTTTAAATAGATTACGTAAGATTGAATTACAATTTAAAAAAGAATGGCAACCTTCTTGTAACTGAATTTCCACATTCATTCCCGCTTCATTATAAAATTTGAAGGTTGAATCAGTTTCTGTTTAAAAGATTCAATGGCTGTTTCGTTTTTTTTTAAATAAGTTGAGTTTAATATTTACAAATAAGGTATTATAGAAGTAAAAAAGTTTTTGTTTCTTCCTAATTTTGAACAATGCTATAAGAATGTTGTTTTGAATAAGGCATTTTAAATGTATCGTTGTAAATCTGACGTAATTATTCTAAAGTTTTTTTTTTATATATATATTCACGTAAAAATACTTTTTTGTTAGAAAGGAAGTATTATTTGTGCTGATTTAGAAATCACAACATTTGTTAAAAGAAAAATAAATCATGTGTCAAGCATATATTATGAAGTACTTTCCAACACTTTCAAATTATGTAACAAAACAACACCGCTTAAGAAATTAAAATAATGCATATTATTCCACCATTATGTGAATATTTGAAATGTATAACGCCAAATTTCAGCTGTTCTCATCTACGATCGGAAAATTATCTGAGTTTTATACGTCCTATATATTATATAGAAATTTGAATGTATTAATAACATGCAATCCACAATTTAATTCATTTAAGATATACATATATTTCAGTTGAAAATTCCCCTTCAGCAATTTCCTCTAACAAGAACCATGGTACTGCAAATACTTGTGTGCAGTCCTGTATGGAAGGCATAAAATTTAAATATATTAAGAGTAGTATACAAAAAACCAATTAAGTTTAAAAGCACTCACTGAATTTTTAAAGGCACTCTCCAGCAATCATTACATAAACGCAATACTGTAACCGATTTCTTTTGTAAGTACCAGTAAATTAATAAAAAATCCCATAAATGCTCTATTTTAACATGATTTTTGTGAAATTAAGTTTTTTATATAAGTTTCAATAAATTTGAAACATCGTAATGTCATTAAAATTCTCTCCAAACCATTTTCCCACACATACCGTAATATAATCAAGTCTATAATATAATCAAGTCTTTTGAGTGTCCCTATAAACAAACCATAAATCGTATATAGTTCATATTCAATACAAAACATGCTTTGATAACTCTAAATATTCTTTAACAATTGCATGAAAATCCGAGTTTATTTACGAGAGTTAAAGCGTGGACATTCGGCCAGACCGACGGATAAATCGAATGCATAAGCATTTTTCAACTTTGTTGGAAATTTCCAAAAAGACAATCTCAAAATAGGAATTAAATGTTTCGTGTAAATATACTTTTAAATTTAATTTGTTTTGCATTTGTTTCACATTATTCATTTAATTTGTTTCATATTTTAAATGTGTCATAATTTCTCCTATTTGCCGCTTTTAAAATTTTATTGTTTCAAAACATTATTTTTTTTCAAAATTCATCCCAAAAATGCTTTTGTTGCAAGAACGGGAATATCTGGCTTAGGGTCAACAGCAATAGTTTAAAAGATGAAAAAATGCAAAGTAAATTTCCCGTGTAAATATGTATAAAATGTAAACTGTTTGACAATATTATTATATGGCATATGACGTAACTTCCTCCGTTTATTGCTTTTAACGCATTTATTATTTAAAAAAATTCTTTCTGTTTTTAAATTTACGTGTAAATATTGTTTTTCTGGTGTAATCAGTATTTTCTTGTTCTTTCAATACAAAATCATTTAATTCGAATTTGGTATTTTTTTCATTATAATAATTACGTGCCAATATTTTTTTTATTTATAAGAAATAATATTATTTCCACTGTTTTTACCAATTGGCAACAACTTAAAATGATAATATTTTCTAAAATGTGCAGAAATTACAGATCATGTTAGTATACATGGCGATACGCGCCATATACACTACATACCTATCTCATGGAAAATGAGATGAGAGAGAGAGAGAGTGAGAAATATGCAAATAAATACCTCTAAAAATTTTAAATTAAAATGGAAACAAAACGCCAAAGAATTAATCAAACTAAAAAACTAATTGGAGTCTTCACATCGGTAGCTTCTAACCTATCAAAATTTTTTTTAAAACTGTTAAACTCACATGTTTGTCTACTATAAAACCTTTTTGATGGAATAATTTTTGCCAACTTTAACATTAAATATCTCTTAAAATAATTATTCTATTTAAAAAAAATGATGCATCAGCGTATTTATAAAATTTATCGCTATAAAACTACCATTTTTCATACTTTGGAATGCAGTAGCTTTCTTAATATTAACGTAGAAAGACCTCCTGTGACAAAAAATTAAAAGTCAGCGGCAGTGACAGTGGAAGTAATTTTTTTTTAGCATAGAGAGATGACATAGGTTTTTAAAAAATTGATTTTAAATTAACTTGGTTAAAAGGGGTAAGTTTATTAGTTTTTTCTATAAAAAATAAGAATGACCTTATCTTCATCTTCTAGCAATATGAAAAATTAGATAAAAATGTATACATATCAATTTATATGTTACAAATTTGTTATAATTAAATATATGTGTACGATGATCCCTCTATTAATAAATTGATTTGATTATAATTTTCAAATCTGTGAAGCACATATACAGATTATAGACATTTAACCTTGCACTCAATCGACAAATTTTATGGAAACAAACGGACAATCTATTATAAATTAACTACTGTAAATATGCTAAATAACTCATATAGTGCTGATTCATTAACCTAAGATTTTTGGACCTTTTTTACACTCAATATAAAAAAGGTAAGACCATTATATATATATGTATACATATATATATACATATATACATACACTCACTTCCAAAAGTTTTGCACGAAGATGTAAAATGCAAAAAAATCAACAAATACTGCTTTGATTGACTCAAAATTCGGCAGGAAAAAGCATATATATTTATGCATAAAACAAAATCAATAATTACATACAGAAATGAAAACAATATTAATACGCGCAATCCTTTCACTCTCCAGGTAGTCAACGACGATGCCAGTTTTATGGGGACGTGCGTTATCGTTCATTAAAACAACAGTAGGGCCAACTGCTGCAGCGTACAATCTCACAATGAGTTTTAGGACTTCATGCCGATACCGGACAGCCGTCACAGAACCCAGTTTAAAGACTTGCAGATCGGTGCGGTATCCTAATGTAACCCCTGCCCACACCATAATGCTTCCGCCTCGGAATGCGTGATGTTGGGTGATGTTTTGGGGCTGATTGCGCATTCCTTGTTCAAGCAATATCCTTACACGCTTGTCATCTGGCTACAGATCAAATCTTGACTCATCAGTAAACATGACATTGCCCCAGTCCAATTGACATGTTCAAGACACCACTTTAATCGTACCCCTCTTGCGTGGACGGATAGGGGAACACAAACTCGAGACACCCGGGCGTACAATCCACTCATATGTAATCTTCGGCGTACAGTAGCTGCAGATATCGCTTTACCAATGGACGCTGAAACGATATTCATCACACGTGTGGAGGTCGCTCTATGATTCCGCTTGGCTACAATAGCAATATATCGATCTTCCGCGGGGATTCTTATCCTTGGACGACCGATTACGGGCTTTCGGACAACTGTCAGTGTGGTTTGAAATTGTTTCCACAAACGTGAAATTACAGAATGATGAACGCCGAAGAGAACATCAACATCTATAATCGACTGTCCTGCTTCAATGCTCCCCACAGCACGCCAGCTCTCAGAATCTTCCATTTGTCTTCTGGAAGTCATAGAAACACGTATATCTTCAAAACAAATTGTACGAAAATTTTAAACACCTTCTATGAGCACTTACATTCAACTTCTGCAACCCTTCATATAGCTGGCTTCTTATAAGACTGCCCTTTTTGCATATTTCTTGACATGAAAGCGCGATTGACTGTTACCTAACATATTTGCATATGTTCATCTAGCTGTGCAGCGATTTGCATCCTCTTGAATTCTGATTGGCTTCAGGAAATTAACATTTTACTCTCCGTGCTTAACTTTTGGAAGTGAGTGTATATAGCATATAATCTTTTATTTATAGAATATTAGTTGTCTGTTTTCTAATTGTGTTATATATTAATTCACATTCATTTCTACTGTTACAGTTATCACATTGAAAAAAATCTTGCTCTTAATGATGTTTGTCGTAGAGAGTCACAACAATGCCTGACTATACCTTATGGACTGGATTTTCTTTCACCTATTATATAAATATAGAGTCAGACTGAATTGAAACGGCAGGTGACTTGATTGCTATCATGAAGAAATTAAAGAAAGTATTGTATTAAGATAAGATTCAGCTATAAAATTCTACAACCAGGCAGGAGAGCCTATACAATTACCAGTTTCAATATGAAGATAAATTAAAATTTATTGTTACATTGTAGCGAAGTTAAAAAATAAGTTATAAATTGCAGAATTAAATATCAACGTTAACACAGCTTATGACGATCAAACTATAGATTTTAAAATAATATCAATTCTGCATTTTTTACGAATGCAGCGAAGAAGAATGTTGTATATTTTGATGGTTATTTAATGCTAGGGTAGGAAAATTAAGCGAAGAGAAATGAAAGGCAATATTAGAGAATTCAATATGGTATAAAAATACTAATCTGAGGATAATTCATTTCTTTTTAAAGATGATGATTTTGAAGATAGTAAGGCATAACACGAATTAGACTAATGCTAGAATTTTGCTCTTTGATAAGTAATTTGGTGTGGGTGCCAGCGGCAAAAAAAAACCCTGCAATTACGAAAAACAAACAATAATTGTTCAGATTTTCTGTAATAATTTCGGATCTTCTGAATAAAAAAAAATGCTTGAAATAGCTTAATTTCAATTCGGTTAATAGCACACAATACTACTTAAAACTGTTCTGTTGAAAACAAAATTCTGATAATTAGGAATAGAATGAATGTTTCAGTGTAAATATTTTGGAATTACTTAGAGATTTAAGTAATTGCTAGAATACTGGTATTTTTATTGATAAATTTGCGTTATTGAAACGTAATATTAAATTACGCAAATTTTTCGATAAAAAGGTATTGGTAATTTCTCCTACCGTTGGTGATACTGAATATGAAAATGGAGATAGTAAGTGTATAAAACTGGACAGTGTTCAAAGCTTTTTTTTATTAAAAAAGGTAACTGAATCAAAAATATGAATGTATTTCTAATTCATTATAAAAAAAAAAAAAAAAAAAAAGTTTACAATATCTAGTCTTGAGCCTTTTTTTTAATTCAAAATGGAGTGAGTGTTTCCAAACAAACGGAGATCTTGTGCGACACTGATAATTATAATAGTCTTGATCTAGTCATTATTTCACGACGCAAATTATTAGAAAACTTAAGAAATTCACCCCCCTCCCCCCAAAAAAATCTCCGGTTGGATTAGAACGCTTAAGAACTTGCCAGACGGAGGTATTATAAACTATTAGATATAGAGAGTGCTATCATTTGTAGAGAAACGAAAAATAAAAGCATAATATTTTGCCTTGAGATAACGTTGCGGTGTTGTCCAGAATTAAAAAGAGATGTGCAAGTTAAGGAAGTTATTTCTTCCTTTTAAAATCATGCTTGGAGCAAAGATCTTAAACTATTACTCTCTATCTTGTTTGCTTGGAGTTAGTAGTCTCTCTCATCAATCAATTTCATTTAGGCGAAACTTATCGTAGGTGGATGTCTTAGCAAGTTTGCTTCTATTTTTTAGAAGTTCCAATTAGTTTTCCACATTTTACCCTTCTTTACTGATAGAAAATTATGATATAAAATCACATGACAATTTTAAGATTTAGGATAGGCGGCGTATGTTTTTTAATTTTTAAAATCTTTCATAGATAATATTTTACAAACCATTGAATAATCAACAGCAATCGTCATCAAAAATTGATAATTTTATCTGCGGATTCTTTTTATTACGATCTCAAATGTGATGTGCAAAATAAGTAATATATAATATAATTTCAATACATGCAGAGTTTTAAAATTAAACTCCACAGTTTAATAAGATGAAAAAGATGATCAAAAGAACAATTTGTAAAACACATAACGCCTTTGAAATAAATTGTTTTCAATTCCCCAAAAAAGCAAAATAGCAACAACAAAAAAAATATCATTTTTTTGCGTAGACTTTCTTTAACTATAGATATATCGTGTAATACACAACATGTTATTATTTATTTCAGATAAAATTGAACGAAACACATACCACAGTTGAAAAATTTATCAGTTTCCATCAATAAATGGAAACGTACTTCAGATGTTTGTGGGCAGCTCTCATCGTGATATGAAGAATTTAGATACACTCTATGAAATATGTTATTTAAAGTGTAATTTAAAAAAGCTTACCACAAAAGAAAACGCACTTCCATCAATTATTGTTTATAGAGATTATTGCACCCAAATTATTTTGTCTTTCGATGTACATCAATGAGAAATGCTTCGAAGTCCTATTTTGTAATAAATATTTTGCAGTGCATCTCCGTGATGTATGACTATCGCAAAAACTAAGGAGTACAAGTGACAAAAATTCGACTTAGAGTAAACCGAGTTTAAAGATAATTGACGTTAAATTTGAATATCAATAATAATTGACTTGACTGAAATAGGAAACTGATGCTTTTTTCATTGTGGTCTTTGAACTCTTATTTCAATAACTGTAAAAAAATAGAATACAATTTTCTTTAAATTTATTATTAATCAATATTAATTATTATTTCGCAAAAGTGTTTTATATTGAGAACGCAGCCTTTACTTAGAAAATTATTTATATGTCTTTACCTGAAAAGAATAAAAGCATATTTTCTGATCGTTTATGCATTTTTTTATATTTTGTCACTTATAACCCTTGGTTTCTGAGGGTCCTCATATATCAATTGCAATATTCTTCAACTATTGTAACATGAATGAAATAACCGAAAAGGAATTTTGTTCGCAGACTCTAATGAAAAAGAACTCTGTTGATCCCCCTCTTCCCTGTAAATGAACGATAGATGCTATCCATGCCATTTCGTGTTGTTGGCATCTTGCAGTGTATTTTAGATATGTATGTACATTTCAACGAGTTTGAAATTGTGAAAAAGTACACTATATTGCCATTGATTATGGGACACTTGCGATTTTAGACATTTTACTAAATATCTAGAAAAATACATGAGGAATCATCTCGAAACTCTTAGTGTATAAATATAATAGTATACGTCATACATCTCCGTGAAGATTTTTTCCCGAAACTCTAAAGGGGACCGTCAACAAATTAAAAAAGAATGAATATCTTTTGAATAACCCTGTCAAAACTAATGTAGCAAAAGCACTCAAACTCTAGATTGTGTTTGAATGCCTTATTGTAATAAGCCTTGTTAATTTTTATGCAAATAACATGCATACTCGCAGAGTAATTAAGGTTTTTATAAAAATGATCCCAAATTTTTCTAAGTTTTTTCCTTATAATTTTCAGAGTTCTTAATATAAAATATTATTTTTTTCAGAAAATATGACAAACAACATTGCACACAGTACCCTGTAATCAGAATTAAAAAATAATGAAAATTGTATAAAAAATGAGTTGGTTTACTAAATAATTTTTTACTGCGCATGCGTCAACGATATCAAAATTTCATTTGCATATTATGTTAGCTAAATGTATAGAGCAACTTTTGTGAAAGTCACAAAATCATAACTTGAAAATTCTGACAATAATCGTCAATTGAATAAGTCGAAAATCCGTTATTCTCAAAATGAAGCAAGAACAAGAGGGGTTGTATCCATATATTCACTGATTAGTGTCAATATAGAATACACAATATGCGATGTACTACTGCATTTGAATAAAATCCCTCATTTTTTTTGCTTTATTTTGGAAACAACGGATTTTGTCCTTTTTCTATAGACGATTACTTTCAGAATTTTCAAGGTATGATTTTGCGACTTTTACAAAAGTTGCTCTATACATTTAGCTAACATAATATGCAAATGAAATTTTGATATCTTTGACGCATGCGCAGTAAAAAATTATATAGTAAACCTACTCATTTTTCATACAATTTTTATTATTTTTTAATTCTGATTACAGGGTACTGTGTGCAATGTTGTTTGCCATATTTTCTGAAAAAAATATTATTTTATATTAAGAACTCTGAAAATTATAATGAAAAACTTGGAAAAATTTGGCACCATTTTTATAAAAACCTTAATTACTCTGCGAGTGTGCATGCTATTTGGATAAAAATTAACACAGTGTATTACAATAAGGCATTCAATCATAATCTAGAGTTTGAGCGCTTTTGCTACATTAGTTTTGACAGGGTTATTCAAAAGATATTCATTCTTTTTTAATTTGTTGACGATTCCCTATGGCGTTTCGGTAAAAAATCTTCACGGAGATGTATGACGTATACTATTATATTTATACACTAAGAGTTTCGAGATGATTCCTCATGTATTTTTCTAGATATTTAGTAAAATGTCTAAAATCGCAAGTGTCCCATAATCAATGGCAATATAGTGTATTTGAAATAGCCGCAAACAACCTTTATCGATAAGCAATAGTTTTAACAGAATTGTTTTGGATGCCATTGTAAAGGAAAGGAAACTTCTATAAGCTTCATTTTTTATTCCGAACATGACATAAGAAAACTAATTACATGTACTAATTTCTGGTGATCCGCTTTTATTTACGTGAGTAAAAAGCATGGACGGACAGACTGCGAGCAGATAAACCGACATCATAAGCACTTTTCTACTATGTTGGAAAGAATTACTATGTATAAAATATAAGTAATTACTAGTATAATAATATTTTTAAATTAGCGAATTTTAGAATTATTTACCTCTTTTTCTTCGTTTATTTTTCAATAAATGTTTTTCATATAATCTTCCTGTATTAAGAACAGTAAATACAACCGAACATCGCATATTTGATTGCTGGAAAATTTTTCACAATATTTTATCACAGCTGAATGACTTTAAAAATAATTTTAAATGATTTTTATTCAAGTAATCACTGAACACTACAGTAACTAATATTCCGGAATATAATTTTTTTTCTAATGTTTAAAAAAAATATTTTAAGTAAAGAAAACAACTTTCAATGAATATCAATGAAATACTGAATTATACAATACATAAAATTTAAAAAAATAAGTAACGCATATGCTCTGAAAGAAAAAATAATAAAAGTTTTAGAAAATACGTGAGTTCATGTTTTGCTCTTGTATTTCAAATAAATAGTCTACAACTAATTTTGTAATGGTACTAACAATAGAGAAAAATTTTATACTTATTAGATTATTGCCAAAAATGGGAAATGTAAGGCCCGTTTTTAATTCCATAATGCTTCATTTTTTTTTTTTTTTTTTTTTTTTTTTTTTTTTCCTCAAGAAAAGAAATTTTTTTGAGATGAACATATGTACAAGAAGAAAAAAATACTCAAAACAGTATCAATATTGAATCCTAGGATAGACATGAACATTAAATATATCATTTCAACATAGTAGGGACATTTTATTTAATTTTGAAATAATGATAAAAATGACGCATATTACTGCACATGAAATCAAAAATAAGTTTAAAAATAATGTGCATTGGTTGTAGTCAATTTTACAAATAATTGATATGAATAAAGGATTCTGATCTTTACGAGCTACGCTCAATCAACCAACGTCCATTCTACATTTTTCTAAAAACATGATATTTTGATTTAAGGTACCTGCGCCTAATATGGACACCCTAAGGAAAATGTATTTTTTTCACCCCCATGTACACATGATAGAGCTCCAAAAATATATGACCGTGATCCCTGGACTGTTGACTATCATTATGAAAATGAGCGATCTTGTAACTATTATGGTTTTTATTTAAATGATAAAAACAAAAAATGTTTACAAATGTCCATATAAGAAACCACTAGTCCCTATTATGGACAGGTGGATTCTTATTGACCTACTGCACAGGGGGTATGAATGAGCCACTCTTCTATAGAATTTTAGATGAGAGGGGATAAAAAAAATATTTTAAAGTATTGCGGGCAGGGTAGGGCACAGTAAATATCTTCAGAACGTGCACTTTAGAACGGGGGGTCATTTTCGGTTGTGGCTCTTCGAAGACCGATGCAAAGCACCTCAGTTACTGCAAAATATTATGAAATAATGTAGTTGGTTTTGCTTATCTTTCTATTTTTGTGAATTTCAAGATTCACCTGCTGTACTTCCAATGTGGACATAAAGTGTTCATATTGGGAATCGGGAGTAGCTTTATTTAATCTTGTAATAAATAATTAAAGAAAATGTTTTTAAGCAATATATGCAATAGCAATCGAAAATATGTTTTAAAAGCTTTCTAAAACACACTACTTTTTAATATTTAAAGTAATTTTACAGTATCTAATAAGAATTTTACTATCAGCACACCACGAAACAACAAGTTTCCTTCTAAATGGCGAACAGCGCGCTTTTTTGTACTTTGCTGGCTTAATTATCTTTTCAACTGCTTTTTTTTCACGGACATGTAGAGCGATCTCTCTATAAAAATTGTCACTTTAAAAAATATTAGGGGTGTCCATATTGAGAGTACTGTCCATATTGGGTACAAATGCCTTATTTTAAAAATAGATTACCCGACTACGGTAAATTTATTAGTATTCGTATGATTTTCTAATCGGGTTCACATTCATTTACGTTTGGCTAGGAGGCTTTTTTAATTCATAAGGCCTCATGAACTGCGTCACTACCACTTATGATTTATTCAGTGATTGTTAAAGTAACATCTTGTAAACATTTGAAAATGTGCTTGTATAAGTTATGTTAAAAAAGTATGTTACAAAAAGTAGAGCTCTATCATGGATATTAAATTATTATTATATTTTTTTTGAAACTATAAAAAAATCGTATAGAATTTGGCATTTTAGGTGCAGATCATTTTTTTCCGTTTAGTCTTTAAGTATTAATTTTGTTTTTAAAAAGTTTTCTTTCTCATTTTGTATCTTTATTTTCTTGCTAAATGCTTTCGCTTGCAATAATTTAATTGAATTTTAGTTCAATTTCCTTTATTAATTTTCATGGGAAAATATATTTTCAATTTAAGATGTTTAGGAATATAATTTTTTTTTAATATCTGACAAAAAGATAAATCCATGTGTAAAACAATTAAATATTCAAATAATGAAAATTAAAAAAAATATATTGTTAAAAATTTACAAATTTAAATTCAGATTGGACACAGCACATTATAATCTCGCCAAGTATATAAAGCGAAATGTTGTTAACTTGCTATACATAGTTTTTGACCTCATAAAACTTATTAAAATGGTTTTAAACGATTTCAACTTTATTCATCAGTTAAAATATGTCTTTAATTTTGTAACAGTCAAATTTCATATTTTAATAAACTGTAATTTTTAGGATTTCGTTCATCTGAAGAAGCCCTATTCGTCTCTGTCCTCTATTTGTCTGTCTGTCACAGAGTCCGTACACAAAAATTATGGAAATCAGAGAGTTCAAATTTTCTGTATTGAAATCTGAATACCTCTTGGCCCAAAACAAATCATAAAATTTTGAAAAAGACTATTATTTTAATTTATATATATATATTAATATCATCAGTTCCTTTTTTGTCTTTTTTTTCCTTCTAATTGTTGCACGCATATTTAAATAAATGTAAAAATTATTATGTATGTAACATAAATTAAAGGATTAAATAAACCACTAAAAAACGCACTTATTTGTTTTTATTTCATCATATTATATCGTATTTATGATCTACTTTTGTCACGCGAATTGTAAAATATTTTTTATTTGTTAAATTCTTATCCTTTAAGTTACTAGCGGTCTCTGGTGATCAGTTTGGTCTCCCTTAAATTTATGCTAAGCTTTGCAATATTTTACTTTAATTTCTAATCTTATTTACGTACCTTCACTAAATCTGCAGATTCTTATTGTGAAATAAACAAATCTATTCGGTCAAGGCAGTAGGGGAAGAATTTAGTATTCTGTTCTGGGTAGCACGATTGGGGAAGAAAACCATTTTTCGTTTGTTTATTTAATGATAAAGTGTTTAAAAGGGTATATTAAACGATACCCTCTGTGAGATCTGCAATCACACTCTCCCAGTATTTTTATATAAGCCGAGAGAGACTACGGTTGAGAATAAATTCCTTTACAGCAGGGAAAACGGCGTTATTAATTTAATTATAGGAGAAATCCATATGTGGCAGATAATTAAAACACTGACGGATAATAGTACTGGTAAAGTTCTGAGGCGAAAAATTGCAATGTATGAGGAATTCGAAAAAATTATATGTAAAAAAAAAAAAAAAAGAAAAGAAAAAAGAAATTTTTTAAATTCGCCTTTTTGATGATTTTGACTTTTGAATACTGTAAGAAGATCGAATTAAAAGCATAGCATGGTAGCAGAAAGTGTTAATTTAAGTAAGGAGAAATTTTTTTATAAGTTCATAATAGAGTATAATGAAGAAGAAAAGGTTGAATTTGCTGCTGTATGACACAGTGCAGTGTAACTAGCGAGTAGTGCAAGTTATGTAACAAGGGAGTACTGTAACGAGTGTAACTAGTGTAACTCCTGAGTAGTATAACTAGTAACCCGTAATTAGTGACTATTGTAAGTAGTGTTTTTAGGTTGACAATCAGGTTGAAAAGAAACACAATCAGTATCGAAAATGACTATGAACTACTGTTGAAAAAAAGTACCTACTTTCTAATACCGCCATACGTTATAACACCATACGCTGATGAATGTACATGGAATTAAGATGTATATAATAGACGAATAGACATGTAATTAAGATATAATATAATATATTGTAGTAAACATTTATGTTGGTACAAACATTCCAATTTCAGAACGAACCTCTCGGATGGACTTTAAAACATTATTTGTATATGGAGTAAAGTATTGTAAAAATCACCTTTGTTTACATGTGCATACAAAATGTATCTTTTCAATGGGTTAAACGAGCTCGATAACTTTTTCTACAATACTCATTCCAGACTTCAAGAGTATCGCAGGCCAAATAAAGCTTTTTTATGACAATTTTTTAATTTGTGAGCATAATCACAAGGCCAATCTTAGGTGTTCTGGAAATAAATTACGTGCTTTATATTAAATCACATACCGAAGGAAATAACATATTAAATCAGCACGCAATGTTAAATGAACAGTTATTCAAATTGTGTTTATTTTACTATCTGGGAGCTAATCGCATATTGACAAACTTTTTGTTCAAGGATGGTATCTCAAACAGAGTCATAATTGTTATTCAATGGTTCCGGGAAAATTCTAACTTACTTTCGTAAGTTAGAATCTCTGGGATTCCTCTGGGATTACCGACGTTAAATGGGGCTTACTGACGTCTAAAACAGCAAATAAAGCTAAATTTTATGCTTACTATCAATCCTAGATATCTTCGTAAAAAAACTGCCATAAGAATTGCTTTACAAAGATGTAAAAATCCTTCACGGGATTAGTCATTACATAAAACAATGTATTTCAACTGTATTTCAAGTATTCGTGCCAAAGAAGGGAGGGGGTAAGAAAATTAATGTATACTTATTGCATATATATTTTTTCTGTTATTAAGTTTTTTTTCAAAATAAGTAGAAATTACATAACAAATAAACTAGTTGGATGTGCCAATCCCAAAATTTTCTTCTATCTCATACATATATTTTAATATTTAAAAAAATAGTTACTCATTTTAATGCTTTAATAATTTTAGTTCAATACCCTATAAACTTTGATTTTCATCTTAAATTTCTGCTTCAATCGATTAATCGGCGTAAAAACGAATTTCCGTCTCTGCACGAGCCGATGGACAATAGAATGACAGGCATATTTTTTTCAAATTCCGGGAGGACCTACTTGCCTTACCAAAAAATAATCATATACAAAATGTTTAGTTCAGTTCTAGAACTAACTTCATACACTTTTATGTGGTGCAACATTGAAAATGGCATAAAATTCGGTATTGCAGCGTCCCCTTCCGGCGGATTTTTTTTCAGATTCAGGGAGATCCAACTAGCTATAGCCATACACTTACACATAAAAAGTTCGTTCAATTCGATACATAACTTCATGTACTTTTGATCGGTATAATATTGAAAATGGCACAAAAATCGCGATTGCAGCGCCCCCTTCCGACGGATTTTTTTCAAATTCAGGGAGGACCAACTAGTCATAGTCATACAGATACACAAAATACTTGGTTCAATTCAATACATAACTTCACATACTTTTGGTCGGTACAATATTGAAAATGGCACAAAAATCGCGATTGCAGCGCCCCTTCCGGCGGATTTTTTTCAAATTCAGAAATGACAAACTAGCCATAGTCATACACATACACAAAAAATTTGCTACAATTCCATGCATAACTTCATATACTTTTGGTCGGTGCAATATTGAAAATGGTGCAAAAGTCGCGATTGCAGCGCCCCGTTCCGGCGGAATATTTCAAAATTGCAGGAGGACTTGCTTGCCACAGCCAAAAACACTCACAAAAAATTTGGTTCAATTCTATGCATAACTTCATACACTTTTTGATGGTGGAATGGCGACATACACACAGACACACAGACACACAGACAGACGGACGCATTTTCAGAAAGAATCACGTTTTGTACACCTTATCGCCAGAACAACGATTGGCGCGGAGATGAAGTCAATGCTACGCACCTTTTCTTGTGTGTGACGTCGAACGCCTAGCGAACAGCAACCCTTCCTTCTGCAAAGAGATCGCGCTTATTCTTCACTTGTTTTTCCGTAAATGTTATCAAGCGAAGACTATAATATGAAAAAATGTTATTCACCGTTGTTTACGATTAAAACATAGTTTAAAACAAAGAGCTTTTTCAGATTAAAATGCTTTAAATTTGACAGAACGTCTAAACATAGTTTTTTTTTCTTAATTCAAAAATATGTATGTTCGAAGAGATTGAGAAGTTAATTAAAAACAGTAGTAAAGATTCTCTTGTAATAAATATAGTTCTATTAATCATATGTTTTATGACACATTTGAACTTAGTTTATTTTGTGTTTGGCAATGCAGCTAGCTAAATGTTCTCGCTATCGCCAACTCGCCAATGCAGGTGCTCAAAACGTGATTCTTTCTGAAAATGCCAGACGGACAGACAGACATTTTGTAAAAACATGTTTTTTAGAATCTCTGACCACTAAAACGTTTAAAAGCGTCAAAAACCGGAAGTCGAAAAAAATTTCGATTGCAATACTTTCTTCTATAGAAGATAAACAAAAGTAAAAACATAGTTTTTTTTATGGGAATGTTCCCAGTTGTATAAATTACCTCGATTATTTTTCTCATATATATCACCTCATATATTTTCATTTATAATTTTTTTTATTTTTTTTTTTAAGAATTGGAATTCTACCAGCACAGAAATAAAGACCTATAAATAAGAATAAATAATGCATATTAACTTACAATTTCATGTTTTTGTAAGTTTTATATACTTTTAAATATGCACTGCAAAATTTCCAACACACAAAATAAACGCATTTTAGAAACCTTTTTGTCACCAACTTTTCAACACATTAATATAATGTGAATTAGAAAACTTATCTGCTATATGATAGTGTTCTTAATATGCTACAAAACTATTTCAGTATTTCAGTCTATAAATGTGCTTTTTATATCTTGCAAAAGTGATGCTATCTGGAAATGTGTTATCTAAAATGTTGCTATCTAAAAATAGTGCGGTTAATTGTGTTAAAATAGTGTTTTAAATAGTGTTTATTAAATATTTTCTTATAATAGTGTTGTGATATATAACACTTTGTTACCAAGTTACCAAAACACTGTAAGTGCCCCACATTTTAGAACATCATAAAACAGTATATGTAGCACTTTCAAATCACTTTCAACATGGAGCCTTTATAATTACACAATTTAAAAAATGAAATAAGATACAATTTGTTTTTTATAGAAAAAAGTGCTTGCGTTTGCTGACTAAGCTGACTAACTTTTACTAGCAGATATCAAAAACTGCATTTCTCAAACAAACATGTAGTTTTTAACAATTTTTTTGTAAATTTCTGAACTCACTGAAAAAAAAAGAAAAAAAACAGTTAAATTTTCGGTACAGTAATGTTGCCAGCAATTTTTCCCTTAACATTAACAGATTTTTTTTTTTTTTTTTTTTTTAAGGACAATCGATAAAATATTGTAGTTAGAAGTGTTAATTACTATGTTCGTTTAGTGTTTTAGAAATGTTTCACAAATTTGCAGTGTAGATATTTCGATATTTATTCTCAATAACATGCAATACCTTAAGTTACCTGTCCTTTTATCAGATTATTAAAATTTGGGCACCTTAAAATAACTTGGTAAGTGTGATGGTAGATCGCATAGAGGGTTTTCTTTAACATCTCCTTAAAAAACATTAATATTAAATTAACAAACGAAAAATGGTTTTTCGGTGATATTTTGGGATTTCTTCGCCAATCGCGCCAACCAGAACAAATATTGAATCTTTCCCTCAATGCTACAAAGACTGCTTTTTTTAATAATTTATCATAAATTTATGGGAGACCAAACTGGTCAACGGGTCATTCCATGTCAATTCAACCAGACCTTGTAACCCGACCCACAGGGATTTTGATGAAACTTTGTGGACACTCTAATTCTATCATGAAATCATTCCATCAGAAATTTTTCGTTCCTAGACCTCATAGTTTGTGAGATATGGGGGGGTCCAATTCTTGGGGTTTTCTCAAATCGCACATTTCTGAGTCTGTATTTTGAGATTACAGCTCCATTTCCAAAAAATTGTTTCTCTGGATCTGATACATGAATCATCCTAAAAATATCACTGTAAGAATATAAAAAGATGCAGATTTTAATAAAAAATATTTAAAAAATTACTTGTAACATTTAGGAATAAAAAAAGTCAGCCAAAGTTGAGAGTTATGGTTATTTTTCGGATTTTTTGTGATTTCACCAAAACGGCTGTACACAACAAAGCAAATTAAATTTCCGATTTCTTTTTGTTTTAAATAAAATTTTACACTTTGGACTTTCTATGTATGAAATAAAAATGCTGTCTTTCGCATGGCTTATGCAAAAATTTTGGGTACTTTCCAATTAGCCGGATGCGTGTTTTATTTTTACATATGTACATATGCATAGATCTATATAAATACAGATGTATTATACAGGGTGATCAGAAAGTCAATATACATTTGATAAATTAATAATTCACTGAATAATGTAGGTAGAGAGGTAAAAATTGACACACATGCTTGGAATGACATGGGGTTTCATTTAACAAAAATAAATAAAAAGTTCAAAAAATGGCCGACAGATGGCACTTCATGTGATAAGAAAATCATTAATTAGCATAACAAATTACGACAAAGCAAAGACGATGTTCTTCAGACCAAATGCTCAACATGTCCACCGTCATTCCTCAACAATAGCTGTAGTCGAGGGACAATGTTGTGCAC
Source organism: Maratus speculifer (assembly GCA_964019185.1). Lineage (NCBI taxonomy): Eukaryota > Metazoa > Arthropoda > Arachnida > Araneae > Salticidae > Maratus > Maratus speculifer. Next base: position 263,624,160 of record OZ025291.1, on the reverse strand, counting down.
AGCACTGTACAGCATATCTGAAGTTATGTTGCGAAATTGCCGTAGGATGTTGTCTTGTAGCATCCCTATTGATGTCGGTCGATCGCGGTAGACTTGCGACTTCATGTAACCCCAGAGCCAAAAATCACACGGAGTGAGATCTGGGGACCTGGGAGGCCACGCATGAGGAAAATGGCGGCTCAGCACGCGATCATCACCAAACGACGTGTGCAAGAGATCTTTCACACGTCTATGAATATGGGGTGGAGCGCCATCCTGCATAAAAATCGCAGTTTCCAGGAGATGTTTATCAGCCAAGCTAGGGATGATGTGATTTTGTAACATATCGGTGTACCTCTCACCCGTCACGGAAACAGTTACAAAACCAGAATCACGAATTCCTGGAAGAAAAAAGGCCCGATAACGGTAGATGTGGTAAATCCGCACCACACAGTGACTTTCTCTCGTCGTGCAATGGAGTTTGCACGAAAATTCTGGGATTTTCGGTAGCCCAAATTCTGCAGTTGTGGGTGTTGACAGACCCTCGGAGTGTGAAATGGGCTTCGTCGGTCCATAACACGTTAGACAACCAATCGTCTTCTTCCGCCATCTTTTGAAACGCCCACACCGCAAATGCTCTTCGCTGCTCAAAATCGCCGGGTAACAGTTCATGATGCCGCTGGATTTTGAACGGATAGTATGAGGGTACGCCTTAGTGCTGCCCAAACAGTACTGTATGGAATACCAGCGCGACGTGCAACATCACGAGCACTCACTTTTCCATGCGTAGATGAACCCGCTACAACCTCCATTTCGTCCTGAACAGTCTGAGCAACATTAGCACTTGTGGTCGGTCGGCCACTACGGGGTCCATCGTCTAAACAACCTGTGGCTTCGAACTTCGACATCATTCTCTTCACAGGTGCAATTGTCATAAGACCTTCACCCCTTCGAGTACCCTTCGTAAGGCGATAGGATCGTAAAGCTGCAGTAGCAGATTCCCCTTTCTGATAGTAGAGCTTCACTAACAATGCCTTCTCTGGTAACGTCAACATGCTGCGATTGCTGGTGCATCTGATTCTCTGTCTCATTTACAGCGCCTTTTATACACGATTCTCAGGCAGTGTCACTGACGCTTTGCTGTGCAGCGCCATCTGTCGGCCATTTTTGAACTTTTTATTTATTTTTTGTTAAATAAAACCCCATGTCATTCCAAGCATGTGTGTCAATTTTTACCTCTCTACCTACATTATTCAGTGAATTATTAATTTATCAAATGTATACTGACTTTCTGATCACCTGAGCCTGATATTAAACCTTCTACAAGTATTCAGGCTTGCAGTATTGTAATATTAATTGGTTTAAAATGTCACAAAACTAGCTATACAAATAACAGAGAAATAGATTACATTGATAATCTCTGTGATTCAGAAAAAGAACTTTTATCACTTAGGACTATTGCATTTATAAAACGAAAAATAAGTGAAAAAAGTTTGATTAATATATGTGAGCATCACAGAATTTGGCTCTTAATGAAATATGAATTTTATCAGTATAAATGTGGAGATCCATTTAAGCGGCATAAAAAGCAAGTGAAAAAAGCAATTAGGGCAGTTAATAGAGATTTAAATACGGCCGAAAAAGTAAATCAAAGTTGAAAGTTATGATTATTTCCCTCAAATTTTGAGACTTTATGAAAAAGTCTCTTCACAAAAAGGCAAATGAAATTTCCAATTTGTTTTTGTAACAAATAACATTAAATTCAGTAACTCATTGAAACTCGAGTAATTATTTAAGTACCACAGCTAAACTTGGTCAGATTTTTTTCCCTTTAATTGGTGCAAATTTTCAAAACAATGCAAAATTTGGTATTTTTCGGTTAGACGGGCACCAGTTTTATACATATGTATATCAATACTGTATATATACATACATATGTACATGTATAATACATCTGTATTTATATAGATCTATACATATGTACATATGTAAAAATAAAATACGCATCCGGCTAATTGGAAAGTACCCAAAATTTTTGCATAGGCCATGCGAAAGACATCATTTTTATTTCACAAAAAGAAAGCCCAAAGTGTAAACTTTTATTTAAAGAAAAAGAAATTGGAAATTTAATTTGCCTGTTTGTGTACAGACTTTTTCATTCAGTCACAAAAATTTGAAAAAATAACCATAACTCTCAAATTTGGCTGGCTTTTTTTATTCCTAAATGTTACAAGTAAATTTTTTAAATATTTTTTATTAAAATCTGCGTCTTTTTATATTCTTACAGTGATATTTTTAGGATGATTCATGTTTTAGGTCCAGAGAAACAATTTTTTGAAAATTGAACTGTAGTCTCAAAATACAGACTCTGAAATGTGTGATTAGAGAAAAACCCAAGAATTGGACCTCCCATATCTCACAAACTATGGGGTCTGGGAAGGAAAAAATTCTGATGGAATCATTTTATGATAGAATTAGTGTGCACACATAGTTTCATCCAAATCCCTGTCGGTCGGGTTACAAATGGGGAAAAAATTTGTTGAATTGACATAGAATGACCCCAACAGAAGTGGCTCTTAATTTAAATGAATAATAATTTAATAAGTATAAAAAATATTTCATTTCGCTTGTCAAAATAGATGATAAATATGATTTAATATGATGAAATAAAAACAAATAAGGGCGTTTTTACGTGATCTATTTAATCAAATAATTTATGTTACATAAATAATAATTTTATTTTAAACTTGCGTGCAACAATTGGAAGAAATGAAATTTAAATTTTGAAATTTACGGTATTGCTTTTTTTAAGCTTCAAAATCTCGCACATTTTCTATTTTTACACCATAGTATAGAGAAAAAAATATATTTTTAAATGCATTTTGTTTAAAAGCTCTATCTCGAATTATTTTTGAGATATTAATTATTTTGTAGTTTGTAATATTAATTTTGTAATTGTGACAACAGAAGTACGTTATCTCGTAAAAGGGTAAAAAATGGAATAATTTTTATTAACATTTAAACTTGTATGACAATTAGAAGAGAAAAAAACAACAAAAAGAACTATAAACTGATGATGAAAAAAATAATAATTAACTTAAAATAACAGTCTTTTTCAAAATTTTATGATTTGCTGTGTGATAAGAGGTATTCAGTTGTATCTACACAAAATTTTAACTTTCTGGCTTATATAAGGTGGTTTTGGGTAATAACGCCAGGCGGGGTAATAACGCCAAGTGCTAATATTTTGCATAATTATGAAATAATCTGGTAAATGACACCTATTTGCTCTGCGCAGAAGGGTGTTGAGTCATATAAATCGCAAAAAACAGCTTCAAGTTAATTTGTTTCATTTTTAGGTCTTCTTGTTTTTACAAGCAACTAAAATTAACGCGTGATCTAAAATTTGCGAGATACGTTTTGTGATGTGTAGACTATTTTTTTATCCGGAAATACTTTGTTAATTACATAAATTTGTAGTACATTTCATGGACTTTCAAAATGTTGTTGAAGATTTTGGGTATCTTCTCGAGATAATTTTTAATTTAAAATGTACAGCGCAATAACTATAACGGGGTAATAACGCCAATCCTTGGCATTAATACCCCGGTTGATTCCCTACAGTGGCTGAGGAACATCCTAAGTACTGATTCAAATAAACACAGTTAAAACTGTGCAATGTTTCTAATAATTCTATTTAAGCGGTCCTTTTTAAGCAAAAAGAAGCTCACGGTCTGATATTCTTTTGCCTCATCCTCCCCCCCTCCCCCCCACACCACACCTTTATCTTTCTTACACTTTCACAAAAAAATGAACATTTTCAATAGCTTAGAATGCAATTTGTCAATTTCTAAGATTGTAGAGTTTGTATTTTTAGAATTGGGCATTCTACATGCAATTATTCCATGTTATTTCATAGTTTTGTTTGCATGGCGTTATTACCCACATAGGTGGGTAATAACGCCAAATAGCATTGGTCAAGAAATCACGCCATTACATTTTATGAATACATATCTGTTAAATTAGTTTTTTTTATATAGATAGTCAATGAGTTGCTGCATCAAATCATATATTTGTTTGAAAAATTTAAACTAACACTGAGCCGTGAAAATTGGTAGAACCTTAACGTGGCGTTATTACCCCAGGGTATCTTAGTTTTTTTGTACGGACTCTGTGACAGACAGACAGAGGACAGAGACGAATAGGGTTCCGTCAGATGAAAAAAACCCTAAAAATGACTTAGTAAATTCGATATTTATATAAACAAATTATTGTTTTATTAATATAATATGAATGTGACACGCAATACTATATAAACTGATTATTTAACTTCAATATATATATATATATATATATATATATATATATATATATATATATATATATATATATATATATGAAAATAGAATCATCAGCACAATTTAGAGGATATCGCATTAACTTACATACTGTAGATACATATTGACAACATTGTAATAGCATCTTTAAACTGAGAAATGCTGAAAAAAATTACAAAAATGCAATTTTCAATTTAATGAAGTCCTGTAATAGTAGAATTAAGTAAAGAAATTTTAACCTTTATAAAAGTTTTATATACAGAAATCGTATGCTTCATGGAATTTCCAGGACAAACATCAGTACTTCTTTAAAAAAAAATTATCTAGATGAAACGACCTGTTTGGAATTTTCTGTAAGGAAATAGTGGCACTGAAGAATTTTCTGTTCGGAAAATTCCAGGTGTCGTACGAGCCCCGTACATACGCATCACATTGACTGATGTATTAATATTGCTATTGTATTTTTGTTAAATGCTATTATATATTTCGTAAGTATAGGAAAGAGAATTTTTAGAGCTGTCCCCTCCACCATAATAATGTATGGGACATTATAAAAAACAAAAATAAAATAATTTCGCAATGTCACATAAAATAAATTCTATCATAAGAAAATGTTTTCCGATTAAATTGTAATTTTTGAAACATGAATACCTTCATATATTCTAGAATAAATATTTAAATAAGAAAATATACAGCCCACAAAAATTTCTACTGAATTAATATAGAACTTCTGCACAAATTTTATTAACTTTACTCATGCTGATAAAGAAAATCACCATTCAATGCTTCAGAATAAATATACATTATTTTAATCATATGAGTATGCATATACTTTTTTTAAATGAAGTATTACTTTCATATATATAATATCGATGAACTTTTATGCAATTAAAAATTGAATTCAAATCAAATTGCTTCAAATTTATTGTAATTATTTAATATAGAACTTAGCATGAATAAAACATTCTCATTAACATTTAAAATATGCAAAATTAATGTAGTTTTAACGTTATTTAAATAAGCTGTAATAGACAAAAATATTTTTATTGAGTCTTTATCGCTTTATTTGGTCACAATTCTTAGTTTCTTTAGATATTGAATTCACATTATTCATATTTTTGTTACATTTTAGAATAATGTTTCAAAAGTTAGATAGCGATGAGTGCCCATTTATAGGTTATTCAATAAAAATAATCAATAAAATTACTCTATGATAAGTAGTATCAATTCATTAATTATAATATATTTGAATAGTTAGTATATAAAACAATTACCATTAATATCTAGCGTGCTCCACCCTAAAGAATTTAACAATATAATGGATTAAATATTCGACAGCGTTTATCATTCGAAAAACTTTTATCATAATGAAGAATGCAAACAAAACAAAGGATATCGATTATTAAAATAATCGTAAGGTTATTTAAACACTTGACGTTTACTCTAGAATTTGGAAAATGTCCAAAATATAACGTTTCAAATCACCTGTAAAAGAACTCGCCTTGTTATTCTAATAGTGTCATGTTTCGTTAGCACTTGTGCAATATCAAATATTTCACTTTATACAGTATAGTTTAAACTGAAGTGTAAGAGCATTTTGATTTAATAAATGATGCATAACATTTACATTGTCTGCTTTTAATTTTTTTACGAGTTTTAGATGTAATTGTATCATATTTAATATGTTCATTATTTTTTATTTTGTTAAAAATTAAGAGATAAACTTCTCTAAAATGCAATGTAATGTTTCTCAAAAATATAAATACTTTTTTTTATATTATATGTAATTATATCCCGTATTTTAGAAATATACAATTTTTAAACCATATTTTTAATCAATAACTTTAACAACTTTATGACGCAGAAGTAAGTACAAACATGACACAAAAAATTATATTCGAATACACTTGGATAATCTTTCTCAGTATGAGGAGAAAATGGATATATTTAAATGGGTTCAAAGAATTCCTCAATAATAGCTCCGGATACATTCAAAATCGAGCCGTAAAAGCAAACGTGCATTTTCGAATGGAACCCACTCTGCACCCTTAATTTCCTTAATTCGCATCAGTATTGAGTGACACCAGTTTCGGTCTGCAAAAACACCTACCGCTTTCAGCGCTATCCGTTTTTTGTAACATGAACTAAAATCCAGAATTACAGGAAAAAACTTAAGACATTATGCATAATTCTCCTGGAAGAATTTTTTAAATATCTGTAAAAGTTTGCAAGTCATTGAATGTTAAAATCAGTCAGACCTTTTCTAGACACCCGTATATACACTCATGTAAAAAATAAAGTTATAAATTAAAAATATGTGAAAACTGATCAACTATTCACTGTTTTCCGCCAAAATTTGGCACACACACACACATATGTATATATATATATATATATATATATATATATATATATACTATATATATTACAGAGGGAGATAGAATGTATCAACATAACAATATGGATAGGATTTTAATTGTGATTTAAAAAACATGATATATCATTAAATGTTAAATCATGAATCAAAGATAAAGCATTCATCTGAGAAAAGTTTGTCTAATATAGAGTACGACCACCGTGCACTGTTTCCCAAACATGCTCACTGTCACTGAGGTTCAGAGACTTCGAAGGCCAATTCATACTGCGAAGTTAATATTCTTCAAGAAAATCATCAACAATGGGAGCTCTGTGTGACTTTGCGTTATCATCCAGAAACATGAAGTCGGGACCTACAGCACTCCGTGACAACATCACATAGGCTTCAAGGGCCTCATTCCTACAGTGATTTGCATTGCGAATACATGCATCGAAGACGTACAGTGGTGTACGACTGATCAATATTATGCCCCCAGACAAAGATTTCTTCGCCATCAATTGTGTCGATTTCTTTTAGGTAGCAGGGATGACTGCGAGTTCTACGTTTTCTCCAGATGAATATTCGGTGAAAATTAATCTGCGGGTTAATATCGACTCATCACTGGTAAAAACACCTTTCCAATCTTGTTGCATCCAATACTGATGTTATCTGCTCTACAACAACCGGGGTCTCTTGTTAAATGCACTGAACGGCACATATCTGACGGGATACCGAGTGTTAGATATGATGTCCTTGAAGCCTATGTGAGGTTATTCCGGAGTCATGGAAACCAAGACCTTATGTTTATGGACGATAATGTGAACACACACATTCACACAGCTTTCACATCGTTTGATCTTTTACTCAAGAAAGGATATTCGCCGTATAAATTGGGCTTCGATGTCTTTGGAACCTAATCCTATGAAACATATTTGCAATTGTGTAGGAAAACCATAACGTAACCTCCATTCCAGCACCCGGCAGGAGGTGCGAACCGTGCTTTTGGAAGAATGGACTTTGTTGCTACAAACATTTATTGAGACACTGGTAAACAGTTTTAGAGCTCGTATTTACGTTTTTGTAGGAGTCCACGTTGGTTACATTCTACATTAGAATCATTTTCCACGAAATGAATGTTTCATCTCTGATTCATGATTTAACACTTTTTGAAATACCCTCATTTTTAATTTACAATTAATATTATGCATTTTCTCCCATTGTATATGACTTTGTCCGAATATCGTAGCAACTTACTATTAGTTCATAAATTTTCTCATATTATATGTTTGTGACATTAATTTTGCACATAAGTGTATTTATATTGAAATTTTAATTTGCGAAAGAGGTTAATTACTAGTTGAAGATAAATTGTTGAAGATAAATTTCTGATACGGAAGTCCTCGTGCAAAATAGTCCTCGTGGTCAGCCTGAAATGAATTGTCGTTTGAAATCATTACTACAAGACAAAACTTGATCAGTGCCTCTTCCTGATCATTTTTTTAATGCACTTGCTATTTTCAAAACAGACCTTTTTTTCCTATAATGAGATATTTATCATCTACTACGCTAAAACTTCTTTCGAATTACGAATATTGAGCTAAATAAAAAAAAAATGTCTGCTGCTTAATATGTACACGCATAAATTGATTGCGCGCATAACCATCTGTACCACATATTAAAATTTGCATATAAATGATTCAGTGTATAAATCATCGCAATAGCGCTTAAGTCTCACAATTTCATGTATAAGTGACGATAGATTTGAACTATTACATTGAGGTATGACATTATATGTTTCAGCTGCTCCACTCAGAAATAGTTTATCAAAATCAGTTTATGCAGTATCCATCCTCTGATCTTACAAACTTTCATAATATTGTTTGGAACTCCGTATTTAGCTTTTCACGCCGTTCAGCAATGCTGTTAATTGTAACCAACGAGGCAAAGAGAGGCTACGATTTTAATAGGTTTCCCAAACACTATCCAAGTATTTACAACTTGAATATAAAAGAATTTAAAAGGATCATAAACACCATTGTGAAAAGGTTGTAGATTATGGCTAATGTGTGGAATTACACCGTCTTTGGCTAAAATCCTTTATTTGTATGTTAATATGTGATTCACATTTAGAATAAAACGCTGAAATAACTGTTAAAATATAGTTTCATTTAACCAGTTTGATGGGTTTTCCAGTCTCGATTGTACAGGAAGCATTTCATGAAGTAAGGTGCCTGTACCCAATATGAATACCCTAAGGAAAATGTATTTTTTTCACCCCCATGTACAAGTCATAGGACTCCAAAGATACGTGACCAGTATTCTCGGACTATTGACTATCATTATTTAAATTAGCGACCTTGTAATTATTCTGGTTTAATTTAAATGATAAAAACAAAAAAAAAATGTTTACTATCTGTCTTTATTATGGACAGGTGTTTCTTTATTGACTTTCTACACAGTGTGTATGGAAGAGCCACTTTTCCAAGGGATTTTAAAGGAGAGGAAATAAAAAAAATGTATCTTTAAGTATTCCGAGGAGGTGGGGGGACAGTAAATATCTTCAGAACATGCATTTAGAAAGGGGGGGCATTCTCGGTTTTTACCCTTCGAAGACACATGCAAAGCCCCTTAGTTACTAGTAAATATTATGAAGTAATATTATTGGATTTGCTTAGCTTTTATTGCATCTGTATGCGAATTTACATCTGTTATTACTCAGTGCTCACAGCATGGACAAATAGAAACTTTTTCACCATGGGCAGTAAGTCCCACATAATCCTCATGAATATATCTGCCACATGTGATGCATGGCCGCATGTTCGAAAGAGCATCAATGCCGCAAAATAAGCAGTACCAGCTCTCCTTTGTTGAGGAAGTCATACCATTGGTACCTATGATATCGCCAACCGATATCCTACTGGGAGAAGGCTTCTTTTTATTTTTCTGCAAGGGTTTTTTGGAGGAATGTTTTTTGGGAATTGTACAAATAGCATCTTGTTGAACAAAGATTTTACCACTTTGATGACTTTTAAAGTTATTGCTTGGCAACGCTGAGTTTTCTTCTTTCTTACAGTTGTAGTCGATAAGGACAAAAGCTGTCCATATTGGGAACCGGGCGTAGTTTTACTAAATTTTATACCAAATGAATAAGGAAAATTATTTTAAGCAAAATATGCAACAGCAATCGAAAATATGTTATATTAGTTTTCTAAAATACTCCACTTTTCAACATTTAGTGTAATTTTACCATATCTAATAAAAATTTAAGCTTACAGGTATTTAAGATCAGCACATCTCGAAAGAACAAGTTTCCTCCTTAATGTTTCCTTCTAATGGTTCCTCCCAAGTTTCCTCCTAAACAGTGCACTTTTTTACACTTTCCAGAGTTAATTATCTTTTCAACTGCTTTTCTTCGCGAAAATGTTTTGCCATCTCTCGATCAAAGTTATTACCTTTAAAAATATAAGGACCATATTGAGATTCCTGTCCATATAGGGTACAAATACCTTATAAATGTTTTAAAGTTAACTTGAAAAAAATCGTAAAATCTGTATTCGTATGCACTGATAGCAGTAATCATAGTGATAATTGTTTCCCTTTCGCAGACGTTATCTCTTCAACTTGTATTTTTCCTTTTAGGGGTAATACCTTTTTGGTGGCACATAACTGTAGTTTACACAGTCTCATTTCAGTTGGATCAGTTTCAGGATTTTATCAGTTGGATTTGAACCACGTTCGCATAGTTATTAAAAATCTTTTCCACGGTCTTTCTATCAAATGCAGTTGCTCTAGCAAAGTTAGTAGCTTGGTATTTCTAAGGGACAATTTGTTATGAAACTTTCTAGGTATTTATGCGAATTAGAAGAAACCTACTGTATACAGTATTTTTTTTATTATTTATTAACATCTTTAGTAATATATATATATATATACACTGGTGTCCAAAAGTTAAGCATAATTGGTAATTAAGTAATTATTTTTAAGTAATGAAAGAAATATGAATCGGAATGTGCTGAAACTCCAGTCGTGTAAACAAAATAGTACGCGTCACATATTTTCGCGAAGAGTTTTCCCCGAAATCGAACAGGGGACCGTCAACAAATTGAAAAAGAACGAAGATCTTTTGGATAACCCTGTCAAAACTAATGTAGCAAAAGCGTTCAAACTGCACATTATGATTAATTGGCTTATTGTAATGTACTGTATTAATTTTTACAAGGATAGCATGTATACTCGTAGAGAAATTAAGGTTTTTATTAAAACTGTCCTAAATTTTTCCAAGTTTTTTGCTTTTAATTTGCAGAGTTCTTATTATAAAATAATGTTCTTTTCTGAAAATATGACAAACATCATTGTACACAATACCCTCTCATCAGAATTTAAAAATAGTAAAAATTGTATGAAAAATGAGCATGTTTAGTAAATAATTTTTCATTGCGCATGCGTCAACGATATCAAAATGTCATTTGCATATTGTGTTAGCTAAATGTATAGAGCAACTTCTGTAAAAGTTTCAAAAACATAGCTTGAAAATTCTGAAAATGGGAGCCTATAGAATCAACTCAAAATTCTTTATTCCCTAAATGAAGCAAAAAGATGAGGGGCTGTATCCATATTCCATTGCTTAGTGCCTACACAATATTGCACGTACAACTATATTTAGGTAAAACCCCTGATTTTTTTGCTTCCTTTAGGAATAACGGATTTTGAGTTGATTCTATAGGCTCCCATTTTCAGAATTTTCAAGCTATGTTTTTGAAACTTTTACAGAAGTTGCTCTATACATTTAGCTAACACAATAAATGACATTTTGATATCGTTGACGCATGCGCAATGAAAAATTATTTACTAAACATACTCATTTTTCATACAATTTTTATTATTTTTAAATTCTGATGACAGGGTATTGTGTATAATGATGTTTGTCATATTTTCAGAAAAGAACATTATTTTATAATAAGAACTCTGCAAATTATAAGCAAAAATCTTGGAAAAATTTAGGACTGTTTTTATAAAAACCTTAATTTCTCTACAAGTATACATGCTATCCTTGTAAAAATTAACACAGTTAATTAATCATAAGCCAATTAATCATAATGTGCAGTTTGAACGCTTTTGCTACATTAGTTTTGACAGGGTTATCCAAAAGATTTTCGTTCTTTTTCAATTTGTTGACGGTCCCCTGTTCGATTTCGGGGAAAACTCTTCGCGAAAATATGTGACGCGTACTATTTTGTTTAAACACCTGGAGTTTCAGCACATTCCGATTCATATTTCTTTCATTACTTAAAAATAATTACTTAATTACCAATTATGCTTAACTTTTGGACACCAGTGTATATATATGTATCTTTAACTAATTTCAAGACAGTTGTAACAAGTAATTCATAAAAGTTAAAATGCTTAGAAAAAATACTACATTATTTAAAAACATTAATCCGTCTAATATTTAGTGTAGATCCTCTTTTTTTTATTAAAGATTCGACACAACATGGCATACTTTGTATGAGTTTTTAGCGTTTAATTTCGATTTCATTATCATGGCGCCAAATTTCGATGAGGCTTTCTATCAGACAAGTCTTGTTTATGGTGTTGCATTTCTTTAATTTTTTGTTCATAGTGGCCTAAAGGTTAACTATGGGATTCATATCTCGACTGTTTTCAGCCCATGGAAATGATTATATATTTTTACATCCAAAAATTTGATGACAAATGAAGCTTTACTACCACCCTTGGCAAACAGTTTCCGATCATTACATCAGCACTACCATCTTTTCTAAGAAAAGATTATTTATTCTCACTGCATAAAAATGAAACGACTATTAGCGATAATACATTTGCGTTACATATAATGAACAATAATATGCAATAAAGAAAAATCACCATTCATGAATTTATAAACAGAAAAATTGGGATTAAAATTTAGGCACCAAAGAAAAAATTATCCGATCATGCTTTGATTTGGAAAAAAATAACCGATCACTGTAATTATATATTTCGTAAATCCACCTTTATTTCGGAGGGCAGTCAAAATTGTTAGTGAACTGGACTCATTAAGATTTTTACACTCATTGGGAGCAACTTCATCCCAGCATTTCCTTATAGCTTTACGTAAATTCTATGGCATTTGTAATTCATCGAAAATCGATTTTTCTTTTTAATATATTTCACATATTTTCGATGGGATTTAGATCCGGACTATTGAGCGGTCACGTCATGGTTTGAAATGGTATATTACCTACATTTTGTAGAAATTTCTTCATTGATTTGGTGCGTTGGGGAGCTAATTGTCATCTTGAAATAAGAAGTCATTTTGATTTCCGAACTATTGATCGATGCTGAAAATAAAACAATCCACTAAAATGTCAATGAAAATTTCAAAGCTTACTGTACGTAACACAATACACAACTTGCCGACGTCTTGTGATGTAATACAACTCCAAACTGCAAATGCAGGTGAAAATTTAGTCTTCGTATTGATACACTTATCATTGAACTTTTCACCAACTCTAATCCAAACAAATGTTCCACAATCATCACTTTTACCGATAGATATGCGAAATTCATTGCTAAAAATATATTATTTCATGTATCAAATGGCTAGTGCACATGTTTTTTACAACATTGCAGGCGCTCTTTTCTATACTTCTTTATCATGTAAGATTTTGTTTTAATTTTACAAGATTTAAATCTTGCTACATTTAGATGATTACGTTCTGCGGTCACATGCCTTTACGTTATACTTAGACCATTCTGAATCAAGTTTTTTTGAGGTTGCTCGCCGCTTTCTTTTCGATATTTTCACAAGTTTTCTTTTCCTTCCTAGGTATTGACATTCGGGGTCGTCCACTTCGAGGTAAATTTTCCACGCTATTAGTCAACTGATATTTTTCCCAAATATCGCATACTGTACTTTGAGCATAATTTCATAAATCAGCCACTTTCCATTGTGAATTTACTTCTTCTAATAATTAAATCATGCGGATTTTTAAATCGCGAGACAGGTTTTTCACACGAGTCGTTTTCTAGAACTTCAGAGCTGCTTTTGATCTCGCAACTGGAAGATTTCTTCTTTTAAATAGGATACATATATCATACGCATGCACAGGCACTCTAATATATCTTCAATATGCAAATTTCAAACTTTTTTCTTCAGTGATTGGTTACTATTTTCCAACTTCGATCTTGATCGGATATTTTTTTCTCACGAGGAAACATTTTTGCCTGCATTATAATTATAAATTATATGATTGCAATATTGAATTCACTTTTTATTTATATTTTAACATTCTTTCTTTTATTTGGCATATTGCAAAACGTTCCTATGCTCTTGAATTGCGAAGTATATGCTTCGAAATACAAAACTCATAAACTTGATAACAGTGATCAGAAACTTTTTGGCAAGGGTTGTATAATGCATGAACATGAAATTTTCATTTAGAAACCAGTCTTTTAATTGTGGAATTAGTCTTTGTTCTAGCACATTTTTATAGTGATATGTAGCTATAATGTCTTCTAAGATCACATCTAATATTCTTAGCAGAAATTACGATACAAAACATTATTTTAGTAGGGTTTTTAACTGTTTGTGCTATGTAATTTGCGGAAAATTTTTCTCACGTACTTCTCTTGACATATTTACTTTTGTCCTTTGATATCGGAAACCCTGATTCATAAAAAAATACATAAATTATAAAAAATATATTTTAAGGAATGTAATTTTTAGAGAAATATTCTGATAAAGAAAATTTTAATCAAACTTATAAACCGTTCTGTAGCATTAGTGAATATGCAAAAAAACGTGATTTTAGGAAAATAAATGAACAACTTGAGTGCAACTGTTTAATTAAAAGAAAAATTTATATGTATCACCTTGCTTCATGCATTTCCGAATAGTGCTTACACAATATTTGACCAAGCAAGTCTCTTTTATGCCATACTAGGTGTGACTTTAGCCTTTCTAGAGAACGAGGAACGCTGAGTCCAGTCGAGATGATCTTTCTATTAGTAGAAAAATCACACACATTTTCTCCATGCTTGCAAATAGATGTATAATTTATGAATAGTAGCTCTTCTGTTACTTTAGCAGTTAAAATTAATTTCCCTTTTATTCTTACAGTAAATTTACCTTTCCTTCTGCATTTCCTTACACTAGAATTTTCTTATTCAATTTTGAAGTTTAAAGATCTTATTATTCCACATACAAATGCTTCGAAATTTTTTGGTTTTTTAGCAGTTTTGTACTGTGTATCGTGATTTTATTGGATGGACACTTAACCACAGTCCGTTTTCTAGAGGAAATATCACTTGCTTTACCCATAATCATGCAAAAATCTTTGACAAACTAAAAAGGCTACTAATTAATATAGATAAAGGCTACCTTATTATAATAAAAAGACTTGTCATTCACCAAGTTTCCTTTGACCGCAATACACGTGGTCAGAAACCACATGATTTTCTCGTTGGTAGCGCCTTCTAATGTGAGAAACTGAATTTTTTCCTATGAATTTGAGCATGGATTATTAGCAGTAGTATGCACCAGGTGGCGTTACTTATGAGACAAAGTCATATAATAAGTTGGCAACTATAGGGGCATTTCAGCAATAGATTTTCCCCTGAATGCGGGCCTTGTTATTACGATAAGGTGGCCTTGGTATGGATAACCAAAACAGCAAAACGATTTATTTTAAGAGTAAAATAACACTGATGCCGACTCAAGAAAATAAAGAAAATATTAGCAAAACAAGCAAACGATTTTAAAATTTTGTTTTAAATTCGTTTGTTAATGAAAAAATTCTTTATGCAATGCATACAATTTGATTAGTTTGGATAAAAAAAAGCTTTTTTAGAAAATGTCAACATTTAACAAAATTATATCCCCAAAAGTACTTTAAAAGAGTGAAACATTGACTGAATAAACAAAACAAATTACCTTTCACGAAACATTTTAAGTATATACAATATTAATCAAGAAAAACTGAAAAATCACAATTATTCTAATAATTTTCACACCTCTGTATAAATCAAGCTACAGATTTGGTGTTAAAATAATCATTTATACAAGTTCCACCATATTTATGAATGTCTATGAACACCAGAGTGACTGTTAAATTAAATTGTTAAAGAGAAAAACACACAAAAATATTATTAAACAAAACACTAACAAATATAAATCTGCATTTTTCTGATGGAAATGGAATAGTATTATATGCAAAAATCCTCTTCAACTTGAATAATTCGCAGTAAGCTTTTCAAGCGCTCCATTGAGGGATCTACACATGAATTATACAAAAGTTCATAAAATGCTACTAAATGGTATGGATGTACAATGGATACAGCTATGGAGTTACATCATAGAAGGAACAATTTAGTCAGCGGCACAGCACCTTCTGTCCCTGTGGCATCACAATGATCATAAATTTTGTAAATGTAAATACCGTTTAAAAATTATTTGAAAAACTATCACTTTTGGATTGTGATCTGAACATCAACTGGTATTTTTATGGTAACGTAACCATGTCTGGTTTTGGGGAATTTTCCATTTGTCTCGAACTCGAATATATCGATTTAAAAGTGATATCCTTACTACCCATTTTTCCCGACACATGAATATAATGCAGATAAAATTATTTGTATTTAATTTTTGGTGCCATTAGGAAAATATTATTCATTTTAAATCATTAGATACTATTATATAAAAGAGGTTGTACCCTATTGTATAACCTGTTGTATAAAAGGGCTTGAACAAAATGATAAAAGTTTGCACTTAAATAAACAAAAGTATGAAATCAAAGTATACAAATGCAAAAAAAAAAAATAAATAAAATAAAATGAGAGATATATTAGGTATTCATTATACAGCTCGCACATCACGAAACTATGAATTATTTGAGCATTTTCTATTTTAAATATATATTACTCATTTGCTTATTTTATTTGCATTGATATAAGTGATAATGTTGCCTTTGATTAATAACTATATCATCACTATCCGTGATAATTAGGTAGTTTTAAAGCTAGAAGATAAGACATTTTAATCTATGCATTCGTTATCTTCTGTCCTAATTTACGCAGTGTAGTCAATGAACATTCGAAATCAATTGCTCAACAAAAGATAGCAATGTAAAAGTTTAGGCTAATTATTCTCTAGGGGTTCAAAGCATATTAAGATATAAATCAGTGTTGCTAAAATTTAAATATCATGCAGTACATCAATTATGATACGTGAAATGTTTTCCATTGCTTTATAAATAGGATATGATTTTCATTCTTAAAATAAACATTGTGAATTTACAAAATGTCTAGTTACAATAATTTATGTGCACATGGTAACAATGCTACCAATACATATCTTTTTTTATAAATTGAAAACTTAAAAATTACTCAAATCATACTTCAACTAGAAATAATATTTTTTAATTTATAAAAAGTAACTTTTAATGTTAAAATTTAATAATGGATATTTGACTATTTATAAGGTATTAGCTAGAACAGTCATGCCTAATTCGATTATTGCAAATGGATAAATTAAGTATCATATACGTATCATAAGTATCAAATATGTGAGCCACAAAAATGGAATTGTATAATTATAATCGCATAGAAATAAAGTGTACATAGAAAATACAACTACTGGAAAATTATAGTAATAATAATAATTATTATTAAAAGCTGCACATCGGAAAAGGTGTTGTAAATCTAGAATAACTTTAAAGAAAACTTTTTAAAGCAAAGTAGAGACTTAATTGCGAGAAGCATAGTTGGGGCATTTCTATCATGCCATCATACAGTTCGGGTTTGCTCATTGTTGTTGTTTAAGTCATCCCAAATCGCTGATTGGCTGATTTTTTTTTTTTTTTACTTATTGAAATTCAGCTACATTTATTATTCAAATTGCATGTATCCCAATTAAAAAATCCAGTCTTTCTAAATATGCAGCCACTGGTCAGTTTTATCTACATTTTATATAAAACAGTTTTCATAATAAATTTCTATTAATCTTTGGTATAAATCATTAATGATTCGAAATAGTAAATAAAACAGCAAACAATTCCAGTGAAATCATTTTATCTTAAACTCCACTCATTTTTACTTACCCTGATATGTAGTCTAGGGTAAATCTTTCAATCGTTTTGAAAAAAAAAATGGATTTACATACTGGATATCACACACATTTTCAGAGACTGGGGATTCCAAGAAACACATTTTGAGAAAAGAAAACTGCTATATGGATATCTGTATGTCTATCCTTCTTCCTGTAAACACTCTATCTCCCGAACAAATTGATTTAGAGACTTGAAATTTGGTGTGTACTTAATATGTAGAATGGGAAGAAGTCTATTGAATAACAGTAACCACGATTAAACGGAATTTTTTTTTTTTTTTTTTTTTTTTTTTTGATTCTGAAAATTTTTGCTCTGAAAAAAGGTATATAAAAGTTTTCATTTTTTTATTATTATTTAAAGAAAAAAAATGTAAAATGTAATATGTAACATAAATTTTGTATAAAGCATGAAGTCGATCAGATAATTGGCAGCCGAGATATTTGCAATCCTATTTTTCATACTCTTCGATATTTCATGATCCTGTATTTTCTTCAAATTTCAATTTAAATATATAATTTAGTTGGAAATGAGATGCTTTATACAGTAAACTGTTAGTTAATATGAATATGATTTTTGGAGTTATAAGCAAAGTCTCTTTTACACAATTCGACACTTTTTGATTATCTCGCGAACTAAAAAATGTCACTAAGTTTATTGCCAACTTAGTGATATTGGTGACTGACAACATAAATTAATTTTCAAATGTAACGCTAACTTGGCGCTTTTTCCAGTATTTCACAGAATTTTAATACATAATTAGATTAATGCATATTTTTAAAAAAGCATAAAGAAAGAAAGAAAAAAATAAAAAATAAATAAAAAGGAAAAACACTGCTTGTGCATTGAATGTGATTAGAAACAAAAAGTTGTGATTTCATGTAATAACAGTTCGTATAATAATATTGCTAAATTTACATACATGCAGGATACAAATATATTAAATATTCATTGCCGAATATTTTTATGTTATACGAATGCAATAATAATAAATTTTGAATTTAATTCCAGATAATTAAGTGTTAAGTATATCGTAAGTATGGCACATCTGTAGACTTCGGAATTATCATATTTTTCGAACTGCTAATAATGGCTAGTTTCTGTCTTTTTCTTAGATATTTCTGCACATTTTGGTACCTATTGGGTCAATTTTGTTTCACTGTTTTGAAAGTTATAAGCTCATAATTTTTTTTCTGTTATTCTCGAACCAGTCTACTTCTCTTTTAATTTCCTCTGGAGCTCATATCTATTATTGCAGATTTTTATAGACTTAAATGATATATTTTATTGATGGAGGATTTACCTATGAACATTTTAAGGTACATTTTATGTTTTTTTTAAATTTTTATATATTTTTTACATAGTTATATGTATTCAAAACATGGATATTATCGTGGCATATGAGCCATTTTCAGAAATATTTCAATGTTTCTGTGCTTTTATTTTGTATACACTACATGGCCATTGATGAACGTCCACTTGCGATTTTAGAAATTTTGTTAACACTAGAACCGCGGAGCGGGTCAATTTGACCCGAATTGAAGTTTAATTTCTCGCGGTGCGAAAAGTATTCATTGAAAAAATGTTTCTTTTTCTGACTTTTAATATTTTAAGGTAAACAACAACTTTTCGTGTTTAATAGCTAATAACATAGATAATTTTTCATTTATAACTACGTATACCTAGAACCGCGAAGCGGGTCAATTTGACCCGTAATAAGTTTTTACGCATAAATGAAAAAATAGAGATGCATTTTTCTGACGTAATGAGAAAGTATATCTGTCTCTTCCTAATTCCTTTAATAGGCATAAATTGGAAGGAGGAATAGTGATAATTTTCAATCAAGATCTAATATTCATGATGTGAAGGATGGATGATTGCAGTGGAAAATTACAACAAATATTTAGAAGCAGTATTGAAGTTCCTTCTATTCTTCATTTATTGAAAGTATAGATATGATTTCCGATGTCTTAATTTTACTGTCAAAGAAACTTTGGAATAATAGCACCTATTTATCTGAAAATGATTGAGGATGCAAATGGTTGAGGGTGTATATCTGCCTGTAAATGAAGAAAGTTAAATTCAAATGATAAAAATGAAAATAACTACGACTCTTCCTATACACTTAATATTGTAGGATATTTTTCGTTAGAATATAGTTGAAAATTTATCAGTAATGAAAGGAAGTTTGTGATAGTTATCATTTAAAAAAAAAAAAAATCAGATATAAAATGGAAGAATTAAGAATTTGAACAAAAATGACAAAATTTGAATTTTATATTCATGAAAAACTAAAAAATAAATAAGCAATAACTTGCGCATTCAAACATGGAACTAAAGAAGGTGACAGGAAAACTACAAGACTAACTATATAATAGGGCTTAACATAAGCGTAGATGAGCAATTATTTCTTTCAAAATCTGCGATTAGGTTTTTTCAGTATATGTCAACTGATTCAATATCATATCATGTTTTAATTGCTTGCAGATGTTGAGAAAAAACTGTAAAATGTCTATGACGAAAAATAAAAGTCCCTGTAAAAATGTCAAAATCGAAATTGCATGCTGCAATTCTTCTAAGACATTCAGACTTCAGCGTAATTATTTACCAAGGAGAAAAGAGTAAAAATGATTTGTTTTTCAGCAGTCTACATCAAACTATTGAAATTTTAGATAATCCTAAAAATTACACTTATGTATACTAATGCATTTAAAAGTACTAAATACACTACAACGCAACTGAATTCAGTGTAACTGTGTGATTTCTCATATGGGTGGAAGTCTGTATATGTCAAGCTTGCTTCTTATAGGAGGCCGATAACTGCAATTTTTAACATTTTGGATTATTCTACTATCAATGCTTCTATTATCTATTAGTATACATCTTTTTATTCAAGACTTAGTTGAAGATGTAATGGAACATTTTCTTATTTCTCTGTCAAAAAAAAAAAAAAAAAAAAAAAAAATGGGCATGGGGGAATTTTAAAAACGATTAAAATCACAAACCATAGAAGAGTTTTTTTTATCACAATAGAAAAAAATGAAAATAAAACTAAAGATGATTATTCAAAATATAATGCACCCACACGTTTTTGGTAAATGTGTAAAATCTTTAACTATGCTTATTAAGCAATGCATACAATAAATTGGATTAGATATAACAGTAAAACTAGTAAGTAACTTGCAATTTATTTTTAATTATTCTTCGATTTTATAGCTAAACTTATTTGAATGCAATTATAAATTTTTTTATTGATGTTCACTAAGTCCAAGTTTGTTTATGTTTAAAATATATGTTCAGTATTTGTGTAGTATATTTTCATCTTACTTAGTGAAATGTAATATTGAATGACAGTATTTTCTGAAATGTAGGTAATTTATGTTGACTTTATGTGTAAAATATAATGTAAATATTAAGAAATGTTGATTATTGTAAGAAAATATAATATTTTAACGAACCAAATTAAGTATTGGGGCATATTTATGTAACATTTTCCATCTCGGGTCAAATTGAACCGCTCCGCGGTTCTAGGTATATCAAAAGTCCCGCGGTTCTAGTGTTAAATATCTAAAAAAAATGCGTGAGGAATTTTTCTGAAATCCTCAGTGTATAAATATAATAGTACAAAACATTAATTTCCGTGAAGATTTTTTCTCGGAACTACATAAAGAACCGTCAAAAAATTAAAAAAAAAATTATTATCTTTTGGATAACCCTGTCAAAACTAATGCAGCAAAAACACTCAAACTGTAGATTATGATTAAGAGGCTTATTGTAAATATCTGTGTCAATTTTTATGTCGATAGGATATAAACTCGTAGAAAAATTAAGGTTTTTATAAAAACAATCCGAATTGCTTGTATTTTGCAGAGCTCTTAATATAAAATAATGTTCTTTTCTGAAAATATGACAAACAACATTGCACACAATATCCTGCAATCAGAATTAAAAAATAATAAAAATTGTATGAAAAATGAGTAGGTTTACTAAATAATTTTACACTGAGCATGCGTCAACGATATCAAAAATTCATTTGTATATTATGTTAGCTAAATGTATGGAGCAACATTTGTGAAAATCTTAAACTCATAGCTTAAAAATTCTGAAATAATAGTCAAAAGAATTTGTTGAAAATCCGTTATTCCCAAAATGAATTAAAAACAAGGGGTTTTTTATCCATATATTTATTGATTAGTGTCAATATAGAATACACAATATGGGATGTACTACTACATTTGGATAAAACCCCTCATTTTTGCTATATATGCTTTTATAATTCCTCATGTATTTTTCTAAATATTTAATAAAATGTCTAAAATCGCAAGTGGACGTTCATCAATGGCCATGTAGTGTATAACATATCGCTAACTATAGCATGTTGTTCTTTTCGTGCATATTGAAGTTTTAGATATATGTGGAGATATCATTTTCTTATTTTCATTCAACGTCTAATAAAATATGGCTATTTTCAAAAAAAAAAAAAAATTCTAATTATACTTAATTTTTTCCATGTGAATGGCTGGAACAAAATGTTTACATGCTTTTAACTACTAAAATAAATGTTGAAAGCTCATTTCAGTTGAATGATTTTAGTACATTAAAGTATACTCTTTCTAAATTGATTTAGTTTCAAAATTATTTATCATTATTTACATTTCTAAATGTAAATTTAACATACTTACTTTAGACGTTCTCGCTACGTGTTTACTATGAGAATTTTTAGCTAAAATTGATGATTTTCTCATGATTTTTTAAAAAATTAAATTGATTTTATTTAGCAAATCTATTGAAAACTTCTCCTTGTATTGTTTCTATTTCGCAAATCTACTGAAACATTCACCTAGTATTGCTTTCGTTTTTTAAATATAAGCCTTCCTCATAGGAATACATGTAATTAACAAGTTTGTTTATACTTTTTAATTTAATTTATTAAGGGTTATTTTAATAATCAGTTGCTGTAATTTTTTAACTTATCGCATTAGCTTTGTTTCGCTGCCATCCACTATGTTCTGTGATATTATTTAATATATATACTGTATATATTATATATATATATATATATATATATATATATATTATTATTATTATATATGGAATTACCGTGTCTCCCACTAATTAATAATTAAGAGTGTCCCATTTTTAATATTTATTTAATATTACTTGATTATTTACAGACTTATATCTAATGAAAGTTATGATTTTAAATTTTAACCCTATTTCATTTTTATATGCTATTTAACACGTGACAGGTAATTGCTTTTAGGTCTGTAGCAGCTGAGGGTTTGCCTCAAATAATCCATAATAATACACGCAGAAACAACCACAAATTAGTACAATTTTTATTTTTTGCATCATTACATATATATATATATATCACTATAAATGGATAGCACAACATTCATATCTTACCCGCATTCGAACCAGGACCCCTCAATGTGTCATTAGCTGCTGCTACTGATCACGCCATTGCGGCAACATTTTAATGCAATTTTAATTTTGTTTCTGTGATTGGTTGGTTCATTGTACTAGGCGTAAAATATCTCGTATTAATTTTACCTAGGAAGAGTTTAATATTATGGAGTGAAATACAGAAATGGGTATTGAATGTAGATTTTATGGTAGAAGAAACCATCCCTGAGATTTACTTCACTCTATTTATTATATGATCTTATAAATTGTCGGATATTTTAGATGTCAGATATACACTATATGGCCATTGATTATTGGACACTTCGATTTTAGACATTTTGTTAAATATCTAGAAAAATGCATGAGGAATCATCTCGAAACTCTTAGTGTATAAATACAATAGTATAAGTCATACATCTCCGTGAAGATTTTTTCCCGAAACTCCATAGGGGACCGTCAACAAATTAAAAAATGATGAATATCTTTTGAATAACCCTGTCAAAACTAATGTAGCAAAAGCGCTCAAACTCTGGATTATGATTGAATGTCTTATTGTAATACGCCTTGTTCATTGTTATGAAAATAGCATGCATACTCGCAGAGTAATTAAGGTTTTTATAAAAATGGTCCCAAATTTTTCCAAGTTCTTTCCTTATAATTTTCAGAGTTCTTAATATAAAATAATATTTTTTTTCAGAAAATATGACAAACAACATTGCACACAGTACCCTGTAATCAGAATTAAAAAATAATGAAAATTGTATACAAAATGAGTTGGTTTACTAAATAATATTTTACTGCGCATGCGTCAACGATATCAAAATTTCATTTGCATATTATGTTAGCTATATGTATAGAGCAACTTTTGTGAAAGTCACAAAATCATAACTTGAAAATTCTGAAAATAATCGTCAATTGAATAAGTTGAAAATCTGTTATTCTCAAAATGAAGCAAAAACAAGAGGGGTTGTATCCATATATTCATTGATTAGTGTCAATATAGAATACACAATACTACTACATTTGGATAAAATTCCTCATTTTTTTGCTTCATTTTGGAAACAACGGTTTTTGTCATTTTTCTATAGACGATTACATTCAGAATTTTCAAGCTATGATTTTGAGACTTTTACAAAAATTGCTCTATATATTTAGCTAACATAATATGCAAATAAAATTTTGATATCTTTGACGCATGCGCAGTAAAAAATTATTTAGTAAACCTACTCATTTTTCATACAATTTTTATTATTTTTTAATTCTGATTACAGGGTACTGTGTGCAATGTTGTTTGTCATATTTTCTGGAAAAAAAAATATTATTTTATATTAAGAACTCTGAAAATTATAAGGGAAAAACTTGGAAAAATCTGAGACCATTTTTATAAAAACCTTAATTACTCTACGAGTATGCATGCTATTTGCATAAAACTGAACACAGTGTATTACAATAAGGCATTCAATAATAATCTAGAGTTTGAGCACTTTTGCTACATTAGTTTTGACAGGGTTATTCAAAAGATATTCATTCTTTTTAATTTGTTGACGGTCCCCTATGGAGTTTCGGTAATAAATCTTCACGGAGATTTATGACGTATACTATTATATTTATACACTAAGAGTTTCGAGATGATTCCTTATGTATTTTTCTAGATATTTAGTAAAATGTCTAAAATTGCAAGTGTCCAAAAATCAATGTCCGTGTAGTGTATATCTGTGTCAGATCTAATATTTGTTTTACCCTCAAGTGCAAAGGATCCTGAATAATTGTTTTTGAAATCATTATTCCTAGTTTAATACCAGTATTTTTAAAAATATCAAATATTTATAAAGTACTAGCTGACTTCGCCCGCTAGCGGGCCCCTCTTTTTATTCGTAAATCTTGAAGCGAACGAAACTCGAACCGTTTCCCGCCTGTCTACGGCACCGTATAGACTGCATGCCTATCTCGCAATGCCACTCTTTTTTCGAACAAAACATGAAGGGTGTCCCCGCTGCCCATGGCAGTGTACAGCAGGTGCATTGCACATGCGATGCAGAATTTTACGGGCTTCTAATAACATGAAATCGCGAAGCGAACGTACCTCGAACTGTGTCTCCGCCCAGCAAAAATTTAACATTTTTATAAAAATTACTATTAGAAAATAATGGTATTCGACGCACCATCCTTTTTCTTAAACATTTATCATTCTTTCTCTTCGAGGTTCGTTCGATTCAACATTCTTCCGTTTCGAGATTTTATTAAAAAAATGATGGCCCAACAGCGGGCGAAGCCAGCTAGTTTTAACTAACTCGCGTCACATTATTTCCAAATTGCAACACCAAGAAGCACACTCTGTTCTTAACAAAACTGTATCTGAATGAAACTCCGCTAAATAACTTATCAGTATATATGTTACTCGAAATGGTATAAAGCAAGAATGGTGCGCTTTAAAGCAATAATGTAAGATTTTTGCCAAAAAAATATTCGTAAATAGTTGCATTTAACCCGGAAATATACATATATTTTGTAAATTTATATTATGTGTCATAAACTATCTTAAGGTTTTAAATAGATCAAACTAGAATTTCTGTTATATTTCCTTATTTTATTTCCAACCATCCCCCCTTCCGCGACCCGATGTGACTTATTTTATAAATTTATATCATGTATCATAAACTATCATAAAATTTCTATTTTTATACTTTTGCATTGATGTATATGTATCCGCTTTGCCTTCAAATAGTATTTGTAAAGAAATTCTATTCTTTTATGTCATAATATAAGTGAGCTACCCTGCCTGTAATGGCGGGCAGCCTTTTTTCCCCTCGTGGATGTACAGTTCCTATACATCGCGTTTGGCTGCTCACGAGTGGGTGATTTCTGTATTAAGTAAAATGTTTAAATACATAATGAAGTTTTAAAAACTTACACTCAATACTTTCAGAGTTTTATGCATACTATAAAATCTAATGTTTAAATCATTTGTTATAATTGCCTTACTTATTTATGAATGTAGCATAACTGTAAAAAATGCAATAAACACGTTTATATGTATATATTAATTGCATTATGTCATTTTTGTTATATATTTTTTCGAGTGCACCGAAAATGCATTCAAATATAAATATATTCAGAAAGGTGTAAACATTTTAATCAGGCAAATGCACTTAATTATAGATTAATTTATTTTTACAGAATATTGCCTTTAATAAATAGCCTTTGTCGAAAATTTGATAAAAAAAAAAACGTTATTTAAACTTTTTGAAATGCAAATTAGCGTTTCACATACAATTACTATAATGTAATAATTTAATATAATTTAAAAAAGCGAAATTATTTTTTTTTCAAAATTGCTTTAAAATTGTAATAGAAAACTCGGTTGTTGTAATTCTGTATTTTAAAGATTTGTGTTCTTAAAAAGATTATCGTTTTGAATTGAGAGAAATATTTTTATTCTAAATGTAATCCAATAATTATTTCCGTAAAGAGTGAAATAATTTCAAATTATCCGCAATATATAAATATTTTATATGATAAGGTGCTGTTTAAAAATTTAATACTTTCCATTCCTACTTTATAATGTATAGCAATAATTTTGTTTTTAACTTCATAAATTATTCGATATGTTCAAAAGAAGTCAGGTATATCGTGCTGAAATTAAAAGAAAAAAAAAACATTCTTCATGCTTGTCAAAATATACTTTAATCTATTAAAGGATATAGGTATTAGTATCTCATGAATAAAATATTTACTACAAAAGCTGTTGAGAGATCATGGTTTTTTAATTTACCATAATTCATTATGTTCTTCATTCATTTATATTTTATGAAAAGCATGTTACTAATAACTTTTTCGTTGTCTGGAAAAGAAATATTTATTCGATTAATGAAATCAATTAGCTTGTTTGTAAAACTTTTGCTCAACAAAATAATTTATCAAATACTGTCCCATTATAACCTTCTCTTGTACTTTGATGTTCTACAAAATATTTCGAATGAATCTGCATTGATTTAAAATAAACAAATAAATATATATATGTATCCACACACACACACATATATATATATACAGGGTGTTTCAAAATAACGTGGACTAAATGATATGACAAATCAAGCATACAACAAGGATCAAAAATCACATAGGAACATAGGGTTGCGGACTATTTCTTGAGTCACAAATACAGGGTGTTTCATTCCAGCTGCACCCGGTTTGAAAGTAATAATTTCAAAGAAAATAAAAATATTGTAATGAAATAGCAACGATACCCAGGTCAAAATTTATGCTTGTACCAGCAACAAAAATATGCTAGTTATTGCTAGGTATTGCTATGTCTGCTAGATTTCCATGCTATTATATGCTAGCTAGCATCACATGCTATATCGCTAGCTTGCACAACAAAAGCATGATAAGCTATATGCAAGCATTTTATGCTTATTTCCAACAAAGTTGGCCGATACACACCATGAATTGCTGGAAATTCTGCTGGAACCAGCAATGTGTAATGCTAGTTTTTGCTATTTTACTTGTTGGGCTATAGCACTTGGTGCTTTTCTAGCAAACAAATACCAGCATGAATTTCGACCTGGGTATGTACCTTATTCTGTGTGAAATGTGATAACATTACGAAACAATCTCGAAAAACGTATTGCTCAAGCAATCGATGATACCGCATAAACTGATTATGACAGTCCAAAATGTGAGGTGTCACGTGCATATTGCTGGTGCGCATAATGCAAAAATCAACCACTTTTGTTTGGTATTATCACACTTAAAACAAAGGTGAGAATGTCTGTTAAATGTTTTATCATAATATACTTCAGTTTTCTGAAATTTATTACCGTCAACCCAAATTGAGTTAGGATGAAAAACTCTGTATTTATGGTTCAATAAGTGGTTTGCGGCCGTATGTTCCTATGTGATTCTTTATCCTTGTCGTATGCTTGATTTGTCATATCAATTTGTCCACGTTATTTTGAAACACCTTGTATATATATATATATATATATACATATATATCATATGAAAATGATACTCACAAACTTAGAATTTCAGAATTTCAGTATAATCCCTCGAATGTTTTGTATATATATATATATATATATATATATATATATATATATAACATTCGAGGGATTATCCTGAAATTCTAAGTGTGTGAATATCATTTTCATATATTTCGATGAAGATTTTTCCCTAAACCCCAATAGGGGACAGCCAACAAATTGAAAAAGCACGAATATATTATGAATAACACTGTAGAAACTAAAATAGCACAAATGCTCAAACTGTAGATTATGATTAAGTTTATTATTGTAAGAAACTGTGTTCATTTTTAAATGGATAGCGTGTATACTAATAGAGAAATTAAGGTTTTTATAAAAACAATCCCGAATTTTTCGAACTTTTTTGCTTATAATTTACAGAGTTCGTAATATGAAATTTGGATATAGGCTTATTATGATAAGACGCTTTCCTGATTAGTTTTGAGAGTTCATTCGATAAGTATAAGAAGGGGAACAGGAACTATTGCCCCCCCCTTAATTTATTTAAATATGTTTTTCATGCCTTCAGTTAATAGATTTCGTAGAAATCTTAAATGTATTCTAATGAGGTGCCTCCGTGATTAGTATTGAGTGTCCATTGGATAAGTTTAAAGAGGGGAAATGGGGGTTAATCCCTCCCTCTTAATTTAGGTTTTTCACGCAAAATTTACCGATTTGCTTCAAATTTTGTAAATAGGTTTATTTTGAAAAGGCGCTTTCCTGATTTGTTTTTTGGAATTCACTGGATAACTATAAAGGAAGGATATGTGAAACTATCCCTCATAATTTGTGTAAAATGTTTTTCATGCAGAATTAACCGATTCGTTTCAATGTTTAGATACGGGTTCATGGTAATAAAAAGCTTTGTTCGTGTGTTGTAGCTTTCTTTTATTAATAATAAAGGGGGGTACGGACGACTACCTTTTCCTTAAATTAGCTAAGTACAGTTTTATGCAGAGTTATCTGATTTGCTTCAAATTTTGGATGTGGGTTCTTTCTGCTAACTGAATTTCTGAACAGATTTGGAGGTTTAATGGTTAATTATAAAGGGGGAAAAGGGGGACAACGTTGTAAAAACACATGTATGTAATATACATGTGTTTTTATGCAGAATTATTGGACTTGCTTCGAATTTTGGATACAGGTTTTTTATATGATAAGGCTTATTCCTGATTAGTTTTAGGGCTTCAATGATTAAGTATAAAGAAAGGAAATGAGAGGTACTTCCCTCCTTGTTTTTTTCGAAAGGCATTATTATATAAGGCTGTAATATACAATTAGTCTGCATAGCCTGTGGGCTCTATGCCATCAGTTTAACTGGGCATCATTCTTTTTATTTATCTGTTTGTTACATTTTTAAATATATCTGAAAACGCATTACAATAGCTGCCTATTGATTTCTTTGAAGTTACATATATATTTATATATATGTAAATTTTAGCCTAAAAATAACTTAATGATGCCCTTGGCTTATGACAAAACGTGTCCATCTATTTGCTTTTATGATATGCAACATTATTCACTCAAACAAAAAATATATGTAGCATATCACATCAATTCAACTGCATTAATAAAAAAAAACATTAGTAATCATGAATACGAGTGTTCACCTACATTGTAAAAAAAAGAGAGATGTTTCTTAAACCACGACAAATTCCTTTGATAATAAATGGAAAATTTCGATATTTGCTTACAAGTCAAATAATATTCCGAAATGTGCTGCTTTATTGTTAAAAAGTTTTGAAAATAATTGATTTCTGACTTTTGAACAATTTGTAAAAAATAATTTTTATTAACTGCCTGTAATTTTATGAAATGTTTTGAAAGCTATCAATTATCAACTAAACGTTTTGAGCTGTATAACTGAAAATGCGAAAGTAATTCTAACAAAAAAATGTTTATTTTAATATCAATATTAATGCTGATAATGTTATAGATTTTTCAGTTAAGCATTTTGCTAAATATATATTTTTATTTGAATCCTCATAGCATCCTTAAACTGGTCTTTTGGGCATAGAGTACTGTTTAATGTACTATAAAGCTATTCGAAAACGTTTTCGAAAACTACAGACAGCTACTAAAAATTTATTTTTATAAACTATATTTTGAATTTCAAAGAGAAAAATTTTGGGAGGTTTCTAATTATAAAAGAACGATATTCGAAATCTTATGTGACTTGGAAGATATTATTATATATTTTCATTGTTGGCTATAGACCGTTATACCATCTATAAACCGCCTTTTTGTATAGTGTAAAATTCTTTCTGAAACTCTTTTATTTGACGTTTAAAGGATCTCCAATCATCATGTTGAGATGAAAAGAATAAAAGCATTTCTATCATTTTAGCTCACAGGCCATTATAGACTGAGAGCTTATGTGCCCGTCCGTTCTGTATGTATGTATGTTCGTTCGTTTGTGCGTGCGTGCGTAACGCGATAACTCATGATAAAAATGTCCGATCCACTTGAAATTTTGTATATAAATATATCCTGACAAGGCGCTTTCCTCATTAGTTTTTGGAGTTCATTCGATATGTATAAGAGGGAGAACGGGTGGCTCATGCCCCTTCCCTTAATTGATATAAATGGGTTTTCCATGTAGAATTAATTTTTCGTTCAAAATTTAGATATAGGATCATTCTGATGAGGCGATTCCGTGACTGTTATTAGGTGTTCATTGAATAAGTATAAACAGGGGGAACGGGGGTTCTAATGCCCCTACCCTTAATTTATATAAATGGGTTTTTCAAGCAGAAATGTCAGATTTCGTTCAAATATCTGAATAGTTTTGTAAGTTTAATGGTTAAGTATGAAAGAGGGGGGTAACTCCTCTTAAATTATATAAATACTAAATGGGTTTTTATTAAGGATTATTCGATTTGCTCTGAATTTTGGATATAAATTTTTTATATGATAAAGCATGTCTTTGATAGTTTAGGAGATTCGATGATTAAGTATAAAAAAGGGGAATGGGGAATCCCCTTCTTAATTTTTTTTCGAACGGAACTAACCCTTGAAAATATAAGGCTGTAATCTACAATTAGTATGCGTAGCCTGTGAGCTCAATGCCATCAGCTTAACTGGGCCATATTATTTTTATTTTTTTATTTTTTTTTAATTTACCCATCAGGAGAAAATCCTCGATAATCAATTTGTGATTTATTCACCCTCCACATATTATGATTTTTCTTTTAGAATAATTTTCATCATTTAATTAAGTCCGTGAGGTTTTCTTGTGAGTGTGTGTTGTTGTTGTTGCTGTTGAGAATATTTATTTTACTTCCTAAGCATATATATATAAGGTACCCTGGGGTAATAACGCCACGTTAAGGTTCTACCAATTTTCCCGACTCAGTTTTAGATTGTATTTTTCAAACAAATATATGAATTGATACAGCAACTCATTGACTATCTATATAAAAAAACAATTTAACAGATATGTATTCGTAAATTGTAATGGCGTGATTTCTTGACCAATGCTATTTGGCGTTATTACCCACCTGTTGTGGTTACTCATAACCACTGCCATATTTTTTATTCAATTTAATTTGTCGTGTATTTTATTAATCTTTATTCATTTATTATAAAAATTCGCATTCTAAAAATTTATTTTAATTCTCGCCTTTTTAAACTCCCCTGTAAAGTTTATTTCCTTACGTAACTTTGTTTTGATTTCAAAATGTTAAAATGATTTCGAATTTGTTACTTCCGGTTGTGGTTTGTTCCTGAAGTTTCTCGAATATTCGATGGGGATTGTACTTCCGTTTTACAGCATCTCCTCTCGTCCTATCGGACTCTTTTCTACTGATGCGTAATTTAAAATAGATGAATCCTTATATACATTTTTGACTCCGATTCTTTCTGGTGATATAAAAGTTTATTCTTAAAAATTCAATTTTACTATTAGTGTTGAAGCATTTGCCCTATATGTTTTATCGCCACTTCTATAACCCTGCCAATTGGCGTATTATGAGATTATGAAACCCCCCCCCCCTCTACCCTTTGCTTTTTTTTCGTTTCTTCGCCGGAGAACAGTAGAGAACGGAACAGAATCTTGAGAGGATGTGCTAGTCCGGTGTCTGCGTTTATTGTTCCAAACGGACGGGAGTAATCATCTTTTTGATACGAAAAATAATTTAAAATCAAAAGTAAAATTTTGAGGGCAGAACGGTGCAGAATCCAGAGAGAGAGTGTGTTCGGTGTCGTCGAAGACTGTTCCAAACGCACCGAAGATATCGTTGGTTATGATTTCGAAAAATAATTTAAATTTAAAGATGCACTTCATTGTATTCAAAGAATTACATCATGATTCCAAAAAGGAACATGTCTCCTCCATTTCCCCGGGAGAAACTCGATTCATTTGAAGTATTTTCTTAATCGTCAAATGTGTATTTTAAAAGTAATACTACATTGCCCGGTCTCTAGAAAAATGAGAGATTACGTTGTATTTTTATCTGCTTTTCCGCAAAAATAAAAAACAAGATTTTTGCAACAACAAAAAAAAAATTATTTTTTAAACAAGAGAAACTTCCAGCATCCTTAGTGAATGTCTTTGTGCTCTTTTTTTTAAGTTCCTGCAGGTAAGCAATTATTCTATTATTCTGTTTATTTTTCCTTACATCTGTCCAAAAAATTTGATGAACTCTGTCGGTCACGTCTAAGAATCTTTTGCGGCCATATGACGCAATGCTACTAAAAAAGTTATTAATTTTTTTGGAACGGCTTAAAACGTTCCAATGCAAACACCACACCACCTGTATGTGTAATAACGCCATGCAAACAAAACTATGAAATAAGATGGAATAATTGCATGTAGATTGCGTAATTCTAAAAATACAAACTCTACAAACTTAGAACTACAAACTTTCTAAGCTATTGAAAATGTTCAATTTTTTGAGAAAGTGTAAGAAAAATAAAGGTGTGGTGTGGGGGGGGGGGGGAGGAGGATGAGGCAAAAGAATATCAGACCGTGACCTTCTTTTTGCTTAAAAAGGACCGCTTAAATAGAATTATTAGAAACATTGCACAGTTTTAACTGTGTTTATTTGAATCAGTATTTAGGATGTATCTCGGCCACTGTAGGGAATCAACCAGGATATTAATGCCAAGAATTGGCGTTATTACCCCGTTATAGTTATTGCGCTGTACATTTTAAATTACAAATTATCTCGAGAAGACATCCAAAATCTTCAACAAAATTTTGAAAGGCCATGAAGTGTACTACATATTTATGTAATTAACAAAGTATTTCCGGATAAAAAAAAAAAAAGTCTTCACATTACAAAACGTATCTCGCAAATTTTAGATCAAGCGTTAATTTTAGTTGCTTGTAAAAACAATAAGACCTAAAATGAAACAAATTAACTTGAAGCTGTCTTTTGCGATTTATATGACTCAAAACCCTTCTGCGCAGAGCACATGTGTGTCATTTACCAGATTATTTCATAATTGTGCACAATATTAGCACTTGGAGTTATTACACCAGACCACCTTCTATATATATATATATATATATGTATGAATATATATATATGCATGTGTGGGTATACTATAAATTACTCACAGAGAGACGTGTGACTAAATATGATACACACAGAGCTTGATAATATTCACGATGGTTATTTTAAAAACTGCCTACATTTAATAAAGTAGATTATACTTATAGATTATATACAGGTATTATAATTTTGTACAATTTTCCACCTTCTTGTCAATGTAACTCTAAATGATCTAAACTATTTAACATGAGATGGGAGGTACTGGAAATGCTCGGTACATTTACCTTGCATAAATTTTTTCAACGATAGTCCGAAGAATAATTTAATTACAGACACACTATAATTCAAATTTTTAAAATCATTTAAATATTCAAATGGAGTAGAAAACAATCGATAAAATTCAAGAAGCTTTGTTATTATTCCAACCCATTTTCAAGAGGAATATTTCACAACTGTTGAATAACAGATTACAAATATGTTTCCTTAAGAAGTAATGCACCCTTTTGAAAAAAATGAACAAGTGACTAGAATAAAGTAGTTTAGACAACTAAATGAGAGGCTAAACTAGTTTATCCTAATAATTTTTATTCCAAACTAGTTTATCCTATGAGCATTAAAATAGACTAGTTTGGCCTAGGGGAAAATAATTTATACTAGGAATAACTATTTTATCCTATGAATATTTGGATAAACTAGTTTGGCCTAGAAAAAATAGGTTATCCAAATTGCATTAAGATAAACCAATTTGGCTTAGGCGAATTCAGTTTGGACTGAAATTAGTTTGACCGATAACATAAATATAAAATATTGTCTTTAAAAACTTAAAAATTGATTTAATAATCAATATTTTTTTATTCAATTTGAGGCAATTTGAGGCAATTTTTTATGTATTTAGTAATGATACTTTATCTTCATTTTTTTCTAATATTTCTTTTTTAGTTTAATTATAAACCTTAAGATCAACTTCAGCTTACCTGTTCATTTAGTTCTGTAGTTATAATGCTAATTAAGTGTCAAAAATGATTTAGTATTTAAATATTTACATGAACGCTTTAATTAGTTTCCTCATTCGTAGCATATTTACATGAACGCTTTAATTAGTTTCCTCATTCGTATCATACGAATATTTATGGCAGTTTCTGTGGTAATACTGAAACCGATACTATGCAGTCTTTCTCATTTTGCATCGAAGTAATTTGATACATGAGGAAAACTCCACTAGGAATATTTAAAACTGAAAAAATTCAACTTCATTTTGAAAAAATACTATAATAACAACACAAATTAATACAAGTATTAGTAAACAAAAACAATACTCAGAATCATTTCTGAATGCTGCTGAAAAATTATTAGAAAATTCCTGCGAAAGTTTTGTACAATTACAAATGTTTTATGGTATGTGTAAATAAAATATTTTAGACGTAACACAAATTGGCAAACATTAGCAAATTTAGGGCATTCATTCTTGTATAGTTTCAAATAACTTTCTGGTACTAATACAAAAGCTTTTTTAAATACAACACTAAAATATCGTTAGTATTTTCTTTGGCGGTACGTTTAAAAAGTTACAAAATAGTTCTGCTAAATTTCATAAAAACTTTAAGGTGCATTACTAAAAACATCGTAGTAAATGTACTATAAAGTCCCTTGATAAGTTACAAAAAAAATCTTTGTAAATATACTTATTAATATTTTGTATGTGTACTAAAAGGCCATGAGAAATCTAACAAAATATTGTTTAGGAAATTCCCTAAAAAATCATTAGTAAATGTACTAAATAATTCTCAGTAAATTCACTTACATGTTTTTAGGAAACTCCCTAAAAAGTAGTTTGGAATCTTAATAAATAATATTTAGTGACATAAATTTAGTAATATTTATGGATAAGAAAAATTATACTTTCCTTCCACTTATTTATCGATACTTGAAATAAGATATGATTATTATAATCGTAATATTTGGGTTAGAGCTTTTACAACTAAAATATTTTTTTTTTTTTTTTTTAAGTTTAAGTAAAATTTAAATTTCAGAAAAAAGTGTTGTGAGTATTTTCGTGAAACTTTTGACGTACGAGACAATATAATTTATTATTTTCCTACAGAAAAGAAAAAAAATAACAAAAAAAATATAATAATAAGAGTAAAACAGGCCGTTAAAATAAAGTACGTTAACACATACTGTAATAAATGTAATATATATCTATATATATATCATTTTGTGCATTAATAATTACCAAAGTTTTTTTCGAAATTATATATATATATATATATATATATATATATACATATCATAACAAATGAAGAATATCTGATCTTTATATACAAAATCTTAATAACTTAGTTAATTTACATAACCATTTGAGCTTAAATCACTTCATCAAGTTCATATTATTAACAGTGAAATTCTTAAATGAAAACTAACAGTTGAAAATATGAAAGTAAATGTTCATATTTAGTAATTTCCTTTTTAATTACAATTTTGATCAAATTCATTTAAAATATAGCGATATAAAAACAGAAGAATTTAAAGC
This sequence comes from Maratus speculifer, assembly GCA_964019185.1. NCBI lineage: Eukaryota > Metazoa > Arthropoda > Arachnida > Araneae > Salticidae > Maratus > Maratus speculifer. The sequence goes on along the minus strand of OZ025291.1, from coordinate 263,587,925 downwards.
ACTCATTCTTTTAAAACACACGGATTACCAGTCATTGTATACAAAATAAATATATTTAAACGGAACTATAACATTCAAAATTAGATTTATTTAAGCTTATTTAGGGCGTGGATTAACATCCTCGACATCTTTGTGGATTCCGTCATGATCGGGTGTGGTCGATTTTCCTTTCTTCAATGTGCTTTTGTCCTTTCATGGATCCTTTCTACCATTGTTAAGGAGCCGTTGAGGTCAAGGGTTCAAATCGTATTTTAATTCGAAAAATAATATTGACAAAAGATTAATAATTTCGTTGAAAAACAGTTGTAAAAATAGCATTTCTGTGCATTTACTTCGTTATTCAGAGATTTTAAAAACATGGAAATTCTGAATAAACATCAACATTAAAACTGACTTGCGAAAATAGCAAAACTAATACGCATCCCAAATTAAATACTTTAATGCAAAAATGCTTACGTAATAAAGATTTGTCTTTTTTTATTTCATGTTTGTGTGTAGGAAAATGTAACTTTCTTGCCTTTGACAATCCAAGGCTCTGAGACTTGAGTAGTAGCATCTCGGCTTTTAGTATTCTTTTTTTTAAGATAGAATCTCAGATTTCGAAGCCTCATCTGGTTTGGACATGAGCAAGATGAGTAACCTTTCAATAATTTTATGCTTAAAAAAAAGAAACGTAATTCACAAAGCTTCAAAATATTCAAACTTTCTTGTCGATTGTATCAGAAATGTAATAATTGTAGTTCGATGCATAAATAATTATTCCAATAAACAAAATTATTCTCCAAATATTTTGTAACATGAAAAAAAAATAATTTCACAAATTACAACGGCTATTTGGAAAATTATATTTTCAAAGACAAAAGTTTTACACTTCTCTATATGAATAAATTCTATATCTAAAGAAAAAAAATAATGAACATCATTTTTATGATGATGGTTTCCGTAATAACAGAGTTCTATATTGCGTACGCCATGGATTAAAAATTAATATCAATTATATACAAGTTTTAAATAAAATTTTAGTTTTACAATTTTCAGTACTGCAAATTTTTAAACTTCTAAGCATCACAGATTTCCAATTTTTACATCGCCATGTAGAGAAAAAAATGTACTTTTACATACAATTTATTTCCAAGGTGTAGATCAATCAGTTTTTAAGTTATTAATTTTTTTGTAGATTTTTTAATACTTTTTTGTCATCGTAGTAACAGAAATATTTCATTTCTGGACATTAAACATGAACCAATGAGAAAACGAATGAAATAAACAAACAGAAGTATTCCAGTTTTGGAATTAATCATGGACCAATCAGAAAACGAATAAAATGAAATTAAGCGCGGAATTCAACCGATAAAAGATTCAGATATACTTCTAATTTCCCAATTTTCTACTGAGGACAGTAACTATTTTCCATTTAGTTTAAAAAAAATTGTACCGTTTTAATGTATGTAAATACATAATGAGGAGACAATATTAAGAAATCGGGAGTGAACTAATCGATATTTTTCTTACTTTCCTTGAATGAGATGGATACCTCAGAAAGGATCGTCTCAAAAAATATCTATGAACACTTATTGGCTTTAATTTGAATATGATATTCAGGAAAATTTATTCAAAAAAAAATAAATCTTTTTAACACCTAGGGCACTTTTATTGCGAAAATGTTGAAATGATTGAATGATAGCGGAATTTGCATACAAATTTATTTCAAAATAAGAAAAAGCTATTTTTACCATTCATAATAAATATAATATATTTATATCAGCGTTTTTGTACCACTGTGGCATTTCGGAATCATGTTCATAACATGATATTCTATGTCTGGATCACCGAAACACAAAGAGTTAAAGTTTATTTTTAATACAATCGAACATATTAGATATTTTTGCATATTTTTAGGTAGATTTCGTCTGAAATACTGTCTATTGCATTCTTTCCCACGTTGGAATTTCTGCAAAATTTTTGCAGATCTACACCGATCATGACTCCTAGACCCCAAAACTACCATCAGTAAAAAAGTTTATCTATCTATCTATCTATCTATCTATCTATCGGTGTATATCACTTTTTTCTGGACCCAATAACTTCTATAATTATGCTCAGATCTTCTTCAAACTTTTACATAAAATCAAGGAACATAAAATCTCGGTTGAGTTCGTTAATGGGCAAAATCGGACGAAGGGGGTGGAAATTGGGAGGGTTTTTGTGAAAACCGAAAAAACGCGATAACTTCTTTAATAAAATAGATATCGAATCACTTTAAAGTTTATATTACTTCTCAGAAATGGGCTAAAAGTTTATGCATGACATATTCTCGGTAAAGTTAAAAATGGGCTCAAGGGCGAAAAAAACAAGGTTTTTGGGAGAAAAAAATCATAACTTCGTCAATTCTCAAGATATCAAATCCAACCAAATTTTTTATAAATGTACTCAACATTATCTAAAATTTTGTATTTACAAGTTTTTGATAGGATCAAAGTTTACCGACGAAAAAAATAAAAACGAAAAGGAAAAACGGGGAGGAGAAAGAAAAAAATCCACAACTTACTCAATTCTTAAGCAATCAAATATAATTAAATTTATTTTACATCTTCTCAATAATATCTACAAATTTTATACTTAAAAAGTTTTTCATAGGACCAATTCTTCTAGCAATAATAAATTAAACAAAAATAGGTGTTGGTGATAAAACGTCAAATCCAAACTGCTTTTATTCAGACTCATTTTTAAATTCATTTTTGATTTTAAGCGCATCTAAATGGCAGATTCCCTTATTTAGGAACTGTATAAAATGACACATTGTTCGATTTTTTAATAAAGTCAGAATATATTTCAATAAAGGCTGCGAAAAAAGGTATTTTGAACAGAATTTTCCGACATCATGGTGATTGAAAGATTGAGGTAGTATAACAAATTGCGTTTTTTCTGACTCATTTTTAAATTCGATTTTGCTCTCAAACGCATCCAGTTTACAGGTCCTCTTATTTAGAAACTATATAATGTAACGCATTGGGCAGTTTTTTGATAAAGGCTTAATATATTTTTTAAAATGCTGTCCTTATGGACACTTCGCACGAAATTTCCCGAAGCGATCATGATAAAGAATTGAAATTGTATTCAAATAACAATTTGGTTATTTTATAACATATTTTTTATTTCAATTTTGCTCTCAAACGCATTCCATTGACAGATTTTGTTATTTAGGAACTATATAATGTGCCGTATTCGTCGATTTTTTAATAAAGTCAGAATTTATTTTAAAATAGGTTGTCATAATGGGCATTTGAGTCGAATTTAGCTTAAGATGATTTTGACAAAACTTGTTTCTACAAAAAAATTAAACTAAATTTTTTTCGAAAGCGGCAGAATCAAGTTATTAAACTGGATGTATCTGTAATCAAATTTTATTTTTTGATGTTGAAATAAGCACTCTTCGAAATCTACCTCCGCCTATAGGCCAAGCCGACAGGGATTTTTTCTGATTATTTTTTAGTTTTGTGACAATGCAGTGGATATTTTAGGTAAACAAATATCCTTGCATAACACAACTGTGTAACGCTATCATTTTAAATTTCATGATACAATTTGTTAAAGCTGTAAATATTATTGAAGTATTTATACAAAAAAAAATATAAGGTTACATCGAGCATTTTAAATGTAAAATATGTTAAATGAAAATTACTTCCGAAAGATTTTCTGTTTTAAAGAGTAAAATATTTTTAATCTTCTGAATTCAGTATTTTGACTCTTAATGATTTGTGTGAATAAGAACATAAATTTTGTTAATATTCAAACGTTAAACCACAGAATTTTTGCAGAATATCTACATTTTAATAAATTGCATTATTTGTGTAAAAAAGATTTTTTTTTTAAATTTTTTAACACTTTTAATCTTTTTGCAATCTTCTGAAATCTATATTCCCGACTTCTTGAATCATTCACAAACTTACATTCTTTCAAAAAAAGCAGTTAATGAAAACCTAATTGTCATTATAAAAATATTCAAAATAAAAGAACAAAATGTATCCAATGTCTGTCGAAGAATATTCATTCTATGGGAATCATTTTCTACAAACTTTGAGAGTTTAATTAAAAAAAATGAGGGTTTAATTTTATGATTTATTTTGGAGACTTTTATTTTTACTGCTGAAAAAGGAATGTTTATCTTATATTTTATGTGTAAAAGCCAGACCTGTGGCATTACAATCGATTGAAGATTACGTCTAGTGGAGCTCAGCCTAGTTGTGACCATGGTCCCTGAGGAATCAAATGATTTAATGACATAATAAGTGTAGTTGATAGATTAACACGGGGGAGCCATTGTTTAGTTCCCAAGCAAGTTTTGTACACATTTCATCGACACTCAAACGATAAAAATCGAGTGAACCTCACCCAGCCCGTAATCCGGAATTGAGTTGCGAGCATATATCACGGTAGAAAAAAAGGATGATGACTACAATAAATAAACTGAAGATGTACAAAAATCAGATGAACAATAACACGAAAAAATTAGTTGTTTGAAGATTGTATTTTTTTATTTTTATGCATCTGTAGTAAACAAATAGATTGGTGGAGAAACTCGATTTTTCAAATTTTGGATAAAGCGAGATTTGAAACTCACGTGCTGAATTAGTTTTTTTCCTTTCTAAGATCATTTTGTCAAGTCAGTGTGTAGGAAATCACGAAAATACACATGCTTGTTTTACTCGTTCTTTCTTGTCATTAATGGATACAAGTTGTCATTTCATACACTCTAAAAAATAAAAGTGTAAATTAGACAAATTTACATATATATGTGTGTAAATTCCTACAATTACACACCTGACATGAAAATTACCCACTTTTTGCAATGTTTTACCTGTTTGTATGTGCATTTTAGCTTAACAAACTAAGTGTGTATTTTGTTATCACTTGAAAAACATAAATAAATCAGTAAATGCTGAAAAATGTCTGAATTTACACAAATTGGTACGTTATTGTAATTTTCACATAATGATATACACATAGGTAAGAGTGTAAATTTCTAAAGTCACCCACTTGTCATAAAAAATATCTATTTTAATGTGTGTTTAGTTTGTGGCATTAAGTTTGTAAAATTGTTATCAGTGCATAAACTCATAAAAATGTGTAAATGTAGATTACTCCTGAAATTACACTAATTATTGTGTTGAAAAAAATTATAAATGCGTGAATTTTAAAGTAGACGTTACGAAAGGGATAGGAGGCTTACATATTATTCAGAGCTACACCTTTTATTTTAGTAAACCCATTCCATAAATAACATGGTGTCATTGCTTTGCTGTAACAGTATTTTTAAGTACTAAATTAATATATTTATATATTTTTATAAGATACTCTGACCACCTCTCTCACTCTCCCCGTTTCAGCAGCACGTGAACATTTAAAAGAAGTTAAAAAAAAATTATCTCGACACATGTAACAAATGTAACTAATATTTTGTTACATGTAACGTAAAATTTTATTCATTTAATTAGTAAATTTTAATTTCGTTTTCCGAATTCCCTTTTAAAATTTGTACATCAAATATAAGAATACTTCATTGTATAATTCTAGGTTTTGATTAAATCGTAATTTCTTTCAGCCATCGCACAGACTGCTCTTTTTCACAATTTTACTTGTAATTTTTAGTAATAGTGCTAGATTTCATTCTTAAAGTGACATTAGGAAGACTTCATAACGAGGCATTATAATAGAGATATAATCCCACTTTATGCTTATTCATAAAATTAAATTATATTTTTTGTACTGTTGGTATTCTTTTTTGCTGCTCCCCCCCACCCTTAATTAAAAGGATAGTAGTTTAATCTTCAGTAAAATCTAAAAACTATTTCGAATTCATTTAACATGTAATATAAAATATAATTCATGTAATTAAAATAATTCTAAATTCGTATCTTGAGTTATTTATACATTTTGCACACCAAATATAAGTATGCTTCATTTTACCCTAAATTATTTGAGCCGTCTGGTAGCTTGTAAACTTTTATCCATTTCAAATTTTAACTTGTAATTTTAGTTCAACTTCAGTTAGCAGTGCAATTGATGGTTGTATTCAGGAACTACTTCAACCCCGAGTTAGACGCGAATCTAGCATAGAAAACTACAATCGTAATCTTCGTTGACTTGGCTTCATCATGTTTAAATTGAAAACTAATGGTGTGCCCAGCTGATTGCAGGCGCTCTCGTTCTGAAAAATATAGTATATAATAAGTTATTCTCTTATAAAATATAAGGTATGTAATGTCATACGTCCGTATTACCTCCAATTTTTTTTCTGGTTTGTTTATATTTATGTATAAATGTATATGATACATGTCTGATTGTTTTTTACGTATAAGAATTTTTTACACGTATAAATTACTTGCCTTAAAAAATGTCATCACTACATAACTCCTGATAAATGTCTATTAAAATAACAACTGTTGTATCTAAATTCATTTATTTCTTGAAAAATTTTCATCTTAAAAAGAATTTATGAATGTATGTTAACAGTCGCAAAATAAACATTAACATCATTTTTTTTTTTTGGGGGGGGGGGGTGAGGTGTTAAATTTTGGTTCAATTGTGTGAAAGATATTATAGTTTATTTATAAACTATTATACAAATGTATACCATATCTTTAAATTATATATTCTGATTTATATGTTAAACAATTCATCTGAGTTCTATTTATTTATTCAATTTTTTTTAATTATGGAATTTATAATGTTAACTAAGATTATCATCGATTGAAACTATAGCGTTGCTTTTGAGTTTCTACGTTACATTTCCTAATTTTAAGAAATTAATTTTTTAAATTTTTTATTTTAATTACATTAAATTTTCAGCTGTGTTTTAACTTGTAAATATTACATCGGAAGATCTATGTTCCACTAAAATAGTCATAGTAAAGAACACACAATTTTTTCTTGTTAATTATAGAACTAATAAAAATACACAGAAGTAAATTGCAAAAGGGCGCAAATACGTTGATTTAAAATAACTCCAGATCAAAAATTCTGAAGAAAATTTATATTAAAGTAATGGCTTTTTCTTCAAATATGTATTTTTCCATTCCAATTTTGCACATCATTACAGAACTTATATGACATAAAACATATGATTGTATGTATATAAAAAATTATAACAGTTGTGTCATAATGAATATTCAAAATCGAACTGATCGTTATCTCCCTCTGCCTCTACATAAATATCCCCCGCCGGGTGAGTTTTATACACTTAAGACACAAATGTAATTATCAAATAAATTCTACGAGCATTAATTTCGAAAATTTATAAGAGTCAATTGATATTTGGATATAGATACAGTATTTCTCGTTTTATTTTTTACTATAGCTGATAAATCAAAATAGACATTACTTTGATATCTAAAATTTTAATTAGAATATCTGAAATTTTCATTTATGAAGATAGGATTAATTTCATTAATGATAAAATATATTTATATATTTTTTTCTTTTTTTAAGACACAAATTTCTAAATATAAATTTAATGCAAAAGATGTTACTTTAATGATTCAACAGCTTTTTTGATAGTCCTGATAATATTTTATATGGCAAATTCTTTGTAATGATGAATATTTATGAAAAGAAAACAATTCAACATGTAATATAGGTGATTTATGTATATATAAACAAATCAGCTAAAATATTTATAGGTAATATGTGTGTGTGTGTGAGAGAGAGAGATAAAGTTTACATACATTTTTTCTATTTTTTTATAGTATTTTAAATTTTATTTTTATAACTGTATGTAACAGAGTACCTTCAATATAATTGACTTTGTATCTTGAGTCTGAAAAATAAAAAATGATAAATTGAGTCTGAATTCTGAAAATAAAAAGTATGGAGATTGCAAGTTTACCATTTATGATTATTCCATCTGATTAGTCTAAAATCTATCATTAATTAATTATTTATTTTTCTTTATCTTAATTTTTAATTGCATGTTCTGAATAATATATAAATGAGAGGAAAATATAAAATTAAAAAGCAAGGAAAAATATAGAAAATAAAATAGCAGTTTTTATGTGTATATTTAGAGGAGAGTTATTTAAGACTACATTCGTAATTGCAATTCATATGTTAAAAGACTTTGGCTTTTTCTTCTTTCAAATGATATTGAAGAACACGTTTGATTAAAATTATTGTATTCACTTATTTCATTAGATTCTCATTACAATTTCACTTAGTACTCAAATTTTAGGAGCAACATAAGGACATTATTCCTTTAGATCGAACCATACATTAAAAGATTTTTAAAAAAAAGTTTACATAGATTTTTGTTTAGTTAACTTTCTAGTTTTTATCTGCTCTTTTCCTTTGAAAAATTTAATAAATGTAAAGAATTCTGTTTTATTGAAGAAAAGAAAAAAAAAAGATTATAATCAATGCAAAAACCTAGTTAAGTTGTTAAATTCTTTGTTAAATTCTTTTTTATTATAATATCAACTGGAAAAACTGAATTATTCTCCTGATTTTAAAATATACTTTCCGTGGGTACGATAGTTCTTAAAATAAAATATTGAATAAGAGAAGTAAATTTAAAGATCATAGTAATTAACGTCTGATTTTAATTGATTAAATTATACATACATTAAGACAGACATAAACACAATTAATACAACAACCCAACATGGAGTGAAAAATTAGCCGGGGACAGGAATCGAACCTGGGTCGACAGCGTACCGTGCTGTTGCTTTTCCATCTAAGCTACCCCGGTCGATATCCTAGCCCGGTAATTTCTCACTAATAAACCGTTCCCTAACATGGTTTATTAGTGAGAAATTACCGGGGTAGCTTAGATGGAAAAGCAACAGCACGGTACGCTGTCGACCCAGGTTCGATTCCTGGCCCCGGCTAATTTTTCACTCCATGTTGGGTTGTTGTATTAATTGTGTTTATGTCTGTCTTAATGTATGTATAATTTAAAAGAAATAAAATTTTTAAGAACCAAAAGAAGTTTCCTTAAATATCTTCTCTTTATTCCTTTGACTAGTACTTTTTCCATTACTAGTTTGGAATTATACTAAGAAAGAGCATTTTTTCCCTAATGACGAGAATAAGAGAAACGGCCATAAAGGATATAAAATCCTTATGTAAAAATCAAAGATATTTTTCTGATGAAATATTACAGAAAATTTAAGAAAATTTAAATAATAACCAATCAAAAAAGTAGTTGTAACAATCACAATATGTTATTTTCCCTTTCTCCCTGTTATATTTTAATCTTTTAGGGATAAATGTTTCAATTAATGGAAACCCTTTATATAAAGTTCAATAAGAAAACAAAAATAGAACATAATAAAATATTATCAAAGTTCTTTTTTTTTGATAGAATATATCTTAAACAGATTTGTATACTGCAAGCTGTATCTATGATAGAGAAAGAAAATAATTAAAATGATAAGAATTGCACATATGTTTTTTTGCACAACAGATTTCATTCATTTCTGTTACTTTCTTCAATCATCAGTAGAAGAAAGTATTATATTCAGAATTTTTTAGACCTCCGGTTTTTGGCGGATATACACGTTTTAAATGTTAGAGTTTCCAAAAAATATGTTTTTACAAAATGTCTGTCAGCGTGCGTGCCTGTGCGCCCGTATATCGCCATTCTTCCATCAAACAGTGCTTGAAGATATGTATAGAATTGAATCAAATTTTTTGTAATTGTTTTTGGATGTAGCAAGCAGGCAATCCGGTTCCTACCCAAATAGTTGTGTAATTTCCTTACATAAAGTTCCGTGTAACATAGAGAGATATTTGTGTACTATTTATAATTTGTAAATTAGATTAACACACCAATTCGGTTAAATATGTTACATTTGCTAACATTTACACACAAAAAAATACCGAAATATTTTAACGAGAAGTGTGTACATTTTATGACGAAGATAAAATTTTATAGATTTACACATATACCTATATAAAAGTGACTAATTTACACGTCTACTTTTTTAGAGCGTACAGATTTAAATCTCCTCTTTAAAAAATTACCAAAAATCTACAAGCACTTCTTTTCCTTAGAATTACTGCTACTCATACTTTTTTGAAGCACATGTTAAAAGTAATTATTGAAAAAACACGCGCTTCACGATTCTGAGATCAATATCATCTTTTGAAAAGAGTTACATTCTGGTCTATATTCTAAAAAAGTACATTGGAGTAAATTCAGTTTTTTTAAAATATACCATTTATTTGAAACTTTATTTATCATAAGAGATATTTTTTTTAAACGAGAAGAAATGTTAGGAAATTCCCACCAACATATTTTTTTCTTTTCCTTGTACACAACTCTTAAACACACATTTACACATTTGTATGTTCATTATTATTTTCTTTGTAAGAACTAAATACATCATTTTATTACGTTTAAAACCGGAATTCATATTCTTAAAATAATTGTTCAATTTTTTTTTAATGAAATAAATCCTTGAAATGATTTTCTTCTCCTCATTCAAACAAATTCACACTCTAGATTTGCTTAACATCACATTTCATTTTACAGCAAATCCTTCCTTCAAAAGCAGAGTTGATATATGTCCTCATGTGGAAATCTACACATTCTTTTAAAAAATTCTTGCAGTTTTGCTTTTTTGCAAAGACTTTTTGCTTCATACTCCTTTTATTTTACCAACATATTTCAGGAAAATTGAATATTTTGACTTATAAGTACAGACAAACTACATTTAAAATTAGGAGACATATAAATTTCTTATTATATAAATTTTCTAAAACGAGAAATAACTGTTTGAAAATTTCTTTCATAATAAAAATTTACGTTTTTTTTTAAAACTTTATAATACACTTATCGATAATTCACTTTTCCATTTCCATTTTATTGAAAACATTGACAGGGAATGGAATATTTTACTTTATTAGGCATAAAAAAGGATTTATGACATCTTCAAAAAGAAAAATCATATACTGAAAATATTTCTTTTTAAAATTCTATATTGTATGTCCATTTAACGATTTTTTTGCACATTTTAGCCTTTAATGGATTTTATATAACTATTCACTCAAAGTGATTGTTTCTTTTAATTTGAAATTTCGTAATTCCTTTTGAAAAATTAACATAGTTTTGTCTATTAATAAAGATTCTTTAAAGATATATTAATATTTATTCTATTTTCCAATATATTCGGTGAAAATGTAATACCCTATACTATTGGCGCAACTAAAACACAAATAAAAAAATAAAAAGCAATTCTCAGATCTTAAATGTATGTGCCATTTTTATATTTATTTAAATTAATCTATAAAAACGTTTTTTAAAATTCCCCTTCCAAGAAATATTTACGGATATTAATATTTCTAAGCACAAAATGTTCAAAGTCAGAATCCGTTTTTTATTTATTTATTTATTCTTTACATTGAAGCATATATGCATAACGTTTTCAAAATTTTGTTAATTCTTAACTCCTTCTCCTTACAATATCATACACTGTCATTCTTTGAACTCCCTTTCTTTCCCGGATATCGTTATCAATATCTAAAAATTATTTTATTCTTAGATTCCCCCCCCCCTTTTTATACACCTACAGTGATATACACATATCATTATAATTATTAATTGCTATTTTATGGATCCAAGTATTTAGTAAAATATAAATTTATCTCAATGATCACCTTAAACTAAGTATTTATTACTAAAAGCTTTTAAGAATAACCTATTGTTACATATTGCAATCAAAATAATGTTATCGTTTTGCATTTGAGCGAAAAGGTTAAATGCAGTGAACCCCTCAAAGCTTGCATGGTCACAGTGACGTCACTGTGAGTCACTTTGGTCACATCACATCTGTGACAAAAATGCCACCACTCAGTGACGTCACATTGTGACTAAGATGTGACTTTCTAAAAAATTTTTCACAGTTCGTGACAATGTTAATGTCAAAGTAGTCACAAATAACACACTTTTCACAAATTGGTCACTCTTTGACGTTACAAAGTGGTCACAATGTGACGTCACAAAAAAGCTCTAAAACGGCCATAACGGCTTCACATTTTAGTCACTGTGACTTCACATCGACGTCACGTGACGTCACATCGACAATCGATGGTCACAAAGTCACAATGTGACTTCACAACGACGTTGCAGTGACGTCACCATGTCTTACGGGAAATGTCAACGAAAATGTCAACAGCATTCTTTGTCTTTCGTTACTGGTAAAAGCAAATATAATATCATACATATTATGCTTCCAATTTCTCTAACATAGAATTATATGTGCATATGATCGAAGAGCAGTAATGCCAGTCGCTGGGGTGTTCCAAATTTTAGAATGAAATATTTTTTTTTTAACTTTTAATGAAATTAATAATAGATTTATGTCTATTTTTTAAATCATACGAAAAGAATAATAATAAATCAGCTAACATACTAAATGGATGTAAAGAAAAGTTAGTGGAAAAAGGAAAAAAAGTGTTTGATCAAAAATGATTACTATACCAAAAAGCAAACGTGATATCTTACGAATCAACTATCAGCCTGTTTTTCCTCTCGAAAATGGAAAAATATCTAAGCACAGTCCCTTTAAAACTTTCAAAGATAAGTATACTGATATTTCCTTTGGTCATTTTCCATTTAAAAAAAGACACTGTATTAAGAAAGTCTGTTCTACTATAAGATCGCTGGGGAAAAAATCTAAGATAAAAATAGACAGATGCACCTATTCTTTTTTTTCTCATACTTCCATAAATGTATTTTTTGTAACTATACTGTTTATGAAGAAAAGAACTATCCCCCCCCCCCGCTAAAAAATATTCATATTACTAACAAAAACTTTATTTAGATAGAGCAGTTAAGAGGCTAAAAATAATTGTTCTTTACTTGTATGTCCTTGTCCATACAAATTTGCTACCACAATGCCATCTTAAAATCAATTTGCTGCAAAATTTTTGTATGAAATTCTTCCTACTCACTTGCATATAAATATAAAATATCGTTCAACCAGATGTATTTTCCATCTAAAATAAAACAAATTGCAGGCACACTTCATCCTGCCTGGAAAATATCCCTTTTCTTCAACTACCGCTTGAAGTCCACAGTCTAGAAGACGCATATAAAATTTAGTTAAATTCTATCAGCGAATTCATATGCACAATAAAGCTGATTTGTGAGTTTTCATACAAATTAAATGTTTCCAGCTGTGCGAAAAATTGTCCAGGTCGGTAATCGAATTCATATCCTTGCAAGGCTGCTTTTACCGTTTAGGCTAACTGGGCTATAATCGCCGGGTATGTTTCGCTCAGATAACCGTCTTGGTCATAACATCTGATCTACTATTTAGACAGCTCGACAGAATAAACCGCAGGTAAAGGAACTTCATATAACGATGGATACGTAGATATACTATTATTTTAACACAATCAAACTGATTGGTAAATTATTATATGAATTGAATATTTCCAACTGAGCGAAAAATTGTCCACGCCAGGAATCAAACCCAGATCTTTGGCTTAGAAAGCCAATGATTTTACCGTTAACATCAGAAGCTAACTGGGCGATAAAAGGCGGATAGATAACCTTCTCGCTCAGATAACCTTATCGGTCGTAACATCTGGTCTGTCATTTAGACAGCTCGACAGAATAAACCGCAGGTAAAGGAACTCCATATAATGATGGGTATGTAGATGTGCTATTTTTTTAATGCAATCAAACTGATTGGTAAAATTATCATACGAATTGAATATTTCCAACTGAGCGAAAAATTGCAGACACCAGGAATAAAACATAGATCCTTGGCTTAGAAAGCCAATGATTTTACTGTTAACTTCAGAAGCTAACTTGGCAATAAACGGCAGGTATTTCTCGCTCAGATAACCTTATTGGTTATAACATCTGGTCTGTCATTTCATTGGAGAATTGTCCTTGTCAGTCAAGGTCTGTGTTCAATTTCCATCCAGAGCAATTTTCGTTCAATTGAAAATATTCAATTCGTATGATAATTTTACCAATCAGTTTGATTGTGTCAAAATAACTGTATATCTACATACCCATCGTTATATGGAGTTTCTTTACCTGCGGCTTATTCTGTTGAAAAGTCTAAATGACAGACCATAATAGTTTATCACAAAAATAATTGCCGATACTTTCATTTTTTCACTTTCATTCAACAATTACAAAATAATATGACAGCGACAAATTAATACATACAACTAATTAAGTCCAGTTCATGAAAACAATTCATATGCTAAAATTTAAGTGTCGACTTCTTTTATAATAAACACTGTCTGTGTCAAATCTACAATTAAGTACATTATTTTATTTTTACTTCTCATTAAAATGATTGCATTAACAGGGAATTATATCTCAAAAGAAAAAGTACATACTTCAGTATAGCGTCAAAAAGTTTACATAAAAATAGTAACATATATTTTCAGCTGTTCATTTTCTATTTAACAATTAGAAATTATTGTGATTTCAAAAGCTTTTGTATAAAACTACTATAAGTCCAATTAATAAATCTCAATTGGATTATAATTAAAAATATTAATTTATTTTGAATTTACTCGACAAACGAGTAAATTAGTTAATAGTTTCTTCCAGTTTTATTGGATTTACATTTTAAACAAATTATAATTGGATTCTAAAAATACATTGTTTATTGTAATAACGGGAATTTCGTATAAATATAGTAGTAGATAATTCAAACTAGTCACTTTCCATTTAACAATTTGAAATTACTAAGACGGCCACACAGAGTCATTTATCTTACTAATTTACAATACTTTTATCTTTTTTTTCTGTTATATATATAATTGCATAAATTCTTAATAATTATTTCCCTTTAAAGAGAATTTTTAATAGCCGAATTTATTTTCAGTACACTGTAAAACATTTATATATGTATATGTGTGTAATCCTATCTATATGTATGCAATCCTACAAATGTAAAATTGCCGAAATCTGTATATTTAGTAACATTTTATCTGTACTCCGTACTAGAATATATGTAAATCTACAAAAATAATTTTTATAAAGCTACGGAAATCTGTAAATTTACACACAAATTTATTAAAATTATAGTTATCTTACTAATATTTTATCTGTAATCTGGGTTGCAGTTACATAATATATTCTAGGATTCCCAGTTTCCTACAAAATCCTTATTAATCATACACATTTTTGTATTTACGGTGCAAATCTGCATCTGTTGCATGATTTTTTGCGGTTTCCATTAAAAAGTTCTAGGAATCTCAGTTTCCTAAAAAACGTATAATAACTTTACAATTTTTTTGAGTGTAGGAAAATAAAAAGACTCATTCTTTCTTATTTGAAAATTTATAAATTTACATTTTCTTTGAATCCTCACTTGTGCAAATTGTTTTAAAAGATGAAAAACATATTGCGAAATACATTTGAAATACATTTATATGAACGCATAATGTTGAGTTTTTAAAGATATTATATTTAGTACACATTTATTAAGAAATATTGATATAAAGTTTACAATTATTACAATTTGAAGAATTACTTATGAAGTAGTTTTCATGATGTTGTCATCTATGAATATCTTACTATAAAAAAGGGAAATGAAGATTTTTCGCCGTAATTAGATATTTCTTTCTGCCATTATCTTTTTGTGACATCTATAACTAGAAATTATTGGAGTAAATATTTTTTATACAAAATAGAAAACAATATCTACTAAATGATGTTGTATTTTCAATTGAATATTTCAAAAGCAAATGACTTTACTATATTCGACTGAATTTTACAAGCATCATTTTTTCTTGTATGAATCTTAGGTGTGCTGCAGAAATAAAGTAGCCAATTAATAAACCACTGGGATGACTTTTTTTTATATGTTTATGTACATGAGGTTGCGAGACATAAGAAAATTAAATGTTTCATACATATTTATTTTTCATAGTATTTATTATTGTTATTATTATTATTATTAATATTAATATTATTATTAAATAAAATAAACTTAAAGCTGTTTTCGACAATGTCGTCATGTGCTTAACGTAGTTCTTCACTTTTATTCTAATAAGCTTTTAGCAAAGTATGGTTTTGAACTCTATATCGGTTTTTGTTTTCATTCTCATTATTAAGATATTCGCTGCCGATCACACGCCAGCGTGTGATACTGCGCCAACGTTAACTGGCCACTCACGCGCCAGCGCGTGATGTGGGGTGATCACCGATAGTCAGTCACGCGCTGGCGCTGGAAAATCTTTCACTGAATCTTTGTTATAAAAAGTAAATCGGCATCTAGGGAAAATAAAACACTTCTACAGTGCGGCATTAACTATCATCACATCTTCACGTAAGCGGCAGCGAACGTTTTAAAAAGGCTCACAATAACTCACACACACACACACATGTATATATATATATATATATATATATATATATATAGTGAGAGAGAGTTCTTTACGGGTATATTCAATGACTGCTAACCATTTAACTCTTACAAATTATATTAAAAGCTGATTTCTTTCTCTCAAGAGACGATCGTATAGTGTTTTGCTTATTTTGCAAGACAATTTTCCTTAAATAGTGTTCTAAATACATATTTATTTTAAACATGTGATTATCTTAAAAGTATAAAATAGATTCAATAAAAGAACTATAAAGATCATTCACTGTAAAAAAATTCACATGGAAAAACATATTTCATCTATTATTTTGTACATATTCGTTTATTAGCTAGTAATATAGTTAATTTTTAATCTATAATCGATAAAAATTGACTTCTTTTAATGTAAAAAAAAAAAAATAATCAGAGAATATCCTTTAAAATATTTATTATTGTTATTATTTTCTCATTTTAAATTGGTTAATTTTTTTCAGTTTTGCTGTTTCATATCCTGTTTGACAATTCAAAGGAACATATATGAATGCATATTTAACTCTGATATCTTATAATTAGTGCAAATTTATAATCAAAACATTTACTCTGTGAATTATCAACTTCATGTCGTTAAGGTAACGAAAAAAGCCTTAAAGTTAATTTCTTATTTATATATAAGTTAAAAAAATAATAAAATGTTGTACTGTCTCCAGAAACACACTTATTAACTATTAATGAGTAAAAAATATCATTATATTTCTCCATAAACTACACATATTCGTTTTCTATTCAATTAATTTTTTTTATTAAAAACTTGAATTTTTATTCTTCTATTTGAACTCCTCAATTCAGTTGATTCACATTATGATCAAAATAATGTTACAAAAACAGATTATTGAAATGTTTGCAAAATATTAAATATGAAGTTTTTTATAACCTTGAGACACTTGCAGAAAAGCTCTTTATATACAGTCACCGACATACTTTTTATTTATCACTCTGAAATGAATCTGTGAGAAAGTTTTTGGATTTCCTCAACATTTTACCATAAGCATTTTTTGTGTTTTACATGAAATCTTTCTTCAAATAATTTTGAAAATGCACACATAATTTAAAAATGTGTTTAGTTTAACATTCAATTTTAAAAAACTATATATTCTTATAGAACTATAAGGGTAATTCTTTTAGCTTGGAAAATATTCTTCCTTATGTCTAATTTTTTACGCCTAATTTTGTTTTCGTTAACAATTTAGATTTCGATTAATTTGAATAAAAAACACTCGATAAAATCTGATTTTATTTTTCCTTTTCGTCCAAAATACAAAAAAAATTTTATAATGATTTCATAGGTTAAACATATCTATTTTTTTCTTTTAAACGTTCTCTACAAGAAATTTAAAATCCATATATTTCATATGTATGTACATATAACTGATGCACATCATCAGTAGATTGTTTAAAAGATATACTTACAGATGATTAAAAAATAAATATATTTTTATAATCTTTAAAGCACTTCATAATTATCTTTAGATTTACTTTCATTAGTTTTTTTTTTCTATTTTGTACTACATTAAAAGAAGAATTTCCTTATATCCCAACGACCGCCTATGAAAATATTGTGCAGATATTTTTTAACTATTATGAAAATAGTTGTTGTCATCGAATGAGAAGTGAGAAATCTGAAGTATATCTGAATTTTTTCATTGGTTGAATTCTGCAACATATTTTGCTTTATTCGTTTTCTTATTGGTCCATGTTTAATGTCCAAAAATGGAAAACTGCTCTTTTTTATTATACTCGTTTTATGATGTCCATATTTAATATCAAAAAATGAAATACTTCTGTTGCCACAACGACAAAAAAAGCAATAAACACTTAAACAAAAAATTGAAAACAAATTGTCACAAAGATTTCAAAGAAATTTCATTTAAAACTAAATTTTTTTTTATTACTGCCTTTGTTAAATATTTCCTAAATAATCGTTTTAAAAAATGTTCTTTGTTTTAATTCTAAGTTCCAACCCATATAGAAGCATGGTGAAAATTATGTCACTGTCAGTCACTGAGGTCTCGTCACATATGTGAATGTCACATTCTGACAGATAATATTTAAACATAAATATTAACGTCTTAAAATTTTTTGATAAAGTACAAAAAATTTTCAAAATATATCAGTTACTTCAAAATTATACTTTTCTTAAACTTATAATAATTATAAATATAATTTTGTCAATAACGGATTTTCAACTTATTTTGTAGGCGATAACTTTCAAAATTTTCAAACTATGGTTTTGAGACTTTCATAAAAGTTAGTTTATACATTTAGCTAATACAATATGCAAATGAAACTTTGATATCGTTGACGCATGCGCAGTGAAAATTTATTTAGTAAACCTGCTCATTTTTCATATAATTTTTATTATTTTCTAATTTTTAATACAGGATTTTATGTATAATGTTTCTTGTCATATTTTCAGATAAGAACACTATTTTATATTAAGGATTCTGTAAATTATAGTAAAAAAAAAAAACTTGGAAAAATTTGAGACTTACCTTAATTTTTCTACTACATTATAAAACATTTGTGTTACGTTACTCCATAAAATTGGTGGCAGCTACGACTTCCATTTTACCGAGTAATTTTTCACTTATATAATGGTGTAATTTAAACATATATTACTGGTATAACTTTGCAATGTTACACCAGTTATATCGGTTAAAGTACTCCATAAAATTGGAGGCAGCAAGGCTGCCACCAATTTTATGGAGTAATGTTACACAAACGTTTTACAGTGTAGTATAGATGCTATCCGCATAAAAATGAACACAGTTTATTACAATAAACCACTTAATCATGATCTATAGTTTGAAAGCTTTTGCATCATTAGTTTTGACAAGGTTATCCAAAAGATAATAATTTTTTTTTATTTATTGACGGTCCCTTTTGGCGTTTCTGTAAGAACTCTTCACGGAAATGTATGACCTAGACTATCATAGTTACACATTTAGAGTTTCAGAGTAATTTTCCATATATTTTTATAAATATCTAACAAAATGTCTAAAATCGCAAGTGGACAGTAATTTTTGGCCATGTAGTGTATTCGTAAAAAAAGTTAATGACAAAATCATAAAGAATGCTACAATTTTCATAAAATTGTCACGAAGTAACTTTTCAATGTTGTCAATGTCGTCACTGAATACTCACAGTGTTAATGATAATTTCGTCATAAATAACACATATTACAAACGGAACATATTGAATAATACATATTGAGTTTTTACAATAAACCACTAATAATGTGACTTCAAAATTTTGTAGCTTTCGTCAAAAAGATAATGACATAGTCACAAATGACACTTTTTTTTTAATTTGTCACACCGTTATTTCACAAAGTGGTTACAGGGTGACACATGGGCACAAACAACCGCCATAACGGTAATAACGACTTCACATTCAATTCACTGCGACTCTGCATAGCTATCAAGTGACATCACGTCGACCGTCAGAAAGCCACAGTGTGACTTTCCAGTGATTTCCTTGAGAGCCACCATGCCATACGGGAATTGAGCACAAAAATTAAGATGCAAAATTATTCATCTTTTAAAAATTCATATTTAGATGTTTCAATTTTCTCTAAAAAATTTTATTTGTCTTTCGTTAATAACTTGGGTTATTATTATTATAAAAATATAATCAATGTATGGAAAACGGTTCTTTTTTTTTGATCGAATATCAAAATTAAAAACATGTTTAAAATGTTTCCATGCGCTACAGATATTTATCACCTTTCTATAAAACTTTTCCCAAAGAAGATGTCAAATTTGTTTGATTTATTTTTTATGATAATAAATGATGACCCTTCCCTCTTATATATCTAAACTTAACTGTAAACTAGCAGAGTTTTGAAGTGGAAGTCTTAAAAATAAGCAAAAGTTCTTAGAGATATCTTTTTATTAACAATACATTAACATCACTATTTCCACACAACACAAAAACATTTAAACTAGCATTGATGCTAAAAGAATTAAACATGCTTGAAACCAACGATTAACTGCACTAACAGCATCTCTATAAATGCACGGTAAGCATACCGGTAGTACAAAATGAATTCGTAAGAGAAAAACTAGCTCTGAGAAATCACACACTTCGATCTTCGGCCAACGTCTTAAAAAGCATGAAAGGCATGTATTAAATTTGCATAATTTCAGCTAATTAAAAAAACATAGCTGCGAAAAACCTCTGAAAAACAATTTTAGGATTGGCCAAACATCGATCACATAATGACGTCAAACCAATTTATAATACCTTTATACACTATATCAAAATTCATGCAATGACGTCAGATTGTCGTTATACATTACTTTGATTTCTTGAGCTGAAAAATACAACTGTTGAAATGCTAGTGAAACTGGAAAAAACTAAAAATAAGAGATTTTGACGAAAGTTGCAAACTTATTAAAGCATCTTAAATTTATTTTAGACATTTAACTTTTAAAGCCAACAATAACTTTTATAGGTACAGATTATTTGCAAGTAAAATAGTGGAAAAACACTCTGTTAAAAACAAGAAAGTATTTGGTAGAATCTTAAAATATTTATATAAATATCTTTACAGATATATTCACTATTCATTTTAAATTTTGCACTTACAAATGATATTAACTAGATTGTTTTCTCCCAATTACCTCTAATGGGTTTTTTCTGCGGTGATAATTTTTTAGTTTTATGTTTTTTCAAATATATTTTTCAAATATACCTTTCATAAACAAACGCGATTTTTTACACACAGTAAAGTAGAAAAAAACTTTCGTTAAATATATAGCGCAGCAATGTTGACAGCAGTTTTTTCCGTAGAAATTGCAGTGAAATTAGATGAAATAAAAAATGTACATGGCAAAAATGTACTGGCAACATTACTGCCAGCAGTTTTTTGTAGTAAATTTAACGCATTTTTTCCTTCTTTTTACAGAGCATTTCTGAGTTACCATGAACCAGCGAGAAGCTAAAAATAATTTTTTATGCATAAATCTACACTTTTACCTCTTGACCATTTTCATATCTGTATGGCTTTGCGTTTGCAGCCTGAATCATTTCTACTTTGAAAATCATTCAATAAAAACTATTTTTTAAACATAAATCAAATTTTAATCAAATTCAAATTTCGAAATACCTTCATATACTACAAATATTTATATATTTCACAAACTAATTTGTGTTTTCTTTTATTTATTAGTTTCCATTAACTAGCAAAACGATAAGAAGTATTTCTTTTTGTCCTAAAAACTCAAATTTTCTATCTATGTATTCACATGTTTTTGGCTTTGCATTATAAATCTAGATAATATTTATTGTGAAAATCTTACAATGAAAATTAAATATTTTGCTTTTTGGATAAAAAAAAAATCAAAATCATCAGTAAAATACTGCATATTTTTCATTGATTTATTAATTTTACATTCATTTTATGACTAAATAAGATTATGATATTTCTGTAATTTATATTTTTAGGATTCTAAAATCGATAGTTACCCAAAATTTACAGAATGGTTAGTTTAAAAATTTAATTTAAAAAATATAAAATCTTTCCATAGAACCTTGAAAAGTTTGCAAAACTATCTTTACGGGTATTGTCACTGGTCATTTTATAAATGAATCACTTAGAAATGAAACTAAGCAGGTATTTTGGTCCCAAAGACATTTAACGGAGATTCAGAGTAGAATTTGATTTATGTATTAAATTTTTCCGCGAATATTATCCAAATGTACTACTGCATTTCGCATATAAATGTGTTTTTTTTTATTTCTACGTTTCTGTTAGTAAGCAAAATGCTCAGACTAATTCATTTATGCATAAAAATTTTCTTATTTATTCACATGAAATTGATTTTTCGTGATAAATCCTGGTTTAGCTAGTTTTCTTTCCTTTTTTTTTTTTTTTTTTTTTTGAAAGCACATTCTAAGAAAATGATTTTTTTTTCTTTTTGCAAGTTAAAATGATAACACTCTTCAAAATACATTGACATATTACGCATATTTATTATTTTTCTACTAAACTTCTCAAAAAGATAGAAAATTTGTAAGCATTATTATTATTATTATTATTATTGATATTATTATTCTTCTTCTTATTATTATTATTATTGATATTATTATTATTATTATTATTATTATTATTATTATTATTATTATATACGAACGATACTTATTATTATATACGCCGATTACTATATACGTCAATAGCTTTTGTTAGATACTTATAAGATAGTTCTAAAATCAAAATATTAAAAATAAGAAATTTTCCTTATGATCTTACAAGTTTGCATAAATATCTTTATGGATATAATTGGTTTATGCAATAAAATAAAATAAAATAAAGTAAAATAAAATAAAATAAAATAAAATAAAGTTTTGCTCGTTTCTTCTTACCATCAATTTAACTTTTCATTATAAATCTAAATAATTTTTCATTTGAAAAGAAAATTCAAAGAAAACTAAACATTTCTCTGTTTAGAAGATAAAATAAAATAATCTTAAAAATGCCTCTATAAATTTCGCATATTTACCAATTTTCTATTCATTTTTTTACCTAATAAAGATTTAAATTTATATGGCTTGTATTTTTGTGATTGCAAATACTATAGATCCCCATTACTTACAGATAGAATAGCTCTAAAAATGGAACATTAAAAAGAAGAGAATTTTTTATAGCTTTGATAAGCATGCATAAATATCTTCATGGATATTTAAAGTATCTATTTAAATGTAACACTTACAAATAATATTGAGAATTTCTTTTACTGCCAACGACATCTAACAGGGAGTGGCACATAATTATATTTTTACATTAATATTTTCCGCAAATATTTTCAAAAATTAACAGTATACTTCAGAAACAAACAAGTTTTCTTTTACTTATAAGTTTTAATTAACCTTACTAAAATCACTGCCTCACCTCAGCAAAACGATAAGACCAAGTTTTTTATGCATAAAAATTGACATTTTCTCTTGATTTATTTTTGCTAACGTATTTGACTTTCCGTTAGCAAACTAGGTTATTTTTCTTTTGACAAAAACATAAAAATAAATTAAATGTTGTCTAAGATAAAACAAAATTTCAAATCATCTTTAAAATATCTCCATATACCTAAGATATTTTTTACTTTTTCTATGATTCTTTTCTTTAGAAGATAGAAAATTTGTTTAATTTTTATGTTTTTTATGTTTCTGGATTTGATAGATTCCTATTGTTCACATATAATCGCTCAAAATACACATATTAAGAATAAATGAGAAAAATTTTCATTACAACCTTGAAAAATTTGCGTAATTATCTTTACGGATACTTTCGCTGGTCACTTTCAATTTAGCACTTACAAATAATATTGTAATAGTTTATAGTATATTGTTATTGTATATAGTTTCCTTTCTGCCAAAGGCGTCTAATTTGGAAATTAGAGCAATATTCCACTTTTAAGTTAATTTTTTCCCGAAATATTTTTAAAATATCCGAATACATTTCACAAACAAATGTGTTTTGTCTTATTTCTTACTTTTTATTAACCTCATTAACTAGAAAAACATCAAGAATAATTCTTTATGCATAAATATTGACAGTTTCTCCACAAATTTTCCTTTTTATTAACAAACTAAATTATTTTTCTGCAACAAAATTACTATTTTCCGTTTTAAAGAATAATGCAAAATTGAAGTCATTATATCTCCCACATTAATTACTTTATATGTTAATCTTTTCTTAAAGAATACGAAACGTTTGTATGACTTATTTTTTTGCGATTTTTAATTCAATATATTCTCGTTCTTTATAAATAAGGTATTTCTAAAAACACAATATTAAAAAAAAAGTCCTATAATCTTGAGATGTATGAATATATATCTTTACGGATACTTTAAATTTAGTATTTACTGATGATACTATGAAATACCTTTCCTCTAACAGTAAGGGCATCTAACAGTAAGAAGTTTAATTTTCGCGTAACATTTTTTCGTAGTTATTTTCTAAATATACTAATAAATTTCGAAAGTAAATGTCTTTTGTTTTATTTCGAAGCTTCCACTGAACAAGAAAAAGTTAAATATAATTCTGTTATGCATAAGATTTCACATTTACCCCAATGTATTTGACATCTTGTTAGATATCTAGGCTATCTTTCTTTTGAAAATCATTGAAAGATAATTAAATTACTATCTTTCGAAAATATAAAACAAAATTAAAACTATTTGCATAATATACCATATACTTGGCATATCTATCTTTTTTTGTTAAACTTTTTCTTAAGAAAATGGAAAATTGCTATGGACATTTTTTTAATGATTCCGAATTCAGCAGATCTTCATTATTTATAGATTATATAGTTTTGGAAACAAAGTGTTAATTAAGAAAAATTTTTCCATAACTTTGTGCAGTTTGCATAGATATCTTTGCATAAAGATCATCCTTCTCTCCCACTGTCATCTAACAGAATGCCTTCACATTGTTCCTCTCTCTAATCATATTTTTCCGCAACTATGTTTTAAATATATTACATAGTACATTTAACAAATAAATACATTTTGTTTTATTTCTAAATATTCATTAAGCAGTAAAAATTTCAGAATAATTCTTTCATGCTGAGAAATTATATTTTTTATTGATTTTTTCTAATGTATTTGGCTATTTGTTAGCCAGCTAGGCTACTTTATCTCTCTTTTTTTCCTTTTTTGAAAAAAAAAATATTAAACTAAAATGAACTAATATTTCTCTTTTTAAAAAGTAAACGAAATTTAAAATTATTTTCAATATCGCTCCTTATACTATCCATTTATACAATATTTATCTACTAAATTTTTTCTAAAAGAATTGAAATATTTCTTTTGATAATTTTTTTTTATGATTTGAGTTTAGTAGATC
The DNA here is from genome assembly GCA_964019185.1 of Maratus speculifer. Taxonomy (NCBI): domain Eukaryota; kingdom Metazoa; phylum Arthropoda; class Arachnida; order Araneae; family Salticidae; genus Maratus; species Maratus speculifer. The sequence continues at coordinate 263,562,683 of OZ025291.1, read as the reverse complement.
CGCATTTATAGATAGAATTGTGCTAAAGACACGATATTAAAAAAAATAAAGTTTTCCTATAAGTTTGAGAAGCTTGAATAAATATTTTAACGGATGTTTTCACTGGTCACTTTCAATTTAGCACTTGCAAACAATAATACTTTTCTAATAAAATTTTCCCAAAAGAAAGGAAATATTTTTTTGATAATTTCTTTTATGATTCTGAATTTAATAGGTTGCCATTATGCATAGACAGAATTATGCAAAAACACAGTATTATAAATAAGAATATTACCGCATAACGTTGAGAAGTTTGAATAAAAATCTTAACGGATATTTTCACTGGTCACTTTCACTCTAGCACCTACAAATTATACAAAAATGATCCTATTTGCTAATGTAATCTAACAGAAAGCTTGCGAAGAGTTCCACTTTTAAATTACATTTATTTGCAAATAGTTTTTAATTAATTCATTAAACAAAAAAAATCTTTATTTTATTTCTAATTTTTTTATTAATAAGTAAAATTCAAGAATAATTCTTTTATGCATAAAATATATAATTTTTATTGCTTTTAAGTGATATATTTGGCTTAAAAAAAAAAAAAAAACTAAGTTATGCTACGTCTCACTTTCTCCCTCTCTCTTTTTTCTTGAAAAAGAAAAAAAACTAATATTTCTCTTTTTGGAAGATAAAGCAAAATTAAAACCATCTTCAAAATACCTCCATATATTACATATATTCACACAAAATTTTCCGAAAAGAAATAAAAAAATTATTTTAATAATTACTCTTATGATTCTGAATTTGATTATGTACAGATAGAACTATTCTAAAAAACACAACATTAATAATAAAAAAATTTCCCTAAAACCTTGAGAAGTTTGAATAAATATCTTCACTGGTCACTTTCAATTTAACACTTATAAACGATACGAAGAAGGTCCTTTCTCTCCCAACGACCGGCAGCGGAGCGCCTGCGCAGAGTTCTACTTTTATATTACATTTTTTCGCAAAAATCTTTTCAAATATGTTAGTACATTTAACAAACAAATATTTTTTTTTGTTTTATTTCTAAATTTTCATTAACCAATATAAAGTTAAGATGCATAGAAAGGATAACTTTTATAGTCTGTCTCAAAAGTTTAAGCACTCTGCAAATCTCGTTTAAAATAATTGAAGAAGAAAATATTTATGCTAATTTACAATAAATACTCAACATTTAATCAAAATAAAATAAAATAAGCCATTTTGGGTAGTTAAAATAAAAAATATATTTATTTTTATTTGTTTTTCTTTTTTTCTTGAAGAAACGCTGTCTCAAAAGTTTAAGCACTTTATGCAATTTTTTTTTAGAAACACGGGATTGGTATTGTGTAATGACGTTGTATGACATCATATTGCACTTTTATACAAGTATAAAAGGTGGTGAAATTATTTCCTAATGTTTTAAACATGACAAAGGGTAAATAATTCACAAAATGTGAGATTTTGAAAGATTTTAAATTGAAATCTCAAAATAAAACTGTTTCTGAAATTGCAAAAGCTTTAAATTGATCAAAGCTATGTATATATAAAGTACTTTCTACAAATGATAATTTTAAGCGGAAACCAAGATGCAGACGACCACGTATGACGACTGTTCAGATTGATCGGAAAATACGGAGATTGGTATTTAGACAAAATATGTCCCCATACGGCAAATTAAAAATAATTTCAGAGTACAGATGTCCAAAGACACTGTAAATAGACGTATTAAAGCATGTGATTACATGATGTAAAAGAAATTGGCTCGCAAACCGTCTCTTTAATTTACATCACAAACAGGTAAGAATGAACTGGGCTAAAAAACACATGACCTACGGGGACAAATGGCTTACTGTTTTATTCAGCGATGAGAAAAAATGGAACTTAGATGGCCCTGATGGTTGAAAGGTGTATTGGCATAATTTACGCAAGAACCGAAGGACATTTTTCAGCAGGCAGCAAGGTGGTAAATCCGTTATGATTTAGGGGGCATATGGGACATTTTCCAGCCCTCTCTAGCTTTTCTAAAAGGAAGAGAAGAGTGAAAAAAGTTTCAAGAGACCATAAACCACTATTTGCTTCCATTTGGTGACATTTGGGGGGGGGGGGGTTCGAATGAACTTTTCTGCAAGACCATGCCTCAATCCACGTATCCCATTCTACAAAACTTTGGATTTTTCAGAAAAATGATAAAGTACTTGACTAGCCAGCTTTAAGTCTAGACTTAAACCCGATTGAGAATGTCTGGAATATTTTAACCCGCCAAGTTTAGGCAATGGAAAGCAGTATGACTCTATTGAAGAACTCCAAGAGGCTATTGAGAAAGCATGGTATTCTTTGCCACCAGAAATCCCACAAAAACTAATAATTTCGACGAAAGCACGTTTATTTGAGCTAATCCGAAAACCTGTAAAAAAAATTGTTACTAAAAGTTCTGTAAAAATTATAAATATGGTTGTTTTTGACATTGTGCATAAACTTTTGAGACAGTTTTTTTATAACTTTTTTTAATTGTATTTTTTAAAATTATGTAATTTATTTTTTTCTATTTTTGATATCGTTTATTTAAATAATATTGCGAAACATGTAAATAAAAAAAATGTTATTTATTCTAACTTTGTAAAATTCATTAAAAATCGATATTTTATGCTTGTGCTTAAACTTTTGAGACAGGCTATATTATTTTTTTTCTAATATATTTCGCTTTTTGTCAGTTAATTAGGGTCTCTCAGTCTCTCTCTCTCGAAATTTAACTAATATTTTTCTTTTAAAAAGATAAAGAAAATTAAAATCATTCCCAAAATGCCTCCATGTGTTGCTCAAATTTACACAAAACTTTTCCATTAAGGTTTTTAAAAAATAAAAAGAAAAAATCTTTCATTTTATTTTATGATTCTTAGTTTAATAGATCCATATTATGCACAGATAGAACTTTTCTAAAAAACAAGATATTAAACATAAGAAAAATCTCCCTATAACCTTGAGAAGTTTGAATAAATATCTTAACGAGTAGTTTCACTGGTTACTTTCAATTTAGCACCAATAATACCTTTTATATAAAATTTTCCCAAAAGAAATGAACAAAATCTTTTGTTAATTTCTTTTATGATTCTAAATTCAATAGATCTCCATTATATACAAATAGAATTGTTTTAAAAAACACGACATTAGAATTAAGAAAACTTTTCTATAACCTTGAGAAATTTGAATTAATATATATATGGATACTTCACTGGGCTTTTTTATTTTAGTTCTCACAAATTATTCTAAAAAGATTCATTTATTTTCGTAGATATTTTCATTCTATTTTCATTTATCCTAATGAAATTTAACGGAAAGCATGCCCAGTTTTCCACTTTTATATTATGTTTTCCCACAAATATGTTTTCCAAATTTATTAGTACGTTTAACAAAACAGTACCTTTTGTTTTGTTTCTAAATTGTCAGTAACCAGTAAAAAAGTAAGAATAATTCTTTTATGCATATAAATTATAATTTTTATTGATTTTACATAATATATTTGGATTTTTGTTTGCTAACTAGGTTATTCTCTATCTTTCTCTTAATGGAAAGAAATAACAAAAAATAAATAAAGAAAAGAAAATCAACTAATATTTTTCTTCTTTGAAGATAAAGCAAAATTAAAATCATTTATGAAATTTTTCCATACATTACACATATTTTCACATTTTTATTTTCTTCAAAAAAAGAAATGGAAAATTTCTTTTATGATTTTGAATTTAATAGATCCCTATTATGTACAGATAGAATTATTCCAAAATAACACCACATCTAAAATAAAAAAACATTCCCTACAACCTTGAGAAGTTTGAATAAATATCTTAACGGATACTTTCACTGGTCACTTTCAATTTAGCACTTACAAACGATACTAAGAAGGTCCTTTTTCTCCCAACGACCGGCGGCGGAGCGCCTGCGCAGAGTTCTCCGCAACTACCTGAGCCCGAGAACGGCGTGAGCGATGAACATTCTTCGTCCGAAGGCCTTAGAGGGTTAGATCTCTCGTTCTCTTTTCCTCCTCTCTCGGCAAGCGAGAAAAGTTTGGGACAAACCGGCCGACTCACTTTTTACTCGGATGATTTGGAATGATGTGCCGACGTGATTTCTGCTTGATGACAGGAAATGATGATGTGTTCTTTTGAGTAATTTATTGTCATATATTTTTTTCCTTTTTTTTCGTTGGCAACTGTTGACTCGAAGGATTAAAAATGACGAAGTTCTCTGTTATGTGAAAGTGCAAAAAAGTGATTTTGTGAATGATTTACAAGTGACGTGCTGCTTACAGCTGCAGCGCGATGAGAAGCAAGTTCAAGGAGTTATTTTACTGGGTTAGTTTTTTGGCAAGTTTGCTGAACAGCGTGACAGGACATGGATACGGTAAGGCGTTTGTTATTATTAGTTTCTCTAATTGTGTTTTATAAATAATAGTGAAATACTTCTGAATAAGTCAATTTGGAAATAAAATAAAATGAAATAATAAAAAATAATTGAATTATAACCCAATTATTTTAATGATTTATATTATTTAAATTGTTATTTGATGTTTAGGACATGTTCAGTGATTCTTATGTTAATAAAATTAAATATTTTTTTTCTTTTTTTAAGAAAGTTAGAAGAAAAGAAAGACTTTTGACTTTATGAGTTTTCTTAATAAATTGAATAACAACTTTTCTTTTTTTTTCTTTTTTTTCAGTTTTTCCATATTTAAGTAAATATGATTGTACTATATAATTTTTACATGTGTTATTTTTTTTTCATTCTTTTAGAAATAACGAAAAATATGTAGTTATTTTGGTTTGTTTACTTTGAACTTGAATTTCTTTAGGAATGTTGCAAATCGTAAAATTTGTAATAAACTTTACCATGAAAAACATTATTTTATATACTGTATTTGTTTTACGAAAATTCTATTTAATACAGAACATGGAAATAATAACACAATTCTCACAGTATTTTTTTTATTATTATTATTCCATGTCATGATTGAGAAACACATTTAAATAAAAGATAACAAATATTGTTTTATGATAAAAACAGGATGATAGATAACATCCAATGTACGTAATAAATAATATAAATAAAATATTTAAAATTCGATAATAATTATTATGCATATTTATAAAAAATTTAAATTCTTTAATATACTTAAATAAAAGTTAAGATTAAAACGTGAGAAAAATATTATTTTTATACAAAACCATATAAAACAAATGCATTATTGGATAATCAGTGTCATATAAGCCAATGAGAAAGGTTTTCTTCTTTCTTTTGGAGTAAAATCCTTATACAAATATACCGAATTTGTATTTTTCTCAAAACAATAAAAACGTTTTACCCCACTATTTGTTTGAATATTTTATTCCTGTTAAATTTAGTATTGATATTTAAAGTTTATTTGGACTTCTTTTTACGGGGAATGTATTCATTATAATATATCTTGAGGAAAACTGCTTTAAATCAAATTTCATAAATAGTGTTCATTTAAACAAAAACGCCACAGAAATATATAATAAAATTTTTGTAAAATATAACTGATAGTTTTTTTATGTTATTTCCTGAGGAATACATTACTATTCTCTGACAGTCTAGCAAAACTTTAAGACTGCATTGTTGTTTTTCCTTTATTTTCTTTTAATCCCCTGACCGCCGAGCAAAAGAGCAAAATTTTAAAGTTTTTTTCTCTTTAATTTATTTTAAATGTTAGTAATAAAAAAGGGATTTTCTATTATGGTAAAATTTTTTTGTTAGATATATGCTTATAAGCCTTGAAAATATCAACCATAATTTCTTAAAACTGGATTGTATTGATTTAAATAAAGTTTCAATTTCAGTGAAACCTTCAGCGTAGTGAAGGAATATATCCGATCATGGCAGTGGGAAGGTTAAATGCTAAAAAAGCATGTTTAATTTAACATATTATGTAAAAAACTTAATTATGAAAATGAGTTTTGCTCTTGTTTGTATTAATCCTCTTTCCATGTATTAAAAAAGCAATAAGTCATTAAAGTAATTGTAGTGAAACCTGGAAATTAGTGAATGTATTAACATAAATTCGTCATTCAGAAAGTTAAATTTCGGAATGTCAAAAAGTTTATATTCAAAAGTTATTTAGTATAATTTAATTTAAAAAATATATAGCAAGTTTTTTTTTTCTTATTAAAAGCAAGTTTAAAGTTCCCGTTGAAAAGGAAAATATCATTTGTTTTATAAAACTTCTTATCTAAGAAATATACGTTATTCACTAATACTTTTGTCATAAAGGCGAATAGTAAAAGTTTCCTTTTCTTGTAGAATAAAAAAGTCACAAAATTGTAAAATATACAATTTTTTCAAACCTATAATAAATTTCTGTTTCATATCCTTTGTTTGAGTTTTTTCCTCTGAACGAGAAATTGAAATAAATTCTTTAAATCTGAATATAGTTCACAAATATTAATTTTGAAATGAAATTGTATTTGATTAATAAAGCATACTCAATTTGACTCATAATTTGTTTTTAAATTTTATTTTACAAATGAATTATATAAAAAATGTATAAATATAAATAAGAATTAATTTAAAACATAAGTTTATGAAACGTGACAATTAATTATCGGAAGAGACTCATTTCAATATTAAAAATAATGAAAAATGTGTGCATGAATTTTTATTACATTTTTTAATAATTAATCAGCTAAAATAGCATTTTTTAGATATTTACAAAATTAATCAACGTATTGTTTTTAAATAATACAAACATATGCATACGTATATATATATATATATACCGGGTGTCCCAAAAATGACTGATGGATTTTAAAATTCAATAACTTGCAAACGGTGACAGCTATTTAAAAAAAATTGCAGGAGAGTTATGTATAATGTCAGGCGTTTTTTTTTACCGTAATTTTTTATTTTAGTTCGCATTTTAAACAATAGGTGGCGCTGACGGCGATTGAAGGCCAGGTGATCAATGCTGAGTGAAGCGTCGACCTGGCCTTCAATCGCCGTCAGCGCCACCTATTGTTTGAGATGAGAACTAAAATAAAAAAATACGGTAAAAAAACTCCTGACATTATGCATAACCCTCTTGCAAAAAATTTTTAAATAGCTGTCACCGTTTGCAATTATTGAATTTTAAAATCCATCAGTCATTTTTGGGACACCCGGTATATATATATATATGTATTATTGAAACACAATATAAGAAACAAACAATATATAAGTTCTTTTATTATAATATTTATAAAAAATGAATTTTTAGTTGCATTAATATCATATTTTATTTCATTTACAGTAATAATAATAATAATAATAAACAGTAATGTTTTTTAATTTTTTCTAGGAAACTTTGGATTTCTAGAACTTTTTATGTAATTGTAATCGTAAAAAATCATGTAACAGAATTAGTTATACGAATTTTTGCTGTTACATAAAATGTTTTAGTAATCCCAGTTTCCTAGAAAATGATTAAGGACTTTACAGATTTTTTTTTACTATGTATTGAATACAACATTTATACAAGCTTTTAAATAAAAAAGTGTAAAATATATTTATTATGAAATTCAATCACTATGCAATACATTAATTTTATTTATTCATTTATTTTGTTTTTTTAAATTAGACAAAATAAACATGCACTGTAAAAAAATGTAAATTTACGTGAAGTTACTGTGCATTATTCAGTGAATTTACAGAATATGTCACTTTTTTCACATAAACGGCCAACTCCCATATTTTTTTCTGTTTTACGGCCAAAAACCATCAATGTAATGGCAAAGTCCATTGATCTAGGAATGAAGTCCGGTTTTTTACGGACATGGAATCTCTGATGCAGTAAATCTCTGCTGCAATATTTTTAATGTAATGCGCATATTTAACTTTCAAAAAATTGAATAAAACCGCTTTTATTGGATTATTTAATCATATTTCTTTTGCTAATAATGTATATATAATAATATCAATGTTAATATTTTACAACAAATGTAATCAAAAATGCAAGTAACATTTAGAAGAAAAACGACTGAGATAAAATAAATACTAAATGCACACTTGTTTTATTGCAACCTAAGTGTTATTAAATGCAGTTTAAATTTTTTCATTATATAAAATGCAACAATGTTATTTATTGAAACGAGATACCCTTCTATGTATAAATATGCATTGCCGATATTAATAACAATGCATTACGAAACTAATTAGAAGTAAATATTTTCATTTTCATGACTCCAAAAATCCATTACTAAATGTTAATTATCTTATAATATACCGTACGTATTTGATTATATATATATATATATATATATATATATATATATATATATATATATATATATATATATATGTATGTATAGAGAGAAAGAGAAAGAAACATGAATTGAAACTATGTAGCATTCGTGAGCAGTTTTTCCATATACTCTGCCATTGTTTTTAATAATAAGTGTTTATGGTTTAATTGAAAATACTATGAGCATTTTATTTAAATTTTGCATGAGATTTGCTGTTTTTGAATGTTTAGTAAATTGTTTCATTTCTAAGTCATGAAATAAGCAACATGTACACGCAAAGATTTTCCAAGAAATGTGCTTAATTAAAATAGTTAATCCAGTAATTTTATTATTTAACTATTTTAATAAATGCTGTTTTTCTTGTGTATTTCTATATACGTACTAGTTTATAAGTGGATTTTTAAAATTTTATCGTCAGAAATTTATAAGGGAACAAATTTGAGTATTTGTATGTTATATACAACGAAACGAGGCATTTAATGCCTACATCACAGTTAAATATTGCTCTTCCTACAAATGTTTCTAAAACAGACTTGAAAAAATATTTAATAGAGAAATTTTGTCCTTACATAATGAAAAAAACAATTAAACATTTTTATTTTAAATGACTGTTATATAAAATTCAGATATCCCATACTAAATTACTCTACCAGAAACCTCCAACTGTAAAATGAAAAATTTAACATTGGACTCATTGCATTCTCTCGTATAAAGTTATTTTTTTTCAACTTAGTATACAAATATTAAATATATATATATTTAATTCAAAATCAAACAATTCACAAACAATAGGACAATTACGCTGCAATCTGCTTCCTTTTACAGTGAACTAGATTAAAACAATATCAAATAGAATTTTACAACCTACTTTTGGCAGTTATTTTCTATTTATAATTTAACTCGTTTTACCATTATCGAGTTTTTCCCACATTAAACTTTGAATTCACATTAAATTTTGACTTAACACAAAATTCATATGAATGCTCTTTCTTTTTTCTTTTGTTTCTTTTTTACTTCTTTTTTTTGTAGTGTTTAAATAAATAAATATATAACGTAATGACAAACAAATGCATTTACAAACATTTTTCATATTTATTATTTTATGAATTGTTAAACATACACGACCAGTTTTATAGAACACTAAAAAAGCTACGTTTTGTATCAGTTAAAAATTTATTATTATTATTATTATTATTATTATTATTATTATTATTATTATTATTTATTAAAAAAAGTATGGATAACACAAATATGTTCTTTGTAAGCAAAAATATCACTACATTAAACTCGTGTATTAAACTATGCTTCCTAGAAAATTCAAATAAAAAATGAAATGATTTTTAAAATAAAACGAGAAATATATTGCGCAGCTAAATTATTTCAGATGCTTTAAAGAGAAAACAAACTCATATTTCTATTCAATAATATACAAAATTTTGTTTATTTGCAGTATTTGAAACAAATGTGCACTCACAAGTTTGAATAACAATAAAATATGTGATACAAATGTTTTCAAATTTGTTAAAAGGCTAGAGAATTTTTGGAGAAATTGAACAATTTATACGTGTAATAAATGTAGACGAAAAAAAATGATTTTAAGCTAATATTTTGAAATGGTGGTTTCTTCGTATTACCCCCCCCATTTTCCAGTTTTTATTAAATATTCTTTTATGGTGTTTTAAACATAATGGATATTGTTGGATTTCACAAGATTTTGTATTTTAGAATCATTAATGTATTACTAATTTTCACATTGATGCATAGAAAAAATATCAAAATTAATGTAATCGAAATTTGTACAACGAAAGTAGAATCTCAAGGCACGAAATCATTGGCACGAAAAATAAAGTGTGCCTTCATTTATTGTGTTTCATCTTCTTATCATCTTGTGTTTCATCAAGTTTCATTTTCGTATTATCCATGAAAAGGCCAAATAATGCACATTTCGGGCTACCAACTCAAATAAAACCAGAAAAAACATTTAGTTAGAAAACGTAGAAACAGTTGTGTTAGAAAAAACAAACAGATTAAAATATAATTGAAGATGAAATTGTATAGAAACATAAAAACACATACAACTACTAAAGATCCATTTTAAATTATTCATTAAAAATACATTGGCATGATTATATGCAACTTTTTAAAAAAGTAGGTTATTTAAAAAAATAATAAATCAAGGAATATATATCAAAATAATAAGTTATAATCTCCTACATATCAGAACATTCTTTGGCCTCCTATAGTACAGCCAAAGAGGTTCTCTACCTTGTTGTCGAATAAAATATTCTAGTGTTGTCATCTGTTGACATATTACTAACAAAAAATTTCATGAAAAAAGTTCCGAAATATTAAATGAAGTATATATTTTTAACTATCATTGGATTATGTCTCAAAGCATATACTCTTCTGAATATTAAAGTTAAATATAAAATTTTTATTAAATGACACATTATAAGAAATAATGTGTAACTGATTTATTAAATATTAATAATATGTAAAAAAGCGACGGATTAGTCATTAATTAAAGTTTCATATAATTAAATGTACCAAAGTACAAAATATGAATAATTAAATCAGAAATTTGCATTTATTTCACCTAAATCAATTTTTAAAAAAAACTCCAAAATATTATTGACAATGACATAATGCTTTAAAATCATCTTCCATGTTTTTAATAAAGCGTGTTGTTTAATTCAATTTGTAAAGAAAGACTTATCTCGGACAACAAACAATATGTTAGCGAAAGACGTCAATTTTAATTTGTGTAATTAATACAGGTAATTATTCAGTAATCTAAAATCAAAAATTAGATTTAATCGAAGAATATGCAATTTAATAGGTAATTTACAGCTGAATAATTAAAGAAGTAGAGAAATATTATGCGTGTGGTATCATGCATTGAATAAAGTAATTATTAGGGAATTTACGTAACGAAGAATAATTTAAGCAATCTATTCTTATTCTAGTATTAATAAAGTTATAAAGTCGTAAAGTTTTCATGCCTCGATGATTTTATTTATTGATAGAATTTGATAATTAATTTTCACCAGTTTTATCAAGCGAGACTACTTAATAAGACAAAACATGCACGAACACCAAGAAATGACAAGAATTATAAAAATAACAAAATTAAATTAAGTATAAAGGACTTAAATTTATTGTGAAGATATATGATAAAAATCCCAGTTGCTAAGACCTGAAGAATTCTTCTTCATTCAAATCAATAATGCAAAGTTTGAAAACTATTTTTTCTTACATTTAACTTTTAATATATATATAGTGCAGATATACTAAAAAAATTGTAAACAAAATGTAGAAAAATATTCTTTTTATTACTAAAAATTTATTTTGTTTTGTAATTTCTTCAAAAACTGCAGTAACTCATACCATTCCTATTTAAAAATGAAAGGGAAAAAAAAAGAACAGTAACTGAAATGCAAATCGTAATTAATGAATGGCCGAAACAGATTTTTCGAGAACGGAATATCGAAAATCATCCTACTTTTGACCGAAACCGAAAATATCAAAAAGAATTTTAAGATATTTATATATACATAAATATACATATTTAATTAATTGATTATGCGTATTTTCGAACTATTAAAATTAAAGGTGACAAACTAGTTGCATTTGGCGCCCAGGGGTGAAAAGGTGTTACCATTATTACCATAAAGGTGTGCCGTGCAATGCATAATGTTGGAAGATTTCCATCCGTTAGTCTTTTGCGCATGCTCTGTGACGTGTATCCTTCCCCTTCATCTCGCCGCCACTGATGGATCAAAACAACAATGACTATAATTGCGCGTACGCTATCTTAATTTTGTTTAGAACTTCGGATTACTAACTTTTGGCGAGCTTATTTACATGAAGCAATCTTTGAATTTCAGGACATTTGAACATTTCAGGGAGACATTGAAGGCGAGCCCGATGGCCGAATGGTTAGAGCGTTGAGCTTGCAATCAGACGTTGTGGGTTCAAATCCTTCGCGGCCCAAAGTCGGTTTATATATATATATTTTTTTTTTGGGGGGGGGGCACTGTGAATTAGAGGTGCCATCTTTTCAACCTAATTAAGGGTGCCATTCTGGCTCCTTTGGGGTGTCACCAGTGAGACAAATCTTTCACCCCTAAAAACTGCAATGTGTCACCTGTAGTTTTAACAGGGTAAACAAATAAATAATTATTAACTAATCATGCTTGTTGTTTTAAAGCTTTTATTTTCGCATAAAGTACTAAAATGTAATTAATTCATCAATGGCAAAAAATAATTTTCTAATTACAAGAGATTTTATTTAATTAAAATATTTTAAATTACATACATCGATTTAACTTTTATAATGAGTTTGTTAAATCTATATTCCTTATTCTTGAACTTTTTCTTCAGTACGCTAGGTGGTCCTGTGGTTTTATCCTAAAAATCTTCTATAACTTTTAGTCCGCAGTTTTAATGATCACGTTAAAAGCGTCTTCAAAGTTTTGTCATATATACATTGCTTGTTCTATAGATTGCATTCACATCTTGATTCAGTCATGACATATGATACAAAAATGAAGTTCAAAGCAATAAAGGAAAATTAATTTCTTTTTCATTTGATACAAAAAACGCGAATCAATTAGTTATATTGAAAATTTAAGAAAGAAAAAAATAATACTCTTTGTAAAAACGTTAGTTTTGGTCAAATTTTCTACAGCATTTTTGCTGAAAAGGAAATTTTTATAAAAATTTAGTTTAAGCTTTAAACAAAAATGAAACGAAAATTTCGGTCAATTTCTAGTTATACCAGTAAAACAAATAAGTTGCACTTAGATTGCATTAATTTGCGGAACTACATTGGATAACTTTGTGGAATTGTACAAGAAACTGCTTATTTCACTTGGATATTTGCTGATGTGTCGGTAATTGGTTTGGTGTTAGTAAATAGGGCGCTCACCCTAAAAACATGAAAACAATTAAAGTAAAATAGTGATTGCAAAACTGTTAACAGACAGATTATATATAAATATAGAGATGCGCAGTATATGGTAATATATGCTTGCATATATGATTCATATAATAAATGCAATTTATCTTAAGTCCGGTTTGTTACAAAAAAAAAAAAAAAAAAAAAAAAAACTTGTTGGATGTGCCAATCGCAAAACTTTCTTCTATCTCATGCATACATTTTTATATAAAAAAATAGTGACTCATTTTAATGCTTTAATAATTTTAATTCAATACTCTACCAACTTTGATTTTCATCTTAAATTTCTGCTTCAATCAATTAATCAGAGTAAAAACAAATTTCCGTCGCTACACGAGCCGATAAAAAATAGAATGATAGGCAGATTTTTTTTTCAAATTCATGGAAAACCTACTTGGCTTACCAAAAATAATCATATACATAATGTTTAGTTCAGTTCTAGAACTAACTTCATACACTTTTATGTGGTGCAATATTGAAAATGGTATAAAATTCGGTATTGCAGCGCCCCCTTCCGGCGGATTTTTTTCAGATGCAGGGCGATCAAACTAGCGATAGCCATACACTTACACAAAAAATTTTGTCCAATTCGACGCATAACTTTATGTACTTTTGGTCGGTACAACATTGAAAATGGCACAAAAATCGCTATTGCAGCGCCCCCTTCCGATGGATTTTTTTCAAATTCAGGGAGGGTCAACTAGCCATAGTCATACAAATACTCAAACAATTTGGTTCAATTCTATACATAACTTCATATACTTTTGGTCGGTACAATATTGAAAATGGCACATAAATCGCGATTGTAGCGCCCCCTTCAGGCGGATTATTTTCAAATTCAGGGAGGACTAACTAGTCATAGCCATACACATACACAAAAAATTTGGTTCAATTCGATGCATAATTTCATATACTTTTGGTCGCTAAAATATTGAAAATGGCACAAAAATCGTGATTGCAGCGCCCCCTTCCGGCGGATTTTTTTCAAATTCAGGGAGGGCCAACTAGCCATAGTCATACATAAACACAAAAAATTTGGTTGAAATCGATGCATAACTTCATATACCTTTGGTCGGTAAAATATTGAAGATGGGACAAAAATCGCGATTGCAGCGCCCCCTTCCGGCGGAATATTTCAAAACTGAAAGAGGACCTACTTGCCACAGCCAAAAACACTCACAAAAACTTTTGTTGTTCACAAAAAAAATCGTTCAATTCTATGCATATCTTCATACACTTTTTGATGGTGGAATGGCGACATACACACAGACAGACATTTTGTAAAAACATGTTTTTTGGAATCTCTGACCCCTAAAACGTGTAAATCCGTCAAAAACCGAAAGTCAAAAAAGATTTCGATTACAATACTCTCTTCTATTTAAGACAGAAGAAAGTAAAAAAAAGACTATATGAAAATTGCCTTCCAAACACATTCATGTTTTTCTTTCAAAAATTTAAGACATTATGCAATTTATATATATACAAACTAACAAATATAAAAATAAAATTAAAGTCGATTTGTGTAAACTTTTATATAAAGTTCTTTATTTCTCCAGATCACAGTTTTATAAGAGAGCTTTTGATAGCCAAACTATTGCAAATATATTTTTTCTTTTACCTAAAATCAAGAAAATGGGGATTTTTGAAAGCTGTAGTTTTGTATACTATTTCTAAATAGTTGTATTAAATACAAATTTTAATTAATAACTACAGAAAATATGATTAAAGTATCAGTGAAAATATTTCTCAGAAATAAACTGTGTAAAAAAATGAAAAAAAACCAAACAATTCATACACAAAAGTTTCGAAAACTTACAAAAATTTCGATATTTGAATTTTTATGCGATGGCGGTGACAATAATTGTTTTTTAAACACGTCGTTTTTAGAATTTTTCAATTATTAAATTAAATTCTAAATGAATTTATTTAAATATGTACGATATATTATACTTTTTGCTTTTCAAATGTAACTTTTAAATGAAGTTCTTAACTTTTACAGTCAAAGGTTTAAAAGAAAGTTTTTCAATATTATTGCAAAACTATCGAAAATGATTCTGTTTCCTTTTAACTAGAATCAATAAAATTGGGAGTTTTTGAAATCTACAGTTTTGTACTATTAAATACTCTTTGGTATAATAAACAAAACATTTTAATTAACATGGAAAAAATTATCAAATTGTCAGTGAAAATCTTGCTAGAAAACAAACGCTGTTTCGTATGATGATAACCAATCCCTTCACACAAAAGTTTTGAAAACTTAAAAAGTTTCAATTGTTGATTTTTTTTATTTGACTGCAACAGTAATTGTTTTAAAAATGCATAGTTATTATTTTTTTTTCCGATTGTGAAATTAATTTGTAAACCACTTTATTTCATCTATTATTTGATATATGATAAATCAAATATTATTTCTCTTGCTTTTGAAAAGTGAATTTTTTTAAATATTTTTTATTTTTAAATTTCTAATTGTTAAAATGTTTCAAAAGAACTCTTTCTAATCTAAAACTAAATCTTTTGTTATATATAATTGCAAATTTTTTTCTAGCTAAAAATTATTTATATTGTGCAAAAATTAATTTCTGAATTCACAATATTTAAACATTCTGAACATATTAATGCTGACTGTATATAATATATATAATATATTGTCCTAAAGTTTCATTTCTTTTTCTTGTAAGCCAAAATATGTAGAAATTATATATTTATTTAATATCTATTATATTTATGTACTTTAAGTAAATAAATAACAATTAATATTTCCTCGTTTTTCCCATATATACACACACACATATATATATATATATATATATATATAAGAGAGAGAGAGAGAGAGAGAGAGAGAGAGATGGATAGATAACACATAATTTCTTAGTCAGCAAAAGAAGCTAGTCCTATATGTATACTTCTGATTTTTCATAGTCTAACTGGTTTTTAATTGTTTGGATTTGTTTATAAATAGACCGTCTTATTTTTTAAATTGATTGCAAAGTCAAAAGCTATATATTATTCATTCCTAAATTTTACAAATTTATTAAAAATAACTAAATAAAAAAACCAGTTTAAATTTGTCTTTCCTTTCTAGAAAACTTCACTAATGATGTTAAAGTCAGAAACAAACTTTATGAAAATATTTTTAGCAGTTTATAGTTCTTGATTGTTTATAAAAAACCTTTAAATGTTTAATCATATCATAAACCAATTTAATCTCTGCAGTGTTTGAATAGCAATTTAAACAAGAGGCGAAGTTTATAATATCGAAGTTTAGGTTGCTTGATGACCATTTGAGACTTAGGACATTTTTATTATTTTTAAGAATTAAAAAGATTAAAACTTATTAATCGTAAAATGCATAAGAATAGTGCTGACACCCTTGAAAGTATGGGTATGATTTTTAAGATTCTACGTTTTACAAATCTTTTGATTTCTCAGTGCAAATTTTGAAGCACTCTTAAGTATGGGAATTTGATTTTTATAAGTTATATATTTTCTGTAAGTTTAAGTTGTGTACTGACCATTTATTTAAAAATAACTGCAATTGAAAAAAAAAATTTCTAGCTATAACTTAGCAATATTAATTTTTAGTCATTTTTTTTTTTAAGGAGTCGATGTGAGAAAGGTAATCTCGTGTAGTTTAAATTGCATCATTTTACATCTTAAAACATCTCTTTATTTAAATATTTGTTTAAATTATATTAAATTTTATTTATACCCATTTTTATTCAATTGTAGGCAAATGAAAAGAATAACTATGATTTTATAGTATTTAATAAAATTAACGAAACTTTGTAGATCTTTATGAAGAGAAAAAAATTTCTTAAGCACACCATAAAAATTTTGAGTTCGTAAGAGTCTTTCTTAGTAAGGCGTAAAGAAAACATGCGTCTACTATGAAAGCTGCGGCACGACTAAGTTTTTATCTCTTCATATTAATCCACAACAGTTTCAAGTTGTATTCTTTTATAGTTCTTATTTTGACACGTGAAAGTTCCGTACAATTTATTGCATTCCGTACAATATATCTTAAGTACCAAATTATTTTTATAAAACTATTTATCTTTTCATTTTTTTTCAAAATAATAAAATAATAAAAAAAGCAGTCCATTTTCTTTAATTTGATGATCAAGTGTTTATTTACAGGGACTGTTGACACTGTTTATATGAATTTTTTGTCAATTTTTCATTTTGATAAATAAATGAAAAAATGTCAATTTTTCATTTTGATTGTTTTCTCGACTCCTCATTTTCAAGTTTAAACAAAATTCGCATTGAGTTTGAAATCTGAAGGTACACTAAAACCGTGAGATTTTTTTTTATGAGATAGTGAATCAGTGATACAATTTTTGATTATTAGGGACTTTCAAATATCATTATCTCGGAATCTATTGCCTGCTATTATTAAATTTTGTATTCAGGGTAATAAGGAAAACCTTACTACATACAACGTTAACAATTACGCAATCAATTCTTCAGGATACGTAGATTACACATTTGCAGGATATACATATATATAGATCATACTTTGTTAAAAGTGCGTATTTTATAAATATTGAACATTATTCATTCTAATAAGGTATCGCCCCACCAGTGGCCGAGAGGGTCTGACCTCTCAACTGGTAGACGGCAGGTGCTGGGTTCGAACCCAGTCGCGGCCGTCGGCCTAACCGTTCGGAGTTTTCGTGGTTTTCTTCGAACCTTGCGTAAATACGGGTTAGGTTCCCTTAGAAAGACCCCCACGAAGGGCATCCCTCCCCATAGGGCCTATATCCCATAGCGTAGATAATCGGCCGACACAAAATACAACAACAACAACAACAACTAATAAGGTATCATTAGATATCATTAAGGTATCATAAGGGCTTATCAAAGAAAACACAAGTTATTAGAAATTAAAACATTAAAATCATGAATTATGTATATCATTTGGAAGATTTTACATTTATAATACCATTATATTGTAATTAATGAATAAAAATTAAGACAATATAATAACAAAAACGCTATTCTTACTATTAAATGAAAAAAGGCAGTACACTGTTAAAAATTTAAAACTTTTGCTTCATCGTCACACCACCACTTTTGTAGAAAACGATTACTTCAATGTGCACTGTTACTTCACTTGGAGTATTTTCATTGTTCAAAATAAAGATATTCTATAAAAGTGGTATAGTGAAAATGCAGCAAAAATTTCAAATTTTTACCAGTGTAGTGTAAACAGAAAGTATACAAGAACTACCCCGTTTTTATGCTTACAAAGTTTAAAACAGAAATGAATACTAAATATACGTTTTTTTTCTATTTGTTATATTAAGAATTAAAATGAGTTTTAAAGATTTTAATTATACAACTCTGTTTATACAAGTAATTAATTAGAACAGAAAACTTTCACATCATAATACATTGCCAATTTTAAAAACAAATTTTAACTGATTTTTGAAATTCTTCTTTAGTAAAAAAAAAAAAAAAAAAAAAAAAAAAAAACATATGTAAATTTATTGCTCATGTGCTTTTAAATTTAAGATTTCTATATATCCAAACTTTTTAATTTTATTTAAGTAATTATATAAGTAAAATTCAAAGAATTCTATAAAATACAGCTACATGTACTTTATCATTTCTCCTTTACACATTATCATTATTTAACTTTAGTTAAAGCATTAATTAAGTCATACAGCTAAATATTTATTTAAAATTCTTTTTAAGAAGTGATAATAATTAGATACCAAGTATACGACAGAATCAGCTTTATATTTTCAGTATTCTCAGTTAATTATTAGTTAACTTTATATAACATAAATAAAATCATATTAAAATGCAATTGAATGTTTGAAAGAAAGTAACAGGATTATATTTATAAAAATAAATTCAAAATCTTTATAACCATATTATCATGACAAAATGGTTTGAAGGAAAAGTTTAACATAATATTAATTACTTAATTCGCCAATGATTATTCATTCATTAGTTGTTCAGCTTAATATAAATAAATTATATGTGCTTACGACGTTAATGCTTCGTATTCATTAAAAATACATAAGCTTAAGCATAAAATCTTATTAATTGGTAGGCAATGCAATAATTTAAATTAATATGATACTGTGAGAATTTTGCTTATTTAATTAATAAAAGGATGTGATGGAAATTGAAAAAGAGATTTCTTGTATCAACAAATTTTTCATCCTTTCTAAATGTTTGTGAAAATTAAATGATAAATATCTTAAATATTATATGACCGAAAAAGAGATGCAGTAATTGTGTTCAAGTTTGATATTAAAATTCAGTATTAGACTAATTTTGTCAAGAAAGAAATTGAATGTCTAAATTAAAAAATACAGTATTAGAAACAAGTTGCCCAATTCAGAGGCTTTAGAATATATTCTATTGGGCCAAATGAGATATCAAATTTAAACTACAGGTAATTCAAATATTGCGCTTAACATTTATTCAAAAAGAAAATTAAAAATACTCAATTCCGCTGATAGAGGGCGGTGTGATACATATTAAGCAATTATTTTGCTTTATGAATAATAAATAATATTACAAAAGTGAAACTGGCCCATAAAAATGGAACATCGCCGTAAGTTTTTTCGTACAATGGAACACAGCATATCCATTATTCGAAAACAACTGGCACACTGACACTGCCGTGCGGAGACTGATTGCCGAAATATGTAAAGCCGTCTGAAGTAGTAAACTTATTTCCAGCAGTCTCTACATGGTAATCGTCGCAGCGAATGCCGACGCAGACACTCCAGGTACTTCGTTTTTCGATTCAAGCCGAGTAGCAACAGCAAAAGGCTGATCCTTGAGGCGGTCCAATAGGGACTGCTTGCGGACTCTGGACAAAGATTTTTTTTTTTTTTTGTGTGTGTAAAATTAAAATTAGTAAAATGTGTTAGATTTATAAAAAAAAATAAACAAATTCAGGTAACAGAAGGGTCAAAGGTTTGCCAGATTTATGTTGTTGTTGTTTTATGTTGTTATGTTGTTGGAAGAGTGGGCGGTTTTTGAAATTGTCTCTGTCTTGAAAAAAAAAATTGTAATGTTTTTGGAAACAAGATTAATTGATTAGTTTACGCCATTATATTTCAGGGATATAAGTCGCGAGATCTGTATTATTTACATCCAATTATTTATATATATATTTTAAAGTAAAATTAAACACATAGGCATCCTTTTTTTCAATTATTATTTTAGTAGTAAACTGTATTAATTTGAAATATTGTACATATCGATCGTTGAAATTGAACCAATCCAAAATGTTTCTTAGATTTTTTATTAACATTTTTAAGAGGCTATTTATAGATATGTGTGTTTATAAATTATTAAATATGTATGTATATATTGAGATAATTATATGATTATTTCTAATGGAATCTAAAAGAAAATGAAAGGAAATAGAAAGTATTCATATAAAATCTGTAAAATAAATTACTTAATGAATATAAATTTCTTAGTGATTATTAATTAAAAAATATTTGTAAACCTAGAATAAAATTAAAGCAAATAAAATAATACATAAAAATACTTTTAACCTGCAAGTTTCATGTTCAGTATTTTAGAATGAGAAATAAATAAAATTAATGATTTTTTGTTTTGTTTTGTATAAAAGATTGTTTAAAAAACTGCGTTATATTTCGAAACACTAAAGAACCTTAGACAAAATGCCAATTCTCTCCAATAAATAGCTTTGGTTAACCTCCTAATAAAAAAGTAAGCATAATGAGTTTTTAATTTCAAATATTAAAACTATCTTACTTCATTAATTTAGTAAGTGTGTTTTACAGAGACATTCATCTCATCTATGCCTAGAAAATGCCAGTAAGCAATACAATATTAAAACAAAACCACAAATTGACAATACTTACTTAATTAAATAACAAATAAATGGGTATTCAAATATTTTTTAATAAAACTTACAAGCTACTTATTGTAAAATTACGACGGATACTTACTAGTTAATTATTAAAATTGTCAAAAGCACTGAAATCGGTACGTGTTTATTAAGTAATATAACAAAAAGAAATCATAAGATTCTTTAACTTTAATCCTGATGCTCAGATATCTGTATATACTCAAAGTGTAATGAATTATAAATGTCATTTGAAAATTTACTGGAACATCCCCTCTAATTTAACAAACCAATAATATCCTGTCATACTCATACAATGTACCAAAGTAAAATTATCACTTCATGTATAACTCAGCATGTAAATCAATACTATGTTCCATTTCAAATAAAAAGCCTTAACTTAAAGATTAACGAAATATATTATGATAGTCCTTCACTGCATCCATAAAGTGTTATGTAAAACAAAAATCCGTATATCACCTTATTTTAAAAAGAGAAAAAACACTTTCAACCGTCTTTCACTTTAAAAATCAAGAATTGATAGAAGAAAGAGGGAAAAAAT
Source organism: Maratus speculifer (assembly GCA_964019185.1). Classification (NCBI taxonomy): domain Eukaryota; kingdom Metazoa; phylum Arthropoda; class Arachnida; order Araneae; family Salticidae; genus Maratus; species Maratus speculifer. The sequence continues at coordinate 263,541,018 of OZ025291.1, read as the reverse complement.
GTGAAAGTAGCATTTTTTTTCCCAGGGAAACCAATCTTCATCACGGTCATTAAAACGAATAAATTAAATGAGCCGTATAAAGATGGAAATACTTTTATTGTTTTTTCTAAGAACTAAAGAAGAGGATGATGTTGCGAAAATAGGGAACAAGTATACTCGGAGCTTATCTATGTGTTTATATCCATGTATGGATGTTTTCAGGCATTATTTATGGTCATTTATATACAAACACACATGCATGTACATACATTTATATGAAAATAAAATATATAAGCAGATTAATGTTAATTTTTTATAATAATTTTAAATTCTCCGAACCAGGACTTATAGCTATATTTAAGCATGTTTAATTATTCCATAAATAATTGACCAATTTTTTTTTCTTTGAACTCGAGATAAATATCGCATATTTATAATGGGAAAATTATACCTTCTATCTAAAATTCTTTATTTTGAAAATTACAGCTTAAAGGTATACGATTAGTTATTAGTTGGGTATAACTAAACTAAATAACTAACTATCATAGTCTAATAAACTAATTAAACAAACCTAATTTTACTTTAGGCATTCCTCTTAAATGCTAGAAGAAATGCCGAGATATTATATTTAAGTGGAATGCGGATTAAAGTCAAATGTGAAACATAATATACTGATTTAAAAAAAAATTATGTAGTCAAAAATTTAATTATTTTTGTAAAAAAATCATTATTTAGACAATTTTAAACATATACTTAAAAATAAGAATATGTAATGCTTAAATTCATTGTACCTATATATTTTATTATAAACATTTTATAGATATTTGTTACTCTTCATGTACTGCCTAATAATCCGTTTAAAATAAACGATTCAACGTATATTTAACGATAAAATTATTTTCAAGAACTATTAATTTATAAGAGTCTCTTCTGCGTTTCTAGTTAAAAAAATTTCAGGTGATATTTCTTCGCAAAAAATTATTAATATTTAATCCTCTCAATATTTTAGACAATTGCAAATCGTACTAATTTCTTCATATATTGCTACACAATGAACCGCTACAAAAAACCTCTAATGAACATGTATTTATTTTTCTTACAATATCATTGGTATCTAAATAGCATGCAACCATTAAAATGTGTTATAAAATATAAAAAAGTTTTGTATACTGTAAAGAATTTTTGAATTTTTTTTTATATATTATAGAAAAATTGTTAAATGTGCAATTCAAATTTAATGTTCATGGGATTAATGTCTTCCATATTCCTAAAATATGTAGTTCGGGTAACTTTCTTAATATTTTTTTTCGTCGAAATAAATTGGGAAATTTTTATTTCTGGAGGTTATTTCAGTCGATTCATCAATATCCTGAAAATACTAACAAATATGCCCTTTTTATTCGCTTTCACACAAAATTAATTTTGATGCATTATAACATATGAGAAGAAAAGAATCTAGAAATCTCTAGAAATCTAGAGTAAATCACTTTTAAGTGGGCGTAAACGTTATGAATCAATCACTTTTTTTTCTAGGAGTTTCATTTCACTTTTATAGCTTTTTTGAGTCTCCTAAAACATCTCTTGATTTATCATGCACTTAACTATGAATTTATAAAATAGTGCTACAATGAACAGGTAGTAAAACTCTTAATTACGTTTATATGTAAGAAATCTTTATTAGTATTACAAAGATGAAATGAGTGCTTATTTGTACGTTTATTTGCTATTCTGTTCGTTAGGAGGATTAAATATTGAAACTTCATTTATTAATGTTACATTAAACATTTATGAATTTGATGACTGTAAGACTTCTTCACATGTACTTAATTTTAAATACATAAAAATAATATATTTTTTAAACATATGGTTTAGTGTATGATTTAGTATCCATTATACCTTACTACTTCCTACCATCACGACACACCCCCCTCTCTAACAAAAAGGTCGGTGTTTTTGTGTATGTTATTTAGTGTTGAAATATACATTTATATTAAATTCGAATATTTGGAATATTAATGCTAACTATCTTCGTTGTCTTTAAAAAAGATCAGTTTATATATAAAACATTGTTACAATAAATCTAAAAAAACTTATATCCTATAAATATTATTGAAAAATTAATTAAGAAAAGGAAAAAATAATAAAATATCTAGAATTCAAAGGTATGTTTTGAAAAATAATTTACTTTTTAAAAGCGAACAAAATCTTTCCATTACTAAAAGATGTATTTAGGTTGATTATTTTTCTTTTTTTAACGTCTATACATTTATATATGTTCGCATGATTTTACATTAGTTGTTAATAATTAGTTGTTAATGATAGATTTCCACAATTGATATACTCTATAAATGAATATTCTTAATTAATGAACTGTATTAAAATTCATTTAATTAATCAATCCCAATTGCTTTCAGAATGGAATTATTAAAAATAAGGTTGTTGTAAAAAAAAAAAAAAAAAAATTAATTTCGTCTATTTGAAAATTCAATAAGCTTTAGGAAATAATAAATTATGCATAATAGTTGTATCTGAATTGATCACCTGAAAGTTATTTAACTTCATTGTACATATTCTAAACAAAACAATTTTTAACATATTTTGAGCATACATTTGAAGAAAAAAATTAATTTAAACTGCCGAAATTCATGCATTTTAGGAAAATACTTCGTACAAGAAAAATGAAAAACTTAACAGATTTTCTCTTAAGCACAAAAGTACTATAATGATAACATAAAGTGTGTAATTATATTATAATAACTAGCAAACATGTCCGGTGTTGGCCGGTTATCCGACTTTTTAAAAATATGTCCTCAGTTTAAAGAGAAAAATTTAGGTTGGTGGAACTTTTGGGTTAGCTTTTTTTGATGATTAGCTGTTAATGATAAGTGCACTTAAGCAAATATTTTATATAAATAAATATTATTAAAATAATACAGTTGTTTAAATTTTTTTGATCATCAACTTTAGATCATTCAGATTGTTCAGTCCTTATACAACATTTCGCCGAATTTTGCACCAAAATTAACACAAAAACTTTGTTTAAACGTGGAACCAAAATTGCTTCACAAAATGTAGAAACACTTCAAGGCAAATGGATGACAATTTTTAAAAGTATATTTCAATTCTTGAGAAATTCTTTCATCTTTTCATCTTTCTAAAAAAATGTATAAAAGGTACTATTCGATAGCTAACAAATCATAAACTAATCAATTATTTAAGAATCGTTCTTATTTCAAGGAAAAAATAAAACTGAAACAACCAAGCTTTGGATTATTCAAAAATTGTTCGCGAATTTGCAACTAAATATGAAAAAGTTATATAACTCTAAAAAAATGTACATCACTGAATGTTGAAACAGTTGTGGCTCAGACCAACTTGTGTACAGAGGTGTGCATGCTGCGAGAATTTAAATACGTAAATCAATTTACAATAAAAACAATTTAAAACTGTGTTGCCATTAAGATGGCTTAAGTATTTGTCAATCTAACTACTTTTCAGACAAACACCACTTTTTTAAAGCAAAAACTTTTACATAAATTTTGAGATTACTTGACGAAAAACAGACTATGAAACGATTTGTTTAATAGTGGTGCAGTTAGAATATAAAAATTTTATGATTCACGCTTTATGCTACACACACATATTTCAAAAATAGTCGCCCGTTATTTAAACTTTATGATATTGAAAAATACATGATATCCATAATAAATCAACTGCTAATAAACTGCTTGATGTGCAAATAAATAAACAATCTATGTAAAGTCTTAATCATTGCATTAGTTATTCAATCAAAAATGACACAACAATTAATAATAATTTAAATAATAAATATTACAATGTTATAAAATACCAATGTCACTTATATCACATTTTAAGCCTAAAAACGCATGAGGTAGTTTTTAAAACAAATACAGAAGACAATATCGAAAACTCTCTATATTTATTTTTCTTCTTCATTTTTTTCTTCTATACATTTATGCATGTATATCTTTTATCTACAAAATGAGTACTTTGAAATAAATATCAGATTTTATTGTTCTATAGATCTTTTGCAAACTCTAAAATGGGGAAATTCTGAATATTCAACAAATCCATAATGCCTCCTTATGTGCCGGTATTTCTGAAATATTTCACAAAATTCGTCAGATTTTTATTCTATAAAACTTAGCTCTTTCAATCAATAATGTTCTTTGAAAAGTTAGGAAGTCAGCTTTTTCTAAAATTTCCACGTCGTTTGCAGGCAAATACTTTTAAAAGCATCCAATTTCGGACAAACTTAAGCTTTTTGTAACTTAAAAAATAGAAACTGTTACTTCCTCCGCAATTTATTCCGCATTTGCATGCCAATATACTTTAACAACTTGAGTCATACTTTATATATATAGCAGAGAAGTTAAAAGAGTATTTAAAATAAGAAATCTAAAATAAATTATCGCATTAAATGTCTAAAATTAAATTTGGTTTTATATTCTCATACTAATATTTATAATGAGATGTAAAAATATGGAAAATTGATTTAAATACAAATTATGTTCGAGCACAGTAATTTTTTTTCAATTTTCAGAATTATTTTGTGCATAAGTTTCGTATTTTTACATTTCATGTCCTTGTAAATTATAAATAAATCAACAGATTAAAATGTTTTTGTTGTTTTTTGTATATTTCCTGAGATTATTTTTATATATTTTATACTTTTTTGCACCTTCTAAATTTCCTTATTTTAACTGCACATAAAAAAAAATAATAGTTTTTGGGAATGATATCACCATATTCTTTATCACTATAATACATTTTAAAGTAAATATTTAATATCCAGCAAACTCAATGTAAGTAAACTTTATTGATATTTAAAATTCTCGCACTGAATTAATCATTATCATAAAGTGAGTTAAATGTAAACAATAGCTACATGTAAAATAAGGATTTATTAAAGAAAGTTTTTATTTATAATCATGTACACTGTTAAAGATTTCTGTAAAGATTCAGAAAGAAATCAAGACTCGCTGTAATTTTTTTTTTCAAAGTTATTCGAAAAAAAATTAATTCTTTGAGATCACTAAAGATTATGCGATTCAATAATTTTCAAAACTAAATTAAATTATTCTCATTACAAAATCATTTTTTTTTACTAAATAATTCTTTACTTGTCTAAATACTTAGTCTTTTTTATCACATTTCGATGTACTTATGATAGCGGTTTGTCTACGTGTCTATTTGTAACTTGCTCTGATAAACATCATTGTACACATTGTAGAATTAATTTGAAAAATCTTATTGAGTTTTTTTACGGCATTATCAGTATTGAAAATGAATTAGATATCGTTAATAGCTCGTTTACTAGGATACTTAAAATAATTCTCCTTCTATGGCTTATAAAATTCGTTTGGATTGTATTTTAACGATCTTAAGCTATTCTTAGTATATTAAAATTAACATGCATCACTTAGTGCGCTACCATTGTCTTAGCATAGAATATGGTGTAGATTCATCGTTAAATTACAGGGACAAAAAATATAAAAGGAATTTGATTACATTACACTGTAAACATTAATTGCTGGCTGTGGTTTTTAATTCTGGAACTTGTTTTTTAATTTATCTAATACCTACTGTTTATAAATTTTATACATAGTATATAAGCCATCAGGAAATATCTCGATAATATTTTTGTTTACTTACTGAAATTACTGCAGGCTAATTTCAAAGTGTGACATGTGTTTCACAACTGCTTTACCATACGATGCCGTTCTAATACAAATCAATACATCACATACAAGGCTTCACAAAATATTTCGGATACTTTTACGACTACTGATGGTAAATACAGAATTTAAATTTTAAAATGCCTAATCCGTTTCCAAATTGTTTACTTTGTTATCATTTTTAAACTTAATAAACAACGAAGTTTTGGTAAAATATTCGGAATATCTTTTAGATTGTTTCAAACTCTTTGAATGATGTATAAGTTTTATTTCTTGATTTAAACGTTTTCCTGTCAAACACTTTCATAATTTTTATTTCTCGTTAAAACTACAAATTAAAAAATGGCAGGATGGCTTTTATAAAGCTATCCATTGTCATACTCTACATACTGGAAAAACAATTATTATTTTGTATATATTTATTATTTTGTATATTATTATTTTGTATATTATTATTTTGTATATATCAAACGACTACTTTTGAAAAATAAAATTTTTCGACGTACCGCCTACCAGACTTTCGTCTATTTCAAACAGCTTACTATTTCAAACAGTGGTTACAAATGTAAATAATATGAAACTCAATGTAGTAATGTCCTAATCAATAATGTAAATGATATTAACTTTAATAATATTAAATCAATACTATAAAAATTTGTTTTTTACTTTAAATTTCTGTTCCGTTCTAATATAAAGAGTCAGCATCGATCATGATGTTTAATAAAATCAATATCTTTTGTAATTCTGTTCTACGTTAAATGTTTTCTATAATCGACTTATTAGGATAAGAAGTTCATATCACTGCATGATCCGCCGATGTACGGAAAACTCAGAAAACAACAAAATATCGATGAGAACTACGAAAAGTCTCGAAAAATATCACTGCAATAGTGAACACTTCGAGCGGAATATTTTAAAATTCAAGGAGCAATTCTTTGTCCTAGACAAAATCATACATATGAAATCTATATCAATCCTACTATGTATGATTTTTATGTTCAAATAATTAAAATGATAAAAATTATTATTTTAGCCGCCTCAACCCCCTTTCGGCAGAATGATTCACAATTTAGCCAAAAGCATATATCTGAAATTTGCTTCGACTCTATGCATAACTTTATACACTTTTCGATGTTATAATGGTTGCGATATTGCAACACATAGACAAGCAGACACTTTCATATAGATGACTTTTTTTTTTTTTTTTTTTCTAAGGTTTCAGGGGAGTCTCTAACCATAAAACAAGCATATCTGCAGAGATTAGACTTCGATTGTAAAATTTCCTTCTATTAAAGATTTAAGAAAATAATTAAAAAAATTTAAGAAATAAAAAAAGGTATATTTTTACGTATATATAACTAATTTTATCGAGATGCTATCCTTATTGGTTTTAAGACTAGTATACAATAGAAATCACCAATGTGCTAAAAATATTTGTCTTTTATTGTAAATTATAAGTCAAAAAATAATCCATATTAATTCCATTATTTTCCATATTAATATAATTTAAAGAAGAGCTGTTTTAGTAAACAAAACTACTTTATTATTGAATATAAATAATTTGGCAAATATAAAAATAATAGTATTTCCCTTCTCCGATATGCATTTAATAATTTTCCTGTCAATGCGTTCCCCAGAAAATAACTGGTTCGCCCTTTATTGAAAAAATTATTTCCAATATATCTCTTTTACTTTATAACCATCGTTAAGGGAAATATCATATTCCAAACTCATGATATTTAAAGTTCAATGTTTTTTAGAAAATGATTTGAAAAATAATGGCGATGAATATGTAAATTTATTCATAGGGAAGCCTTTTTTAGAGTAATTATTCTTTTTACTTTTCAATTCTCACAGTAATAACTTTTTTCAATTATAGATACTTACCTCTTTCGACTGAAAATCTCCCTTTTATGCAAAGAAGTTATTTTTATGATTTTATTTTTTATTATGACAAATACGTATACTTTCTAAAATTTATTTCGTACGTCCATACACATAGAGGTGGAAAAAAAGAATAACTATGTATATTTAAATTACCTTTGGAGTATAAATTATCAAATAAAATATATATCCGTGGTAAATGAGTTTAGAATAGAAACCTTTATTCCTGTAGTGTCAGGAGTAGAAATTTCAAATCATTGTTTTTTTTTTTTTTAACTTTTTTCTATCTGTTTGAAAAAGTGGTGTTTTTAGTGTATAAGAAGTAACTTTGACCCTTTAAAAGCACCTCTTAAAAGTTTTAGTTCTCATTATCCTCCACTCCTTTTATTAAATTAAAAACATGGTTATAATTGCCCTATCAAAAATTCACTGTCACAAAAGTTTGGGGGAATTCAGACTACTAAATGGTCAAAACAAATTTAAACAGTGCTGCCATTCAGATGGCATATGCATTTCTCAACCAGACCACTTTTTCAGACCAATCTTACCTTTTAAAAACAGAATCTTTTGCATAAAATTTAAGATTAATTGCAAGAAAAACATACAATGGAATGATTTTTTGAATAATGGTGCAGTTTGAATTTTAAACATTCTGATGCACACACATAATTGATCTCCATAATAAATAATTGATTTACGTGCAAATTGATAGGCAATCTATGTGAATTATTAATCATTGCATTAGTTATTCAATGAAAAGAGGCATGACAATTAATAATAAATAAAACAGTAAATATTACAATGTTATAAAATACTAATTCCATTTATATCGCATTTTAAGCCTAAAAAAAGTATGAGGTAGTTTTTGAAACAAATACAGAAGATAACATCGAAAACACTCTAAATTGCTTTTTTCTTATTCATTTTTTTACTTCGATACATTTATGTATATATGTCTTTTATCTATTTTATCTACAAAATGAGTACTTTGAAATAAATATCGGATTTTATTGTTCAATAGCTCTTTTGCAAAATCTAAAAAGGGAAATTCTGAATATTCAACAAATTCAGAATGCCGGCATTTTAGAAATATTTCACGAAATTCGTCAGATTTTTATTTTATAAAACTGAGCTCTTTCAATCCATAATGTTCTTAGAAATGTTAGGAAGTCAGCTTTTTCTAAAATTTCCACGTCGTTTGCAGGCAAATACATTTAAAAGCATCCAATTTTGAACAAACTTAAGCTTTTTGTAGCTTAAAAAGTAGAAACTGTTACTTCCTCCGAAAATTATTCCGCATTTGCATGTCAATATGCTTTAACAAATTGAGTAGAACTTTATGTACAGGTACAGAATTAAAAGAATATTTTGAATACGTATTCTAAAATAAATTATCTCATTAAATGGCTAGAATTGAATTTGGTTTTATGTCCTCATATTAACATTTAAAATGGGGTGTAAAAATATGAAACATTCATTTAGATAATTATTATGTTCGAGTACAGTAATTCATATTCAGAAAATTGTACAAGTGTTTCCCATTTTTACATTTCAAGTCATTATAAATTATAAGTAAAGCAACAGATTGAAATCTTGTAGTTTTGTTTTTGTTTGCATATGTATTTTTTAATATATGTTTTTAAATTTCCTAAATTTTATTATTTTAATTGCGCATAAAAATGGACTTTGGGAATGATATCACAATATTCTTTTTCACTATGATGTATTTTAAATTAAATACTTAATGTCCGACTAAGTCAATGTAAGAAAAATTTACTGACATTTAAAATTATCGCACTAAACTAAAAATTTTCATGAAATCAGCTAAATGTATAGTATAGCTACATTTAAAATGAAAAGAAAAATTAAGTGTGTTTTTATTTATATTGATGTACACTGTTAACAATTTCTGTATTTATACTAGTTCTCAATTAAATGCATTTTATAGAGTTTCTCAGTCGTCATTTTACAGACACTTCCTTGTTGGAATTTTCATGTCTTTATTTCAAAATACTTTTATCTATGTTAAAATTTGTAATTTAAAATGCACACATTTAAAAAAATATATTGCAATCTATGTCTGCAATTTTATTAGACATATTAACGAAGAAAATTTAGTTTCAAAAAGGTTTTTATAAAACTTTGAATGTTCCATGAAGAAAATAATAATATCTTCAATTTTAGTGAGGATTTTTGCTGACAATCATAAGTATCAATATATTTTACAACATTGAATAATAAAAGACATATTTTGTGCTCAAAGACAAGGTCGTCTACAGCTCGGTGTTAAGATGTTCTAGTGGTGTTAAAACGTTTCGGGTTCAAAACCCAGAATGGCTAAGAACAATTTGTGTAAAAACTAAACTAATCGTTAAATTAATTTTTAATTAATTATAATTTAAATTCTTCGAGTTCACTAAAAATTGCGTTTCAATAATTTACAAAATTAAATTAAATCATCATCATTACAGAATCATTCTCTTTTGCAAATTATTTCTTTACTTTCCTAAATACTTAGGTTTTTTTTATCACAATTTAACAATGTTTCGAAAGTTTATGAATGCGGTTTGTCTACCTGTCAGTAATGTACATCACTGTACACGGTGTCGCATTAATTTGAAAAATTTTAATGGTCTTTTCTGTGGCATTATCAGTATTAGAAAAAAAGAAGTAAGTTTTGTTAGTTACAAGGATACTTTTAAAAAATCTGTTTCTATGGACTATAAATATCGCTTGGAGTATATTTTAAGGATCTCAAACTTTTTAAAATATATTAATTTTAACATACATCATTGTGTGCGCTACCAGTGGCTTACCATAAAATGTGGCGTGCATTCATATGGTGTGGATTCATCGTTAAATTACAGTGACAGAAAAGAAAAGGATTTGAGTGACATTACACTATGAAAAGTAACTGCTGTCTGTGGTTGTCAGGTGCCTTCGTAAATATGTAAATACGTAGCACGTATAGTTGTCGCTCAGTCTATCTGTCTGTCCGTCTGGCCATCCGTTCGCATATAAAAACGGAAATACTACCCAACCAAATCGTTTTAAATTTAAAATATATAATTATCACATAATGTTGTCGATCAATTTCAAATTTTATGAAAAGCGGATGCATAGATCAATTATGGGGACAATCAAAAGTATTCCGTTACATTACGATCAGTGGGGAAATGTTTTAAATGCATTTTTAATGGTGTTACACTCATTCGACGATAATAAAATTTATATGCATCTAAGACGTATACATTATAATATACATTCTGCACAATATGTGATGCAAAGAACATTTTTATTGATTTACAAGGACACACAAAAGTATTCCATTTCATAATGGAATAGGGAGAACATTTTGTGCGTTTTATTTGTAACTAACTATTTAACATTTTATGAGATTGATATGCGTTGCTGAGGAATACTACAAGATATTTCCTGTATAAAAGTAAGCAGATAGTATTTACAGGGACACACAAAAGATTTTGAATACTATACTGCATCCGAAATACTGTGTACTATTACATTTTAGGAAAATTGGTTGTATACTTTAATTAGAGGACAATCAATAGTACTGCATTACATTATGATCAGTATGAAAATAATAGTTTCAAATACATTTTAATGATGTTAAACTATTTCGCATATAATATAATTGGCATGAACTTATGAAGTATATATATGTATATATATACTAAAATATACATTGTGTACAATCTGTGATGCAAAATATACTTATTATTAAATTACAGGGCCAGACAAAACATAATACACTGCATAATACTATACGGGGAGACATTGTTTGGAGCTAAATATTTCACATTTTATGAATACGATATACCTTGCAGAAGTGTAATGCAAGTTACTCCTTGCACAACTATTTTACCACACTGTGCAATACATATAGTCTGTCACAAAAGTTTAATAACTCTGCAAATCTGGTTTAAAATAATTGAAGAAGAAAATATTTTATGCTAATTTACAATAAATACTCAACATTTAATGAAAATAAAATAAAATAAGGCATTTTGGGTAGTTAAAATTAAAAATACATTTATTTTTATTATTTTTTTATTTTTTTCTTGAAGAAACGCTGTCTCAAAAGTTTAAGCACTTTATGCAAATTTTTTTAGAAAAACGGGATTGGTATTGTGTAACGACGTTGTATTACATAATATTGCACTTTATACAAGTAAAAAGGTGGAAAAATTATTTCCTAATGTTTTAAACATGACAAAGGGTAAAGAATTATCAAAATGTGACATTTTGATAGATTTTAAATTGAAATCTCAAAATAAAACTGTTTCTGAAATTGCAATAGCCTTAAATTGATCAAAGCTATATATATATATCAAGTACTTTCTAGAAATGATAATTTTAAGCGGAAATCAAGATGTAAACGACCACGTATGACGACTGTTCAGATTGATTGGAAAATACGGAGATTGGTTTTTAGACAAAATATGCCTCCATACGGCAAATTAAAAATAATCTCAGAGTACAGATATCCAAAGACACTGTAAATAGACGTATTAAAGCTTGTGATTACATCATGTAAAAGAAATTGGCTCGCAAACCGTCTCTTAAATTACATCACAAACAGGTAAGAATGAACTGGGCTAAAAAACACATGACCTACGGGGACAAATGGGTTACTGTTTTATTCAGCGATGAGAAAAAATGGAACTTAGATGGCCCTGTTGGTTGGAACGCGTATTGGCATGAGTTAAGCAAGAACCGAAGGACAGTTTTCAGCAGGCAGCAAGGCGGTAAATCCGTTATGGTTTGTGGAACATTTGGGACCTTTGCCAGACCTCTCCAGCTTTTCTAAAAGGAAGAGAAGATTTAAAAAAGTTTCAAGAGACGCTAAACCATCATTTGCTTCCGTTCAGTGACATTTTGGGGGGTTTTGAATGAACTTTTCTGCAAGATAATGCCTCAATTCACGTATCCCATTCTACAAAACTTTAGATTTTTCAGAAAAATGATAAAGTACTTGACTAGCCAGCTTTAAGTCCAGACTTAAACCCGATTGAGAATGTCTGGAATATTTTAACACGCCAAGTTTAGGCAATGGAAAGCAGTATGATTCTATTGAAGAACTCCAAGAGGCTATTGAGAAAGCATGGTATTCTTTGCCACCAGAAACCCCACAAAAACTAATAATTTCGACGAAAGCACGTTTATTTGAACTAATCCGAAAGCATGGAAGAAAAATTTGTTTGTAAAAGTTCTGTAAAAATTATAAATATGGTTGTTTTTGACATTGTGCATAAACTTTTGAGACAGTTTTTTTACAACTTTTTTTAATTGTATTTTTTTAAATATGTAATTTATTTTTTTTCTATTTTTGATATCGTTTATTTAAATAATATTGCAAAATATGTAAATAAAGAAATGTTATTAATTCTAACTTTGTATAATTAATTAAAAATCGATATTTTATACTTGTACTTAAACTTTTGAGACAGACTATATATTATTATAGTCCTTCACTGTATCCATAAAGTGTTATCTAAAACAAAAATCCGTATATCACCTTATTTTTAAAAAGAAAAAACAGTTTTAACCGCCTTCCACTTTAAAAATCAAGAATTGATAGAAGAAAGAGGGTAAAAATGTGAAAGTAGCTTTTTTTTCCCAGGGAAACCAATCTTCATCACGGTCATTAAAACGAATAAATTAAATGAGCCGTATAAAGATGGAAATACTTATTGCTTTTCCTAAGAAATAAAGAAGAGGATGATGTTGCGAAAAAGAGTAACAAGTATACTCGTAGCTTATCTATGTGTTTATATCCATGTAATATAGCCATGTATGGATGTTTTCAAGCATTGATGACGGTCATTTATATACAAGCACACATGCATGTGCATACATTTATATGAAAATAAAATATATAAGCACATTAATGTTCATTTTTATAATAATTTTAAATTCTGCGAACACAGGATTTATAGCTATATTTAAGCATTTTTAAATATTCCATTAATTATTGACCAATTTTGTTAAATGATTATATATACTTGTACTAAAATAAATCCAAATCCACAAATGCTTAAAGATAGAACACCAACGATTATAAATGCCCTAATAATGTATGAATTACATTTCAATTTTTTTTCGTTGGTTTTCTTTCTTTAAACATTTTTACACAAAGACTATATTTGCTATTTTAAATGCTTTGCTATCTAATATTGCATGCAATGTTTATTTTTTTAATCGTATTTGTCCTTTTTATAATTTTATTTGTTTATTTTTTATGTATTGTTTTATACAACCCCTGCAAAACTTCCATTGAAAATGAAAATGTACAGTCGTGAAAAGAAAGTAAATAGCCCCTACAAACTCCTCGGCAAATTATCGTATATAAAAATTATTGCTACCGAAAGATTAGAAAAACGTTCTACTTTTAAATGACCTACATAAAATGGTATTAAGAAGCCATCTATATATTAAAAATGTACCCTAACATTATTTTTTAACAACAGTACCCATTTTGACAGCGTGAATGAACCGTTTCAATTAGCCTTAAAAACAAATTTTCACGCCATTGTAATCATAAAATTGATTATTTTAAAACGAGAATATTTTAGGGATTCTATTCAAATTTAAGTTCGGTACTCGATTGTTAACAAAGCGAGCTTTTTCTTTGATCAAGGTTATTTAGGGGCCACTCAAGCTGTCAAAGAAGACAAAAAGACTAGATCACAGGAAGCATAAGATGCTCCAAATATATAGTCACTTCTACTTTAGAAGGCCCCTTAACCAATCATTTTACTGTTCTTTTTAAGACTGATTTGAAAACTACTTGGAAGGAAAGTTTAAAATTTTGTATTTCCATAAAGCAGGACTTAACAAATCTGAATGCAGCAAAAAATACTAGGTTGCAATTCATAATTTTTTTCGCATATTAATTTCATAATTCATTATTCACATCATAAAATTATGAAAATTGCAAATTAAACATATATATGTTTGGTCATTTAGTATTATTACTACAAAAAAAAAAAAATTAATTTCAGACGTTATTAATAAAAATATGAAAAATATAATTTAACATTAGAAGCACTGAATTCTTAATGTTTATAATTCAAACGACGAGAAATTTAATGTCTAGCATAGCGTGCACCGAAGATTTGATATTTCCTGTTACAATTAGGTATTTCTGTTTAAAAAAGGAAATTTGAGTTCGTTTTATTTAACGTAGTAGATGGCCTCCTAAACAGATTTTATATGCATCATTTTAAAGCAGACTCTTTTAATCGTTCGTCACCTGCAACTTTCTTGTATGCTAATTTGTTCGGGAGTTTGTAGGGGTGTTTACTTTTTTCTCCTTGACTGTACATAACATTAAATTTTATTTAAAAACAAAGAATCAAAAGAAATATAGAACTTGGAGACTCTGGTGGAATATCTAAGCCGCAGAAATCTTTTCGTTTACATTCCAAAGTTGGTGAACAACGACATTAAATTTAACCTGAGTTGTTCATTAACTATCTAATTATTAAGCAAAAATAAATATCTTTTTAAATGATTGAACTAATTTTCAACTGTAGATTGAAAAGGAGAATTTCCTTTTTCTTTTTGTAAATTTATACTATGTAATTAATACTGCTTCGAAAATGTATGACTAAATTCACTTTCAGAGGCGTAATGTAACATATACGTTGTAACGTAAGGAAAGAAGTATCAGGTATATCTTACTTTATTCGGTAGTGCATTTTACTTTTTTACAAGTTATTACAATATTTCTTGGACAAAAGTGATAAACTCTATTACAACAATGAAATAAACAATAGATTTTGAACATTTTTAATGTGTATTCCGAAAAAGTGTTCCCGCCCGTTAGCTTCAAAAGGTATAATGCACATTAATTTAAAGATCCCATAGAACATATTGATTATTACGATGTATCATTTTTACTTTAAATAAACAATTGATATTAGTGCTGTTTTTTTTCTTTGAACTCGAGATAAATATCTCATACTTATAATAGGAAAATTATACCTTCTATCTAAAATTCTTTTTTTTGAAAATTACAGCTTAAAGGTATACGATTAGTTATTAGTTGGGTATAACTAAACTAAATAACTACATATCATAGTCTAATAAACTAATTAAACAAACCTAATTTTACTTTAGGCGTTCCTCTTAAATGCTAGAAGAAATGCCGAGATAATATATTAAAGTGGAATGCGAATTAAAGTCAAATGTGAAACATAATAAACTGATTTGAAAAAAAAAATATGTAATCAAAAATTTAATTATTTTTGTAAAAAATCATTATTTATACAACTTTAAATATATACTTAAAAATAAGAATATGTAATGCTTAAATTCAACGTACCTATATATTTTATTATAAACATTTTATAGATATTTGTTACTGCTCATGTACTGCCTAATAATCCATTTAAAATAAACGATTTAAGGTAAAAAATTTTCAGGTGATATTTCTTCGCAAAAATTTATTAATATTCAATCTTCTGAATATTTTAGACAATTGCAAATCGTACTAATTTCTTCATATATTACTGCACAATGAACCGCTACAAGAAATCACTAATGAACATGTATTTATTATTCTTACAATATCATTGGTATCTAAATAGCATGCAACCATTAAAATGTGTTATAACATATAAAAAAGTTTTTGTATACTGTTAAGAATTTTTGAAATTTTTTTTTTATATATTATAGAAAAAGTGTTAAATGTGCAATTCACATTGAATGTTCATGGGATTAATGTCTTCCATATTCCTAAAATATGTAGTTCGGGTAACTTTCTTAATATTTTTTTCGTCGAAATAAATTGGGAAATCTTCATTCCTGGAGGTTATTTCAGTCGATTCATTAATATCCTGAAAACACTAACAAATATGCCATTTTTATTCGCTTTTACACAAAATTAATTTTGATGAATCATAACATATGAGAAGAAAAGAATCTAGAAATCTCTAAAAATCTAGAGTAATTCACTTTGAAGTGGCCGTAAAACATTTATCAGTCAATCCCTTTTTTTCTAGGAGATTCATTTCACTTTTATAGCTTTTTTGAGTCTCCTAAAAATCTCTTGATTTATCATGCACTTAACTATGAATTTATAAAATATTTCTACAATGAACTGGTAGTAAAACTCTTAATTACGTTTATATGTAAGAAATCTTTATTAGTATTACAAAGATGAAATGAATGCTTATTTGTACGTTTATTCGCTATTCTGTTCGTTAAGAAGATTAAATATTGAAACTTTATTTATAAATGTTTACAGTAAACATTTATGAATTTGATGACTGTAAGACTTCTTCACATGCACTTAATTTTAAATACATAAAAATAATATATTTTTTAAAGATGTTGTTTAGTGTATGATTTAGTATCCTTCTCCCAAAAAGGGCGGTGTTTTTATATGACCGAATAGTTTAGTGTGGAAATATACATTCTTTAAATTCGAATATTTGGAATATTAATGCTAAATATCTTCGCTGTCTTTAAAAAAGATCAGTTTATATATTAATCATTGTTACAATAAATCTAAAAAAAACTTATATCCTATAAATATTATTGAAAAATTAATTAAGAAAAGGAAAACATAATAAAATATCTAGAATTCAAAGGTATGTTTTGAAAAATAATTTATTTTTTAAAAGCGAACAAAACCTTTCCTACACTAAAAGATGTATTTAGATTGATTATTTTTCTTTTTTTAACGTCTATACCTTTATATATGATCTCATGATTTTACATTAGTTGTTAATAATTAGCTGTTAATGATGGATTTCCACAATGGATATACTCTATAAATAAATATTCTTAATTAATGAACTGTATTAAAATTCCTTTAATTATTCAATCCCAATTGCTTTCAGAATGGAATTATTAAAAATAAGGTTGTTGTAAAAGAAGGAAAATTTTTTAATTTCGTCTATTTGAAAATTTAATAAGCTTTAGGAAATAATAAATTATGGGTAATAATTGGATCTGAACTGATCACCAGAAAGTTATTTAATTTTATTGTACATATTCTTTTTAACATATTCTGCGCATACATTTGAAGAAAAAAATTAATTTAAACTGCCGAAATTCATGGATTTTAGGAAAATACTTTGTACAAGATAAATGAAAAAACTTAACAGATTTTCTCTTAAGCACAAAAGTACAATAATGATAACATAAAGTGTGTAATTATATTATAATAACTAGCAAACATGTCCGGTGTTGGCCGGTTATCCGACTTTTAAAAAATATGTCCTCAGTTTAAAGATAAAACTTTAGAATGGTGGAACTTTTGGGTTAGCTTTTTTTTTATGATTAGCTGTTAATGATAGGTGCACTTAAGTAAATATTTTATATAAATAAATATTATTTAAATAATACAGTTGCTTAAATTTTTTGATGATCAATTTCAGATCATTCAGAATGTTCAGTCCTTATACAACATTTCGCCAAATTTTGCACCAAAATTAACACAAAAACTTTGCTAAAAAGTGGAACCAAAATTGCTTCACAAAATGTAGAAACACTTCAAGGCAAATGGATGATAATTTTTAAAAGTATATTTCAATTCTTGAGAAATTCTTTCATCTTTTCATCTTTCTAAAAAATGTATAAAAGATACTATTCGATAGCTAACAAATCATAAACTAATCAATTATTTAAGAATCGTTCTCATTTCAAGGAAAAAAATAAAACCGAAACAACCAAGCTTTGGATTATTCAAAAATTGTTCGCGAATTTGAAACTAAATATGAAAAAGTTATATAACTCTAAAAAAACGTACATCACTGAATGTTGAAACAGTTGTGGCTCAGACCAACTTGTGTACAGAGGTGTGCATGCAGCGAGAATTTAAATAAGTAAATCAATTTACAGTCAAAACAATTTAAAACTGTTCTGCCATTAAGATGGCTTAAGTATTTGTCAATCAAACTACTTTTTCAGACAAACACCACTTTTTTAAAGCAAAAACCTTTACATAAATTTTGAGATTACTTGAAGAAAAACAGACTATGAAACGATTTGTTTAACAGTGGTGCAATTAAAATATAAAAATTTTATGATTCACGCTTTATGCTATACACACATATTTCAAAAAATGTCGCCCGTTATTTAAACTTTATGATATTGAAAAATACATGATATCCATAATAGATAACTGCTTGATGTTCAAATAAATAAACAATCTATGTAAAGTCTTAATCATTGCATTAGTTATTCAATCAAAAATGGCACAACAATTAATAATAATTTAAATAATAAATATTACAATGTTATAAACTACTAATGTCACTTATATCACATTTTAAGCCTGAAAACGCATGAGGTAGTTTTTAAAACAAATACAGAAGACAATATCGAAAACTCTCTATATTTATTTTTCTTATTCATTTTTTTTCTTCTATACATTTATGCATGTATATCTTTTATTTACAAAATGAGTACTTTGAAATAAATATCAGATTTTATTGTTCTATAGTTCTTTTGCAAACTCTAAAATGGGGAAATTCTGAATATTCAACAAAAATCCATAATGCCTCCTTATGTGGCGGTATTTCAGAAATATTTTACAAAATTCGTTAGATTTTTATTCTATAAAACTGAGCTCTTTCAATCAATAATGTTCTTTGAAAAGTTAGGAAGTCAGCTTTTTCTAAAATTTTCACGTCGTTTGCAGGCAAATACTTTTAAAAGAATCCAATTTCGGACAAACTTAAGCTTTTGGTAGCTTAAAAAGTAGAAACTGTTACTTCCTCCGCAATTTATTCCGCTTTTGCATGCCAATCTACTTTAACAATTTGAGTCATACTTTATATATATAGTAGAGAAGATTAAAGAATATTTAAAATGCGAACTCTAAAATAAATTATCTCATTAAATGGCTATAATTAAATTTGGTTTTATATTCTCATACTAACATTTATAATGAGATGTAAAAATATGGAAAATTGATTTAAATACAAATTATGTTCGAGCACAGTAATTTGTTTTCAGTTTTCAGGAATAATTTGTGCAAAAGTTTCTATTTTAAATTTCATGTCCTTGTAAATTATAAATAAATCAACAGAATAAAATGTTTTTGTTATTCTTTGTATATTTCCTGACATTATTATTTTTTTTATTTTATACTTTTTTGGAAATTTTAAATTTCATTATTTTAACTGCACATAAAAAAATAATAGTTTTGGGGAATGATATCACCATATTCTTTATCTCTATGATACATTTAAATTAAATCAGGGTTCGTACAAGTCCTGGAATTTCATGATTAGGAAATTCTTTGGTTCCAGTATTTTCTTATAAAAAATCTATGACTAAATAACGTGAAATTTTGCGCTTTTGAACTAGATAATTTTTTCTATGAAGAAATGCTGGTATATCACCTGGAAAATAACGGTATACGTACGAACCATGTAAATATTTAATATCCAGCAAACTCAGTGTAAGTAAACTTTACTGTAAATAAACTGACATTTAAAATTCTCGCACTGAATTAAAAATTATCATAAAGTGGGATATATCTAGACAATAGCTACAGGTAAAATAAGGATTTATTAAAGAAAGCTTTTAATTATAATCATGTAAACTGTAAAAATGTCTGTAAAAATTCAGAAAGAAATCAAGACTCGCTGTAAAAATATTTTTCAAAGTTATTAAATTCTTTGAGATCACTAAAGATTATGCGATTCAATAATTTTCAAAACTAAATTAAATTATACTCATTACAAAATCATTTTTTTACTAAATACTTCTTTACTTGTCTAAATACTTAGTCTTTTTTCATCGCATTTTAACAAAGTTTCGATGTACTTATTACAGCGGTTTGTCTACGTGTCTGTTTTTGCTGTGATTAACATCACTGTACACGTTGTAGAATTAATTTGAAAAGTCTTATTGAGCTTTTTTACGGCATTATCAGTATTGAAAAAGAATTAGATATCATTTAAAGTTCGTTTACTAGGATACTTAAAATAATTCTGCTTCTATGGCTTATAAAAATCGTTTGGATTGTATTTTAACGATCTTAAACTATTCTAAGTATATTAAAATTACCATGCATCACTTAGTGCGCTACTAGTGGCTTAGCATAGAATATGGTGTAGATTCATCGTTAAATTACAGGGACAAAAAATATAAAAGGAATTTAGCTACATTACACTATAAACAATAATTGCTGGCAGTGGTTTTTAATTGTGGAACTCGTTTTTTAATTTATCTATTTTTTAGCTTAATACTTACTGCTTATAAATTTTATACATAGTATATAGGTCATCAGGAAATATCTCGATAACATTCTTGTTTACTTACTGAAATTAATGCAGGGTAATTTCAAAGTGTGACACGTGTTTCACAACTGCTTTACCGTACGATGCAGTTCTAATACAAATCAATAGATCATATACAAGGCTCCACAAAATATTTCGGATATTTTTACGACTACTGTTGGTAAATACAGAATTTAAATTTTAAAATGCCTAATCCGTTTCCAAATTGTTTACTTTGTTATCATTTTTAAACTTAATAAACAATGAAGTTTTGGTAAAATATTCGGAATATCTTTTAGATTGTTTCAAACTCATTGAATGTTGTATAAGTTTTATTTCTTGATTTAAACATTTTCGTGTCAAACACTTTCATAATTTTTATTTCTCGTTTAAACTACAAAATTAAAAATGGCAGGATGGCTTTTATAAAACTATCCATTGTCATACTCTGCATACTGGAAAAACAATTATTATTTTGTATATATTTATTAATTTGTATATTATTATTTTGTATATATCAAACGACTACTTTAGAAAAATAAAACTGTTCGACGTACCGCCTACCAGACTTTCGTCTATTTCAAACAGCTTACTATTTCAAACAGTGGTTACAAATGTAAATAATATTAAACTCAATGTAGTAATATCCTAATCAATAATGTAAATGATCTTTACTTTAATAATATTTAATTAATACTATAATTTTTTTTTACTTTAAATTTCTCTTCCGTTCTAATATAAAGAGTTAACATCGATCTTGATGTTTAATAAAATCAATATCTTTTGTAATTCTATTCCACGTTTATTATTTTCTATAATCAACTTATTAGGATAAGAAGTTCATATCTCTGCATGAGCCGCCGATGTACGAAAAACTCAGAAAACAACAAAATATAGTTGAGAACTACGAAAAGTCTCGAAAAATAGCTTTGCAATAGTGAACACTTCGATCGGAATATTTCAAAATTCAAGGAGAAATTGTTTGTCCTAGACAAAATCATACATATTAAATTTGTATCAATCCTACTATATATGTTTTTTTATGTTCAAATAATTAAAATGACAAAAATTATTATTTTAGCCTCCTGAACCCCCTTTCGGCAGAATGATTCACAATTTAGCCAAAAGCTTGTATCTGAAATTTGCTTCGACTCTATGCATAACTTTATGCACTTTTCGATGTTATAATGGTTACGATATTGCAACACATAGACAAGCAGACACTTTCATAAAGATGACTGTTTTTTTCTTTTTTGGAAGGGGCAGGGGAGTCTTTGACCATAAAACAAGCATATCGGCAGAGATTAGACTTCAATTTTAAAAGTTCCTTCTATTAAAGATTTAAGTAAATAATAAAAAAAATAAAAAAATAAAAAAAGGTATATTTTTACGTATATATCACTTATTTTATCGAGATGCTATCCTTATTGGTTTTAAGACAAGTATAGAATCGAAATCACCAATGTGCTAAAAAATATTTTTTATTGTAAATTATAAGTCAAAAAATAATCCATATTAATTCCATATTTTTCCATATTAATATAATTTAAAGAAGAACTGTTTTAGTAAACAAAAATACTTTATTACTGAATATAAATAAATTGGCAAATATAAAAATAATAGTATTTTCCTTGTCCAGTATCCATTTAATAATTTTCCTGTCAATGCGTTTCCCAGAAAATAACTGGTTCTCCATTTATTGAAAATATTCCAATGTATCTCTTTTATTTTTTAACCATCGTTAAGGGAAATATCATATTCCAGATTCATGATACTTGAACTCAATGTTTTTTAGATAATCATTTGAAAAATAATGACAATGAATATGTAAATTTATTCACAGATAGCCTTTTTTAGATTAATTATTCTTTTTTCAGTTCTCACAGTAATAACTTTTTTTAATAATAGACACCTCTTTCGACTGAACATCCGCTTTTTATGTTAAGAAGTTATTTTTATGATTTTATTTTTTATAATGACAGATACGTATACTTTCCAAAAATTATTTTATCCTTCCATACACATATAGAAGAATAGAGAAGAATAAGTAAAGAATAAGAAGAATAAGTATGTATATTAAAATTACATTTGGAGTATAAATTTTCAAATAAAATATATATTCGTGGTAAATGAGTTTTTAACAGAAACCTTTATTCCTGCAGTGTCAGGAGTGGTAATTTCAAATCATTATAAATTTTCAATATTGTTATTTTTTTTAAACTATTTTTCTATCTTTTTGAAAAAGTGGGGTTTTTAGTACATAAGAAGTAACTTTGACCCTTTAAAAGCACCTCTTAAAAGTTTTAGTTCTCATTATCCTCCACTCCTTTTATTAAATTAAAAGCATGGTTATAATTGCCCTATCAAAAATTCAGAGTTACAAAAATTTGGGGGAATTGAGACTACTAGTAGGAAGTTATGACCACTTCTTTATACTTCCACACACACATTTATTTGGGGTAATTAAGACCATTCGAACACCAAACTGACAAATCCGTTAATCAAAAATTTTAGTGGATTTAGTTCAAATTTATATTTGCATCTCAAAAATGCTTCAGATAGCAATAAAGGTTACCTAAAATGAATGTTTTTAGTTTTAATAAAAAAAGACTGTACATTTCTTAAATAGTTTGAAAAAAAAATAAAGTATATCTCATATAATACTTAATGATTTAAAATAAAAATAATGTATCTGCACTTCACCTATCTTTGAAACATCGCCTTAAATGATTTTTTAAAACATTACAATGGTAAATATTAAAGCACTGCATTTCTTATTACTTTTTGAAAGTTACAAACTGGACAGTAGTTACGATAATTCTTAAGCAATTCTAATATGAATGTCAATCCGTGACAAGAATAATAATAAAGTAGTTTGAGAAGCAAATGCCTTTGATTTCTCAGAATATTGAAACTTCCGCCGCAAAACTATTTTCAATAAATTTTAAATTTAGACGGAATCTTGTTTTAATTTGACACTCCTGCGTAGAGTTATTTTGTACAGCAAAACTTTTATATTAACATTATATAACGTTTAAGGTAACGAGTGCAATTTATAAAAAATAATGTAATTGCAAATGTAACCTTATTCAATCTCAGTAAAGTTGCTAAAAGTGATTTCTTACAAAGTTTGCGTTAAATTATGAAAAACAAAATCATTTTCTGCCGATCGTTTGTCTATTTATTTCATTTATTTTCAGTTGCAGAATAAATAAAAAAAACATATTATTTAATTTTAACGGACGGTTTTCTTTTTCTTTTAAAAGGATATATACTTATATATATGTGTGTGTATGTTTATTTATGTTGTATGTCTATATATCTGCAATAATAACAAAAAAATGTTTCCAATAATCATTTTCAAATTCTTATAATATCTACATTTTTCCCTGCCTTCTAAATATATCAAAACATGTTTTGTATATTTTAATTTTATATGTTTAATCCGTGC
Source organism: Maratus speculifer (assembly GCA_964019185.1). Taxonomy (NCBI): domain Eukaryota; kingdom Metazoa; phylum Arthropoda; class Arachnida; order Araneae; family Salticidae; genus Maratus; species Maratus speculifer. Next base: position 263,516,743 of record OZ025291.1, on the reverse strand, counting down.
AATCTTATTTTTTTTATTCTAAAATTTTAATTTGTTAAAAGCAACTCTTTCCCTAAAACTTTATTTTATTCTTTCATTAATTTTAATATCATTTATTTACGTTTAAAAAAAAATCAGTACATATCCCCACATTTCCTTACGAACAACGCGACAAGAGCCTCATAGATATTCTTCCGATTCAATGTGAGAACATATTTTTTATCACCTGTTTAAATTTCGTATAGATTAATTTCTCCCTTTTTGAAAAGTTTATCGGCAAAGCAAAACGTTGTTAAAATGTCCTGTATTCGCATGAACTTTATATATAATGACAGTACTTTGACTGGAGGGGGAAGTTTCTACATTTTTTTGAGTGTTAAACAGAAACGTTTCACTTGGTAGAATAAAAGTCTCTGATAGGTAAAGGTCTATTTTATCCAGATAGTTTTTTATTATTTTTTTATTTTTGTTTCAAAAAAGCGTTATTAAGGATTTTTTTTTTTAACTGACATACATATTTTACTGGAAGTGTTTGCATACATATCAAATAATGTACTGTTATATAATTTAATATAATATAATATAAAAAAAAGAAATTTGGCAAAAATTAGTGAAAATCGTCCAATTTCGATTTTAAAAAGTACGTCTAGAAGAATGTAGATCATTGCACTAATTATGCAGAATTACAGGTAGCATATTTATTTGTCACACTGTAAAAAATACATAACGTTGCTCCATAAAATTGATTGCCTCTGCTGCCTCCAATTTTATGGAGTACTTTTTTTCAGATATGTAATGATGAAATGTAAACAAACCTTATTCTATGTCTATGTATTCTGTGTAACATTACGATGTTACACTGGTTATATCGGTTAAAGAACTCCATAAAATTAGTGAAAACAATGCTGCCACCAACTCTAATTAAAATACACTTTTATTACTGAACCGTTACACAATTTCTAATTAAAAGAAGGAAATGTTTTACATATATCATCTGCAATGTACTTGAAAATTATTTTACAATTGGAAAAAGTTCTGTTCTCTTTAAAATAATCAGAGTACATGATACACTGAAAAAATGACAGTTGTTGTTAATCTAAGATAAGATATTTAATAATCACGAACGTAAATATATAATAACCAGTTCCGAGTCCCCAAGATTAACTATGTTTAAAAAATATTTAATGGAAAATTTTAACAGAAACTGCTATAAAATCTGAACGTAAATTAAACAGCATTATTTTTATAATAAGGGACAATAAGGGACAATTACAATAAGGGATTCGAATATTTTAAAAAAAATCATATTTCAATAACAAACAGAAATTTACTGCTGTTATTTTTTGTTGATAAACAATTTCAAGTTTAAAGCTTGAACCTAATATTCTATTGAGCTGAACCTTAATTTTACACTCAATTATAAATTACATGTCTTTGGGATGATATATTTGATGATTTACAGGATTTTGGTGCTTCAGGAAAAAAAACTGCCAGTGATTTTTTTTTTTTTTTTTTTTTTTTTTTTTTTTAGGAAAGGTAAATGTTACCATGACAACATCGTACATCTCAATGCAATATGAAGTGCATGCGAACACAGATACTGAAAATTCCCCGAGTTGAAATAGCATCACTAATTGGATGATCATTCGTTCTCCTTTTGAAACAGGAATGTGGTATTATTACTGCAAGTCATCCAGTTTGTGTGACACGTGACTAGTAATTTCGCTACATGCGACATACACCAAATTTATCCACGCTAAAATTGGTTGACGACATTTGACGCTTCTTCATGAACGTTAGTACAGTCTCAGAAAAAAAAAAAAAAAAAAAAAAAAAATCTTGACATTTGCGATTTTAGACGTTTTTTTGAATATCTATAAATATAGATAAGTAATTATTATAAAACTCCAGGTGTATAAACAAAATAGTACAGTTCATATACACTGGTGTCCAAAATTTAAGCATAATTGATAATTAAGTAATTATTTTTAAGTAATGAAAGAAATATGAATCAGAATGTGATGAAACTCCAGGTGTGTAAACAAAATAGTACGCGTCACATATTTTCGCGAAGAGTTTTCCCCGAAATCGAACAGGGGACCGTCAACAAATTGAAAAAGAACGAAGAACTTTTGGATAACCCTGTCAAAACTAATGTAGCAAAAGCGTTCAAACTGCACATTATGATTAATTGGCTTATTGTAATGTACTGTGTTAATTTTTACAAGGATAGCATATATACTCGTAGAGAAATTAAGGTTATATTAAAAACAGTTCTAAATTTTTCCAAGTTTTTTGCTTATAATTTGCAGAGTTCTTATTATAAATTAATGCTCTTTTCTGAAAATATGACAAACATTATTGTACACAATACCCTTCATCAGAATTTAAAAATAATAAAAATTGTATGGAAAATGAGTATGTTTAGTAAACAATTTTTCATTGCGCATGCGTCAACGATATCAAAATGTCATTTGCATATTGTGTTAGCTATATGTATAGAGCAACTTCTGTAAAAGTTTCAGAAACATAGCTTGAAAATTCTAATAATGGGAGCCTCTAGCATCAACTCAAAATCCGTTATTGCTAAAGGAAGCAAAAACATCAGGGGTTTTACCTAAATATAGTTGTACGTGCAATATTATGTAGGCACTAAACAATGGAATATGGATACAACCCCTCATCTTTTTGCTTCATTTAGGGAATAAAGGATTTTGATCTCATTCTATCAACGATAATTTTCAGAACTTTTAAGCTATGTTTTTGAGACTTTCACAAAAGTTGCTCTATAAATTTAACTAACATAATATGCAAATGAAATTTTAATAGCGTTCACGCATGCGCAGTAAAAAATTATTTAGTAAACCATCTCATTTGTCATACAATTTTTATTATTTTTTAATTCTGATGACAGGGTATTGTGTACAATGATGTTTGTCATTTTTTCAAAAAAGAACACTATTTTATATTAAGAACTCTGCAAATTATAAGCAAAAAACTTAGGACTGTTTTAAAAAAACCTTAATTTCTCTACGAGTACACATGCTATCCTTGTAAAAATTAACACAGTACATTACAATGAGCCAATTAATCATAATGTGCAGTTTGAACGCTTTTGTTACATTAGTTTTGATAGAGTTATCCAAAAGATCTTCGTTCTTATTCAATTTGTTGATGGTCCCCTGTTCGATTTCGGGGAAAACTCTTCGCGAAAATATGTGGCGCTTACTATTTTGTTTACACACCTGGAGTTTCAGCACATTCCGATTCATATTTCTTTCATTACTTAAAAATAATTACTTAATTACCAATTATGCTTAAATTTTGGACACCAGTGTATTTACGTGACGATTTTCCCTTTTGAAATCTCATAGGGGACCGTCAACAAATTAAAAAAGAACGAAGATCTTTCGGAAAACCCTGTCGAAACCAATGTAGCTAAAGCGTACAAACAGCACATTATGATTAAGAAGTTTATTGTAATAAAATGTGTTCATTTTTGTGATTATAGCATGTATTCTCGTAGAGAAATTAAATCGAAATTAAAAAAATATTAATAATTGTATGAAAAATAAGCAGGTTTACTCAATACATTTTCCTGCGCATGCGTCAACTTTAATAAAATTCCATTTACATGTTTTGTTAGCTATATGCATTAGGGTGGGCCGAAAAAAACTTTTTTTCGATTTTCGATTATGGCGGGTGCGGAAAAGTGGCCACTAGTGGCACTCAGTTCACACAAAAAATTTGAGATTTTTTGGACATTTCCTTACCCTGCCGCAAATGGCTTGAAGTTTTGCAAAAATGTCGATTTTTGAACTTTTTTAACAAAAAATTTTAATATGATAAAATAAATTAATTTTAGTTGTATTTAGTTGAAAAGATATATTTAATGTGCTAAATGTCTAAATAACCTCTGATTATGCATTATTTTAGTGTTATGTTCTTTAAAAATGTACAGCTTTTAGCTTGTTTTGCGTTCGATACCAACGCGAAACAACCCAGAACTCACCACGAGGAGGTAGCTGCACGTCGAGTTCCACCCGCCCTCCAACCCATAGAATGTTATATTCAAAATGCATACTTTTTTACGCTACAAAGTCCTTCTTAGAAATTAATTTTGGCATCTTTTTCCGTGCTTGAAGTTTTGCTCTAATGAAGGTATCTCTTCCTTCACTCCCACATACCTTTGATGCAGCTTCTGTTACAATTTTAACAACTCTTTCCACAGCCTGGGAGTGACTTGGAAAGCAGATTAATGACTCATCTAACATGGATCCTGAAATTACGTTTTCTTCTATTTCTTTTAGTGAAAAAGTTCTTGTTATAGGAGGCTCGCTGATTTCGGCGGCGACCCAGTCGATACACTCATAGTATTCTGTTGCTTTAAAGTTCAGCTTTGGAACTTCAAACTCTCGCACTATGTTGGTTTTTATTTTTTTTAAATTGCGGCATATTTTTATTCTTTCCCATGCCATTCTTCTAATATTCTGTCTATCGTCGGTTGCCATTGCTATCAGTAAATTCTCGGGGTGACCATAGTATCCATTTGTTTGGATGACTGAATGCACTGTCTCCTTTAGGTCATCTGGTAAAAAAGCCGAAAGTTTAACTATCTGCCTCATATGTCTAGATCCATCCGCGCAACCTGGCCTTTTCCTTACAGAAAACCACACGGGCGCATAAACACGTATCACATACTGAGCGAGATATTTTAACGCTTTATCAGGATTTGAAGTACTAACGTACAATCGTAAAATTCTGCAGGCAGTTGTGATCCATCTCGATTGCACAATTGGTCCTGGTTTTCTATTTTCCAGTCCTCGAGGACATACTCCGGTTGAAACCGCAACACAAATATCAAATAAGTACTTTTGATCGGTACTCAGATCTTCAGTATTTTCCATTTCTGATGTCCAAGAAACAGCAATAGGCTCGAACAAAGTGACATGCAGATTTTCACATCCCGTTAGTCTAGCACCGATTGGACCGGAAAAACTCTTAGGTCCCGTGGTTCCACCATCAAGTTTAGAAAGTAGATGTCTGAGTGGCAGTTCGTTAGTATGAAGAATACATATCAAATGTTGCAGCTCCCTTCCTAATTTTTTTTCAAGACAGGCAATAACACCATTGCGTTTTCCTGTATTAACAGCGGTGCCATCACACCCTATTGCTATCAGTTCAGAAAAGTCTAACTTGTACTGATTTAGAAAATTATATAATGAGTTTGCTACTTCTTTTCCATGACCGGAACGAGGTGTCAAGTGACCCAAATATTCCGAACCAGGTTCAGACAACACGGTGATGTGCTCCTCGCCTTTCTCTCGACGGTGCCGCTTGTTTGTTTTCTTTTCTATGAAGATAGTTTTATCCTTTCTACCATCAAAAAATATGCTTTTAATTTTCCTTCCTTCAAGAACTTCTTCCGCCATTATCTCCTTCCCAAGTTTTTGTTTCTCTCTTCTGACCTTGTTTTTATCAATAACGAGATTTGTATCGTCTGGTGTCACAACTCCTGCATCTTGAAGCACGGATGAAGCTATTAAGGCAACTTCCCTGTCTGATACACCAGTTCTAAATGCGGCGGACGCTGTGTGAGGAAGGTGTAAGCGTTTAGGAGTGTCTGGCTTTGAAAAAGCTGTTTCAAATTCTGATTCAGTAGAACTGCTTTCTGGAAAGCTTCCACTACTTGAATCTTCTAACAATATAGCTGACTTACACCTTGATCTAACTCCACTTGTTGAGGGTTCTGACGCAGAACCACTATCCCTCGTTAACACTGTATCTCTTTTCATTTTCCGCAATATTTTCTTTGCAAGAGTTTTGCTTGTTTTTAAATCAACATTTCCGATAAACATTTTTCGATCAGTTCTTTGATCCTTCAAGAAGTCCACTTCTCTAAGTGGAACTTTATGCCTGGTGTCGCAGGTACAATTGTTCAAATCTTTACACTTACAAGCTGCGATATCAAACAGAGAGATTTCCGCATTTCGTACGAATTCTTCGCGAGCTGTCTTGTCTTTCATGCCCTTACGAATATAAGATTTCTCTAATGATCTACACTTGCTGTAATAGTTTTTTATCTTTCTGTAAACTGATCGTTGGGAAACAACTGGTATAGAAACTTTTATCCAGATTTCGCTAACTTTTTCACCGATAATTTTAATAATATCATTTACTGTCTTATATTGACTTTCTCGATTTTCTTCCATATCGCTTCGCAACCAGTAATAGTGCCGCATTATGTCAGCATAAGTTGGCAATTGCAAGTTTTTTAATATGCATGGTGCTCCAAAAAGGCTACTTTTCACACTATCACGCGTCTTTACATTGCCATGGCTCTTCATACTAGCCATTTCTAAGCTCGTCTTAATAAAACGCACGAAACACTGTAATGGCACTTTAAAAGATCCAAAAAACACTGTATCTAACAAGAAAAAAGTTTCACGTTTACTCTGAACAAATGTCGCAGGGTAACTGAGCTTAGAAAAGTAATAAGAATTTCTTATCGTATTTTCCCCCCTCTCCTGTTTCATCCTTGGCTCCCTCAACACTAGGATGAGTCATTGCGCTCGCTTAAAATTCTGCTTCCACCCCCTTCTCGCTTTCCAGATTTGTTTTTGAAGTATACTGCTGTCCGCTGCCCACATATATGACCTCTGAGCAGGAAATAAATAAAGAAGACCAAGGAACATAAATAAGAGAATGACCAACGAACGATTCAAACAAATACAACTTTTGCCTGTTATGCGCGAAAACGCTCTAAAAATTGGCTAATTTAAAATACACCTAGCAATTAAATAATGTATTATCTGACTTTATTTAAACATTTGGTACATTAAATATGCCATTTGAAGTAAATACAACCAAAATAAATTTAATTTAACATTTTTAATTTTTTTGTTAAAAAGTTCAAAAATTAGCATTTTTGCAAAACTTCAAGCCATTTGCGGCAGGGTAAGGAAATGTCCAAAAAATCTCAAATTTTTTGTGTGAACTGAGTGCCACCAGTGGCCACTTTTCCGCACCCGCCGTTATCGAAAATCGAAAAAAAGTTTTTTTCGGCCCACCCTAATATGCATAGAGCAACGTTTGTTAAAATTTCAAAATAATAGCTTGAAGGTTCTGAAAATTATCGTCCGTTATTTCCAGAATGAAACAAAAAAGATGAGGAGCTGTGTTCAAACACAATAATACATGCAATATTGTGTAGACACTAATCAATGGAGTATGGATACAGCAACTTTTCTTTTTGTTTCTATTTGGAAATAATGGATTTTGATCTTATTCTTTCGACGATAATTTTCAGAATTTTCAAGCTATGATTTTGAAACATTAATCAAAGTTGCTCTATACGTTTAGCTAACACAGCATGCAAATGAATTTTGTATAGTGTTGACGCATGTGCAGTGAAATTTTATTTAATAATTCTGCACATTTTTCATACAATTATTAATAATTTTTAAATGTGATTAAAGGGTGACAGGTACAATGCTGTTCCACATATTTTCTGAAAAGAATGTTGGTTTATACTAAGAACTCTGCAAATTATAAGCAAAAAATTTCACGAAATGTGGGACCGTTTTTGTAAAAATCTTAATTTTTCTACGAGTATACATGCTATCCGCATAAAAATGACCACAGCTTTATTACCATAATCATATTCTGCAGTTTGAACGCTTTTATTACATTAATTTCGACAGGGTTTTTCAAAAGATATTCGTTTTTATCAATTTGTTGACGATTTCCTGTTGGATTTTGGAGGAAAAGTTTCGCGAAAATATATGATGTGACTTTTTTGTTAATACATCTGGAGTTTCAGAGTCATTCCGAATGTGTATTTCTAGATATTTAACAAAACGTCTGAAATCGCAAGTGTCAAGACTTTTTTTGCTGAGACTGTATATACAGTAAAATAAATGTGACGTTTCTTAAACTACGGAAATTTACTATAATCACAAACGAAAATATGCGATAACCGGTTCCAAATACCAAATATTGCAAAAAATGAAATTTTATCTTTAAAAAACTATTTTTTTTTTAAATTTAAAGAAGAATATAAAAAATATTTTTATTAACTGCGCTTAATTATCGTAAACGTTCTTGAGTATCTTTTAAAATTCATTATTCAATTCAGTTCTCTCAAACCATAAAAATTATTTTTAAGTGCGATTGTAATTATATAAATAAGTAGCATGTACAGTATTATTACATATTATTTATGTTTATTATTGCTTTTATTATGTTTAGTTTAACTTTGTTATAGTACGAACGAACCTCATTTGCTATGTTTGACGTGTAATGTCCAACTTCTTTCATGCTATCAGACCTTAACTGGACATTTTCAGCTGCATAACTAAAAGTGTTTATTTAAACGCAAAAAATGTTAATTTTAATGTTAATACTAATGCTGATAATTGTAAATGTTTTTCTACTACATAAGCTTGTTGAACACGAAAATATCTACTTGAGACTTCACAGCATACCATTGTTTAGATAGAGAGAACACATTAATGTACTGTAAAAGCAACTCGAAAACGTTTCTGAAAACTACGAGAAGCTAATAAAAAAGTACTTTTATATTTTTTCTGTAAATTTCAAAGTTATGTTATTTTGTGAGATTTATACAAATGAAATGACACTTTTAGGAATGAAAAATCATTCGAAACGTGTCATTGTATATTCCCGTTCTTAATTATAATACATTATTTTAAAATTAAGAAACATCTGCCTGTTTTAGGGTTTCGTCCATCTGACAAAATTGTATTCGTCTGTGTTGTCTGTTTGTCCGTCTGTTAAAGAATCCGTACACAAAAACTGTCTAAATGTGAGACTTCGAAATTTTTGTACTTACAGCTATTACCTCGTACCACACAACATATCCTAAAATTTTTGATAAAATCTATTATTTTATTTAAAATATTTTTTCAATATTAATCGTTCATTTTTGCTATTTAAATTTTAAAAGAAAATTTTAATTTCAGAGTATTTTTCAGAGAAGACATCTTTGCTTGGAGGTAGATCATGTCGCTAGTAAACGAAAGGTTCTTAGTTTGAAGCCCGGTTCTTGAAGTTAAAATTTTAATTTTAAGATGGAGTAAAATAAAAGAAATTTTGTTTTTTTAGACAATTTGAATATTTACATTATTTTGTTTTATCACTGACAATTATAATATATTTTTTTATTCAATTTACATTCTATTTGAAAAACTATTGCGATTTAATAAATATTCAGCATTTTTAAATTCGTTTAAATATTTTATTAGGTTTTAGAAACTCAAAATTTTACTCATATCTCTTTTAAATATTTTTCATTTCGTACTTAAAAAAAATTTGAATTTTTTTTTTTTATTTAAATAAGTTTATTTAGACATTTTTAATAACATTAAAAAAATAACTTCAATTTATAGTTATTTAAAAATTAAATTTGTTCGTGCTACCATAAATGTAAGAATTTAATAATAATAAATTAAGAATTTGGATTTATTACTTAAAGGATACGTTGTTTTCAAAGAAATATTAATCGAAAACCTCTGTGTGATCTTTGATCACACTTACCCAAATGTTTACAGTATTTGCTCTACGTACTTTGTAGAAATTGCTGTTGAGTAAATTGTAAAGTGGGGTAATTATGACCTGGGGGTAACTGTGACCTCAGCCATAATATGAAAAATTGTGCATGCTAAAATTTTGTTTTACGCATAGATATTAACACCATAATATGAATTCTGAAAAATGCGCTGCTAAGTTATAAAATTTACGAGCACTCTCATTGTTGGTATTATAAAAGATATTCATTTAATACGTTTAATTGGTAATGTAGCCACTCCTTTTAAAGATTATAGTTATTTACGTGGATCCTAAGACTCTGGAATCCGTTGTAGAACTTATTAGCTCCGCAATATAAGTTCCCCTGCATGCGGGGATTCAGTACAGAAACTTAAAATTCTCGGTCAGAGAAGACACAATCAAATAATCAATTCAAATGAATATATATATAAATATATATATACATATGTATAACTACATTTACATATAAAAACACATAATGAAATGGAACACAAAGATCTGTGTTGGATTGATGTTGGAGATGTAATTATATTGATGAAAGAAGAACACTTGAGGTTGGTATCATGATCTGAACACATGGACTAGATATTTTGGGTGACAGAGACATATTCCTGCACGAAAAAAAAGTTAGGATTGCCAAGGATTTGAAAAGGGTCAAATACGACAACAGGCGAATTTCAGAAATGCAGATGGAAAACAGCTAGGAGGGAAGATTTATCACACAAATTAGGATCCGAAACATCTGTTCCACATGGCGGAGTACACTTGGAAAAAATAAGACATTTTTAAGACAAGTATTTGCGCAGGGATTTCTAACATGTCAAAAATCGGCAAGTGAGGCAAAAAAAAATTAAGGATCTGAGATCCAAATGCTTTGAATTCACAGAGTTCCTTGCTCGAACATTCGAAATAATAATTAATTTTTTTTTATTTTATAATTCATTTCATAAAGAATACATAGGTGTATTATTTATTTTACCTATAATTAAATGTTGTCACTATAATGATATTTGATTCAGCAACATTAAATAACGGGGTCTGTTTTTAACCTCATTATACTCAAGTTATATAAATGTGTAACTCTATTTTTTACGTCATAAAATTTCAACTGCTTAGTTTTTGTTACATACAGACTTCATTTCCATGTGGCGGAAAACTTTTGCTTAGAAATATATACAAATAAACGGGAGCATTGATTTAGATTTTTTTAATAAAATAAATGTTATTTTCATGTGAGTCTGCAAAATGTCTTCAAGATAGTATGATCAAGACACAAATTAATTTTCATAATTATATAATTTAAATGCTTAAAAAAATCAGACTGTGATATTCCACTTGTTAAAATACCTTTCTGTTATTTTGTGTCATTTTCCTGTATTATTAATTAAATTAATATATTATTTTTCTAGTAATTTTAAATCCATATTTGTAAACCTTAATTACATGGTATCAAACGTATCCACTTCAGAAAATGTCTATTTATGTAATATATGATCTCATTTTGTTTTTGCAAAAGTAATGATAGAATATTGGCAATATTATTGTAGATTCATGTCTTAAGAGATTAAAAGCAAAATCCGATTCATTATGAAAATGAAAGCTTAAATTGAAGCTTGACAAACGTATGTGTATTCCAGAGAATCATTGTGTATTTTTTCCACTAGAGAATTAAATATGTTTATAGAGAGAAAATATACTAGTAAAAAGAGAAAGTTAAAAAAATAAAATTCAATAATTTTATTTGATAAAAACATTTTTATATTTGCACACATAGGCGCAGCATAAAAGCCCCAGATGCGTGTGTAATACCATTATATTATAACCCAGAAAATAATTACATAGATGATTTTTTGAGTAAGTATAGGTATTGATTTTTAAAGTAAATGACATGTATATATTTACATATATCACACACATTTCGAATATGGGAGTTTTTTTCTGTTTAACTTTCTAAGCAAACGCATATAATTCCTGTAGTTATACTTCTTAATATCGTTTTAAAAAAGCTTTTATCAAGTAAGATTTAATGTTCGATCTCACTTTATAATGCTTTTTCAAATATCAGTATTTTGTATTTCTTCTACTTTTTCATTTATTTTCGAGAATTGCTAATAAATATTTTCGTGTATTTAAAAGAATTAACTGAGAGCAAAACTAAAATACTGACAAAAGTTTCGTTAAATTCATTCATGTATATATAAACCGCAAATGAAATTTGTTTTTAAAAATAAACCGCAAAATTTTAAATCCAATATTTGCATCAATCTGAAGTCGAAAAATTCTAACTAAGCAAAAGTCTTGAAACAAAACTTTTATAAAAATTCCCATTTTTCTCTATACATAGGAGTATAGGGTTAGAACAAAAACGTTTTCGCTGTATATTTTCAGACGTGATGCATATATTTTTTATTCTCGAAACTAGTATTTTATCATGTTTTTGACTTTTCTATTTTTTTTCTTTTAGCTTTCTTTCAAAAAGATATAATGCACATTTATTTAAAGATAGTTTTAATAAATGTGGCATTAATGTTTGTATATAACGAAATTTTTAATCTGATGAAGTTAACCGCAGAATTTATTGATTAATAAGATTAATCATTTTTATTTTTAATAAACAATTGCATTTTCTGCTGATTTTTTTTATTTTAACTCGAGATAAATGTCACATTCTTATAATGGAAAAATCATACTTGTTATCTATTTTTTTAAATTTTGAAAATTACAGCTTAAAGGTATACGATTAGTTATTAGTTGGGTATAACTAAACTAAATAACTAACTAACATAAACTAATAATCTTATTAAACGAAATTAATTTTACTTTAGGCTCAGCATTCATCTTAAACGATAGAAAAAATGTCGAGATAATGTATTTCAATGGAATAAGGATTAGAGTCAAATCAAGCATAGAATTTATAAAAATGCGTTTTGTTGTGTAAGATTTTCATGTCGAATTGAAACAATTGTCTTCAAATATAAGCAAAATTTATGTATGTTTGATATTTTTACCACAATTGTTACTATTATTCAACCATTCCTTGAGTACATACACTATCTATCAATAAGTATTTGGAAACTTTCAATTTTTGACATTTTGTCAAATATTTAAAAATATACTTGTCGGATTCTTCTGAAACTTCAGTATTATGAAGATTATGTCTGACCTCATATTTATCAACATTCATTTGATAAGCAGGGTTATTAGGGGGCCGACAAAAAATTCAAGAATAACAGAAATATTTGGGATCATCCTGTACATGAAAATGCAAGAAATGATTTATCGCTGCAGAATACAAATATGTGGATACTGCACAACATGTATATTGATTTTTGTAAGAATAGCATGTATTATCTTGGAGAAAGACTGATTTTTTTATGAAAAAATTCCGGTATGTTTTTTTTTTATATTATGCAGGATTTTTGACAAAATTTAACGTAAATTTCAGAAATATTGGCAAAATATATTAGAAAAAATATAGCGCAACTGAAATATAAATATATTAAATATTTTATGAAATATGAGTAGTTTTATAAAATAATTTTTATCCGCGCATGCGCGAACGATAAAAACGATTCTTTTACACCATTTAATAGTCAATTCTATGACGTAACTTATAAAAAAATAATCCAATCAAATATCGTGAAAATCAAAAAGATATCATTATTATAAGTAAGCTGCCTTAAGCCCTTTAAACAAATTTAAAAATTACTAATAATTGTATGAAAAATGAGCAGGATTATTAAATAAATTTTTACTGCGCATGCGTCAACACTACAAATATTCCATTTACATACTGTGTTAGCTAAATGTATAGAGCAACTTTGGTTAAAGTTTCTAAATCATAGTTTGAAAATTCTCAAAATTATCTTCGAAAGAATAAGATCAAAATCCATTATTTCCCAAATGAAACAAAAAGATGCTTGGCTGTATCCATATTCCATTGATTAATGTCTACACAATATTGCATGCAATTTTTTACATTGCTCTCTAAAAACGGCTGAATGATAAGGGATTCTTCACAAATTGACACTTTTTATTAACTGACTTTTAGAAAAAAAATTAGTATTTAATGCATACAATATCTAATACAATATTTCTGTTAATAAGGATCTTGACATCTGTGATAGAAAAGAATAAAAGCTCTTTTCCTTTTCTATCACAGGTGTCAAGATACTTATTAGCAGCAATATCGTATTAGATATTGTATTCATTAAATAGTACTATTTTTTTCCTAAAAGTCAGTTAATAAAAAAATTGTGGAGAATCCCTTATCATTCAGCCGTTTTTAGAGAGCAATATAAAAACAGCTTACTTATAATAATTATATCTTTTCGAATTTCCACGATATTTGATTGGATATTTTTTTTATAAGTTACTCCATAGAATTGGCTATTAAATGATGTAAAAGAATCGTTATCGTTCGCGCATGCGCAGATAAAAATTATTTCATAAAACTACTCATATTCCATAAAATATTTAATATATTTATATTCCAATTGCGCTATATTTTTTCTAATAGATTTTGCCAATATTTCTATGATTTGCGTTAAATTTGGCCAAAAACCCTACATGATATAAACAAAAAACATACCAAAATTTTTGAATTTTTAAAAAAAAATCACTCTTTCTCCATAAATATACATGCTACTCTTACAAAAATCGGTGTAGATGTTGTGCAGTATCCACATATTTGTATTCTGCAGCGATAAATCATTTCGTGTATTTTCATGTACAGGGTGATCCCAAATATTTCTGTTATTCTTTAACTTTTGTCGTCCTCCTAATTGCCCTGCTTATCAAATGGATGTTGATAAATATGAGGTAAGACATAATCTTCATAATCCTGAAGTTTCAGAAGAATCCGACAAGTATATTTGTAAATATTTGGCAAAATGTCAAAAATTGAAAGTTTTCAATTACTTCATGGTAAATAGTGTAATAGTAATATGAAATATAATAAACTGTTAAAAAAAGATTTTATGTAATTAAAAATTTAATAATTTTTTAAAAAATTATTTTTTATAGACAAATTAAAAAATATACGTAAAAATAAGAGTATATAATGCTTAAATTCAACGTATCTATGTATTTTTATTATAAACATTTTATAGATATTTTTAATGTTCATGTACTACCTAATAATACGTTTAAAATAAACGATGCAATGTATATTTAAGGATAAAAGTATTTACAAAAGCTATTCTTTTATAAGATTTTCTTCTGTGTGACTTCCAGGTGATATTTCTTCGCAAAAAAATACTAATATTTAATCCTCTGAATATTTTAGATAATTGCAAACCGTAACACCTTCTTTATATATTACTTCACAATGAACCTCTACAAAAAAAACCCACTAATGAACATGTATTTCTTATCCTAACAATATCATCGTCATTTTACTAGCATGAAACCATTAAAAAAGTGTTATGAAATTTAAAAAAGTCTTTGTACACTCTTAAGTATTTTTGAAAATTACTTTATATTCTATTAAAAAAATGTTAAATGTGCAATAAAGTTGAACGATGATGGGATTAATATCTTCCATATTCCTAAAATATATAGTTTGGGTAACTCTCTAAATATTATTTTTCGTCGAAATACATTATGAAATTTTGATTCCTGGTGATTATTTTAGTCGATTCATCAATGTCCAGAAAATAATAACAAATATGCCTTTTATTTCTCTTCCCCACAAAATAATTTTTTATAAATAATAACATATGAGAAGAAAAGCATCTAGGAATCTTCATGTAACGGAAAACGTTCTTTACCATTTATGAACTCTTAAAAAATATTTTCCTCTTACCACCTTGGCACATGTCCAGTTAAAGAGCGAGTAATTCACTTTGAAGTGGGCGTAAAACATTTATCAGTCAATCCCCTTTTTTCTAGGAGCTTCATTTCACTTTTTATAGCTGTTTATAAATCTCGTAAAACATCTTCTGATTTATCATGCACTTAGCTATAAATTTATAATATATTTCTACAGTGAACAGGTAATAAAACTCTTAATTACGTTTATCTGTAAGAAATTTTTATTAGTATTATAAATATGGAAGGAATGATTATTTGTACGTTTATTTGCTATTTTGTTCGTTTGCAGGATTAAACAGAAACTTAATTTACTCAAGTTTACAGTAAATATTTTACTATAAACTTGAGACACTCAAGTTTATAGTAAATATAGTAAACATTTACGAACTTGATGACAGTAAGTCTTCTTCACATTCCATTTTAAATGCATAAAAATAATAGATTTTTTAAAGATATCGTTTATTATATGATTTAGTAGCCGTTGATCCCTACCACTTCCTGCCATCTCCATCCCCCCCCCCTTCTCCCAAAAAGGGCGGTGTTTTTATATGACCGAATTAGTTTAGTGTGCAAATATACATTCGTTAATCTCGAATATTTGGAATATTATTGCTAAATATCTTCCCTGTCTTTGAAAAAGATCAGTTTACATATAAAACTTTGTTACAATAAATTTAACAAAACTTATATCATATAAATGTTGCTGAAACATCAATTAAGAAAAGGAACAAATAATAAACTATCCAGAATTCAAAAGAATGTTTTTGCAAAATAATTCATCTCTTAACACTAGAACCGCGGAGCGGGTCAATTTGACCCAAATCAATGTTTAATTTCTCGCCGCGCGAAAAGTTTTCATTGAAAAAATATTCCCTTTCCCGACTTTTAATATTTTAAGGTAAACAACAACCTTTCGCATTTAAGAGCAAATAACATTAATAAATTTTGAGTTTTAACTACTTATACCTAGAACCGGGATGCGGGTCAATGTGACCCGTAATATGTTTTTACGCATAAATGACAAAATAGAGGTGCATTTTATCGGACGTAACGAGAAAGTATATCTCCCTCACCCCTAATTTCACCTACAGGCAGATTTGCAAGGGGGAATATTGAAAAATTTTAATCAAGATTCTATATTATTGATATGAATAACAGATTATTGCAGTAGAAAATTACAACAAATATTTAGAACTAGTATTCAAGTTGCTTTTATTCTGCATTTATTGAAAAAATAGATAAGATTTCCGACGTCTTAATATTACTGTCAAAGAAGCTTGCGAATGTTAGCAACTATTATCTGAAAATGAGTGAGAATACAAATGGTTGAGAATGAATATCTGCCTGTAAATGAAGAAAATTAAATTCTAATAATGAAAATGAAAGTAACGACGACTTTGCCTATGCTCTTGACCTTGTTGGACGTTTACATTAGAATATAGTTAAAAATTTATCAATTGAATGAAAGCTTATGATATGTATCAAATCAAAAATAGGATATAAAAAAAGAAGAATTAGGAATTTGAACAAAAGTAATTTTTTTTTTATATTTATATTTATGAAAATCTGAAAAATAAGTAAGCAATAACTTGCTCATTTCCACCTGGAAATAAAGAATATGACAAGTAAACTGCAAGACTAACTATTTATAAAGGCCTAGAATAAGCGTAAATGAGTACTTATCTCCTGCAAAATCGGTGAGTACGTTTACTCAGTATATCTCTAAGAAAACCAGATGAATTCATGTTCTAGTTGCTTGCAGATGTTGATAAAAAAACATTGGCGTTATAGAAACTGTAAAATGCCCAAGCCGAGAACATAAGTCTCCATAAAAATGTCAAAATCGGAATGGCATTCGGCTAGTCTTCTAACACATTTAAACATCAGCGTGGCTGTTTACCAGGGAAGAAAGGGTAAAAATGCTTTGTTGCTTAGCAGTTTACATCTAATAGTTGAAACTTTAGATAATTATAAAAAAATACTAAATACACTTGTTTACTACAACGCAACTAAATTTGGTGTGGCTTTCTTATTTCACAGGAAGTCTGCAAATTATAATCTTTTGTATTTTGCTACTGTCAATGTTTGGGTTTTATGAAATCTATAACCGGAAAACTAGTTAGTATACGTCTTTTTTGCATACTTTCATTATCTATTAGTATAAGTCAATATATGCAAGACAATTTTCTATTTTTCGGCAAAAAAATGTCATTTGGGCAAGAAGAAACACTAAAAACGATTAACAACATTAAATAAGCATGGAAGAGTTTGTTATCATAACTAAAAATATGAAAGTAAGACTAAATATAATTGTTCAAAATATATACCCATGCGTTTCTGGTAAATGTGCAAAATCTTTACCCATGTTTTTCTAGCAATGCTTTTAATAAATTGGATTACATAAATCAGTAGAACTAGTAATTTGCAATTTTTATATTTTTAATCATTATTATTAGATATTACATCTAAACTCAATTGAATGGGATAATCTATATTTTATTAATGTATGTAATGACCAAGTTCATTTATGTTTAAAATATATGTTCAATATCTTTTCAATTTATTTTCATCATATTTAATGAAATGTAATTTTCACTTATAGCATTTCCTGAAATGTAGGTAATTTCTGTTGAGTTTATGTGTAAAGCATAATGTAAATATTAAGAAATATTGATAATTCAAAGAAAATACAAGCTTTTAACTAACCAAATTAAGTATTTGGGCATATTTATATATTACTTTCCATCTCGGGTCAAATTGACCCGCTCCGCGGTTATAGGTATACGGATATTGCCGCGGTTCTAGTGTTAAAAACATATAAAACCTTTATTGCACGGAAAGAGGAATTTAGACTGATTATATTTCTTTTCGTCTATACATTTATATATGTTCACATAGTTTTACATTAGTTGTTAATAATTAGCAGTTAATAATAGTTAGTTGCTAATTGTAATTAGCTGTTAATGATGTATTTACACCAATGTATATATTCTATAAATAAATATTTTTAATTAAAGAACTGTATTAAAATTTTAATTAATCAATACCAATTGCTTTCAGAATGGAATTATTAAAAATAAGGTTGTTGTAAAAGAAAGAAAATTTTTAATTTCGTGTTTAATTTCGTAATTTCAGATAGCTTTAGGAAATAATAAATTATACATAATTATTGGATCTGAACTCAACTCCTGAAAGTTATTTAATTTCATTGAACGTATTCTAAACAAAATAATTTTTAACATATTTGGCTCATATATTTGAAGGAAAAAATAAATTTAAAATGCCAAAATTCTAGGATTTTAGGTAGGTCCTTTGTACAAGATAAATCAATCACCTTAACACATGTTCTCATAAAAACACAAAAGTATGAGAATGATAGCATACAATGTAAAATTATATTATAATAATTAGCAAACATACCCGGTGTTGGGCGATTATCCGACTTTAAAAAAAATATGTTTTCAGTTTAATGAGAAAAATTTAGGCTGGTGGAGCTTTTGGGTTAACTGATGATTATCTATTAATGATAGGTGCAAATAAATAAATATTTTATATAAATGAATATTCTTTAAATAATACAGTGGTTTATTTTTTTTTTATCCAATTGGCTACTTCACTTCAGATCATGCAGATTGTCCAGTCCTTATACAACATTTTGCCAAATTTTGCACCGAAATTTACACCAAAACATTGTATAAACATAGAATCAAAATTGCTTTACAAAATGTAGAAACACATCAACGGAAATGAATTGCAATTTTTAAAAATATCTTTCACTTCTTCTCATATTTCTAAAAAATGCATAAAATACACTATTCGATAGCTAACAAATCACAAACTAATCAATTAGTTCAGAATAGTTCTTATTACGAGGAAAAGAGAAAACTGAAACAACCAAGTTTAGTATTATTCAAAAATTGTTCGAGAATTCGCAACTAAATACATAAAAGTTATATAACTTTTAAAAAAATCATTAGCCTTTTAAGATGGTGATCTACACAATTATCTAGGTTATCCATAGTAAAGCTTTCACCACACAGCTGTGTTGATTATCCCTTACAATAACCAGACATTAGAATTTTTTTGCAATCCCCTTTTTAAGTGAAGTATGATCATATTTTTAGATTTAAAAACTAATACTATTAATTTCTACAAGTCTTAGAGAGATGCGGATTTTCAAAAAATGAAGCATGTAGTATCAAAAGAAAATTCCAGGTTATTTACTAAAATCGTTATTTTTTTCATAAAAAATATTTTGAAAGAAATTATTTTAGTGAAACACTGATCTGTATAATTAAGGAGTTAACATTAGTGTAATTTACAAAATCGACTGAATTTAAGCTTTTCCTGACATTCAGAGTCACAGAGAGTGTAGTGAATCAGCACAATGTGTGCAGCGCGAATATCTATAATGTCGCTTCCTAAGTTGTGTTTTTTTAATAAAATAGGAAAAAACACGAATTTATCAAACAAAAACTTCAATATTAAATTAATAAAAAATGACAAAATTAAACAGGTAAAACGTATAAATTCAACAGTTGAATATCAGCAGTGACGTAAAGAGATTTTATTTGACAGAATATAAATATAACAGGATTCTTAAGCTTTAAAATATTCCCCAAAGACTAAAAATGTTTATAGGAACAAAAAGATTTGAAAACGTCATAGAGGTGTTCACCATTTCATTCGATTATATATAACTTTTGAAAAAAATAATCCTTCAGTAATCCGTTTTCTTATTTCATAATGAGTTATCCACATTAGAAACTTCGGACTATCTTTGTGGACCTGGAGACATACGTATTCAAAATCTGTATTTTTTAAAACTTTTTTTATTTTAGCTATTAACAGATGTCCATAATAGAGCTGCTGTTACTCAAATTGCCACTTATCAGTAGTTTTAGACGGTTTCTACTCTCTAAATGAAGGACCGTTTAATATAAACTTCATTACGTACATCACTGAATGTTAAAACAGTTTTAACTCATAGTGCCTAATCCAGTGAACGTCTTGTCAACTGTTCAAGGCTCTAAATTGCGGGACCAACTTGCATACGGTGGTGTGCATGCAGCGAGAACTATGTAAGTAAATCCACATATGGTCAAAACAAATTTAAACAGTGCTGCCATTAAGATGGCATAAGCATTTCTCAACCAGACCACTTTTTCAGACCAATCTTACCTTTTTAAAGCAAAATCTTTTGCATAAACTTTAAGATTAATTGCAAGAAAAACATACAATGGAATGATTTTTTTAATAATTGTGCAGTTAGAATTTTAAACATTCTGATGCACACACATAATTGATCTCCATAATAAATAATTGATTTATGTGCAAATAAATAAACAATCTATGTTAATTATTAATCATTGCATTAGTTATTCAATGAAAAGAGGCACGACAATTAATAATAATTTAAACAGTAAATATTACAATGTTATAAAATACTAATTCCATTTATATCACATTTTAAGCCTAAAAAACGTATGAGGTAGTTTTTGAAAGAAATACAGAAGAAAACATCGAAAACACTCTAAATTGCTTTTTTCTTATTCATTTTTTTCTTCGATACATTTAAGCATGTATGTCTTTTATCTACAAAATGAGCATTTTGAAATAAATATCAGATTTTATTGTTCAATAGCTCTTTTGCAAAATCTAAAAAGGGAAATTCTGAATATTCAACAAATTCAGAATGGAGGCATTTTAGAAATATTTCACAAAATTCGTCAGATTTTTATTCTATAAAACCGAGCTCTTTCAATCAATAATGTTCTTAGAAACGCTAGGAAGTCAGCTTTTTCTAAAATTTTTACGTCATTTGCAGGCAAATACTTTTAAAAGCATCCAATTTTGAACAAACTTAAGCTTTTTGCAGCTTAAAAAGTAGAAACTGTTACTTCCTGCGAAATTTATTCCGCATTTGCATGTCAATATGCTTTAACAAATTGAGTCATACTTTATGTATAGGTACAGAATTAAAAGAATATTTTAAATGCGTATTCTAAAATAAATTATCTCATTAAATGGCTAGAATTGAATTTGGTTTTATATCCTCATATTAACACTTATAATGTAGGGTGTAAAAATATGAAAAATTCATTTAGATAATTATTATGTTCGAGTACAGTAATTCATATTCAGAAAATTGTACAAGTGTTTCCTGTTTTTACATTTCAAGTCATTATAAATTATAATAAAGCAACAGATTAAAATGTTGCAGTTTTGTTTTTGTTTGCATATATATTTTTTAATGTATGTTTTTGAATTTCCTAAATTTCATTATTTAAATTGCGCAAAAAAATGGACTTTGGGAATGATATCACAATATTCTTTTTCACTATGATGTATTTTAAATTAAATATTTAATGTCCAACTAAGTCAATGTAAGAAAACTTTACTGACATTTAAAATTATCGCACTAAACTTAAAATTATCATGAAGAGAGCTAAATGTATATAGCTTCATGTAAAATGAAAAAAAAAAAAATAAGTGTTTTTTTGATTTATATTGATGTACACTGTTAACAATTTCTGTAAAAATACAGAAAAAAGTCAAGACTCATTGTAAATTTATACTAGTTCTCAATTAAATGCATTTTATAGAGTTTCTCAGTCGTCATTTTACAGACACTTCCTAGTAGGGATTTTCATGTCTTTGTTTCAAAATACTTTTATCTTTGTTAAAATTTGAAATTTAAAATGCACACATTTAAAGAAATTTATTGCAATCTATGTCTGCAATTTTTTAGACATATTAACGAAAAAAATTTAGTTTCAAAAAGGTTTTTATAAAACTTTGAATATTCCATGAAGAAAATAATAATACCCTCAAGGCTAGTGAAGATTTTTGCTGACAAACATACTTATCAATATATTTTACAATATTGAATAATAAAAGACATATTTTGTGCTCAAAGGCAAGGTCGTCTACAGCTCGGTGTTAAGATGTTCTACTGGTGTTAAAACGTTTCGGGTTCAAAACCCAGGATGGGTAAGAACGATTTGTATAAAAAACTAAACTAATCGTTAAATAAATTTTTAATTAATTCTAATTTAAATTCTTCGAGTTCACTAAAAATTGCACGATTCAATAATTTACAAAATTAAATTAAATCATCATCATTACAGAATCATTCTCTTTTGCAAATTATTTCTTTACTTTCCTAAATACTTAGGTTTTTTTAATCACAATTTAACAATGTTTTGAAAGTTTATGATTGCGGTTTGTCTACCTGTCAGTAATGAACATCACTGTACACGGTGTCGCATTAATTTGAAAAAGTTCAATGGGCTTTTCTATGGCATTATCAGTATTTAAAAAAAAGAAGTAAGTTTTTTTAATAGTTAGTTCCAAGGATACATTTAAAAAAACCGTTTCTATGGACTATAAATATCGCTTGGAGTATATTTTAAGTATCTTAAACTATTTTAAATATATTAAAATTAACATACATCATTGTGTGCGTTACCAGTGGCTTACTATAAAATATGGCGTGCATTCATATGGTGTGGATTCATCGTTAAATTACAGTGACAGAAAAAAAAGGAATTTAGTTATATTACACTATGAAAAGTAACTGCTGTCTGTGTTTGTCAGGTTTCTTCGTAAATATGTAAATTCGTAGCACGTATAGTTGTCGCTCAGTCCATCTGTCTGTCCGTCTGGCTATCCGTTCGCATATAAAAACGCAAATACCACCCAACCAAATCGTTTTAAATTTAAATTATATAATTACCACAAAATGTTGTCGAGTCATTTCAAATTTTATGAAAATCGGATGCATAGATCTATTATGGGGACAATCAAAAGTATTCCGTTACATTACGATCAGTGGGGAAAAGTTTTAAATGCATTTTAATGGTGTTACACTCATTCGACCATAATAAAATTGATATGCATCTAAAACGTATACATTATAATATACATTCTGCACAATATGTGATGCAAAGAACATTTTTATTGATTTACAAGGACACACAAAAGTATTCCATTTCATTATGATATAGGGTGAACATTTTTTGGTGTGCGTTTTAATTGTAACTACCTATTTAACATTTTATGAGATTGATATGCGTTGCTGAGGAATACTACAAGATATTTCCTGTATAAAAGTAAGCAGATAGTATTTACAGGGACACACAAAAGATTTTGAATACTATACTGCATCCGAAATACTGTGTACTATAACATTTTAGGAAAATTGGTTGTATACTTTAATTAGAGGACAATCAATAGTACTCTATTACAATATGATCAGTATGAAAAAAATAGTTTCAAATACATTTTAATGATGTTAAACTATTTCGCATATAATATAATTGGCATGAACTTATGAAGTATATATATATAGATAGATATATACTAAAATATATATTCTGTACAATCTGTGATGCAAAATATATTTCTTATTAAATTACAGGGCCAGACAAAACATAATACACTGCATAATACTATACGGGGAAACATTGTTTGTAGCTAAATATTTCACATTTTATGAATACGATATACCTTGCAGAAGTGTAATGCAAGTTACTCCTTGCACAACTATTTTACCACACTATGCAAAACATATACAAATCAATAGATCATATATAGGGCTGCACAAAAAATTTCGGATATTTTTATGACTGTTGATGGTAAATCCAGAATTTAAATTTTAAAATGTCTTACGCACCTTCAAAAATAATTTTTAACTTATTAAACACTGAAGTTTTGATAAAACATTGTGAATATATTTTAGATTGTTTAAACTCTTTGAATAAGGTATAAATTTTATTTCTTGATTTAAACATTTTCATTTTTTGTGAAATACTTTTTATTTTTCGTTTAAACTAGAAATTAAAAAAGCGGCAGCATGGCTTTTAAAACGTTATCCATTGTCATACTCAACATACTGGAAAAACATTTTTGTACTTTTCAAAAGACTATTTTAGAATAATAAATTAGTTCGACGTACCACTACCAAGCTTCCGTCTATTTCATACATCTTACTACTTCAAATAGTGGTTACAAGTGTAAATAATATTAAAGTCATTGAAGCAATATCATAATCAATAATGTAAATTATATTAACTTTAATAATATTAAATCAATACTATAAGAAAATTGATTTTTCTTTAAACTTCTGTTCTGTTATATAACCTCCTCAGTCCTAAGACAAATTTTACGTGTAACTAAAAAACCAATTTAAAATTCTATTAAAACATCTCCAAAGATTCATCTGTCAATATATCGATGCTTCTGACAGGCATACATCTATTAATAAAGTTTAGATGCTGTTTTAATAATTCCAGAAGCATTTAAATTAAATTAAAGAGTGTTTTTTAGTTTCGACTCCAGGCGACATCAAGACTGAGGAAGGTATAAGTAGTTAATATTCATCATGATATTTAGTAAAATCCATATCTTTCGTAATTCTGTTCCACGTTAAATACTTTCTATAATCAACTTTGTAGGATAAGACGTTCACGTAACTACATGACACTCCGATGTGCGTAACACCCAAAAAACAACGAAATATCATTGAGAACTACAAAGAGTCTACAGAAATAGAAAAATATCGCTGCAATAGTGAACACTTCAAATGAATGATAGTGAATATTTCAAAATTCAAGGAGAACTTGTTTGTCTTAGACAAAATCATACATATGAAATCTGTATCAATCCTACTTTATATGCTTTTTTTATTCTAAAATAATTAAAATGACAAAAATTATTATTTTAGCCGCCCCCCTCTCCTTTTGAAAGAATGATTCAGAATTTAGCAAAAAGTCTGTATCTGAAATTTGCTTCGATTCTATGTATAACTTTTTACTCTTTTCGATATTACAATGGTTACGATATTGAAACACAAAGAAAAGGAGACATTTTCATAAAGATGGCTTTTTTTTTTCTTTTTTGGAGGGGGCAGGGGAGTCTCTGACCATAAAAAAAGCATATCTGTCGAAATTAGAAATCGATTGTAAATGTTCCTTCTATTAAAGATCGAAGAAATTAATTAAAAAATTTAAGAAGAGAATATATTTTAAAGTATATATTACTCATTTTATCGAAATGCTGTTCTTATTGTTTTTAAGACAAGAGCAAAATAGAAATCACCAATGGGCTAAAAAATATTTGCTTTTTATTTAAACATGTTATAAATTATAAATAAAAAAATAATACATTTTTTCATATCAATATAACTTAAAGAAAAACTGTTTTTAGTAATCAAAACTATATTATTATTGAAAATAAATAAATTGACAAATATGAAAATAATAGTATTTTCCTTCTCCGGTATCCATTTAATAATTTTACTGTCAAGTCGCTCCCCAGAAAATAACTGTTTCGCTATTTATTAAAAAAATTTCCAATGTATCTCTTTTACTTTTTAACCATCGTTAAGGGAAATATCATATTCCAGATTCATGGTACTTAAAATTCAGTGTTTTTTCGATAATGATTTGAAGAATAATGGCGATGAATATGTAAATTTATTCATAGGAAAGCCGTTTTTAAGTAATTATTCTCTTTTTTCATTCCAATCTTACAGTAATAACTTTTTTAAATAATAGACATTTACCTCCTTCGACTAAAAATCCCCTTTTTCATGTAAATAATTTATTTTTATGATTTTATTTTCTATTATGACAGATACTTGGACTTTCTAAAAATTATTTTATCCGTCCATACATATAGAGGTGGGAAGAAGAAGAACTACGCAGAATACATTTACATTTACTGTATACATTTTCAAATAAAATATATTTCTGGTAAATGATTTTATAACAAAAATCTTTATTCTTTACTGTCAGAATGGGTAATTATGGCCACATTACACATTTTCAACATTGCTATTTTTACTTATTTTTTTTTTCTATTTGGAAAAGTTGTGTTTTTAGTACATAGAAAGTATTTTTGACCCTTTAAGAACACCTCTTAAAAATTTTTATTCTCATACACCCCTCTTGTATTAAGTTAAAAAGTTATCAACCATTAAAACAACACAATCACAAAAGTTAGAGGAACTCATATTCCTGGGGAAAATATTGTCACTACATTTTTTTTCTTTATACTTGCTTACAAACGTTTGTTTGAGGTTAAGTAAGAACATTAGAACACCAGACTCACAAATCCGTTTATCTAAAATTTTAGTAGACTTTAATATTCTCCTTATGTCATTGTGTAATGGAATACTTTTGTCTGACCTTATAAATTAATAATAAATATTCTTTGCACCAGAGATTGTGCAGAAATGGAATTTTTAGATATAATTCAAAGATTTATACCTATTCTATTATATGTTCGAAAGAGTGTAATATCATTAAAATGCACTTGAAATTATTTTTCTGGTTGACCGTAATGCAACTGAATGCTTTTGATTGTCCCTGTAATCAAATTAGTAAATCTGCAAACCAGGAGCTTCAACGTCCTGCAAATTACTCTTTTTTACAACATTTTGGGTAATATCATAGCTGCCAACTTTTACTCATTTTTGCTACCACTAAAATTGTACAGAAATTTTCTATTTATTTTATCATAGGATTTCGACGATTAAATAAGACAATATTTCCTACAAAATTTTTCTGGTAGGAAAAATGCGTAAAAGTTGGCAGTTATGGGTAATATTTAATTTCATACAAACAACAATTGAATGTTTTTGAGCAACATAAAATAGAAAGTTTCAGAAATTAAATGTATTAAATTGATCATACTGTTATGCAACGATACTTCTAGTGCATACTAATTCTATTATATGTTCGAAAATGTTAACTATTATAACATCGTTTATTAAATTATGACACGCAAGCGAACTAAACCATGAGTGTAGGTGCTACTTTTTGATACGCACCAAAAAATATTCTTTCGGTTATCGAGAACTGAGCTGAAAAATGCATTGTAAAAGCTACTCAAGAACGTTTCCAATTGTTAAGAACAGTTAATCCATATATTTTTATATCCTTCTTAAAATTTATATTCTTCTTTTCTTTTCTTTTTTTTCTTTTTTTTTTTTTTTTTTGAGGTTTTTAAAGATAAAATTTATTTTTTCTCAATATTTGGTGTTTGGAACCGGTTATCGAATATTTTTGTTTGTGATAATAGTAAACTTCCTCACTTTACGAAACGTATGTGTTATTTTATTGTATATACTAGCGTTCATGAAGCGAGAAGCAGCGTCAAATGTTGCCAACCAATTTAGCATGGATAAATTTGGTGTATGGCGCAGGTAACGAAATTATTTGTCACGTGGCACACAAGTTGGAAGTAATATCAGTTAGCTGTTTCAAAAGCTGAAAGAATGGTAATCCAATTAGTGATGCTATTTCAACTCGGGGCATTTTCAGTATATGTGTCCTCATGCATTCCATATTGCATTGAAATGTACGATGTTGCTATAGTAACAATTGCCTTTATTGGAAAATCTCATTGGCAGTTTTTTGTCTGAATTACCAAACATATCATGTAAATCATCAAATATATCATACGAGTGCAAAATTAAGATGCATGTGAATGTTCAGATTTTAAACTTGCCATTGTTTATCAACAGTAAATAACAACAGTAAATTTCTGCTTGTTATTAAAATATAGTATTTTTTTTTAAATATTCCTTATTGAGTCATTTATCACTATCGTTTGTGGGAGAAGATTTTTTATAAAAAATATCACGATTTAAATTTATTCTAAGAATTGATTTCTGTGCAAACATAGAAATAATGTGAATTCCATTCATCAAACTATTTTTCAAAGTTCATTATTCTCAGAGAAAGTTGTTTCCTCATTTATCGATTTTTTTTTTATTTTTCAACCTTCATTAAGAAAAAAAAATATTATATTCAAAATCATGCTATTTAAAATGCAATGGTTTTAGAATAATGATATGACGAATAGTTATGATGAATATGTAAATTTATTCATAGCCTTTCTGAAGTAATTATTCTTTATGTAATCTTGCAGTAATAACCTTTTTCAATATATAAGACATTTTCTTCTTCCGAATAAAACCCCTTTTTTTAAGTTAAGAACCATATTTTTATAATTTCATTTTGTTATATGCAGATTGGTGAACCTAAATTATTGCAATACTCCATATATACAGATCATTAATTTCGTATGAAAGCGTATTAAATATGCAAATAAGCATAAACTTTCGAAAAATATCTTCTGATAGAAATGGGCTAATGAAATATTTTTTTTAGTCTATAGCATAAAACAGCTAGTAATAGAGCTTAGTATAGCATATAAAATCTATGTTATTTCGATATATTATGCATTTAACAACACGAATCATTACGAATCAAATATAACATATTTTAGACACCTTAAAAAATTATGAGTGCATTTTTTTTTCAAAAGCCCCTTCTTTCTTCTTTATAATTTTTCGAATAAGAATATACAAACTTATAACTTATTTGAACTCTGACAATATATAGCAGTTTAATTGTTCATGTAGACTTGAAATTGTTATTTCATTGAATACACAAATACTTTAAAGAAAAATGCTTATTTTCTTTAAAAGATTCTTTTTAACCTACGTCTTTACTCAACCTTTAAACACACTCGCCTAAACTTGCAGCGTTTATTTTCGCATGGTATAAATCTCAACCCTTTTTGTCGTAATTTTATTTTCAGTAATTATGTTTTACGAACGAATTTACTATTCTGCATTATAAAATGTATCAATACGATTTTTTTAAAGAAAAAATACTGATGCTCAATTTAAATTCCGATTTTGTAGCAGTTCCTGTTAAATACTTTCAGAAGACAGGGAATCATAGGTACTTGGAACTGGTCATTATATATTTACGTTAGTGATTATTGTATATTTTTCTTAATTTAAGAAGCAACTGTTATCTTTTCAGTGTATCATGTAATATGTTTATTTTAATGAGAATAGAAATTTTGCAACTTGAAAAAATTATTTTCAACTACATTACAGATGATTTGTGTAAAACATTTCCTACTCTTTGTTAGAAATTTCATATCGTTTCAATTATAAAATGTTTATTTTAATTAGATGTGATATTCTGAACTCGCACAACACGTAATGCGCTATAAAACGTATGTGTAACGTTACTTCATAAAATTGGTGGCAGTCCTGCTTTCAGCAATTTCATATAGTACTTTAACCGATATAACAGGTGCAACATCGTAATGTTACTGCAGTAATATATGTTTAAATTTCATCAATATATATGTGGAAAAAATTACTCCATAAAACTGGTGGCAGCAACTGCCACCAGTTTTATAGCGCAGTGCTACGTATTTTTTACAGTGTGATAAAGAAATACGCTTCCAGTAATTCTACATAAAAATTAAACGTTATGCATTCTTCTAGACATACATTTAAAAATCGAAATTCGTCCATTTTCACTAAATTTCACCAAATTTCCATTTTTTTATTCCTTTAAATAAAATTATATAACAGTTCATTATTTGATATATATACAAACACTTCAAGTAAAGTATATACACTGTAAAAAGTGTCGATCTACTAAAAAAATGTTAGTGATCCTTGCAATTATTAAAAACTTTTTGGTAATCTTACTCAGTTACAAGGAATCTGTAAGAATTACTTGAAAAAAGCTAGCAACGAATATAGTTAATAGTTTTATATTTTTAATAGCTATTACTAAAACTCACTTGCTGTGGCCGTGATAGCCTAGTGGTCATAGCACCAATCTTAAGGCTGAAAGGTCCCGGGTTCGATGCTGGACACCACCAAATACGCACCGAATGTATGTAGTGTAAATGCTCGTTAAATAAAGGGACTGTGAAATTCCTGTCGGAGTAGGTAGCAATGTTTTGTGCTGCCATCTATTGCGGCTTTGCCGAAAACCTTCCGCTTCAGAAGTGTGCCTTCGTACCTACTCGATGCAGCTCGAAGGAAGCTCCTGCCCTTCGGGCAAACGTAATGGTTATTTAAAATATTTTTGAGCTATTACTGAAATTTGTTTGGTGGCTCATACTAAAAATTTTTAGTTATACAAAAAATTCTTTTGTTCAGTTTACAAAAGAAATGTTTGTTTCACTTGCAAAAAAAAGTTTGTAATGTTACTAAACAAATTCTGTGGAATACATATTTACTAAAAAAATTTTAGTAACCTCTTGAATTTTTTTTACAGTGTATGTCAGTTAAAAGTCATTAATAATGCTTTTTTGAAGTTAAAACAAAAATTAATAAAAAATGATCTGAATAAAATTTCGAACAATCCAGTATTGCATATATTAAAACAACAATTAAACAATTAAAATAATAATAATAATAAATATTAATAATAATAAACCTTTGCTATTTTTTCATCCCATACATTTTATCACTTTTCCTATTTCTCTCTATATGTAAGAATTTGAGAACTAGAATGGATACATTTATTGACTTGTTGATTAAATATTTTAAATATATTATATATATATATATATATATATGTGTGTGTGTATAACTCATACGCACACAAACGTTATTTATACACATACATGTAAAATGCAGCTCTATAACAATATAATATATGCTTGATGTACCATTTATCAAGCTTGTGTAATCAGTAGTCATGAATGGCTCGCGGTGGTATGACAAAAAATTAAACCTTTCGGTATTCTTTTCATTAAAATCAAGTATAGACGAGATCCCTTGAATTAACTTATTCGTGCTCCACATCACAGTAAACAATTCCACGAATACTGCTGTTTAAACTTTGTGCCAAAGTAATATGCCGCCATAGTAAAACAGAAAGATGATATTACAAGAATAGAACTTTACCCATCAATGACTTCTCTTCTACCAAATAAAAGGGTTCTGATTAGCATCGAAAAAATGTAGAAACTTTCCCCTCCAGTCAAATTAATATCGTTGCATATAAAGTGCGTGCGAATACAGGATAATATAACAACGTTTTCCTTTGTCAATTAACTTTTGATAAGCGAGAAATTAACCTATACGAAATTTAAACAGGTGACAAAAATATGTTCTCAGAATGATTCGGAAGATTATAGGACTCGCACAGACAGGATTATCAGACTTGCCGCATCGTTCGCAAGGAGTTGTGGAATGATTTTTTTAAACGTAAATAGATTATATTAAAATAATGAAAGTATAAAATAAAATAAAAATGTTTTACGGAAACTGTTGCTTTTAACAAATTAAAATTTTAGAATAAGAACATGAAGACTGTACGGGTTAAAGATATAGAATTAAAATACACTAAATATGTTTTAAAATTTTTTAAAAGGCAAAACTTTTTTGAAATTAGATAAGGTCAAAGTACTTTAAATTGGACTTGTTGCTTTAAACGTTATATAATGTTAATATAAAAAATTCTACTGTACAAAATAACTCTATGTAAAGTGTCAAATTAAAACAAGATTCCGGCTAAATTCAAAATTTATTGAAAATAGTTTTGCGGCGGAAGTTTCAATATTCTGAGAAATCAAAGGCATTTGCTTCTCAAACCTTTATTATTATTCTTGTCATGGATTAACATTCATATTAGAATTGCTTAAGAATTTCCGTAACTACTGCCCACTTTGCAACTTTCTAAAAGTAATAAGAAATGCAGTGATTTCATATTTATCGTTGAAATGTTTTACAAAATCATTTTAGACTATTTGAAGGAACGGTTAAGTTATGATACTTATTTTAATTTAGATTTTTATTTTAAATCACTGAATATTATATGAGATATAATTTAGATTTTTCAAACTCAGTAAAAAAATGACTGCCCTTTTTTATTAAAATTATCAAAATGATTATATTTTAAAATATTGTTGTTGTAAATAATTTACTTAAACTAAGGAAAAGTAAATACTTCTCTAAATTGCTTGACTATGTAGAATATGGATACATTTTATTAAACCATTTTTTAAAATCATCTATAAAGCGTAAAACTTCATTAAAACTAGTTGGATGTGTCAATTAGTTTTAATGTTCAATCACTAGATTAATGTGTCAATCCCAAAACTTTCTTCTATCTCAAAAGTACATTTTAATATTTAAAAAAAAAAAACGTGGTGACCCCAAAGTTACCCATTATCGAATTTCCTCGAACATTTGACCTAGCCTAATGAGATTCTGGTATCCGAAAGGCCTAAAACGCAAAATTTAATTAATATTCTGAGAAAATGAGCTTAGTAGTGCCTCATGTTGGGCAATTTATACTAAAACCTAATAAGCATCTATTAATGTCAAGACCTAACAGAATCTGAAATTTGATGGAATATCGTCCATTAGTTCTTGAGATATAGTTATAACAAAAATTTTGCAAAACGTAGCACAGCAACACCATATCTTGGGCAATTTATGCCAAAACGTAAAAAAGCGTCTAATTATGTTATGGTGTAAAATAATCTGAAATTTGATGAAATTTTGTGCATTAGTTCTTGAGATATAGCTAGTTTAAAAAAAAAACGTGTAAAATATAGCACAGCAGCACCATCAGTTTAAGGATTTATAACAAAACGTAATCATCGTGTAATTTTGTTATATGTCATTTTGTAACAAAATCTGAAGTTTGATGAATTTCTGTGCGTTGGTTGTTGTGATATAGCTATTCGTGCAAAATGCAGCATAACTGCACCACCTGTTGCAAGGTTAATACCAAAATGTAATCAGTGTCTAATTATGTTAATATTCTAGTGTAACAGAATCTAAAATTTGATGAAATTCTCTGCATTAGTTCTTGAGATATAGCTATCGCAAAAATCGTGCAAAATGTAACATAGCAGCGCCACCTATACGGAAGTTCACACCAAAACCTTATCAGCGGCTATGTATCTTAAGGTATCGCGGAATCTGAAGTTTGGTGAAATTCTGTGCATTAGTTCTTGAGATAAAGCTATCATGAAAATCATGAGAAACGTAGCATAGCAGCTCCACCTGCTGGACAATTTACACCAAAATTTAATCAGCGTCTATGTATATCAAGGGGTCACATAATCTGAAGTTTCGTGAAATTCTGTGCATTAGTTCTTGAGATATAGCAATCTTGAAAATCATGAAAAACGTAGTATAGCAGCGCCATCTGCAGGCCAATTTTCACCAAAAACCAATAGGCACTAATTCATATCAAGGTCTAACTGAATATGAAATTTTATTAATTTTCGAGCATTAGTTCTTGCGATAGAGCGCCCACAAATTTTTTGTCATATACAGACAGACAGACAGACAGACGGACCGACTCACAGACAGACATTTTCTAAAAATAGTCAAAACGTGTTCAGGACCTTCTAAAACGTATAAATCCGTCGAAAACCGGAAGTCGAAATTTTCATGAATCCAATACTTTCTTCTTGTAAAGATAGAAGAAAGTAAAAAATATGATGACTATATTTAAATAATTCAAAAATATGCATTACAATATTTAATTACTATAAAAGACGTCAAATACTAATAAAAACATTAAAATATTTTAATAATTTTTACATGTGTCGATTGAATTTCCTCAATCATCATCCGAAAAACAAAATACAAATAAACACAAAGATGGAAAGTGACAATAAACTATTACAAATGAAATTAAAATTAAAAAAAAATAAAAATCACGCGCTATATATTTTCATTATGTATCACGTTGCTTAATTTTTAAATTATTTAACAATTCAATCCAAATATTTGGGATTTGAAATGACAAGGAATCATTGCAGGCCATTGAGCTTCTGACCTAAATTTCAATACTCTCTCTGATAAAAAGTTGCAAATAAAAATCTGACCTATAATTTAATCTACTTTCGTTAACACTAGAACCGCGGAGCGGGTCAATTTGACCCAAATCGATGTTTAATTTCTCGCCGCGCGAGAAGTACTCATTGAAAAAATGTTTCCTTTTCTGACTTTTATTATTTTAAGGTTAGCAACAACTTTTCGTATTTAATAGCGAATATCATAAATAATTTTTCAGTTATGACTACTTATACCTAGAACCGCGAAGCGGGTCAATTTGACCCGTAATAATTTTTTACGCATAAATGACAAAATAGGGATGATTTTTTTCGGAAGTAAAGAGAATATATGTCTGTTTCACTCATAAATCCTCTAATAGGCAGAATTGGAAGGGGAGGATAGTGAAAATTTTTAATTAAGATCTTATGTTCTTGATTTGAAGAATGGATGATTGCAGTGGAAAATTACAACAGATATCTAGAACTTGTATTGGAAGTTGTTTTTATTCTGCATTTTTTGAAAGTATAGATAAGATTTCCGACGTCTAAAGGTTACTATCAAAGAAGCTTTGGAATGTTAGCAACTGTTATCTGCAAATGATTGAGAATGTAAATGATTGAGGATGAATATCTGCCTGTAAATGAAGAAATTTAAATTCTAATGATAAAAATGAAAGTGACGATGATAATGTTTTTACTCTTAACGTTTTTGGAATTTTTCTTTAGAATATACGTGAGTATTTATCAGTTTTGAATGAAAGTTTGTGGTATTTGTCAGATAGAAAATCGGATATAAAAAGAAGAATTAAGAATTTGAACAAAATTGACAAATTTTCAACTTTATATTGATGAAAATCTGAAAAATAAATAAGCAATAACTTGAAAATTCACACCTGGAAATAAAGAAGGTGGCAAGAAAACTGCAGGTCTAACTAAAACGGGCCTAACATAAGCGTAAATGAGCACCTATTTCTTTCAAAATATGTGGATAGGATTACTCTGTATACGTCAACCACCAAAACCAGATAAATTCAGTATCGTATCATGTTCTAATTGCTTGTTTATGTTGATAAAAAACCGGCCTTATAGAACTGCAAAACACCCAAGATGGGAAATACAATCTCTGGAGAAATATCAAAATCGGAATTGTATGCTGCTATTCTTCTAACACATTTAGACATCAGCGTAACTGTTTAACTTGGGTAATTCAAAAGGATAAACTTAATTTTTTTTGCTTACCAGTCTACATCTATCTGCTGAAATTTTAGATAATTCTAAAAAAAATACTAAATTCGCTTCTTTTCTACAACGCAATTAAATACAGTTTAGCTGTGTGATTTTCTAGATGACAGAAAGTCTGTTTATGGTCAGCCTGCATCTTAATAACAGGCCGGTGAGTGCAAGTTATAATATTTTGTGTATTGCTACTATCAATCCTTGGATTTTATGCAAATCTATAACTGAAAATATAGTTAGTATACATCTATTATCTATTAGTTTACGGCAATTTATTCAAGACTTATTTGTAGACATATAAAAACTGTTTGTTTTTTTTCAGCCCAAAAAATACTTGTAATTTGGCAAGAAGAAACATTAAAAACGACGAAAAATAAAACAAAGCATAAAAAAGTTCGTTAACATAATTAAAAAAAATGAAAATAATCCTAAAGGTAATTGTTCAAAATATAATGCACCCACACGTCTCTGATAAATATGCAAAATCTTTAGTCATGTTTTTCAAGCAATGCATACAATAAATTGAATTAAATAAATCAGTAAATCTAGTAAGTAACTTGTAATTTCTATATTTTTAAAATTATTCTTTGATTTTACCTTTAAACTTATTTGAATGGGATAATCTATTTTTTATTAATGTGTATTAAGGTAAGTTGATTTATGTTTAAAATGTATGTTCAATATTTGTTCTATATATTTTAATCATACTTAATGAAATTTAATTTTGAATGATAGCATTTTCTGAAATGTACTTAATGTCTGCAGGATTTATGTGTCAAATATAATTTAAATACTAAGAAATATTGATTATTATACGAAAATATAATCTTTAACTAAGCAAATTAAGTAATTGGGCATATTTACATATTTATATATCCTTTTCCATCATGGGTCAAATTGACCCGCTCCGCGGTTCTAGGTATACCGAAAGTCCCGCGGTTCTAGTGTTAAACAAAATATCTATGTTTTCTATTTGATTTTGCCTTGATAATGCGGTTTTACCTCTATTAAATTTTATGTCTGCAATGTGTTCTTTACATCTTACTTTGAACTTTCTTTGATTTATGCCAATGTAATAATTCTTATAACCACCTTCTTTAAGAAATGGAATGATATAAACACCTGATTTAATAAAATTTAATAGAGGTAAAACCACATTATCAAGACAAAATCAAATAGAAAACATAGATATTTTGTTTAATGAAAGTAGATTAATTTATAAGTCAGATTTTTATTTGCAACTTTTTATCAGAGAGAGTATTGAAATTTACGTCAGAAGCTCAATGGTCTGCAATGATTCCTTGTCATTTCAAATCCCAAATATTTGGATTGAATTGTTAAATAATTTAAAAATTAAGCAACGTGATACATAATAAAAATATAACGCGCGTGATTTTTATTTTTTTTTTTTTTAATTTTAATTTCAATTGTAATAGTTTATTGTTATTTTCCATCTTTTTGTTTATTTGTATTTTGTTTTTCTGATGATGATTGAGTAAATTCAATCGAAACATGTAAATATTATTAAGATCTTTTAATGTTTTTTATTAGTATTTGACGTCTTTTATAGCAATTAAATATTTTAATGCATATTTTTGAAATGTTTTAATGGACGTATAAGAAAACTTATATTTATAATTAATATATTTAAATAGTTCATGAAATTAAAATGAAATCTGATTTTGCAAAATATGATATCTGAAAAAGTATTCCTACATAGTCAAAATTATGAGATACTCATATTGTTGGTGTTCTAAAATTCTTCATTTTTTAATACTGTAGCAATTATCTTTAAAACAAATACTTATTTAGTGGAGCCTATATTGCTACCTTCGGTGTAAACCTTATTTGCACCATCTTGTAAATTCCCCTCCAGGAGGAAATTCACTATAAAAAACTTTCAGTCCTCAGGCCGAAAAGACATTTGCTAATGAAAAAATACTTATATAATTACATTAACGTATAATAAACTCGAACACAAAGCTCTTTCGTGACATGCAGCGGCGGATTGATGTTGGAGGTATAAGTCTATTGATGAAAGAAGAAATCCTGAGGATGGTGCCACGATCTGAACCATTTTATCCTCACAGTATGTCTGACGAAACATGCTCCTGCAAGACAATTAGATCTAGGACAGCGAGGGACTCGAAAAATACTCTAACGCGACAACAGGTGAGGCTTAGGAATATGCAAAACAGTTAGAAGGCAAGAGTACTCAGGCCCACCAGGAAGCAAAACATTTTTACCAAATGGAGGACTACTCTTGGACCGACTAAGTAGTTTTTAAGGCAGGTATCTGGACGGTGATTCGTGTATCTAAGGTGCCAGGCCTCTGTAAATGTGCAGCAATAACAGTAATAATCTGAGACGTAAAAGCTTTACACTCGTAGAAGTCCGTACCAGAACATAAAATTGTTTTATTTGTTAATTTAAATTAATAAAGAATTCATAAATGTATTATTTATTTTTTCCTACAACGTTGTCATTATAATAATATTTGTCTGAGCAAAGTTAAATGACAGGATCGGTTCTTAAACAAATTAGACTGGACTTATAAAAATATGTGCCTCTAATTTTTTCCACATAGAAATTCAACTGGCATATATTGACATATTTTATGTATTGACTTCATTTCTTTGTGGCTGAAAACTTTTGCTTGTAAAACATGCTAATAAATGGGAACACTAGTGCAGATTTCTTCATAAAATAAATGTTAGTTTCATGTGAGTTAGCAAAATGTCTTCAAGACAGTGTGGCTAAAACACAAAAAAAATTTCATAATTACATAACTTAAATGTTTCTCAATAAAAAAAATCAGAATTTGTAGATAATTCACTTGTTAAAAGTCTTTACAGTTGTTTTTGTGTCATTTTCGGGTATTGTGAATTAAATTCATATTTTAAGTTTTTAGAAATTTTAGATCCATATTTTTAACCTGAACATTAGAGACCAAAATAAGGTCTCTAATGTATCAACTTCATAGAAATTGTTCATGCAATATATGATCTCATTTCCTTTCTCAAAAGTAATGACTAAATATTAGCAATATCACGGTAGATTTATGTTTAAGAGATTAAAAGGGAAATCCGATTCAATACGGACATAAAAGCTTAATTTCAAATTCGGCATAACTATGTGTATCCAAGATAATCATTGCTTTTTTTTTCTCAAAAACATTAAATTATATAGAAAGAGTAAATATGCTAGTAAAAAAGAAATTAAAAACAGAAAATTCAGTGATTTTTACTGTTAAAAATCCCATTTGTATTTGTGTACACAGATGCAGCATGAAAACCTAGCTGCATGCGTAATACTATTATATTATCACTGTGAAAATAATGTCGAAGAAAATTACACGGATAATTTTTAAAAGTAATTATCTCATTGTTTTTAAAGTAACTGCTACATATATATTCATACATATCACACACATTTCGAATATTTAAGCTTTTCCTGTTTAATTTTCTAAGCAAAAAAACATATATTTACTATAGTTATATTTCATAATATTATTTTAAGAAACTTTTATTCAGAAGATTTAAAGCTTTTCCTCTCCTTATAATTCTTCTTCAAATATCAATATTTCAGATATTTTTTTCTTTCATTTATTTCAGGTAAAAGATAATAAAAGATATATTTCTTCTAGTTTTCATTTATTTTCGGGAATTGCTAATAGATATTTTCACGCATTTAAAAGAAATAACTCAGATCAAAACTAAAATATTAAAAAAATTCTAGTTAAATGTATTCATGTATATATAAACTGTAAATGAAATTTGTTTTTAAAAGTAAACCGCAAGATGTTAAATCCAATATTTACATCAATCTGAAATTGAAATATTCTAACTAAACAAAAAAATTAAAACTTTTATAAAATTTCCTATATTTCTCTATACACTAGAGTATAAAGTAAAAGTAAAAATATTTTCGCTGTGCATTTTTGGACGTGAGCATAGATTTTTTTTTTTATTATTATTCTTGAGACCGGTATTTTATCATTTTTCTGATTTTTCAATCCCTTCTGTTATCATTTCTTTTAAAAACATGTAATGCTTTTAATAAATGTGGTATTGCAGTTTGTATATAATGAAAGTTTATAATCTGTTGAAGGTACCCGCAGAATATATATATTTAAATGATGTATCATTTTTATTTTTAAT
The DNA here is from genome assembly GCA_964019185.1 of Maratus speculifer. Lineage (NCBI taxonomy): Eukaryota > Metazoa > Arthropoda > Arachnida > Araneae > Salticidae > Maratus > Maratus speculifer. The sequence continues at coordinate 263,477,348 of OZ025291.1, read as the reverse complement.
AAAGAATGTACTTTTCTTCCGATTTTTTTTAATATTTTAACTGAAGATAAGAGCTGTATACTTATATTGGAAAAATAAATTTTCTAAAATTCATTATATCTGTCTATAATTCTTCTTATTTAAAGAAACAGCTTAAAAGTATATGTTTAGCCTTTAGCTGGTAATAATTTAATAAATTAAATACTTTAGGTTTAGAATTTCTCTTAAAAACTAGAAGAAATAACTGAATAATATCTTTCAAAGAAATTTATACGGTTAAAGTCAATTCAAGGAGATTATTAATTTTTTTGAAAAGTATGTGTAGTTCTGTAAGATTTTCATTCTAAATTGAAACCATTGTCTTCATTTTGAACGATTCTTTTTATCAATGTATAAAATTGAAACTGGTGTTATACACAATTGAAATGAAAAAAACTTCTTTAAACACCATAAAATAAGTTAACTGCGCAAGGCCTTTCGAAAGAACTTAGTCTTTCTTCGTCAGGCGCAAAAAAGACGTGCGTCCACAATGAATGTAGCGGCACGACTGAAGGGGAATGCGGGAGGGAGAGGAAGCAAGCAGAAGGAACAGCCAATAGGAAAGAAGAAGGCAACAGCCAATCACGGAAGAGCATAAACAAAACTAGATAGACAATGAAGGAGAGGAAAGGAAGAAGGGGGGAAGGGAAATGGGAAAAAAGCGGGGTAAATTAAAAAATTAACTAAAAGGAGAGATTAAAATGAAATAAAATGTACGCAAAAAATATATAAATTAGTAATAATAAAAAATAAATAAATAAATAAATAAATAAAATAAAATAAAATAAAATAAAATAAAATAAAAATACATAAAAATAAAAAATAGTTTACAATTATAAACACACATGAATATACCTGAAAAATAGTATACATAATATATATAAAAAAAGATAATAATAATTAAATAATAAACTTAATTATGAAGCAGTGCTGAAAAGATTCTTCCAGGCAACGGAGAGGGTTTTAGAATCAGATTTATCATTATCAATAATGTCACGATTAATATAAATAGCTAAATTTTCAAGAAAGTCTAATTCAGAGGAACTATTGGCATTAAAAATAATTTTAGCAGTTTGAAAATTGAAACTATGGCCGGAATCCCAAGAGTGTTTAGCAACAGAAGATTTAGAAATTTCTTGATTAATGACATACCGAGAGTGTTCTTTTAGGCGTTTTTCGAGATTTCTTTTAGTTTGACCAATATACGATAAATCACAGCCATTACAAGGAATATTATAAATACCCCATTTTTGAAGGTCAGGGACAGGACATTTCATGGAAGGAAATTTTAATTTATTAACTGGTTTAAAGATAACATTAAAATTGAAACGTCTTAAAACTTTAGCTAATTTAAAACATAAAGGAGGATAAAAAGGGAGGACGACCAAATTATCAGGTTTACTTTTATCAACATTAGAAAGAGTGGAATTGTTAGGGGGTCTATTGAATTTGTTCACAGCAGTATTAATGATAGAAGGATTGAATCCACGTTTTACAGCAACAGATTTTAAGTGATTGAGTTTGATTCTTTTTATATTTGATATTCTTACAACCGACCTACAATTATTTAACGATTCCTTCATAAGTGAAAAAAAAAACGCATAATAAACCGTTTTTTTTAATTATATAATTAAAACATTAATTAGTTAAAAAATCATTTTTATAAACAAATTTAAGCATGTACATAAAAATATGTTGTTGTTATTCTTAAATCAAACTTACCTATATATATTTTTTTATGAAAATTTTAAAGACGTTTGTCACTGTTTTTGTACCGTCTAGTAATACTTTAAAAACAATCCATGTAATTTGTATTTAAGGATAAAATAATTCAGAAACGTTTTTTCTTCAAGAGTTTCTTCTGTTTTTCGAAAGTCAAAAACTTCGAGGCAATATTTTTTTGCAAAACATTATTATTATCCGCTCAATAATTTAAACAATTACAAATTATAATTACTGACTGATATGTTCTTTCACAAGGAAGCGTTGTAAAAACCTCTAATCAACAAGTATTTATTATCCTTACCATATCATCTGTATCTAAATAACATGCGATTATTAAAAAAGTGTTATGAAATCTGAAACATTTTTGCGGACGGCTAAATATTTTTTTAAAAAATATTTGTTTGTTTAAAATAAAAAGTTTAAAATGTGCAATTCAAACTGAACGTTGATGGGATTAATATCTTCCATATTCTTAAGACTTGTGATTCAGATATTTTTTTATTTTTTTTTCTTTTAAATATATTCTGAAATGTTGAATCCTGCAGAGTAGTTTTGCCGATTTATCAACACCCAGAAAAGATTAACAAATACGCCGTTTTTATTTGCCATCACCCAAAATAATTTTTGATAAATCATACCACATAAGAAGAAAAGGATCTGGGAATCTTCATATATGACGGAAAATGTTTTTTACCATTTATGAACTCGTAAAAATGTTTTCTGCTTACCACGTTGGCATATGTCCAGTTATAGAGCAAGTAATTCACTTTGAAGTGGGTGTAAAACATTTATCAGTCAATCCTCTTTTTCCTAGGAGTTTCATTTCACTTTTTATAGCTGTTTATATGTCTCGTAAAACATCTCTTGATTTATCATAAACTTAACTATATATTTATTAAATTATTCTACAATTAACAAGTGGTAAAACTCTCTATTTGGTTTATCTGTAAGAAATCTGTATTAATCTGGCTGCACGGGCGCCGTCAAACGTAACACCAGAAATGACATGGGGTGTCAAACATTTTAAATATTGTAAATATGAAAAAAAAAGCTTTAGAATTCTATCTTTAATGAAATTTGTGTTACTTACTCTTTATCGTGAAAATTAATATCTGAAATGTTAACTTATCGTTAACTTTAATAATTAATTAAAATTGAATTGTAAGCATAGGCCTTTATTTTTTTCATTCGAAAATCTTCACAAGTAGCACTTAATTTTGTTCATTTAAATTTTATTATAATAAAATTACACATTATTGTGAATAAAAATGCTGAGTTTTATGAATTTTCATAACTTATGCATACATGGATCTGAAATTATAGATTTTTTTATTGTCTGCGCACCCAAAATCGTCCGTTAAGACTATAAAAAGTAAATCTGAATTCCCCGTTTAAATACGCTATGCACAATGCTGACTAAGGCAAGGTCAAGCTGGGCAGTTGCCCTGCTTGGACCGATGGACAAACCCCCAAGGACATACACAAGTGTTTTGTTAAAAGAGTGCCAAATGATAAAAAATGGTCAAAAGTGACCAAAATTCTTTTGTTTTGCAATTTTATGGGTTTCTCTTCTCTTACCCCGTCTGTTTCCGTACCCAATGCCTTCTTAACACTAGAACGGCGGCAAAATTTTACCTACTGGGACGGCGGAAGGGGTCAATTTGACCCCTCGATGAAACTACTGAAATAACAATGCTAAAACAATTTTAAATGGCATACATTGTGACAAATATGTAATTTCCCTGTATTTCATAATTTATAGTTAATATTACTCGATATTTAATTTAATTTTTAAAGTACTGTGTATGCAACGGCTGCAAGGCGATCAATTTGGTACATACTAAATTACTCAAAAAACTCATTAATTTGACATAAAAAATGGTTTAAAATAAATGTTTTCAAAAATTAAAACCAATGTTAACTAAAATAAAACACAATTTATAAAATAATAATTTTTTTTTTAAATCTACTTAATCGCCGAATGAACCACACTCTGAATCCAATAAATGAGAAACGTATTCTGTTGTTTCCTTTATTTCATTATAAATGTAGCTGAATGGTTTATATCTAAAGCATTTCGTTTGAATTTTTTAATGCTTAAAATAGTCCCGTACATGTGTTAGACATTAATGCAATTGATACAAAAATAATTTTTAACAATTTTTCCAATGTATTTTCCGCACACAACTTTGGAACACGATGCACAAAATTCTTGAGATTTGTTTCCATTGCATTTCTGTACTTGACACTTTTTTCTCTTTATATCCACTTTATTTTCGTTTGTTTTTTCTGAAGATTCAGGTAGAATCTTTGGGAGTTTTGAAGCCATAAGAACCATTCTTAATTCCTCTCCTAATTTCAATAGAAAATCTCTTCTACTGATGGGCTTGCCTGTTACACTTTTATAAATTATCCAGGCGTTCAAAGCTGCATGATCCAAAATATTGAAAAAGATATGTACAGGCCATCGTCTAGAAGCAGATTTAACGGAGTATTTTCGGCACATCTGATCACGAATATCCACACCACATTTTGTTGCGTTGTAATAATCTATTGAATCTGGCAACTTTTTCAGGCTGTCCTCAGTTTTTACAGTAGAATGTAATGAGCTCAATAGAAAAACACTTTTGTTTCGTTTGGCTTGATAGATGGTAAGTGTCATATTATCATGTTCCACTATCTTCGATGAATAAAGAGTACTGCGCATATTTTTCAAAGCTATAGGAATTTTTCTTCTGTTCTTTTCCATTGGGCCAACCAAAGTTGTACTTTTAGATTTTAGCATTTCAGTTAATTTGATGCTAGTAAAGTAATTATCTGTCGTAATATTCCTTCCTTTGTTTAGATGGGGATCTGTTAATTGCATGACAACATTTTCAGATAAACGTAATTGAGGATTTGCTGTTTCATCTTTTCCTAGATAAGGAAATCCATTCAAGAGGTATTTAGTATCAACGTCAACAGATAACCAAAATTTTATTCCAAATTTATCAGGTTTATTTGGCATATATTGCGTAAATTTACATCTAGCTTTAGATGGGAACAATTGTTCATCAACTGTAATATTTTGTCCTGGTCGGTAGCATGTTTTGCAATTTTCAATAAATTTATTCCACATTTCAGATGCAAGAGCAAATTTATCAGTCTGTAATCGATTAGATCTTGTTGTTTTTTCGCCAAACCTCAAAAATCTTTTTATTTCTTTGAACCTATCTCTTGAGATAGTTTCTTTGCAAAATGGTATGCCCCATGCTTCAGACCACAATGAATATAAATCTAAACTCTTTGCTCCTGTTGCTCCACGAATATATAATATAGCAACAAAAGCCTCTAACTCAGCTAGAGATAAACTCCAGTTGTTATTTCCACGTTGTCCATGAGCTTCTGATTCTGTACATTTCTTTATATGCAACAAGATAGCATCGTCAATGAAAAGCTTGAAAGCACTAGACACTTTGTCCTCAAAAACACGAGTCTTTGCAAAAGATGTTGGTCCCGCCGTTTCTTTTAGAACATTATAAGCAGGAACACGGCCGCAAGCTGAATTTTTGGAATTTATTTCATTCCAGATAGTGTTATCAGGGGCAGTGAAAACAGTTTTGATAATACCCTGATCCGCTTTTTTTCGTTTATTTCTGCTTAGCTGTTCTTCGTTCACATCACTGTCCTCGGATTCACTAATAGTTTGTGTCTGAAATTCATCTTCAGATTCTACAGAAAAATTATCCTTTTCACCTCCGTCAGACTCATTTTCAGAGAGCTCCTGCAACAATTTTTTAATTTCTTCATTAGTAAGATTTCTTTTTCGCTTATAAGACATATTTTGTAAAATTTGAAAATAAGATGGAAAAAAGTCAGAATATCAGCAAACGACAGAGTTTATGTTTCAGCGTATCATTCACAGAATAAAGGTAAGGCGATAATGAATGTGACGGCAGAATTTTCCCGCCAAACTGTCACTGGTATTCGCGCGTTCCACACAAGGACCTGGATTCACTTCATCGGCGTCATCTATGTTTCTTTTATTGCGAGAACGAAAACAGACAGGTGCAAAGAAAGGGATTATGGCCAAAAAATTGACACCCTTTTGTCGATGAAAGCGGGAAGATATACGTTCAACTGCCTGCCTTAGGAACAATGGAATTCGTACTCAAATCATAAAATCCTTCCCCTACGGTTACCACCTGCTGCGAGTAATCTGAACTAACAAAAGTAACAAATGCGAAAATACATTTGTCTATTTGTGAAAAGAAATGTAAGTATGAAAAACCCTGCATCTGCTTTTTTTTTTGAAATATTTTCTTCAAAATAATGGAAAAAAGCTAACAAAGGAAAACAACTATCTTAGAAATAACAATATAGTGTGACCACCTTGGTTTGTATTTCTCTGGGAGACAGTATAAATGCATCCGAAAAAAAGCTTATCACTGAATTTTTCTCATGGTTTCACAATGCTTCGCGTACAAAGACTATTTTACCAAAGGGGTCAAAATGACCCCCGTCCGCCGTTCTAGGAATACATGCAAATATTTCAAAAACTAACAAATCTAGAATGCTGTTTTTTTTAAAAGAAATATATATTATCTATTTAGGAAAAGTCAAAAAATTTCAAACGATTTCTTCCAACCAAACAAAAGTGATCCAAGGACGAAAGTGCTCAGGTGTCAAAATGACCCCTACCGCCGTTCTAGTGTTAAGGCCTCACATATATCCTAATATTCCTGTAATCGAAAAAAGCTGTATGTACTGTTTGGTATTATGTATATAGAACTGAATACGAAATTGGTACGAGATTTATGCATACATACAATAGTTATGAGTTTCAGTTTTAATAACTTCAGTATAATTTACGAAAAATTTTAAGATATTAGGGGGCCCTCCCACTGTCTCAGTCGAGCCCTGGGCGGAAGATAATTTTAGAAGCAGGTACTGATTGACTTGATCATTTTGGTTTATAAAGAGATATATCTAATGGATATTTTCAAACAGGAGTGTCCAAACACCCCGTGCCCGTACTGTCGCGTTGATATTATAAAGATAAAATAAATGTTTATTTGCTATTCTGTTCATTTGCAGGATGAAATGTTAAAACTTCATTTATTCATGTTTATATTAAATTTTAGCGCGGTGATACTTAATCGCGGTGATACTTCTTCACATGCGCATGCACACTAAAATAATACTTTTTTTAAAATACGAATTAATATTCCCGATGTAATCACAACATCCATAGGTAAAGAATTCTCTTCCTCTTCTACCTACCGCTTTTGCATCACCACTTTCAAAAAACAAAAAAAGGTGTTTTTACGTGACCGAATAGTTCAGTGTGAAAATGTACATTCTTTAAACTTTAATATTTGGAATATTAGCGCGAAATGTCTTCCCTGGCTTTGAAAAAGGTGAGTTTATATATTAAACAGTGTTACAATAAATTTAATAAGACTTACATCATACAAACATTATTAAAAAATAGTTAACTTAAGGAACAAATAATAAAATGTCCAGAAATCAAAGATAAGTTTTCGGAAAAAAAACGATTTCTTTTTTAAAAACAAACAAATTCTTCTATTGCAATTCCCTACTTGGAAAGATGAATTTAATACTCACTATTATTTATCTTAGCTTATCGTCTATATATTTATATATATTCGCATAGTTTCCCATTAGTTGCTAATGATAAACTGTTAATGATAGTTAGTTGCTAATGATAATTAGCAGTTAATTATAGATTTACAGTAATGAATATTTTCTATAAATGAATATTCTTATTAATGCACTGTATTAAAATTTCTTTAATTAATCAATATTAATTGCACTAATAATGGAATTATCAAAAATAAAGTTGTAAAAAAATGGGAAATTTTAATTTCGACTATTTGAAATTTGAGATAGCTTCGGGAAATAATAAATTACGCATAATAATTTGCTCCAAATTGATCATCGGAGAGTTATTTTATTTCATTGAACATTCTAAACAAAATTATTTTTAACATATTTTGTGTATACATTTGAAAAAACATAAATTAAAACTGCCTAATTTCATGAAGTTTAAGAAGGTCCTTTGTACAAGGTGCATCCAAAAATTCAACACATTTTTTCATGAAAGCACAAAAGTATAAGAAAGATAACATCCCATGTGTAAATATATTATGACAAATAATAGACATGCCCTGTGTTGGCCGGTTATCAAACTGCCGAAAAAAATTGTCCTAAATTTTAAGGGCAAAATTTATTATGGTGGACCACTTAGGTTAACTGTTAATAATGATTAGATGTTAAAAATAGGTGCACAATAATAAATATCATATATAAGGTGGTCTGGGGTAATAACGACAGGCGGGGTAAGAACGCCAAGTTCTAATATTATGCATAATTATGAAATAATCTGGTAAATGACAATCATGTGCTCTGCGCAGAAGGGTTTTGAGTCATATAAATCGCAAAAAACGGCGTCAAGTTAATTTGTTTCATTTTTAGGTCTTATTATTTTTACAAGCAACTAAAATTAACGCTTGATCTAAAATTTGCGAGATACGTTTTGTGATGTGAAGACTATTTTTTTTTATCCGGAAATACTTTGTTAATTACATAAATTTGTAGTACATTTCATGGACTTTCAAAATGTTGTTGAAGATTTTGGATATCTTCTCGAGATAATTTGTAATTTAAAATGTACAGCGCAATAACTATAACGGGGTAATAACGCCAATCCTTGGCATTAATACCCCAGTTGATTCCCTACAGGGGCCGAGCTACATCCTAAATACTGATTCAAATAAACACAGTTAAAACTGTGCAATGTTTCTAATAATTCTATTTAAGCGGTCCTTTTTAAGCAAAAAGAAGCTCACGGTCTGATATTCTTTTGCCTCAGTCTCCCCTCCACACACCACACCTCTATTTTTCTTACACTTTCACAAAAAATTTAACATTTTCAATAGCTTAGAATGCAATTTGTCAATTTCTAAGTTTGTAGAGTTTGTATTTTTAAAATTGGGCAATCTACATGCAATTATTCAATCTTATTTCATAGTTTTGTTTGCATGGCGTTATTACCCATATAGGTGGGCAATAACGCCAAATAGCATTGGTCAAGAAATCTTGCCATTACATTTTATGAATACATATCTGTGAAATTATTTTTTTTATATAGATAGTCAATGAGTTGCTGCATCAAATCATATATTTGTTTGAAAAATACAATCTAAAACTGAGACGTGAAAATTGGTAGAACCTTAACGTGGCGTTATTACCCCAGGGTACCTTATTATAAAGCAGTAAGCTCTGAAACTTCGGCTCGAGTGCTTTAAAAAACTATCCGATGGATCTTTTTAGCAGATTATATCATTCCATAGGAAATATTTTTGCGGAGTTTTGTGATACAAATATACAGGAATAACTATGATTTTTGGTAATAAATTTCTTATTTTATTGATATTTTTGACGTAAGGGTTGCAACAATTATTTTTGGCGATAATTATCGTTACTAAAAAAAATCAAAATATCTGATTAAAAATGATATAAACACATAAAAAAAGTAATAACTTTTTTGATTTAAAATAAAGGAATAAGGAACAAAAATCAGTTTGATGAGAAATATTATTATGAAATGAAAATATTTAATTTAAATATAAAAAAATACTCCTAATGATTAAAAATTAATTCAGTGTAAAAGCTTTTAACTGACGCAGTATTAGGCTGTTTATCATTTTCGCACCAGGTTTAAAGAAAGAACATCTCAAAAACTTAATTAGATAAACGTAATAACTTTTTTTCTTTTCTTTCTTTCTTTCTTTTTTATGTAATTCTTCCTTTATATATCTTACAGAAGAAACTGGCAGAATTAGTTTTAAAAATGGCTCTAACTGTTAATTCTGTGATATTTGTTTAATTGGGTGTTATAATTTACTTTTGTCGCCAAAAAATCCGGCATTAGGCCAAAAAAGCATAAGCCGGAGTAAGGTTCGCAATAACTATGTTCTTTCTCTCTTTTTTAAGTAGATTTCGTAAAATAATTTTTTTGCAAACTGTATCATTTGGTAGAGAATATTCTCGCGATGGTTTATGAGTCAGATATACAGGGATAACTGTGGTTTTTGGTAATACATTTCTTATTTTATTGATAATTTTGACGAAAGGGTTGCAACAACTAATTTTTTTTACGATAATTATCGTTAATAAAAAATTCGAAATGATTATCTCTAATAGAAAATAATATAAACATCTCGAAAAAAAAACTGATAACTTATTTAATTTAAAATAAATAGATAAAAAACAAAAATCAGTTTAAGCAGAAATTATACTATAAAACGAAAATATTTGATTTAAGCATAAAATAATATTAGTAATAGTTAAAAACTAATTCAGAGTGAAAGAAAGTTTTGAATTGATTCAATATTTGGCTGATAATTTCTTTCGCGCCAGTTTTAAAGTAAAAAAAAGCATCTCAAAAACTTTATAAGATAAAACGTAAATAACTTTTTTTGCACAGATGTCATATGCGCACCACATTGACACAACTTTTTTCTGACGCCTCTTTGGAAAAAACTTCGTTAACAAATATCAGTTACATATGTATTTTTTAATTATTTTCTATTATTTTAAAAAGAAAATAAAAATAAACTACAAAAGTTTAATTAATAACGATAAAAACAAAACAATTTATATCAATTTGCAAAAGAAAATATGAAATAAATAAACAGTTTATTAATAAAAGAACAACAATGACCGGGTTAACGTATGAGACATAAAATCGCCATTTTGTTGCACTAGCACAGATGTGGTGCGGATAAGACATCAGTGCTATTTTTTCTTTTTCTTTTATTTATTTATTTATTTATTTATTGAACATATTTTTTATGTGATTCTTCCATTTAATGTCTTTCTGAAGAAACTCGAACACAGATATCATATATGCATCACACCGGCGCGATTTTTTTCTGACGCTAATTCAGAGAAAACATCGTTTTCAAATACTAGTTGCATATATATTTTTTTAATTATTTTCGATTATTTTAAAAATGAAATAATAATAAATAAAAAAGTTTAGCTAATAATCATAGAACAAAACTATTTAAAGCCTTTAAAGAAAAGAAAAAAAAAGTAAATAAAAAGCTTTATAATAAATAAATAACGACCGCCAGATTATCATGTGAGGTATAAAATCACCATTTTGTTACAGTCGTGCATATATTGTGTGTAAACAGTGAGTTTCCCGATCCAGAGCCGAGTGGCTCCATGCGGTCCACGCAGGGAGGTCACGAGACCCCCAATGAGGAGGAACCAAGTGACGTCCGGCCCCACGACAGCGCCCGCTGCCGGCCAGGAAGACAAGCGAGGACACCCGGCCCACGGACATGGACTTAGCGTCGCGGCCTCGGCCGCTCACCATCCGCAGCCACCGCACGACGCCGCCCGCGCCCAACCCGCCGATTGGAGCAACCAAGCAGGCATCGTAGCACAAGCCGCCTGAACAACCGCCGATCCAGAGACCCAGCCTTCCGGGAGGACTTACAGGAAAGCGACTCGAATTCTCGTTACGTACAAGGGAAACCCGGAAAACCTTGTATAGTCGCTTCGTCCGAATCGCGCCTACTAGAGGCCTCGGACTCCTCTAAATCGAGTGTTGCGTTCGAATGATCTGGAAAATCATCAAGCGTTCGAAGACTTCGGTCGAGACGGTCGGAAGCTCAATTGGCCCGACGACCAACCCGATCCAATGTCCTTGTCAAAAGGTCGCCAACAATGTCGACAATTCCTTTCCTGCTATAATTGTCAAGGACGAGATCGGTCAGCGTTCGAGTGTGGAAGTTAGACGGGAAACACTTTTCCCTGATGGGCTTCCACAGGGGGCACTCATAGACGCAGTGTCTAATCGTACTCACCCCGTTCCCGCAAAAGCACGCAGGGTTGCCTTTAAAGAAGCGGGCTTGATGGTCGCCAAAGGCACATGTCCCGTTAGGACTTGGTTGAGGAAGAAATCACCCTGTATTCTCCGAGTGGAGACCTTCGGGAAGATCGCATACGTCGACCGACCGTCCTCAGATCGGTCCCACCATTGCTGCCAATCCAAAAGAACCTCACCAAGGAGCTTCCTCTTGACTTGACGTCCTGAGAGAGGAACAAGTATGTCGACCGACGGTCGACACGCAGCTTCCTTCGCAAGGGAATCGGCCAGCTCGTCAAAGGCGTACCCGACATGAGCCTTAATCCAGTGCATATGGACCCTGACTCCTGTATTTTCAACCAAGTTCCTGATCTCAGCTACAGCTTTGTGCCGAGGCACTAAAGCGTAAACAGCTTGAAGCGCCGATCTCGAATCAGAGTAGATATCGAGTTCACTGAGACCCCTCCGAAGGGCGTCCACAATCGCTTCCTTGATCGCATGGACCTCAGCCTCGAAAACAGTCGACCCATCAGAGAGACGGAACCTTCCCTCCGCAACAACGCTATCCCTAGTGGCGAGGTGGTAGGCACAACCCACCCTCTCACCCACCAGCTTGGAACCGTCCGTATAGTAAGTATACGGAGACTTCCGGCTGAGTTCCGGCGTCCAAGGTATTCGTGCCGGATAGCGCCGTTGGGGTCGGTACTTCCAGACCTCTACCATTTCTGGTGAGAGGTTTGGTCTATCAAAGCTTTCGCCCCATCTCGTGAGGGCCTCAAAGTCGCGTTCGATACGAGCACGGAGGTCCAGGGGAATCACCCCGGACAAGACATTCAACGCAGCGGTTGACACCGTACTGTAACATTTGGTGACGCACAGCAAGAGACCACGCTGAATGCTCAGCAGTCTCTGGCGAAGAGCCACTTTGCTGGAGTACCAAATAGGGGCCGCATACAAGACTATGCGCTCGGCCACCACCGAGTACACTGCCTTTCGAACATCGGGCTTGAGCCCCCACGTAGCTGTCGCCAATCTGGTGAGCTTGTACTGGACTCTGGTCGCCTTCTCTCGGACGAGGTCCAAGTGAGGCATCCAGCTGTAGTCCCTATCTATGACCACGCCTAGGTACTTGATTTGATTAGAAAACTTCACCCTATGCTCACCCATCCGGATGCGCAATGAGGGTTCGTAGTCCATCTTTCCCTTAGGTGGTATGATAGTGTACAAGCACTTGTCGTAGCTGAACTCCAGGCTGCATCCTACAGCCCACGCGAGAATCTCTGCGAGAACTCGCCGGACTATGTCAGCGAACCTGTAGACAGCCACGGAACGTGCAAGGATGAGTATATCGTCGGCGAAGACAAGCACGGTCCAAGCCTCCTCAATCCCAAGCCGTTTCAACAAGCTATTGATTAACACCAGCCACAGGACCGGCCCGAGACACGAACCCTGCGGGACCCCAACATTGAAGTAATGCTCTTCCGCGTTCGAAATGACCGATCTATCCCAAAGAAAAGAGTCGATCAAGCCCAGGAGCTCCGGAGGGACTCCGTACTCCACCAGAAGGCGAAGCAAGTCATCCCGCCGAGCGCTGTTGAAGGCATTCTTGATGTCGAGGCTGACGAGACAGGTGTAGTGGCCTGTTCTCTTACTCTGCGAAATGTACTTGACCACCTCATGGAGCGCATCAATGGTCGACCGATTTCGTCTGAAACCATATTGCCTACCATCAAGTACGCCGTTAGACTCGAGGAAGGCCATCAGTCGAGTTGCGCACAGCTTGTCCAAGATCTTCCCGACGACGGGAAGTAGACAGATAGGACGGTAGGAAGCCGGATCGCTCTTACTTCTACCTTCCTTAGGAAAGTAGATGGCGACTGCCGCTTCCAACTTCTCGGAAACACGGACTCTCTAAGGCAGTGATTAAACAAGCCGAGCAACCACTGAGTGTGCCAGCGAAAGACCTCACGGATGATTCCCAGACTGAATCCATCGTGGCCTGGCGCCTTATCGAGCGCCATCGAGTCGATAGCCAACTCTAGCTCCCCGACGTCAAACAAGTCCGGGTCATCAGGCCTCTCAATCGCTGTCTGCACTACCTCATCGACCTGTCTGAAGTGGTGCCTCGCAAGGGCTGCCTGGATGTCATCCCATGTGGATGCCACCACTCCGTAGGGAAGCTCCAGAATAGCTGGAGCTTCAGGACGCCACCTGCCTCGCACCACTGCACAGACCAGACCGATTTTGTCGGTAGAAAGCTTGTCCGAAAGGAACTTTCGGAACGAACGACGCTTAGCTTGCAGAATCGCTCGCTTGTACTCCGCCCGCGTACGCTTAAAGAGAGCCTCACGTCTCTCTCTCTGAGTCGGGTCAAGCGTCCGCTTGTACAACCTCCTCAGTGCACGCACTCTAGACCTCTGAGTCTCCAACTCTGGGGTCCACCAACACGTCTCCTTGCCTGCGGCAGGACGACGCTTTCGGTGTTTCAAGCACAGATCTACCAGGACTGAATCAAGATGTTCAACTCTCGAGTCTGGTGCGTTCGAATCATAAACGTCCAAATCTGCACTCTGCAGATCCTGGAGGAAATCATCCCAGGCAAGGTCCTTGGGTTTCCACCGACGGCGGACTCCCCTAGGATTTCGAGCCCTTGGCCTGCCTTGGTAGGTCCAGGTCATGGCGTTATGATCGCTGGTTGTCACCCCGTCTTGAACAGTCCAGTCAGTTATGCAATCTGCGCACTTACGGACCAGAAGTAAATCGATCCAGCTTTGACCTTGATGGCTATCAAAAGTCGCCGCACTGTCCGGACTGTTGACGATTTCCAGATCGTAACCAAGGGCGAAGGAGATAACTTCTTCACCCCTGTCGTCCGTTGGCCTATCCCCCCAAATGTACGACTTTGCGTTGAAGTCCCCGACAACCTGAACATTGTCCTGAGGAAACTCCAGTAGCAAGTCGCCCATCCGAGAAAGGATCGGGACAATGTCCTCAGACGGAGAGCAATAGCATGACACTATCAACACATTCTCTCCCGAAATAGTGCTTCGAATCGCCACTATGTCGTCAGTATTCAGAACCACGCAGTATTTCAGTCGCGAACTTATCCAGAAGGCGGCTCGGCTGCGCTCCGAAGAAATGACTTCGGAAAAACCCTCGGGTAATCCGACGGTCTTTCCCTCCTTCACACGCTGCTCATTCAAGGAGATAACGTCAATGCTCTGCGAGAGCACTGTCTTCTGCAACTGGTACAAAGCCGCCGTACTGCGGTTGACATTGAGGTGAAGAAACTTTGGACTATCGGCCATTGTTTCGTTTCTCAGTCAAAGCCAGTTCTTTGCGGAAGATGCTACACTCCTGCGAGTTCGCCGCGTGATTGGTAGAGAGAGCCTCACCCGCCAAGTTCAATGAGTTGACCTTCATACAGTTAACGCACGCAGGTTCACTGGTGCAATCGCTGAGTATGTGGTCCTGACTACCACACTTCCCACAGCAGCTCTTGCCGTGGCAATCTCTTGCCATGTAGCCGAATTTCCAGCACTTATAACACTGAAGAGGACGCCGTCTTCGTGAGAAGAACAGAGTGTCCCAGCCAACGTTCAGCTTCCTCACTCGTCCAAGTCGCCTGTACGACTCTGGATTCAGAGAGACCACGCCATTACGTCCCTTCTTCCCCTCAAAAAACTTTTTGAAGGAAATGTCAGCGTCACGCAACGCTGTATTCTGATTTTTCAGGGCTGCAATGATCCCGTCTCCCGTAGAATCCTCGCCGACGCCGAAGATTACAATCTCCGGATTGCGCCTGGTCGGTTTGGAAGCCGAGTGACTATTCACCAGGTCCGATTTCTCCACTTCCGCCACCAGCTTCTCGAGGTCCGCAGCGCTGTCCGCGAAGACCAGCACCCCTCCCTTGGAGGTGTTCCGCATTCCTCTCAAAGCCAACCCTGCTTTCAATGGATCTATCGTGCTGGCTACTAACTTACGAGTGTCATCGGAGGAGACAGTATCGTCGTTTGGAAGGATTCGAAGAACGTGTCGTTCCTGGTAGCGTGGAGGCGCAATTGAGCCGGCCCCCTTAGCGCCAACGGCGCCACCGCTTCCTGGTCCGCTTCGGGCCGCAGGTTGAGTTCCTGCCGCTGCCACACGTCCCTTCCTCAACCGTCTCCTCCTTGTACTCTTACTGGTGACAGTCTGCCATTCCTCTGTCGCACCACCGGCGACGTTGGAATAGGACCTGTCTGGTGGTACCACCTCCTTCGGGGTGTCATCCGGCCTCGAGGCATCCTTCCGCTTTTCAGCCTTGGACGCCTTCTTGCCAGTGATAGAGCTTCCCCTCTGTGAGGCTTTCCCATAGAGCAGAACGAACCAAGCGTGCTGTCGGACTATGAAATCTTCTATCCGAGATATAGATTCCCCAAAGAAAGATTTCTTGGGGGCCGACAGACCCTTGACCTTGTTCAGCTCCTCGAGGATTCTCGCACCTAGAGAGTGCGTTTCCTCGGTGAAGAAGGCCGAGAGGTCAACCATATCCGGAAGGGACAGGTCAACATTTCCCAGCCGACTTCCTGTTTGACAACCTATATCCGTCAGCTGAGGGCCGACGGTTGCCCGCTTGGATGAATCCAAGCCTCGGGCGAAACCTGGGCTACTCGTCGTGGAGGAGTTAGTAGGAGTCCCACCACTCCGCGACGGTGCCTCATCCTCCACTTCACTAGTCAGAGACATCGTGAATCACGAGAATACACAGGTAAGAGCAGTAAAACGGTAACACTCGTTGCCGTAATAAAAGACGCAATGGAAATAACACAGACACACAGTCTATAACACACTATTCACGTTCTCACTGGGCAAAATTTGACAATCCAACGCTGTTATTAAGATACACTCCGGGCAATTGTCTTAGTCAGTAAGAATAATAGCACAAAAAATTTCCATCACTTAGGCACCGCCCTATATTGTGTGTAAATTACATCTGTACCGAAACTCACAGAATTAATTTTAAAAATAGCTCTAACTGTTAATAACGTGTTTTTTGTTTAATTGAGCATTAGATTTTACATACAATGCGGTTTTAAGCAATAAAAGGCATAAGCCGGAGTAATGTTCACAACTATATTTTCCTTCTCTCTCTCAAGAGAGTAGATTTCGTAAGAAATACTAGCTATTGGAGTCGATACCATAGTACGACTTTAGAAAAATTTCTACATAACTTTTCATTATATGACCCCAAGAACTCAAAACAATCCCCACTCTAAAAGTTTACACACATATATATCCATGTACTAAATGTTGACCGCACAATAAAAGTTGACCGCACACTTGCCTTAAACATTTAGATGGTTATTATCTCAGGGGGATCGCAAATGGAAACAATCTGTGTAATTGGGTGAAAATGGAAAGGGTTCAAGAATTATAATACCGCCTTAACATGGCTTTGACAAAACCAGGTTTTACAGAAGAATGGCAGGAACATTTTTCGTTATAGTAGTTGCCAACAATTGAAATACTTTATTGTTGCAAGATTTGCACGTAAAAAAAAATGTTTGACGAATTAAAAAAAATCAGTATTAAGTCTTATTTTTCTATAGAAAGATTTCCATATGAAAACTAAAAATAAAATAAATAGCTTGACGGATTTTTTTAAGCTAATATTACGTCATATTGGAAAATAATGGACGACAAGCAGGTGAATATACAGGGTGTCCCCTCGCAACGGTGGCCAATGGCTAATTTCTAAACCGTTGGTCATAGACATATAGTTCCAATTGCAAAAATGCTTGAAAAAATGCAAAGAATTGTTTTTTAAGCGATTTTGGTCAAAAAAATGTTTTACTAGAAAATTACGAAAATTAAAGTTTTATACGGTCCCTCGGTCCTATAAGTGATATTTAGTAAAATTTTTTCTACACTCTAGCAAGTAATACAGAAAAGGTCCCATTCATGTAACATTAAAATTGACCGAGTTATGAAACTTTAAATTTCATGATTTAAACCACTTTTCTATAGCTGAAAACGGATGAGTTCAACGGAGCTTTAAGGGAACGTACACTAAGTGCTTAAAGTATTATAAAGGGAGTTTCCAACGCTGTTCAAAGGCTATTTCCTAAACTATTTGTCACAGACATATAGTTCCAATTACAAAATGTTTTAAATGAGCGATTTAACTGAAGGCGCTGTCACCGTATAAGTTTTACGGTAGTGTTAATTATAATTAATTAACTTCTAGATTGGTTATTAAAATAACTTAAGACATGAATTTAATAATTCTCCTTATCGAAAAAATCAAATTTTGGGAAAAAGCGAAAAATCTTTAAATGCATCTATTGGTTTTCATTATAAATTTTGAGATTGCATTGTTACAATAGTGGAGGTTTGTATAGACTGATAGAGAAATCAAAAAGCGATAAGTCGAGTTTTGAAATTCATATCCTCAATTGTAATTTTACGTATTTTTTATTTTGTAAGCAAATGAAGTTGATTCTTTTCGTGATTTTATTTTAAAAAGGTATGTTATTTTGATAAGCTTTTATTTTATTCATAGTTTTCGTATGTAAATTTTCCTAGTTCAAAACTTATATTCAAATTTTAACTCACTTCCAAATATCTGATTGAGGTTCAATTCCCATACTTATTTAAACCCGATGACAATGTAATATTAATATAATTTTAGGTGCGTTCCATTTATTTATTTTATAGGACTACATCAAATTCTATTAGGTTGAGTAATCTAATAGAGCTTCAAATATGTATCATTTTGTAACGATTTGTGACTGTTGCTTTTCATAGTTTAATTTAACAAAATTTCTGTTATATTTTTACTTATATTTTTAGCACAAATTGCATATTTTACTTTAACATGTAAATGTCAAAAAAAATTCCGAAACATTGTAAAAAATTTTTTTACTTTCAATGTTTAAAGTTAAATTTTCTGTCTGATGTTTATTTTTATTTCCAGTAAATTTGTGACTGACCCCTATTTCGCAGCAAAAAATATGCTTCAACTTTGAACAGCTATAACTCAGTCAATTTTGATCGCAGAGGAATGGGACTTTTTTTGTCTTACTTGTTAGAGTAGTGGTAAAATTTTTCTAAATATTACTTATAGGACCGGGGGACCGTATAAAAATTTAATTTTCGTAATTTTTTAGTAAAACATATTTTTGATCTAAATCGCTTAAAAAATAATTCTTTACCTTTTTTAAAGGATTTTTGCAATTGGAACTATATGTCTATGACCAACGGTTTAGAAATTAGCCATTGGCCACCGTTGTGAGGGGACACCCTGTATAATGTATATGAATTTGTTAAAACGTATTGATGTATGATAAAAATCAGACTATAAAATCATGTTATATATATAAGTGAGGGGCCAGGAGTTCAAGAATTGACAAAGGAAAGTAAACGACCTAAACGTTATTCATCTTCGATAGTCAATCTGGGAAATCATCGTAACTTTCTCTAATTAAGTAGTGTAAAATCAGAGAACATTTTAATTCCTGTTATCATAACGATCTCATTTCCTTAATAAAACTGCACAATTAATTGTCGACTAAAAGAGTTTCGTTATATAAGCTAAATTTTGTCCAACGCTTAGAATAATTTAATATCGCAATGACATTAGCATTGTTTTCAACAATAAGCAAGGTCCAGCTGAAGATACATATTGTTTAAAATACGAGTTAAAATTCACCATTTTCTTTCATTCAAACTTTATTCGGGAAAATTGCCCAACACAGCGGGCATAGCCTGCTAGTTTTATATAAAGGTATATTCTTTAAATAAAACAGTGCATACATTTTTTTGGTAATCTCACGGTTCATTTCGTCTTCAGACTTCAGGCAATGCCCATTGTCCAGTCTTCATACAACATTGTGTTAAATTTTACACTAAAAATTAAACCAAAATTTTGTTAAATAATAGAAGTGATATTGCTTTAAAAATGTAGAAACACATCAAGTGACATAAATGAATTACAATTATTAAACATACATTTCACTTCTTAAGAAATTCATTCATCTTCTTTTTATCTTTCTAAAAATATATAAAAGACACTATTCTATAGCTAATATATCAAAAACTAATAAATTAATTAAAAATTTATTTCATGAAAAACTCAAACTAAAACAATTATATTTGCTATTATTAAAAATATTCTCGTTAATCCGTAACTAAATACATCAAAGTTATATAATAAAAAAAAATAGAAAAAGAAAAAATTCGTTAATCTTATAAGATCTTACCTACACAATTATCTAAGTTATTCATAGGACAAAAAACATCGTTTTCTGTGACTTAACGACGGGCTTTCATTACACAATTGAATTAATTCCCCCTCACAAAAACCTGACATCACAACTTTTTACAATCCCCTTTTTTAATCAAATATGATCTATTATTAGAATTAAATACCAATACTATTATTTTTTGCAAAAATTCTTCAAGTTTTAAAGATTTTCGAATTTTTCCCCAAATAAAGCACGTATTACCAAAAGAAAAGCTTAGTTAAAACTTAAACTGTTGTTTGCTATAATCGTATTCAGGGCCGCAAAGAGTGTCGTAAATCTAGCACAAATTTTGCAGCGCGACTATCTATATCATCGCTTCATATATCGTGTTTTTTGAATAAAATAGAAATAGAAACAGGAATTTTTCTATAAAAAAACTTCAATATTTAGTTAATAAAAATGACAAAAAGGTAAAACGTAGAAATTCACGGCTTGGATGATTTGCACCCTCGAGTGTCACTCTTTCTGAGCAATAATCTGTGACTTATTTAATGAAATAAACAATGGAATAAAATATGAAGAAAATTACTATTCGAAAATAATGGCACTAAATAATGGCACTAAATAATGGCACAAAGTTAGAAAGTGCGATATTTTAAAACTTTAAATTTGAATATTATACCACAAAAATAAGAAGTTGGAATTAAGAGCCCACAATAGTCACAGAAAAAGTACACAAAAAGACCCGGATGATCATGTAAAGTCTATGGGAGCGTTCTTTTCGAATATCTCGCTGAAATTTTAATATTTTTACATGATTTTTTTTTGTACAAGATATCTGAGGACGATCCACAACCGGCCTAGTTCTTACTTTTTCGATTTTTGTTTCAGATTTTCTTTAAAAAATTACTTTAACTTTGGAAACCGGTTTAAACCGGTTCTGAAACTGAAACTATGGTAATATAAAAAATATATAACCAAAATCGAAAAAGTAAAAACTAGGCCGGTTGTGGATTGCCCTCAGCTATCTTGTGCAAAAAAAATCTTGCAAAAATATTAAAATTTGAGCGAGATATTAGAAAAAACGCTCCCATAGACTTTACATGATCATCCGAGTCTTTTTGAGAAATTTTTCTTTGACTATTTGGGCTCTTAAGATTAAAATAATCATCAACTAATGAATATCAGCAGTGAAGTATAGCAATTTGAGTTGCTAGTTTGTGAAAATCGCACGATTATTAATTTTCAAAAAATTTCTCGACAACTAAAAAAGTCTACAGTACTAAACAGATTTGATGACGTCACAGTGATGTTCATTATATTAAGCGAATATGTATGACTTTTGAAAAAAAAATAATTATTCAGAAGTTTGATTTTTATTTCATACTAAATGACTCACATTCCTATCACTTTGGGGACCTAGGACTATGTCTGTGATCCTGCAGTCCTACAAATTCAAAACCTGCATTTTTCTAACTTTTTTATTTTATCTATTAACATATGTCCATAAAAGAACTGGTTTTACATAAATTCTCATTTATCGATAATTTTCGATGGTTTCTAGCAATTGAATGAAGAGCCGTTAAACAGGAACATCAATACGTATATAAATTAATGTTATCCTTCCAATCATAACTTGTGGAGGCGCCTAGTCAGGTTAAGGTTTGGTCAACTGATGAAAGCTCTAAATTACGCTATGAATTTGTATACGGAAATGTACATGCAGCCAGAATTTAAGTAAGCAAATCCACTTATAACCAAAACAAATTTAAATAGTACTACCATAAGAAGGCATAAGCTTTCTCAATTAGACCACTTTTTCAAAGCAAAATCTTTTACAGGAACTTAAAAATTACTTGCAAAAATTTTACTGTAAAATGCTTTTTTTTAAATATAATATAAAAACATATATGACATACAAACATGTACGATATCAATAATTAATAACTCAATTATGTAAAGATAAATGAACAATCTATATAAATTCTTAATCATTGTATTATTCAATCAAAAGAGGCACAAAATTAATAAGTTAAATAATAAATATTACACAATTATAAAATAATAATGCCACTTATATCGCAATTTTAAACCAAAAAATAAATCAGGTAGTTTTTTAAACAAATACAGAAGACAACATTGAAAACGGTCCTTTTTTTATTTTCTTTTATTCATTTTTTCCTATCCCTTTATATATGTATGTCTTTTATTTACAAAATGAATACTTTGAAATAAATGTGAGATTTTATTGTTCTATATCTCTTTTGCAAATTCACAAAAAAAGGAAATTCTGAATATTCAACAAAACCATAATGCCTCTTTATACGCCGGTATTTTAAAAATATTTCACAAAATTCGTCAGATTTTTATTCTATAAAACTGAGCTCTTTCAATCAATAATGTTCTTCGAAAAGTTAGGAAGTCAGCTTTTTCTAAAATTTCCACGTCGTTTGCCTGGCAAATACTTTTAAAAGCATCCAATTTAGGACAAACTTAAGCTTTTTGTAGCTTAAAAAGTAGAAACTGTTACTTCCTCCGCAATTTATTCCGCATTTACATGCTAATATACTTTAAAAACTTGAGTCATATTTTACATATATGGTGGAGAATTAAACGAATATTTCAAATGCGTACTGTAAAATAAATTATCTTACTAAATTACTATTTCTAAATTTAGTTTTACTGTTTTATGTTAACATTTATAATGGTGTGTAAAATTATAGAAAAATCATTTAAATACTTATTAGGTTCGAGGTCAAGCAATTTATTTTCAGTTTTCATGAATATTAAAGTTTCATGTTTTTATATTTCTTGTCCTTGTGAATTATGATTAAATCAAAAGATTAAAATGCATTTTTTTCATTGTTTCTCTTTCTGTTCTGAGATATTTATAATTTTTTTCTTTACGTTTTTGCATTTTTTAAATTTTATTATTTTAATCGTGTATTTACAAAAAAATTTTTTTGCTTTTCGGAATGATATCACTCTATTTTACTCTACAAGAAATTTTAAACTAATTATTTAATATCCTACAAAATTAATGCAAAAAACTTTATTGATATTTAAAATTTTCGCTATAAATATTTTAAAAACTATTATGAAGTAAGCAAAACGTGCGCAATATCTACTTGTAAAATCAGGATTTTATAAAGAGATTTTTTATTTATATAGATATATTTTGAATCTCATTAGATAGTATTAGTAATAGATGAAAAAATTGGTCAGGTTTTGGATGTATAGAAGATATACAGATTTTATATATATATATATATATATATATATATATATTTTTAATTACATAGTGTATGCATAGTATATACATAGTTGTATAATAGATAGAAAATATGGCCTAGTTTTAGGATGTTTAGAACACAGAACTGTGATGTGAAATGAAACCAATAAGTATAGATGTTCACTGATTCAATTTCACTACAATCTTTGAATAAATGTTAACTATAATGTGCAAAAATATTTCGGAAATTTTTAAATCTTAAAAGACGTAAATTACCTGGGAATCATTCTGTTTCCGATGTTATTCTTTACATTCCTAAACACTTAATTCTTCCTTAGAACATTTTAAGAAATTTTTAATGAATTTGCGATTTCGGTTCATCTGCCTGTCTGTCTGTCCATGCTGTGATTAACATAAATTCACACGGTTTAGCAAAAATGTTATAAATCTTATTCAGATTTTCTATTGTATTTACAGCTTTTTTAAAAGTTGGTATCATTTATAGTTTGCTTAATGGGATTTATAAAATAATTCTATTTTGTTATGGCCTATAAAAATCGCTTGGAGTGTATTATAACGATATTAAACAATTTAAAACACGTTAAAATTCATACACATAACTGAGTGCGCTACTATCCGCTTACCATTGGCTATGGTGAGCTTTCATATAATGTTAATTCATCGTTAAATTACAGGGACACTAAAAAGAATTTAGTTACACAACACTGTTAACAATAATTGATGGGAGTTGTTTTTTAATTGTGGTACTTGTCTTAAAATTTATCTAAATATAGTAAAATGTACCTCACTACTTGAGTTTTATAAATTCTATACATCGTATATAGACAGTCAGAAAAAATCTCGATGACTTTTTGTTTTCTTACTGAAGTTGCTACAGGATAATTTTAAACTATTCCATCTGTTTTACAACTATTTTATCATACTATGGTGTACATGTACAAATCCATAGATAATATACAGATCTGTCTAAAAGATTTCTCTTACTTTTTACTGTTAATGGTAACATTAATTATAAATAGAAGTTTTCTTGTACGCCCATTAAAAACATTTCAAAAATATGCATTAAAATATTTAATTGCTATAAAGGACGTCAAATACTAATAAAAACATTAAAAGATCTTAATAATTTTTACATGTTTCGATTAAATTTACTCAATCATCATCAGAAAAACAAAATACAAATAAACACAAAGATGTAAAATGACAATAAACTATTACAAATGAAATTTAAAAATTAAAAATAAATAAAAATAACGCGCGTTATATTTCAATTATGCATCACGTTGCTTTACTTTTTATCAGCAGTTAAATGATCTAGATAATAAGATTAAATTTACTTTCGAACTTGAAATTTATAAGAATTTACCTTTTTTGGATGTTGAGTAAAAAAGAGAAAATATTAAACTAATTCGTTCAGTATATCGAAAACCAATAACAAACTTTAAATGTTATACATTTTGATGCTTGCACTCCATATTCTTATAAATTATCTACATTTAGATTCCTTATTAACAGAGCTTTTAGAATTTGTTCCACTGAAAATTTAAATGATGAATTAGATAAAATTAAAACAATAGCTATTAACAATGTATATGAAGTTAAAATAGTTAATAAATTAATTAAAAAGTTTATTAACAAAATGAACAAAGCAGTTTTTGAAAATAAAACCGACAATGAAAATAACATGAATTGGGTTGTTATAAAGTATTATCCAAATTTCTTCGAGTCTGCTAAAACACAATTAAAAAAGCTTAATTTAAATTTAATTGCTAGACCCCCCCAGCTAAAAAAAGTTTACACTTTGTTTGCAAAAAAGTTTAGATTGTACACAATTTGTACACAAAAAGTGAATATTTTTGAATACTCCAAAAAGTATGTACTTTTTGTGAAAAATATTTTCATGTTTTATGTATACAAAAAAGTGAACATTATAAGTTATCAAAGACGGTGCACTTTTTTTGCATAAAACAAATAAATATTCCGTGTGAGCAAAAATTTTGCAACTTTTTTTTTTTTTTTTTTTTTTTTTTTTTTTTTTTTATCAAAGATTTCAATTTTGCAAATATTATGTACTATTTTTTATGGATATGAAAATTAGATTTTTTCATTACAGGGATTATTATATCCATGCGTGGTGCCTTTTCTAAATTTGTGAAAATTTTCCAAGGTAAACTAATGTTGTATTTAACTTGCATTCGATCGGAAGGAATAAATTGGATTATGTCTTAATATGCCAAAATAAAATGAGTTAATTAAATTTCAAAATCGTGAGGTTGTGGGCCCTTTCTCAATAAAAGAAAATTCTCAGTTCGATTTTAATTTTAAGGAAATATACTTTAGTATGCTTATCAAATTTGAAGAAAAACAAATTTAATTATTTAAATTTTAAAATCCAGAAATAGGGGTAATGAAACTACCCCCCTCGCTTCATTACCGGAAACTTCCTTGAGATTATCTTATATTTTAAGTTGCTTAACAAAAAAAAATTCTATATTTTAACACATTCGCTGCCGCTTACTTGAAGATGTGATGACCGTTAATGCCGCACTGTCGAAGTGGGGTTTTCCCGGAAGCCGATTTATTTTTTATAAGAAATAATCAGTGAAAGATTTTCCCGTACCAGCGCGTGACTGGCTATTTGACATCACCTCACATCACGCGCTGGCGCGTGAGCGGCCTTTTAACGTTGGCGCCATATCACGCGCTGGCGCGTGATCGGCAGCGAATGTGTTAAAAATAAGAAAAAATAGAAATTTTGATTAATTATAAATTTTTAAACTTAGGGGAGGGGTAATGTTTTTAGTAAAACCCTCTAACTTTACGGAAATATATAATTTCTCTTTTATTTTAAATTTCTCGAAAAGACATAATTTTACTATGTTTTGCAAAATCATTCAAAAATAAAATTCAATTGTATTTTAGACTAAATAATATTTAAATCAAACTTAAGGGAGGGGCAATGACTCTCATATGACCTCTTCCCCATAAAAATCGTTTAATTTTAAATTACTTGAAAAAAAACATATTTTATTGGGCATTTCAAAACGAAAAAAAAAATAGTTAATTAAATTTCAAAATCCTGTTAAGGACAAAATGTGCCTACCCCTAGAAAGAATAAATTTTGCTGTGTTTTTCAAAATCGGAGAAAAACAAAACTTAGTTAAATTTCAAAATCGAGAGAGGGGCAAAAGCCATTCTATGCCCCCTTCCCCCATTGCAAAATTTTTAATCTTTTTCTTTTTTTTAAAGTTTCTCGAAAATAATAAATTCGACTACGAATTTCAAAATAAGAGAAAAAAATTTTAATTAATCAAATTTTAAAAAGAAGGGGGGGGAGCAATTTCTCTCACATGCTTTCATCCCCCTATCAGAAATTTTCTTACTTCCTCTTTTATTTTAAATTTCTCGAAAAGAATAAATTTTACGAAGTTTTTCAAAATTAAAAAAAATTAAATAATTAAGTTTCAAAATCGGGGGAAGTGAAGTGGACCCCCCCACCCCCCCACCCCCCCACACACACCCATGCTCACAACACGCGCGCAAAAACTCCACTTTTTCAACGAGCTTACAATTTGCCCTTTTCCCTTATCAGGTGTAGCTTCCAATTATTATGAAAATTACTTGCGCTTTCAAAAATCAGAGGAATCCTGTTTAATAATTATTAATTTATTTATTATTCTTGCATGTATAGCTATAGCGATCTTTCCAACACCAGGAACCAGAAGCATTAATACTTCTCAACTCAGAGACTTGGAGCTGGTGTGTTTACATGTGACGTCACTCGACCGCGAAGTTAGCTAGAGAAACGAACGTAACGGATACCGCGTGTCCCGTCGTTTTTTATTTTTATTATTTCTAATTTAAATTATAGCGCTTATACCAAAGTTAATTTTTCACAAGTACCTCTGTGAAGTTTCAAATGACACAGTCATTTGTAAGCACAGGCAAACCCTGTAGAATCGGTCGGGATCGAAAAAAAAAATTTCGCCTTTTGCTGCAAGTTGATGAATTTGCAGCTACTTGAAAATCTTCCGACAGCTCTATTTTTAGCTTCCGAATTATCAGCGGTTATTGTATGTAATAACAACCACACATTATTAATTTAATTGTTGATGTTAATTTATTCATTGATATTAATTTAATCATTGATATTAATTTAATTTGCTGATTATTTGACATTTACTACATGCTTAGATTGTTTTTCAAAACAAATGGAAATTCTTATGAAAAATAAAAATTAATTCCCCCTTAAATTATAAGTGTTTTGTGAGCTAAAAGGGACGTGAGATGGGCATCACAGATTTTTTCTTTTTTGCAGATTCTTTGTCATTAAACCTTTATTTTGCTTCATGTCATGTTTAGTTTTTATCAGTGGCGTAGCTAGGGGGGGGCAAGGGGGGCGTCCGCCCCGGGCGCCGAGGCCTAGGGGCGCCAAATTGAGACAAATTGTTATATATCTATATTGGGGTGGGGGCGCAAAATTTCTTGCTGGCCCCGGGCGCCATAGGATAGGCCAAAATATAGCTACGCCACTGGTTTTTATTACTTACTATATCAAAAAGTTAATATTGTTAATAAACATTTAAAAAATTAGGATTAAATACACCACAGGTAAGTGACTGTTTGATTAATAAATGCTTCAATTGTAAAAATATTTCACCTGCAGATTACTTTTTGGCCCTGAAGTATCTGCCGCAGATACTTGGAGAATTTTCTGCTGCTGGGTCGGACATTAATTTTAAAAAAAGTTTACACTGTTCTCAAAATGGGTTCTTTTATATCTTTTTGTTTATCTTATGTGTTTTTCACATGATCGGTAAAATTCGCAATTTTTCCACAGCTGATCAACAAAATTATCGATTTTTTCTTGTTTGAAAACAAAAATAAGATTTTTAGAAAATGAATCGACAAAATGTGCGATTTTTATGAAGCTGATCGATGGAATTTGTGATTTTTCGAGTATGGTCAACAAAATTATCTATTTTTACAAAGCCGATTAAGAAAATTTGCAATTTTTCTGCGCCAATCAACAAAATTTGTGATTTTTACAAAGACATTTGTCAAAATTCACAATTTTTTTGCATCTGATCAATAAAATTTCTGATGTTTATGAAACTGATTGACAAGAATCGTGATTTTTACAAAGCAATCGACAGAATTCGTGATTTTTACAGAGCCAATCGACGGAATTTGCAATTGTTTTTCACATGATTGGTAAAATTCACAATTTTTTCACAGCTGATCAACAAAATTATCGATTTTTTCTTGTTTGACAACAAAAATAAGATTTTTACAAAATGAATCGACAAAATGTGTGATTTTTATGAAGCTGATCGATGGAATTTGTGATTTTTCGAGTCTGGTCAACAAAATTATCTATTTTTACAAAGCCGATTAAGAAAATTTGCAATTTTTCTGCACCAATCAACAAAATTCGTGATTTTTACAAAGACAGTTGCCAAAATTCACAATTTTTCTGCGTCTGATCAATAAAATTTCTGATGTTTATGAAACCGATTGACAAAAATCGCGATTTTTACAAAGCAATCGACAGAATTCGTGATTTTTACAGAGCCAATCGACGGAATTTGCAATTGTTTTTCACATGATTGTTAAAATTCGCAATTTTTTCACAGCTGATCAACAAAATTATCGATTTTTTCTTGTTTGACAACAAAAATAAGATTTTTACAAAATGAATCGACAAAATGTGTGATTTTTATGAAGCTGATCGATGGAATTTGTGATTTTTCGAGTATGGTCAACAAAATTATCTATTTTTACAAAGCCGATTAAGAAAATTTGCAATTTTTCTGCACCAATCAACAAAATTCGTGATTTTTACAAAGACAGTTGCCAAAATTCACAATTTTTCTGCGTCTGATCAATAAAATTTCTGATGTTTATGAAACCGATTGACAAAAATCGCGATTTTTACAAAGCAATCGACAGAATTCGTGATTTTTACAGAGCCAATCGACGGAATTTGCAATTGTTTTTCACATGATTGTTAAAATTCGCAATTTTTTCACAGCTGATCATCAAAATTATCAATTTTTTCTTGTTTGACAACAAAAATAAGATTTTTACAAAATGAATCGACAAAATGTGCGATTTTTATGAAGCTGATCGATGGAATTTGTGATTTTTCGAGTCTGGTCAACAAAATTATCAATTTTTACAGAGCCGATTAAAAAAATTGCAATTTTTCTGCACCAATCAACAAAATTCGTGATTTTTACAAAGACAGTTGCCAAAATTCACAATTTTTCTGCATCTGATCAATAAAATTTCTGATTTTTATGAAACCGATTAACGAAAATCGCGATTTTTACAAAGCAATCGACAAAATTCATGACTTTTAAAAAGCCAATCGATGAAATTTTCATTTTTTTTTTTTCACATGATCAGTAAAATTCGCAACTTTTCCACAGCCGATCAACAAAATTATTGATTTTTTCTTGTTTGACAACAAAAATAAGATTTTTACGAATTGGATCGACAAAATATGTGATTTTTACGAAGCCGATTGACGAAATTTATGATTTTTTGAATCTTGTCGACAAAATTATCGATTTTTACAAAGGCGATCGAGAAAATTCGCAATTTTTACAAAGGCAATCAAGAAAATTCTCAAAATTTTTATAGTGTGGCGGCCATCTTGCGCGGTTAATAAAATGAGTTTCTCGCAGGAAGCGATCGAGCTAGCCTTTTGCTCGGCAGATAAGACGCTCGCTTTCTGGCCGTGGGATCTCCAGTTCGATCCCTGCCCGGGCACGTCACCTGTAAAGATGAAAATAAGCACTCGCCAGTCGCCACTCGGCGACTAAATGTGAAAAACTGGCGACTAAAAATGTGGAAAGTACCGGCCAAATGCAGGATTCTCCAAAAGGTGTTTTGTGAAAAGAATTGCCGAAAAAAACGCCCGCGAATTTTGACAAGATCGCGGAAAAACATGAATTTCGTGTAAGTATCGCGAAAAGACATCGTCTAAGGATCGCAAAAAGAATGCAAATATCGTTGAAGAATCGCGAAAAAAAGATAAATATCTTTATAAAATTGAAAAAAAAAGCAATTGTATAAAAACCCTGCGTATTTTTTCAAAAAATCAACGAAAACAAACGCGATTTTTGTCAAAAAACGTAGAAACGAACGGGAAAAACGTGAATTTAATCAAAAAAACACGGAAAAAAGTGAATACCATCAAAAAATCGCATTAACAAACGTGAATACCGTCAAAAAATCGCGCTAAGAAACGCGAGTACCGGCAAAAAATCGCGATACCAAACGCGATTTTCGTCAAAAAACGTAAATACGAACACAAAAAACACAAATTTTATATAAAAAAAAAGCAAATACCGTCAAAAAATCACGATAACACTCGAATACCGTCAAAAATTGCGATAACGAATGCGAATTGCCGGAAAAAAATCACGATAATGAACGCAAATACCATCAAAAAATCGCATTAACAAACGCGAATACCGTCCAAAAATTGTGTTTACAAACTCTAATATCGGCAAAAAATCACGATACCAAACGCGATTTTCGTCAAAAAACGTAAAAACAAACGCAAAAAACGTGAATTTTATCAAAAAAAAAAAAACACAAAAAGCAAATACCGTCAAGAAATCGCGATAACAAACGAATACCGTCAAAAAATCGCGATAACGAATGCGAATTAGCTGCAAAAAATCACGATAACGAACGCGAATACCGTCCAAAAAGTCGCTATAACGATCGCCAATACTGTCAAAAAATCGTGATAACGAACATGATTTTCGTTAAAAAGTTTCGAAAACGAATGCGATTTTCGTAAAAAAGTCGCGATAACGAACGCAAATTTTATCAAGAGATCGCAAAAAACAAAAAAAAAACGCGCATTATGTTAAAAGATTGTGGAAAAAACATATAATGTTAGTTAATTTCGTGAGAGGCCCCCCCCCACCTTTTTATTTTTTAGAAAATTTGCTATGAATTTCAGTTTTTTTTTTTTTTTTTTTTTTTTTTTTTTTTTTTTTTTTAATCAAACCTGCTAGTTGGTGGAAAAACTTTTTTTTTTTTTTGGGAGGGGGGGAGGTTACATCTTAATTCTAGATAAATAATTACAAAAAAGAGGGTTGGGGTTTATTTATGTCGTTAGCTACGCAAGTACTTAAGCATAGTTGCACTTGTGTAGTTAACTACATATGCATGTTACATATAATTTTGCTGTTAATTTAAAATAGATTTGAAATTAGTATCTCAAGTTTATTCCAAACAATATAAATTAAAAAATTTTTAACTAGTTCATATATTAGTTAGTCTATGCCCATGCTCGTATATATCTTGTAATTTCATATTCAGTAACTCAAATGTACTTACTGGCTACTAAAGAAATTATTCTCACTAGCCAATAACTGGCTACTAAAAAAAGACAACCTACCGGCCAGTGGCCATTAAGTAAAATTCCTTATTTTCATCTTTAGTCACCTGCAATAGCTATAAACCAATGCAACTGTGCAAAAAACCTATAAATTTGTCAAACGATCCTGGAAAAAAAGTATTTTCTTCAAAGGAATGCGGGAGGTAACTCTTTCCATTATACGATTTCAGAAAAGCGTGACTTCGGTCAAAGGATTATGGAAAAAGTCGCGGCTTTTGTTAAAGGATTACGAAAATACTCTAATTTTCTAAGATAATCGTGAAAAATACTCTACTTTTTGTCAAAGATCGTGGTAAAATACTGTACTTTTTGTGGAAAGATCGTGGAAAATACTCTAATTTTCTCAAAAGGTCAAAGAAATGTTCTAATTTTGTCAAAAAAATGAGGAAAATATATAGAGTTTGTCAAAAGATCAGGAGAAATATGCAAATTTTGCCAAAAGATTGCAGAAAATATGTGAATTTTTCCAAAGGATCGCAGTAAATATCCAAATTTTTCCTCAAAAACACAAAAAATATCGAAGTTTTTCCGAAAGATCGCAGAAAATATGTAAATTTTGCCAAAAGATCATGAAAAATATGAGAAATTTGTTGTAAGATTGAGGTAAGTAGAAGTATTTTGTAGAAAGGTAGCGGAAAATCGCTAATTTTGATGAAAGATCGGAGGAAAATCGTGAATTTTGTCAAAAGATGGAAGAAAATTCGCAATTTTGTTGAAAGATCACAGAGAGTAAGAGAATTTTCTAGAAAGATCGTAAAAAATACAAGAGTTTTTTCGAAAGATCTCAGAAAAAAGTGTATTTTGACAAAACGTAGCAGAAAATACGAAAATTTTGAAGAAAGATCGTGGAAAATACACGAGTTTTGACGAAGGATCGCAGTAAATATGCAAATTTTCTTAAAAGATCATGGAAAATATCTGAATTTTGTCAAAAAAGTGTGAGAAAAACTATGAATATCTCTAAAAGATCATGGATAAATGCAAATTTCAATGGAAAGACAGTGGAAAAAAGTGCGATTTTTGTAAAAAGTTCACAAAAAACGCTAATTTTGTTAAAAAATTGCAGAAAAGTGCTAATTTTGTCAAATGTCCTTGAAACTTCAGCTTTTTTTTTTTTTTTTTTTTCTGAGGCTGTACCAAGTCTGAATTTTTGTCAAAAGTAGCAAATTTTGGCTAAAGATCGGGGGGGGGGGATTTCATCATAGGGTCGTGGGTAAAAATGCAAGCTATGTGTGTGTGTAGGTGTTCACTCAGGCCCAGTTAGGAGGGGGGGAATTCAAAATATTTTCAGTCTTGGCAAAATTTCAAACTTGCACCCATGGTTCTTTATCTTAAAAGTATGGGACCAAAGCATTTTCGATTAACCGGTGTTCCTTAGGTTGTTTTGGATAACCGGTGTTCCATAGGATTTTTTTAATAACTGTGAAGCTTATGGTGAAAAGCTTGATAATTAGTACAGTGCTGTAATAAAAATGTTGTAACATATTACAGATTATGTGCTAGATGTGGAACAGGATTACACACAATGAAGCTACTGAGATCAAAAATGTGTCACTTTGATATATTGAAGTACAAGAAGATGCAACAACAAATGTGTTGTTATTTAAAAGGTGGCGTGATAAATCAGCATTGAAACCATACAAAGTTGAAAATCGCAACATATTATGTAAAATAATGAAGTATTTTACATATATATATATATAATAAAGTGCTCAAAATTATGGAATTGACCAAATGAGTAAGTTAACTCTGTTTATTTTATAAAAAAAACATGTTTTTTTAACACTATTTCTACTAGTGCCCAAAAGCACCTTTCAAAGTTCTGATTTTTGCTTCTAATTTTTAAAGCTAATTAAAACAAATTTCAATGTATTAAAAATGATTCGGAATTGTTTTGGTGCAAAACTTACAACTAAAACAGTAATCATAAATCAAAATATGTTGAAAGGTGTCAATTGACATCGGTAAAAATAGTGTTGATAGTAAAATTTTTTACATTTAAAAAGGACTTGGAATTTTAAGATCTTTTGGTTAAGTCAATTTTCGGATAACCGGAGTGCTACTGTAAATATATGCATATGGGTCATTCTTAAAAAAAAGATCCCTTTTGGGATTTTTTTTTTTTTTTCATTAAAAGCAAAGTAAAAAAATAATATTTGAGAGGATTGTATGCATCTCCAAGAACAGAAATTGAATATCAGCAACATGCATTAAAAATAATATTTATTACACTTCAGTGCTGTAATCAGTATATACCGTTGTTTTTCATTTTTATATAGGGTTTTCATTCCTTTAACAGTATAAGGAAAATTCAGAAATAGGAGTACTAAAAAATAAGCACTTTTATGCACCCTGTGTATGAACTAGCTCAAGTTCTCACTAAGTCACTGAATGTAGATTAAATATTTTGATAAATTTCCATAAATATACATGTAATAGGTGAAATAATTGCATGTTTACATTCAACAGTTTTTATTGTGGCCTATGAGCAAATATGATATTACTATCTGATAGCAATAAATAATTTTAAAAAGTTTCCAGTGAGTACTAGTGTTATACTAAGTGTTAAACACACAGTTTAACACTTAGATTTTTAAATATTTTTTTACCACAAAAGAGATGTGTGTGTGGTAGGGGGGGGGGCTTATATGTGAGTGTGAAAAATAAAAAATGCTTGAAAGCAGTGTTCTCGCTGACATTTGACCAACATTAGTAATTTGGCGAATTAAAAATAAAATTCGCCAAATGAAAAAAGTATTAGCAAAATAGATTCGTTGTGTAGCTCAAACTGTGACAGCGATTGTTATTAATCTAGTTTCAACTATGCGCTACAAATATGAAAAATATGTATATATATATATATATATATACATACATACAGTAGACTTCCTGAAATCCACAAACCAGAAATCCGCAACTCTCTAAAATATTTTATGGATGTAAACAATGAAAATTTCAGTTTGGATATTGGGACAAAATGTGATTTTTTCTTAGTTTTGTATCAATTTCATATATTTTTTAATTTGTAATTTTCTTAATACTCTATTCATGTTCTTTTCATAAAGAAATATTTTTTTTTTTTTTGAAAAAATTCAAGATATTGCTGATATTATACTGGTAATTACAATCTTCTTACCAAGTATATTATGCATTATCAAGATATTTTGGTTATTAAGCTTGGCTAAACTTGAAAAAAAATTGTTATTTTATGATTTTTATGCGAATTAGTAAGTTACTTTTATGAGGCAAGTTTTGTTGAATAATTCTGGAAGAATATTAATCTTTATAATGAATATTTAATCATACACTATTGATTATTAACTTGACCTTTGCTATTAGAACTTTAATCATTTAAAAAATTATCTAAATTTTTATTATTTTTAGTTCATTACTTATTTTAATATTTTATTATATTGTAAGCATTCATTATAGTTGCGAATGTACTATTAATTACATTCAAACTACTACTGTTTAAAAAATGTAAACAAAGCAATGACCAGAAATCTGAAAAATTCTAAAATTCGCACAACCCCTGGTCCCAAGCTGTGCAGGTTTGAGGTAGTCTACTGTATATGCATGTGTATGAAAAAAAGAAAAAGCAAAAATTGAGCACTAGTAATTTGGCGAATCTAATTGTTTGTTTACTCGCCAAATTGAAAATTTAATCGCAATTCGACACATTGGCGAGCAACAGCGAGAAAACTGCTTGAAAGTATGAAGGGATGCTTACAATCAGGATTTTACAGTAATAATAGAGTTGGGGGAAAAAAAAAGGAAAATGACCAGATAAAATTGTTAAACTAGGATTATGGCTAATCTTGATTTAGTTTTTGTTGATAAATTTAGTAGTTAGTACCTTCAAAATCTAGATCTACCTGCGGCTGTTAAGGCGGGGATTTTTTGGAATTATCCTGATGAGCCTACAACTAGTTATGTGACAAATCTTAAAATGTAATGTTAAACAAATAAAAGCATCCTTTACAAATTTTTTACTTGCATTTTTTTTTTTTTTTTTTTTTTTTTTTTTTTTTTTTTTTTTGCTATGTTTTGCATTTTAACAAGCACACACAGAATTATCATTCAATAACTAAAGTAAAATCAGTTGTCACGTCCTTTTCAAAATTTTCTGCTAAACGATTTTTTTTCCCCTGTAGATTTGAAATAATTATTTGACTGAGCATTTTTTATGATATTTCAATTTTCATTGCAGGTTTATTTACTTAATGTATGCTTTTGTTCACACTAAAATTTATATGCATTTTTATAGATATAAGTTTAATTTCTGCAGATTTTTTAATTATTTAGCAGAAAAAAAAAACCTGCGTATATTTTTTCTTTGCACCTCTGATTACAGGGTTGCAAAAAAGCCGGCTGAAATTTAAAAAAGCCAGGCCGGTTGGCTTTTATTGATTTTAGCCGGCTTTTTTTGGCCAAAATTGGCCTTTTTTGGCCATAATTGGCTTTTATTCAGTGAAGCATTTTAATTAAAATCTATACATTTTTAAGTGTCTTTTAAATAATTTTAATGATGTTTAATTCACTTTGAATTTAATAAATTTATTTATTAAAATGAAAAATTGGGATTTTAATTATGATTCATTATGAGAAATTGGGTTATGTTATAACCCAATTTTTCAATAATGAAGATATTAATACTAGAATAACACATTGATGGAGTTGCCAGTGGTTTATAGTCAGAATTGCAAATATGTCAGCTAAATTATAAAATGGCCATACCAATTGCTTTTTCTGATTTTCATTGACCATTAATCCTACCCTTGTTTTTTTATTTTTACTGCTTTATAAAATTAAAGAGGAGTATGGTTACTTGTTTTATTACTTAACTAATTTTATGAGTTATTAAAATGTCATGTTTTGTTCCCTATAAACATTTAAAATCATACATATAAAAAAACACCATTTCTCACTATTGAAAATAGTATTTCGAGTTATGCATTATTTCATAATACATTCACAATTTATTCTCAATTAGCATATGCATGAATATATTAATTCATGAAAGTGGGCATACATGCACTATTAAATAACAAAGAGCTATTCAAAACTTTAATTCAACAAATTTTATTAGAACATTTTTTGTTGCTGTTTTAATTTTATGTTATTATGTATTAAACCCTCCTCAAATACTGAATCCTTCCTAATTTCTCTTTCAACATTGTTCATTTTATGACTTAATCTTTACATATTGACCTGTAAGAACGTTCCCATGAATGCTTTGATGTGTTTAATTTTGTCATAGTTGAATTAAATATAATTCTTAAGAATGTGTAATATAAGAACTAATGGAATATAGAAGTTTAAAAAACATTTTTTGAGTATATTTTCCTTTTTCCAAGATTTATATTTTTCAGACATAATGCCTTCACAGTTGACTTCTGGCAGTTATAAAGACATATTTATTTGAAAAAATAAATAGAAATTTATCACTTTTTAGTAGTAAATAATTAAAAATGTATTAAAAATAAATCAGTCCACGTTTAATATGGATTCGATACAAATTAACACTTTAAAAATAAAAGCCGGCTTTTTTCAATTTTAGCCGGCTTCTTTTAAGTGGATAAAACCAAAAAAAGCCGGCCGGCTTTTTTTGGCCCGGCTAAAAGCCGGCAACCCTGTCTGATTATGTATAAAAAGTGTACAGTGTAAGACTATTTGGTATGTAAAAGGAAAAGCGCACAAAATCAGTGTATTTGGCATTTCCGATTATTCACATAATGTATACAATTTAGGGCTATTCAGTATGCAAAGAAGTGTACAAAAAATGCGCACAAAATCTGAGCGTATTTGGCACCTCTGTGCATAAAAAGTGTACAATTTAGGTATACAAAAAAAATAAAAATAAATAAGTGCACAAAAAGTGAGTGTATTTGGCGCCTCTGATTGTGCATAAAAAGTGAACAATTTAAGTATACAAAAATAGTATAAAAAAATAAGTGAACAAAAAGTGAGCGTATTTGGCACCTCTGATTGTGCATAAAAAGTGAAAAATTTGCGTATACACTTTTTGTCCACAATTCGGTTTGTACTTTTTGTGTATAAGCAGAGGTGCCAAATACGCTCACTTTTTGTGCACTTTTTTTTACACTTTTTTTACAAACTTTTTCTAGCTGGGCCCTCCAAAATTAAAATCAATTTTAGCAAGTAGAATTGACCCCATTGATAAATTTGACCGATCAGGTGTTTATATCATTCCATTTCTTAAGGAAGGTGGTTATAAGAATTATTATATTGGCATGACTCAAAGAAAATTCAAAGTAAGATGTAAAGAACACATTGCAGACATAAAATTTATTAGAGGTAAAACCGCATTACCAAGGCTAAATCAAATAGAAAACATAGATATTTTGTTTAATGAAAGTAGATTAATTTATATGTCAGATTTTTATTTGCAACTTTTTATTAGAGAGAGTATTGAAATTTACATCAGAAGCTCAATGGTCTGCAATGATTCCTAGTCATTTCAAATCCCAAATATTTGGATTAAATTGTTAAATAATTTAAAAATTAAGCAACGTGATACATAATTAAAATATAACGCGCGTTATTTTCATTTTTTTTTTATTTTTAAATTGCATTTGTAATAGTTTATTGTCATTTTCCATCTTTGTGTTTATTTGTATTTTGTTTTTCTGATGATGATTGAGTAAATTCAATCGAAACATGTAAAAATTATTAACATCTTTTAATGTTTTATTAGTATTTGACGTTTTTTATAGCAATTAAACATTTTAATGCATATTTTTTAAATGTTAAAGGTAACTCCTAAATTTAAATTTAAAAATGCCTTATGTGTTTTTCAAATTGTTTATTTTGTCAACTTTTTTTTTTTTTTTTTTTTTTTTTTTTTTTTTTTTTTTTTTTTTAATGTACTATGGCATTTTCAGTATTGAAAAAAGTGGTTATCGTTTATAATTCATTTTTCGGGATATATAGAAAACAATCTGCTTTATCATGGACTGTACAAAACTCGATTTGAGTGCATTTCAACTATATTTAAATTATTTAAAACATGCTAAAATTGATATACATCACTGAGGTGCTACTAACGGTTCTTCATAAAATACGGTGTGCATTC
This sequence comes from Maratus speculifer, assembly GCA_964019185.1. NCBI lineage: Eukaryota > Metazoa > Arthropoda > Arachnida > Araneae > Salticidae > Maratus > Maratus speculifer. The sequence continues at coordinate 263,438,720 of OZ025291.1, read as the reverse complement.
TAACTGTATGAATTCTCTGTTAATTTACAAGAACACTAAAAAAATTAGCTGCAGTACACTGTAATCAAAAATTCCTGAAATGTAATTTTAAATTGTGTTATTCGTTTTAAAATTTATTTATTTTTTAGTTTATAACTTGCTGTTTATAAATACTATACATTATATATAGACCATCAGAAAATATCTGGATAATATTTTCGTTCACTTACTGAAATTTCTACAGTGTAATTTTAAAGTGTGGCATGCGTTTCGCAATTGTTTTACCGTACTTTGCAGTACATGTACACATCAATAAATCATATACAGGACTGCACAAAAGATTTAGAATACTTTTACGTCTTTTGAAGGTAATTCCTGAGTTTAAATTTTAAAAAGTCTCATGTGTTTCCTAATTTGTATACTTTGTCATTTCTTTCAGACTTATTAAAAAGTGAAGTTCTGTTTGAAAATTGTGAATATACCTTAACGTGTTTAAAGCTCTTTGAATGGGGGGTGATTTTTAGTTCTTCATTTAAACTCCTTATTTTTTTATGAAGTTACTTTTCTTTAAATTAGAAGTTAAAAGAGAAAGACAGGAAGACTTCGAAAACGTTATCCATTGTCACACTCAACATATTCTATAAGATTTTTTTTTTGTATATTTCAAATGACTACTTTAGAAAAAAAAATCAGCGTACCACTACCAGATTTTTATCTATTTCATACATCTTACTATTTCAAATATTGGATACGAATGTAAATAATATTAAACTCAATGTAGTATTATCATAATCAATAATGTAAATAATATTAACTTCACTAATATTAAATCAATACTATAACAAGATTGCTTTTTTCTTTAAATTTCTGTCCCGTTCTAAAACGAAGTTTTAATATTCATCATGATATTTACTAAATCAATATCTTTCGTAATTCCACGTTAATTGTTTTCTATAATCGACTAAGTAGGATATAAATTCCACCTCTAATGGGCCGCCGATGTAGGAATCATCAAGAAAACTTCGAAATATTTTTGAGAAATAGACTAATATCGCTACAATATAGGACACTACAAGTGGTATATTTGAAAATTCAAGCAGAAACTTTTTTTTCCTACCTAAACCCACACATATGAAATTTGTATCAATCCTACTTTATATGCTTTTTTTATGCTAAAATAATTAAAATAACAGAAATCGTTATTAACTCTTCCCCCACCCAAGAAAGATTGATTTCAAATTTAGCTAAAACTATGCATCTGAAATTTTCTTCGATTCTATCGATAACTTAATGCATTTTTCGATGCTAGAATGGTGACACATTTAAAGATAGATGTTTTTTAGGAGAAGAGGGGGGGGGGGACAGGGGTTTCCTCGGACCCTAAAACATGTCTGTCAGTCGAAACCAGAAATCCATTATAAAAATCCGAAAGAAAGAACCGATTATAAAAAAGACGAAATAAATTATAAAAAACTAAAAAAAAAAAAAACGCTTATTTTTAAATATATATCACTTATTTTATCCAAATTCTATTCTTATATTTTAAGACAATTATAAAAACAGAAATCGCCAATAGTCTATAAAATATTTGCTTGTTATTAATATCTATACTAATAAAAGAACAAAACGCTCTGTTTGTCTGCGTGTGCGTCTGCGATGGCTAGCAAACTCTACAGCACGTATGAAGCTCAAAAATTTTTTTAGAGTAGCCCCAAATCTCTCCTGATCCACCTGAGCTTCAGAATTTTGAAATTCCAATTATTAACTGAGTAATTAATTAAAATCGAGAGGTCACTCTCATAAAAAATCATCTTTCCCCAATTTTTTTTTCTCTTTCGTTTGTTTAAAGTTGGTTGATTGTGTAAAAATTTTCGCAGAAGTAATAAGAAAACTGAGACAGAATTAAAAAAACCCATGGAGGAATGAGATAAGTGGAGGTGAAGTAAGCCTCAAAAAAGGTTTGCAATATGAAAACTTTTATTGCTCAAATTTTAAGTGTCAAATAAAAGGACATGGAAGGGATTTTGTATTATAAGACGAATTGAAAGAAAGAAATTACAATTGAAAGATATTTTAAGAGGAAAGAGCAAATTTTTAAAATGGTTTTGTTGATATGGCTGTTGACGTGATATTATTATTGATTAAAATAAATTTTCGTTTTTAAAATGAAGGAAATTGGAAAATTAGCAATATTTCAATATCAAGTTAAATTAAATAAGATATTGAAAACATTTGATACGAACTAAAAATTGTATAACTAAAAGTTTCCTTCATTAATGTGATTTTAAATACTTTATAACGTAGATGAAAAATGTTTATGACTTAATAATTGCATGTAAATAAATATTTAAAATATAATGATGAAAACATTCTTTTAAAATCATGTATGAAAACTTAAGTAATAAATATTAATCTAAAACATAGATTTCTGACTGCAGACGATTTTTATGTATATGTTATATTTTCGATTATAATGTTAATTTGTTGTCGATATTATTTTCATTATTATGTTATAGATTTTTATGCATGGTTCTGTGGAATATTTTTGTCATGTTCATATTTGGCTCGATTCAAATTTCAGGTATTTTTTTAAATAATGTTAATATGTTGACAAAATAATGATATATTTTCAAGCAAAACGTTAAAATTATTTTCTATATAGATATTTAAAACACATATGATAAAATAATTAATAAATCTTTACCGGTGAAGCGATAGATTAGTTCTTTTTAAGAAACAAGAGCAAAAAAATACGGGTTTAAACCTGTTTCAATTGACAGGCGCGTCAAATCACGTGCTTTTGTTGGTACTTAATTGGACGTAATGTAGAGTTACATTTTTAGCATCACCTCCAGAAATAATACTTCCACTCTATTAATTTTTTTTTACTCTATGAAAAGACACCAATTTGAGATTTTGACATTTCAAAAGTGACTGTTTTTCCCCCCAAAGAACTTTAAAATTCATAGACTGGCAAAATGTCAGTTTAACTTAGGATTTTTGAATACAGCTGTTACGTCAAATCGTTGGTACTTCATACATTAAAATCCATGCGTGGTTAGCTATGTTGCAGTAAATATATGTATATGTATATATGAGGCTTTTTTAGCAGTTTTTTTAAATCATTGATTAAATTTGAATGTATTCTATTTAAGTTAAAATTTTATTAAGACTTTAATTTGTTTTTAAAACAAAAATGAAATGGCTGCTTGACGTACAGTTGTTCGAATCGGCAGACGATTCATACACAGTAATAGATTATCAAATAGCAAAATAAATTATATATCAAAAATAGTCACTAAAAGAATAGTAGCAAAATATAATTTTTAGGCGTATTAACACATAACCTGATCCCAACCAGAAAAAAAACAGACCATACTCCGATCCAAGCAAGACAAAAATTTCATGAGCATAAACCCGACACGAACCTAAAAATTCCATTTGAAAAAAGAAAAAAAAAAAAACTATGAATTTGATATCTGACCTGAATCAAATCTGAATCCCACAAAAATATTCAAATGAAGCATACCCCAATCCGATCAAGGAAAAATAATATGCGTGTATATGGAACCCGACCCGAATCTAAAAATTTTCTTTGAAAACTTAACTCGAACCTAAAAAATTCCATTTGAAAAAAGACCTGAAATTTTATGCAAACTACATCTGAACCCGATCAAAATATTCGAAAGAACAATAACCGGATTAGAATAAGAGAAAATAATTTCTGCGGACATGAACCCGATCCGAACCTAAAATTCCATTTGAAAAAAAAATACCTGAAATTTGAATCGAACCAAATATGAACCTGACAAAAATATTTCACAGAACCATACCCGGCTCTGAACAAGACAAAAAATTTCCATGAACATGAACCCAATCCAAACCTAAAAAACTGAACTAAATCTGAATTTGACAAAAATATTCCAGAGAAGCATATCCTTATTCGAACAATGCAGAATAATTTCCGTTAATGCTCAACCAAACCTGAACCCAAAAATTCCATTAAAAAACCGAAATCTGAATTGAGCTACATCTGTACCCGAAAAAATATTCCAAAGACCCAAAACCGGATCCGAGCAAAACAAAATAATTTCCCTAAACATGAATCCGACCAGAACCTTAAAAATCGATTTGAAAAAATACCAGAAATCTGAATCGAACCAAATCTGAATCCGACGAAAATATTCCAAATAACTATAACCAAATACGAACAAGACAATATAATTTCCATGGACATAAACCTAATCCGAACCAAAAAATTTCTAAAAAAAAAATCTCGAAATTTAAACCAAACTTAATCTAAACCTAACAAAATTATTTCAGTGAAGTATAACCTCATTGGAACTGGGTAAAATAATTTCCATGGAAGTACAACCCGACCCGAACTTAAGAATGCCATTTGAAGGGGAAAAAAACCCCACGAAATCTGAATTGAACCGAATCTTAACTGAACAAAAATATTCCAAACAACCATAACCGTATCCGAAGAAGACAAAATAATTTCCATGAACATGAATCCAATCCAACCCTAAAATTCGGATGTTCTACAAAACATAATGCGCTCCGTAGCGGTGGAAATTGAAACTAAGTACTTAGCGCGAGATGGTTAAGATATTTCGTTTATAGTTGGAGTTAAATTATAACTTGGTTACGGTTAGGTAACAGTTAGGTTGCAATTACGTTACGGTGAGCCTTATGTTATATTTAATTCCGGTTAGGTTACAGTTAGGTCATGGTTAAGTTACAGTTAGGTTAAGGTTAAGTAGCGGTTAGGTTGTGGTTAGATTATAGGTAGGTTATGATAAGATGACGGCCAGGTTACATTTATGGCTCATTTAATTTACAGTTAGGTTACTGTTAAGATACTGCTGGGTTACAGACAAGTTATGATTACAATACAATTAGGTTACGGTTAGGAGTTTGTTCACAGAATGAACATTATGCATGTTTCATAAAAAATATACACCTATTTTTTGTAAAATGGCTCTGAAAATATAATACTATATACTAACCTTTTAGCTAATCATCGAGAATCGATTTCATTCACGGTATAGTCGGATTTAAGAGTGATATAATTAGGTTGAAATTCAAAATATTTCACTTGGGATATCTATGTGAAAAATTATTTAGTTAAGTCACTTAACAGTAATTTTAAGGATAAATATCAACATTTTAACACGAAAATCACGCAATCGTTGGACACATATTCCCTCCTGCGTTTCCCACTGCAGTCATTTTGGGTATTTTTAGAGCTAAATATTAGTTTTTTTTTTATACCAATTTTTGACACAGACAGGGGGGTGCGTATTTAATATAATGTATCCTGTAAACAATTTGATCCTTTTGCTGCATCATCACTCCCCTGCTTTTATAGAATATGTCTCTTTTTACCTATGAGAATGCTCCATAATTAGCTGAAGTATAATCATTTTCTATAAAAGCGGTGGAGTGACTATGCAGCAAAAGGGTCAAATTTTTAATAGTGTATTTACACATATTTCGAGTTAAAGATGAAAACATAAAAAATTCAAGTTCGTTTAACATTATTATTATGGACCCGGGCAACGTCGGGCGGGTCGGCTAGTACGTTATATGTTAATACTAAAAAATAATCCATTTTTTCATATGTTAATATAGTTTAAAAAGAACTGTTTTTATTCATTAAAACTATTTTATTATTTAGAATATTGAAAATAAATAAATTGGCAAATATGAAAATAATAGTACTTTCCTTCTTCAATGCGCATTTAATAATTTCCTGTCAATGCGTTCAACACAAAATAAATATTTCGCCATTTATTGAAAAAAATTCCAATGTATCTATTTTACTTTTTAACCATCCCGTTAAGGAAAATATAATATTCCTAACTCATAATATTTTAAAATTCAATGTTTTCCGGATAATGATTCGCAAAATAATGGCGATGAATATGTAAATTTATTCATAGAGAAGCCTTTTTTGGAGTAATTATACTTTTTTGTAATCTTGCAGTAATAATTTTTTTTATTAACAGGCATTTCCCTTATTCGATGAAAAATCCCCCTTTTCAAGTATAGAAGTTATTGTTATTGTTTTTTTTTTTTTTTTTTTTTTTTTTTTTTTTTGACAGATAGGATTATTTCATCCATCCATGCATACAGAGTAGAGAAGAAGAATAAGTACACATATTACATTTACATTTAGAGTATAAATTTAAAATAAAATACATTTTAATTAAATTTAAAATAAAATATATTCCAAGTAGATGAAATTTTAACTGAAATATTTATTCTCGTATAGCTTAACGGAAATCATTAACTAGGCTCATAATTCTGTTAACAGCAAAAATTTCAACAAAGCTAGTAGAGCATGCATTATAAACAAGTGGGTAAGTGTGATCACAGATCTCACAGAGTGATTCAAATATTTCTTTCAAAACAAGTTAGCCTTTATGTAATAAATAAAAATTGTTAATTTATAATTAATAAATTTATAAATGGTAGCACCAAAAATTTTAATTGTAAAATAATTATAAAAGGAAGTTATTTATTTCAATGTAATTAAAAAATGTTCTGATTAAATTATTTAAGTATCATGCGTAATTCCATTATGTTTAAAAAAAAAATACGAAATTAAAAATATTTAACTGAGATATACGTAAAATGTTAAGTTTCTAAAATATAAAAATATATTTAAGAGAAATTTAAAATACTGAATCTTTTAATAATCTAAATAGATTTTAAAATAGAATGAAATCTTATTATTAAAATATATTATGAATATCAGTGATAAAATTAAAAAAAAATAAATGTAAATACTTAAATTGGCAAAAAATGCAAAATTTTTTTTAACTAAATCCGTCTTAATATGAAAACTTCAACTTCCAGCTTCGAGGATTGAGGTAAGAAACTTTCGTTTTCTAGCGAGATGCTCTAACTCCAAGTTATGATGTCTTCACGCAAAACACTGAAATTGAAGTTCTCTATTAAAATTTGACATTTGAAAATGAACAGATGACTTGAAAAATTTATTTAATTAAAATAATAGCCTTTTTCAAAATTTTATGATTTGTATGACACGAGGCATTCAGCTGTACAAAAGTACACAAATCTGGAAATCTCAGATTATACATTTTTTTTATTGTACGGAATCTGTGATAGATGGACAGACAGAGGACAGAGACGAATAGTTTCGTCAGTTAGAGTTTCATCAAATGAACGAAATCCATAAAAAGACAGAAATGTACTATAATCTCCAATTAAAATTTACAATAACATCGTTTGAATTATTCAGTATTTGTAAAAGTGTTCCTTTATCTGTATAAATATCAAACAAGAATTTATCTTTGAAATTTAGAGAAGAATTTATAAAATTATTTTTTATTAACTGCACGTAATTTTCAGAAATGTTTTCGAGCAAATTTTACAATACATTAATTTTTTCTCTACCCAAGCAACCATTTTGTTGATTGCTTTGAGTCTCAACTTAATATTTTCATGTTCCGCAACCATATGTGCCATAAACACTTTTAGAAATCATGTAAAAATATTAAAATTTAAGTGAGAAATTCGAAAATAATGCCCCTATAGACTTAACATTATTATTCGGATATTTTTGTGTGATTAGTGTGAGCTCTTAAGGTATAATAACATGAAAAAACTATTTTTCTGTTAGAGAGAACTGAATAATACATTATAAAAACTACTCAAGAACATTTGTGATAATTAAGAGAAAAATTTGTTTGTTTATATTCTCCTTTAAATTAAAAAAAAAAAGAGAATTGTTAAAAGAACACTTTAGTGTGACACAATACCGCTTCCAAACGCAATATAGTGTGTTTGGAAGCGGTTATCCAATATTTTCGTTTGTGGTTATAGTAAATTACCGTAATTTACGAAACATCTGTCTTATTTTACAGTAAATACTAGCATTCATGAAGCGAGAATCAGCGTCAAATGTTGCCAACCAATTTTAGCGTGGATAATTTTGGCATATGGCGCAGGTAGCGAAATTGCCAATCACGTGGCACACATTCTGTATGTTTTCCCGTTGAAATATCAGATTGATATTTTCTAAACTAAAAGAATGGTAATACAATTAGAGATACTATTTAGATTCCGGCCATTCTCGGTAGCTGGACCCACATGCATTTTCATATTGCATCGAGGTGTATGATGCTGCTATGATAGCATTTGCCTTTGTTGGTAAAGCTCACTGGCAGTTTCTCATTCTGATTCACAAAACATATCATATAAACTATCACATGTCAGATGTCAACTAGGTGGGGAGACCTACCGCAAAGCCTTAGCTAAACAAGCCCCACCAAAGTCATCAGATGTATCATCCCAAAAACATGTGCTTTAAAATTGAGTGCAAATTTATTCCCCAGTTTGACATATTATCAGGTTCAAAGTTGGCATGGTTTATCGACAATATTTTAGTAAATCTCTGCTTGTTAATGAAATATAATATATATTTTTTAATATTCGATTTCTTTTTTTCTACAATTTTTTTTTCTCCAACTCCTATTTTTGTGTAATTACTTTTTGCTATAAGAATTGGTCCTATGAAAAACTTGTTAGTACAAAAGTTGTAGATATTATTGAGAAGATGTAAAATAAATTTAATTAGATTTGATTGCTTAAGAATTGAGTAAGTTATGGATTTTTTTCTTTTCCTCCTCCCTTTTTCTTTTCATTTTTAATTTTTTTCATCGGTAAAAGTTGGTCCTATCAAAAACTTGTAATTACAAAAGTTTTAGATAATGTTAAGAAGATTTATACATAATTTATTTGGATTTGATATTTTGAGAATTGACGAAATTAGACTTTTTTCTCTCAAAAATCCTGTTTTTTTTCGCCCCTTGAGCCCATTTTTAACTTTATCAAAAATCTGTCAAGCATAAACTTTTAGCCCATTTATTAGAAGTAATATAAACTTTAAACTGATTCGATATCTATTTTAATTAAGAAGATATCGCGTTTTTTTTGGTTTTCACAATCCAAATTTAGGGGCCCTCCCTATTTCCAACCCCTTGGTTCGATTTTGCCCGTTAACAAACTCCACCGAGATTTTATTCCCCTTGATTTTATGTAAAAGTTTGAAGAAGATCTGAGCATAATTATGGAAGTTATCATGTTTAGAAGGAAGTGAAATATATATATATATAATTTTTTACTGATTAGTTTTAGGATCTAGGAGTCATGATCGGTGAAGATCTGCAAAAAATTTTCAGAAACTCCAACATGGGAGAGAATGCAATAGGTAGTATTTCATACGAAATATACCTGAAATCCAGTTTTAAAAATCTTGTTCTTATGCTATGTAACAAAAGCTGAATAACTATTTTAAGTGGCTAATATTGAAATTAATTGGGGCAGGGTAGAGCTTTAGCCTTTCTGAAAACATCTTCACCTAGTTTGAGCAAGCAAGACAAAAATACCATGAGCCTAAGCCCGACCCAAACATAAAAATTCCGTTTGAAAAAACTATGGATTTCATATCTGACACGAACCAAATCTAAATCTCACAAAATTATTCAAATGAAGCATAACCCAATCCCAACAACGGAAAATAACGTGGATATGCAACTCGAGCCGAACCTAAAAATTTTCTTTGAAAAAACTCGATAAATGGCCATAACGAAATCTGAAATCGATAAAAATATTCCAAAGATCTATAACCCGATAAGAACAAGACAAAATAATTTCCGTGTACATAAACTTGACTCCTAAACCCGAATCTAAAATAGTCCATTTGAAAAAAACTTGAAAATCGATACAAACCATATCTGAATCCACCCAAAATATTCGAAAGAACCATAACCGGAATCGAATAAGAGAAAATAATTTCCATGGACATGAACCCGACCCGAACCTAAAAATTCCATGTAAAAAAAAAAAACCTGAAATTTTAATCGAACCAAATATGAAACAGACAAAAATATTCTAAAGAACCATACCCGGATATGGGCAAGACAAAAAATTTCCATGGACATGAACCCAATCCGAGCCTAAAAAATTCTTTGAAAAAAAAAACTCGAAATCTGAACTGAACTAAATCTCAATCTGACAAAAATATTCCAGAGAAGATTATCCTTATTCGAACAAGATAGAATAATTCCCTTGGACGCACAACCCAACCTGAGCCTAAAAATGCCATTTAAAAACCCCGAAATCTAAATTGAACGAAATCTAAACCCGACAAAAATTATCCAAAGAACCATAATCGGATCCCAACAAGACAATATAATTTTCATGGACATGAACTCAATCCGAAGCAAAAAAAAATGATTCCGGCAAGACAAAATAATTTCCATGGACATGAATCCGACCCGAACTTTAAAAATCAATTTTAAATAATACCTGAAATCTCAATCGAACCAAATCTGAATCCGACGAAATATAATTTCCATAGACATAAACCCAATGCGAAATAAAAAAAAAAATGTTTAAAAAATCCCGAACTTTGAACCAAACCTAAACTGAACCTGACAAAAATATTCCAGTAAAGCATATCCTGATTCCAACCAGGTAAAATAATTTCCAGGGAAGTACTACCCGACCCAAACTTAAAAATCCCATTTAAAAAAAAAACACGAAATTTTAATTGAACTTAATGTAAACTCGACAGAAATATTCCAAACAACCATAACCGGATCCGAAGAAAACAAAATAATTTCCATGGACATGAACTAGAGGTCTGCACGGGCCCGGGCCTGGCCCGTGGCCCGTACCCGGCCCGGCCCGCGGGCCGGGCCGGGCCGGCGGAATCCTTCCGAATTTCCTAACGGGCCGGGCCGGGCCGGCAGATTTAGAATAGTTTTTTCAACGGGCCGGGCCGGGCCGACAAACAACATAAACGGGCCGGGCCGGGCCGGCAAAAAAATTGAACGGGCCAGACGGGCCGGGCCGGGCCGAAAAAAAATTGAACGGGCCTACCGGCCCGTTCTGAAGATTTGAGCAGACACGATAAAATATGAGCTATTTTCAACGAAAATGGTTTTAACGAGAATAAGTATAAATGTGGCCATACTAGTTTGACAGCATCAATATAAAAATGCACAGTGTATCGGCATCGGAGAATTACATTATGTGTAACCCGTTTTGATATTTTTTTAACTGACTCATGCCGGTCCGAAATCATGCTTGCATTATTTTTCTACATATAGACTGGCCGGACCGGTACTAGACTTAATTATTGGCTGAAAACATAATTTGTAAAATTAACAGCGATAAAGAACTTATGTTAGCTTAGTCTTTGGATATATACTTCTTGATGATTTTTAAATTAATTTCTCAATAGTGCGAAAGTTTGACACATTTTCTGATTAATTTTAAATTGTAAAAGTATAAAAGTGATAAGCCTAACTATTGAAGGGATTTGGAATCGAATAGCGTTTTTCATTTTTGGTAAATAAAATACTTGTATAACCTTGTTGAGATATAATAGTTTCTCAAATGATTGCAGGTTTTTCTCCCTTTCCTTGCTATTGCTTCCAAAAATTCTATTCAAAACGCTAATTATGACAGTATTTTATTTGTTTGCAGTATTCTTAAATTGCTTTTATCAAAAAAAGGATAACGCCATTCGATTATATAGTTTCTGAATAAAGATATCTGCTAATCTTATGCGTTTTTGAGAGAAAAAAAATGAATTTAGAAATGTATCAGAAAGGAGCTTCTTTGAATTTAGGAATGAATTTGGATTTGAAATCTATAATAAAATGATATAGAAATATATTTATAAATCTTCTTTTATTAAACAGCTTCAAAATTAATGATGTTTTTAGCTTTCTTTCTTTTTTCTTTTATTCTAAGCCATATTAATTTTTTAATGAATCTTTATTCGAATGTTAAAAGCCTAAGAATCTAAGTAATCATCAACGTTGTTAATGTGTATTTGCTGTAAAATGTACTGTAAAATCATTCCATAGATATGTATGCAGTATTCTTTAAAGGAATCTTAGTTATATGATAAAAATATGAATTTTTTTGAAATCGTAGAAATTTTAACGGGCCAAAACGGGCCGGGCCTGTTTTCGCTGATTTTTGTACGGGCCGGGCCGGGCCTAAAATATAAAAAATTAAACGGGGCGGGCCGGGCCCGGGCCGAACTTTTGAGTTTTGCAACGGGCCGGGCCGGGCCGAAATAACTTTCCTACGGGCCGGGCCGGGCCGGGCCGGGCCTGGAAATTCCGGCCCGTGCAGACCTCTAACATGAACCAATCCGAACATAAAACTCGGATGTTATACAAAACATATTGCGCCCCGTGGAAATGGAAAGTGAAACTAAGTACTTCGTAGCGCGTGATGGTTAAGATATATTAAGTTTATAGTTAGTATTAAGTTAGAATATGGTTACTGCTACGTAACAATTTGGTTGCAATTACGTTCCGGTTCGTCTTAGGTTATATTTAACTTCCAATTAGGTCACGGTTAAGTTACAGTTAGATTAAGGTTAATTTGCAGTTAGGTTATGGTTAGATTATGGATAAATTATGATAAGGTGATACCAGATTACATTTATGGTATATTTAAGTTACGGTTAGGTTGCTGATAAGATGCAGCTAGGTTAACGACAGGTTATGATTACGATATAATTAGGTTACGGATAGGATTTTGTTCCCAGAATGAAATTACGCATGATTTATTAAAATTATACACTTATTTTTGTACAACGGCTCTGAAATTATAATACTATATACTAATCTTTTAGCTAATCTTCGAGTATCGATTTCATTAACGGTATTGTCGAATTTAAGAGTGATATAATTAATTTGAAAATCAAAATATTTCACGTGGGATTTCTATGTGAAAAAGTATTTAGTTACGTGATTTAAGAGTAATTTTTAAGGATAAATATCAACACTATAACACGAAAATCACGCAATCGTTGGACACATATTCCCTCCCGCGTTTAACATTGCAGTCATTTTGAGTATTATCGCAGCTAAATATTATTATTATTATTATTATTATTATTATTATTATTATTATTACCGATTTCTGACGCAGTCTGGGGCCACGTAATTAATGTATTTACTCATATTCCGAGTTAAACATAAAATCACTCAAAATTTCAAGTTTGTTTAGCAATATTGTTACGGACAGAATCAACCCCGGGCGGCTCAGCTTGTAATGTATAAAATATAATCATACAGTTTTCACGAGGATGGAGAGGGATAGTCTATATATCGAAATTGTAACAAAATTTAAAATTTTTAATGCGAACATCTAAATTTGATACAATATTTCTTTCTTTTGTAAATTTTACATTTAGATGCCAAACAGAAAGTCACTTAGAAAAAAAGTTCAGAATTTGATAATGTTAAGTTCATCTTTAAACGTTTGAAAATATATTGTGATCTTATTTTTTTTAATAAGTTACTGAACACAATAACCTGTTTTCGCTTTAAATAACTGAAATTCTTATGCATCGATTTATGGTTAAGGATCGATAATAATTAAAAAAATACGATGATTTATGTCAGATTTAGCATTACATTGTACTTTGTTTTTCTATGATTATATTTCTGAATTTTTTTATTCGTAGTTATTAGAAGTTTTAGTGATTTTACATACTATATGGGTCATAAAATCTATTTATTAATTTTATCAAAATGAAATAATAATAATAATAATAATAATAATAGCTCATAAAATCAATATATAACTTTAATTTTTTCTACAATTGTAAATTAATTATAAATATATATTTTTCCATGTCTTCTTCTAAATTATTTTATTCTAATAAAAGTACCAGTGAAACTCCCAATGATTAATAATTAAACAAAATTTATATTTCAAATGATTCCAATGAGATTTCAAATGTTTGTTATTTCGGTGACAAGGAGTCAAAAAATAAATAGATAAATTACTACATAATTAAGTAATAAACAAATAAAATTACAAAAAAATGACCTTGATCAGAAAATATGTCAATACATATTTATGTGTATAAATAAAAGAATAAAAAATTATCTTGTTGCGAAAATCTGTCAATACATAAATATGTCTATAAATAAATGAATAAAAAATAATAGAGAAATGTTGATCATTTATAATTGGTCATTTATAAATATATCATAATGAAACAAACAAAAAAAAAATTTTGCAAGCTTTTTGTATTCATGTACGATAAGTGGGTTTAGTTTATTTTCTCGTTTGAGCTTAGGAGAAATTCATGCGTACTAAGCTTTGCTTCAATTTAAAAGTATCTACTTGTATATATATATAGTCACATATTTTTAAATGTACAATTAGCAATTACATGATCTTAAAAATATTTAACACATTGCGTAAAAAATTTATAATAAATACTAAAACATAAAAAAATAATAATAAATTAAAAATGCAAAATAAATATAAATATATATATAATAGGATGGCTGGGTAGAAGATGTTAGAATACGGAGGAAGGAGGTTGGAGTTGTCCGGATAATACGAATTATATCAATTAAATATATTATAATTTAATAATTAATGTTAAAGATTATCTTGAATTCTAATTGTAACAATTTGAAAAATACCTAAAATATTATTTCTATGTGTTCATATGCATATATTAAATATCTATTTTATTTCTTCTTTTATCTTATTTTAATATTGAGTTAAGGTTTTAGTATTGTCAAATTAAATGATTCTTTGTGACATTATTTTAGTGGTAACTATAGAGTATGGTATGTTTTGCACCTTTGTGATTCATTTCAATTATAGAATTATGATTTTTTAATTCTTTTCTGCATTTTACTTTGATTTTATGTATATTGGTAGCTGAAAGATAGTATAATTTTGCTTTTTCATGGCTAATACGAAGATGAAACCACATACTTTATTTGTTTTTCCAAAGTATTTGTGGGCCTGAGAATTTTGCATTGGTTCTACAAGTTTCCTTTGTATTCATTTTAATTATTTTTTTTCCATGTTTTAGTGTGATTATTTAGTAATAAGTTCAATAGTATATATATTGTTTTACAATCAATGACTATATATATATATATATATATATATATATATATATATATATATCAACAAGCTGAAAAGCTAATAAAATGTCATAAAAATTTGATAGTGTATATTCTATTTTGAAAATAAGGTATTTGTAGAAAAAAAACACTATTTTTGCTTGTGTAAAAACTATAAGGACACCAAAATAATTCCATTGTAGTATACGAAGAACAAAATATTTAAAGTATTATGAACCTATGGGGGATATATACACCTATGGGGGAGTTTATTAATTGCATATATTCCATAATTCCTGGACATCGTTAATTTTTGCCATGGTTCGGGATTGTTTTTGTGCAATTCATCTTCAGTTGTAGATCTGAGATCTAATGCTGAAGAAACTGTTTTCCATTTTTATAAACTCGCCTTTTAGATCTACCCATACGTTATCGATAGGATTAAAATCAGGATTTCTGAGCAGGCCATAGCACAAATTCAATATTTTTCTTAAAACTAAAGTTTTTTTCACGACTTATGTGGATATGTGCATTATCTCGCTGGTTTATCCGTTTTTTTTACTGTCAAATGTGTTGCGACAAATGAAAGATGGTCAAAAAGAGTTTGTAAATTTGTCTTTGAATCAAATTTTCTTGAAAGATATATAAGTGGCACCACGTCGTTGAATGAAAAAACACGTCTTTTAATAAATCCGCCATCAAAGTGATGTTTTTAAAAAATCTCTTTTTATTTTTAAAAATAAATTTAATTTAGTTCGATGTAAAGAAATGAAACTAAAATAGTTCTGATGAGTGGAAACATTACTGGGAGAATTTAAGAAAAGAAAAATTTTTTATTAACGCATCAGTTATGTGACGGATTCATTGTAACATGAGGCTGCTTTTCATTCAATGACATGGTGTCACTTGTATATTCTTTCAGGAAAATTTAATTCAAAGACACTTACACAAACTTTTTCTGACTGTCTTTGATTTGTTGCAACCCTCCTGGCAAGAAAAAATATTGAAATAATAGTGAGATAATGCGCCTGTCCACACAAATTGTGAGAAAATCTTTTGTTCTATAAGAAAAATATGGAATCTTTGAAATGGCCGTCATAAATCCTGATTTAAATTCTATCTATAACTTATCGGGAGATCTAGTAAGACGAGCTTATAAAAATGGACGGCATTGTCTTCGGAATAGGAGCTCTGATAGGCAATTGACTAGTAAATGAAAAATCCGAAACTGTGCGAAAAATTAATGATGTCGAGGAATGATGTATTATTTACAATAATTAAATTCATAGGTAAATGGATAATACATTAAATATTTGGTTCTTAGGTTATTATATAGAAATTATTTTGGTTTCCTTATAGTTTTTATACAAGCTGACAAAGTGTCTTTTCTACAATTAGGGGAAGGTGGTATACCTCGGAACTATTTTGACTTTTTAATTTTTTTATTTAAAAAAATTGGCAAAACTAAAAAAAAGAAAAGATTTTATAAAACTTTATGATGTTATATACTACATATATTTGGCTTAATTTTTTATATAAATAATTTCCAAAAAAAATTTTTGAATTAAAAATAAAATGAAAATAGGACCGAGTTCACCACTAGTGGCGTATCTTGGTCACATTACTAAGAATGGAAAAAAACTTTTTTTAGCGAATAAAATCAACATTTATTATTGAAAAAGCTATATATATAAATTTTTGATACATTTCATGGCTTATTAGGTTTTAAAAATAAGAAAGTCTAAATAGACATAAAAATCCAGAACATTTAGACTTACTATAATCACAAAAGATATTAAAATTTATTTATGTTTGCAATTATATTTATTTTTAACCAAGATTGTAATTAGATAACTTCTTGAGCTACTTTTCAGATCCATTAGATAAAACCTAGTGTATCTTGGACCCAGTCGAAGGTACACTACTTTCATTAAGTTCAAGGCACACCACTTGACACTTAAAAACAAAACTACCAATCATGATGTAAAGGCTAGGCTTAATTTTATTTAAAACACCTAATGTAGTAACTAGATCATTACTTTATTATGCATCATCCTTATTTTTAAAAAAATACATAAGTTTTGGTAAAAAAAATAGCATAGAAATATCTAAGAAAAATTTACTTTTGAAAGGTGAACATTCTTTTTTAAAAAATATACTTAGTTGAGCTTCTAAACAAATGCCTAGAACTTAAATGAGACTTCTGGTGACAAATATTTAGTATACAAATGTTCTTGTTTAATGATCTAAAAACGTAAAGCTAAATTTAGCATAGGTACGAGGTGCACATATGTCCAAGGTACACCACACTCCCCTACTTTATTTTCATAATGAAATATTCACGATGTAGTTTTACTGATGTTTGTATTAGCTTTTCAGTTTAATTATGCATATTATAAAGAAAAAAAAGTTTCATTTGTTTTGAAATTTATATTAAAAAAATCCATATTTTTTACTGTCCTTATAGTTTTTACACGCACTGTATATGTATATATGTATATTAGAGTTAAATAATCTGTTCTATCTTAAATACTCATCAAAAATTAAATACTCATTTAATTTTTGAATTTAAAACTCATTTAAAATCTACTTTCTTCCATAAAACATTTACTGCTAAAAACTAAACATATGTTTAAACCCCTGGTAATAAAATCTTCTCTGCATTTTTAATGGAAAAAATCGCCATTTTCAAGAATATTAGCATTTTAGTTTTTAAATTTTCCAAATTGCATATATATATTGCTGTTTTGAATGACAAGTCATAAAAAAGAAAACTCTATTGCTTCCGATTCTTTTAACAATAACATGTTTTTACGTAGGAAGGTAAAATATTTTGTCATCATTCTATTTACACATTCTATCCTGTTTACGACAACCTGTTTTGATGTCATACATGATTTGAAAGAAAAGAAAAGAAAGTAAAAGTGATATAAATAACTTTCACTTTATTTGTCTTATAATTCTTTTTTTTAATATAAATATTTTTTCTAAAATAAAAGTTTTTCAAAAATTAATGTGTTTATTTAAATAAAGAAAATTAAGAAGCTTCACATATTTATCAAACCATTAAAGAAACTAGCCTGAAATATGTCATAAGAATAAAATTATTTAAATTTGCTTAAAATAAAATAGTTTAGGGGACTTAAAATAAAACAGTTTATAAGGGTTTTAAATTATTACATATTAAAGAAGACAAAAGTATTATTATTTTTAATATTCTCCATCCTCTTTGAATAATTATAATTATAAATGAAGTATAACTACTACTTTCATTTTTATTATTACTAATAGTAGTGGTAGAAGCAGCATTGCTATTATTAAAGTTAATTACTACTGCTATTATTATTATTATTGTCTCTATTACTTACTAATTCCGATTAGCTTTTATTATTTGAAATAATGTCTTCATACAATATGGAAAAAATTGCAAATGAATTTTGCTTTCATATTTTAATAACAATAGTGAATCTATGAAATTTAATAAGTTATGCTATAAATTAATTCACAATCCAGATAAATGTAGGAAGAATCGACTTAACTTCTAAAAAACTTATATTAAAAAAAAGAAAAGAAAAGATAAGCTTGATATTAATATGATATTCTACTTCCATATTAATATTTATTTCTGTACAGGATTCATTTGACAACTATTTGGGAATATGAACATTCATGCATTTTAAAGTGGAATTGTATTTTGATAATTTAAATAATTATATTTAAACTTTCAGAACGGCGTTAGAGAAATTGTTTATGACTAAACATATACAATCACTGATATAATTCTAAAAAATGTTTATATGATATGTAATCTAAAAAATAATACTTAAGAATCTATTACATTTTTACTGGTATTAAGATCTAGCTTAAAACACCTATTAACAAGTATTTCAAGCCATTTTTACTGCTTTCTGTTTTGACCGCACGTCGTGCGGGCAATGTGTTTTTGCCAATCATATTTTGTCTGTACAACGTACAGGCAACCATACTTCAATCACAGTTAACAATGTTTTGCTTTTATTAAAATTATTCATTTAGGTTATTCTAAGACTAAAAGTTTGTTACTGAAACAATCATTTGTCATGTGTAAAATTCACTCATTCACTTGAATATTTTAAACAGTTCCAACATAGCTTTTAAATTTTAAATTTCTTTTGAAAAATAAATCACTAATTCACGTTTTTCAAAGACAAATTGAAATTGCGTTGAGTGTATGAAAAGAAGTAGTTCTTTAAATACTCATGATTCAAAATCAAAAATTTCAATATTTGTTCTCCATTACTCTGTATTCAACTGCAGAAATAGGATTTGTTGATTGAAACGAGATTTAAAATAACATTTAAGCACGGAGTAAGACACAGGAGGGGAAACTTAATGCGCATGACTCTTCGAAAATACAAAGTGAAATTTTGGTAAAAAATGAGGGGGCTGTGATAGGTTGTAGGCTATTTTTTTAGCTACTGCAATGCTTTTCAAAGGAAAAAATGGTCATCTAAAAAAAATTTTTTTACGAAAAATCTGAATTTTTAGAAGGTTGTAAAAATGAAAATCTGGTTAATTGTAGTTTTCTTCACAACATACATATTTTTTATAGGTATTTGGCGCTTCATTTTCGTTTTTATGCCCTTTAAAATACGAGATCATTCTGACAAAAAACAAAGGGCAGGCCATTTAAAAACATTGAATATCGCGGATTAAAATGACTGTTGTAAATTAGTTGAATATCGCAAAGAAACAGACTTATGATTTTTAGAAATTAAGTATTAATCAAATATTTTGGAGTAAATTTTAATTTCGCGTATAGTTTTTATAACCTTAGACCATTTAAATGATCCATAACTTTGGATATTTATGCAATTAATGCATGTAGAATTAAAGCTAATTTTTATTTTAATTATTTGGAGCAACTGCTTATTCATATTATGGATGTCTTGTGTGTCACCCCCAGGGGGGCACATTTTTAATTTCTTTACAACACCAGTCGTGTGACACATCATTTCAAAGGTCTGCAACTGCTTATTCATATTATGGATGTCTTGTGTGTCCCTCCACTCTTCCCCCCCGGGGGGCACATTTTTAATTTCTTTACAACACCAATCGTGTGACACATTATTTGAAAGGTCTGCAGCTGCTTATTCATATTATGGATGTCTTGTGTGTCACCCCCCACTCTGCCCCCCAGGGGGGGCACATTTTTAATTTCTTTACAACACCAGTCGTGTGACACATCATTTCCAAGCTCTGCAGCTGCTTATTCATATTATGGATGTCTTGTGTGTCACCCCCACTCTGCCCCCCAGGGGGGGCACATTTTTAATTTCTTTACAACACCAGTCGTGTGACACATCATTTCAAAGTTCTGCAACTGCTTATTCATATTATGCATGTATTGTGCGTCACCCCCCCAGGAGGGCACATTTATGCTATTATATAGCTTTTATCGCGGGCTTTGAGCGCGGCGACCGTATCTAGAAATTCCGTAATAAAGAAAAAAACCCTAACAGTCCGACTAACGACTTTTCATTTCGGCAGACTTCTCATTTATTCAATAAAAGAAAAAAAAATGTTTGTCATCACGCTCAAAAAGTGTAACATGAATCAATATCAAAGAAAAAGAAAAAAACTTGAATTAATATCAAAGACAAAAAAAACTGCATAAAAAATAAATATATAATTATAATTGCATATGTTGATAAAAATGCTATGCAATAGCTTTACCGCGGCAGTCCCCGAGTGCCACACGTATTTTTTTTATTAAAATCTGTGCATTCGTTCTTGGGATAGAGCTGTTGCATAAATCTTAAAAAATGCAATATAGCAGCGACATACATTAAGCAATTTACATCAAAAACTAATCATCATCAATTTATATCAGGGACTACCTAATTATAAATTTCCATTAAAATCCGTGCGTAGTTCTTGAGATACAGCTGTTGCGTAAATTGTAAAAAATGCAGCATAACAGCGCCACCTGTTGAGTGATTTACACCAAAAACTGATCAGCATCAATTTATATCAGGGACCACCTAAAACTGAATTTTTATATGAATCCGTGCGCTAGTTCTTGAGATTCAGCTGTTGCGTAAATCATAAAAAATGAGGCATAGCAGTGACACCTGTTGAGCGATTTGTGTAAAAACTAATCAGCAATAATTTATATCAGGGTCTTACCTAAATATCAATTTTTATTAAATTCCCTGAATTTTTTCTTGAGATAGGGAACCCACAAAATGTCTGTCACAGACAGATATTTTATAAAAGCATGTCTTGTGGAATCTCTGACCCCTAAAACGTGTACAATCCGTCGAAAACCAGAATTCGAAAATTTATACGAATCCAATACTTTCTTCTTGTAGAGATAGAAGGAAAAAAATTGGTTCTGGTAGAAAAAAATTGATGATGCTCCCTCAATCTCCTCGGACGGGGCGATCCCCCCCCCCCCTTGCCTTTCACATGGGCCTGAATATCCGGAGGGAAAAGATGGGGATTTAAAAGCAAAAATTCCTGAATGAGCTAAGAACAACTTTGATTAATAGATTTATTTTTACTGCACAGTCAGAAATAAAAGATAGAAGCAAAGTTAAAAAAAAAAAAAATACGTGTGGCACTCCGGGAACTGCCGCGGTAAAGCTATTGCATAGCATTTTTTATCAACTAATGCAACTATAATTATTTATTTATTTTTTATTTATGCAGTTTTTTTTATGTTAATTCAAGTTTTTTCTTTTTCTTTGATATTAATTTACTATTATTTATACTTTATACTATTTATTTTACTATTA
Organism: Maratus speculifer; assembly: GCA_964019185.1. Lineage (NCBI taxonomy): Eukaryota > Metazoa > Arthropoda > Arachnida > Araneae > Salticidae > Maratus > Maratus speculifer. The sequence continues at coordinate 263,417,017 of OZ025291.1, read as the reverse complement.
TTATACTTATTTAATATTACACTTTTTGAGCGTGATGACCGATAAGAAAACAATTTTTTTTCTATTAATGAATAAATGAGAAGTCTACCGAAGTGCCGAAATTTGCCGAAATGAAATGAAGTTAGCCGGAGTGTTAGGTTTTTTTTTCTCGTTACGGGATTTCTAGATTTGGTCGCCGCGCTCAAAGCCCGCGATAAAAGCTATGCAACAGCTTAAATGTGCTCCCTTTGGGGGATGTAACACAAGACATGCATAATATGAATAAACAGTTGCAGACCTTTCAAATGATGTGTCACACGACTGGTGTTGTAAAGAAATTAAAAATGTGCCCCCCTGGGGGGCAGAGTGGGGGGGACACACAAGACATCCAAAATATGAATAAGCAGTTGCAGACCTTTCAAATGATGTGTCACACGACTGGTGTTGTAAAGAAATTAAAAATGTGCCCCCCGGGGGGCAGAGTGGAGGGGACACACAAGATATCCATAATATGAATAAGCAGTTGCAGACCTTTGAAATGATGTGTCACACGACTGGTGTTGTAAAGAAATTAAAAATGAGCCCCCCTGGGGGTGACACACAAGACACCATAATATGAATAAGCAGTTGCTGCAAATAATTAAAATAAAAATTAGCTTTAATTCTACATGCATTAATTGCATAAATATCCAAAGTTATGGATTATTTAAATGGTCTAAGGTTATAAAAACTATAAGCGAAATTAAAATTTACTCCAAAATATTTGATTAATACTTAATTTTATAAAAATCATAAGTCTGTTTCTTTGCGATATTCAACTAATTTACAACAGTCATTTTAATCCGCGATATTCAATGTTTTTAAATGGCCTGCCCTTTGTTTTTTGTCAGAATGATCTCGTATTTTAAAGGGCATAAAAATGAAAATGAAGCGCCAAATACCTATAAAAAATATGTATGTTGTGAAGAAATCTACAATTAACCAGATTTTCATTTTTACAATCTTCTAAAAATTCAGATTTTTCGTAAAAAAAAAAAAAAAAAAAAAAAAAAAAAATTAAAAATGACCATTTTTTTCTTTTAAAAGCATTGCAGTAGCTAAAAAACCAGCCTACTACCTATCACAGGCCCCTCATTATTTACCAAAATTTCACGTTGTATTTTCGAAGAGTCATGCTCATTAAGTTTCCCCTCCTGTGTCTTACTCCGTGCTTAAATGTTATTTTAAATCTCGTTTCAATCAACAAATCCTATTTCTGCAGTTGAGTACAGAGTCGATTCAACATTTCGACTCAGATTCGACTCGGGAAAATGAGACGGAAAGATCATCAGCTTGAGAACAAGAAAACAGGCGGTATTTCTGCAGTCTGATGCCGCCAGCGCCATCTTTTGGCCAAAATTAGAACTATTTCAAGGAAGTGCGTATTACAAATTTATTGATATTCTAATAACAATACCGCAAACCGCGCATTTTTATCTCAAACCGTTTTTTTATTATTTAATTTTAAAATGGGTCAGTCATTTACTGGACACCCGGTATATATGAGATCGAAAGAAGTATTTGCTTTTCAAATCCACTAAGCACTTCAGTTTGCGAATAGAATGCTTCAATTTCAACAATGTAATCACAATCTGCATAATAGTTCAACAATGGCAATATATATCCAGCAAAAATGTCAAGTTATGGTGCAAAGGATTTGGAAATTTGAAGTACTGAATTCAGCCTTTAGACAAAAAAGTGTTGTATAGGTGACAGGTTTTAGAAATGAAGAAACACTAGATGTCATTTTATCTTGTATTTGTCAGAAGCATTCACAAAGCCAAAAGTACTACAATTTAAATTTAAGCTTCCAATATAACTGCAGAAAAACTTCTATTTCAATATATACAGCACACAGTCATTACACAGAGGATTTTTTAAAACTAGAAAACAGGAAATATTGCCATCTATAATTTTGCATCCCGATTTTTTTCTAGTTATTTTTATGTATTTAATTATTGTGTACAAATATCGCTTAATAAACAAAATGTAGTTAAATACCAAAATCCATAGTTCAATTAAACAAATACTTAAGTAATCCATTTTTATACATCGCAAAGTTGACAATTTCTTTTTAGCCCCATCTATGAACTATGCAATTTATACATAACATGTAGCATTTTTTTATATTAAAGACGTGTACTAAAACCAAATTATCAGTTCATAGCCATTAGTAGAACGTAAAATATTTGCCTTTCCCTCTAAATGACTGAATATTATAAAGGACGCTTTATTCCGCTTTAAGTATTCACCAATGATCTGAATTCACCCCTAATGATCTATTTCGAATTTGATATGTATGAAATACTGTAAAATACATTACACGCAAACTTTTCCGGAATACCATTTCGTAAACAAATTTTTTTGTGTTGCCCTGAAAATGAATGTGGAATGCTTTGCATGTGATATAATACATGAGTTTTTTTAATGCACATAAGAAATGCATCTCAATTTAATTATTCTTCAAGTAATATAGCAACATCATAATATATATCAAGATTTTTCCCAACTCGTAATTCTACAAGAAACGTGTTTTATTTCTTCTCAGAAAAGGATACAAATTCCATTACGCTTAATATAGTAGACGATCATTAAAATAAACTACAAACGACTTTTCTTCATACACAATAAGACACTGTAATCTTTTTGAATATCCCTGTAAACGAGCTGCAAGCACTCTACAATTAGTTCTCAATAGCAAACAGACTATTGTACACTTAAATAGCATATAGCAGTAACCAATACATTTACGGAAAAAAAATTATGCGAAATAAATTACGAATAGACAGACAAACCGAATTCATAAATACTTTTCAGGAATGTATGCCAGTGTTAATGAAAATCGGTTTTACATTAATTGAAACTTGTAAATTTGTAGATGTGAAATTTTAAAGTTTTATTCGAAAAATTCATTAAATACAAAAATGTTAGATTTTTATTAAAAAAGAAGTAAATTTGAAAAAATTAATATGGATAGATAGATCTGTAAAAAAACAAGAACCATAATCGTATGATACAATTTGGGAAAAAAAGAAAATAAAGTTTCGTAATTAATCCATCTTAACAACTTTCATTGATATATTATTTTACAAATTTGAATAGTTGTAATCTTTTTGTAAAAAATCGTATCTTCTGTACGGAAAATGTATAATGACTGAATAAAACATAAATATATCGTATAAATATGGTCCTCAGCGCCCTGCGAGCTAAGTCCGAGAAACCCGTTCAGTCTTCACAGAATTTAAAAATAGACAAATGTATAAATGTTTAAATTAAAATTATGGTTAAAGTAATGTTTAAAAAATATTACTAGGTTACGGAAGATTGAATAATATTATTAGTATAAGATAGCGACTATCCTCTGAAATTGTGTTGCCATGCTTTTTCAGTTTTAGGCAATTCTTGGGTTACCACGATCCCAACCTTTACTTTTGTTATAAATGACACGTGTTTTAGAGATTGATAAGTAATATCAATTACGCTTTTGTTATCAGCTTGAATGAAATAGTTAAGTTAAAAAAGACACTCGAAATCCGTGCGAAACATCAATATTCAACCCAGCAAAGTACTTTTATACTTTGAACTCAAGAAAGCTCTCTATTTATTCATCGTTGCATCGCCACAATCATATTCGTATACTAAATCTACTTACTTATGTGCCTACAACATGCCTTTATATTTGTAACACATAGTTTTGAAAAACCCTGTATATTGTAATTGATAAAGTTGGGCGTTCAATGGGTTGTGTATTTTCGAAACAGTTTGTTTTTTACTTCTTTTATTCTGTAAAAAAATTAAGTTTCACAAAATTAATCAGGTAGTTCCTGAATAAGTTTTATTAGATATGCCCGATGCAAGGTGTTTATTCTAATTTATAAAATATAAATCAAGTTACAAAATCAAATGATTATGCATGCACTATTCTGATATATTTTTTAAAATGTTGCGCTCCATAGGTCTTTCACTTTTAACTTGACATTTTGAAACAAATTTAATGCCTTTCCCTATTTTACACTGTATTATTTCGTATTCAATAGAAAATGTAAGATGTCAACATTTATTTTAAATAATATATACGTATGAAATTTACAGAATGTTATGGACATATATGAATATTTTTATGCATTTCGGTGTATGTAATCTGTAATCGATTAATTAAAATATTAATAAACAGAATTAAAAGGAATGAAAAAAAGTTTCAATGAGAAACAAAACTAGTAAATTTTGTGTCGAAAATTGTGCATCAAACTTGGCTAATGAGGTGCGTTCGTATAGTAACAAGTTTTATAAATATTGAGACTTGGCAAAACAGCTGACGGCCCCTTATTCGAAAATACAAAATTTCTACGATTATATATAATAAATACAATAATACAGAAATAATACGATGAAATAATTTAGAAATAATACGCGCAATGGGTGATTTACCGGTTCTAGCTGGCTAAAAAAAGATTTTTAAAAGTTTATCTTAGCGTGATTTATTTTTTGCCTAAAAGAACTTGCACCATTTTGGAATTATTACATGATTTAAAATTTAACAAAAATGAAAATTTGTCAAAAATATTTTGTTTATGAAGGAAAATTCAGATGAAAGATTCATGAAATTTGGCAATGACGAAATGTATAAATATATGAGCTAATTTTAAAAATAACTATCCATTGAATGTAAACATATGAAAACAAATTGATTCAAAATATGTTACTTGGCTACTAATTGCGATTGGTTAGAAAACTGCTCCGCCGTGCACTTATAAATATACAATAAAATAGCAACACAGCCATTTTCATTAGATCATTCGAGTGTTTTTTTCTTTTCTTTTAAATTCTAATAGAATTTTAGAAAAAAAAATATTCTTTTGTGATTTGTTATTAAAATAGCGCAAAATAGTTTTTTAACATTTGTTTCCATACCCTTAAGAACGTATAGTAACAATCACCAACAAAAACGTAAAATCATGTGTCGATTAGATAATAAAATATTTTTTAACGCATTCAGATTACTTTGTTGCTAAACTGCATTTTTAAAGTCAGTTTCAATCAAAGTTTAAAAAAGTAAAGAAACATTTTGCACATCCCTTTATATGAATGATAAATTTATCATACTAATAATATGCTAAAACTTTTAACCGTTACGGAACACATAACACAGTTCGAAACCCCCATTTCTTAATTTCTGTCAATAAACGGAAATGTACTTCAGATGTTTTGAGCAGGCTTGTATCTGATTTATAGAATATATACACATTACCTAGTATGCAATTTCTTTTCAATTTAAAAGAAAAAGTGTATCAGAACTGAAAACGCAGCTACAACAATTATTGTTAATAGAGAAAAAATTAATGATTTATTCTGTGTGCGCATATATGTGAAATATAAATGCACATGATATTCAATTTTAAGCATCTTATAACGCACCTCGGAGGTATATGCTATTTTAAATATTTTGAAATAGTGAACTTGAAAATGATTTTGAAATATGAACAAAATGCATCATAAACTATTTTTTTCCATAGACTGTAATGTATCGTAATACTTTTTAGTGTCCCTGTAAATAATCGATAAATACTATCGACACTCTTTAGCAATCACCTTGTAGTGTATTTCACATACATTTCTATAAATGTCAATGTGTTTGAAATTATGAAATGTCCTTAAAAACAACTACTAAATATTTTCCCCATAGACCGTAAATTAATGATTTTTTTAAGTCATTGTAAAGAAATTATGACTGCTACACGCTACATTTTGCGATACCGAATATTCCATGGTGAATACCAGTAACATTTTATAACAAAACGACAATACGAGTATATTGAAGCCAAAAATAATTTTGGCCAGCTAGAGCCGGTAAATCAACCATCGTACTACATTTTAAATACGACATAACATACTTGGCAACATATAATCATTACCTATTATTGGTTATCATTAAATTACCAATGTATAGGATTTAATAGAATGAAGAAATCATTTATTAATATATTTTAAATATTGCACAGGCCTACAAAAAAAATTTCTTTTTGGTGCCTGAGATTTTACAACTGACCTTGGATATTTTTGGGACGCTGATTCCAAATATGCAATCAGTTTTTCTCTATCAGCTCTACTTTTTTAGATATGCAAAGCGAACTAAAGATTTTTTAGAACTAAAGTGACCTTGAACACTTAAACTGACCTTATGATACATAGCCCTGTAACGACGCTCAAGGCGATTAGAAGGACGTTGAAATACCACAAGATCTTGAAAAAAACAAATGTGCAAGCAAAACTGAGGATCTGCGCATGCTTATGATTTCGCGCCGCTCATCCATAAAGCCAAATGTAAAAGCCTCCAAGAGATAAGGTTAGTTTCAGAGTTCGCTCCATGGAAACAAAACTGGCTTTCTTTGACTTTCTAAAGTTTTTGAACTTCCATGATATTTGTGTTTAAGGTAGAATTCGTATCAATTTAACGTAAAATTTGTAGTGTTGTAGATTGTTGTGTTTGCGTTTTAGAATGTAATTTAAATGAGTTCAAGTAGAAAATTTTTTTATAAATCATACAGATAAGTTTTGCTACATATGCGGAGAATAAAAGTTGAAAGAAAACAGAAAATATGTTACTGAGTTTGTAAAGAGAGCTTATCTTGGATACTTTGGGGTTAGACTTGGTGATCAGGATAAAATCTGCGCACCGCAACAGGTCTGTAAAACTTGTACAGAACATTCATGACAGTGAGTCATGACAATAAGTCTCGAATCCGGCTTACCCCTGGTTTGGAGAGAACTCCAAAACCATTTCTATGACTATTATTTCTAACTAGCACTGGAATACTATTTGAATTTATCGAAACAATTGTAATAAGAAAACTTATCCTGGTTTAGTGTCTTCAAGACCCCCACTTCCTCACTCAGAGGAACTACCGATCCCAACGTTTCATCAGCTACCAGAGCTTAGTGAGGATGAATGTTGTCCTTCTGATCATCTTTTAGATAGCTGTGAAGGTAACAGTGATTATGAGGAGACGTCATCAGTGCCTAAATTTTTCAACCAGGTTGATTTAAATTATTTCAAAAGAGATTTCAATGCTTTAAAAGAAGCTTCTGAATTACTGGTTGGTTTCGCGATTAAAAGACAAAAAATTATTAGAACAAAGAGCCAAACTTATCACACAAGACAAAATTGTCTACTACCCTTCTTCTCTTAAAAAAACAATCTTGTATTTTGTCATGAATTTAGAGGACTGTTAGAAAAATTGGTTCTTCCTAAATATTTTCCAGATGATTGTCCTTGGACAGCAAAGAAGTTACACAAAATACTATTGTTTTTATATTTTTGTTATAGCAGAGATAAAACACACTACTAGATTAGAAAAGAGAGGCCTAAGAAAGAAAACATGGATGTTGGAGAAAGGAATGTCATTAATAACACTTTAGTTGGACGAAAGAAAATTATACTTTCTGCACTGCATATCGATATCTGTCCTATGAAGCAGTTTGTGTAAATTCTCCATAAGAACGGGTCATGATTTGCATATATAAGGTAAAAACATCCGAATTGAGTTATGAAGATATTAAAGCAGGAATATTTAACGGAAAACAAATAAGACAACTGATTAAGGATCCTGCTTTCGTAAATTCAACGAATGAGGCTGAATAAAAAGCCTGGACTTCTTTTGTGGCAGTTCACAAAAACATTCCGGGCAAATGCAAAGGAGAAATCTATGTAGAACTGGTAAATGAAAAGCATAATAGTTTTAAATCTCTTGGGTGTACTAGAAGCATTAAAGTGCACTATTTACATTGCCACTTAGAGCATTTTCTTGAAAATAAAGAAGGCACAAGTGATAAACAGCCCGAAAGATTTCACCCCAATATTAAGACTATGAAGGACCGCTACCAAAAAAGATGAGGTATGCAAAGGGTTTCAGATTACAGTTTGAGTTTATAAAGACACTGTTCTAAAATATATTCCAGAATGTCACGGAAAAGAAGCTTTCGAAGCATTCAATGAGTAAAAGTTTCATCAGTGAAGTTTTTCTCTATTTTTGTGAGTAAAAATATTTGTATAATATAGTTAAAAAATTATTATTTGAATATGTGTATATCATAATAATAAAAAATAACATTTGTGTATTATAAAAAATAAAAATCCTGTATTTATTTTATTTTTACATACATTTTTTAATACATCGATTTACCTTAAAATAATGAAACATATATTTCACAAAAAGTTGTCTATCTTAAAAAAACTGAGCTGATAGAGAAAAACTAATGCCATATTTGAATTCAGGACATCAAATTCATATAAAATCAGCTAAAAATACCCCGGCACCAAAACAGCTGTTGACCAGTGTTGTTTTGATTTTCATAAAATTTTAAATGCCTTCACAAATTTCGCAACGATTACATACATTTTGAATTTCAAATAATTCTGTGTGTTTGGTTGATGATGACGATGATTATCGAAAAAGCGCATTTATTGAATTAAATTCGGGCATAAAATCTAAATTACCAAATCTATATTTTAAATGAATTGCTATACACTATACTTTTTAAAAAATTGAAATTTTTTTTTTCATATCAATGGCGTTACTTTTATCTTATGTAACTTGATAAACCACAATCAAACCAACAAAATGATATCCATTCTATAATTAAGAAAAATTCACTCCTAAAGATATTCTGTAAATACTTTTTTCTTGTTATCTAATTGAGATGCTTATTTTCATAAAAAGAAAATACCATATTCTTTCAAGTTTCCGTTTAAAATACAGATGCACCTTTAAATGAATTACGCCGTTAACTACCGGTGAGATAAACACCGCTTACATCAATTTCTTTAATCGCAGCATTGCATGGAAACTTTCTTCGCGAACCTAATTTAGGATTAGTAGATTATGAACACCTCATTTATCTTTTGCAAATTCTCAATTACCTTAATTTTAACTAAAATTTAGTTTTTGTTACTTAATGCATTCTCCGCTTCTGTTTGAAGAATTCTGACAAATATTTAAGCCTACGTTCTTTCTCATTTTCTCTTATATAACAAGATTATGATGTGCCAGAGAAAATTTAATTATTTCGCTGAATGGCTGTTAAGACCGGTTGTTTTTTTTTAAATGATTTAAAAGTTGGAAATGTGCTAAAATGTAATTTTTCGCAGAAATTAAACGATGAATTTAATTCTTTCTGAAGTGATAAATGTTTACGTAAGAGTGAAATATTAAATTATTTTTTGGAGTTGTAACTTAAATGAGAGTTTTAAATTATTAATTATTTTCTGTGACAGAAACATTTCTTGATCGTGTTTATAAATAAATTTTAAATAATATTTTTTAATTTTTCCTGTGAGAATGTAAAAGACCTAACATTTAACTTTAATTTTAGTTCGTTTAGAATTAAAATTTCTGTTTAAAATTTTTTTTTAAATGAAGTTAAAGAAAAATTATTTACAGTTGAGAAGATTAACGTTTTGTTTCTCATTGTCAATTGAATATAATTTTTTGTTTTAAGGGTGTATTTCGATTCAAACTGCGTATTTTCCGATTTATTTTTGACTTCATTATTGCTCTCAAATACACGAAACTTTCAATATCTCTTATTTGGAAAGTACACAAGGTGCCGTAATTGTCAATTCTTTGATAAATGCAGAGAATATTGCCAAAAAAGCAATCAAAAACGGCATTTTGAACAGATTTTCCCCTAGCGGGAGATCTGTGAACGAAAAAAAGGGTCATACTAAGAAGATAATTGTTTATAAATCAAATTCTAATGAATTGAGCGTAAAAATACATCACACGGCACCTTGTACATCTCTTCAAAAATACCCTCAGCAAGTTTCATGATTCTACTTTTAAAAATATGTCGGAAATTGTATCGGAAAATTTCCAGCTGTTGAAGGTGAAAAAGCGTTTTTTCGAATACACCCTTAAAACTATCAAAGGATATAGGTTAATTTTTTTTTCCGAAAATCGTGAGAAGAATACATCTCCAATCTATTAAAACGGATAAATTCAAAGTGATTTTTTGATTATACATACATTTTTGTCGATTTAATTAAACTAGTAAGAAAAAGGATATCATAATTGTAATTTAACAAATTACAACGTCTATTTGGAAAATGATATTTTCAAAAACTAACATTTTAAAGACTTATAAATAAATTTTATATTTAAATTAATAACATTAACGAAAAGCATAATTATGATGATTTTAATGAGACATACATTTCGTACGACATACATTAAATATTAATGTACCCAGACAAGTAATAAAAAAAGCAGTAGTTTATAGATATAGAACTTTAACTGTTTAAAATGCGCATTTTTATCGGATTGAGTTAATCAGACTAACTTCTGAAAGGCTCATATTACGTACGATATAGATCAAACATTAATATTCCTGAACCCATCATAATTAAACAAAGTTTAAATGAAATTCCATTTTTACAGTTTTTGGAACTGAAAATTTTTAAGCTTCTAAACATCGCACATTTTAAAATTTTGACCGTTGCGTAGAGAAAAAAAAAAGACACTTTTAAATGAATTTTGTTTGAAATCTTTATCACAATTTGTTTCCGAATTATTATTATTATTCCAGTTTTTATTGCTTTTTTGTCATTGTGGCAACAGAAGTATTCCATTTTAGACATTAAACATCGACCAATCTGAGAATGAATAAAATAAAAAGTTGATCACTAAACAGATTCAGATATTCTTCATATTGCCAAGTTCTCTACCTAGGACAGTAACTATTTTCCAAATAATTAATAAAATGTGGAATAAAATGACATGTATCTGCAATTTGTTTAAGATTGAAAGTAGTTATGTATACTCAAATTCAACATTTTTTTTTTTTTTTTTTACAAGTTAGTACAAATTAAATGATGAAATTTATTTTATTTGAACCATTTTCTCAAATATTCGTATGTGCAGGATAGAGCATTTTCGCATAGAGCCATAGTTCTTTTTCTTTCCTCAAAGTTTATTCAATCATTGTGTAAGTTGGTTGAATGTACAGAAGTTAACTGGAATTGATTGAAATCCTCGTATACCAAGAGATCGCAAGACGATATACAATAAAGGCAGCAGTATTTAAATCGGAGTTCCATTACTTTTTACCACGGATCTGAAGTTAGCAATATGACAGATCGTGAAACGCCACATTGAAAAATTTTGCATTTAAATTTCATAAATTTAATGTATTCACCTGTGGTTGGGTGAGACCCGGGAATTTAATAATTCGAAAGGCCAGTGAGGAGCTTTTACATTCTAAGGTGTCTACAAAATATTACTCAATGTTACTTTCACTCGAACAGTGCACGGTTGACAAATTTGAACACTGCTTTTTAGAACCATTAGCTGTTTTTCATTCCTCAAAGTTTATTCAATCAAGTGTATTAGTTGAGTGAAATCATAGGAGTTCACTGAAATGGAATCAATTCCTCGTATAATGCAATAAATCCAGCAGTGCCCACAGTGGAGACCCATTGCATTTTACCATTGACCTGAAGGTAGCAGTATGCTCGAATATGAAAAATTACCCTGAAAAAAGTTAAATTTCATAAATTTAATGTCTCATCGATGGTTTTGAGGGACCAGAGCATTTAATAATTCGGAAACCATGGAGGAACCAGTACTTTCTGAACGCGTCAGTAAAATGTTGCTAATTAAAAAAAATAACAATATGTAAAGAAATAAGTAATCGTCACCATTTATACATCAATGCAAAAGAAAACTTTTATTATACTTTTCAGGAAAGAATAGTAGTATATACTCAAAGTAGATAAATTTGGAATTAAATGACAAGGGATAAATTATCTAAATTAACGCTATTAATTCATGAATAATTATTATTAAATATACGATATTTAAAAAACTCAATGTCATTTATTGAATAAATATCCTTTATAACTACATACAAAGGATAGAGGATGCACAAAGCATTACCTCAATGACTTCACGCCTGCAATTTTAGGAATAGATAGAATTGGATTAGGATATTAAAATGGAACTGTTCTGTCAAATATCTTGATGAAAACTAACTCTAGAGCCAAATTTTGTGGTTAGTTGGTATATCGTCGTTGGATTTCTAATCAAATTAATCCATCCTTTTATCAATTTTCACACTAACATTATATTAGGTGCAGAAATGTCGTTAATTTAAATGTGAACAAGTCAAACAACCACTAAAATTAGGTGTTAAGGAGGTTTTTACCAGTACAGTATTTCAATCACTTGTTCTATTTTAATAGATTAATAGTCAGAACTACAAGGTATTACCGAGATCTCTTATGTATTCCGGAGTTTTATTCAAGACGCACGTATTTTCAAATAGAAATTTTATTTAATTAAAAAAGTTAAGAGAAAATCTAAAATCCACCTTATAGAAAGAAAAAGAAATTCCTTATACATTTTTTCCTATTTACAACAAGCTTGTCTTCGATGAGACTCTAAAATAATTACGAGTTATTGCCATCTATACATCTAATTTTAGAATTTCAACGGTGAACTGTCGCTAACAAAAAAGACTGGCTTCCGCGGTGCATTCGAGATCGCATGATTTCAAGAAACTGCGAAAAAAGGTACATGGAATACAGCGCGGTAGCCTGACTTTTTCGATAACCCCGGCGTAAACTTGGTGAGATGATGATTTCTATACCTGATCTGTGAAGTTGAAAACGAAAAAAAAAAAGTTTTATAATCTGGTACATTAAGGAAACAGTTTACCTGTTTAATTTAAAAAAAAATGGTAAAAATAGTGAACTCACTGCATTTCAATGTTCAACAAAAGGACATTTTGAATAGGAAAAATAACTGCATATTTAATAAAAAAATTAGAAATCTTAAAAAAAATATTTCTTTTTTTAATTTTTGCTATTTTTTTAAGAAATACATATTTTTGCCCAAATTTTTTAACATTTTTAAATGTATATAACACATGACTGAGCATGGAATTTAAATATTTCTAATATATTAATTATTATTTTTTAGAGATATATGTAGTGTAAAACGATAATATCAAACACAACTTTATTTATTTTTATTTAAGAAAATAAAAAATAAATCCGAAAGCTAATTTCATGCGCATATCTATCACATATATAAAAAATACATGTTTAAAAAATTTTAAATCTGTATCTGAAATATGAAAAAAGGACTAAGCATTTTTAAAGCAGGAGAGTGAACAAATTATGAACATGGAGAAAAAGCCATTTAAAGTTTACATAACATTTAAAGTGGATAACTGCGCTGATTCTCTTTAAAAAGAAATGCTATATTTTTGATGATGAAATGAGATATTAAGATATTCACAATTAAACGTATTCTACATATATTTGTGAACATCTGTTTGTCGAAAATTCGATTTTGACAGTAATATTGTAATATTATTACGATTGAACGATATTGTAAAAGATAATGGAATTTTTGACAAATCGTGAGGTAAATTGTCCCCTTAAAAAGTACATATTGATTAAGTAAATTTTGTTAATTTTGATTATTAATCAGTCGTCATTTTGCTGTAAAAATCATTTACTTTTTATCCTACACAGTACTATATATATATATATGTATGTGTGTGTGTGTGTGTGTACATATATATATAGTAGTAACAAGTTTATAAGCAAACGCATTATTTCTAAATATTCAAATCTGGTTCACTTTAAGTTTCTGACTTACTAACTTTTTAAATCTTTTTTTTAATTTATAGAAAGATTAATTAAACGTCAACTTATGCGTCAGATTTGAAACTGAGCTCAGTAACCTGGAACATGCAGCTTAAAGTCGCAGTAATCACCCAATAGTTGCAAGACCCCGAGGCTGAAATTTCCCAATTTTCGAGGACTTTCATTTAATGATTTCTTCTTTTAAATTTCTCAGCTCTTATTTATTTATTTATTCGTGCTTGGCATAAGGGACATAGGACAGATATACAAAAGCACCGCTGTCCTCAAATTACGACTTACGGGGTCTCTGGGGTCTTACTTTTTATCTGATGGAGCAATTTAGCAGCATGTCAAATTTAATTATTTTTGATATTCTCCAAAAAATATAAATGCATAAAATTTAGAAAACTTAATATCGCTTTTATTTAAGATATATATTTTTTAATATTCTACCTTGAATTATTTTTATGTTAAATTTTGATTTAAAAAAATAATCATTGAATAAATCAAAATATCCAGTGGAAAATAGAACGTAGAAAAAAATGACCTTAGAAATTATTGCTGCATTGGCTGTTTATTTTATGATTTTTCTTTTCTTTTTTTTAAAGTTTAATTTTTTCGAATGGTTTTATTTTCTCTAAAAAAGAAAAAAATGAGGAAAATTTATCATATGTGTTATTAGGGACTTAAGAAGTTAATATATACACCGAATATACCTAAAAGAATTTTCTCAGGTTATAATTTCTTTTAATTTTTTTTTTTTTTTTTTTTTTTTTTTTTTAGTGGAAGAATTGTTTTGCCTAACTATTAAAATATTATTAATATTATTTTAGATTAATAATATTTTCTTGAAATATGAAACGTAATACATATTACAAAAAAATCATTTACATAAAAAAACCATTACACAAAGAAGGTTTTAGAAGACTCAATGATATAATGTATTAAACACTGTATGGTGTACAATAGGTCAAACTAAAAATTCTCCTATAATTAGCTTTCCAGAGTAGTCAACTTCATATATCTCAAGCTGCATAAAATTTCTTAAATAGTCTTATACATATACCCATTTATCAGTAACTTTATATATTTCTATAAGTTTCAAATAGCAACCACTTTAAATGATTTTTATTTAAATAAAATTACTAAAAAATATTCAGAAGTCCATTTAAGTTCATATATGAATTAAAAAATTTGAATTTATTTTTTTCTACAAGTGAAAATTTCGTTAATCAGCTTTTGAGTTTAAGTATTGAGGATATTGATTTCATAAATCACAAAAAGAACTTCAATATTAGGTAGCTAAATATATAGAAAAAATTCGGAGAAATGAACTTTTTCTCCAATTTTCTGAAAGGAAAATCTAATTAGCTTCAGATACTTGTTATTTTTTTATAGCAAAGTTCGAAGTTTTTGCAGATAAATCTAGATTTAAAGAAATCTTAAGAAATGAAAAAAATGAAAATATTCAATCAAAGATACATAACGTTTAGGGAGATATGATATAATATATATATATATATATATATATATATATATATATATATATATATATATAGGGGGGAGAATAAGAAAAAAGTAAATAGTAAGATGTATTTGAAAATTGAAAAAGAAAACAATATCCATCGCGTGAATATGAAAATTATATGTATTTTTTTTTTTTTTTTTTTTTTTTTTCATTCAAGACCTTTTCTAGAAAACATATATTTCAAATTTTTCTTATACATCTGATAAATTAAAAAAAAAAAAAAAAAATGAAAAAAAAGCTTGACATTGTCTGTAAATTACAAAACATTATTTATTTTCGCCATTTGTTTTAATATGAAATACAAAATATGATCTTATAAGGTAAATTTTACGGTGTCGTTTCCCTAAAACTTTCTAATCGTGAAATCTCATGTAATTGTATGTTTTTTATCTTCGTGTTTGTCATAATTTATTTGAGTATATTTTTTCATTAAATTCTATCATTCTTGTCACTGTTAAATTTATACAATTATTTCTATCGAAATATTGTACACATCGCAAAATTTTAATTAATGTCGCTAACTAAGCTAATTGCGAAGTCTTTGGAATTCTGGATTAATTAAAAATGGACTTTTATTTTTCATGAATGTGTGAGACATTTTCTCTTAATTGGCTTTCGACTGTAAACGATGAGCGCATTGATTTGAAAAATCAACTAAAACCTCAAATTAAATATATACAGATATTCACACATATAAAAAATTGAAAATGAATCATTTTTCAATTTCTTAAAAGAATATCTAATTAGCTTAAAATGCTAAGCATACTATTTTAGCTTAAGATTTTTTATAAGAAAAAAAAGTTGGATTAAAGAAATTTAGAAAATGAAAAAAAAAAAAAAAAAAAAAAAAAAAAACGGAAAAAAGATTCCTTTAATGGAAGTTTTAAAAAAATGTTTCGATGAAAATAAAGGTAAAAAACTGTATTATAATATAAGACGAATAATTTAGGTTTCGCGTGACTATGAAATTTAATTTTGTAATACAAAACGAAATCAATAACTATTTCTGGAAAATATCGAATTACAGTCTTTTGTAGAATTTTATTTAATCTCAGTTAAATGAAGAGCAAGAGTGTTTCTGGAAAATTATGAAAAAGTATATATTGTAAAGGTTTATTTTATTTCTAAGAGTAAACAATAACATTAAAAAATAAACCAAAAAATCTAATTACATAATTATCAATGAGGAATTAGTTTTGGCAATAATTTATGATAAAACTGTTCTTTTATATTATGCACCCTATTTTTTATGAATTTGGTAAAAGATCAAGCCATTAATTAAATGCGCATTTCTGTAATTAATCCCATAGTATTTCTTAAATAAAGTCACTAAATTGTATTTTTTCCTGATTCCAAATTCTAAAGAGTCATACTTTTGCTACATTCGTTTAAATCGTTTTAATACCGTAATGCAATTTAAAAGTTGAATTGGCTTCTTAATTAAAAAAATATATAAATATTAATTAAAAATATTTTAAAATCTATACTGAAATTATGGAGATACAATTAAAATTGTTTGAAATTTGTTTTTATAGTTGCTAGAAATGAATTGCAGAAATCGGAAGTAATAATTAATGCTATTATGCAATTATAAATTACACATTTGATAGTTGTATTTTCTGAATTTGCTGTATAAAAATTGTCGATAAATTGGCTCTTTATAAAAATGTCCTAATTACTCATTATTTTGACTCGCCTTAGTACAAAAATAATGCAATCTTACAGATTAAAGTAGCTTTACAACTGTCACTGTTCGGCATCATTTTTTTTTTTTTTTTTTTTTTTTTTTTTTTTTTTTTTTTTTTTATAAAATATAATTCTTGCCTATTTAAAAAGTTTAGGGTATACAAATAGTACAGATGCTTGATTAAGTTTGAATAAATTAAAAATCGCCTATTGTTCTGCGTCACCTTTTTTAAATAAAATACAACTACAGTCATACTTACGAAATTTAAGGTAGACATACAGCACAGTTGCTGGATTATGTTTGAATATATTAAAAATCGCGTACATTTGCTATGAAAAAATAGTATTTTTCCCAGTTTGTTGCATCACTTTTTCATCAATAATTTTCATCACTTTTCCACCAAGTTAACAATACGTTGTAAACATCAGATCATTTAGAACACTATACAAAACAAACAGATGTAAAACACTTTCAAAACACTTTCTACATTATGCATTTAAAATTACACAATTTTAAATAAAAAATCCCTGTCGGCTTGGCCTATAGGCGGAGGTAGATTTCGAAGAGTTTTCAGTTCAACAACAAAAAATAGAATATGATTAGGGATAAACCCAGTTTAACTACTTTATTTGGCTGCTTTTGAAAAAATTTTAATTTCATTTTTCTGTAAGAACTGGTTTTATCAAAATCATCCTAAACGAAATTCGGCTCCAATTCCCATTTTGACAACATATGTTGAAATATATTCTGATTTTCTTAAAAAATTGACAAATACCACATTACATAGTTCCTAAATAACAAAAAACTGTCAATTGAATGCATTTGAGAGTAAAATTGAATTTAAAAATGAGTCATAAAGTAACCAATTTGTTATTTGAATACATCCTCAATTCTCTTTGGGAGATTTTTTTTTTGCGAAGTGCCCACTTTGACAGCTTTTTTAAAAAATATATTTAGTCTTTATCAAAAAATCGACAAAAATGCACATTATATAGTTTCTAAATAACAAAAACCTGGCAATTTAATGCATTTGAGAGCAAAATTGGATTTAAAAAAGAATCATAAAATAACCTATTTGTTATTTGAATACATCCTCAATTTACTCATTAAATGATTTGAGAAATTTTGTGCGAAGTGCCCATTTTGGCAGCCTTTTTTGAAATATATACTGCCTTTATCAAAAAACTGGCCAATCCGTCACATTATATAGTTCCTAAATAAGAGGACCTGTAAATTAGATGCGTTTGAGAGCAAAAGTGGATTACAAAAGGACTCAGAAAAAACGCATTTCGTTATACTTCCTGAATTTTCCAATCACGATCTCTTCGGGAATTTCTGTTCAAAATACCCTTTTTGGCAGTCTTTTTAGAAAATTATTCCGCCTTGGAAAAGGGTGCGTTTGATTGATACAGCTGCTGAATATTTATAATATGAATTGATTGACTATATTTGCTTCAATAATTATTGAAATAAGCCGGATATTTATCAATAATTAACAAAAAACGTTTGAAACAATAAAATTGTTAAAATATAATTAAAATGATTTAAATATAGATGATGCCATGCATAATATTATTTTGAGTCGGTTCTTAAGGATTTATTGACCTGAAAAATTAATGACGTTACTTCCGCAGTCTTAAAAAGAGAGAGAGAGGGGAAGTAAGAAATTTTCATGCATAATCATGAATTAAGGAAGTTCAGGAATTTAAATAAACTTTAGAATTAGAAGATTCAATAAATATTTATACAAGAAAATAAAAATGATGATATATATATATATGGAGATTCTTCTTATAAAAGTTCTTTCGAACACATAAGTAAATAAACTCGGAGGTAAATTAAATTCTGACACCGTTTTTAAACTTTTAAATGACTTATATTAAACGTTACTATTTACAAAAAAGATATTTACATATTAATATTTACAATTCGGACATTCAAAAGGAAACTTTAATTAAAACATCTTAATCGCGTCATCTTAATCAACATTCTTCTAAAGTCAACACCAACTCTCCCCCACATTCCATCCAACGATCTCTTCCGTTCATTTCTTTTTTCTTCGGCTTTTCGTCTGAATGGAGTTTTTTCAGAAAATCGTCTGCTTTCTAAAGACCTTTTCTATCAGAGTTGCGATATGAAGAACCTTACAAGACATGATACTTGGCTGTTGGAGAAAGAATCGCTCCCACATATATATATATATATATATATATACAGGGTGTTTCTAAATTCATGGTACAAATTTTAAGGGGTGATAGTACACGTCAAGACAAGCAATAATAAATAGGAAACTAAGAGTCCCAAACGTCTTCAGAAGGAGATAAACGCCATTAAAGTTTAGGGTCCAAAAATTCAAATGTTTATAAAATATAGAAAAATTGTTCGATTTGTTTGCGGTTTTCACTAAAACTATTCTTTGTGTCAGTATTGCTTGAAAATAAATTATAAAGATAAATTTCAAAAAATGTCGATAGAGGGCGCTTTAGATTTTGGAGTAACGAACAACTATTTTTTGCCGTTATTTTTTGCATCTCATTAAATTCTGTTAGAAGCTTAGACATAAACTTAAATTTTGAGCTCAGAATCTAAATAGTTGGGAGTGGTTAAGTAGCGCAAACTGAACTATGTTGAATGGGGATGGGGAGGTTCAAATTTCAAATGATTATAAAAAACAGAAAAATTGGTCGATTCGTGTGCGGTTTTCGCTAAAACTATTCTTTATGTCAATATTTTCTCGAAAATAAATTTTAAAGATATCTTTCAAAAAATTCCGTGAAAGGGCGCCTTAAACCAACAACTATTTTTAACCGTTGTTTTTTATATCTAATTAAATGCTTGTAAAAGTTCAAACTTAAATTTTGAGCTCAAAATCTGCATCGCTGTGAGTAATTAAGTAGCAGAAGATGGAATTGTGTTCAATGGGTGGGGACGGTAGCATTTCAACTCCTGAACACAGTTCTGTTTGCGCTTCTTAACCCCTCCCATCGATTTAGAATTTCGGCCCAAAATCTAAGTCTAAGCTTTTGCAAGCATTTAATCAGATACAAAAAGTAACGGTTAAAAATAGTTGTCAGTTACTCTAAAGTTTAAGGCGCCCTCTAACGGAATTTTTTAAAATTTATCTTTAAAATTTAATTTCAAGGAAATATTGACATAAAGAATAGTTTTAGCGAAAACCGCAAACGAATCGAGTAATTTTTCCGTTTTTTATAATCATTTTAAATTTGAACTTCCACACCCCCATTCAACAAAGTTCAGTTTGCGCGACTTAACCACTCCCAAAGATTTAGATTTTCATCTCAAAATTTAAGTTTATTTCTAAGTTTCTAAAGAAAAATTTATGAGATGCAAAAAATAACAATAAAAGATAGTTGTACGTTACTCCAAAATCTAAAGCGCCCTCTATCGGCAATTTTTGAATTTTATCTTTATAATTTATTTTCAAGATAATATTGACATAAAAAATAGTTTTAGTGAAAACCGCAAACGAATCGACCAATTTTTCTGTTTTTTATAATCATTTGAATTTTTGAACCTCCCCCCGCAGTTCAGTTTGCGCTACTTAACCACTCTCAACTATTTAGATTCTGAGCTCAAAATTTAAGTTTATGTCTAAGCTTCTAAAAGAATTTAATGAGTTGCAAAAAATAACGATAAAAAATAGTTGTTTGTTACTCCAAAGTCTAAAGCGACCTCTATCGACATTTTTTAAAATTTATCTTTATAATTTATTTTCAAGACAATACTGACATAAAGAATAGTTTTAGTGAAAACCGCAAACGAATCGACCAATTTGTCTGTATTTTATAATCATTTGAATTTGTGGACCCTAAACTTTAATGGCGCCTATCTCCTTCGGATGACGTTTGGGACCCTTAGTTTCCCATTTAATGTTGTTTATCTTGATGTGTACTATCACCCCTTAAAGTTTGTACCATGAATTTAGAAACTCCCTGTATATATATATATATATATATATAGCTATATTAATTTTATTACATAAAATATTGAATAAAGTTCTTTTAATTTTCTTTAAAATCAACTGTCCCACCAGTGGCGGAGAGTTTGTGCTCCCGAAGCTGGGAGACAGCAGGTGCTTGATTCGAACCCGATCGCGCTTATCGGTCTAACCATTCGGATTTTTCCTTTGTTTTCACCAAACCTGGGTAACCTTACGTAAATATGCGTTGGGCTTCCTTAGAAAGACCCCCCTACAACGGGCATTCTTTCCCTAGCGTCTATATCCTTCGTGCAAGTAATCTGCCGTCAATTGCTAAAGTTTTAAAACATTCACTGATTCACTACATTTTTTTTCAATAGTCATTGAAATAAGCCGAATGTTAATAAAAAATTATCAAAATAGCTTATGAAACAAGAAAATTTTTGATATATTAATAAATCCATTTAGATAATAATAATAATAAATAAAACAATATATATTTAGCTATTTAATTTTTATTGTATAAAATTATAAATAAAATTCTTTTAACTTTCCTTAAAATCAACCTTGATATTTATTTTTAAAAAGTGCGAAGGATTGATTCAGCTGCTAAAATTTTAACACATTAACTGGTTCACTATATTTTTTCAATAATCATTGAAATAAAGTGCATATTAATCAACAACTATCAAAAAAGCTTTTGAAACTAGAAAAATGTTGAATTATTAATAAACTCATTTAAATAAAGATTATGCCTTGCTGTATTATTGTTAGCGAATTCTTAAGGATTCATTTGCCTGAAAAATTAAGGAACATACTTTCGCAGCGTAAAAGAATAAGAAAGAAATTTTCATTAATAATATTTTATTTTATTTTAATGCGCCTTACTCTTTAGATAAACTATTGCTTAGATTTACAAAAAAAATATTATCTTTTCTTAACAATTTTAACTATAAGTTATAACAGTTTCTGGTTTTGATGGCCTAAAAAGTAAATACATAAAATATAAATTCTTAGAGTCCCAAAAAATACTTATTTAAAATAAATTAGACATATTTTATTTTCGACATAGACTCCAGTAGTAGTCGCCAATTCCCACTACTGGAGAAATTTAAGAAATTGTGATCCAGCAGTTTGCCATCCCTTAAAATATATATTGGGCTAAATTTATCAATATTCAGCTAATCTACAAAAATATTTACAGTGTAATCGAGTATATCAATGGCAGTTTACTTCAAATTAAAATATAATATTTAAAAAATAAAGCTTTAAATGAAACCTTATGTCTAAATGAAATCACTAAGAATTTGCCAAAAGATCTGGGCTTAAATATATTCAAGAAGATAAACACATATATCTACAAGAAAATAACAATTATTCCAAACTGTTTATATTTATAACTTATTATACAACTTTGATATTTATAAAAAAAAATGCGACTAAACTTTTAAAGCATTAACTAGTTCACAGTATTTGTTTCAATAATCATTCAAATAAGCCGCATATTAATCAACAATTATCAGAAAAGCTTTTGAAATACGAAAAACGTTGAAATATTATTAAAATAATTTAAATAAAGCCATGCTCAATATTATTCCTAGCCGGTTCTTAAAGATTATTCACCGTAGAAATTAATGACCTTACTTTCGCAGCTTAAAAGAATAAGTAAGGAATTTTCATGAGTAATCTTTTATTTTCTTTTAATGCGCATTACTGCTCAGATAAACTATTGCTTAGACTTACAAAAAATTAATTATCTTTTCCTAACAATTTGTAATTATAAGTTATCACAATTTCTTCAAAGGTACGGTATAAGTTTTCTTTATTATAAAAATGAAAGCGAGAAATAATTTTTAATTATAATCCTATTTTTATCCTTTATATTACGAAATGTAGTGAGTACAAACTTTGGCGAGTATTTTTTTTAATAAATAAGTTAGAGTTTTGTAATTTTATAAGAATTTAATTACTTAGTAGAGAACTGTTATTTAATGGGGGAAAATACCAGCATATATTTTGTTTTTCATAAAAAATATTAAGAACAGTACTTTAGATTTCTTAGTAATCTAAAATTGATATTTACAATATAAATGTAAATAATACAGCTGCTGAGATTTTTTAAATAGTCATTGCTTAATTTTAATAAATATTATTATAAGTCGTCCGTTAATTAAGGAATTTAAAAACCTTTAAAATTTAAAAAATCTCGTATTATTAAAAACATTTCAGTTAAAATTACACTTGATATTCTTCAAATTGAAATTTTTTACTTAAAAAGTTGACTAACTAAAATTTTAATTATTTTACTTCCGTGAGTTTAAACACATGTTTTTTTTAAATTTTGATAAATGTTATTTTATTTATTTTTTTAATATGCATTACAATTCAAATGAAAAAGTCCCTAATGTAAACTTTTTGGATTGATGTAATGTAACATACACCTAAGGTGTTCGAGGGGAAAATTATCCATGTGTGCGATATTCAATGTTGTAAATTAAATTTGAATTTTATTTCAAATTAGCAATTAATGTATTATTTCCTTTACTGTTTTTTCTATTATTTTATACATTTGTCAATTTATGTTGTCTTTTTTTTATAAACTGAACTGATCCTTTCCCCACTCTCTACCAGAACCTACATACCGAAATATTTGTAAACATTCAATAGGACGTGACTTTCCAGTATTTACGCCATATTTTATTTTTACATTTGTTTAACTGAATAAAAAAATTATAGACAACATTAAATAATGTACTCTCATTACACACTTGAATGAAATATGTTTTGAAAGCAAACTCATGCATTTGCAACACTTTACAAATCTTTTGTTCTCAGTCTAAGGGCACAATTGATATTATTGCCTATGTTAGCTTGCTCCGATTTCAAATAACATTGAGGTTTAGAGTACTTAACAATATTTCTTTGGCAACACTTGGACATGGCAGATGCTTCCTTTCTTCAATATGGTAGAAAAAAAAGTCATGCAATTTTTCCAATGAAGACTCCAGTTTTGAGAAAATGTGTTCATTTCCTTATTGCATTGAGTTTCAGGGAAAATACAAATTTGTTATATGCAGAAGTATCTACGCTGCAGAAAATATACAGAAAATTCTTCAGTACGTCATATGTTTGCCTTTCTGCAACAAACTGAGTTGAAGGCCATTGTCCACAGTGTGCACAGGATTTTTAATGTTATTATAATTCAGAATGATTTCAAGTACCTTTGTGTCTATGTCTGCTATTTTCCTGTCATGATGAAGTCTGTTATTTTCCTGTCATGATGAAGTCTGTTATTTTCCTGTCATGATGAAGAGTGCTGTTCATGATGATGCACTTTAAGATACAATTCTTAAGATAAAATAATTCTATATTTTCTGAAAACAAATATAGATGGGTCCTTTTTATAAAAATTCATGGATGAACTGCTTCTTTACTTTTCCGAACTGTTCCAATCATTTTCAGTTTTTTCTTTTCGTTTCTTTTCTTTTAGAAGAATATCTCCGAGATTATATTATCTGAAAAATTATCACATGTGACATTCTTTTAAATCTTCGTACCGACAAGTATAAGAACGAGATCAATGGAAACGCTGGAATCTTAGTTTCTTTTTTGTGTAGAATCAAGCTGTTTTTTAAGATGGTACGTATATACCAGAAACTACTGTTTGAGTTGTCAAAAAGTATCCAACATTTTACCGTTCACAGCTGGTTTTGAAAACTTTTACTGGCATAATATAGGTTCCCTTTGGGAAGTTATTTGTAGTTCTTCTACAGTTCCATATAGCACACTTACCTCCCCAGGATGTCCTGGGGAGGATTCACATTCCAGGACCGTCATCCCCCAGTCATCCCTGAGGATGCAGAAAATTGTCACCAGGAGGTCCTCAGGAACCGAAAATGTCCGCTTTACAGCATCCTGGCACGCTCCCCAGGACTAATTCAGGGTCCTCCCCGGGAGGTTCTGGGGAAGTTTTGAGGAAGTGATATAGGAGGACTTTGGGAAACTTCAAGGTCACAAATATGTTTAAAAAAATTAAATTAAAGCTATGATTTAATTAAAAATTTTTAGAAGAAAACACAAATGTTTTTTTTCTGTTATTCAGAAGGATTTACATATACAGAGATTATTCAGTAACAAATTTCTTACCTTCATTTTTCCTGCTGGATTTGAACCCGAGTACCTCGGTATTCTGGACGCGCGCTCTGTCCGTTATGCTGTAGGACAAGTAAGAAATAAAGATTTCTAAAGTATATTTGCATTTTTACTCCGCTTTTGAAACTTAAAACTAGGAATTGTCCTCATTTTTTGTGCCTTTTTCATACATTCAACATAAATTTAAATTAACAACTCTAAATAAATTATCAATAATTATTTGTTTTAACATAAATGTCTTCGAATTTAAATTTTTTAAAAATGAAATTGTATTTTTAAATGATAAAAATATCCTTTTAGCTTTTAATACTTAAAATCCATTCAGATCGTTCTGTAGTTAGAAAATTGAATATGAACTTCAGTAAAGCATCAATTATACGACGATCACTTATATGACGTCTACATTTATACGACGTTTTAATGTGGTCCGGATTCATTCCTATTCATTTTAATGTAAAATTATATCTATTATACGACGCCGAAAATTGTTTATACGTCGTTTTTCCGATTTTGTATAGGTTTATTTTTGTTTATTTTTCTTGTGTATCTTACGAACGAGCGGAAATTGGCAGCTATGAATGACACAAAACAGCGTGTTTAAATGCACTGCACATTATAAAAATGTGGGCTGGTGTTCGATTAGTCTGAAAAATCAGCTTACGTGTAACAGATTACATTGCGAGGGTCTTTCTTTTTTCGGGGATGATCAGCTTTCCCGACCTGTTTTAAGTTGTAAATAGACTATCATTCTAACTGTTATCAGTATTGGCGACTTTTAGTTGGTTACGCGGTTTTTTTTATCTTTAACTTTAAATGGAAAGGAAATGATGTACTACAAATGAGGAACCTTCTGGTGAAACATAATTAAAGGTACACATATTTAAATTGCTTACTAATCCCCCCCCCGTTTTTAAGATTATTTGTTTTTTTGGTTTGTTTAATTTAAAAATTCATGCAAATCATCACGTTAAATATTAAAATTAAGTGAAAACAAAATTAATTCTAGTTTTTGAAGTGAAAATCGATTATACGTCGTTATCGTTTATACGACGTTTTTCGGTAATCCCTTCGGCGTCGTATAAAAGATCCTCCACTGATGCGAAACGTTTCGGATGACATCCCCTATAAAATTTAATTTTCGTTAGTAAAAATATTATTTCCAGAGATTTAAATAGCAAGAGATTAAAACACATAGTTTCCTTAAAATTATGAATTTTTTTTAATGATTGACAAGTAAAAACTAAGTAAATCCTTTCTAAAATAAAACTTTTTTGCTCTTTCTCTCTCTTACTTTTTTTTACAGAAATTTCAATCGATTTTTTTTTCTTTTTTCTCTTGGTGCTCTTATTAAATGAATTTATGAAAAAATATATAAATTTGCTAAGTCTTTTCTTTCCTAATTTATACTCTTTGAAATATTTCACTATTTCAGTCACCAACGGCCAAGAGATTCTGCTCTCGAAGCTGGTAGATGGGAGGTGCTGAGTTTGTACCCAATCGCACCCCAATCGCGACCTAATCGTTCGGAGTTTTTCACGGTTTTCTTTGAATCTTAAACTTCCTTGCATAAATACGGGTTAGGTGCCTTTAGAAAGACCCTCCGGAGGGCAGCAACCCTTGATTTTAATTTTTTATTTATTTTTATTTATTTTTAATGATTGACAAATAAAATCTAAGTAAATACTTTTCAAAAATGAAACTTTTTTGCTCTCTATCGCTCTTATTTTTTACAGAAATTTTTATCGAATTTTTTTCTTTTTACGCTTGGTAAAAGGTTCTCTTATTATATGAATTTCTGAAAAAAATATATGAATTTGCTTAGTCTTTTCTTTCCTATTGGGCTAATTCCTAGTTCGTTTCATAGGTAGCAGTCAAGAGATTCTGCTCTCGAAACTGGTAGATAGGAGGTGCTGAATCGCACCCATAGGTCTATTCGTTCGGAGTTTCCAGGGGTTTTCTTAGAATCTTGAATTTCCTTGCGTAAATACGGGTTAGGTTCCTTTAGAAAGACCTTCACTGAGGGCAACTCCCCCCCTTCCCATGATATGTCCCTCATGTTGATAATTGGTCGTCGTAAATACAACCAATCAACAAACACGTTTTAAAGTGATTAGGTACGTTTTGGCGAGTATTTATTAACGAATAATCAAATCCGTTACCTATGAAATTCTTACATGACGGTATGAGTCACAGATGTTTGGATATTTATCACTTGTCGCGGGATTAAAAAATACGGTAGAAGCACTGTATTATTTTATAACATTGTAAAAATATTAAAATTTTGCATTTTCATTAAAAACACACCATTGTACAAATTTGTATAATTTAATTGTAACAGGATTTGGTGTGAAAATCCATCGTTACACTGAAACACTGCTTGAATTTAAATGACATAAAATAGAAAATATTAATAAAATTTGAATCTGATACAAAACCTTTTTATTTTCTTATTGTTATAAATAAAATTAATTTACAGTTAAATCTCCATTTAGCAGTCTTTAAAATTGTATGAAATTTTTATGATCATAAAAAATACAATATGCACCATTTTTCATTTAATTAACGACGGGAAAGGTTTTTTGTTGATTATTTGAAATGTAATTTTAGTAGCTAAGATTTTAGGCAATTTAAAAAGCCTGAAAGAACTGATATCTTTATTTAAAATATAAGATGTTTTTATCAACTAATTATTTTTTAAAAATCCCAAACTAATATATGCATACATATACTTTCTTTTACACCTCGAAACAAATTTGTTTTACTAACTCACAAATAGTTTCATTTCTATTCTTGGAATAACACTCTTTTTTTTCTTCCTTTCATTCAGTGATTTCCGTGAAAAATTGCTTAGACATTCTCCGCTGTCAAAATTGATTGGAAGGACGTATTTAGCTATTGAGTGTCTAAGTGTTGGAACGGTGACTGCCTATGCCGAGTATTGTATGCTATGCAGTTGCTTACATTATAATACATTCATTGTCACCTAACTAAGGATATCCGAAGAAATATAATAGAAAATCGATTTGTTAAATGAAAGTTTTAAGTGATGGCAAAATACTCTTCAATTAAAAATTGTGTTAAACTATTTGTTATTTATGAAATACAGATAAATATTTATCTGTAATTTCAAAATCTATAATGTTATTGATATTTCAGAAGTTTTCTTAATGAAAACTTGATTTTATCTTTCAGAATTTAAATAACAATAATAATGCTATGTTTGGTAATCTATAAAAGAAATTAGAAAAATAAATTGTTAATCAGACCAATTTACATAAAAAAATATTTAATGATAAATAAAACAAAATTGGCTAAACCTTCAGAAATGGCATTTAAATTGATGCTTCTATTTAGTTAACATTTTCTTATCCTCAACATTCGGTAGGTAATTGATAATAATCTGAATTAAACTTTTAAGTTGCGGGAATTTATATATTTTTAAACAGAAAATCTTTTCAAATAAACCACGTATTGGTATTTATTTGGAAAAGGGGGGGGGGGAGAAGTGCAGCTCAATAATTATATATTTTATATCCAAATATACCATTTTAAAATGAATTGCAGCGCTATCTTTGAGTTGATGTTATTTGCTGGGATAAAAATATCTAGTTTCGTCGCGACAATTTTGTTTGTTTGTTTATTTCTTTATTTATTTTTTAAATAGGATTTAGTAAGTATGTTAGTTAATTATATATATAGATATATATATAAACATTTAATATCTGATATTAAGATGCATCAGAACTCGATTTAAATAATTTTCATAACAAAGTTTTAAACGGATACTTATGAACAAACTTACGTTAAGAATATCTTTATTTTCTTTCCATAAATACCTTTACCTCTGAATTTCTGAAAAAAAAAATATGAACTAGAATTGTCTTCTATTTAAAAATTTTAAAATATTAATTTAGAAACTTACTATTTAGTTCATTTAAACAAGTTAAATTAATTTCTAAATTATTAAAAAAAGGGATAATAATAAAAAAACAAAGCGCAATAGGTTATTTATTAATAATAAGTAAAAAAATGATAAATGAACCAAATTTGGTTTAGAAGATACATAATAGTAATTAGTATATAAAAAGGAATTAATTGAAAGAATAAATTAATATTTTTAATTTAACTAAAAAAGATTAAAAGTTATAGCAGTAATTAAAAGTAATAAAAATTTAATAACAATTATCTAATTTGCTTAAAAATAAGTAATCGAATAATTTATAAAATAAAATTAACTCATTAAAATCGATACCGATTAAATTGAATTAACTATTTAAAAAAACAATTGAGTATTGTACTCCAGAATCATTCATAAGATGGCGACTGTGACTTCCTGGGCACTTCCCCAAGAATGAATAACCGGGTACTTCCCCAAGAGTGATTTCCCAGGTACTTCCTCAGGAGCAGCGTCCCTGGGAAGTTGCTCCTTGAGACGTTACTGGGAGCTCATTCCTGAGAACACCTTAAAAGACTCTTCCCCAGGACGTCCTGATCTTGTCATTTTAGTTTTAGGAGGAATATGGGATGACTTGGAGCTCCTGAGGTTGGTATTGAGGAGCTTTTGTGCTATATGGGGTAGCATACATTTCAGGATTTTACAACATATATTAAATTTCCTTTCACTTGTTTCAAAATTCTCTTATGGCAGGAAATTTGTAAGACTCTCTTTTTCTTCCCTGTGTCTTTCGATCACCAAATCCAAGAACCTTCGGTATTATTTTAATTTCTTTAGGCACCGAAAATGTTTCATACTGTTGTAGCATACCAAAGACTCTATGTGAACTCGTTACAAGATTTTTGTATCATAGACATCAGGGACAAGCCAGTAAATTCTTTCAAATCAACGTTATTCAAATTCTTCTGATTATTCTTCTTTCTCTTCAATGTAACTATTTTTTTCATTAAGTTGCTGCCTATAATTGGAGGGAAAAACTACTTGAATGAAATCAATTCTAAGTGCGGCGTACCTCGATGATTCTGGAATCATTTTCACAACAATTTCAGACTTATGGTTATTACATTAGCCTTGGGGCTCTGATTTCTAGTTGATTTTATCTTCGAAGTAAAGCTAAGGTCAGATTTGCTGGTTGCTGACATTCTTCTTCTTCTTTGCAATCAGAGTTTTGTTAGTTCTGAGAAACAATTTCATCGATTCTAGAAAGAGCTTCTTTGTCTGTCGATGTTAACAACAAATCTCAGATTTCTTTATTTATAAGCTTAGGAATATTGTATTCCATTCTATGCTTAGTAATGTCGTATTTTATTCTGTGCTTAGGCAGATTATATATAAACTTTGAAAAGTTTATGACAAAGCGGGAAGAAATCAACTGTAGAAAAAACAACATCCTTCTATGAAAGCAATAAAAACAAGTCGGAAATTGCATGTCAAGTGCATACCTTTCGTACTATAACGAAGTTTTAAAAATATTCAGATATTGGTGCATTATTATACAGAATCTTTGGATACTGCATAGTGACCGAACAATATTATCTTCTTTCTATTATACACGAAGTAACTTGTATTATAACTCAGCAACGTATATTAATTTCGAAAATGGCAAATAGATTAATATAATTAAAAAGCGCCCCAAACAATGTTTCCCCTAAGCTATTATGTAATAAAATGCTTGTGTAGTCCTCTAAATTAAGTAAAAATATTCTTAGAACCACAATTTGTACAGAATGTATATTTTAATGTATACTTTATAGATGCATGTCGAAGTGTGGAACATCCTTAAAATGCCATTGAAATTATTTTTACCCTTCTCCATCATTTAGCGAAATACTTTTGATTGTTCCTGTAATTATACTTACATCCGATTTCCATACAATTTGATAAGACTTGACAAATTTATGCAACACTTACATATTTTAAATATTAAACGATTCAGTTTGGTACTTTTTGCTGTGTTTTTTGTGGACGAACAGACGGAAGGACTGATCGATGATTCTAGGTGTTACGCATTTATATAATTAAGAACGCACATAAAAATTGGAAAAGAGAAACACGCTAATCGTAGGGGAAGTACGTATTATGCATGTTTGTAGTTAAATGGGCAAAAAAAATACTATGAATTGAACAGCAGCCCTGAAATGTTCATGGAGCAATAATAATTGAATAATATGTTTAAAATTACTGTTCTCATGTACCTTATGTATTGAAAATTGTACGCGTGTCAAAAGTGCTCCTAACGAATTATGAGTTACAATTTTTGATCTAAAAAATATCTTTTAGTATAAAGAATCATAAAAAAACTGAATATTTACCATGATTATGGAAACAAATTGAAGATATATTGAGAAAAAAATTAAACATAAAATATGTCTAAAAGAATTAAGTTTGATTTAGTTAAAATAAAAGATCCGAATATCATAAGGAGGTTAAAATATTAATTATATTACTCTAATAATGTGTCACTGTCAGTTATTACATTTATTGTGAAAATAATCAAAACTTTTCGTTAATTATCCAATGAAAATGAGAAATAATTTTTAATTTCATATTTCTTTGTATGTGTTATTATTATCCATGTTTATAAAACATGGAGTTTTATAATCTGTTTTTACTAATGTTCTAGAATTCTAAAAATTGTGTTCTGCTGTGTTTTTTTGGCAGACAACCTTTATTTTGATATGTTTAAAATTTAATTATTAAATTATAAGTTTATCATATTATAACATAATTTATGAATATACAGGGTGTATCTAAACTACTGGGCAAAACTTTAAGGGGTGATGTACGCATCAAGACAAATAATATTAAATGGGAAACTAAGGGTCCCAAACATCTTCCGAAGGAGATAGGCGCCATCAAAGTTTAGGGTCCAAAATTTGAAAAGATTATAAAAAACGAAAAAATTGGTCGATTCGTTTGCGGTTTTCGCGAAAACTATTCTTAATGTCAACATTGTCTTGAAAATAAATTATAAAGATAAATTTCAAAAAATGCCGATAGAGGGCGCTTTAGACTTTGGAGTAAAGAACAACTATTATTAACTGTTAGTTTTTGCATCTCATTAAATGTTTTTAGAAGTTTAGACATAAACTTAAATTTTGGTGTGGTCTTAAATTTCTTAATCTTCGTGTGGTCTTAATCTTTTGGTCTTAAACTTAAACTGTGGTTAAGTAGCGCAAACTGAACTGTGTTCAATGGGAGTGGGTAGGTTCAAATTTCAAATGATTATAAAAAACAGAATAACTGGTCAATTGATTTGCGGTTTTCACTAAAATTATTCTTTATGTCAGTATTGGCTTGAAAATAAATTATAAACATTAATTTCAAAAAATGTCGATAGAGGGCGCTTTAGACTTTGGAGTAACGTACAAGTATTTTTTACCGTTATTTTTTGCATCTCATTAAATTTTTTTGAAGCTTAGACATAAACTTAAATTTTGTGCTGAAAATTTGAATCGCTGAGAGTGGTTAAGTTGCGCTAACTGAACTGTGTTCAATGGGGGTGAGAAGGTTCAAATTTCAAATGATTATAAAAAACGAAAAAATTGGTCGATTCGTTTGTGATTTTCTCAAATACCATTCTTTATGTCAGTATTTCCTTGAAAATAAATTTTAAAGATAAATTTCCAAAAATTCCGTTAGAGGACGCCCTAAACTTTAGAGTAACAAACAACAATTTTTAACTATTATTTTTTGTATTTAATTAAATGCTTGCAAAAACTTAGACTTAAATTTTGAACTCAAATTCTAAATCGTTGGGAGGGGTTAAGAAGCGCAAACTGAACTGTGTTCAGGAGAGGAAATGTTACCCTGCCCACCCTACGAACGCAGTTCAATTTTTCGCTACTTAATTACTCACAACGATTCAGATTTTGAGCTCAAAATTTAAGTCTAAGCTTTTAAAACATTCATTTAGATAAAAAAAAAAGTAAATGTTAAAAATCGTTGTTGGTTACTTTGAAGTTTAAGGCGCCCTCTAGCGGAATTTTTTGAAATTTATCTTTAAAATTTATTTTCAAGGAATTACTGACATAAAGAACGGTTTTAGAGAAAACCGCAAACGAATCGACCATTTTTTACATTTTAAAAAATCATTTGAAATTTGAACCTCCCCACCCCCGTTGAACACAGTTCAGTTAGCGCTACTTAACCACTCTCAACGATTCAGATTTTCTGCTCAAAATTTAAGTTTATGTCTAAGCTTCTAAAAAAAATTAATGAGATGAAAAAAATAACGGTAAAAAATAGCTGTACGTTACTCCAAAGTCTTAAGCGCCCTCTATCGACATTTTTTTGAACTTTATCTGTATAATTTATTTTCAAGACAATACTGACATAAAGAATAATTTTAGTGAAAACCGCAAATCAATGGACCAATTTTTCTGTTTTTTATAATTATTTGAAATTTGAACCTACCCACTCCCATTGAACACAGTTCAGTTTGTGCTATTTATCCACAGATTTTGAGCTCAAAATTTAAGTTTATTTCTAAACTTCTAAAAAAATTAATGAGATGCAAAAAATAACGGTAAAAAATAGTTGTTCGTTACTCCAAAGTCTAAAGCGCCCTCTATCGGCATTTTTTGAAATTTATCTTTATAATTTATTTTCAAGAAAATATTGACATAAAGAATAGTTTTCGTGAAAACCGCAAACGAATCAATCAATTTTTCCGTTTTTTATAATCATTTCAAATTTTGGACCCTAAACTTTGATGGCGCCTATCTCCTTCGGAAGACGTTTGGGACCCTTAGTATCCCATTTAATATTATTTATCTTGATGTGTACTATCACCCTTTAAAGTTTTGCCCAGTAGTTTAGATACACCCTGTATAGTGAGAAATAAATTTAGAAAATTTGAATCGATTGTTAAAATAAAAGTTTTGTAAATTCGTATTGCCATATCTTAAAAATAATGGCACATAAATTATTTTTATTGAAAAACCCACTAGTAAGCGGTTTCTAACAGGCAGAAAGAAAAGTGATGAATATTTCATAACCTGGACCTACGCCAAATCTACGTAATGCAACTATATTACTTTAAATGAGCATGTGTTAAAATAATGTAAGTCATGAATAACTGCGGTTTTTAAGATAAACATAGAATGCATACATAAGCATACTTAAAAAAAGCTATATATATATATATATAAACTTTTTAATAAAAAGTACTGAAAATTAGAATTAACTTTGCAAATTAGAGTTAGGTTTACAGTTATTAATAAACTAGCATTTTTTTTTTTTTTTTTTGAATTTCACTACAATAAAAATATTTGTAATGTAAGTGCTTCCAACTCTCCAAACTGATCAAAAATTCTCATTTAGAAAATGCTTCTTTTCTCTAAATGTTTCAAAATATGTTAAATACAGTTAGAAAAAATCCTTAAAAACTTATATTCGTAATATGCATGTAAAATATAAAGCTGCTATTCCTTATAGAATACTAATTTTTTATTAGTTTTAATAATCAAAGATATAATCATCACTCATTAATGATTATATCAAAACATTTAGAATCAATAAAATGTGGTGTATTAACATTAAATATATATAAGTAAAGGTTATTTTACACTTTGAATTGTTTAAACACAGTGAGTTTGTTCAAATGGAGAAATTAATGACCTTACTTTCGCAACTTTATGCACAAAGCAATAATTTTTCACAAAGGATCTATAAGTTTTGAAAATTTGTATTTATGTTCAATTAAAGGATTGTTTACCGATTTAAAAAAATTGACTAATCCTAATAATTTATCAATATTCAATTCCCAGTTTTTTTTTTTAATAGCCATTTATACACTATATTGCCATTGATTATTGGACACTTGCGATTTTAGACATTTTACTAAAAATCTAGGAAAATACATGAGAAATCATCTCGAAACTCTTAGTGTATAAATATAAAAGTATACGCCATACATCGCCGTGAAGATTTTTTACCGAAACTCCATAGGGGACCGTCAACAAATTAAAAAAGAATGAATATCTTTTGAATAACCCTGTCAAAACTAATATAGCAAAAGCGCTCAAACTCTAGATTATGATTGAATGCCTTATTGTAATACACTGTGTTCATTTTTATGGAAATAGCATGCATACTCGCAGTGTAATTAAGGTTTTTATAAAAATGGTCCCAAATTTTTCCAAGTTTTTTCCTTATAATTTTCAGAATTCTTAATATAAAATAATATTTTTTTCAGAAAATATGACAAACAGCATTGCACACAGTACCTTGTAATCAGAATTAAAAAATAATGAAAATTGTGTACAAAATGAGTAGGTTTACTAAATAATTTTTTACTGCGCATGCGTCAACTATATCAAAATTCCATTTGATATTATGTTAGTTAAATGTATAGAGCAACTTTTGTGAAAGTCACAAAATCATAACTTAAAAATTCTGAAAATAATCGTCAATTGAATTAGTTGAAAATCCGTTATTCCCAAAATGAAGCAAAAAGAAGAGGGATGTATCCATATATTCATTGATTAGTGTCAATATAGAATACACAATACGGGATGTACTACTACATTTCGATAAAATCCCTCATTTTTTTGCTTCATTTTGGAAACAACGGATTTTGTCCTTTTTCTATTGACGATTACTTTCAGAATTTTCAAGCTATGATTTTGAGACTTTTACAAAAGTTGCTCTATACATTTAGCTAACATAATATGCAAATGAAATTTTGATATCTTTGACACGTGCGCAGTAAAAAATTATTTAGTAAACCTACTCATTTTTCATACAATTTTTATTATTTTTTAATTCTGATTACAGAGTACTGTGTGCAATGTTGTTTGTCCTATTTTCTGAAAAAAATATTAATTTATATTAAGTATTCTGAAAATTATAAGGGAAAAACTTGGAAAAATTTGGGACCATTTTTATAAAAACCTTAATTACTCTGCGAGTATGCATGCTATTTGCATAAAAATGAACACAGTGTATTACAATAAGGCATTCAATCATAATCTAGAGTTGAGAACTTTTGCTACATTAGTTTTGACAGGGTTATTCAAAAGATATTCATTATTTTTTAATTTGTTGATGGTCCCCTATGAAGTTTCGGTAAAAAAGCTTCACGGCGATGTATGGCGTATACTATTATATTTATACACTAAGAGTTTCGAGATGATTTCTCTTGTATTTTTCTAGATATTTAGTAAAATGTCTAAAATCGCAAGTGTCCAATAATCAATGGCAATATAGTGTATTTATACATATGTAAAAAGAAAATGTTTTTATTATCTTATCTTTACTCGTTTCTTTAACAAAATATACTTCATACAACACGTTATTAAAATATGTATACGTATTATGTTTGCACACAGCATTAAAAAAATCTATCAGAAGCATAATCTTTAAGTGGTGTATTTTATTTCTATATATTAGTTTTATTTATTTAATTTTTTGAATTTACAATGCATGCATATAGTGATTTGTGATTCAACTGTAAAAATTCTCTCTCTTTATCAAATAAAATTGACTGATAATTTTTAAGGAAACTGCCAACAGTCTGTTATGATAGCAATAAACTCATGTTAAAACGCGTAAGAAGAATTTGATACAATTTGATTCAGAAAAAAATATTATTCAGAAATTTTCTACTTTCTTTTCTTTTGAAAAATAGTATTATGTAAAATGTAAATGCCTTATACTTCATGATAAAAAAAGAAATTGCAGCATAGTCGTTTTAACATTTATATAATGAAACTAATTAAGTGACCGTTCTAGGATAAAAACTAATATAAAAGTAAAAGAAAATAAATATTCCATTTGAGTCGTTCTTTAAAAACATATTTCTCGTTGTTTGTTGGTCATTTTCTTATGAGTAAGAAGAAAATTATGAATTCCATAGTATAAAGCTGCAAATTATAAGATTGTGTAAGAAGTTTGCTATTTAAGTATGTTATAAAATTGATGTTATTCTCAGCATAAAAATGGAGATTTGTGGACTTTGCTGAAACTTGTGTCATTTACAAATAGCAAATATAAAAGTGCCGAAGGAACCTGATATGGGACACCAAAACTTTTCATATATGTTTTTATTTTTAATATTGATTTTGTGCATTGAATTGAATTGATGATAAAACATTTTTCAAGACATATTCAACTCTGAATTGCCGAACGCATTTTATTGGTATTTTTCAATATGATAGGCTAAACAGGTTTAACTTAAACATAGCATCTGTGTAAATACCTTCTACATACACTGTTAAAAATCGGTAGCATTTTCCGCTGCTAGTCATGCCTTCGCTGTTATATTAAACGGTTATTTCACTATATTATGGAGTATTCGCATTTGCCAGAATTGAGATTTTCCATAAAAGCAGTGCAGTGTCTATGCAGCAAAATCTGCAGATTTTTAATAGTGTAAATTGGTCTAAATAACTTTCTTCACTTTGGTAGAGCAAAAAAGAATGTCAAAATATTTTTCACATTCAAAAAACATTTACATTATAACTACTTATTCTTTAATAAATATAATTGCTTATTGTTTGCAGTTGCAGAGGCAAAATACATTACTTACGAAAAAATCAAGAAGTTTATGGAAATGTATTTACATAATTACGAACGCACCTAAAAATTAGGAAAAGGAAACGCGACAACCATGTGGAATGCACAGGAAATGTAGAGCCACTTATTGTGTGCATTTGAAATAAATTGGGGGAAAACGCATCATGAGCCATATTAAATTACATTTGCAAAAAGTTTCAGCATCGTCATTTTAGTCACACACACACACACACAAACAACCATTGCAGAGCAAAAATTTCCTTTATCAGCATACCTACTTTTTGCATGGTTTGATTCATTCTTTACCATTCATGTAAAATGTAATCTAAATATAAACAGAGAAAAAGGGGTTTAAAATTAGTATTAAAAAATATTTCTGAGATCACATACCATATATATAGGAATAATGTAAAAAGTAAGTTTATTATTAAATATAAGAACTTTTATTTTCAGTTAAAATTCGGTTTACGATAAAAATTTATATTTCTTGCTTGTTTAGAAATTTAAGTAAACGCTTTCCACGAGAAACATGAAATAAAAAAACGATTTCACAAGCACCTTTCATATAATGTTAAAAATCCTTGGTAAACAAAGTTACCTAAAATTTGATGAAAAAAGTTTTAAACAATTTTTTTAGTTTGATCTCCATTCTATTTGAAAACGGAAAATATAGCGCTCGATACGAAAAAAAAAAAAAAAAAAAAAAAAAAAAAAAATGTTTTGCTGTCTTTGTATTGATATCTTTTATTTTTCTCAACTTGATCTATCGAAATTCTTCAACCAGAAAATGCATCTATTTGTAAACAAATCACACAGTAAAGAATAAGAAAGTAAATGATACGTATAAAAGAAAAAATAGCGTATTATATTGTGTTAGCTTTAAAAAAAATAACGGTAAAGAAATAAAGATAGTAAAAGTGAGAAGGTGTAAAAAAGACTATTAACTTTCTAATTTTTTTTTAAAGTTTCTTTTTAATGTTAGTTTTAATATTGTCAAAATATTTTGCTTACCTATTTAGGTGTAAACATACATAAAATTAAATATTTAAAATGTAAAGAAATTTTATATTTTTGCTGTCTTTCAAAAATATATTGATTTAAACTAGAATATTTTATGCATCTTGCTACAATTGATTTATATTTGATGATCTTGAATTATAGTAAAAATTTGTTGTATGAAT
The DNA here is from genome assembly GCA_964019185.1 of Maratus speculifer. Taxonomy (NCBI): domain Eukaryota; kingdom Metazoa; phylum Arthropoda; class Arachnida; order Araneae; family Salticidae; genus Maratus; species Maratus speculifer. The sequence continues at coordinate 263,378,388 of OZ025291.1, read as the reverse complement.
TTCTTCTCCTGAATTTTTATATTACGAAACAAATTAGAAATTATAGGTGATGCAACAGAAAAGTTTATTTAACTTAGAATTCTGTGTAATATCATAACTACCCACGATTCTCGAATTTATTTTTCTCATTAGTAACTAGAAATTTTAGGTGATGCAACAGAAAAGTTTGTTTAACTTAGAATTCTGTGTAATATTATAACTACCCACGATTCTCGAATTGATTTTTCTCATTAGTAATTGGACAATTTTTAATAAGAAAAGGTAAAAAAAAAGTGTTTTAGTTTTAAGCCCACCTGAATATTCATAAAGAACAAATTATCATGTATTGGGACAGTTTCCGTAAAATTTGCCAAGTATTTCTTTTCTAATTTGACCTTTGTTTGTTATATATTGATTCATTCCAGATTCTTTTAGAGAGACCACCAAACGAAGCGGGCGAAGGATGTTAGTTTTAAATAAAACTTAAAAGAGGCTGTTTAGTATTTTAGTGTTACTGCTTTTATTTATTATTTTTTTAGTATATTTTTACTAATCCGCAATAACAAAAGTAACTAACGTGAAAATAATTTAAATATAATATTAAATGAAAAGCAAAGAATTATATTTATTACAAATAAATATGTTACAGTTAAGAATTTTTTTCAGGGACAAAAACTTTCAACTAAATGCATGCTGAAAATTACTAAAAAGATGTTGATCGATGGAATAACAAGAAATATAACCTTATCTTACACGGTTAAAAGTAACAAAAAGTCTTCTAAATAGCTTAATTACCAACAACATAAGAATTATCATTATTTAGAAAGAAAATTCATGTGTTCAGCAAACTAAGCAAGACATTCATGAATGAAGTTTTCTCGAAGTACATTCCAGAAGTCTTTTTATGAAAACATAGTCATTTGCCAAATTACGAAGAATGAGCCTAATCCAGTCAACTAAGTATTGTACAGTATATAACAAAGATTATGCTTTTTTATTTCGAGATGTTTTGTTTAAGAACCCCATACGTTATTATTTATTTATTTTTGAATGAGTGCATTGCTCATTATCTTTTTTATATTTGGAAACATTCGGAAAATTAAAATATTTTATTTTGTTCTAAGAATGTTCGCTGCAGTCAATATACAATACCAGGGTTATTAAACGCTGTTTTGAGAATTAATATAATGTATTTCATTATTACAAAAAGATATAAAAGAAATTTTATTCTTTTAAAAATATTGAAAAAATAAATATGAAATATATTATAAAATTAATCATTTTGTGTCATTAATCATTTTTGTTTAAGTGTCAATAACTGGCAATTTCACCCTACATTTTAAATAAAGCTTAAAAGATATTAAACTTATACATAAGCTCATTATATTATTACTATATTATTATATTATATATTACTTATATTATTATATAAGCTTACTACATTTCAACCCCTTGAAAGAATAAAAGTAACTAACATGATTAAAATTTAAATATAGCATTAGATGAAAAATAATAATAGATATTTATTACAAACAAACATGTTATAATTAGAAATTTTTTGTACAGCCAAAAACTTTGAACTTAGAGCATGATGAAAACTGCTAAAAACATGTTTATCGATGGAATAACAAAAAATATAGCTTATATTACATTAAGTTAGGGTTATTAACCCGTCACTGCATCATTTTCCAAATCTGACACATGCCGCAATATACTATAATTCTCATTATGTGAATTTGGCCAATATGATCACTGTAATTGATCAAGAACAGTCCAAAGAATGGAATAACACGCATTTTGTCTATGTAAGAATACTTACATTTGACAGAAATATAGAATAATGAGAGGAAAAAATGATTATGCTATTAAGATCAAAATTTACTTTAATTATTTTCAGTGAATACTTAAAAATATTAATAAAAAGAAACTTGCCGAGCAGCTTTAGAAAAATTGATTTTAACCCGAAATCAATTTCAATTGCAGGAATCTACATTCAGCCAGATTGACACAAATAAAAAAACAAGGTCAATTCGACCTTCAACAAAAATAATACCTAGATAAAATTGATTAATTTAAACCCATTTATTTGCTTTGTATATCAATACAATGCATAAACTCCCATAATATGTATAGAGTACACGCCACAAAATATCAGATTTTAGCTCAACATCTTTAATTTAATTTTTTTATTACTTCTATCTTATTAGATTGAAATATAGATTTAAAATATATATATATATTTTCATAACGACAGAAAGAATCGTGCAGTGAAGGGTTAAACTCTGTTTTCAGAATTAATATAACATATTGCATAATTATAAAAAGAGTTAAAGAAATTTTATTCCTATAAAATATTAAAAAGCAAACATGAAATACGTTAAACAATTAATTATTTTTGAATTTAGCTTTAATAAGCTTGTTAACATACATGATTTTTTCATCCTTTCAAATAAATCGAATTACAGTTTTAAATGAATTTATTTTAATATCCAATTTAGAAATTTAACTAACCTTTGTGATTACTTTAAGCTAAAAATAAAATTTTTAACACAATTTTTATAAAATTGCTCCAACCATGTATTTTCAAATATTTTGTTTATTTTTTTTTCTGAATGCAATAAAATGTAATCAAGACTTGCAATATTTCACTAACTTTATTATTATTATTATTTTTTTTTTTTGAGATAATATATTATTTTTTATATTTTTCAGATTTAACCATTTCTAAAAAATGAGAAATATAGTTGTATTAAATTAATTTTTTATGGGCTTTTAAATTTCGAATGATTTTTTAATATATTTATAAATAATCATAAATTTATGATGAAAGACGTTTAAAAATAATATTAACTGATATGTTAATATATTTAAAAATTATAACTTCTATATAACACCTATATATCGAAGAATTATCACAAAGCACTTCTAATTTCATAATATGCTTTTCTTAATTTGAATACATATTTCATATTTTTTAACAAATACGTTTCGTGTTAATTTTTTGTTATTGTATTTTCTCTTATTTTTCAATTCTTTTTCATTTTACTCATTTTTTTAACCTACTTCCTGTTGACACAGTGCTTTGAAATTTCGAGCACACAGGGTGTTTCGCTACCAGACCGACAAACTTTGAGGGATGATAGTAGACATGAAAACAAACATTATTAAATAGGAAACTATGGAGCGCAAACGTCTTCTGTAGGAGTTAGGGGCCATTAAAGTTAAAAGTCCAAATTTTCAAACGTGATAAAAACGGAAAAAGGGTCGATTCGTTTGCGGTTTTCCTTAAAATCATTCTTTATATCACGACTTTTTTTAGAAAATAAAATTAAAGGTTACGTTCAAAAATTGTCGATAGAGGGCGCTTTAGACTTTAGAGTAACGAACAATTACTTTTTACCGTTATTTTGTGCATGGAGTTGAAATTATTCTAATGTTTAGACTTTAACTTAAATTTTAACGCCATTATCGGAAACACGTAACTAGCGAAAATTCAAGTGTGAACAGAGGGGGATATTTTAAACGCTCATAAATATTGGACAAACAAATCGATTTTGTTGCAGTTGCATGTAAGTCATTCCCTTGGTAATGATTTTATTCAAAATGACGTAGAGCTTCGGTGTCTTCATTTTTTATAGAGGGCGCTTCCGACACATCTCTGACATTTTACTGGTAATACTTGTGGGTGTTTTACTACCAGACAAACATACTTCCAGGAAGTGTTAACGATGCAAAGACGACTCGGAGTCACATAGGAATGTAACGTTGGAAATGCCTTTTTCGCGAGTTACGGTTAAAGGAAACAGAGAAAAGAAAACAGAAACAGCAGAGAAAGAGCAAAACGTTAATGTGACAGAAAATAGTTTATTTAAACGTTTTACTACAAAAGGTGTTCGAAATTACCAACGTTACATTCCTATGTGATTCCGAATCGTCTTCGTAATCCTAACATTTCCTGGAAGTATGTTGGTCTGGTATTAAAACACCCAGGAGAAATTCCATTGAAATGTCAGAGATGTGTCAGAAGCGCCCCCTATAAAAAATGGGGACACCAAAGCTGTACGTCATTTTGAATAAAATAATTACCAAGGGAATGACTTACACTCAAACTGCAACAAAATCGATTTGTTTGTCCAATATTTATGAGCGTTTAAAATCTCCCCCTCTGTTCACACTTAAATTTTCGCTAGTTACGCGATCCCAATGTTTTCGATTTTGAACTTAAAATTCAAGTTAAAATCTAAACTTTAGAATAATTTCAACCCCATGCACAAAATAACGATAAAAAGTAGTTGTTCGTTACCCTAAATTCTAAAGCGCCCTCTATCGACAATTTTTGAACATAACCTTTAATTTTTTTCTGTAAACCGCAAACGAATCGACCCTTTTTTCCGTTTTTGATCCTCGTTTGAAATTTCGGACCTTAAATTTTAATGGCCCCTAGCTCCTACAGAAGACATTTGCGCCCCATAGTTTCCTATTTAATAATGTTTGTCTTCGTGTCTTCTATCATCCCTCAAAGTTTGTCGGTCTGGTAGCAAAACACCCTGTATAACTATTCTTGCGGGTTATATGTAAATTAAATATTCGTTTATTATTATTATTACTTTTATTTTAACTCGTTTCGCAGATTAAATTTTTGTGTAATTTACGTTATGGATGACACTGTTGTGTTTAATTTTTGTGAAAGTATTAATATGTATGAGATAGTAGAAAGTTTTCGGATTGCCACATCCGATTAGTTTAAATTGTATTCAAAATATTAAAGTTTTCAATTTTTATAACCTACATTAGATGTATGCAGTAAATCACTTTTAAAAATAAATTTGCATTATATGTTAGAAAAAAAAAAAAATTTAAATAAATAATAAAAAATGAAAATTTTCATCGCTAATATTTCGAGTTAATGATACATTAGCTCGGTTAATAACATCGCACCTCATTGTAGAAGTTTTATGATTTCGTTCATATGTTCAATACCCAAACTTGTGAAGTCAGCATTAGTTATTCTTAGTTAGATGTACCGTGTGTCCCGAAAATGACTGATGGATTTTAAAATTCAATAACTTGCAAACGGTGACAGCTATTTAAAATTTTTTCCAGGAGGGTTATGCATAATGTCAGGAGTTTTTTTAACGTAATTTTTTATTTTACTTCGAATTTAAAACAATAGGTGGCGCTGACGGCGATTGAAGACCCTGTGATCAGTGCTGAGTGAAGCGTTGACCTGGCCTTCAATCGCCGTCAGCGCCACCTATTGTGTGAAATTCGAACTAAAATAAAAAATTACGGTTAAAAAAAAACTCCTGACATTATACATAACCCTCCACAGCAGTGTAAAAGTTTTTAAAAGTTAGTTGCTGTCACCGTTTGCAAGTTATTGAATTTTAAAATCCATCAGTCATTTTTGGGACACCCGGTATATCCCTGTAGTATCCATGTTATCCTTAGTCATCGTGTTAAAATTATCATTAACGTCGAAATTCGGAGAAATAATGTACTCCTTATCCTGAAGATCAATATTAACCGTTGATTAATTTTTAAAATCATGGGTAAAATTTGACGTATTGGCAGGAATTATGTTTGCGCGCAAATTAGCTCAGAATAGCGATCTAAATACCTCTAAATAACTATCTTATCAGATAGGTTATTGATGAGTATGACTCATCTAGAGGTATTTCTCTTTTCAAATTCTTCTTTTTGTGTTACTAATATTTAAGAACATTGGAGGGCATTGGGATAGAAAGGTGATTCTGAAATAGCAAACCAATTAAATGAAGTGCCATCTGAATTTTTAAATCCTTTGAAAATTTAACTATTTTTAAACTGTACAAAAATTTCAAACTTCAGTGATATAAAGGTTTCGAAAAATCCAATGTCCATTTAGTTATTTTGTGATTAGACATATCAATTAGTTATTATCAAATTTTTTATTAAAAGTCTTGTAGACTAGTGCTTGTATAATTTTAAATACAGAATTAAGTACACAGCGAAGCAAAAACATGATTACATTACCGTCTGTAAATACCAAATTTTCTAAATATACAAAGATTGATTAGTGACAATTTCAGTTGTAAACTCTAATTAATAAAGAAACATAAAAATACCATAAACATGTGCCACAGGAAATGTCCTAAAAGCTTCTCTGTGTTCCATGGATCCAAATCGTCACTAATCAATCTTATACATGCGTACATTATATGGCCAAAGGTGGCCGGCCATTTGCAATTTTAAACATTTTGTTAAATATCTAGAAAAATACATGAGGAATTATCCTGAAATAGGATTAGTTAAACCTCTATTAGAACATCAAAAGGCAATAGGTCTGCCAAGTCAAAATTAGTGTAAAACACCTATAAACGCTATTTTAGCGGTTGGCTCATAGGTTTGCAATTATGTTTTCTGGTTTCCAATCATCCATGTTTTTGGGTGCAGGAAAGTACAATGGTAAACCTATGAGTCAACCGCTAAAATCGGTTTTTTATATGTTTTCCATCAAGATATGACTTGGCAGACTGATTGAATTTTTATATCCGAATCGAGATTTAAACAATCCGAGATTTTTATCGATGAGCATGATGAGGTGATTGTCAGTGCTGCCACCTCCCGGTATAATATTGAATTATGAGATATTTTACAAATTCTGAGAGAATAAAATTGGATTAGGATCACTCTGTTGGTTGTAAGTTTCGACCAAAAATGACGACTGCATACACTGAATAACGTCCTGAAGCAATTCCGTGAAAATCATACAAACTATCAAGACCTTTGCAGAAATGGTGTATTTGTTTAATTGAATTTTATTCCCTCACTTTCTTTGATATAAATGTATCTTTAAAACTTTCGCCATGTTTTTCAAAATAAAGTATATTAAATGTATTACTTTTTGCTGTTTTAACTGCACTTTATTTTTCTTGCTTTAGATAGCCAACACTCTTCTGCTTTAAAAAGATGATCTCATTTTTTTTCTTAATATTTAATTCATTTTTGCACAAAGTATGATGAGCATTTCTATAAGAATTTTAAATATGCATAAATACTGCTTGTATTTTAAATCTAAATTTATTTATTTTTTTAACTATGGCCAACTTTCCTAGAGTTATCCTAATTTTTCTACGTGCGACTGTATTTTGCGTCAAAGAGCTAAAGATTACTGGTTTGTTTTTTGTACAACTGCTAATCATATCTTTAATATTGATGGTATTTTTACGATGAATAAGTTTATATACTGTTGTTGATATTTAAATGTTTAACCCTCCAAGCGTCTTGCAAATGGGTAAAATTGTAATGTTGTTTTCTCTGCATTTTGTTTTAAATGCTAATAAAATATGATTCCTTTAATATTACATAAAAAATCTTATTTAGGAATATAAATGTAATCCTTGAGGGTCTTAATCATTCTTCAATGCTTTGAAAATTCATTAAATTTATAGAATTATAATATCTTAAACATTGCTTATACTGCAGTGAAACCTGGAGCACAGTGTACGGAATTTTACGGACCAAACGCTTAGAGGGATAAAAAAAGAGAAAACATATATGTATTTTTAAAAATCACAATCGTTTCATACAAGCCGTTAGTATTTCTCGGAAAAAAAAATAATGGATCATTAGCTATTATGACTTGAAATGCTCAATAATAACATAGCAAGATTATGTAACATGATAATATAACATAACATGATAATCTAACAGATAATAAAAATCATGCGTTAAGCTTAGATTATGAAACACTTTCCGACATTTCCAGAAAAATTTAATATTTTTTGTTGTTTAAGGACATAAGAATACTGTGTATAACCAAACATGTATTCCAATACTTTTGAATAGCCCATATTTTATCTGTCAATTGATATACATATTAAATAATGAGAAAATTTAATTTAACAAGAAAATGTCTAGCAGGTTAACATTTTTCTTTCAGCAATTATGCTAATAGATGGAAATATACTTTAATATTTTTGTTCAGTTCTGTGTTTTACTCAGAACCATTATTATACGTCAGTATTTAACTAAAGTTTATTTTAAACTAAAACACTCTTAAGACTACTGGAATCAAATTCTCAGAATTTGTCATTCATACGCGTCCATGTATTCAATTCCTTGCGTGGCCCTGTATATCATTTTATGTATACTCTACAACCATTTCTTAATAAACTGAATCTAGTTCAGCGTAAATGTGCATTACTTTTTAAAAACAATCTTTAAGTAATTTACGCTCATATTCAGTAACTTTTGCGATCTATTTTGTGAAGCTTTGTATATCAACTATTGTACTTATGCGCACCATATAACATGCATAGATTCAGTGAAACTTAACAGCTCATATGATAATTCAAACGTATTTCATTCACCCATCATCCGTCACTGGATACATATACAGCACTTCGGAAAGAATATACTATTTGAAAGTTCCCCTGTAAATGCTATACACTTCCTATTATGCAGGATTATATATCGTATAACTTATATTAAATCTCAGCGACATTTATTGATTTTATAATTCATAAAATAGCTTAATATAATTCAAATTTGTCACACACAAATTTGTCCCCCCTTTGCTATATGTAATAGGATTCTTTTGTGTGTATCTGTAAATAGATAATAGCTCTTTTTTATCGCATATTACTCGCATATAATTCGTAAATGAATGTAAGTTTTAGTATGTTTTACAGGATGTAATATCTTTAAAATTTATTTAAAACGATTTTTTTCCCATAGACCGTAATGTAATGGTAAACTTTCGACTGTCCCGACTGACTAGTGAATAAACTTTTCATGCTAGATACTTCGTTTGAAATTGGGTTTGTGCTAGGATAATCGCCAATAACGTTTAAAACTTTGAGGGCAATTCGTTTACATTTACTAGAGTTAGAGAGCGGCCAGACTGACAGACAAACCGAAATCATAAACAATTTTCAACTTTGTTGGAAAGTGTTAAAAATGAGCTGGAAGGTGTCTGTCGTCGATTTCAATGCGGTTTTTGTATGCTTAATTTTTAAATGGGAATTCAGACAGTATATGTCCCAGATTACTCAATAAAGCCACACAGATGATGTCCGAGCCCACTATAAAGGCAAATTACAGCACAATGAACACGTGTTGCAATGTATGTATATAAAAAAGCATTAAAAATGCATCAGTAATTTAAGATAAATAAGTTCATTTCTTAAACAAATTTAGTTGATGTACATATTTCTGTAAGTTTTACTAAGTGCCATCTACTCCAATTAAACTTGATGTCAACTTTGTAGTAGATATTAACAGTTTTATCATGTAAGGTGGGAACGCTTATTTTATCTATTTAACATTTTAAAAAATGATAAAATTTTGGTTGTGCAAAAAAAAGACTCTTTTTTGCATAGCTAATATTAATTTAGAGTCACTACTAGTGACAAAATTTACTCCATTTGCAATAAGCATTTTTCTTGTACATATATAATCAGTTCGTTTGTAATGATAGTTAATAGTTAGTTAATAATTCTCGAAATGTATGACATTACCTTTCCATAAAAACTTTAATCCACAAGATAGTCTTTTATATGCCTAGCGCATAATTTCATATAGTTGTACTCAAAGATGCCATTTTTTCTTAATTTATCCGAAGTCTGGTTCAAGACAAATTTGTTTGCAATCCGAAATTTTATTTAATAAACGATTTTAAAATTAAATCTATTAAGTATTGTGCGAAAGGAGAACAATTTTTCTTATAAGATCTTTTCGGTTTTAAACTTGTTTGTCTTGGATCATACTCCGTAATGAATAATTAGGAGATGTTGGCATGTATGGTACACGTTTTTTATATGGGAATACATTATTTCGTAACAAAGAGTAAGTTTTGTATTAATCACTTAACTGAACAATTTTATAACAGAAAAAAACTTTCAAATAGTACTTATTTTCTGCTTTATGTAGAAAATAAATGTCATCAACGAAAGTACTAGACGTATTCAGTAATTCAATCAATGACTGCCGCTATAGGTACTATTAATTGTATCCCGAGTTTTCCAAAGTCTCGATCAGCATTTTATTCATGTGGGTGGCTGTCATTTTCAACACTTCTCGTAACTGGTAACTTTTTACTGAATTAAAATTAAATCGTTTATAAGGTTACTATACCTTACGTTTAACCACTTAACTTATAAATAGTGAAAAACAACGTAATCACTGGCGATAAATTGATAAATAAACTAAAAAATTTTGTAAAATCACCATAAAATGAAAAATTAAGCAGGACGCGTTTCGAGCTACAAAAATAACAGTTCGTCATCAGTTAAATTAACTTGTGTCTGTAAGGGCACAGAGTGGAGATGATACCTCCATTCTCCCCAGATTTACACTATGTGCCCTTACGGACACGTGTTGGTGTAGCTGATGACGAGCTGTTATTGCTGTAGCTCGAAACGCGTCCTGCTTAATTTTTCTTTTTATCGTGATTTTACAAAGTTTTTTAGTTTATTTAACTTATCAATATTTCAATCAATAATAACTTATCAATTTTCAACACTTCTCGTAACTGGTAACATTTTACCGAATTAAAATTAAATCTTTTATAATGTTACTATACCTTAAATTTAACCACTTAACTTATCAATATCTTTGAAAGAAAAGAAAACATTACAATTGTGGTATTTACCACTTTTAGTTTTCAGGTATAACTGTAGATGGCGCCTCTGGACTAATTCCATGGAATAATTAAAGGAACCAAAAATGTACCTAAGTTTCAGAGTATGTTTTCTATGTTATTAATGTTTGTATGTCGTGTGTAGTAAGAGTTCGTGTAATTAAGTATGTTTCGTGCTTAAAATTGTCCACCTCAAGTTATTTTAGTAATGTGTTATTATTTAATACAATAGATCTGTACACAAAAAGAATAATGCCTATGTTTTCATGTTTTTTGCAGCATGTCTACTACTTATTACTAGTCTTAAAAAAAATTGCCTGATCGAATCAGAAAAATGGTCGGATTAAATAATTCAAACTTTACATTAAAATTTTACTAATGAGAATAATAAATTATGCTTGGAATATGGATGCTCGTACGTGATACGGGCAAATCATGATTGGAGAAAAAAGACATTGCCGGTTTGACGTACGGGCAAATCAGGGAAGCGATTACAATTATTATAGGGAAGCACCTGAAATTTGCATATCTGAAGGAACCTTTTTTTACGCGTAGAACAACGGTACTCGTTTTCCTTTCATGTATTTGCAAGCATCTAAGAAAATATGCATTAAGCAACAACTGTAAAACAATAGTTCTTTCAAACTGAACAAGATATGTAATACACATAAAGCAAACCCAAACAGATAACCCAACATGAAAAAATAAAAATAAGTTGAATCTTCAGATAGAGGTGGTTAAAAGTATCGGTAAAAAATGACCATTTTCTTTCTGTAAAAAAAAAAAAAGAATAGTAATCTGAAAGTTGAAAAATAACTCTTCCATTCTTAGTTTATTTTTCAGAATTTTCTAATTTGTCTACTAATTCTGACACAGACTGTATTGAAATTGTGAAAAACATTTGAGACTCTATTTGATACCTGGTCTTTTTTTACACAGAAAACAGGTTATAAACCGTAGCTCCTTACAACAATTTTAACGCGTATTATCATTCCTGAAAATTTATTTAATTTATCTTACAATCTATATTAAATAATTTTTTAAAAATGATTTAATATAGATTGTAATCTAGATACTAGATTGTAATATAGATTCTAGAATACTAGATTGTAATATAGATTGTAACATCTTAAACAGATATTTAATATTTCTAACGTTTTATAGAATTTTAAGAAATATTAAGTATGATAAATAAGTTTAAAATAGCTTTAGTAATGTATACATACATGCATCGTCCTTTCAGAATTTTAATGCTTTGTTCTTCTTATGTTCATAATACAAATTTATTTTTCATGAAGAAAAGAAAATTTTCAAAGGATAAAATTTTGTATTTACTTTAAAAAAAAGGAAATCCTTTAAAATATATCTTCATTCTTTATTCTTGCAAGATATTGAAATTCTTTGGCTAAAAAAAATACCTTACAAGTAAACAAAACACACAGTAGAAGATAAGAAAATAAAACAAGAGAAGAAAAACAAGAGACAGCATATTGGATAATTTATAAAGAAAAAGTTTGTAAAACGACAATAGTGATTGTCATGTGGTGCGATAAGAAAAGTTATAGCTTTTTAAATTATATCAGAAGGCACGTTCTTAAAAAATAAAGTTTACGTTGATTTAGGTTGCTGTTTTCCAATAAACACGATTCTGTAGTAAGTTAAGAACAATTTTAAATGTGAGTTTGTAATTGATTATAAGAATTTTGTTTTCATTTAATTGAATTATGAAATGCCTGCAAGTATTAAAAAATAAGTATGATTTTTGACTTTTTAATATTAAATGAAATGAAATGCGTTTATTAAATTTTGACAAAATAAATATCAAAACAGCCTTATCAAAACCAGTACTCAGTGCTTGCATTAGCAATAACAGTAAAGAATGCCTATAAAATCTACTACCTCTGACAATTAAATTCGGTGAATGAATTCAGAATGACCAATCTGGAAACACTGGGGAAACAGAACGCTGCACATACATAGAGGCAAGTGTTGACCATGTTCCCCCACCGTTGTTAAGTTCAGCATCGTTTATGTTCTCTGTAACACGTGCTTTACTAAGTGCTTGTTTTGTGTGTTGGTTCCTAACTGAGAACAGGAAAATAAACGAACAAAAAATCGGTTTAAAGTTTGGTTTTAAGCTTTGCAAGACATTGAAAGAAATTCATGAGGGATGGTGCAAATTGAACATCCTTCATACTCGCCAGATCTCAATCCTCCAGACTTCTTCTTATTTTCACGACTCAAACTCACTTTGAAAGAGATTTGACCCTATTGCTAACATCCAACGAAACGTGACGGAGCTTTTGAACTCCATCCTAAAGAAGATTTCTTGCGAATTTTCCAGTACAAGTATAGCAGATCTCAGAGCTGCATATTAAGGAGAGATGATTGTTTTGAAGGATGGTACGGTTACTTTCGTTAATATTTCCATCTACATTAATGTTACAGAACTATTCACCGAACTTTATTGTCAGAGGTGTTTTCTATGTAATGTTTAATAAACCTTCGTCAAAATGGTGAAAGATGTAACCAATCAATTTGGAACTTCATTAATTACATCATGTGATCAGATCTCAAATAATAATTTTGAATTCTATAAGAACCTTAAACACCGAAAAACAGATTTTGGAGCACTCAACAAACATACAGAAAATCTCTTCCGAGACTCACGTATGCAAGTTTTGTTAAAAATCGTGTGGACACAGGATTCGAGTAATGAGTGAAATTCTACTAATGAAGTGCACAAATGGCTCTCACTGCGGGTAAGCGACAAATAGAAAAGGGCGGGAGAAATGAGAAAGATAAAATTACCCTTACTTAACGGGGGTAGATTACTATGTAATACGGCAAATACGACAAACAAGCCACGGATTCTCAATGCTTGGTGTATATGGAATAAAAAAATGTAAATAAAAATGGTAGTAAGAAACATGTATCAAATGTCTAAAGTTAAAAGAATAAAATAAATTAATAATATTTTTTTTTAAGAAGAGTGTTCCTTTTAATAGATTAAAGTTTTTAGAAAAAGAATTCCAAGTAAATAATGATTAATATGCACATTCTACTTGCAATTTAAAAAATTGTATAACATGTATAATATGATTTTGTTACACGAAATAATTACGAAAAAAATTATCATTTAGTCAGGAAATAATTACTGAATTTCTTGTTGAGACGTCGAAGAAACCTGACCTCCAGAAAATATTAGACCGTTGGTGCACATTAAAAAGTTTTTACTTCTGCAGGTATTAATACTTTTCCTTCCGATTTAATAAGGCAAGCGCTGTAACTAAAACATGAAAAATATTATTCAACTTCGAAAAAAGTTATATTTTTTTACACTTGTTAAAGCTTGCATAACAAGCAGTTTTTAAACAAGCAATATTTCAGCATATTCTCGACAAAATGTTTTATTGTTCGTGCTATATACAAAATATTTGTATTTATGCTAATAAAAAAGTATTACATACTATTGAGTACTGGATGATAAAATGCATAAAAAATAATAAATAAATTATTTAAGGACGCATAATCCGCTTTAGTCCTGCATGAGTTTATTTGTATCTAATAGAAAACCTTAAATTATATTTAAATTAAATTCGAAACCTAACTTAAAAAAAAGCCAATTAAAAACTACTTGATTTCGAAGAGGAATCAATTCCACATCTACATTCAATTTCGAGAAAACAGTGTGTATTTAACTTTAATACTAATTTATATTTAAATTAAAAAGTAGTTATGTGTTCACTCATTTAGTATTATATATTTGTATATAAATCTGCAATGCTATTCTGAACTAGAATATGAATTTAAGTCGAACCGTGTTGCCAAATATCAAATCTTAATTTTATCAAAATCGATGGGAATCGGAAAATAATTAGTGCTTAAACTGTTTTCACCTATCGCCTAATGAAAAACTAGTACCAACCAGATCAAACCACAACAATTTGGCAAATGGTGTTCAGATAAAATTGGGATACCTTAATGAAAACAAAACTCTAACTTGGATCCAAAAGAAGAGAAAATGTTTTGGTAAGTTCCTGTATATTTTACATTTCCAGAAAGCAAGTTTCATATAAGGGATCTTTTAACAGAAAGTTAGCACAGAATATTATTTTAATGAAAAATAGAAAATATTTTACTAAAAGTGTAATACGTGCTTGAAATATTAAATACGGAAATTCGTCCCTGTAATTTAATTATTTTGATGCTTTAATGTAGACTAAATTTTCGAAACAACAACCAATTTTGCAATTAACCGACTATAACATAAACTATTGCGATTGTTGTAACTTCGAAGTTAATGATTCATATTATTTAATCTTATCGCAATATAGTAATTAAATATGTTAAATAAATGATATTATATTTTGAATTTCTTTTAAATAAAATGTGACTGTTGCAATAAACAAAAGAACGGGTATTAGCATAATTTGCGTGTTTTTTACAAAATATAATTCTTGATAGAACTGGCAGGAATACATTTTATTTTGAATTATTTTTTAATGAGGGTAATAAGTTCTTGCCAGTGAAAAAAATAAAAAAATAGTGAATTCAAATTATACAAAAAACTGTCTAAAAAACTGTAAATTATAAGTTAAATGCAACTGTTTAAAATAAAAACTTCAAAATTCCCGTTATAAGCATTTCGGTTACATTTTATGCTGAAGAAGAATAAAATTTATTTTATTAGAAGTATTGCTATTTTGTTCAGAACTAAAAGAATGAACAAATTTACCATATTGAATTGATGATATTAAAAAATGGAAAGGAAAACAATTTGTGTGAAAGGATGTAATAATCATAATATCAAAACATTTCTGGGGCCATATTTAAGTTTCATTAAGAATAGTTTAATATATGATAGCGATAAACATTAAAATGCCTAATTTTTTATTTTAAACGGTTTTATGTAATTATACGCATCTCTAAACTACATAAATCTTAATTATTTACACAATGGCAAGCAAGATTTTTCCAGAAATTGAATATCGCCCTGCTGGAAAATTATTGCGATCATAGTACATACTTCGTAGAGATTTTGTATGAAGATTAACAATCATCTTCTAAAATGTTGAATTAAGATTCTCGTTCACATTCCTGGTTATCGCAAAAAGTGGGATTTAGTCAAGAAGGAATTATCCATCTACCCATCAATAAAACCTAAGCATATTTTGAATGCCTTAAGCGGTCACCATTTCATGTGTTAAGTCCGCTATAAAAATGTAAAGTATTGTTTTGTCAGATAATGCTACTCAGGTCCATGTCATCTACTGTGAGAAATAATTTTTTGCGTCATTCGAATGTGGATAACCGTATGTTCTAATGTTAGAAATAATGTACCTATTTTTTTTTGCAATATTTGTAACGCGTTGAAATGATCGCTAGTAAGACATGGGATTGATCATTGGTGTTTCTGTGTTACTATCATTTACGACCACCATATTTTATTATCATCTGTGTGATACTTTTCCTTATAGATACAACGAACACTGCTCTTTCATTAACTAATAAATTAACAAAAAATTACGACAAGTAGTTATGAGCAGACCTAGACACAACAGCACCACTTTTCTAATATGTGTTTATACTCATTAATGCGATGTATTTAAGTATTTGAAAAAAAAATTTACTCACAGTAAGTTTTTTTTCTATGGTCATACAAAAATTGTCTAGACTCAAGGCTCGACTTGACTCTTCTACAACACTGTTTTTATTTGTAAAACTATATTTTTGTATTTCATCGTATTATTATAAACTGTTCATAATCTATGCGGAATGCATGTTTTTGATACTTTTTCATAAATTGTTAGAAATATTTTTTAAATAAATTTATTTTATTTGTAACATATTTTCATGAAACTATTTGAGAATTATCGGGAATAAAATCTCGTAAGTCGAAATATTTTTTATTACAATTATTGATGATTAGTGAGAAATTTACAGGCACAGAAAAAAAACTGATTCTTTGAACATGTTTTCTAAAATACTAAATTTGAAGCAGATAGAAAGGCATTTATAAAGTTGTCATTGACAGTATCCACCTTAACAATACGTGCCTTTTTATGAGTTCTTGTACAAAATGTGCAACGTGTTTTGAATCAGATATTCATCTATAATATCATACGGATTCGTTAGAAAAGAGATTCTCAAAGAGCACATATGCATCTGGGGAAAGAATGAAAACTTTTTACAAACTCAAAATCCCCTCGAGGAGAGAAGAGAGTGCTAACAAGGCACATAATCCTAATTTGAAACTTGCAAAATTTATGGAATTTAAGAGAGAAATTTTGTATTAAACATGAATATTTTCCCGTAATGAATACTTCTAGCTTTTCAAAAATTTCTGTATTTCACTTGAGAAATTACTTTTATGCTTATACTGATATTACACATTCATGCGTTAGACGCTCATTTATAAACATTGATTTATGTTTTGTTTTGTAAATAATGCATTTAAAACGAAGTTTTACTTAAAAGGCATAAAAGAAAAATACTTTATATATATTATGTATCTTAATTACCTTTCTTATACATGGAAATCGTTAATTTATATTTTGTAGTTTCCATTTACGTAAAAGAAAAAAAGAAGTATTTTATCATTTTAAGATTTTATTTCTTCATCAAAGTAGTTAAGAAAGAACAATATAAATAAAATTTAATTCTTATTTAAAAAAATAAACAACTTAAATAGAAAACTTACACTGTAAAAAAAGGGGTCGATCTACTAAAAAAAATTAGTGATCCTTGTAATTACTAAAAAATTTTTTGTAATCTTACTCGCTTACAAGGAATCTGTAAGAATTACTAGAAAAAATCTAGCAACGAATAGAGTTAATAGTTTTACATTTTTAATAGCTATTACTAAAACTCACTTGGTGTGGCAGTGAAAGCCTAGTGGTCATAGCACCGAACTCCAGGCTAAAAGTACCCGGGTTCGATGTTGGACGCCACCAAATATGTACCGAATGTATTCAATGTAAGTACTCGTTAAATAAAGAGATTATGAAAATTATGTTGTGGCAGTTACCATGAGCAATTATATCTGGATTTTCCCTCCCCTTTAGAAACATGTCAAAATAGAGCCGGTAGCAATGTTTGGTGCTGCCATCTATTGCGTCTTTGCCGAAAATCTTCCGCTTCAGAAGTCTGTCTTTTTACCCACTGTATGCAGCTCGAAGAAAGCTCTTGACCTTTGGGCACACGTAATGGTTACTCAAAATAATTTTGGAGCTATTACTAAAATTTGCTTGGTGGTTCATACTAAAAATTTTTAAGCTAGTTATACAAAAAATTCTTTTGTTCAGTTTAGAAAAAAAATGTTTGTTTCACTTGCAAAAAAAAAAGTTTGCAATGGTTACTAAAATATTCTGTGAAATACAAATTTACTAAAAAAAATTTAGTAACCTCTTGATTTTTTTTTTTTTTTTTTTTTTTTTTTTACGGTATAGTTTATAAAATAACGTTATACATTAAGTAGTTCACGTATTCACATAAAAACTCATATAATCCTGTATCTACACAAGTACAATATCCATCTATGTCTGAAAATCGGCTACATATTGACATATAAGTACTATTTTATATTTATAAATCTGCATATAAATAACTACATCTATATATTTATTTGCATGAATATTTATGAATAAATACCAAATCTGTATTGTTGCATGTTTGAATATTAACACATAAAAATTCATCTATACGTGTACAGAGTATTTTTAGAGATAGACAAATCTAAAACGGAATAAACCACATAAATATGATGTCAATGGCTTTTATAATTGTTTTAATAAATAAATAACTTTATTTCATTAGTATTTAAAAAATAATTTCGACAATATGAAACCACTGTTGTCGAATGTGGGGCAATCTGAGAGTTCAAATTTTCCCTGTTTTGACAAGACGCGGGTGCTGTATATAGACAACAATGCGGCGAATACTGATTTCCGAGTTGTGCATGTATGCTGCTTATTTAACTAGAGGAGTTAATTCCTTTTTTCCTATAGAATACATTCCATTTGTCTGAGATCACAGGACTGTGGATAACAAATTTCATGTCCATTACGCGAAAGTATGCATTCAGCAAATATCTCCTGCAATAAATTGATAGTATTTGCATATTTGCAAATATGTATCTTGTGTAAATCTATTCAGGGTGAAATGGCAAAACAAACCGAATACAAATCATTTTATAGCTGTCATATTCAGTGTTTCTGTAAACAGTGTTAAAAACCTTAAATCAAATCTCTCAAAAAAAAGCATCATTTATGTAATAATACATACCAATCTTTCATATATACATATATGTACTTTAATCTATTTGTACATTTCCATGTCTACCTAATGTATCTTGTTCATAATAATACTTAACAATTTTCATTGATATTGTTCTGCATTTAAATCTATAAGCAAAAGATGCTACATCAGTGCCTATATGATTCTATTTAATCAACTATGTTTAACTGCTTATCTATACCCATTTAAAATCTCATCTTTATGTAGAATTACACATCTTCTTATCTATATCTTTGCATTTCTTATCTTTGACAATTAGCTAAATGCATACATATTTGCTTACACATCCACCATTAAATATATATATACACATTTATTTATCTACATCTAAAATTCTATATGCATACTTATTGAAATAAAGCTCCGCGAAACTAGGATTAGATAATTTTATAATAGTATATTGAGAAATATTTCGCAAAAAATAATATTAAAGGGTATTATTATAGTTTTTTTTCTACAAGTGAAAGTATTAACAAACGTTTTTGTCACAAATAAATAAATAATGCCCTTTTATAAACACTACTTATGGGGAAAATGCCTTCTTAAGTCTGAACTCCTGAAAAAAAAAAAGGACTGAAATTCAAGGAAGAATTGTGTTTAATTGCATGTCATGATCACCAAAATATTGTTATGATATCCATTTAGTTGGAAAATTTAAAAGAAGTAACTAAGAAAATTACCACTGAAATGTATATAATTTCATCTGTACTTACAAAAAAATGTTTTTAATAGTAACTTTTTATTAAATGTACGATTGATTTAGCAATTCTGGAAATTAGAATCTTTCTTGGTATATGAAAAGAAAAAAATGAAACTGAAATATTTAATAAAACCTGTATTTAAATCAAATCAAAAACTGGTAATAAATATATCCAAACGTTTATCAATCACATATTCTATGAAATAGTCAAATAAAAAATATTTTTGAAAGACAAGATCATTATTAATAAAAAATTCTTCTTCATGTAATGCATATATGATACAAATGATGCAAAGTTAAGAGACAAAAAATATTCTTTTTTAACTCATTACTTCACAATAATAAAATTTTTACTGCTCAGTAAAAATCTCGTATTTCAGTTTGATGAAACATTATTAAAAACTATTAGATTAAATAAAGAAAATGTATTCCATCATTAAAGTTTAACTAAATACGAATTTTTTACTTTCTATTTAAAGATTACAAAAAACTTTTATGATTAGAAGATGATTTTCTCTTTTTATGAAACTACCTTTTTTATGGCATTTTTAAAATATCTTTCTTGTGACTTAATAATAATAGGATGCTGAGTTATCAGGAATTTTTTCTTTTTCTAAAAAACTATTTTTAGAACCATTTCTAAAAAAGGTATTTTGGGAAAGATTTATTTACTTTTGTTAATCGTACATCTATGCATTTGAATGGCACATTCGCGGTTTCATAATATCAGAGACCATTCATGAAATTCCCCTTATCGGAATATCACTTGTATTTTCTTATCTATAATTAATAAATATGTGCCTACATAATATACATGCACACATTTACATACACAAACACACACACGTATCTATATATCTATGTATATTTGTATATATAACCATTAATTCTAAAACAATATGCATCAATAAAACATGAAAAAATGCATTAAAAGGAATATATTTAGAATTTGTAGAAACACAGTAGACTCTTCAGACCAAAATAACTATGGAACTGCAAATAGAGCGTGTGGTCTCATCTTTACATCAGTCACTGGAAAAACAAATTACGAATTGGGGTTACCTTAGTTACCATGCACGTAATACCAAAATAAAGTGAATAAAAACATTAAAATAAAATAATAATAACATGATTTGTGGTGGATAGATTACGAAGAATAATACTTAGATATATATTTATAACATATATATTTATACACATATGTGTATACATACAGCAAAACTTCTAGCAGCTTATTAATGCTTTATATTATACCTTCCAGCTTGCCACGTAAACTGTTGCTGAAGTTAAAGTCACTTCTTTCTAAAGTGAGCAATATATGCTGAAACACATCAAATTCGATTAAAAATAAGATTTTTCTATTTTTACAAATTGAGTAAAATATGTTTTATTTAAATATATATGTATGCGTATAGTAAACGATGTTTGACTAACATAGAATAATTTAACTTGCAAAATGCAGTTTTAAATATGTATGCGTACATTTACACTGTTTTCTCGGAAATGAAATTTTCGAACATTTATGGATCTAGAAATGTTCATGCGTATTTTTAACTATCAGATTTTTATTAAAAAATTTCTGTACATTCCTTATATAGTAATAAATAAAATTTAGTATAAATACATCAATCAAGGGACATTTTGAATGTTAAAGTAGGCTACATAATGCAAAAACTATCGTCATTTTACGCGATGATGTAGAATATTCTTGTAAGATATTTTTTATCTTTTTACACTTTCAGTAAAGTTTTATAATTTATGCTACATTTTTTTCTAATAACAAAAAAGTACCTAATCCCTAAAAAAGTCATGCTATATTCAAAGAAATGCGCATGAGGATTGATTGAGGATGATTTTAAAATATGATAATTATTCTGTATTTTATTTAATTTTTATTTAGAAATTTTAAATATTTTTATAATTTTAACATCAAGTTTTGAATTTAACTGTTTGATCTTGCCATTAACAAATTTACAATTTTAAGATCAATCTATTGAAAATTAAATATATGGTTTCTAATGTCCCCTGTCTCCTTAAACATGAAATATGACATTTACATTATACTAGTATGTATTGCTTTTCACAATATATTAATTGTGGTACAGCAATCTATAAATTAAAATAGTGAATTTATGAAGTATGTAACTTTACTTTTTAAGAAAAAAGTGAAAATGAGCTTTTCATCTTAATGTGAAAGATCTCTAATCAAACATTATTTTGATTATTTTAAAGTATTTATATCAGACTTTTTACATTTATTGTTACATTGATCTCAACAGCCGAGACACCTGATGGATATCGACTAAGGATGTTTTGAAAATATGTTTTTCTATTATTTAACAAATCTTTACAGAAATGAAATGCTGACTTGCTGAATGAAATTCTGCTGAAAAGTAAATTCAGGTTTTCAGCACAACCCTTATCTTAAAGGGTTCGGGTGAACTCCCAACAAGACACTAGTCCCCCTCTTTAGAAATTCCTAGTGAGAGGACTTACATGCCTGTGATATTGTGTGCAAGTATATGTCACTAAGATTGAAGTTGGTAGCAATACACTACCTGAAGATTGTCGTCAACACTTCGATTCACTGTGTTCTATGTAGTTTACTTAGGTGTTTTCAATGAAAAATCTTCAGTTTTTAATAAAATTGTTACAGGGGGATGCTAAAATTTCATGATTTGATGATTACAACAACCACATCTATTCGAATAATGAACTGAAGATTAAATAGTCGGATGTGGCAATTCCAAACTTTTCTTCTATTTTATGCATCTTATAACTTCAAAAGTCGCTACCACAGTACCAAAATTAAATGACAATCTACGCTCATCGTGAGGATCCTAAAGACACGAATTCCGTGATTATTTCTTGAAATAGGACTATTGCGGTTTTCGGAAAATAGCAACAGAAAAGAGCCACTGTTCGACAATTTATACCAAAACATAAACAGCAATAATATTTACCAAGCTATATCTAAATCTAAATTGAGCATTAGCTTTTGCGATTGTGATATTACAGAAGTCGAGAAAATTCAACATAGCAGCGCCACGTGTTGGGCTATTGACACCAAAACATAAACAGAACAAGTTTATATCATGGATTTACTGAGTCTAAAATTTAACGAACTTCCGCACATTAATTCTTGAAATAGAGCTATCACGAAAATCGTGAAAAATTCAGAATAGCAGCCCCATCTCTTTAGTTATTTACTATATATATATATATATATATATATATAAACAGCATTGATTCATATCAAGGCTAACTGAATCTGCAAATTGATGGAATTTCTTGCATTGGTTATTGAGATATATGTGTTGCGTAAATCTTAAAAAAATGCATCATTACAGCACCACCTGCAGACCAATTCCCACCAAAATTAACAGCATTATTATATATCAGGGATTATCTCCGTACAATTAAATACCCTTAATAGATTCCTCAAATTAATGTCACAAACAGACAAGCAAACACAAGCTCATATAAACAGACTCACACACAGAGATTTCTGTTTTGAAATCTTTGCTGTTTTTTAAATCTCTGACCCCTTAAACGTGTGAATCCGTCAAAAACCAAAATTTCGAAAATTTCACGAATCCAGTATTTTCTTCTTGTAATGAAAGTAAATATCGATAACGTTGATGTTGAAAAGAGGAAATTTGTCAAGAGAGAGAAAAAAAGAAAGACTCACCCTTTTGCTATTTACAGAGTTTTCCAATTCGCTGCTTTCGGGCTCTTATTTCAAGGCTTTAAAGCACAGGTATATAGTTTCCGTTCATAATGTTTAAATGTCTGATATTATCGTTTATACATACCTCTTTTATTTGTATAGCTAATATGTTTCCATCTTCGTAAATAAATATCCCATTGATGTAAACAATAGCAACACGATCAAGTGGGTAATGGTCACTATAGATCGACGTGCATCTTTGTTACCAGCAATTTCAACATTCTCCACTGTATGTCGTTGAACGCATCCAGCGTTCGATACTTAATTTCATATACCATGTTTAACTACAGATAATTTTCTATTATTTTTTGAACTATTTCTACTACGGTGTGTCCCTCAATTCTTCTCCCGGTTGTTAAGCCTGGCTTTAATATATATATATATATATATATTGTAAAAAAGAAAAAAAATCATTTTTTGGTATTTTTAATATTTTTGATTTTTAGTCATTAATTATGGATTTGATAAAAATCAAAATATAAGTATAAAAATAAATTATTTACCCCACTGAAAAACAAAAGAAAATTCCATCATTATAAATAATAATTTTATGAAGAAAATCCGATGTTTTAATTCAAGACGTGAAAAAATTCGATTTGATAATGATGACGATAATACAGACTAATTTAAACTTTAATTCTAAAATTACAGTTAAAGACCAAGAAACAGGTTTTTCAGAATTTGTTAAAGTTATTTCAATTAATTGATTTTTTGCCTAAAAATACGTACGAATATGTATAAATCTTAGATAACAGCTGTTTAATTTAGTCAATGATAATTGTTTTACTTATTCTCTTTTAAAATTCTTCATTTATTAAAATATATTCTTGCAAAACATGTATTTTATTCGATACAAATGTAGCATTATTTGAGATTTGCTTTGGAAAAGTGTTTATTCTTATATATTTTAAAAGTAATTCAGTTCTAAAGATGAATCAGACATTAAACTAATGATACTATACAAAAAACACCAATATCGTGGTGTCTTTTATTTCTCAGATAAAAAAGAATCCCTTTTTTATTTTTACAGAACATTAAATAACAAATTTGTTTCTCGAGAAACTGCCTTTGCTTTGAACAAAACACATTAAAATAGATAAAGAAGTAAAGGGCCGATAAACACAATTGAAAATGTCGCAGATAATTTTCAAAACAACTCTGTAAAAAGTTACTGATAATAAAGCAAAGGTGTAAGAATATTAATCACATTCGATTTATTGAGAAATATCGATACATAGCAATAAAATATTCGGTAAACTGCATAATGAATTGTAAAGTTAATCTTTAAATTGAAATTGAAATTAATTTTACTATCATACAATTATTCTATCGCTTTTACCACTTTTGTATTATTTAAAAATCAGTTCTTTTTTTTTTTTTTTTTTTTTTTTTTTTTTTTTTTTTTTAAGTTTTGAAGCATTTTTTCATGCATAAATTGCCTGATTAGAATGTTTCGATAAATAAAAGCAAAATTATTTTAGACAATTAGTCCCAAAGATATAAAAGAATTTTTTTCATTTAAAAGCTAACTAAACGAGTAAAAGGGACAAAATAAATTATGCGTCTGCATAATAATGAAATATGAATAAAAAAATACTCAAGCAACTTTGAACAGCCACAGGTTAAATATAAAAATAAATAAATAAATAAAATGATATGACAAATCTAGGTAGACAACAGATGTAAAAAGTTAAATTAATTACTGATACCGGAGATTTTCTGTTCTAATGCCATGTACATGTATTTAATAGTTTTCAAATATGAAAGCAAATCTGTCTTTCTTTTCCGAATATTGCGAAGCCTCGGAATATTCAATTTTTGAAAAATATCTTTTGTAAATATAACGTTTAAAAGGTCATGGATGGAATTATGTGTACATTATCAGGAAAATTAGAAGGTTTGGTATTTAAAGCATTTTGTAAAATGAAAAGAACTTCAGTTTTGGAAGCTAAAGAACAAGAACTATACTAACAGACAGAAAGATTTTGAGATTAATTTCAATCCAGAACTTCTCTACACGGTCAGCTTCTAAAGAATACAGAAAATCAAGAATATACGGACAACTTAAAACAATATTTTTCTTCATTATCATAAATGGCGCCGTTCACCCGAAATTTAGAAAATGGCATCGATACGATTGGGTAGAGTGTTTTTTAAGTGATGAAAAGAAATTTTATTTTGATCATTATGCATACAGCTCATATTCAAAATATTAGAATAATTACCTTTTTTTTAGAAATTGAAAATATCGTTTGGTAATTTAATGTCTTTTAATGAAAATATGCAAACGATATTTTTATTAAGAACTTATTGTTGATTAAACTTACTTGTTATCTTAAATTTAATATCATTTTTGAAAAGATTAATTGCAAAAAAATTATTTTGAAAAGTCAAAATATTAGAATATTTATTCAAGTGGTTCAAAATATTAGAATATTTAACATTAATTCTCCTTTAATTATTACCAATTCTTAACTGGTTTCATCATTGATTAAATTCAGAGTATTTTATTTAAAATCAGTATTCTTTTTTGCAGTTTGTTTCTTTTTCGTCTTAAAATGGGCCGTGTGAGTGATATTCCTGAATCTACTAAACTTCGTATGGTTGATTTGTATCGGCACGGTAAAAATCAATGTTTTATAGCGAATTATTTACATTGTTCGCAATCGAGCGTTAGTAAAATACTAACACAATATTCAAAAATTGGAAAATTTCAAAATAATCGCCGAAATGGTGGCCGAAAACCAAAAACATCTGCTAGAGATGACAGGAAACTGAAGCGTATAGTTAAGAAATACCGTTTTAAAAGTGTGCGATTCTTGCACCGAAAATGGAAAGAAGAAGGAGTTGAAGTTTCTACATCGACAACATTAAGACGTCTCCATAAATTTAAATTTGAATCTCGTGTACCGAAAACAAAACCTCTCATGACTGCAAGACAAAAGCGTATAAAATTGAATTGGTGTAAATCAAGACGTTTATGGAGCAATGAAGATTGGAAAAATATATTATTTAGTGATGAAAGTATGTTTTGTGTTTCATATGGTAATCAAGGTATTCGAGTTTGGAGAATGAAGCAAGAAGCATTTGATAAAGAATGCCTTAAACGTTCCGTAAAATTTGCTGCTAGTGTCATGGTTTGGGGTTGTATGAGTGCAGAAGGACCTGGAAAGTTATGCATCGTCTACGAAAAGGTTAACTCTCTGATATATCAAGAAATTTTAGAATATTACATGATTCCATCATCAGAAGATTTATTTGAAGATGATTTCATCTTACAAGATTTAGCGTCCCCGCATACCTCGGTGTCAACTAAGAATTGGTTCCGCCAACGCAACATTAAAGTACTTCCTTGGCCACCAAATTCACCAGATCTTAATCCCATCGAAAACTTATGATGTATAATGAAGAAAAAACTTCAAGAAAATCCTCCTTCAAGTAAAACTGAGTTAGTGGCACGTATAAAGTCTATTTGGGCTAACATTGATAGAAATGTTTGTAAACACCTTGTATATAGTATGCAAGATCGATTGTACGCTGTTATGAAAGCTAAAGGGGATGCTACAAAATATTAACTACCATTTACTTCATATTCATAAGGTAATATTGTTGCGTAAAATAAAATATTCTAATATTTTGAACCAATCTAAATTTAATTCTAATAATCTGGTTTGTTTAAGGAAGCTGTATACCTAATTTATTGTGCTGTATTTTATATTTTATAAATGTTAAAATCTTATCTAAACATTCCAGATTCAATTTATAAGAAATTTAATTGCATTTATTTAGTATAAAAAATAAATAAATGACAAATAATTTTTTCTTATTACTTTTTCTCAATTATTCTAATATTTTGAATATGAGCTGTACTCATGGTACGATATTCGGAAGAAATCATCAACTTTTTACTACAGACGATAACGAATAGCTTCTCTCAGGGTGTGAAAAGAATTTTCTTTGAATAAAACGTAATGATAATACTTTATACCAAAGGCTGTCAGTATTCACAAAAACTGTGATCATTGCAAAAAAAAAAAAAATCTTTAAGTGCGGGTTCTGTAATTTCAAAAGTTTCTAGATGAAGAGAAAGGGATAAACTGTTCGACTCACTGGTACAACTCTACAATGCAGTGGATGGGACAAAACCAGGTAACTGTTATAGACTAGTCAGCCATAAGTTCTGGCCGTAGATAGTGGGATGCAGCAGCATAGACCTCATCGAATTTACTAGTGAAATACTTCAAATAGTTAAATCTGGATTCGCATATTAAAACGCAATCGGCCTGCCAAGTCATATTTTGGTGGGGAAAAACCTACAATCCGATTTTAGCAGTCGACTTGTAGATTTGCCATTGTGCTTTCCTGCACCCAAAAGCTTGAAAACATGGAGGGTTGGGAGATGGAAAGCACAATGTTAAACCTAAGAGTCAATCGCTAAAATCGGGAATAGATATGAATCTATATCGCAAAATATGATCTGTCGAGTTATTGATAGACCGAAATAAAGAAATTCTGGGGAACTACCAATAAACTTACCATATTTTTAAATCGTTACAAAAAGAAAATTTGAACTTACCTATACTATTGGCTTTGAGTAATAAATTTAACTTTTTTTTAGTAAAAATAAAAGAATAATAACGATACTAAAAGTTAGCATACATTTTAGCGTACATATTAGCGGCTCAAGGTTGAAAATTTTCTGCAAGGCGCCCCGTTTTCACGACAATGTCGCCATTTTTCTTCCACGGAACGACCTATAATGCTTTATTCGAATGCTTATCTGTGTACCGACGATTGAAAAAAAACCTTTTAAGTTCGCTTTCTTAAATTTCAATTGTTTTTTATGTAGAAAAAGGACAATTAATCCACTCACTGGTGGAACTCTACAATGCAATGGTTTCGACAGAACCAAGTAATTGTTATAGGTTAGTCAACCATAAGTTCAGCCCTGAATCCACCAGAGAACGTCTGAGAAAAATTAGGTAGAGGCACAATTTAAAACTTTTCAAGATCTAGAGCTGTAAAAAGAACGAGGTTATTTTTTTAAGCTGGAGCTTTTAAAACTATTAGTTCAGATCTGTATTCTGAAGTGAATAGAAAAAAACTAAAAAATAAAAATATGTTAAAGTGGAAAAAATGAATTGTCTATAAAATATGGTGCATTAAAAATTTAGTTTTAACTATCCTCACAAATGCTGCGATTATATGATATTATTTCTGCATAGTATTATTGTTCTCTTGATATTATTTATAATTATGAATTATCTTAAAATCGGTGTCCCATTCTTTTTCAATTGTAAAATAATAATAAAAAATAGCGTTGTCTATAAGCATTTAGAACGCACTGTCTTTATACATGAATAAATACATTAAGGAAATTCAAAATCCTACATCTGAATGCAAGTTTATACTAATGATAAAATACACAAAAAACTCATTAGAACGTTATCTTTTACTGTCCCTCAAAATATCTCTTTATCATTTTTAAAAGACATTAAATTCGGAATTTTTTCCTAGAGAAAATGTTTTTCCTTGAAAAAAGAATTATAAGAGACGAGGAAGTAAGAGTCAGATAAAAACAATTGAAAACTCAGCGGGTAGTTGTCAAAAGAACTCTGCAAAAAGTTACTAACATTAAAGTTAAGGAACAAGTCAATTAACAGCATTTGTCTTATTTAGAAAACTCTATTTAGAGAAATAAATGAGTTACAGTCCGGATAGTAATTTTAAAGTTTACGAGGCAAAAGAAAAATCACGCTATATATAAAGTTACTTTATCTATTTCATCAGTTTTATTGGAGTTGTACTTAATAAATTTTAAGGGGTCTCAGGAGTCTTACTTTTTACCTGGTAGTGCAACTTGCAACATGTCACATTTGATTTTTTTTCTCAGTCCCTATAAAACATAAATGCATAAAATTTTTAATATAGACACCTTAATATCTCTTCTATTAAAAATAATTTTTTTAATATTCTACATTGAAATTCTGTTTTATTTTTTTAATGTTTAATTTGGATAAAAAAAAATTAGACTGGTATCCATTGCGCGCAGGATTCTAACAAAACTATTAGTTCAAGAACCGCTAAAAAAGTTGATAATGGTGTAAAATTAATGTATCTTGAACTTATACCTCATTTTAAAGCAATTTATGCATTTATTTATTTAAAATATAAATTAAATTTGAAAAAAATGAAAAAAAAAACATTTTTTATTAAAAAATTGCCAATTATCAATAATCAATATAATTAAAATTCTAAATTTGAGGTATAAGTTGTTCTTAATCTTAAAATGAAGATATTTACCAAGTTTCATACAAATTGCTTTATTATTTTTTGAGAAATGTTGCGCGCAGTCAAAGAACAATTTAAATTTTAAATCAAAATAAAAAATAAAAAATATATAATAAAAATTCAATATAGAATGTTAAAAAAATTATTTTAAATAGAAGAGATATTAAGTTGTCTATATAAAAAGTTTTATGCATTTAAATTAAATAGGGACTGAGAAAAAAAATCAAATGTATATGTTCCTAAATCGCACTACCAGGTAAAAAGTAAGACTCCTGAGACCCCTTAATGTTTAAATATGATTAAATGAGCAATTATTTTTTTAAATATTTTTGTTATTCCTTTTTTTAGTCTTATTAAGTTTTTGTTGTTAATGTTAGTCAATATTTAACGGATATGTTATATTTAGTAAACTCTATAATATTCCTTGTTTAGTTTATATATATACTAATCTAATTTAGTATATGTATATATATTCATTTTAGATTATCATATCAAAAAATTCAAACAGAAATAAACTTAGCATTTTCTTAAATCAATTCAAAAAGAAATTTTTAGCTTAGTAATAGTTTTAATTAATTAAGATAATTTAACATGCTAATCATTTCTAATCTTTCATCTAAATCACGGAACATTTTTTCAAATGCTAAAAATACTTTATAAATTATCTTAAAATCGATATTCGTTTTTTTTTCAATCCCAAATTAATATTTAAAAACAATCCGTTATCAATAAACTTTTTGCATGCACTGTCTATATATGTATGTATAAATACGTTCAGGAAATTCAAAATCCTTCATTTGAATTCTTGTTTATACTAATGATACAATACATAAAAACATCAATACAATGTTATCTTTTATTGGCTCTCAAAATGTTTCTTCTTCTCATTTTTAAAAGACATTAAACTTTTTAAGACATTAAATAGTTAAAAGACATTAAATTTTTTCCTAGAGAAAATGTTTTTACTTATAAACAAAACACATTATAAAATATAAGGCAGTAACAGACAAATAAAAACAGTTAAAAACCCAGCAGATAATTGCCAAAAGAACTTTGTAAAAATTTACTAACATTAAAGTTAAGGAACAAGCAAATTAACAGCATTTGCTTTATTTAGAGAAGTTTTTTTAGAGATATAAAACGCTTTGCAAAATGAATAGTTGTTTAAAAGTTTATGACGCAAAAGAGAAAATGCATAAGTTCATACTATATATATAGTTACTTTATCTGTTTCATCACTTTTATTTTATTTCATACACAGTAACATTTTTAATGTTTAAATGCTATTAAAGAAAAAATATTTGGGAAAAAAAATATTATTTTTTTTAGTTTTAATATGTTTTTGTAATTACTGTACTCTAATATTTAAAGGAAATGTTATGTTTAACAGATTCAACAATATTCTTCGTTAAGAAAAAAAGAATTACAATTTAAGATTATCATCAAATCAAAATTTCAATTAGCAAAAAACTTAGCATATTGTTAAATAAATTCAAAGAGAAATTTTGGACTTAGTAATTTAATTGGCTTTGAACAATAAATGTAAAAATTTTTAATTATGAAAATAAAACAACAATTATAAGAATTAGCACGCTTAGCGGCTCAAGGCTGAAAGCTTTCTACAAGGCGCCGTTTCATTTCTGCGACAATGTTGCCGTTTCGCCATGTTTCTGCCACTGGGAAGCTATAATGCTTTATTCGAATTTTTATCAGAATATCGATAATCGAAAAAACAATTCTAGATGGAAACAAATGGACAAACTAATCCACTCACTGATGGAACGCTTCAATACACTGGTTTGGACAAAACGAAGTTATAATTATAGACTGGTCAGCCATAAGTGCTGCCTGAATCCATTAGAAAACCTCTGGGGAAGATTAAGTTGAGGCGCATATTCCAATGGGGCTCAATTTGTAAATTTTGAAAACCTAAATCTGCAAATTAAATGAGTTTTTTTTCTCTTTTTTTAAGCTATAATTTCCTGAAACTCTTATTTCGAGTACTCCTGAACCAGTTTTTGAAGTGAATAGAAAAACAATATTATAAAAAATTCAAAGTCAAAGGGGAAAATAAATTGGCTATAAATATCTGGTGCAAAAAAAATAAGTTTTAACTATCTTCACAACTTCTTAAATTATATATTATTTCTGAATAGTTTTATTGTTTTCTTAATATTTTTTTATAATTATAAATTATTGTTAAATCGATGTTTTTTTTTTTTTTCAAATGTAAAATAATTAAAAAGTTTCTTGTTTGTAAACATTTGGAACACACTGTCTATATATGTGTGTAAATACATTAAGGAAATTCAAAATCCTACATATGAATTCGAGTTTATACGAAAGATAAAGTACACAAAAACATAAATACAATGTTATCTTTTGTTGTCCCTCAAAATATTTCTTTTTTATTTTTAAAAGACATCAAACTCCGAATTTTTTCCCAGAGAAAATTTCTTTACTTGTAAACAAAACACATTATAAAAGATAAGGCAGTAAGAGATAGATAAAACAATTGAAAGCCCAGCAGGTAATTGTGAAAAGAACTCTGCAAAAAGTTACCGACATTAAAGTTAAGGAATAAGCAAATTAACAGAATTTGTCTTATTTAAAGAACTGTATTTAGAGAAATAAAATGTGTTACAAATTGAATCGAATTTTTAAATGTTAGCGACGCAAAGGAGAAAACGCACAAGTTCATTTCATATATATAGTTACTTTATTTATTTC
Source organism: Maratus speculifer (assembly GCA_964019185.1). Classification (NCBI taxonomy): domain Eukaryota; kingdom Metazoa; phylum Arthropoda; class Arachnida; order Araneae; family Salticidae; genus Maratus; species Maratus speculifer. The sequence continues at coordinate 263,346,036 of OZ025291.1, read as the reverse complement.
ATTATCAGTTTTATTGGATTTGGTACACAGTAACAGTTTTAATGTTTAATGCCATTAAATAAAAAAATATTTTGAAACTATTTTATTAATCTTTTTTTCTTAGTTTTGTTAAGTTTTTGTAACTTATTGTCCCTACGTTTTAATGGATATGTTGTATTTAGGAGACTCAATAATATTCTATGTTTAGAAAAAAAAATAATTTAAGATTATCATCAAATCAAAATTTCAACTAGCAAAAAAAATTAGCATATTGTTAAATCAATTTTAAAAGAAATTTGAACTTAGTAGAATAATTGGTTTTGAACAATAAATTTAGCTTTTTTTGTTAAAAAATGAATAAGTAAAATAACAATTCTAAGACTTAGAACGTTTAACGGCTCAAGGATGAATATTTTCTGTAAGGCCTGCGCCGTACCGTTTCTGCGGCAATGTAGCCGTTTCGCCGTGTTCCTGCCACAGGGCAAGTTATAATGCTTTATTCGAATTTTTATCAGAATATCAATAATTGAAAAAAAAAATCTAGATGAAGACAAATGGATAAACTAAGCCATTCCCTGATGGAACGCTTCAATACAGTACTTTGGACAAAATATAAGTTATGGTTATAAACTGGTCAGCCATAAGTTCTGCCTGAATCCATTAGAAAACTTCTGGGGAAGATTAGGTAGAAGCGCATATTCCAATGGGTTTCAATTTGTAAATTTGGATGACCTAAATCTGCAAATTCAATAAGTTTTTTTTTTTTTTTCTTTTAAGTTAGAATTTCCGGAAACTCTTATTTCGAGTACGCCTGATCCAGTTTTTGAAGTGAATAGGATAAAAATACTCTAAAAATTTCTAAGTTAAAGGGGGAAAATGAATTGGCTATAAAATTCTGGTGCAAAAATTAAGTTTTAACTACCCTCACAAAATCTGAAATTATATGATATTATTTCTGAATAGTTTTGTTATTCTCTTGATATTTTTTATAATTATATATTATCCTGAAATCGTTGTTATTTTTTTTTCAATATAAAAGAATAAAAATATCTGTTGCCTATAAGCATTTGGAACACACTGTCTATATTTATGTGTAAATACATTACGGAAATTCAAATTCCTACATCTCAATTCGAGTTTAACTAATTATAAAATACACAAAAACATCAATACAATGTTATCTTTTATTTTCCCTCAAAATATATTTTTTCAAAGACATTAAACTTTGATTTTTTTCTTTGGGAAAATGTTTTTGCTTGTAAACAAAACACATTATAAAAGATAAGGCAGTAACAGACAGATAAAAACAATTGAAAACTCAGCAGATAATGGTCATAAGAACTCTGAAAAATGTTACTAACATTAAACTTAAAGAACAAGCAAATTAACAGCATTTCTCTTATTTAAGGAACTCGATTTAGAGAAATAAAACGTTCTGCAGACTGAATAGTAGTTTTAAAAGTTTACGACGCAAAAGAGAAAACTCACAAGTCCATATCATATACATTGTTACTTTATCTGTTTCATCAGTTTTATTGGATTTTGTATACAGTAACTTTTTTAATGTTATGTCATTAAATGGAAATTATTTTTGAAATTATTTTTTATTTATTATTATTTAATTTTTAATAAGCTTTTGTAATTAATGGTCTCGGGTATTTAATGCATATGTTATACATAAGAGACTCCATAATATTCTTCGTTTAGAAAAAAAAATATAATTTAGATTATAATTGAATCAAAAATCCAAATAGAAATAAACTTAGCATATTATTAAATCAATTCATAAAGAGATTTTGAATTAATTAATTAAGATAATTAAAAAGTTAAAGATTTATTTTACGATAAATATTATTAATAGTAGAGTTTCAGTATAAAAGAATTGTAAGGATTTTTTTTTCAAAAGCTAAATATTCTTTTGCCCTGATTTTTAAACGTATTTTATGTTATTATTTTTTTAGTGAAATATAAAAAATTTCAATTGGACAATAGTAGTTTTTTAAATCTAAAACAATATTTTGAATTAAGAGCAAACTTTTAGTGATTAGATAATTTTTATATCTATTGATCAGAGTTCTTAATGCGAGCTATAAAAATCTTGTACTGTTAATTAATCGTAATAATTTTTAGTGTAATGTGCATAATATTCAGTATCTTAAAAAACACTTTTGAAGTGTATGTAAATGTATAAGTATGCACATTTATTCGAACTTCAGTAACTTTTAGACTTGCATTAAACACACACTGTGTTTGACATACAATTTACATAAGTACAAAGCTACAAGTACGCAAATATTTTTATATACTTTGTAATACTCACGCTGCGTTACGATTCAATGTAAAAGCGAGAGAGAAAGAAAGATATAGAATGGAAATTTCGTAAAAAAAAAAAAAAAAAAAAAAAAAAAAAAAAAAAAAAAAACAGAAATCTCTATTTCAAGTATTTCTTCAATTAAGGAATAAAATTTTCCAACAATTTACATAACGATTTTTAAATTTTTAATAACTGTATTAGCAAATTGTCAAAGATATTTGAACAATTTAAATTCCACGTTTATAAAAATTAGCATTCACAATTTAACTCTTAAATGAATTATCAAATGTCCCTTTTTCTTTGCAGCAGAATAATATTCTAAAACAATGCAACTTTCCTCAGACAAACAATATATCATAAAAAAGAAATGTTCTGTATTTTTGAATGAATCGGTAAAATTATATTGAAAATGAAAGAGCTAATTCCGGGTATCTCTCGAACATGTCTAACAAACATCAAACATATTGTATGCAATGCACAAACATAGAGAAACAAACAAGAGCATCCATACCATAAATTTATACCAGTTTTTACTTGATTTTTCGGCATTAATATACGAATAAAAAATTAAAACACACCTTCTACCCTTTTTTTTACAAAACTTTTCTACATGTTACTAAAGTTTATTTCTAATGTTTGTTAAACAGTATGCGAATTAATGTTGTTACTCTTATTGAGAAATGTTCCATTAGAGAAATAAAATGATTTTCAAATTGAATAGTATTTTAAAAAGCTGATGAAGCAAAATCGAAAACTCCCCTATTCAAGCCATATGTATAGTTACTTTATCGATTTCATCAGTTTAATATTTTTGTATACAGGAGTCAATTCTAATATTTAAATTTGCCAAAGTGATTTTTTGGTGTTATTTATATGATAGTTAAAACTCAAATAAAGTTATTTATTTTTATTCGAATTTAAAAAATTATTTTCAAAACAAAACGCATTAAGTATCATTAGATACTAAGATACACATAAAAAAAGAAAACGTAGCAGATAAATTTTCGAAGAGCTCTATAAAATGTTAACATTAAAGTTAAAGAGAAAGAAAAATAACAGCATTTATCTTATCTGAAGAACTCGTTTCAGAGCAATAAAACTATTTTTCAACCATATAGTTCTTTAAAAACACATATCACATATAGTACTATGTGCGCACTTATTCATTTTACCTTTTTTATTGATAATAAATGGACGTTTGTGCAACATTTAAATTATTTTAATTAAAGATTTACAAAGTATAGAGTTTAATGTTTCTTATATGCATAATTTTTTATTTGTTTTAAGAAATTTCAATGTTCTCCAACTAATAACCATTCAATACAGGAAATAAAAATATAATTTCTTGTTTTATGCCTAAACTGAACAATACACTTTCTGTTAATTTTTGCAAAACGTTTTATAAAAAAAAAATCTATTTCCTGAAAATGTTTTTGTTTGTGTACATATTCAGATGGAAAAATAAGACGCAGATAAAAAAATTATAAATGTAAAGCAAAAATAATTTAAAATCAAATGTATTAAATGATGTTAATATTGACTAAGGAACAATAAAATTAAGCTAATTTGTACGATTCAAAATTTCTACATAAAACAATCAAATTTTCACAAAATAAAAATCTCTTTTAAGTTTTATTAACAAAAGAATTTCAAATTTTCAAAAGAAACAATATCAATTAAAGTGTTTTGATAAATTTTTTAATATTACAAAGTATTTCTATTTTCATACATAATAAAAAGTACAAATTTGTAATTTTGTTACATTTAAATATTTGCTTTACGTAAATATTCAGGTTTCCACTGAACAGACCTTTTTCGACGATAAAATTTATCAAGTGTTTTTTAACGCATAATTATATAAAAAAAACATACTAAAGTTAGCATATACCAAACATTATGCTTTCAATTTTGATAATAAATTGGTAATGCCGTAAAGTATCGTTCATACATTTAGCATTTATATCATTATCGGCCATCCTAATTGCGGAATCTGTGGTCACATAAGGCCTTATGCCCCCCCCCCCAAAAAAAAAAGACTAAATATTTATTAATATTTTTTTCTGAATTATATGTTTCATAATAAAATTTAGATGTTTACACAAACTAATTTTCAACTGCAAAATGTTCATTGGAAAATGTCCACACTGGAAAGAAAATAGTTGTTTGTAGCTTGCAGGGTCGAGCGCAATATCGCATGCACTATTAAAAATTTCTGTAAAATCGCAGAAAAAATCAAGATTCCCTGTATATTCACACTAGTTGCCCGTTAAATGCATTCTACTGAGTTTCTCAGTCATTCTTTTACAGATATTTCCTGTATCTTACATCTAATTCCCTGTAAGAGTTTTTATGTCTTTATTTAAACATATTTTATATATTTCTTAAAACTAGTAGGTCAAGATGCATACTTACAAAATTCTTTTGCAATTTTATTAGAAATGTTAATGTAGAAAATTAAGTTTAGAGATTATTTTTCACTTAGAAAATTCTAGAAAGGGAATGAATCATCTCATCAGATTTAGTGGGGATTTTCCCCGCTGAATGATAAATGACATACTTTGTGCTAAATCGCAATCGTTACTATATTTCAGGGAAAAAGCCGTCTTCCATTTTCATAACGGTCGTGTTCAAACACCATATCGGCTATAAAGAAATTGTGCAAAAATTAAATGATACAACAGCTCAAGTTTACGAGGAAAAGTCAAGTTCTTTGAAGCTGAGTGAAAACTGAATGATTCACTAACTTTAAAAACTAAATTAAATTATTATCATTCAATGTAAATTTTCAGAGTCTTGGGTATTTTTAACCAATTAAATTTACAGATTCTATTCTAAATTTACGAATAACCTTTTATTTCTGTTATTTTATTATCTGTTCTATTATCTGTTATTTAACAGAATCTCGGTTTTTCTAATTTCTCTAATTTAACACGAAATTTCAGAAAAAAGATTGCAAGTTGATTCACAGTAATTCATCGAAAAAAAAATACTGCGTGGGTTCTGGCAAATCATTTAGTGTGGCCAAGCATCTCTGACTCTAATATTCAATTATGGTAATTTATAAAAAAAATCATTTTCAAATATTGCATAGATAGTAAAATAATTTATAATATAGAGTTCAAAATGTATGAAAAGTTGTATGCAAAAAATGTTTAAAGTGTAATGTGCATAAATATTTTTTTTCTAAAAATCTACTATTGTATAGAATATTTTAGTTATTTATTTTTTGCGTTTACGCTTACTCACATAATCCTAATATCTATTTATACCCCGACAATTATATCAACTTTAGCCGTAGAAAATAAATTTAATGCTAATTTTTTTTGCGTAAAATACCATTATTTTGAATTTTATAGAGACGCTCAGGTTCCCTAACAAGATTTCAACTGATGCGGGGCAGCGGGCAGATGCTCCGTTTGCACAATGGTTGCGCCGAGCTTGGTGGCTTGCCTTAAATCTATAGTCATTGTCAGATTCCAACCTAGCAGCTTCAAACGCATTAGATCCCAACAATAATCTCAGTTTTAAGAGAGTTGTTAAGACGGTGGTCTTGGGATGAAAGTGACAAATTGATTTAAATAATTGTATTATTTTAAAGGTTGCTTGTAATGTAACATTTTAGACCAAGAGGCATCATCACCTTATCGAACTGAGTAGTTAAAACTCGATTCGCATATTAATATGAAACTGGTCTGACAAGTAATGTTTTGGAAAGAAAGAAAATCTGCAAATCCGATTTTTTCCGGGTTGATTTACCGTTGTAATCCGTTGCTCTCTGTTCTTCATGTTTTCATACCTATGAGTGCGGGAAAAACAATGATAAACCTATCGCTGAACTACTCAAATTGAGTTTCGAAAATGTTTGTAGAAAGATATGTGTATGCAGACGAGTTGAATATGTTAATAGACATAGGTCTAATACAGGAATTCCAGTCTCCAACTTGATGAGGTGATTATGTGTGTAGTGTATGCACCTCCGTGTCTGGCAGGTTTGCTTTCATTCTTATGTCGTCATTTTTTTATGTAAGAATATGTATTTTCCTATCCATACGCATGTTTATGTCATGACGTGCAAAAAAGGTAGGAAGACAAACCAATTTAAACCTATATACTGCAGGATGCAAGACAAAATTAAAGAGTTAAAGCTTCCAAAAAATATATAAGAATTATGTTTTTAAAAGTTTTCCTAGAAAAGAACAATGAGAAAAATTGATTTTTACTCATTTTTTTCCATGTAGATTATAATGCACATATTTTATGAATTTATTTATATATATTTTTTTTAAGATAAAAGTAAGCTCAAATGAAACATCTTTCGTTTAAAATTTATATCTCCTTTTGTTACGAATTTTGTAAATAGTTAGTGTTTGTACTGTAAAATAATGTAAATAATCTTATTAAGCTCCATTTCTTTACTAATATTAGTTTTTGTTACATTGTCTCTGTTATCAAGCAAACTTGTCTATTATTTTGTGAATTTATTATTCTATTATTTTATGAATGTCTATGGCAGCTTTGCGAAATATTTGAGATATCGCGAAGTTGGCGTCACTTTTGGCGACTAATTTTGGTCGCCAAATTTGGCGATATATCGCCAAGTTGGCGACAAACTTGGCGATCGTTGGCGATTGTAACCCTTCATTCGCTATGTTAACCCCCCAGGTCTACTGATACATTGAATGTTTTTCCTTGGTTTCTGGTTTTTTCTAGAAGGTTGTAGGAATTTCCGGCGCATGCTACGAGCCTATATAAGGAGAGCAATGCGAGCTGTTGTGGTTATTATTTACAAATCAGTCATTGAGTGAACTTCTAGGGTATTGTTTAAGCAAGTTTGCTTGAGTTTTATTTACGTTATTTTGAATGTGATTTTAGTGTTGAGACGTTGTATAAAGAGTCTCTGGGACCTATATCTGCACTTGTACGATAGATTTGAACTGTTATTTTTGAATGTCTAGTAATATTTGTGAGTTTCGAAGACTCTGTTGTTCTGAAAATCTGTAAATAAATTATTTTCTACTTTTCTAAGAAACAAGATTTGGAAGTTGTATAACCATAAGATCAAAAGAACCCTATATACGCAACATTTAATAAAAAGAAGATTGAGTGATTTTTTTTGGGAACATAAAAAATAAAAATTTGTCACATGAATTAAAAATATCATACTTGATCTTGATAATCGTCTATGACTACGAAAATTTAAAATAAAAACATACAATATATCGCTTTTTTCTGACTACACTAATTAAGGAGACAGTTGACGTTAATTTTTTTTCAATTTTTATCATAGCAATATGAAATTTTGAGTAGATATATTCATTTCACCAAAAGCATATAAAACACCTTCAAAGAAAATTCCAATCTTATTAATTTTTTTAAATATTTAAAAGAATTACATTTTAAAACGAAATTTCAAAATTTTCCTCGTGTTTTAATTTTTGAGATATTTTCTTGCCTCGCCCCCTTTTCATTTTCATTACTTAAAACACTATTATAAAACAATTTTTAAGATTTTTTTAATCTCTAGAATAATTATTATTATACAGTATTTTTCTAAATTCAATATCGAATTTCACCAAAATTTTGCCTTTTAAGTAAAAAATCAAATTTGACTATCTTAATGACTTTTTAAAAATTTCACAAAATCATTACTTTGTCATAAAATATACCATTCCAACGGAAAGGCAAGAATCAATTCCTCGCCTGATCCAAGTTTATAGAAAAGAGGACAAAACTGTCTACGTCTGTATAAAACTAACTAGGGAATATTCCCAGGTGTAAGATGTAATTTTGGGCGAGTGGGGTATCAAAAGAAAGATCTCTTCATATACGTTAAAAAGTGCAATCGAACTACCCGTCCGAATACAACCGTTTTCGAGATATCAGCAACTGAATCGTGAAAGAATAAATAGATAGATAGGCAGGTATGTAAACTGCTCGTAAGTCAAGTCAACCTAAGAAAAACATTTTAAACACTGTGTATACATACAGTTTATACATTACGTCACGCCACACATTTGCTGAAAATTTGCATAAAACAAAGTGTTAGAAATAACAAAAAATATGGAAAAATTCTCCGAATGCAGCCGTACGCGAAAACCTCCTAGAGTGCTAAGTGCCTGTCTAGAAGAGGGGAAATAACTGGCAATGTATAGGTGTAATGAATTTTTTAGTATTTCGGGAAAAGGTATTAGCAGAAGGATTAAAAACAATACAAAGACATTTTTAACCTGTGGACAATTTATATAACTGTCTGTTAATTAATTTATTTATTCAATCATACTTTAAGTACTGATATCTCAATAACTCTTGAATTTGGATTTGGACGTGTAGTCCCATTGCACTTTTTAACGTACATGACGTGATCTTTCTCTTGATACCCCACTCGTCTAAATCCACAACTTACACCTGGGAAGGCTCCCTAGTAAGTCTGTAGCTATAACTAATTCTGTACAAAACTCAATTATACAAAATTCACAGATTCTAACTCCTCTGAAATATTCCGGAGGCTGATCTAAGGCATACACGTTTAAAAACTGAAAATGTATGTATGTAATTGTGCCATCTTTCTGTAAGGTACTATACTATATTTAAATGGTACTATGTTTGAAAAAAATATATAAATCATATATTTTTGTAGAAAAAGTGTTTGTCCTTTATCAGACTCCAGAATGATTGTGAGATATTAGTGTTTATGCTAAAGTCCCCCATCCCCAAAAAAGAAATTATTCTGTGTACGCCACAGTGTGATCACTTTTATATAGATAATTACTATACAGGAATTAGTTTTGTCAGTTTAGAAGATATATATTTTTAAAATATTACCATAATTATTGAATAATTACCTTCACTTTATTTAATCATGGAATATGCCATTAAAAGTCCTTAAATACACAAAAATGTATTGCTCTAAATTTCTGTTACATGAGTTAAAAAAAAGAAAATTAATTAAATTGGTAACATTGGCGGAAATAAGAGAATTTTATCTATTTTGGAAGAAATAGGCCTCGGAAAAAATCTTGCTCCCGCCCTCGTTTTCACTAAGGGCGGTTTTGTTTACATGTTCAGTGGGATTTCAATTCATTCTTATCTATTTCAATGTCGTAAGTTTCCATTTATGCAATGTTTAACATCGGCTATATCTCGTTTCTTTCAAGTAGTAAACAATAATTCCAAAGAAGTCATTCTATTTTTTTTCTTTTTAGCTGGCTTTATTTAATGAAAAATAAAAGACAAACTGAGAGGAAATAACTGCTCCTTCTTTTTCGACTTCTCTATTGCTCTTAGAAAAAGAAAGAGGAATCACAAAAATGGAAGGAAAAGATTATGTGTTTGACGAGAGGATTTCCAACCACTGATTCAAATTTGATTCGACCCTTCAAAAGCAGTAGAAAATGAAAATTAAATAAAAATAAAATAAGTAAAATTTATCATGATTTGGTTAATAATAACTATCCTATTGGCCTTGTTAACAAATTTTTTTAATATACAATAGATTTTGTGAATTCTACTCCTCCTTTTCGAACGTATTAAACATTTTTTTCTCATCTGCATCCCTTATTACAAGTATATTTCTGATAAAAGTTCTGTAATTTTAAAATCATTCAATGTTGGTGTTTCTTTTAAACCAATTACTAAATTTATTTCTTTTTTTTTTGGCCGTGGTAGCCTAGTGGTCATAGCGTCGAACTCCAGACTTAAAGGTCCCGAGTTCGATGTTCGACATCACCAAAGACCCAACGATTGTACGCAGTGTACGTGCTCGTTGAATAACGGGGTTCTGAAAGTCCTGTGGTCAGTCATAGCAGTTACCATGGGTAATAACCACTGGAGAAACTTTTTCTCTCCTTCAGAGAAATATCGAAATTGAGGAGGTGGCGATGTTTGGTGCTGCCACCTATTGAGGCCTTCCCGAACATCTTCCGCTGCAGAAGTCGGTCTTCTTGTCCCATGGGTGCATTTCAAAGGAAGTTCCAGCAACCCTCCTGCCCTTCCGGCACACGTCAACAACAGTTCATTCTTTGTTGACATGTGCCGGAACAACAGTTCATTTCAACAGTAAGCATCAATTTCAATAATTAAGTCTCAATTACCCGTTTTTTTTCTATGTCATTTCCTGTAGAGATTGTAATAGTGTATACATTGGCGAAACATTTAGATCTATAGAAATGTGCCAGAACATATCAGACCTCTAAAATCGGTGATTTAAATTTAAAAATTAACCGGCATTGCGTTCAAACGAAACAGATACCGGAATCTGCGGAAGCCAGTATCTTTATTTCAGGTTGTAGCAGTTACCATGGCGGATTACTCCTCGAAGTTCAGTTGTTTACGATCGCCAACTCTGAATTATGCTCGTGCTGTCCCGAATGCATATGATCTTTTTCAAAATAATAATAATAATAATAATAATAACTAAATGTAACTGTCTTGATTTGTTCCAATGTTTGTAATGCAATAAATAATAATTTGTACTCATGAGGCCTTGCGTGTAGTTTGGCGAAACGTTTATTCTTGTATTTTTCAATGTTTTTTAGTGTTTCAATTTTTAATATAAATTTTATCTATTTTTAAAAACTGTATTCAAGTCTCTCTTATTTTATATTATTTAATGTTTTTTTTTTTTTAATTTAGACGTTAAATGTATGTGTATTGCAAAAAGAAATGGGAGTCACAAAAAATGGAAAGAAAAGAAGATGTGTTTGACGAGATGATTTCCAACCACAGATTCAAAAGCAGTACAAAAAGAAAAGCGTGGACTAGCCACATAAAATACATTCAAGATTGAAGAATAGCTGAATAATTATCTTAAATCTCACAGTTAATCGGCGCATCAGAAGACGGTCAAAGATTTATTAAATTAAAAAAAAAATTTCTACGCCCAATAATGAAATAATAAAATATGTAAATAATGTAACTTTTGATAATACTCACTATTATTTTTAAACTTTTGAAATCATTATTTAATGGTTTTTTTTCAATGTATAGTGCATTTTAAATAACCAAAAACGATAGAAAAATTAAATTTGATTCATTGCAATATTGTACGTGATTTTACAGCTCATGCAGCTACAATTTCGTTTGTACATCTTTTTCATTTGTACGTCGTTTTAGAACACTCCTCTAAACGACATATAACCTGCGTTTTACTGTATAAGAATTAATCAAGTTTATATTGATTATTGTTTTAAGTAAAGAATCCCCGTGTAGTAACATTAATTTAATTGTATTATATGAAGAAAAGTCGAATTTGTTTTTTACTTTAAATATTACTTTTAAATATTTTTGATAAAGCATCAAAAGTGTTTCATTAGAAGTCACATTAATACTAACTGATCTTTCACGAGTAAAAATTATGAATGACAAACTTATCAATAAACACCTATTATGTGATAAACATCTGATAAAATAAAATAAAATTACATTAAAATAAATTAATATAATCGAATATAATTATTCCAGTATTAGTATTCTACATACAGTGCTTTATTTTATTTTTTTAATAATAGTTTCTAAATTTCCAAATCTTTGTTAAATCCCTGAAGAATTTGAAATTCAAATAACTTAAGATTTGTTTTTCAGAATTCGTATGCTATATCCAAAATTCAATAAAGCTGAGCTTTGAAGAAATTTTGCCTTTTGGTTCTGCAAAATATATTAAATAAAATTTTTTCAATGAATTAAGCAATTCAAAAGTAATACGAAGCAAAAAATATAACGATATATATATTTTTTTTCTATGCTTATATGTTACATCTTTGAATTTGATTACTGTTTATTGTATTAACTGAAATTACTTGTCAATAAATTTATGAGCGTTTCTATGTTTTAGAATTAAGGGGTGCATTTTAAGCTAAAATAGTTGCTGTAAACAACTAGCTAAATTAGCATTCGTTCACTTAAAAATATAATTAGTTGCAAAATAAATGATAAATTTATCAATAAAATTTCCCATAAAATAATAGGGGCTATCATGTATACATATAAAAGGCTTTTAGTAAAAGAATCAATTTTTACTTAATGAATGATCCCACAAATTGCAGTGGCATCGGTTCTTTAATCATAACTAAAATAAAATTGAGGGAAAGGGGAGAAATATTGTTAACACATTATAATATTCAAGAAAAAAAAACAATTAAACAAATTTCTCCTTTTTTTTCCACTGACCATTCAATAACTTAGTAAAAATATTGTCAAACTAGTTTTAAACTTTGTACTGAAAGATCTTTATCCTAATTATTTATTTATTACGTTTAATATAATAAGACTAGGCTAAAAAGAACAGGATTACAAAAAATAGTAAACAAACACGCAAAAAAAAAATCAACGCCTAAAACAAATCTAAAATATATTTACATATACATTTTAAATGGGGTTTAATTAAAAAAATTAAAAATGTCCATTTCATATTTCTAGAGTCTGTCCTCTACATTCTAATGACATAGAAAATATATGTTTAGTGCAAATTGATTCTGTATTCGTGAAAAATATGCATTTAGTTTAGTTTTTAGTCATACACAGAATACGTCTAATCATTTCTGTAAATGAATTGATAGTTAAAGGGCAAACGGGGTAAAAAAATATTTCGCATGCAGAGAAATATATAGAAGCGATCGATTAAATATGACGACCGATAACCTGCATAAGGAATATAAAGTGAAAAGCGGTTTAACCCTTTAACGTTCATTGATTTCGCCACGAAACCACAAAATTTTAATTCCGATACGCAACACTGACACCGGTATTTTTATCTAGAAATATCCCTTTTATTTTGTATGTGAAAAATCACGTTTTCTTATTTAGAAATATATTTGTTCTTAATTACCGGTGTCATTCATTTATTTCGACATCTTAGCAATGAAAATGCTATGATCGTTAAAGGGTTAACTGCAGGAGTCATTCGAACACTGTATGAGAGATTAATAAGCGCTATGTAACAATAGATAAATATCATGTTTTGTAATAAATTAAGCTAAGACGATAAAAATTTATCCGATGTTGGTGCAAGATTCAAACGAAAAGTTCGAGTAAAAAACTTAAAATTTCTTAAATCGATCTCATGATGACAAGAAATTTTACATAAGCCGCATTCGGTTCGGCCATAATCAACGAACATTCGGCCAAAATTTGCCAAATTTGATCAATGGTGGAGGACAGTGTATGACTCACAGTAAAAATCATATCGAAGGAATTAAAGAAATAATTTAATACCTGTTATTATTCAAAAAATTTCAAAAACATTTAAAAACTATAAATATAAATATTTTTAAAAGTGGATTAGTTTTTTTAATCAAATCTGTTCGGTATATAGACATCTTTGTAGAATTATAAGTTATGTATGTATCATGTATTGTTATATATTATATTTGTCTACTCTTAAGTAACGAAATATAGTATTTAAAACTGACTAACATAATAAATAAAAAGGTTTTGTAACTCATTTAAAGGAATTTAAATGTAGAAAAAAATCTTTTATCTTGAAAAAAAAAATCATGATATTTGACAATTTTGTAAATTAAAACAAAAGATGTATGAGAAATTTGATTTATTCAATAACTGTTCTGGATGTATGCTTCCCAATAATTAAGTATTTTTCAGTGATTTATGCCACTTCTTTTTCAAATTATATAATTCTTTCACTGGCAGTTTTAGATCTGCACTTAATGTTCAATTATTATTACATTAAAGTTAATTTTTTGAAGTATTTCAATTTCATGCTTTTTCAATTTAATTTTTTAAAATTAAAATACAAACAATAGAGAAATTACTTCAATTTGAAGTATAATGCAATTATTAAAATTACACAAATGTATTTTTATTGTATATTTACGTAAGTTGTATCAATAAATACACCACTCTTTAAGAATGTTTTTTAAACTAAAAATGACATATTATTTAAATCAAAAAAGAAAAAATTCAAATGCATTTGATATATTTGCAATTTTTTATTATTAAAAGTGCATTAATTATAAGAATATAATTAAATAATGTTAGTATTTCATTATTTTATTCATTTACTTTTGTTTTTATAATTATTTTAATTAGATAAAAAATAGCGATGCGAAATTTATATATATACATACACACACACACACACATATATATATATATATATATAAATCTTAAAGTAAATTTGAAATCGATGTCCTGAATTTCTTTGTCTCAAAAACATTACAAAGTACCGTCGACTTAAAAAAAAGAACCCACCCAGATATTTTAATTTCGAAATTAACGTCGAAATAGATGTATTCACTAATAATTTAAAAACTTTATAAATGCAAGAAGAAAACTTAAAAAAAAATCGTAAAAATGATTCAGCAGTAAAGTTTATCTAATCTTTCAAATGCTGAAACGGCAGAATTCATCATTTACTTTTTTCCTACAAATAAATTTAATAAACGATTTATTGGTATTTGTGATGATAGTAACGATATAATATTGTTCTTCTTAATATAATTAATTTAATTCTAAATAAATAAATTATTATTGCATACGCAATATGGCCAAAGATGACCGGCCACTTAAGATTTTTGACTTTTTGTTAAATATCTAGAAAAATACATGATAAATCATCCTGAAACTCCATGTGCATAAACAAAAATATACAGGCCATATTTTTACGAGAAGATTTTTTCCTTTAATCACATTGGTGACCATCAACAAGTTGAAAAGTAATTAATGTCTTTTGGATAACCCTTTCAAAACTAGTGTATAAAAGCATTCAACTATAGATTATGATTAAGTTGCTTATTGTTATAAAGTGTGTTTCTTTTTATGAAGATTACAAGTATATTGCTGGATAAATTAAGGTTTTTATAAAAACAATCACAAATTTCGCCGAGTTTTTTTTTCTCTTAAATTTGTAGAATTCTTAGTATAAAGAAAGTATTTTTCAGAAAATATAATAAAACCACAATGTATACAATATCCTAAACAGAATTTAAAAAATATATTAAAGATTGTATGAATAATGAGCAGGTTATCTAAATAATTTTTCACTACGCACACGTGAAAGCATTCAAAACTTAAATTGCATAACGGGTAAGATAAATTGATAGAGCAATTTTTGTGAAAGTCTCAAAAATATAGCTTGAAAATTCTGAAAATTACCGTCAATAGAGTTAGTTGAAAATCCGTTGTTCTCAAAAGGAAGCAAAATAGATGAGGGATTGTATCCAAATCTTATACGTGCAATTTTATATATGCTCTTCTGATACTAACGAATGGATATATGCAAATTATATTTTAAATTATGCAAATTATATTTTAATTGCATTCAAGCATGCTTAATGAAAGATTATTTAGTAAATCTGCTTATTATTCATGCAATTTTTATTTTTTTTAATTCTGATTACAGGCTATTATGTACATTGTTGTTTGTCATGTTTTTTTATAACAACATTTTTTTATATTAAGTATTCCGCAAATTATAAACCAAAAATTGGCAAAATTTGGGACTGTTTTTATAAAAAGAGTATAACTGCCATCCTTATAAAAATAAACACATTCAAAAAATAAACCACTTAATCATAATCTACAGTTTCGAGCGCTTTTAGTACAGTAGTTTTGACAGGGTTATCCAAAAGATTTTCAACGTTTTGAATTTGTTGATGGTACTTCATGGGATTTCGGGAAAACATCTTTGCAAAAATGTATGACCTGTATTATTCTATTTATATTCAAGGAGTTTCAGGATAATTCCTCGTGTATTTTTCAAGTTATCTAACACAAAGTCAAAAACTACAAGTGATCGTCACCTTTGGCCATATAGTACATAACAATTGTAAAGCTATAATTGAATTTCATAGCCATTTTTTGCATATAAAATTAATTTTTTCTTTTAATTAAACATGTCACAGTATTTTTATATTTATTTATTTATTTATTTATTTATTATTTTTGGCAAAAATACGGAACATATATCACATTTGCTTACTCTGAATAAATGAAAATGCTTGAGTTTAAAATTCACTTACATAATTTAAGTAAATCGTTTTCAAATTTGTTTAAGACGTTGATGCATAAAAGAAATTTTTAATCCTGTGAAAACAAATCATGAATTCCGAAACGTTTTTAAATTGAAAGGAAGAAATATGTCAAGTATTTGATTTACAATTTCATTTACACAGTTATCAAAATTACACAATTATGTTTTCCTTATATATTTTCTTAAGTTATATAAGTAAATAAACCAATCATAAATAGTATATTTTTATATTAATAATTAGGAATTAAGTTTATTAGAAAAAAATAAACGGTGAAGTGCTAGTATAATGCACGCTCAGAAAGTTCCGTACGATTCATTTAGGATTTATAGGAGCCGTATCATACAACAAAATCATTGCTAAAATGAAAAGAAGATTTTTTTTTAAATACTGTACAACGTAGAGTGGGTATAGTTGCGTGAACTTAAAAAGTATAAATGGGTATGCCATACAAATTTAAAATCCATATGAAGCCTAAAATAAAATCGAAAATTGCTATTCTGTAAAACTCTACTTTTTAATTTTATTCTTTTTTTACTTAATTTGTTATTAGTAATGAAAATAATGCATATTAAACTTTATTTGTCATTTCAAAAAACTATATTCAGTGTTACTTATGCATTTTTTTGTGCTGCATTTTTTCCCTATATGTTGTGTAGCTAAAACAAAACCATTTTTCAAAGCTTAAACATGTCATTTTGAAAAGTTCTCTTTGAAAAGAGTTCGCAAAAGTGCAACACCGTCTTGGCTCGTGCTGCATTTTTCCAGATTGGTTTTAATTAACTTTTATTGACACAGTAGATATACAGAGAGATTTACTCAATGCGATTTAGTCGCGTATACCGTAAGCATTTATGGATTTAATTTCAATTGAATTAGTCTGTTTTTAACAATTAGGCTTTTATTGCTTTTATACTACTACTGGGCATTACATTATACAAAAATAACATTAAAAGTTTTATCTAGTCTTTAAAATCCAATGGACCATGGATGGAATAATAATAATAATAACTAAAATTAAAAGAAATATATTTTTGAGTTCGGCATTATGATAGATTTCACACGATACCTCACACGATATAATAATTAAAGGGTTTTTTTTTCGAGAAATTTATTTATCCTCTCTACCTTTTCCCGAAATACATTTATAAGCGTTAAATAGTCCGTAAATATGTGGTCAATAGTCTTTATTACCCCCCCCCCCCCAATTTTCAATAGTTTTCGAGTAAAACGAATGTGAGAAACGGACATACAGTGACAGACGTCATCTCATAATAGCACTGATTTTATTTTTTAAGTACGGAACCCTAAAAATAGTGAATTCGTTAGTTTTATTTAAGAATTCTACTTAAGAACAGTGCACTTTTCATAAAAAAGAAATTAAAGAATGTTACATTTTTGTTTTTGCTTTTTTTAATTATTTTAATAAGATATAAAATAATTCTAAAAAATACTTAAATTGTAGTTTGTAATTTATGCAAGTATTATTCAGTTATTTTACTATCATATCACACGCATCGTTTCTAATTTATATACATGTATTAATTTAATATTCTTAATTTTTTTAAATCTCTGAATACATTTGAAAGTTTAGTACAAAAAGAAAAATAACATGTCATATACTTTAATATCGAAATTACCACATACATTAAAATACACATTAATAAAAAAATATATATACATATATTAATTGAAGAAACAAATTTAATACGAAGCAACTGAAAAAAAATGACTCAGCAGGAAAAATTACCTAATCTTTAAATATTGACATAAGAAAATACAGCCCAATTCGTTTTATGAATAATTGTAACCAATAACAAATTGTTATTTATGATGATAGTTAGAATCAAATTTAATTCTGCATAACCTCAATAATTTAATTTTATATAATAAGTATTATATATTGATTATAAAACTAGAATATAATTTCCATAGTCATCTTCAAAATATAAAGTAAAAATATTTTTTTAATAAGTTTCATTTTTGTAATTAAAACTAGCTCTGTATAGGTAGTTTTGTAGAACTACAGGACGAATATTACATCTATTTATTCTGACTTAATTAAAATGTTTAAATTTAAAACTCACATAATTTATGTAATAGGTTTTACAATTCATTTAAATAATTCAACTACATGAAATAAATCTTTTATCCTACGAAACAAATCATGAAATATGAAATGTATTTAAATTAAAAACAACAAATATATAACAAATTTGATTTACTTTAGCAAAGTTATCAAAATTACGCGATCATGTTTTTATTTACATATTTTCATACATTATGAAAGCAAGTATTCCGACAAATTACGTTTAATGAAATACGATAAACTTCAAATGCATTTTATATACATGCGAATTTTTACTAAAACAGTGCATTAATTATAAAAAAAAGCAATTAAAAGTTGTAACATTTATGTTTTTAAAAATCTGTCATAATTAGATATAAAATAACTATGTTAAAATATGTTTAAAATAGTTTTTCCTTAAATATTTATGCAGTTACGTAAATTATATTATTTATCTCATAAATATTACACGCTCCTTTTATATCATATTTATAAGAAAAGGTTAAACAATATGTCTTGCTCTGATTGTATATATTTATTATGCTAAGCCTATTACAACTATATATATATATATATATATATATATATATATATATATATATATATATATACAGGGTGAGTCATAAATATCGAAACAATAGGCTGTCTCTTTAAATATTGCCCTTAGACACATACTTCCAATTGCAAAAATTTGTAAAAAAAAAAAGGTGAAATTTTTGATGAGATAAGTTGGGACTCCATGAGGGGGTCTAGTTGAAAAAATACGAAAATTAAATTTTTATATGGTCCCCGTAGGATAAAAATTCCAATTAGGAAAACTTTCCTTATTCAGTCCTGAATAAGATACAAAAAGTTGCATCTTCATATCTTCAAAACTCGTAAAGTTATAGTCATTTAAATAATTCATCTGATTTTAAGGGATTAGACACAAATTGAAATGTGCGCAATTCAAAAAACAATCTTACTTAACAGTTCTAGGAAACGCGTAAAAAATCTATTTTTTGAGTAAGAATTTTTATTTTTTACATTTTGTGATGGTTAGCCTTATAATTTGCTGAGAAAATCACATCCTAAAATTTCTCATACAATTTATAAAAGTTTCATATGGTTAGTACTGGTTTAAATAAGATAATTAAAAATAGTTATAACTCTTAACATTATTTATAGAATTTACATTTCTTTCCATTTAATTAAAGATGAAAATCTAATTTTAGTTTTGTTCTAGGGTTTTTGTTTTTAATATGAATTTAAAAACTATTAAAAATATTTATTGAAAAAATAGTATAAGTTTAAAAAAATCATATTTCCAAAAGTAAACATTTTTTCAAATTTGCCGAAACAAAACTAAGGTAAAAAAATCAAAAATGACGTGGTTCAAGTTTTAATTTTCTTTAAAAATTCTTAACATTTAATAATTTAAAGACAAGAAATAGTGGAAAAAAATATTCATTATACAAAAAAACAAAGTGTACTCTTTAAATGTCCGTCAGTTCTTTAAAAGAATGCTTTTTCTAAGATGCAGATTAAGTCTTTTTTTTTATTTAGCTCTGACAACTTCAGGCTTTTTATCGTCCTGGAGAGGATGTTAAAAAATCTGTATTCTGATCCTAGGCCGGGCCAGAACCGAGACGTTGCTTTTATCTGAAGACTCGCCAGGCCGGGCCTAACGTACTTTTCATAAGGGAAGCGACTACTTCTTTCTTCCGAGATGTACACTGGACGAAATTATCAATCCCGGTCTTGGCAAAACCCGTATTAAAAACACTGTCTCTGACTGATTCAATACGTGCATAAAATAAATAAAATTCGGCTCAATCGATTTTTTTTTACGAAAAACACATAGATTTTAAAACTTTAATTTGAAAAAAAAACTTAAATTTTTTTTAAAGAATAGTATATTTAAAGGCTAAAAAATTAAATACAATAAAACCAATGAAAAAAATCTGTCTAAGACGGAATTCTGTCTTAAACGGAAAATATACTGATCCATGCAAAATAAATACAATAATACCTGAAAAAAAAACTCCAATTACACCTCCTAGGGAGGGCATCTGTTTATAACGTAATTTTTCTACCTATGTAATTCCGTCTTAAAAGGTTTTACTGTATAACATTTTTAATGTCTCCAACACATGGGATATGGATAAACATATTAAAATACAAATGGAACATTTACAAATAAATAGAGATTCATTGATAAAATAAATACATTACACGCTTTGCCGCTTCTTTAATAATAAAAAGTATAAAGAAAAAAAACGAAAAGCTATAAAAGGAATTTTTGGTCAAAACTCTTCCATATGAAACAATTTTTTCCCACACCGAAGTAAAAAACTATGTAGAAATTTGTGGCTGAACCGGGCTATGATTTAAACTATTTTCCAGATCAGTCCGGGTTATGATTTTAACATTTTTTTCAGGCAGGGCCAAATTTTTTCCCCTATGGGTCGGTTTGGAACCGGACCGAGATATTTCGATCCGTGCAGACCTCCAGTGCTAACGATAAACTTATTTTGAAAACAAGTTTTGATTTAAATCAATACGCTGCTTTATTATGTCCAAATAAGAGGCACAGTCTTAAATCGACATATATGAACGGATAATTTGTGGACAATCCTTCATTTGCTTTGAAACTTGATCAAAAACTCTTCCTTAGGCATGGTAAAGTGGTGTAAGTCACGAATTTCGGAGAATTTCGGATTTTTATATCTCTGTCAGGTTTTTAGATATCGGTATGAAATTTTTTTTGTTCAATTCAGGAATGGAAAAGGAATAATTCTCTAATTGGGAATTTTGCCCTACGGGGGCCGTATAAAAATTTAATTTTCGTTATTTTTTCAAATAGACCCCCCCCCATGGAGTTGTAACTTATCTTATCAGAAAGTTCACCTTTTTTATGAATTTTTGCAATTGGAAGTATGGGTCTCGGGGCAATATTTAAGGAGATAGCCCATTGTTTCGATATTTATGACTCACCCTGTATATGTATTGTTGTTGTATATGATGTAAGTACTGTTCTAATGTTTTATATAAGACCACGTACTTCAGTAAATTTCAACGTGTGTCACCTTGGTAACTTGGAAAATGTTTAAGTGGTATAGTAGTTTTGAATAAGCATCCTTTAACACGTCTTCTGTTGCAGTACGCACAGAATCTTATATCTTAGTATACAGTTCTTCAAATTAAGCATTTGGTGTGGTAAAGACTCTGTGATTGATATATCCACAAAAGTAAAAAAAAAATAGAAGATTAATATCTAGAGTACGCGGAAGACAAGATGTTGGTCCATCTCTTCCAGTTCGATCTGGAAGTGTTTCCTTTAAGAAATCACGTAGTAAGGAACTCTAGCATGGGCAAAACACTACTAAAAGGGAATTATTCAACGATGCAACACGTTACATTATTATATAAACAGTTAATTTGTAAAGAATTCTTTTAATTAGGGCAAGACTATTGGATTACTTTGTATATCTTAAAAAAATAAAAAAAAAAATTCAACAAAAATTAGTATTTAACGTATTTTAACGCTCTTTATTTGTTTGAACATGGATAGTTATTGGAGTACTCATATAACATAAAACCTATTGAACTTGAACAAATGAGTTACAATTTCTTATTTGAATATTGGAAAATTTTGGAAATTGATTTATTTATTTCTTTTTTTTTTAATTCATAGATTATATTTCAAATATTTTTTGATCGAATAATTAAAAACAGTATTTTTTTTTTGCAACATATTTTGAAAATAAATCTGAATTTCAATGTACCGTAATTTTGGGTGTATAAGCCGCGGATCAAACAATTCTTTTTGGACCCAGAAATCTTATTTAGTGATTGAAGACAAATATTTACAGCGATCTAACTAGTTATATTTGTTTCTTAAAAATTTCTGGGTAGAAAAAGAATTGTTTGATCTGCGGCTTATACACCCGAATTTACGGTAATATATATATATATATATATAACAAATACCTCTTTCTAGACGTTTCTACACGTATTCAAATTGAAAATTTCATCTCGTTACTGTAAAGTGATTCTTAGCTATGCTTAAAAATTAGACGTATTCCAATATGTTATTGAAATATGTTTAATAAAAATTGCAATACATTCTTCAAAGATTATGAATTAATTTAACAATGAAAGTTAAAATTTTAAACTTTCATAATTCCGACTCTTCGCCGAATGGCTTTTTGTCAAATATCAAAAGTAAAGAAATCAAATGTCAAAAGTAATGTTCGGAAATTGAAATTTACCTGACAAATCCAAATTTAAACTAAAATAATTTTTTTTTATTATGAATGTCGCAGAATTTTGTCTAATTACACGATGTGATCTTTCCTTAACTGAAGGCAAAATAAATAATAGAACATCCATTTATTTCTTATGTATTTTATGATTAAAATGAATGAGTGTTTTTTTTCTTTGATCGAATGTACACATTTTGATGAAGCAGACCTATCATATTAATTCAGTCTAACATAATATTAATATTATGCTTAAGATAAAAAAAATTATATTTTACCTATCTATCTACAATCTATCTATGAGCATTGCCACATTTAAAATGAACGTCAGAGTAGTTACGTCGTATTAATTCTCATTTCGTTTTTCCTTTTCAATTAACTTTGCGCAATCAATTACAAAATAATGTATTTTACCACAAATTTTCACTTGCATTCCGTATATTTTTATGTAAAGTTTCCAAAAAAGCGATATTTAGAAATCGTGTACTTTTATACTAATTATGTAAAGTTGCCCCAAAAAATTGGTGTAAAATGCCACGTCTTTTATGTGTGAGTTTGTAGGTAATTGAACTTATATAATAGAGTAATTCAAGCTGATATACCACCAGGCAAAAAAAAGGTTAAACAACATTTTTTAAAACCAAAGGTCAGTTTTGAAAATAGCTAAAATGAGAAAGAAACACAGTATTTTTTTAATTTAATGTTAAAATGTACTTTAAATGTTTTCAACATTATAGATTGATTATCAGGCAAAAGTTTCAAATAATTTTCTTTCTCATTTTAGGAAGTAATGCTAACTAAAGCCTCCTGTTACTTGCCCGACTAATTATCGGATGAAACTGATTTCTAGAGTTATTGACAGCATAATGAAAGAACCTCTTTTTTCCCTTTAATTTGTACTTTTTCCTCTTTTTATCAAGCCTTTAGAAACTCATCATGAGCAGGGAATGATGTTAATTAAGTCAGATATTTTCGTCTTAACGGATGAAACTCCTTTATCCTCTCATTAGGGAAGAAGAAATTAAAAATCGTATCAAACTGTAGTTACCTTATTTCTTTATATATACAAGCAATTAATCGCATATTTCTATATATATGTTTGTATATAACCCATGTAATTGATGCATTTACAATCAATAAAGATTTTAAAATAAAACAAATTATTTTTTTTTTTTACAATTTAAAATTTAAAACGAATTATATCTATATCTATATGTACATATACCCATTGAATTTTATATAATAAGACCTGTAATTAAGAAATAAACAGAAAGAATCAAAGAAAGAATCTTTTAGATAGTCAATCTGTGTTAGAAATTATACAAATATATTTTTTTAATATACAAAATGTAACAAAAATTCTCTAATTTAAAAATACGATCTTTTAATTTAAAATTTAAAATAAAACTTTTTTTTTCTAAAATTTGATAAAATGAATTCGCAATTATCCAGTAAGAAATCTATTTAAACCAAGTATCATGTTATCAGGTAGATTTGTGTACAAAGTCTATGTACCACTATATATACACGTGCATGTGTGTAATTAAACATACATAAATAGAGTACTGCTATTTACTTAAAACTTGTACAAATTAAATCAAAAATGTTTTGTTAACGTCAAACACCAAATAGTTTTGTAAAAAAAAGAAAAAGAAAAATAGACATAAAATTTGGTTTATATAAATAAATGTTTGTCAAATCGTCTAAAATCGAATGTGACCAGTAGGTTTAGTCCAATAGTGTAGGTAAAAAATATTTTCAATTTAAAAAAAAAACTATTTTAGTCTAAAAACTATTTCTATCGCACAAAAATTGGATACATATAAAATACCTTGGCTGTTTCGGCTTTATTCCATGGTAATTTTTTTTAGTAAAACAATTTCGCATTTTGAAAAATATCACCTATATACATGTTAATTTCATAACATTTTCGTTAATGGAATTATTAGAATTAAAGTAATTTTCTAAATTTCATTGCTATAATCTCTAATCCTTGGTGTTTTGCATACTGGTCAATTATTTTTCATATGAAAATAGGTTAAGGAAGTGTTTTATGAGATATTTAGAAAATATTATATTATAACAAAATTTAACAATATTAGAAATTTCTAATACTTTTTGCAATTTATTACAGATGATTCTTTCATAACAGTAGCCTTTATTTTGAATTTAAAGAGTGAAATAGTGTTAAATAAAAGAATCACAAATGGTGCAAAAGGAGTTTACAAAATATTTATTATTTTTAAGTACCTAAACAGTAATGACATCATATGATTAATGCATAGGCACATACTAACATTACTACATTCAAATTGTAACAAAAGTATTTGTTAATACAAAATATTACTCAATTAAAAGACACAGACACCAATTAAATTACAGTACACCAGACAGGAAAATGTTAAACAAAAGTTAAGCCATTGCACAGAAATTCAGCAAATTTAAATGGTTTAATTTATATGAGAAAATTTTTAAAAGAAATAGTTTCATTTTAATCATTACATATTTCCGGATCCGATATAAGATGAATTATGAAGGAATTTTAATTTATTTATGCATCGTTTTTGTGACATCTATAAAGTATCTTTTTTAATATAAAAGAACCACATATCACGTTTTTAATAATGCTTACTGCTTTACTTCTAAACGTCCAAAAATATTTTTGAATTTATATGGTAATTCATATCAGTAAAATGAAATATTTTATTTCTATGAATTATTTTTTAAAAATGTCGTGTTTAGTATCATTTAGATTATTTCAATTTCTATGGACCTGTTCGAAACTGAATGTTGAACTGATTTTTATTGATTTTTGCAAAGTGTTTGTAATATCCTTAAAATATCTTTAACATCTATTCGTGATACTTTTGTTTAAATACTCCTTCTGTACAAGATACACCGACCCTTGTATTTAAAGCTTATCCATATAGAATCTCACGTTAATAGTACGAAATACAGATTTTTAAAAGAAATTTTTAAAGTATATTGTTCAGTTTCATATTGATTATTTTACATACATTATTTAATAAAAACTGAATGTTTAACTGTGTTTTATTAATATATGAAAAGCTTTTGCAATAGCCATAATTTAGCCCCTATAATATAATAAATCTACGAAACACGTATCTTTACTTTTTTTCTCTCTTTACAGGTTTAAAGTGTTGGATTCGTAAAAAACTAGATACATTTTTACATTTTAGAATATTCGGAACTCAATTTGACTATTTATACAAAATTTTGTCTAAGAGTCGTTTTGAGTTAAAAGTTTCGTAGTCGCTATTGTCAAGAATTTATCCAAAGAAATTAATAAAGATTTAGACTCTGCCTGTTCTTGTACTAAATTGATAGTGATTAATGTTTTGCGTAAATTGCTATAAGCTACTGCTATGTTGCATTTTTAAAGATTTTCAAAATATCTATATGAGAGAATGGGGAGAGTTGACCCATATTTTAGAAGATTTTTTGTTTTTTATATAGAGAGCCTTTTATGAAAGCATCATACATCATTTTATTAATAAAGTAATCAATTATTATTTAAGGCCAATATATACGAAATTTTAGAAATATTTAATATTCATTATGTTAAAATAATGGGTCAAGGCGTCCCAAACAAGAGAGCTTTCACTCATTTTATTTTATATTTAAATATTTTTTATGAAAATCATTAAAAAAAATATCAGAATAATTTTGTGCTATATGATTTAGTAATCATTAAAAACTGTCTAGAAAAATGTGATGCATAAATGATCCTGCTTAAATGAAATCCAAAGAACAGGTCAACAATTTTCTTTTGAGCACCCATTTTTTTGGGACTCCACCAGGAAACACTAGTTTACACATAGTTTTTTTTATATGTCATTGTATTCAACTTGATGAAGTTGGTCTACATTCCTTCCTAAATTGTTCTGATGAATGTTATGCTCTTTTTAGAGACATGACACACATTTCCTAAGGTTGCTGATTTCATCCTTTCTAGTATTCTCCACTCTTTCTATTTACATTTTTGGGTGCTATTTAAGTGAAACAAAATGTCCCATAAACTTTACGGTTTATGTTTCATTAAATGTTTTCGTGCTTCTATAGCAATTTTTCGCATCTCCATTTAATCAATTTAAAATTTTTTCCTTTCCCTTAACCTATCCTACTCCATACCTTATATTATTATATCTTTGCAGAATGATTTTTCGTTATTTAAGAATCACCGACCTTTCATTATGTACAGTGTACAGTAAAAAAAATTTCCTAAACACAAAATTAAGGAAGCTTTGACCATCTAATCAACCCTCTCTCACGTTAATTGAGTCAAGCCTCCCATATACCCCTTTTTAATGTATTGCACGCTGTTATCTTTAGCCTTATTCATTTCACATCCCTTCTACCTGGAGTGAACGAACAATAAGCCTGCATTAATGAAAATCTATTTATTTAAATTCATATGATACATTTTATCTGAGAAAATTTTACAAGATGTTTCAAAAAAAAAAAAAAAAAAATACACGTA
The DNA here is from genome assembly GCA_964019185.1 of Maratus speculifer. Classification (NCBI taxonomy): domain Eukaryota; kingdom Metazoa; phylum Arthropoda; class Arachnida; order Araneae; family Salticidae; genus Maratus; species Maratus speculifer. Next base: position 263,318,948 of record OZ025291.1, on the reverse strand, counting down.
TTGAGCTAAAAATTGTTCACCTTTTTTTTTTTCTTACCTTTATTCCATTGTAAGCATGAAACAGAAACAATTATTTAAGCATTTAGGTGGCTTTCTTACTTATTGGTAAAATTCTGAAATTCTTTTAAATATAAAAATTGAAAGGGGTATCCAGCCTACCAATGATCAATCCTCCATACTCATTCTTATTTCAAAAAATACATGAATTTAAACACGTGAATTCACGTTTTAAATTCAGTTAGGCGTTAATATAAGTTGTTACTCATTACGTTACCACGTGAATTCGAAAAACAGATAACACTGCTATGCTGCACTTTTTTTTGGATTTATGTAATTTTAGCGATATTTATATCTCATGAGCTAATGCACGGGATATAATCAAATGTCTTATTCCGAAACTTTTAAACGCACGTTATACGATTAAACGTACATCAAACGTACAAGTATCTTTATCATACTTGCATATATATTGCCTAACATGTGTCGTGTTTATGTACTTAAGTTCGAAATTTCGGTTACAAACATTTGAGAGAGAGAGTGTCGAATGTCAAAGAATTTTCTGATATACGCTGTGTTTATATGCTTTTAAAATGCTTTTAAGGAAAATACATCTTCAGAATCATCTCCATTGTAATCTATTGTCCTTTTATTTTGTCTCAGTAATAGCAATTTTTGAACCATTGACATGTACGAAATAAAATGTAGTTTTGGGATTGGAATATTGGTCAAATTATTTATTTTATTTATTTTAGAAACGTTTTTTTTAAATATCTATTTAATATCCTTTACAATAACATAAATCTTCACATCCCAATTTTTTAAAATAAAAATAACACTTACTGATTTACTTCTGTATCACTTGTACTGAAAAATTAATTGTTTATAAGGGATAAATAATAATAATAATGAAATGAAAATATTTATTATTATTATTATTATTATTATTATTATTATTATTATTATTATTATTATTATTATTATTATTATTATTATTATTATTATTATTATTATTATTATTATTATTATTATTATTATTTAATTTCAAATGTTTCGATGTGAGAAGCCTGAATGACATAAAAAGGTTGAACTGATTTTAGATATTTTGCACGAGTATTTAAAATATCCTTACAATAATAATCTTACAATGTTAATCTACACATCATACAAATAATATGAATAAATCCATTTACATTAAAACTATCTTTAAATAAATCGTACATGTACTTCTTTGTTATTTCTTAAGGTAATTTAAAAAGTTACATAATAATTTGAATGTAAGTCTTATTTTAACGTATCTCATCTATTTTAAGCGGAATTTTTAATACAAGTTATATAATGTTAACAATTTTTTAAGATTAAATTAAACAGAGTAAAAATAGTTATTGAAAAACTGACACTATTTGAAGAAAAGAGACCTTCCATATGCTGAAGGTGTGTATTTGGCTAGTCTCCAGCTAAATGGTACTACATTTCTCAAAGCGATATGTTTTCGTGGAAAGTATTGTAATAAATATAGAAATCCATTAAAGACCATCTAGTGAGGAGAAAATAAATGAAAAGCATATATTAATGATCTTTCGCAAGGTGAAGTTTTTTATAACATACACTCCATGAAAATATTGACAAGAATATTTGTATAAAAAATTAGTTAATATTAGAGAATAAAAAACTTTCTTAAGATAAATTTATAATTTTTTTTTTTTTCAGTATGCTGCATTATTTTCCCTTGCGAATATTTTCAATTTTAGGATTATACAAATTTTGCATTATTGATTTAAAAAACTTTTCATTTATAATAGTTAATAAAATTGCATAGAGAAACTATACATGCTTAATTTCTTTGATGATTTATATTAAACACAAAAATAAAACTATACAACACGTATAAGTTGTAAACATTTTTCATCCATTCCAAAATATTGTTAAAAATCTCATTTTGTTGTGTTAATGGAAATCTGAAATAAAAACTTAATGCCGAAATAAAATATTCTGAAAACACACAGTAAAACTGATATATTTTTTAATATTTATTGCTCATGAAATGCATGAAATAAGTCTTTGAATTCTCTTGTGAAACAATGTATACGAAGTAAAAAGTTTTATACACATCAGTTAATGAATAAAAAACATTAATGAACTATAAAAAGGATAAAACATTGGAAACGAAATTGAGTTATTCATCATCCAAAATAAAACATTGAATTCGAAAGTAAGTTATGCGTCATCCATTTGCAGCAGTGCATTAAAATTTTTTAGATATTTTTTCATGTGGAATTTTCACACTGCACTCATTCACACGATATCATATTAAATTTACTTAACATGAATAATGACACATGAATAATGTCATACATATCAATATTTCCTTTCATACAGGCGAAAATTTACTTGAATCCTTTAAACAGATGTGAAAATTATTTGTAAGATTACATTAGGCAACTGAGCCAATATTTTACAATGTGACTGTCGATTCTTTAACCAAATGGCAAATGTTTTCAAAATTACATTTTGATGTCTATAAATAAACAATAAATATACACATTCTTTGTAATTTCATTTATTTCATGGGTCGTGATGCCGCATAAAAATTGCGAGACTTTACCTGGCGGATTTATTTTCCGCACACTTTTGATTTTTATAATCTTGGGTGTCAGAACCTGTTTAAAAAATATAAATAACTTAAAAAAATCAAAACAGGCAGATCATGCTCATTATGTATCAATTAAAGAGCATTGTAAAGGAAAGTTTTGCTATCAAAGTGTTTAAAAATAAACTAAAAATGAAATTATTTGATATATTTATACAAAAAACATAAGAGTTAAATAAGTACATACATATTTCAGTATAGGTTAATAGGTTAATGGGCATAAATACTACATGGGTATTTTAGGAAAAAAGTAAACAACATAAATTTATGTCAAATTGTACTTAAATACTTAAATATATCATTATTTTTTTTATTTGAATGAAAGTTTCGCAAGTCCAATAAATCTTTGAAGAATGTGACAACGTTTTTACATCGATCAGAACTATGTTTTACTGGTTTCGATAGATTTATAATAACATCACTTTGTCGTATGTACCCCTCTTCATCTGTAATATAAGTGGTCGTAAATTAGATATCTCACTTAAGAATCTCGGTCTCATAGTCGATGATATGCTTTATTTTTATTTTTATTATGTAATTTTAACAATGTATTCCGTAATTTTCAAGCAAAGAAAAACAATTGAAAAATGTAAATTAATTTTCAGGAGAGAAACTCTAGAATTGCATTTATATTGTTGCTGCATCTGAATCCTACATGGTCCATTTACCCCTAATTTATGTCCCAGTTACGCCATTCTTGAAAAAATTATAGAATAACTTGAACATGGAGCGGCTCTTTTCCCCACACCGGTCAACTACCCTTTTTTTTAAACAAACGTGCTTTTTTTCTTTCTTAATTTTCTTTTTATAACTACATAACAAAATCGATGTAAATTATACTGACATCTCTAACATTTTATAATTTTTCTAATTATTTTTTTTAAGTTTTCTAATTATGTTTGCGGTTTTCATCATTAAAATTACTAACTTCACTTACCCCATGCAGGCCCGACACATATTACCAGAGGTACATGTACCCAACGTTGAGAACTGCTGAGTTAAACCAAAAGGGGTATACAGATGTAGCTTGAAAATACGAGACTTACAAACCGGAATGATTACCTCTAATTAACAAGGTGTTGTACAGGCATCTACCTATGCTGACACTAAATTCAGAAATACCTATAAAGGATATAAAGATGTATTCGATGTTTTCCCCGTAGATTAAAAACACAGTTCTGCCTCCTGTTGCTTATTCATAAAAACAGCATAGTCTGTAATATTTCTTCTTAATTTCAGTCTCAACTTTCATTGTTCGTTCTCGGAAAACTGACATGAAAGACAAAAATATATATTATCTAAAATGTTTCCTGAAAATTAATAGGATTTTTTGCTCTAAAATAGGTGTGAAGCTGTTTTAACATTGAAGGATACACATGTACCTAAAAAATATTTTTTACCTATACTGTTTATGGCGAATATTGTATTATTATTTAATTGGTATTTTTATATTTAACTGTAAGAGTATGTATTAGTAAAATAAAATTCGATTCTTTATATTAAATATCTAATTTTATGGCTGTGATTAACGCTTTTATTAAGCATTGGCAAAGAACACATTCCTTAGACTTTTCTCTTAGGCTTCTGTTTTTAGAAGTGATGCGTTTAATAATGTATAACTAAGAAATCAGACTTTATTTATAGTAATTAATTAGAAACTCGCTGACCCGCCCTGTGTTGTCCGGGACGGTGATAACCATGATGCATAAAAATCCTATAACATTGATAAAAAAGAAAAAAATCTATTCTACAAGCATAAAAACTCGAAAAATCTTTAAAAATTACTTCAAAAAATCGCACTGTAAATCGTATTAAAATCGATTAAATTAAAAAAGCAGAAAAGAATAAAGCAGAAAATATTTAGTAATATAGATTAGCAGAAAATATTTTGTAATATAGGCTAAAAGTTTAAAACAATTTTCTTCTCATCAGTGTCAAAAAGTCTTGTTTCTAAATCAAAATTTGTGAACTATAAATACATCTCAATGATATTTCCATTTAATAGAAAGTATATATGCACCTAAATCAATATTAATGTTTAAGATATTGAGTAATAGTTTATTATTATTACTATTGCGAGCAACCATATTGAGAACAGTACGTTGATATGTCACTTTGAGTAGTAGGATATTAATGATTTACTTTTTTTAAAAATACATCGTTCTGTAAGCATGTAGTTTAATAAACACATACTTTTCAAGAATAAAATCTTATTACATTTAAAATAAAAATACGCCAAATTATATGAACGTCCCATATTTCATATTTTTTTTGTTTTTAATATGTTTCAAATTAAATCAACAATAAAAATAAAAAAGAAATAACATTAAGTAAATACATTAAAAAAAAAACATAACGGTAAAATATTTTATGTCTATAATTGAAAAAGAAATAATGTTAGTGAATAACTTTTACGGAACACGTACAATATACATAAATATTTTTAAATATAAATTATTTTATTTTTTTCAGCTAAGCCATTAAAATATAGTTAAGGATGTTTAATTTTTGTAAATTATATTTTAAGCCTCGCACTAAACACTACTTGTTTCATTTAGTGATTTTTAAATATTTTTATTTATCATATCAGAATGTGTGATATTAAAATAAAAAATGCGAAAATTATTCAATGTAAATATCAATGTATGTTCATGTATTTCCAGCTAAATAAGCACACATTTAAACAAAAACTACATCTTAAGAATATTTAAATAAATAGTAAAAATACACGGGTATTTGATATTAAATATTCTTAGAATGTGCAATTTAACTTATATTTGAATCATAAATATTCCGAAAAATATCGTATTTTTTATCTTATGAAAATGTTTACAATAAAAGAAGATTAAAATTTAGAATAAAAATTTAAACATTATAGTTCACTTCCTTTAACCTTATAAACAATTCACTTTAAATTGTTTTCCGTATAAAACAATATTCACAAAAAAATGGATTTGAAAAGAATGAAGAATAGAAAATAATAGTTGTGAAATAAGGTAATATTGAGACAAAAGAAATTTAAAATGAAAGATATTTTTATAAATTTAAAACCACAGACTTAAATTTTAATATTTTATACTTTATCTAAAATAAATACCAGTGACTAATGTTCTAGAATAAAGTTTATTTTCTTAAACTGCATGAACTTATATTTGAGACTATTCAAAAAACAAAAGTAGAGCAATGGACGTCATAAAAGCTGTTTATAATGTTAATAAAAACACCAAAATTAAGTTTATTCTTCCATTCCAAAACATTTATGAATTTTGAAAAAAACACAAAATATAACAAAATAAAATATTTAAGTATCAACTTTTTTTTTTAAAGTAGAAATAATATAATAATAAAAGTTGCAGTTAAAGTGAACTATCTAAAGAAAATTATTGAAATACAAATCTGATTTTAGATCAAATTTCATTGATAATGATGCATAAAACTCTTCAAAGTACATTTCAAATCTTGAAAGTAATTTATTATGATTATTCATTATTCTCGTTATTTATTATGATTTTCATCAAATTTTCAAAAATAAACTTTTTGAGTATTTTTAAGAACATAATTCGCAATAAAAATTAGCTAAATGCAGCTGTTTACACTAAATTTCACGGAAAATGCATCCATACAAATTTGTAATGCGTGAGTTTTTAAGGTTTTGCAATCAATATTTTTATTTAATTAGAGGTTATGCAATATAAAATATATACGTTTGAGAAGATTGTCTTTTATTTAAACTTTAGACTATAAATATATTTCGACTTATTATTAATTTCTATTTATATTTGTAATTCATAGGAAAATATCTTTTTGGGAGAGTTATAATATTCTAAAATAAAGGTTTTTAAAACACACGTTTTTATATTTAATGCAGAATATCCTTCACTTCATAAAACTATCTTAATAAATTATAACTATTATAATATTTATTCGAATTTACCTAACTTATGATTGTAAAGAATACGATTAAGTAATTGATTAAAAACTTTTACAAATATGAATATTTTTAAATGGATACATTATTTTAAAAATCAGCTGTACAAAAATATTTAAATAAGAGGTCTATGAATTTCTCAAATCCAAACATTTTAAAAAATATATTCCACTTCCTGTTGTCCTTCTGTTTCCTTTCTTTCTACCATTTTTTCGATGTCAGCAGAAATGTGTTTTGTAATTCATCAAAATTTTAAAACCCTTATGAAGTTGATTAGACATAATAAAGAATGTTAAATTAATTGTGAAAACTTTTTTAATGGAACTTTTATTTAAGATGAAATCAATAAGTATGAAAATGTATTTCATTCACAAATTTTATCTACTGCACCCTTATAATGGTATAATTAAAGTACAATTTGCACAATGCGTTAGATAACTCATAGTTTTAAAAAACAATAATACTTAGCTATTCGTGAATTTAACAAAACTAGTTTTTTTTTTTCGTGTAGTAAATAAAGATTACAGTTTTATAAATTTTAGCATTTTATGTATTTATAAAGTTAAATGGAATTATTTATAAATTATCTGTTCATATTTTGTAAAACAGTTTGCTCTTTAGCAAAGAAATTACTATTCATGTACGAATATTTTTTAACGAAATGTAATTATTTCGCTTTTACTCCAATAATATTGTTTAAATGGACTTTAACGAAGCACCACCTATAAGAAAACTATATTTAAGTGTAATAAAAAATATGACATGTTTATAACAATTCCATCATAAGTTGATAATATTAATAATAATAATAATATATCAAGCACTGTTGGATAATGTTTTTATGGATTTCGTATTTACCAAACAAAATGTATTTATATGAACATCTTTACGCAGTTAAGAGTGAGAGTTTTCTGATCGGTTATCGTCCTCCTGTCTTAAAAGTGAAGAATCTTGGAGTTATTCAATAGATCTGGGTACGACTCTCGGCATAGATATTTTTCATCCATTATTTTTTATGCTTAGTAAACAGTGTGGAAAGTTCCGCTAGTTTCTTATTAAATAGTTTTGATTATATTTTAACAGAGAAAAATAATTAAAAATTTAACTTAAATGCTTCCACCTATATTTGACTTTATTTTGTCTCATGTTTGTGGAGGCTGTGTGCTTATGAAGGCTTTTCGATCTTGCGGTGCGGTGTTACAGACATATATGAGATACGGTTACTATTACCTCTGACAATAAAGATCGATGAATGAATTCAGAACGACCGATCTGGCAACACTGGGGAAACAAAACGCTGCACCTGCATAGAGGCAAGTGTTGTCCATCTTTCACCACCGTTGTTCAGTTGAGCATCCTTCATGTTCTGTGTACGCCGTGTTTTACTAAGTGCTTGTTCAACGTGTTGGTTCTCAACTGAAACAGGAAAATGAATGAATAAAAGATCAGTTTAAAGCTTGATTTAAAGTTTTGCAAGACACCGGAAGAAATTCATGAAGGATGGTGCAAATTGAACACTTACCATACTCGCCAGATTTCAATTCTCCAGACTTCTTCCTATTTACACGACTAAAACTCTCTTTGAAAGAGATTTGACCATATTGCAGACATCCAATGAAACATGACTTCATCCCAAAAGAAGACTTCTTGCGAATTTCCCAGGACATGTATAGCAGATCTCAGCGGTGCATAGTTATAGAAATTATTTAGATATTCTTTATTTAGATAGAGTTATCCAGAAAAAATAATAAAACAACTCTGCCACGTCTGGATTAAAGAGATATTTATTTACTTAACTGGATTACATAATTTTGGTATTAATATTAAAAAAATCAAAAATGGCTAATTTTTGCCTTCTTTTTATAGTTATTTGGATCAGTTTCTCTTATAATTGACCAACAGTAATCCCCTAGCATGTTTTCATCCCAAAATCCCTGATGTCGTTCTTCAAAAACCTTTAAATCTGGGTGAATACGTTCCACTTGTTCGTCACTCATACTTCCTATGTTTTCAGGGAAAAAACTGAGATGAGAATGCAGGAAATGAATCTTTAATAACGTGTTTACTCCCACATATTGAAAATTTTTCAATAAATCGGCAACAATTTCTTTGTAATTTTCGCTTTTTTAATTCCCAAAACTTCTTCCACATCCATTTTAAATGACTTCCACGCAGATTCTTCATTGACAAATAAAAGGCTTTGAAACATAATTTTACGGATTTGTGGATCAACAAATGTATTTTCTCTCAGTTTTGTATCTGTAATGCTTGGAAAGATTTTTTGTAAATACCGGAAATTATCACTGTTTTTGCCATGCGTCTTCACAAGAAGTCCCCTGAGTCCAATTTTATGAGTCTGAATTTGATGTGTAAATGAGGTAGAACAGAAGCGGCTCGTCAGGAGGTGCTGTATCAGTTTATTCACACCACTAAAATTGTGTGGTTTTTTTCAGTTTTCTTTAATCAACAAAATTTGTCGAATAAAAAATAGAAAAGAGTTTGTTAAATTTTTGTGGTAAGAAAATCTGATGCAGCACTCCTTGACTAGCTTCTACTGGGGTAGAGTAATGTTATTTTGATCTAACAATAGCTCGTGCTTGATGTTCATTTTTCCGGGATTATACTCGTTCCGAATTGGCCATTCTTTTCTTACATAATGATGCTGTTTTGCTCGGCTGTCCCACAAACAAAGGAAGCAAGAGTGTTTTGTGCAACCACTATTCAATCTCAATAACAAACCGATGACTTTGAGGTCACCGCACAACTTAGATTGGTGTTCTTTATACTTTATTAAATTAATTAAAGTACGCATAGTTTCATAGCTCTCTTTACAATTCACTGCGGGTCCTATTGGTACAGAAGGCTTCTTATTTCCATTATGTGATAAAACAGCTTTCAGACTATATTTTGAAGAGCCACTCTGTTTTATCATAGTTTTGATTTACTGCTTCCAAAAGTCCCGGGATATCAGTCAATAAGAATGTTCATCTTCTTTTTAAAAAAATTCTAACTTTGCTTCTGTTTCTAGAAAACGTAAGTTTGGTGTTTGGTGTTAATAAGTTCCATTGTTGTAGGCGAGAAGAAAGAAGCTCTGCTTTAGATTTTCATAATTGTAAATCTCTTATAATATCATTCAATTCGGCTTGTAGAGTCTTTTCTTGAAGAGAGAACTCGTCAGAAATCGATTTGAATTCAACATTACTTTCACTGTGATCTCCTAGTATATTTACACTAGAATTACCTGGACAAACTGGATGTGATAGATCTTTCGAGCATAAAATGGGCTTAGTAACAGGCGGAACGTCGGCAAATATAATTTTTGCCTTATTTTTTTGCATATTTCCCGCTGTCTTCGTAACACTAAAGTAACAATCATTTTCATAATTACTACGTTCTCTTCATAGAATTGGTGAACCAAATGGTAGGTGTACGTTTTCTCCTGATGACCACTGGAGTAAAACGATTGTACAGCTTTCTTAAAGCACATGAGGCACCCACTTTTTACCTTGGTTTGCAACAGGAAATCCAAAATAATGAAGATATGCTCTTTTTAAAAAATCTACAAAGGGTCTTCTTTTAAAAAAAATATGAACTGTCCCCAAACATAGCAAAAATGATCAGAACTTTGTTTACACTTTCTACTCGAAATTTTAATTTAATCCGAAACAAAATATTTGTTGTTTGAATTGAACGAATGGACATCAAACTGTCATCACCACGTTGGGTAGTTACGAAAACAATTGACTGCAGAAAGAAAATTGTGACGTGATAGAATATTTCTGCTGACACTTTTAGGTTTAAGGAAGGTAGACTAATATATTTATATACATTTCCATCAGGGTATAAGAAAAAAGTTGTAATTTGTAAACTAGTGTAATTTATCTTGTATTTTTAATCCTATTTTTAATTGTTGTTTTTCATATTTCATGAGTAATTTTATTTCTAGTAAATGGTTAAATGACCCGTATTTCGAGAGAAAAAAAATCAACTTTAAATAGATATTTACTCGATCAGCTTTAATCGAGGTCAGTTAGGACTCCAATTTGCCTCACTTCTTAGTGAAAAAAATATTTTTATTGAATATAAGTTACAGGATGGGGGGACAATCTAAAAATTAATATTCTGTATTTTTAAAGATTTGTTAGTATTCATGCAAATCAGTTTAAAATAATTATATTCCTCATTCAAAATGCTTTTGAAATTAAAACTATAAAGCTACATAAACTATGCTTAAAGATTTCAGAACATTTTGGAGTTTCAGAAGGAGTTGGGAATTCAGAAGTTTTTGGACATTGTTGTGAGTGGACACCCTGTATAGCAATGTGACTGAAGAGGGTTATTTTGGAATGATGATAAATTTTTGTACAGAACATAAATTATATACATATATTATTATAAATGTGAATGGTGCAATATGTGAATAGTTGTGCATTACTATAAATTAATGAATTGAAATTCCTCTACATAAAAACAAGAACCCTCTTACTTCCACTTCCGTGAAATTAAACTTAGTTTTTTTTTCTAAACACAGATTATTATAAGACTCCGTATAATTTTACTTTGTTAATGATAAACGTTTTGAAAAAGTTTCCTAAAAGTATACAACATATAAATTTATAAAATAGTATTACCAAGTCTTTAATCGAAATGAAATGAAAATTCATTTCTATTTTTATTACTGTATTTTGTTAGAATTTATTAAATTTTTAATTTGTTTTATTTTTAAAAGTTTGTAACCATTTAATTTAAATTTTAAGACTCTGTCAAACTCAGTTGTCAAATTTTAGTACATTTACCTCTGATCAATGGAATTTTTTTTTGGTTTAAATTTATAGTGTTATATTCCTAATGAAAAAAAAATGCCTGTTTAAAGGTATTTAATTTATTTCTGCAAAAGCTTAAAACTGCTTTTAGTTTTTTTTTACACTTCATAGGTAAAACAAATCGTATTTTATCACTTTTTCAATTCACTAAATTTTTTAATAGATTTTATGAAATCTGTTACAAAATACATTAAAATATTTTAAGTATAGTAAACCATGAAAAGAGTTCCAGAAAATAATAGTATTCATAGTAATTTTATTACAAATTTAAGATATTCATTTTTATATCAATGTAACATATTTCAGAATTATTTCGATGACAAACTTGCAAATCCTTCATAAATCTTAATGATCTAATATTACATTTAACTTGTATAACTTTTAGTACATAGTACATATAGAGTATGTAGTGAGAACTGAATAAAAAATTCCAATTTTATACAGTTTGTTACAAGACGGAAAACATTCTTCATGAATTCTTTTGAAACGTCTGGAGTATGAGAAATATGGTTGATTTACGCTAGGAGAACATTTTGAAGTCCAACTTTAAATTGAAGGAATAAAAATAACTTTTTTCAGTCATATTGTAATATAAAAATATCCAAATGACTTTACGTTCAGTACGTATATCTGTGAATTATGTATAAAAATTGCTTTTATTTGAGTAAAATGACACGTGTATACATGCATATAATATAAATAGTTTTAAAATATGGCAGGTTTTCAGGGTTTCCTTCATCGACGAAACCTTATTCGTCTCTGTCCTCTGCCTATCCGTCTGTCAGTCGAAGAGTCCGTGCACAAAAAATATAAGTCAAAGACTACATACACTGTAAAAAAAAAAAAAAAAAAAAAAAAAAAAAAAAAAAAAAAAAAAAATCAAGAGGTTACTAAAAATGTCTTAGTAAATTTGTATTCCACAGAATTTTTTAGTAACCATTACAAGCTTTTTTTTGCAAGTGAAACAAGCATTTCTCTTGTAAACTGAACAAAAGAATTTTTTGTATAACTAACTTAAAAGTTTTAGTATGAGCCACCAAGCAAATTTTAGTAATAGATCCAAAATTATTTTTAATAACCATTACGCGCGGACGAAGGGCAGGAGCTTCCTTCGAGCTGCATCCAGACTTCTGAAGCGGAAGATTTTCGGTAAAACCGCAATAGATGGTTGCACCAAACATTCCTACCTGCTCCGACAGGATTTTCATAATTCCTTTATTAACGAGACACTTCATACATTCGGGACGTATTTGACGGTGGCAAGTTTCGAACCCGGGACCTCTTAGCCTGGAGTCCGTTACTATAATCACTATGCTATTAAGGCCACACCAACGGTGTTTTAGTTAGAGCTATTAAAAATATAAAACTATTAACTTTATTCGTTGCTAACTTTTTTCTAGTATTTCTTACAGATTTTTTTGTAACCGACTAAGATTACTAAAATTTTTTTAGTGATTACAAGGATCACTAACTTTTTTTAGTAGATCGACTCTTTTTTTTTACAGTGTATGTATTTACAGCTGAATACTTCTTGTCACACAACAAATTATAAAAATTTAAAAAAGACTATTATTTTAATTAATTTTTTTTTGTTCTAATAGTTGCCCGCAAATTTAAGTAGATATTAAATTATTATGTATATAACATAAATTAATCGATTAAATAAACATTGTGAAAAACGCGCTTATTTTTTTTTAAATTCCGTCATATTACATTTTATTTATCATCTATTTTGACACGCAAAGTGAAATATATTTTTTATTAAATTCCAATTTATTTAAATTACTTTCTGCTACAAATAAAGTCTACACCGGATCCTAGCGATCTGGTGATCTTGCTCACTTAGGCATAAACAAATAAATAAATATATTTGCTTTATAAAATATAAATATTAATTCGATATTAAAAGATCTAGAAGAATATATTAAAATAGCAAATAAAGCCTTTGTGCACAAATGTTTAAAGATAGAATACCAGCGTTTATAAATGTACAAATAAAGTATGAGGAGGTAGCATATAGCTATTTCGAATCTACTATCAAGATTCTTCATCAGTGCAAAACTCAGCGAGCTAAAAAATAGCAAAACTGAGCAAAGAGACAGAGAGACGCAGGCTTATATACCCGCTATGGGAACAATCCCGCCTAAAGAAAAGCAACCAATGAGAAGAAAGCAATCAAAACAACCGGGTGGACAAGTAGCGATATCTATCGGAGAACAAGTAAAACAAAAACTAAAAAGCGAGTGGAAAAAAGTATTAAATTAAAGATTTCCAAATACTTGGAAAATAAAGAGTACTAGATAAGTCATTAACTAAGGAGTGAGAATTTTTTATGATGTGGTAAGCTTCCCAAAAATCAAGATCGAGAATGGACGGACATTTATGAATGATGGTGGCTGAAGAAAAGTTAAACTTATGTTGTGAAGACCAACAATGTTGAGCAATAGAGGAACGTTTAAGCTCTTGATTTTTGACATACCTTTTAAGTTCCATTAAACGAAATCTGAGAGCACGCTTAGTTTGACCAATATAAGAAAGACCACATTGGCAAGAAATTTCGTAAATACCCCAGTTATCTAAGCGATCAATGGGGTGCTTAAGATTTGAAAAAGCAATTTTATTAACAGGAGAAAAAATAACATTGAAATCGAACCTTTTTAAAATTTTAGCAACTTGCTGACGGATTTTGGGGGAAAAAGGCAAAACAACCAAAGCATTGGAGTTTGAATTAAAGTTTTTTTTTCAGAAAGGGTGGATTTAGTCAATTTTCTATTAATTGAATCTATAATATTAGGGGAATAACCACGATCAACAGCAGTAGCTTTTAGATAATTAAGTTCATCACTGAGTAACTGAGGAGTTGAACAAATATCGGAACCCGGAAAACAAAGGTTTTAAAAGCCGCAACTTTCTGGTTAGGAGGATGAGAAGAATATCTGTGAGGTGAAAGACTGACCGCAAAAGGTTTGCGAAAGACTAAACTTTTAGCAAAGTCTTTTAGTCTGAAAATTATCTTTATTGCGAATAACAAGAACATCCAGAAAATACAGGCAATTGTTCGATTCAGTTTCAAAAGTAAATTGAATGCAAGAATCAATAGAATTCATGACAGAGAGAATATGAATCATATTCCCTCTGTCATGGATTCTATTGATAATTCTATGCCCATTACTTTGCCCACACCACATTTGTGACGTGAAAAGAAAATGAAAATCTTTTTGTCCAAGTTTTTAATTGCTTTATTTATGCTATTAGAAATGTAATATCTCTTGAAGATGCTTCTAAGGATATTTTGTATTTGAATGTATAAAAAAATGCATCATATATTATTTAACATGAATTTTACTATGCAGACTGCAGTTGTTATATTTTTTAAAACTATATTTACTTAGGTACTAAATGTCATAAAATGATTTTAAATTAAATTAAAGAATTTCACATTGAATTGTATTATAAGAAACATAATTTATTGTTTATTTCGGAAATAAATAAATAAAAAAAACATATGGGATCAAGTAAACCTTCCACGTTGTCAATCAATGTAAAATCAATATGTAATAAGAAATAATATAAATACTGCAAAATCAAGTATTGTCAAAACATTTCCTGTGGATAATTTATTTGCTTTTATTTCTAGGTGAGTGAAAATGACATTTCTTTCTTAAATGAAGATGTTCGTTTAAAATATTGTAAGTAATTTATTATATCTTTTCATTTTACTTTGATGTAATCTTCTGCAATTTTCTTGTAGATTTTTCATACTAGAAACGTTCTTGAAATCAATAAATGAATAATGAATCCCTGTTATGCTTTATTAGAGTATTTTTTTCCAGAATAACATACATTCTCTATATTTACTAATCTCTTGATTTGAATATTTAATTTACGCTTTTTGTAACATTTGCAATTAATGTAAATGTAAATCCTACAGATGTTTTTGATAATGATATTTTCATTATATAGAAATAAGAATAATCCTGCGCAAATTTGCAATTAAACTATTTTACTTATTTTTTATATGATTCTTACACAATTTTTATTTACATTTTCTGTTACAAATATTATTTTAATAAAATTCTGTGTAAGGCATCGTAATTACAAAACATAACTACATAACTACTCCTTTAATTAGATGGAATAATATTTAAATGATTTTGAGTAATTTTAAGTTTAACATTTTTGGAAGCTTATAACATAAAAACATTTATGGCATGTGATCAGGCTTTGGGATTTTCATGCGTGTATGTACTTTTAAAAATATATCAGTTATTATTATTAATTTTGCCTACCTAAAAGATTCATATTGGCATGTTGAAGTTAAAGATGACATATTTTTTTTTCATAGAATGAAATTTAAAAAAGAATAACCTCAATTTAGATTTAACAACTTAACTGATCAATATTTAAGAACAAAATAACTCAAATTATGCCTATTTTTCATGTATTTTACACATTTTTAAATCTGTCATCGCAGGTTTTTCAAAAGAGGAATTTTGCAAATAGATCGGAACAATGTTCATATTAAGTAATGCAAAAATTACAATAAAAATTTGATGATGAAAATAACAAATCATGATTGGCAAAAACACGTCGCCCGTATGCCGTGCGGGCAACTGAGTGATGCAGTTAATATATTAGCGTTCACTACATTGATATATGTTTATAATCTTATATTACATTAGATCGTCCGGAAAGTTCTGCGGTTTTTTTATGATAAATTTAAGAAAGGTACACAAAAAAGAACAGAAATTTTTACTGAATAACATAAGCGCAATTTCATTGTGTGACCATTTTCCATCGTTTTGGCAACTGGAAAATTTAGTTAAAGGATAAAATCAGTAGGTGTGTTCACAAAGAATTTATCTATATAATGTTTGACAGTCTCCAAAAAAGTAAAATCCTAGCGCTTTAGAGAAATTTAAAATCAGCTGAAACGGTGATTATTTCAAAGTAATATGGGTGAAAGGAATATAATTATCTGGTAAATGACACAAAACTTCCCAGCCACGCTAATTGAGGTGTTGCGTTACATTAATCGATATGCAGTACGGAGCATTACCATGTTGGAACACAATATCCGATTTCGTATGTTCTTGACACTTTTCTGCAATTTTTAGTTTCAAAATTGACATTTGGGAACGATTTATTTCCGAATTTATTGTTTGATTTCGCGGCAAAAATTCATAAGAAATATTTTCTTCGTAATCTTACCATAATCAAAGCGTCACATTTTAGGACGCAGATTCCCTGTCGATATCACTTAAGGGGATTCATTTGACTTACCCTACGACAGTTTTATAATAATATTGTTAGAGAGTATTCATTTTTCATCTTCGGTTGAAGGGCCGTTTGAAAAAAAGAGCTTTTTCATTTCGTGTTAGCAAAAAATCAAAAACTTAAATTCAAGCAAGCATATTCCGTGGTATTAAAAGCATTTTTATTATTAATGAGATCCCCCCCCCACACCCACCCACCCATAATAACGGTTTGCTCTTCGAATTTTCATCAGATGAACATACACTATACTTTTTTGAATATTTAATTTATATGTCAACTTTTGTATTGTGTAATGTGGATTTTTAGTGACAGGTTATTTTAAGAGCTTCTTCTTTACAGATAATGTTTCTATTAAAAACTGCCCTATTCGAAAATGAAATTTTCGGACTTCTCAAATTACCTTCGAAAACTGTGTTGATTGAAACAGCGCTTTACCAATCTATATCAACAGTTTTGTGAACAGAGAGACAGGTGTTTTTAACTTTTTGAAAAAAAAGCATTTTATGACAAAAATTAACATTTTGATTCTCCAATTTTAACACTACACAGAAACAAAAATTATGCTAGAAATAAAATCGAAAATCATGCAGAACATGCAGAAAAGATTGAATATACATCTTTGGGTTACTCAAAGTCTCACCTTATTAGTAATAGAAAAAAATAAAAACTGGACGCAGCCGGGTTTTGTTTTGAAAAACCGCAGAACTTTCCAGACGGCTCAATAGTCTCAATGTTCTCACGCGTGTCCTAAAAACCATTATGTTTGATTTTAGGTATAAGTGTTTTCAATAGGCACTTCTTTGTATTGTTAAAAATGAAATCTAAAAAAAGTGATTGTTAAAAATAATATCGAAATTTTGATGTCGGTTAATTTTTGCTTTAATATATTTATTTTCAATATATACATCATCAGTTATTATTATACTGAACAGCCGTATTTTATTATCATCAAGTTTAGAATTTTCTGATGTAATGTTGGTAATATATTCAACTAAAAAAAAAGACAGGAGTCAATGTAATCGTGTTTGAGTCATTTCTTTTACCTTTTACACGCATTCTGACAATAATTGATGCTATTTCATACGAATACTCGTAGAATTATTTTAAAATACGCATAAATTTATCATGACTTTGACGTAATTACATATTTATATGATTGTGAAAAAAACTAAAATTTTATGTAAATATGTGCAAGTAAGATGGCAAGAATATTCCAGTCTATATTATTTTCATATCAGTTTAGCAATTTTGTTGCTAAAAGTAATAAATGGAATGAGATTTTTTTAAAAAATCATAACAACTAACATACAAACTTTGGCGAAATGTTGCAAAATCACGCTTTTTAATTGGTACGATATTAAATACTGACAAATACCGATTTTATAAACACCAAAACTGATTTTATTGCAATTAAAAAGACAAGAAAAATCACATGATATTTTCCATTCGTTTAAATAGTGGAGAACCTGAAATGGTTTTTTTTTTCTTTAAAATGCTATAACCCTTAATTTAATTATTAAAATAAAACATATTACTCATTTAAAAAACTTTCTATTTGAACTTTTGTTTGTACAGCTAAATTAGATTTAAACTGTGTCTAAATGAGAAGTTTTTGAAGCATACATTTTCGGTATCACTTCCACATTTTTCATTTTAATTCTTAAAAATGTATGAATACTTGCATGAAGGGGAATCAGGAAGTTTACAAATTGCCAAAGTAAGTTAATTCTTATATTCAGAAAAATTGTAAAAATTTCAAAAATACATAAAAGAAATAAAATCTGTAAAAATTGATCATATTTATTGTCTTAAAAATGTCATTTATTTTGCTTTCGGGTAAGGAAGAGTTTGATGCATTTTATTACGAAGAAAAAAGAAAAGAATGAAAGTAAACTGGATATTCCTTTGTTTTGTTCAAATGAAATCGAAGCAAAATCGCTGAAAAAAATATTTATTGGTACCCCAGACTGTTTTATTTGTTAACCTTTTGCATGAATCCTGCTTGTGGATCCACTTATATGTCTTCTGTGATCATAATTTTGGGATTCTTCTGTATCGAGCAGACTATACGATATTAAAAGTTCAGACTGCTATATTGGTTTCTGGTATTATAAAAAAAAGAATTAATTCAAATATAAATAATTAAATAACATCACAAAAATATATAGCATGGATTTTACATACGTGACAAAAAACGATTTTCAAAATTAAATTTCTCATATAGCATTTAAATTTTTTTGTTATATTTGCTAATTAACATTTATTTTATTTTAGTAAAACATAAATAAATAAATACAAAATTAAATAAAATTTAAAAGTAATTACAGACATCGTAATCCATGATCTGTTTAACAATCATCTTTCTTTCCTTCATACACATATTCAAGAGTACATCCATGAAAAAAAATACCCGGACATTAGTTATCTTTTCCCCTAGAGAAAAAAGTTAAACTCGGAAAAAAAAACCATTAGTTTATTTTGAATTATTAATTTCCATGTCTAATAAGAGATAAAAAATCCAAAATGATGTGATTAAGATAGACTAATCACTTTAATAGAAAAAAAATTAAAATACATTTTATCATTCCTAAGGAGATTAAAGAACTGCAAATCCATGGATTAACAAAAACCAACCACAATCGATCACCATTGAAATATGTTAATCATGTAATTTATTTGCCATAAAAGTATATTTAAAAATCATAAGATGAACTTTGGGTGATGACAAAATTCCACGATAAAATAAACAAGAAAAAACTACCTAGGAAACAGTTTATTGCCCCTCCTTAAATTCAAACTAAATATGTATGTTTATATTTTTTGTCTGAACCTTAATATTCATAAAAAATTGAAAATTGATCATTTTTTTTTCAATATTTGTTTCTATTTGAAATTTGTAAACGAAGTAATCTTCTGATTGGGAAATTCCCGAATACAGTATCAGGAAAAATATTTCAAACTTCTGTCACAATGAGCAAAATTTTAACTCTTTACGGCACGAATATTTCTATTTTCATAAAAAAAAATATTTCAAATATACGGATTACTGAGAAAATGGTTTTAAAAAAATAGCCAATTTTTTCGCTAAAATTCATTATTTTATGGTGTGTGCCAGTTGGGGTTTTAATACAATGCATTGCTAAATTTTGGTACTAAATTAGATTAAATTAATTTATCTTCGTAACACTCTGCAACATTTTTTTACATTAAAAATTTTAAGTATAAAGAAAAAATAATTAAAGTAAATCTTACCTTAATAGATGGATCGAATTTTTTCTTGTTTCTGAAGAAGAAATTCTAATTCTTTGCCTAAAGCAATTACCTAACATGGACAAATAAAGTCTTATTACTTTCTAGGGAAAAAAAGTTTTTGACCAAATTCATGGCAAATAATAAAAATGATCATGTTTTTGATAACGCATTTTTTTTCAATTTTCCAAAAGAAAACAATGAAACGATTAAACGTCAATTTCTGACAGCATCAAAATTTGCTTCAGAAATGTTGAAACAAGATACAGATTTATTACTTTTACTTTAATTATTTTAGTTATTTGCATGATATTCTGTTCCGAAAAATCAAAATTTTGCATAAAAAAAATTAGTTTTAATGCCATGTTGAAAAACAGACGCATCACTGTAACCGTGTTCCAGAGAGACAATACTAGAAGAATATGAATTTATTCAGACGACACGGGGTGAGAGGGGAATTATAGAAGGTGCGTTTATTAACGGTATCTGATTTGAAAATCTGTTTGTCAAATTTAAAATGTGGAAAAGTGTCATCATGCATTTTTAATCTTACGAAAATTTTAAATAAGTCTTCTTCTCAAATATAATACACTCTTAAAATTTTTCATAGTGCTGACCAAGTTTCATTGGGTTTTTTTCATAACTTTAGTGATTCGTATCTCTCATCTTCTTAGGGATCTTACAGGTTTCTTAAACAGTTAAAAAATTCATTACATTTGTCACATGAAACTTTAGTGGTCAAAATTTGAATTTTTTAAATTTTGCAAAGTTTTGATTACTTTCAAAATGTGTGGCTAGTAATAAGATTTCTTTTTTTACACAACGTATTTATAAAAGAACGCTATAAGAAGAATATTGGATTGATAATAACATAAGTTCTGTTTATTTTTGGCGCTTTAATTTGCCCTTGAAACGGTAATCCAGGAAAGAACTTTTGAGTTCCAGCATTACATCTTTTGGAGCAGCATAGATCTGTTCAGATTATACCAGTGGATGATTATTATTTCACATGAGATCGATTGCATTATTTCGTTAATATACAATCTTTTGAAAATGAATGCCAAATTTAGTCTGTTTGGCTTGCCCGCATTGTACACTAAAAGTTATTGTTTAAGTGTTTTTTTAAGAGATTCGATTCCAAAAGCAGCTTTATCAATTACCAGATTGGTATTTATCACCACTGAATCAGAACTAATAACTGCATGGCACTTTTGTTAATTCTACATAGCATTTTTATGACCTAGACAGACAAAAAATCCAAAACTACTACTAGAATAAATATATCATATATATGTATATATAGGTATATATATACACACACACACACATATATATATGCATATATATATATATATATATATACATATGTATGCATATATGTAATATATATATATATATATATATATGTTATACTTTTGCAACCTCAATGTTATTCACTGGGAAATAACCTTTGCTAAAATATTTGCATGTCCCAATTTACTAGAAATTTATTCAATATAGTTTCCAAACTCTCAAAAGTTTAATACTGGTAAATATCTGGCAAACTGTTCATATTTTTAAATCGCAGAATTTGTGCGATTGTATAAAACAAGAATTTATTTCTTATAAAATATTGGTTTAAAAAATCGGGAGATCTGCAACTATACTGAAAATTGTCTCACAGATTCATAATTATCAATTTGTTTCCTACCAGTAATTTTTGCAATAAATGAGCAATTGTTTACTATTCTCCCCAAGACTTTAACAGTATACATATAATATTTTTTTTTCATTTCATTCATATGCTTCATTCAATTCATGACTATTATAATTATTTCATTCATAAGAAGTCATAACTCTCATAACTATTATGCGTGGATTCCTGTGCGTAAATACAGACTAAGTTCCCTTAGAAAGACCCCTCCCCCCCACGGAGGGCACCTCTACCTTTAAGAACCTATATCCCACATGCTGATAATTAACTGTCACAAAAACAACAACAACAAAAACAAAATAACTATTAACTGTATAAATCTGAATTTAGATAAAGCTAATCGATGTCTACCATGTCTTTCAGTATGCATGTTATTTGGTCTTCTTTTACATACTCAAAGATTCTAAAATTTGCAAGTGGTCATATTTATAAATGATTCTGGAGAACGTTAATAAGATTAATTTAAATAACAAAAACTAGTTTTTAAAAAGTTGCATTTCAACCTACTTATATTTAAAATCAATCTGTTTTCGAAAATGGAAGAAAAGAGAATTATGCAGTTGTAGTGTAAAATATAAAATATGTAGTTTCAAATTAAAGTTTTATAAAATAAGGCTTATAAATTAATAATGTATACATGTAATTTATGCTCATTAGATCTGCAATCTTAACGCGGGCTAATTTATGATAATTTTTTATATTATGATTGTAATTTATTTATGTTCAGTTTCATTATTAAAATAATATCTTAAAATAAATAAATATCCTACTTTACAAAATAAAACTTTAAAATTGACAATTACTGTAACGTCCCATTTTGAACACATGATATTATTTATGCAAATTTTAGAATAAATCTCTCATACAATTTTATTATTTCTGCAGAAATATGCACTTAATGTTATCGTTTAAAAGAGAATTAAATATTGTTTTCAAATTTAAAATTAATTACAATAATTAAATATAAGCAATTTTTGTAATATCTTCTGCAAAGTTAAAATACAGATATATTCATTACAAATTATTTTATGAAAGCAAATTTCAAAATGTAAATAGAATTGATATCGAAAATTAAACATAGAAAAAATGATGTATTTCCGTATAATGCATTTATAAGCCTGTCACGTTTCGCATAATAACTCCTGATTTCATTGAAAAAAATAAAATTGAAATAGTATTTTCTTTGTAGGATTTTATACAATATGATTTTGCTTTTTAATTTCGGCTTTGAAAAATTAATATTTTAAAATGTTATTATTTGTTTTTATACAGTATTTAATATTTTAGTTTAATCTCTTACTTTAAAGAAAAATTATCTCAAGTAATTTTTAATACCAAAATTATATGTCATTTCATGTACGTTTTCTTTTATTGATGTCAGGTTTGGAGATTTTGAAATTTGTTTAAAAAAAAATTATTATAGCAGAATGACAAAATTAATAAGGCTTTCTACAGATTTCCATGTTTTTTTTTAACGGAGTTTCACTGCACATTAAATACTTTAAAAATTTTTAAATAGTACAACTGCGATTTTTTTAAATAAAAAACAACTAATTATGCTTGAAGAATATTGCATCCTTTTATCTGTTTTATAATAAAAATAGCAGAAATATAGCAATGGAAAACAAAGATGCTAAACAAATTAATAATATCGTACAAAATGATATCATGGCATATCATAATACATTTCATGTTTTGGATTTCCTTATGTATTTTTTATGTGTTTTATTTGTTACGGGATGAATGATAAGAATTAATAGGGCAATTTACCTCAAAATCGATTTTTTTTAAAGAAAGATCGATTTGTTTATATTAAACGAAGGCTTGTTTAACTGTGAATATTTTGATATCTTATTTTTACACATATAACAATTACACTGTGTTATATTGACAATAAATACACTCACCGTAATTATCCACACAAATGAAAAGTGTAAAATGCTAGATTTAAACAAAAAGTAATATAAAACATTTATGCGAGTTTGAGCACCGACAAAGAGACGGACGGAGAAATCAAATTCAAAAACATTTATTATTTGTAGAGGAAAATTAATATATATTCTACACACCGTTACAACTGCTTAAAATTATTTGCTTCAGTGTGAGAAATGCCCTGAATGAGTGACCAGGGGCTTGAGTCTGAAAAAGAGGAGATAAATACCCGTGGTCTGCTTTTATTTCAGATTTTTTATTTCTACTTTTAAAACTATTTAATTGAGTTGAAAAATGTTTATTAGCTCTTTATTGCTCCTGTCCTTGCTCTTATTCTCATAAATATAGTAAGATTTAACTGCAATGTTTTAGATAATATCAAATTTACTACAAAACGTGTAGTATTTTTCATTCATTTACAGGAAGTGGGACAAAACTGACGGCCTACTATAATGTGGTGAAAAAAATCCTACTGAGGACATTTTAATGATGATACCATTTGAAACATAACGAAATTTCCATTCATTTATGATGTGGATTAAAACATGAATTTGATAGAACATGGACGGCGAAGCACTTATTATTTATATACAGTGTTACAAAAAAGAATTCTGCTCCGTAATGATTCACGGAATTTACATTATTTCAGACGTATTGAAATTTATATAAATTACTGAGTTGCACAATAAAAAAAGTTTACATTCAATTTATTTTTCATTTACGCGAACACACTACATTAGTCGCATACAGTGGCGTCTAAAGATGATAGTTACTGAAAAATCGTTTTCAACTTTATATCAGGTTTTTCTTTTTTTTCTTTTCTTTTTTTTCTTAAGAAAAAAATATATTTTTATAGTACATTTTACTTCAAAATTTCATACATTATCTACAAGACAAAATATTAATTTTAATATCGCTTACTGTTGGAAATCGGTGATAGTGACTTTTTAACTGACATGAGCGTCACTGTGCGTGTTTAAAACTTTTATGCTGTATGGAATATATATATATAAAATTTTAGATTATTTAAAATGCTGCATAAAATAATTTAGATATTTTCCAGACATAAAGAGTAGCTAAAAAAATTTTGTTTTTCAAATGCGTTATTCATTTAACAAATATGATTCTTCGCATTATTAAAAAGTCGCGTTTTGTTACAATTTTCTGTTCTTCATAATCTGTTCGGCACATTATTCTTTCCCAAGTCTTTTATTTGAAAATGCTTCATCCGTTGTTTTAAATATTGCATAAAAACTGGGATGTTGTCAATAAAACGAAATTTTTATATTATTAATACTTGTTGGATTTATTTATATTAATAAAATAAAATACTTATTTAAATGTGGAATTATGAGCTCTTTAAATTTTACATTACGATATCTTTTTTTTTATTAAAAATTCTATGCAATAATTTTAAATAAGTTTGAAATTTGAATTAGATAGATTTTTTTAATGTATTAAAGTATTAGTTTGAGCAGACGATCATTCCATGAAAGAAACACACACACATATAAATAGTTTTTATTTATAAATGAAATAGACAGCGACAAATTATTGTACATTATGCGAATACTATTTATGGATACAAAAAGTGTATATATCAACGTTCCATGAAAAAAAAAAGTTACTACCAGAATAGAAATACTTTTTTGTAATATTTACACTTCTTTAAAAAAAAAAATACAAATTCATAGAATTTAGGTTAATTTTTATTTGATGAATTTTCATTATAATGAATTTCTTAAGCATAACGATGAGATCTCGTTAAATAGAAATTTCAGTGTATATTAAAATTACATTTTTTTAAACAAAATATCTAGTTAGAATTAGTAGATTTTTTTTCCTATGCAGTATATCAAACCTCCTGAAAATGAAGATTTTAACAAAGATTACTCAGCTATGAGTTTTTAAAAATAATTTTTGACATACTCAAAATGTTGATAGTATACATACTAATATTTTCGATGACAACTGTTTAGATTTGACAAGATGAGATAAGATTGTTACCAAACATACTTAATTTGCATTTTAGTATCAAGTAGTCAATCATCCCGAGTCTCTGCTTTATTTAAAAAAGTGGGTAAGGGGTTTTTATTCAATTTTTACTTATTTTAAATAAAGCATGTTTTGCATACATTTGTATCTTCAAAAAATTGTCGCTTTGAAAGGAAAGAAATGATCATGCTATATGAGATGGTCTTATTTATTATCTGCAGATGTATATTTTAGCAGAAAAGTAGGTCAAACATCCCCAGTCTTCCCTACGCTAATAAAAACAGAATGCATATATTTTATTCTTTTCTCATAGATTTTCAAGGAGAAAAATACACATTTACTTTATATCTGTATTTTCTAAAAATTGATGCTTTAAAAATGTGGCATACATTTACCAGCATCTCTCTTGTAACCTAAACATAGAATAGGAATTTTAACATCTTTTAAAATAATTTGGCTAAAGGAGGTTGTAAATTCTATGTTTTATATGTACATACATATAAAACCTCTAAGTGAGCGCTAAATATTTTTAATTGTTTCCTTTTTTTGTTTGTTCTTGTCGTTAAATAGAAGACCTTTTTAGTTATCGTTCCATAATGATTTCACCTGGATCAGAATTTCAATGTTTGACTGGAGCATTATATTTTTGTTTTCATTTTAGACTCCGATTTACATAAACTTTCTTAAGAAATTTTCTTAAGAATTATCTCATGTAGGTATTAAAGAAAAACATAAATGTATGAATATAGAAACACCAATTATGCAAAAAATGCATGACATTTCAACAATACGATTAAAAATGAATGTTCATAACAATAAAATTTTAAATCCCCTCCAAAAACTATATTTATCTTCCAAACAGATGTGCAATGAGTATATACATTATATGGCCAAAGGTGAGCGACCTCATGCGATTTTTTATATTTGTTCAATATCTAGTAAAATACATGAAAATCTATCTTGAAACTTCAAACTAAGTGATTACAAAACAATGCCGGTCGTATATTTCCGTGGAGCGTTTCTCCTGAAACTTCACAGGGGACGGACTACAGATTGAAAAAGAAGGAATATCTTTGAAATAACCTTATCAAAGCTAATGTAGCAAAAGCGTTCAAACTGCAGATTATGATTATGTGATTTATTGTAATGATATGCGTTTATTTTTATGAGGATAGCATGTACACTCATAGAGCCATTAAGGTTCTCATAAAAACAGTCCCAAATTTCATCAAGTTTTTTGCTTATCATTTGCAGCTTAATATAAAAAACGTCCTTTTTACAAAGTATGAGAAAGAACATTGTACACAATTCGCTGTAATTTGAATTAAGAAATAATAAAAATTATGTGAAAATGAGCAGGTTTACACAATAATATTTCACAGCGCATATGTGAATGCAATCAAAATGTAATTTACAAAATATGTTAGGTAAATGTTTAAGAAAAAAGTTGCCGAAGACTCAAAAACATAGCTTAAAAATTTTAAAAATTATAGTCGATCGAATAAGCTCAAAATCTGCTGCTCCTAGAGGAAAACAAAGCATGAGGGTCTGAATTCATATATCCATTGATTATTGTCAATACATCATGCACAATATGCACGTACTACTATATCTGGATACAGACTCTCATTATTTTATTTCATTTTGGAATCAATGGATTTTCAGCTTATTCTATTGACGATAATTATCTACACTTAGGAAGCATATTATGTAAAGCATATTTTGTTTGCTTTCCACAGTGAGAAATTATGTAGTAAACTTCTTCATTATTTGTAAAATTTTTATTACTTTTTAACTCTGAGTACAGAATATTATAAAAATATTGTTTGTCATATTTTCTGAAAGGAACTTTTTTTTTATCTTAAGAACTCTGCAAGTTATAAGCAAATAAAGTTGACAAAAACTAGAACGGTTTTTATAAACTCTTAATTTCTCTATGAGTATACATACTCTCCTTATACAAATGAACGCAGTTTATTACAATAAGCCACTTAATCATTATTTACATTTGCTAGATTAGTTTCGATAGGGTTATCCAAAAGGTATGCTTTCTGTTTCAATTTGTTGAGGGCCTTTCATGGAATATCTAGAAAAAATCTTCGCTAAATATTACCTGTGATTTTTTGTTTCGACACCTTGTGTTTAGATATAATTGCTTACGTATATTACAAAACGACTAAAATCGCAAGCAGCCGTTCATTTTTGGCCATATACTGTATAACTGTTACAGGTTAAGGTTAAATCTCTTTTCAATAAACTTGTACATTTGTTTTTATCTAAGTAACCTGAGTTACTTTCTCTTATTATTAAATTATGCTATATTATTAAATTGTGTAAGTCGCAAATGACAGTTCTATCTTTTTATTGATAATTAGATAGTTATATCTATTGTTATGAGAAATACTTTATTGGAGGAAAAATGTTAATTCGAAAAGACGAATGAGCATATTGTTACAAAAGAAAGTTAGATGTTTTTTCAAACTTCTGACTCAAAATATTGATAAATGTGCATTAATAAACAATCTAACATTTAAGCTTAAATATGAAGATGAAAGAAAAGTAAATCAGCTTAAAGTACACTTACGGAGTAAAATTTTTTTTACCGACTGAAAACACTAAGTAAATTTGGAAATATTTTTCAAAATATATCGCAAAATAATATTCTTTCAAGCCCAGCTATTTCAGTCAAAAATTCATTCTTTTTTAGCTTTACTTTAATATTTCGATATTTTGTTGTGAGACATCTCAATACATATTTCTATCAAATATAAAGTCAGATTGTTATACGTTCGAATACAAATATCAAAAGATATGAACTGTAAATATATCACAAATGTATTTGTAGTTTTCAGAAAATATATATAAGGCTAAATCAACATTTAATTTTTAGAGGAAAATACATTTGATAAATATTTGTTTTCACTTAATAAAATATCAAATTTAACGTATAAAAAAAATAAGAATACACTAAATGCTATAATAAGCAATATATATGTGTACATGATTATACAAAAGTTTTAAATATTCATTATGGATTATATAATGGATTATATTCATGGCATGTTTATGCATTTTTAAATTAATTTATTTTGTATATCTGAATTAATATATTTATGCCGTTTACGCCTGTATAAATACAAAAAAATATGTTTTTCATGCTATGCAATAATTTATGTTTGTAAATTCTTTCTTTACCGCATTTCTATTTATTTTCTTTGAAATTTTTATTCCTGCCGACAATATGATTTGCAGTAAGGAATTCTGACATTTTCATCCGGGAGGGCATTTGCGATTCGTATGTGCGCGGGCAAATAAACTTATTACAATTCTGAAGATATTTCCCTTTTTTGCCTTGTCAAACATACAGGAAATCTGAAGGAAAGTGCAAGATGTGAAGAGACCTACAAGAAGCCTACTGCTACAAGTCCCAAAAAATCCATGAATTGTTGAAAATTTTCTAAATAATCTTTTGTAAAATAATTTAAGTGAAAGTGCAAAGGAAGCCAAAAAATAGCTGTGTTAACATCTTCGCCATATAAAGCAAACTTTGAAATTAAAAAAGAAAAAGTAATAAACATCAAACAACGGAGAACTGAAAACACCAAAACAATTAATACATCAAGTATTAATTATTAGTCCTAATTTAATAGAAAAAAATGATTGAGGGGACGAATTACAGAGATAAGCTAAAGAAAACTTGTGTTTTTTTTATGCCGAACGATTCAGAATCTAAAAAGAATAATTGAAAAAAAAGACGGTAATGATGTATTATGCCTAAACGCTAAAAATGAAAACATCAGAAATGATTTAGTGTCTATTTTGACGCAATTACTATTTTTTTAATAAAAAGATCTTTTTAAAAAAGTTAAAATCGCTATCACTTTTTTTTATTATTTACGTCTTTTTTCTTTTTTTCCTTTATGTACATATATATATATAAATATATATATTTTTTTTGTCTCAAAATTTACTTTAATTTTATTGACTTTCTTCGATTTAAATTCAAGTGTTTTTTTCGAGACGACTGGGGAAAAAAACGCATTTTGCGCATCAGCACGATTGTATACTTTAGTATGCCCATTAGGAGCGCATTGAATAGCATTTATAATAAGGATAATCTTTGTTCCAATTATTTCTAACTAATTTTTTTTGCTTATTTCTACTGCATTATTAAAGAAAAAAGAAACAAAACTTGCAGTAACTTCAAATAACGAAAGAATAAATATAGTAGCAAAACATTTATAAATGGAATATTGGATTTAAAGTGTTTTAATGACGCAATAAAAAGATGCAGCATGTTTCTTTAATCTTCAAGGAAATATGACATTTAAATTCATATAATATTGGCATTTAACTTGACCTTTGGCGATAACGTTTTGGACGAAGAGATAATCAAGGGATTTTATATATATTTCTAATGTTTGCAGTACTAACAAATGGGATAATTACTAGGGAAAAGTTAATGATAGACATAAATACTGTGAGTTAAAACGCTACATTTGATCAATGATATGTATTAAACTACAAAAATTTCAATTTAATTATAATTTTATGAAACTTTGATACGAAGCGCATAACATGGTAAATGTTGAATCTATTTTTATAAAATTAAGGTATGTACTGAAATTAAAAGATCTCAATAATATTTAATATTTCATTTTCTTTATAATTTGATTATAATAGTATTCATTTTCCTTTTAAATACATGAATTATTTTTTTTATTATTAGCAATTTTTATGGAATTTAATGCTAAAACTAATTTATTGAAATATATTGAATTTAACATACAAGGAAAATTATGAATTCTAAATTATATCATTAATAAATAGTTTTAGAAATTTTAATTTCAAAGATATAACTTTTTAAAAGGAAGTTTCTCATACATTTTTATTCTGGGAAAAAAGTCAATACATTTAACATCTTGGAATCTATTTCAAACATATATTCTATTGCATTTTCATTCAATTCGCATTTTTCCGGTAGTATTTTACAATGATATATCCATGTCAGCAGAAATATATTTGGTAATCCATCAAAATTTTAATACGTTGACGAAGTTGAATAAAAAGTTTCAAAAAATGATGATAGAGTTTAAATTATATGGTTTTTACGCTGAACAAATTCTATGAATAGAATGGGATATTTTTCCTTTACAATGTATAATATTAAATAAAAATTTACAGGTATCCGTGTTATATTATACAGATTAAAATTAAAACGAATATAGATTAGTAAGTAATGTTTATTTTGAAGGACTAAATTTTCTTCATTTTTATTCTTCAAGAGTAAAATGATTTTTCGTTTTCATATGTTTTAAATATAGGTGTACATTTTTATTTAATTCTGTACAAAGAAATTTAATTCAGATCCCTGTGATTGCTGTTGTGACTTTTGTAACATTTTTCGTGAAAATTGACTTTAAACAGACATTTGTATAATAATTGTGTCACAAAAGATGTATTTTACACCTTACTATAAATTCGAAGCAATAACGTATACTTTATAATTTAAAATTTAAACATTCAAAAAGGCTAATCTGATACCCCCAAAAAGTTTAAGATTACCAAGCCCGACGTTAAAAAAATAATATATACACTGTAAAAAAAATCTGTGAAGGTACTAAACATTTTCTAGGAAACTGGGATTCCAAGAACATTTCATGTAACGATAAAAGGAAAAAATCATCTGAAACTTGAATTTTTGTTGTTACCGTTACAGGAAAAGTTCTTGGAATCCCAGTTTCCTAGAAAAGGTTTGGTACCTTTGCAGATTTTTTATTACAGTGTACGTAGAAATATTGTATGTAATTTATTTCGTTATGTTATTCAGTCTGACTTTTTAGTCGTTCTCCTTTTGCTTCAAAAATTGGTTGTTGAGAAAAGATATATATATAATCTTTATATTTTATAATTCACTGGAAATGATTTTCCTGATAGTTTAAATAATTAGTTTTTTTTCATGTGAGCATTTTATAACAAACAATGTATTTAAAAAAAATAGTTCCACTTCCATATCGAATTTTGCTTATTAATTTCACTTACACAAGGATTAAGACAACTGCCCTAATATATTAAAGTATTCTTCAGAACTCAAATTCTCTGCGTTATAGACGTACTAATTTTCTGATAACAGTCACTAAATACAAAAATGAGTTCTAAAAAATAAATCAAACTTTCAAATTATTTTCTAAGTTGTGTGTGTCATTGCGTTTTAATTATTTTTCTTCTTAAAGAAAATAATTTAAGTCTAGAACCAATTTTTACAATATTTAATGTAGTATTATCAAAACATATGTTTTTACCATGATTAAAATGATTTCGCAAAATTATGTAAAGAAGTACTTTAAACAAAAGGTTTTTGAATAAGAGTCCCCAAGCTCCTCAAAATGTTATTATTATTATTTAAGTATTAAATCGGTTCATTATCTGAAACGCTCCCAGATCAATATTTTGCATACGTATAATTATTATAGCTAAGGTATGTTTAACAAAGTACTAAGAAGTATTTTATAAACCTAAATGTATGACACGCACATACATATATATAAATACATTAAACATTTTATTACACTAGTTTACAAATTTGAACTTTTTTTATATACCCCGAAAGAATAATTTTATAAATATATTAGTCTACTTTCCTTAAACCTAAAAGTGTCAGCAGAACTATTGTATCACGTCACAATTTTCTTTCTTCCGTCAATTGTTTTTTTTAACTACCGAATGTGGTGACGACAGTTTAATGTTCATTTGTTCACTTCAAACAACAAATATTTTATTTCAGATTGAATTAAAATGCCGAGTAGAAAATGTAAACGAAGTTCTGATCATTTTTGCTATGTTTGTGGACAGTTTATATTAAACAAAAAAAAATTAAAAATTAAAAAGAAGACCGACTGTAGATTCGTTAAAAAGTGCCTATCTTCATTACTTTGGATTTCCTGTTGTAAACCCAGATAAAAAGTGGGCGCCACATGTGTTTTGCGAAAGCTGTAGAATCGTTTTACTCCAGTGGTTATCAGGAGAAAAGGAACACCTTCCATTTGGTTCACCAATGCTATGGAGAGAACCTAGTAATCATTAAAAGGATTGTCACATTTGTGTTACGAAGACGATGAGATATAATACAAAAAATAAAGCAAGTATTATATATGCCGAATTTCCGTCTGTTACTAAGCCTATTTTACACTCGAAAGATCTACCATGTCCAGTTTGTCCCGGTAATTCGAATGGAAATATACTAGGAGATGACAATGAAAGTGATGTTGAATTGGAATCGATTTCTTGTGATTCTCACGAGTTTAATTCCTACATTTAATTAACCAAGCCGAATTAAATGATCTTATAAGAGATTTACAACTATCAAAATCTAAAGCAGAGCTTCTTGGTTCTAGCCTACAACAATGGAACTTGTTAACAACAAACACATAACTTACGTTGTCTAGAAACAGAAGCAAAGTTTACTCAGTATTTTTCAAAAAAGAAGTTGAATATTGTTATTGTACTGATATCCCGGGACTTTTTGAACGCGAGCTATTGGTGGAACCAAATAAGATTATTCTGCCTCCTTTACACATCAAAAATGGGACTCATGAACAACTTTGTGAAGACGCTTGAAAAAAAAAAACAGTGATGCTTTCCCGTATGTACAAAAAATCTTTCCAAGCATTAAAGAGGCAAAACTGAAAGAAGGGACATTTGTTGGCCCACAGATCCGTAAAATTATGAAAGATTCTCAGTTTGAAAGCCTTTTATCTGTTAATGAAAAATCTGCTTGGAAGTTCTGCAAAATGGTTGTGGAAGAATTTTTGGGAAATAAAAAAAAGTGAAAATTACAAAGAAATTGTTGCCAATTTATTGAATTTTTTTCATGACATGGGAGTAACCATGTCATTAAAGATTCATTTCCTGCATTCGTATCTGAGTTTTTTCCCTGAAAACTTAGGCAGTATGTGTGACGAAAAAGGGGGACGTTTTCACCAAGATTTAATGGTTTTTGAACAACGACATCAGGATTTTGGGATGAAAACAAGCTAGGGGATTACTGTTTGTCCATTATAAGAGAAACGAATCCAAATAACCATAAAAAGAAGGCAAAAATTAGCCATTTTTGATTTTTTAAATATTAATACCAAAATTATGTAATCCAGTTAAATAAATAAATATTTCTTAAACCGGACGTGACAGAATTTTTATTATTATTTTTTCTGAATAACTCTACCTAAATAAAGAATAAATTAACACCTTTCAATTGGGGTATAAAAACCGTGTAAACTAGTGTTATTAATCGTTTTCCTCAAAAACTAGCACAAATAAAAAAAAATTAATATTTCGAATTAGTGGTTTTATAATTATTAACAAGTTGGAAATTGTACGGGAAACGTTGCAAATGATTTGCGTTCGTATTATACATTTATAAATATTCAGAACTTAGCCAATAACTGGTGCAAAAGTGCATGCATAGAAAACACTTTGCAACTCTACATTTTAAATTCTATTCAAATAGAAATAATATGACTCAATGTTAAACAGAGAATAATCAGAATGTCAACGTAGTTTCGTTAAATATCAAAGGATATCACTTAATTAATTGCGGAATATAATATTTTATAAAATGAAGAAAACTTAATGTATTCATTTAGATTTCTTTATTAATATATTGATTCGATTTCATTCTTCTATGTTTTGATTCAATTTTCATTAAATTTGAGTTGACAAAATTCTGTACCAATTAGATACGAAATTTCTAATCTTTCGTTTGGGTAATTTTTGCATGGTTGTGTGTGAACAGATATATCAAACGGTAACTGTAGGTGTTACGTATTCATATAAGAACGATATTTCATCATGGATCATAATGTAATTAAATATTTTTAAATGTCTGTGTAAATAAACTTTGAATAGTTTATGCCTTTATTTCCAATTCCGAAAAGGCCATAGTAATTATCGGTAACTTATATGTTTCACAGAGCAATCCAAACACATGTTAGAGTTTGGATACACAGACTAACAGACTAACGAACAGGTAATTCGAATTCATAAATATTTTTAACTATGTTGGAAAGTGTTAATAACGCATGATAAGTTTATACATGTTTTTTAACTTATAACAATGGACTGAAGCACACATGCACACAATTTTACATCCCTGTATTTATTTATTTGTATTAAATATTTAAAACCTTTTAGTTATATACAGTGATTTTGTAAATTTTTATTTATTTATTTTTCTTACTTAAATCAATCTTCTATCTATGGTATAGTATCTTGATATAAATGCCTATATTTTTTTAAAATTTAAGTAAATCTTGGTTAAAATTTATAAAATTACACATACAGAAATTATTATCATAGATGGACATGTTTCTCATTTTTGGCGTCGTCCTATATATCATTTTTCATTTTCTTATATCAGCATATATTATCATACTAAATAGAGCTCAACGCAAAAATTCACAACTCACTTAAAAACCATCTTTAAGCTAGTTTATTTCATACTAAAAAATACATGTGAATTGTTTTGCGTTATCCTCTATATATCATCTACAGCATTTACATGCACAACATAAACATTTATATGCAGGTTTTAGTATGGATTCTATAGTGTTTATAATGCTAAAATATTTAAGATATAAATAAAAAATGCTATTTACATATTTAAGTAAAATATTTGTGTTTCAATCTTTCCTATTAATTGTTATGCATTATAAATTGTATATTTGTTGATATATCAGAAAATAATCATCATCAAAAATATTTAAGTGCAGCAGAAAACCTAATATACTGCGACGAAAATTATTTTTCACTCATATAGGTTTCTTATTAAATAAAAAAATAAGCCAAACATTTTTAAAGTTTAGGTTAAGGACTCTAAATTAAAGAAAAATTAATTACACTTTTACTATGTTTGCCATAATAATATTACAATTCTTAAACTAACACTGCAACAAATCATTGTTTTTTTTTGTGTGTGTATTGGTATTTTTTTTGTTTTAATTGTTTTTAAATCATGTTTGTATTTTATAAAGCAAGACTTAAGAGAAAACTTTTAAAGAAAACGTTAAAACTAAAATTTCACAAAGAAATTGTTTTAATATTGCTTTTCAATTTTCACACCAGAGAATAATTGTATATTTATTTTTATTAAATATCTGCTTTATTATCAGTTATAACACAGCCACATGGTCTCAATGTCTCAAATACGCTCGCAAATTCCTTATATTTTAGTTTTTTAATCCATCATTCAAGTATTGTATGTTATTCATTTATTTACCTTTTAATATCTTAAGTATAGTATATCAGAATTTTTATTTTTTTGGGACGCTTTTACATGTTATAAAATTTTGTCATTTTCGGCTTACTGCGGACAAAATAGTAATGTAATAACTTATCTTCGCTATTAATTAAACCTGCAAAATCCTGTGACGTTTCTGCGAGGTATTCATAGTTTCTTATTTTACACATCTTGCTTCCAATGTTCAGATTTTTCACATCGTAAAAATTTTACCAATTTGTTATATAATTGTGATTTTCTTTTAGTTATAAATTTATGTATATATATATATATATATATAGATAGATAGATAGATAGATTAGACACACACATACACATGTATATATACATATATAGAGAGAGATACATATGTATATATGTATCTATCTTCTCTCCCATTCTTTCTCTCTCTCTCTCTCTCTATATATATATATATATAATGTATATATATATCCATATCTATATGTATATATTTATACATATAGGTTAACGTTATAAACCAGTATAAATTCGCAACAACTGATAAGAATGTATAAATATTAAATGAGTAATTCTAATTAAAAATATTTAAACAATTATAAATTTTTAAATAGGTTCTTCTATCAAGTGAAATATGAAATAAAAAATACAAAAAACAATGAAAAAATTAAAATATTTCTTATACGAAGGCAGATTATTGAGACCCTTATTATCTTGATTACACAAATAACATGTATGGCTAATCTTTCAAGGCATAAAAAGCTAAATAATTCAAAAATTGTTACATGAAATGTTAAATCTAGAAAATATAAAGCTCAAATTATTAAATATACACACACACACATATATATATAATATGCATATACACGTAATTAACTATTCATACTAAATATTCATCAAAATTCAGATATTCAAGAATGTTTAGGACATATTTGATAACAAATACTTAACTCATGCTAATGTCTTTCATTTATTTATCATATGTGCAAAAGTATTATTCTGATAAAATATTTCAGAGGAACTGCATTGTTGGAAAGAGTTTGAAATATCTTAAACATATTACTTCTTTCGCAGTCTTTTGACTTATGTTGATAAAAGTTCTGAAGCCATACGACATTTGTACTTACATTAAGATAAAGCGAGAGTCTTTCGTTTACATGATGAATGTATCGAACAAGACTAGTAGCATGTTTCGAAATCTTTGATAAATGTTATAGATATTGCTTTACAAAAGTATAATAGCTGTTGCAAGAATTCGAGTTTTTAGCTAAACGTATGATTGTATTCAGAAATAATGTTTCATTTTTAGTACCTAACTAAGCTTCACTTGATTTTTTGGTGTGTTACTAATCAAAATAATGTACACGTAAATTATAAAAAAATTATAATTTGGATTTTTTTTTTTTTTTTGCATTTTTTATATTTTTCTAAAAATTAAAGTTTTAATTTAATGGATTTTATCGTAAGTCATTAAATGTCATCTGAAATATCATATGATGGAATTAGAAAAAAATTATATTCCCAGTTATTTGACAAATAATTGAAACAACAAGAAACACAGTAGAGTATTTTCATTTGTTAATTTGTAATAACTATATTATAAAGGCCAAACATATCTGTGCGTAACGCATGCGTCATTTTGCAAATGACAACACTGAAATGAAAATTCAATTTTGCATTTTTTGCTCCTACAAATATTTATATTTATAAATATCGCACAATTTAATTTTTACACCATTATATTAGAGGAAAAATATCTGCTTTTAAATGCAATTTGTTTGAAAACTGTATCTTAATTTATTTTTGAAATATTAATTTTTTGTGGTTTTTGATACCATTTTTCTAATTGTCGCAATACAAGTACTCCATTTCAGTTAAAAGCAAAGGAAAAAACAAATTGATCAACGTATTTTTATGTAGCCATTTTCTCATTAAAAGAGAAAAAAATTGGATTTAAATACGTGCTGTGACAAAAATAATACCTATTATAAAACTCGACGAATGTTGGTTTCATTTACAAAGTTTCATAAACACATTTTTAAAAAAGTAAATAGTCCAGCACATATATAGCCTTCAAGACTTCAAGTTTTGAATCAAAATATCAATCTTTTTTAAAAAGTGAATACAGATATGAAAGGTGCATGTGTAAATTTTGATATGGTGAAAATAATGTTGGGTTTACATTTCACGGGCATCTAATTCTGCAACTGAGTCAATACGGTATACATTCATTTTTTTTGTAATTTTGGTATAGGAGGAACTGGGGCACATTGATACATGGGGCACATTGATACACCCCCTTCTACTGCTCAAATGCTCATTATAGGAAGCTTCACAATAGCCCCAAAATGTGATGCTAGTGTACACAACTACATACAGAACGTCTTGATATGATTCAGTAGTTTGATGAAATGGGACAGGTAATTTATTGTTTTTGTAGATCAAAAGTAAATTTGAGCTGTACAATTGAAATGGTATTATACCAATGTTCCAGTATTTTCAACCAAAAAGAAGTCTCTCCCTGGCAAGTAAAGATACTCTTTATCAGTTCCTAACTCTTTATTGTTAGGTAAATTATGAAGTGTTGGATTTGAGACTCATTTTATTCAAAATGGCAGTATGGGGCACATCGATACAGTCTATGTCGGGGGACATTAATACAAGCCAAATCCTTTTCTAGATCATTTTTTCATTACCTTCTATTATTTTTTACGATACACTGCTTAATCTAACCATTTTTCGCCAAAAAGTTCCAATATAATTTTTTATTGAAGTAAAATAGCTCTATTTTTTATATTAGAAAATTTTATGGTATTTTGCGCAAACAGAATACGTTCGAATTTACCCAACATCTAGTGATTGCCGAACTAACAAAAGAAAAGGAGGGCAGCCTTGCAAATCTTAAATTTATATCGATTTTCCAGAGAAAAAAATATTTTCGAGATGAGAAATGTTAAGTAAAGGAAACAAGCTGCAGACAACAAAGGATAATTATATTAAAAGCAGAATTTTTAATGTAATTATCCTTTATTTTCTGTTTATAAACTGATTTATAAACAGAAAACCTGGTAATTTTTCATCTTCCCTAAGAAAGAAGGTAATGCTGGGGTTGAAATACAATGATATGACAAAGTTACCACAGCCAATAATCAGACAAGCAACAGCCAGAACATCAAGTCATCATTCATTTAATTCTGTTTGCTTTCATATTACGTACAAATAAATTGTGGGTGATTTGAATTTCTATAAATAGATATAACTACTTTTCTATGAAAAATATGCATTGGTGTTATTTTGTCTCCATTTTTTCCAAACGTATCAAAGTACCCCATTGAGGTGTATCAATCTGCCCCGGCGATGGGGCACGTTGATACAAATAACTTTTTTTTAATTTATTTTAATTACATGCAAAAATACTAGATAAAACATCGATTGTACATTTTTATAACACACTACACAAGTTTTGCTGACACCACATGGAAAATTAATTTGGAATTTCTACTTTCTGGACACTAAAAAATTCTTAGAAAAAACATTATCAATGTGCCCCAATTCCCCCTACTAACATAAGAGTCTTATTTGATGACTTTATTATAATAACGTACCTTTATTATATTTTACTGCTTTCATGTACGATTAAAGTTTAATTTTAACAATTCCTATAATCGATTTTTATAAAAATTGTATTTTGTTCATTTTAGGTTAAATAATATTTATTTAAACGTTTCACATACCAATATAAGATGAATTTTTTTATTGTAACTAATTTTGTAGGTTTATTATAAATCAATGTAACAGTTCCATCTTAAACGTTTTCTTTCGTCGAAATACGACAGGTTCTACCTTGTTAGTTTAAAGAGCAGGAGTTTAATCAGTTGTTATTAATAATTACCGAGTTTATCAAGTTAATTGTAGAACATATATAACATCAAGATCTAAGACAGTAAAAAATATTTAGTACATTTTTCTTGAATCACCTCTCTGCATATGAATATATTCTTTAATATACTATTAGAACATCGATGATCTCACTAATGGATGAATGGGTGGGTACATGTTAGATACAATTAACATAATACATTACTATTGCATAATACATGTATAAATGGTTTAAAAAGAGTATAACAATAAACATTAAGAAATACAAATACAAATTTTAATTTTAATACGTGTACTCGGTAAGTAGATGTTAGAGTATCGTGGATGATGTCGTAATGTAAAAAAATATGATTAATGGATAGCTTACTGTATACATTTATGTATGTCTAAAGAGAATATTTGTATAATCATTATTTAGCAAAATTAAATATTTAATAAATATGTTGATTAAGTGCATTTCAATAATGACTACAATAATAGTTGTATAGTTTTATTTTATAATATATCTCAAAGATTATTTCAATTATGTTCAATACAAATATGCATAATTTAAATGCTTTTTTCTCTTCCTGTCCTAAAATAACTTAATGCACTTTAAATTCTATGCAAATTTAAAGACTAATTGTTATTTATTTATATAGACTATTTTAAGCCTTTTAGCGTTTTTGTTTATTTATTTTTCTTTCTTAAATTAATCTGTTATCTATGATATAATATGTTTATTTCCTATTGAAATTGAATTATTACTTAATAACTTATCTATAAAAATATTTATTAATCCTCTTTTAATATTCACCATTAATATTAAATTCAGGTTGTTTTTAAAGCGCCATAATTGAACACAACATTTATTTACTAATTCATTTAATTCTATTTTGAAGTAATCTTTGCATCTTTTATCAAATGATAGAGAGCAGCAATATCTTTATCCTAATATAGAGGAAATGCTGAATTTATTATCCTTCCATATTACACTACTCTTTTTTCCAAAATTTATAGTTCAATTGATAATATTATGCTTAGTATATTTCAAGCAAGAAATGCAAATTATCTCTATGCTTATTTACTTCCTGTGTCTTACAAACATTCATCAATCCTTCAACTGGTAAATATTTTCTTTAATGTATTTTCTTTATTTAATTTTTTTCAATACATAGTTATTTTGGATTCTTTTTAATGTATTTATTGCGTATGGTAACCTAAATTTCACTTTTTATGGCTTTTGCTTGGAATAAACCACGCATGTTATTTTTGGAGCTTAAGATAATTTGGGCCTGAAAAACTCTGTCTTTGTTCAATAAATATTTATATTTCTTTCAATGTTTACTGAATTTTTATTTCTTTTTTTCGCTGTATTTGACGATATATTTGAATTTTTGTAAATAAAGGATAAAATTTAGTATTTAATTTACGAAAATTTAATTTATAATTTATGAATAAACTTTTGAAGATAGATATTCCATATATATTTATGCAATGTGTATATAGTATGTATGTTTATGTACACATATCTACGCGCACACACACATATATATTATATTATAAAGAATATGCATTTATCCTAGAATAATACATTTAGGAAAATAATAAAAATAATAAAAGTCCTCAAACTGCCGAAAAGATTTAAACATATCCATTGAATATATCCAAAAAAGTCACTATCTAAAAGTCGCACTTTTAATATTCAAAAGAAAGAAAAAAAATCATGTGTGAAGCATAGATTATTAAACGTTTTCCAACACATTCAGAATAATGTAACAAATCTATATTGTTAATTCAACATGGAAACGCTTTTCCTATTACACATGATGCAATTTGTGCTAAATCAAAACAATTAATATAAATTTTGTTATTTGTGTAACAGCTTAGTATAATTAATATATGCCACAACTAATGTCCTTTTTTCTATAACATTTCGTAACGGAATTTTTTTGTGATACCTTATAAATGAATATTCTTTGTGCGGCATCTTCTACAAAATTCACTTTTAAGAAAATCTGTTAATTTTATGGAAAGAACTGCTGGCAGCAATGTTGCCAAAAGTTTTTTACGTAAGAATCGCAGTACAATTAGTTGCACATTTTATCGCATATTTTCCGTTATTTTAACTG
This sequence comes from Maratus speculifer, assembly GCA_964019185.1. NCBI lineage: Eukaryota > Metazoa > Arthropoda > Arachnida > Araneae > Salticidae > Maratus > Maratus speculifer. Next base: position 263,277,162 of record OZ025291.1, on the reverse strand, counting down.
TTATAATTACTGTAGTAAGATTTCAAATTTTCAGGTATTTTACAGTGCAGTGTAAATTTAGCGTATAATGTACCGCAAAAGTTATTGTAGTAAATTCAGTATTTTTTACAGAAATTTTGCAGGTAAAATTTGAAATCCTGCAATATTTTTTACGGAGATTTTGCAGCTATAATCACATATTTTTTAAGTTATTTTACGGAAAGTTTATTGTTAAAATTACAGCATTTATTGAGGTAATTTGTACGGAAATATTGTTGTTAAAGTTACTGCATTGACTGCTCCTCAGTTCTGTGACAAATATTACGAGAAAGCCCCAAAACAAGTTTAAATTATTATACAACATCTCGAAAGATGTAGGGGGAACTGGGGTACATTGATACAGTTTTTTTCTAAGATTTTTTTTGGTGTCAAGAAAGTAGAAAATTCAAGTTTTTTTTCCATGAGGTGACAGCAAAACTTGTGTAGTATGTTATAAAAAGGTACAATCATTGTTTTATGTAGTATTTTTGCATGTAATTTTAAAAAAATCAAAAAAAGTCATTTGTATCAATGTGCCCCATCCCCGGGGCAGATTGATACGTTTAAGAAAAATGACGACAAAATAATACCAATGCATATTTTTCATAAAAAATGAGTTAGAAAACCATTTTATATTTATTTATAAAAATTCAAATCACCCACAATTTATTTTTAAGCAATATTAAAGCAATCAAAATTAAATAAGGTACCCTGGGGTAATAACGCCACGTTAAGGTTCTACCAATTTTCACGGCTTAGTTTTAGATTGTATTTTTCAAACAAATATAGGATCTGATACAGCAACTCATTGACTATCTATATAAAATAAAATAATTTAACAGATATGTATTCATAAAATGTAATGGCGTTTTTTCTTGACCCATGCTATTTGGCGTTATTACCCACCTATATGGGTAATAACGCCATGCGAACAAAACTATGAAATAAGATGGAATAATTGCATGTAGATAGCCCAATTCTAAAAATACAAACTCTACAAACTTAGAAATTGACAAATTGCATTCTAAGATATTGAAAATGTTCAATTTTTGTGAAAGTGTAAGAAATATAAAGGTGTGGTGTGGGAGGGGGGGGGATGAGGCAAATGAATATCAGACAGTGAGTTTCTTTTTGCTTAAAAAGGACCGTTTAAATAGAAATATGAGAAACATTGCACAGTTTTAACTGTGTTTATTTGAATCAGTATTTAGGATATAGCTCGGCCACTGTAGGCAATCAACCGGGGTATTAATGTCAAGGATTGGCGTTATTACCCCGGTATAGTTATTGCGCAGTACATTTTAAATTACAAATTATCTGGAGAAGTTATTCAAAATCTTCAACAACATTTTAAAAGTACATGAAATGCACTACAAATTTATGTAATTAACAAGGTATTTCCGGATAAAAAGATAGTCTTCACATATACAAAACGTATCTCGCAAATTTTAGATCAAGCGTTAATTTTAGTTGTTTGTAAAAACAATAAGACCTAAAAATGAAACAAATTAACTTGAAGCTGTTTTTTGCGATTTATATGACTCAAAACCCTTCTGCGCAGAGCACATGGGTGTCATTTACCTGATTATTTCATAATTATGCAAAATATTAGCACTTGGCGTTATTACCCCGCCTGGCGTTATTACCCCAGGGTACCTTATATTATGACTTGATGTTCTGTCTGTTTCTTGTCTGATTGTTGGCTGTGGTAACTTTGTCATATCTAGCACTTCAACCCCAGCATTATCTTCTTTCTTATGAAAGATGAAAAAATTACCAGTTTTTCTGTTTATAAATAGGTTCATAAACAGAAAATAAAGGATAATTATATTAAAAATTCTGTTTATAATATAAGTATCATTTTCTGTTCTGCAGTTTGTTTCTCTTACTTAACATTTCTCATGTCGAAAATACTTTTTTCTCTGGAGAATCGATTTAAATTCGAGATTTGCCAGAATGCCGTCCTTTTCTTTTATTAGTTCTACTAGCACTAGATGCTGGGTAAGTTCCTACGTCTCCTGTTTTCAAAAATACTATAAAATGCTCTAATATAAAGAAATAAGAGCTATTTCACTTCAATAAAAACTAATATTAGAAATTTTTCGTGAAAAAAAGGTTGGATTAAGGAGTGTATGGTAAAAAAAATAATAAAAGATAATGAAAATATGAACTATTAAAGGATTTAGGCTGTATCAATGTGCCCCGTCATAAACTTTATCAATGTGCCCCATACAGCGATTTTGAATAAAATGAGTCTCAAATCCAACACTTCACAATATATCTAACAATAAATAATGAGGAACTGATAAAGAGTAGCAGTACTTACCAGGGAGAGTATTCATTTTGGTTGAAAATACTGGAACAGTTGTATAACAGAATTTCAATTGTACAACTCAAATTTACTTTTGAACAACAAAAACAATAAATCACCCGTCCCATTTCATCAAACTGCTGAATCATTCCAAGATTTTCTGTATGTAGTTGAATACACTAGCATCACCTTTTGGAGCTGTTGTGAAACTTCCTGTAATGACCCTGTGAGCGGTAGAGGGGGTGTATCAATGTGCCCCATGTATCAATGTACCCCAGTTCCCCCTACCATTCTATATGTCGGTGCTTATAATATGTAAGCATTTATTAAAAAGGTCTAGAAGTAATTAAAACAATTATAAAATAATTTCAATTAATTTAAAAGGTATTATTCATTGTCGCTTAAAGGCGACAACAGGACTAAGAAGGTTACTGTGTAGTGATTTAAGTGGAAATAGGGCCTCTAAAATAAAATCACTTTTTGTAGCAATTTGTAAGGAAAAATGTTTGTGAAATTTACTTTAATGATAACCGTTGAAATAACGAAAAATATGCAATAAAATTTACAATTAATTTACTGCGATTTTTACATAAAAACAGCTGACAACATTGCTGCCAGCAGTTTTTGCCGTAAATTCAACGGATTTTTTTTAATGTATATAGTTTAGTGTTCTTCATAATATTATATCCAGTTCATTATCTTACAACATGTGCAACATCATTAAAAAACACTTTAATCTATTTTATCTCATCGGTCATAATGTAGCGGTATATTTTTTATCATCCCTGTATTTGAACTGTATGTACGATTTTACTAAAATTACAAATGGATCCAGAAAATTCTGCAACTAATATATATTTAAATTTTCAAGCGATTAGAATGGGTAGTTTTTTGTGCTGTTATATGCTGACAGACAGACAGTAAAAAACAAACACATTCGATGACGCCACACGTGCTATATATATATACATAATAATGATCCTAAAAAGCAGTAACATTTAAAAGCGCATGCCGAAATTTAAAATGCATTTCCAGCAATTATTACACAAAGACTGTATTATAACCGATTTCTTTTGTGTGTCTCTGTAAATGGATTTGCTCTGTATTTGGAAGTGCAGTAAGTATCTTCTTCAAATACAATCGTATTGAAGTTCAGTAACGTGTATTATATTAATACATTTGTAATAGCGTAATGTCGCTGAAACACCCTGCGAATTATTTTTCCAGTTGGACCTTAATTTAATTAAACTCTTTTTGGATAGTCCTGTAACTAAATTATTAGTCCCACTTATCTCATATACATATCTAATATGCCTAAGAGACTTTAAATAACGATTATCAATTGCATAAAAGCCTGAGTATATTTACTCAGTTATAGCATGGTCAGTCAGAGAGATGGCCAGTAGGACAGACAAACCGAATGCATAAACACTTTTCAATTTTGTTTAAAAGATATAAAACGACAAATATTAAGTACCCCACGCACGTATCTCTTCTGTAGATTATCAAAAAATATTTATACTTCACAAACTCATTTGATGCTATGTACTAAATTATGAATATTACCATTTAGACTAGGCAACATCTTATACAATACAACGAATACACCCACTAGTGATTTAATGAACTCATTCAGCAAATAATTTCTTTTGAAAACGATACTTATGATTGCAGCTACATAAAAATTTCTTTATCTGTCTAACGGAGTGTAAAACAGCTGCAAATAATAAATTTAAGACAGATTTCAAACTGTCATAAACATAAAAATGCAAAACTTTACAGAAATTGGGATGTTTCATTTTGTGTTGCATAAATTCATGTAAATTCTAAATTATTGTTTTCTAATCTTAACAAACAGTTCATTTCCAACGCTCAAAAATATCAAGAAAATATGATAAAAATTGATAAAAATTCGAATTGTAGAACAGCATAGGTATCTCAATATAACAATCAAAAATTTACCAATGTATATTGATAAGTTTTATAGCTTTTATAAAGATGTAGATGAGGGTATAATGAGGGTTTTCGTTTGTAAAATTGATATTTTTAATGTATATATATATTTGTAATCATAGTTTTGGTCATAAATTTCAATCATCGATTATTCTACACTACATATTTTTTTCATAATTTACATAACGGAATTTCCAATACCTTTCTATATAATTAATGTTAAAATATGATACGGTATAACAAATACATTTACTTATTATTTAATAAAGTTGTTTTGAAAAAAGCTTCTTTCAAAATCAGTATTCTTGCTTGAAACCCATAAATCTTTACTTATCTGGTTAACTGGGCATAAAACAGTTGCAGACAAATCATTTAATGCATTCTTCAAACTACAATAAAAATGAAAAATGTGAGGCTGTACAAGAAGTGAGATGTACGATGTTACGTGTTCTTCTCTAAATACAAAACATATTTTTGTTGTTGTTTTAGAAAATAGATAAAGAGGAATGGAACTGAAAAAAACAGAAATATAAGAAACAAGAACAAAAAATCAAAGGACAAACATGGATTATGAAACATTTTGAAACATCTCTCTATCTATCTATCTATCTATCTATCTATCTATCTAAAATCACGATTATTTGTTAATCGTTTAATGGCAACACCCAGCTTCAAACATCGTTATTTTTGTTTTGTTTTTTTATTCTATGGACTTAAAAATAAATAAAAAGTAGTTCGTATATGGCATCTGGACTTTATTCTTTAGCAGAATCTTCTAATTAAAAAAAAATGAGACATTAAAATAAATTATGAATAAAAGCAATATGATTTATTGCTTAGTATGCATTTAAGAGGGACCAAACTGGTCGCCAAGTGCGGCTAGTTTCATGAAATAACAATATTTCATTATTTAGAGAAATAGGCTTAATAAGATCAATCTGAAAGCATTTCTGAAAAGAGATAAAATCATCCATAATTAAATATTTAATCTAATCCTTTTGAACAGCACTGCACTTGATTTGTAGATCGATATATATATACTATATAATGAGAAAATTTGGTTAGCAATTGCTCTTTCAGAAATTTATACTATTTGATGGAAATATGCTTGGATACTTTTGTTCAGTCATTTAATTTAACCACCACTTTTATTATACACTACTAAGGTACCCTGGGGTAATAACGCCACGTTAAGGTTCTAGCAATTTTCACGGCTCAGTTTTAGTTTGTATTTTTCAAACAAATATATGATTTGATACAGCAACTCATTGACTGTCTATATAAAAAAAATAATTTAACAGATATGAATACATAAAATGTAATGGCGTGATTTCTTGACCAATGCTATTTGGCGTTATTACCCACCTATATGGGTAATAACGCCATGCAAACAAAACTATGAAATAAGACGGAATAATTGCATGTAGATTGCCCAGTTCTAAAAATACAAACTCTCAGCTCTATAAATTGACAAATTGCATCCTAAGCTATTGCAAATGTTCATTTTTTGTGAAAGTGTAAGAAAAATAAAGGTGTGGTGTGGGGAGGGGGGGATGAGGCAAAAGAATATCAGACCGTGAGCTTCTTTTTGCTTAAAAAACCGCTTAAAAATAATTATTAGAAACATTGCACAGTTTTAACTGTGTTTATTTGAATCAGTATTTAGGATGTAGCTCGGCCACTGCAGGAATCAACGGGGGTATTAATGCCAAGGATTGGCGTTATTACCCCGTTATAGTTATTGCGCTGTACATTTTAAATTACAAATTATCTCGAGAAGATATCCAAAATCTTCAACAACATTTTGAAAGGCCATGAAATGTACTACAAATTTATGTAATTAACAAAGTATTTCCGGATAAAAAAAATAGTCTTCACATCACAAAACGTATCTCGCAAATTTTAGATCAAGCGTTAATTTTAGCTGCTTGTAAAAACAATAAGACCTAAAAATGAAACAAATTAACTTGAAGCTGTATTTTGCGATTTATATGACTCAAAACCCTTCTGCGCAGAACACATGGGTGTCATTTACCAAATTATTTCATATTTATGCAAAATATTAACACTTGGCGTTATTACCCCGTCTGGCGTTATTACCCCAGGGTACCTTATTTAGCTAAAATTTAATTCAAACTAAATAACCTTTAAAACCATTAAAATCACTATTTCAAAAATTGTCATTTATATTATACGACAATGAATCCAGTTCTTTGTGTGGATCTGTGTATCAATTTATCTATATTTTACAAATATTTCGCAATAAAATAAATGCAGTTTAGCATAAAAATGCATAACTCATTTAAAAACTACTTTAATGAACTTTAATGCTCATTTAATGCATTTCATATTATACATAAAACTATATATAGTAAGCCTCAGCAACGATATCAGTCTCATTATATAATTAATAGTTAAACCTATCTAAAATACCCCACAAACAATCCCCTCCTTCCCGTACTATTATGTTAGACAATCTTTTTGTGACGCCCTGTAAATGAATAAAGACTTTTTCTTCACAGCATATTCTACAGAATGCATATTTTACTGTACTTCGCAAATCTATATCAATTTTATTGTGTTTGAAAGGATGTAACGTGTTTAATATTAATTTCAAACTGTTTTGTCCCATTGACCATAATGTAACAGTATAATTTTGACTGTCCCGGTAAATAAATTAAATATGCCGCCAATTTCATTTAAGATAGAGATTATGATAGGATAAGCATCAATACCATCCTAAAATTTTAGGAAAATCCGAGCATATTTATTAGAATTAGAGCGTGGACGTACAAACCGATACATAAACACTTTTCAACTTTCTAGGAAAGTGTTGAAAATATATATACGAAATGTCCATAAAGAGCATAAGTTTTTTAAATATATATGATTATTAAACATACCCATCGAAATAAAATAAATATACATAAATCGAAAGATTAAGGGTTATTAATTATAGATAATGTCCAATAATATACTTAGCTTATAAAAATATTTGGGAGTTTTCAATAACATTGGCATTAGTAACAACAGTTAGAATCAACAACAAACAAACAATAACATTCATTGGTTAGTTAATAAAATTCTAGTTATTTTTTTTTTTTTTTTTTTTTTACAAAATAGATGTTTGTAACTGATATTTATATAGTACAATTTTTATTTATGTAAATAGAAATAGAATAATTCTTACCTGTAATATATCAGCATATAACAAACTTTATCCTGTAATTTGTTTTTTATTTCAGCATTAAAAATAACTGTATCCTGTTTTTAGCAATTTCCTACAATGTTATAAAGTATTTATGCATTCGGCTTGTCTGTTCGTCTGTCCACGTTCCAACTCCTGTAAATATACTCGGATTTCCTTTCAACTGATAAAGCTTATTTAGGATCACCAAAGTTTTTTGATATTGCATATGGAGTATAGACGGTTTTGGTTCATTTACAGGAACACTCAACATAATTCAATTACAATGCGGCAAATGGGAAAAGTCGTTGGGAGAGTATTTTAATGAATATCGGCTATTTCTAATGTACTACTCATGTACTACTAATATACTACTCATATAAATCACTGAATTCCATTGCGATCACGTTATAACAAAGCATACATAGCATTTTTTTACTAATTCACTGGGACACACAAAATAAATCGATTACAGTACTGTCATTGCGTAATAACTTTTGGAGAATACGTTTTAAAATTTGTTATGAATTTAATTAATTTTTCCATATTACTTTTTATACATAAATTTTACACCACATATACAGCTCTGCCCAAAAGTATTAGCATACCATTTTCCTAATAAGGGGAAATTACTGAGGGAAATTTTTCAGCTGAAATATGTGTACGTCATAAATTAACTAAATTTTGGAATGCAGTGTTATTAATAGATAAAAATTTTTATATCATGAGCAAAGCTGCAAAAAAATTTGGATAATTTGTGATTATGTATGATAACAGCTGAAATTTGGTTTTGAAATGCGTTGTAATTTTTCATATGCTGAAATCAGATGTAATATTTTATTTTATTTTTTAAGCGGTGCAATTTCATTACATTATTCCGAATGTGTTGGAAAGTACTTCATATGGTATGCATGACGCATGATTTTTTTTCTTTCTTCGTCTTTAATATAATGTTGAAAATGTTTATTGAAAACACAGAATTAAAAGTGTTTTTTTTAATATATGCTAATAAAAAATAAATAATATATATCACTATAAAATTAACAAGTAATGATAAAGAACGTAAAATAAGAGTATTTGCGTTTAACTTTTTTATTGGAAAAAAATTTAAACTACAGTTATTTAATTTTATTTACGATCCTTTCATTGTACAAGATGTCCACAAAGGAAAAATATAACTTTAATATTACTTTAAAGAAAATGTAGCTAAAACAAATTCATGTTTTACTCATTAGTGTTTAAGTAAAATGTAAAAATTTGGAAACGTAATGGTAGATGGTACTGTGTAATTCATTCCGTAAGAAATATGATTAAGTACTAAAAGTAGCAGATATGGTTACACAACAGTAAACAACAACATGCGTCTTTAGTTTGCAGAATTTTAATTTTTATCATATCTTCAATGTTAATTCGTTGCACAGTATATGAAAAAAAAAACAGTGGCGAGAGAAATTATCAAACACATACACTGCATTAGACGCAATATGAACGCCATGACGTCGTACCTTTCCTTCTTCTGACATCGCATTTTTAATCATTTCATTAGAGAGTTCATTAAAAATATTATTAAAGAAACAAAGGTAATATCTTTGGATGAACTCATACAATACTTTAATTATTTGTTAAATATATATATGCATTTACATGTATATTACACACATATATATATATATATATACATTCATACATATGTGTATATATATATACACACATTTGTTTTTTGATTAAACATTAAATGTAAGCTCTGATTTTGCTGTATTTTATATCTATGTAAAGTTGAAATTGTGTATATCATTTGTAAATATTCTGTATTTATATCACATACTATTTGCAACATAATGAAATATTTTATCATTATTCCCATCGGAATATCTATACATGCTAATAATGCATGCTGCAGAAAAACAAATACATTATCTGATGATTTCATAAACATATTCTATAAATCATGTTTTTTCGTATTATAACACTATTTATACAACAGCATAAATATTCTCTTTCTCTGTTTAACATTGCATAAAATTGCTACAAAGGATAAATTTAGTGCATACTTCAAACAGTAAAAATAAGGAGAAAATTGACATAGTAAGCAAACTATGTTGTCTTATATTTTGGTTATTAGAAATTTTTATATATGTTAAAAAATGTTTTATTTTACCAAATTTTATTGAATAATATACAAAGATTAAATAAGATAAATGATAAAACGTTCATATATGCAAACATTTGATACATACACACACACATATAAATGTATGATTTGTACTTTGTTTCAACATAAAAAATGAGCTCTGGTTTCCTGTATTTGATCTTTATATAATGTTGAACTTGTATGTTTCCTTTGTAAATATTCTTTATTTATATCTCTGAAACATAATGAAATATTTTACCATTGTCGCCATCCACACATCTATATGCAAGGTGTCCCAAAACGTCGTGTACAAACTTTGAGGGGTGGTAAAGAACATCGTTCGGAGCCACAATTACATAGGAAAACATGGGCGGAAACGTCTTATTAACCATTTCATATCCAATGAAAATGTATATGTAACTACAAATTTTTTTATACAAAATGAACATTGACACCAGAATTTTAATATGATTTTTCTATTTATTATGTATGTGAAATGTCTGGCTTTTCTTTATAGCAAATATATTTTTCCGCAACTTCTGATATCATTCATTTTTCCACATTTTAGCAATGAAAGTGCATTGTCCGTGGAAAACTCAAAGAAACACAAAGACACAGTTATGACATAATGCGGAAAGCAGTGTAGAACGCTTTATAACACAGAAAAAAGAACAAAAATAATTTAATTTTAAATTAAATTTAAATTTTGTTTCTTTAAAATGAAGTATCTTAGTAGCTATTAGAAATTGCTAAATGTGGAAAAATATGAATGACATCAGAAATCGCGAAAAAACGTAAATGCAAAGCAGAAAAAAATTACATTTCACACCCTTAATAATCCAAAAATCATATAAAATTCTGGCGTCAATGCTCTTTTTGTATTACAAATTTTGTAGTTTCATATTCATTTTCACTGGCTGTGAAAGAGCTAACAAAACGTTTCCGCCCATGCTTTCCTATGTAATTGCGGTTCCAAACGATGCTCTCTACCACCCCTCAAAATTTGTACACGAAGTTCTGTGACACTCTGTATTTATATGTATATCCATTTTGCTAACATATGTCGCAGAATAATAAATATATTCTTTGATGATTGCATAATCTTATTCTATAAATCATGTATTTTCGTATTGTAATATTATTTATACAGCACCATAAATGTTCTCTTATCTGTTTAACGATGCATAAAACAGCTACAAAGAATAAGTTTAATAAGTCTAATGCATACTCCAAGCTGTAAAAATAATGGAGAAAATGGAATAGTAAACGATTTATGATGTCATATGTTTTGTGTATTAGAAATTTTTGTATATGTTAGAAATTTTTTTTCATTTTTGTAAATTTTATCAAGGGGTCTCACGAATCTTACTTTTTACGTGATGATGCACTTTAGTAACATGCCACATATAATTTTTTTCTCATTCCCTAAAAAACTAATTTTTTTAATATAGACAACTTAACATATCTTTATTTTAAAATACATTTTTAATATTCTACCATGAAATTTTAATTGTTTTTTATGCTAAATAAAATAAAAATAGTTTTTTTATTTTTTTACTTGCATTCAATGCAGACATATCTGTAGAAAAAATATTGGTTTAAGAGCCTCTAAAATATTGATAATTGTGTAAAACTAATGTATCTTGAACTTATACTCCATTTTAAAGAAATGTATTGTTTTTCTATTTGCAATTTAAGTTTAAATTATAAAATTTTGAAAAAAAAAAGTCGTTTCTTTTATAAAACAATCGAAAATTTTAAATAATAAATACGCTTCCAATATTAAATTTAAAGTATAAATTATTCCTCGGCTTAAAATGAAGATATTTACTAATTTTCACGCAAATTGCTTTATTAGTTTTTAAGAAAACTTCCGCGCAGTGGATGCAAGTCAAAGAGCAATTTTAATTTTTTTATGAAAACTAAACATAAAAAAAATATATTTCAATATAGAGTATTAAAAAATACTTTAAATAGAAAAGATATTAAGTTACCTATAATAAAAAATATGCATACATGTTTCATAGACACTGTGGGGAAAAATGTGACACGTTGCTACATTGCGGTAGCAAAGACTCCTAATACCCCTTAAATAATACAGTAAGATTAAATAAGCTAAATAATGAAGCATTCATATATGCAACCATTTAATACAGAATTACAAAATCATCCACAAATAATTTAATATTTTTAATCCTCTGAATTCAAATCAATAGTTTTGTTTGCAGCCTCATAAAAAATCCTTAATTTGTTAAAAAAGACATAAAAAAGGTAGGGAAAATTAATTTATTCCATACCTCAAATTATAATGAAAATAAGAAATTTGAAGCACTACCCATCTTTTTCCGTATTAAAACATTATTTATATAGCAGCATAAATATTCCCTTTATCTGTTTAACGGTGCATAAAACAGCTACAAAGGATAAATTTAATGCATACTTCAAACTAAAAATACGGCAAAAATTGGCATGGTAAATGAATTATGATGTCTTATGTTTTCTCAATTGGAAATGTTTATGTACGTTAATTTTATTTATTTATTTATTTATTTTTATCAAATTTTATTAAACAATATAGAAATATTTAATAAGGTAAATAATAACGCGATAATATAAGCAAACATTTGATACAGAATAATAAATTCATCCGCAGATAATATAATAATTTTTAAATCATGTGACTCCAAATTGATGTTTTGTTTGCAACCTCATAATTTTTTTAACTGCTTAACAAAGCATGTAAAAAGCTAGGGATAGTGCATTTATTTCATTCTTCAAACTGAAAAAATAGAGTGGAAACTGGGATAATAAACGGATTAGGGTATATTATGTTTTGTGTATTAGAATTTTATTTTATTAAATTTCACTAAACAATACAGAAAGATTAAATAAAATAAATAATGAGACTTTCAGATATGTAAATATTTGATACAGAATAACAAATACATCAGCGTAATTTAATAATTTTTTAAATCACCTGACTCCAAATCAAAAGTATCGTTTGCAGTTTCATAAAAAAATTCCTTCATTTGTTTAACAAAGCATAAAACAGTTAAAGACAATAAATTTATTCCATAGTTCAAACTCTAATGAAAATGAAAAAAGTTAAGCAATGCACGAATTACGATATCTTTAGGTTTCCGCTGTGGGAATTTATATAAAATTTAAGGATTATTTTTCTTAACAAACAGATCACACCAAACAGTAGAGAAAAGTCAAAAGAAATATATAATGAAAAGCGAAAGCATACAAAATATTGTACAAGAGCATACATAAGATTTTTTTTTTTTATCAGTAAACCCATCGATCGAAACATTTGTCGATATAGATCGATACGCTTGATTCTATAAGAAGACACGTTTTAAAGTTCTAAAAGAAATTTATTTTCGAACTTATTACAGATACTTTTGATGTAGTTTGGGAAAGATATAGAAATGCTTTCTCAATTTCTTAAAAGTGTAAGTGAAAAAAGTTTAATAATAGGATAAACATTTTTTTTCGGAATTCTTTTTTATCTATAATTCTTCTTAGCAATTAGTGTTAGATGCGTTAAAGTCAAGTCTAAAAATTTTACACACATTTTAACGAATGACAAGAAGAAGATATTTTATCATTATAATTTACATATGATAATGCAACAGTCGTTTTCTTTGAGCGGGTACATAATATGCGTTTAGAAGAGGCTGTATAAAAATTAGACTGTATTGATCACGTTTACAATGAAAATAATGAAATATTAAAGTAGAATTCTGTCAATCTTATGAAATGAATTATATCCAAAACAGATATTATTAGGTGTAGAGTGTTTGATTCTTATCACTCTGGTCAGGTATCATACATAGTACTTAAGTATATATAACATAAAATAAATTTTAAATTTTAAAAATCATTAATAGTGGAAATAATAGGGAAGTTAAAAAAAACCTGCTGGCAGAGAAATGTACAACAGGCAAGAAAATTGATAAAAAAGGCAATCCCAAATTGCTTCCAAAGAAATGGATTGAACCAATAGTTAGGCAGTATTATTTTCACAGCTTGACCCTACAGTATGGAAGCTTGTAGTCAAATCTCCATCTTGAAATTTTTGTGTCTAATACTACTATAACATGGTATAAACGCGAGAAATTTTATTTTGTGCCTCACTAGACATTTCAAATCCTAAAAAGTGTAATTTTTGAAATTGTTGACAAATTTTGGAATGTTTTTCATATATTGAAATCAACTCCCTGATATATGACTTGGTGTGTCCAATACAAGTACTTTCGACCTATTGGTTAAAAAAAAAAAAAAAAAAAAAAAAAAAAAATTATGTTGACAATTTTTTTTTGTGTGAAAAAACTTCCCCCTGTAAACGGACTTATGGAAACCATGAAAACAACTTTAAATTTATGCTAATATTTCAACAGTAAGAATTTATTTCCAGAAATTATTCTATTACCAGACTTTTTGACCATTTTCTTTTGACCAAATTGCAGCAAATCTGATTTAAATTGAAAAAATAAAAGATGAGATATATAGAATTTCGTATAATCTAGTATGCGAGAAAATCGCTACACACGATGAAACAAAGCTGGATGCCGTGCACAAACAAAATTAATGAAAGTAAAATGATAGTCCTTTTAAACTTTCATTATGTTAGGGTTGTTGCACAAAAAAATTCAGATTTTTAAAAAATGGTCGAGCGACAAGTGCTGGACCACTTGAAAGGGACTGACCCAATTATAATTTCAATATGTCTATTATCGCAGATGTTAGACATTAAAACTTCAGCATTATTCTAATGGTATTAAGGAAACTAATTATGGTTTATCACAGAAAGAAAACACAGGGTATTATAAAGTTTAAATAAGTATAGGAAAAAATAAGGTTAAAACATGCAAAAGATATTATTTTTAGTGACATTAGCAATTAATCTTGATAGAATCTATACTAATAATATCCGTGCGCCTCTGTCTGTCTGTCTGCTTGAAGCCGATTACAGTTCGCAACGCGGGCGAGTTGGAAGTCGCGAGAGGTGTCTTTCGATTGGAAATATTCCGGGGAAGTCATTTCGGGCATTTTCGAGACCGTGGGACCAAAATTAAAAAAGTTATGAATTAAAAACCCCTTGGGAATCGGAACGAAAAATGTCCCAAATACCAAACGGCGCTCAAACGGAGCTCCGAGGCAGAACACTGCGCTACCTTGCGGTGAAGAACCTGAACTTTTCCCCTTTGGCTAAAAGAAGAAACAGCCGAAAATCGCTTTTTCTACCGGCGCTAATTGCGTTTTTTTTGCGCGTTTTTTCTTAAACCATCATGCCGACAGTTTTTAAAGTAGAAAAAACTGATTACATATTCAGAATCTGCGTAAAAATCTGCTTCTGATGAACTAAAAAATACGGAAAAATGTCTTAAGGGCGCTTAGTGCCCACCGTGCAAAACCAAATATTTTTAACGGGACTATGGGCGCGAAGCGACCATAGTTCCGATCCACAATCTTTTTGTTTTCAAGTGCACGTGGCCCACAGTGCGAAATCACATATTTTTAACTGGACCATGGCTCTTTAATTTACTTTTTTTTTGTGCTTGAGGATTCGAACACAAAGATTAATTAATTAATTATTAAATGAATTAATGAATTTTTTTGCTTATTAAATGAATTTTTTTGCTTATTATATACTGCTTAATACCAAAGGTTCGTTTGGAAAAAGTTACCCAGCTAGCGGGCGTAGCTCGCTAGTCTATACTAATAAAATCCGTGCGCCTCTGTCTGTCTGTCTGCTTGAAGCCGATTACAGTTCGCAACGCGGGCGAGTTGGATGTCGCGAGAGGTGCCTTTCGAATTGAAAAATTCCAAGGAAGTCATTTCGGGCATTTTCGAGACCGTGGGACCAAAATTAAAATAGTTATGAATTAAAAACCCCTTGGGAATCGGAACGAAAAATGTCTCAAATCCCAAACGGCGCTCCGAAGCAGAACACTGCGCCACCTTGTGGTGAAGAACCTGAATTTTTCCCCTTTGGCTAAAAGAAGAAACAGCCGAAAACCGCTTTTCTATCGGCGCTAATTGCGTTTTTTTGCGCGTTTTTTCTTAAACCATCATGCAGACAGTTTTTAAAGTAGAAAAAAACTGATTACTATTCAGAATCTGCGTAAAAATCTGCTTCTGATGAAATAAAAAATACGAAAAAATGTCTTATGGGCGCGAAGTACTCACCATGCAAAACCAAATATTTTTAACGGGACGCGACCATAGCTCCGATCCACAATCTTTTTTTTTCAAGTGCACGTGGCCTACAGTGAGAAATCACATATTTTTAACGGGACCATGGCTCTTTAATTTACTTTTTTTGAGCTTGAGGATTCGAACACCAAGACCTGCTTATTAAATGAATTTTTTTGCTTATTATATACTGCTTAATACCGAGGTTCGTTTGGAAAAAATGGCCCAGTTAGCGGGCGTAGCTCGCTAGTTTTACATAAAATTCAAAATATCAAAGACAACAAATAAATCAAATCCACAGCAATTCTTCTTTAAAAGTTAAAAATAAATAAATGATTGACAATATTTTATATTATAATTACTTATTATAAATAATTTTCTTTTAAGGTTTAATCCTTTTTTTTCAGGTAGCACCGGTAATCTCACCAGCAATTTCTTTTAAGAACTAAAATGCTAATGGAAAAAACGATGAGTAATTAACATTTATTCTAAAAAAATATTTTAATATAAATCTAAAAAAATAAATAAAATTGGTAAATAATATTTTCGGTAATTCTAATAAATCCTTCAAAAGCACGGGGAAATTTCCAACATTCTGGGGTTAAACTGTATTTAACCTCTTCGGGACAAGCGTCTTTTGCAGAGTTTTTAAACTTTTATCACTGGTTTTTCAAAACAAAAATTCTTTACTAGTCGAATCAGAAGAATATTACGATTAAATAATACAGAATTTGTAATAAGAAATTATTGTTGAGAATATCAAGGATTCTGAGCACATTATGTGCCACGTATACAGGTCGCTCGTCCTCAAGGGTTTAAGCACTTAATCATTGAACATCTGCTATATATGACCCATAAAATTAAATACTTAATTTCTTTCAGCATATTGAAAAAAAAAACATTTAAAAGTTCGCTTTGAATCTAAAGCTTTTAAAATTCCGTGAACTGACAAATATTTTTAACACACAAGAATTAACAAATTACACCTGTAGATACAGGTCACAAATTTTTTGGCACAGGCATGCAGCAAAAAACGCATACATATGTCCACAACCATTCAAGTAACAATTCACATTATAAATATGGATATGTTGAGTACTTAAAGATTTTAGAAGGAACGAATTAGGGTGACATATGGGATATGTCTTTTGAAAATGAGGATTCCTTAGCCATTGAATCGTGATTCATACATCTGATGAGATTTCCTTATGATCCGAACCATTATTTACCGAATATTCAAATTACTACAAAAGTCGGGACAAAACTCGTGTGGGTACAAAATTCCTGATCTTCGTTCAATTCAAATTTTCCATTTTTATTTAATTTAATAAAAACTTTTTCTTCAGATAAATAAAATTTGTTTGAATGTTGATAGAAAACAGATTCCACAGACTTCATTATAATGTATTTTTCGATAACAACACTGTTCAATCATAATTATCTAATTAATAAAACTAACTTTTTAAAATACGTTTTAAATTGATTTGCTGATGTCAATATTTTTTTATGATAGCATATTTAAATAAATCGAGAGATGCAATTACCTAATACAACACAAGAAAAGTATAATTTTAGCAATAAAAATCATGGTAATATGCGAAACATAGTTACTTATTTTTTTCAGTTGAAAATATAGACGTATTCTCACTATTTTATTCACTACAAAACTAGACATCAAACTGTACATGTTTTACATTTTCCCGAAAAATATGGCAATATATATCGTGTTAAAATAATACATATCTATTATATATATTTTTTTTAAGTTGGCTTGTCTATTGTAGGATATGCTTTAAATAATTCAACGTTCACCTACTCCGGAAAAATACTCGGAATATTGTAGAGGAAAATGGATATTTTCAAAGAATTTTTATTTTCCATTTGCTCGAAATTTTATTGTATTTATTAATATAGTGTACTGAAATAAAACATTAAATATTAAAAGAAACTATAATGTAATTTTTTAATAAAGAAATAACTCATTTAACTTATTTTATCGTTTTAAACGAGTATTTGGTATTAATAATTGAAATAAATTTTAAAATTGACTCTTAATAAAAATATTACGTTTATGCTAAAAGAAAAAATATGCGACAAATAAAATATACTTAAATAGAAATGCAAAACAAATTTTCAAATAACATAAAGTCGTGGAATTCTAATATTTAACGACAAACCTCACTTTTCCACAGAACATTGCAAATAGATAAATTAGTGAATCAAACATGGTACAAACGATGGATTGTTTGGTAAATGAAAGTGGTTGTCTTGAAATGGACTCATCAGTGTGATGTCCCAAGTACTTCAACTCCATTTATGATCCACAAATTGCATCCATACAAATTTTAAAAACTGCAGAGAAAAATACAGATGAAATGATTTGGCGAGAAAACTGTGAAGCCAGCTACATTTAGCCAAAATTCGGCGCAAACATTTGCACATCGCTTTATGAATTTATATCTATTTAATGATTTCAGTGAGACCTGGTAGTCTTGATTACGTCGATGATTTATGCGATAACAGTCTTTATATTGTAAGACGTTTTGACGGTGTAGTAAATCTCTAATATAGGACAGACCAACATTTTGCAATTTTATTTTAGATTTTTTTCATTTTGTCTTTTTCCTTATCTACAGATTATCATTGTATACATTATACCTTTCTCTACAAACTCGCTTAACTAATATTCAAGAAACTAAATATAGATTTTTTATAGGAAATGGTTAAGTCTAACCATGACACGTTGGAAAATATTCCCCGTATGAAAGGCAAGGTTTCGAGCCTACTAAAAAATATGCAGGAGCACATTTTCCAATTATAATTTAAACGTTAAAACACAGATAATAAATCTTGCTTGTTAATTAACTAGTATTTTTTATTGTAGATTAAATACAAAGTAACATAATACTAATGTAAAAAACGTTTTAAGGAGCATAACATTTCACGATGAAGCTCAAAAAATCGTCTTATCTGGGATTGGATTATTTTTTTCTCGCCTCTTTTGTATGATACCTTATGAAATTTCCCTTTTTTATAAATCATTTTCTTCCAATTACAGTTGATTTTTAATAGGAAGATCAGTCAGTATAGATGAATTACTATTTTTCTTTCCAAGCCATATTTGCATCATCAGTGTTGCCATCGCAAAAGACGTAACTTTTTGTAATATCTCTCAGAGTAGTGTCTTTCCAAGCATAGATTCGAAGCACTTTAGAAAGGTCATTTTTTGTACTTGCATCTTGTAAGGCATTGCGACAATTTTTGCAGAAGAAGATTTTTAACAATGTCGTTTTTCTACAAGCCGATCGAAACTTCATTCTACAGCAGCTTCCATTAATGACATTATTGTTCGTTCTTTTCACAGAGAATCCTGTCGGACTTTATTATTGGCTGTTGCAATTTAAGTGAGAAACTCGAAAATCTTCAACTTTTCCCCTTATTTAAACATAGAGTCGTGGCAAAAGAGGAAAAAATTAATAAAATAAATGTAGACGCTTCATGGAATTACATATTGGCTTCTCCAAAAAAGTTTATTCAAGTGCAGGCATATATCGCGAAAAATGTTCTTTTGCAAACCGTTTTGAATACAATCCTCGAAAGGAGAGAAAAATATTCCATCATAAAAACATTATTCCGTCATTCCTTCTAACAAAATCCTCGGAAAAAAGAGGAGCTCTCCGTTATCACATCTCATCACCATTTTAAATCTAAAAAAAAATTCTAACCATGATTTTCACATGTAAACAAAATTCATGTTCATCGTTGAGATTAATTTCATTCAGACGATAAATTTTAATTAAAAATTTTTTTTAACTAATTTATATTCGAATGCTGAATTCGATATCCTGCAGACGATAGTTTGAAACAAAAAAAGAAAAGAAATGAATTTATTGATACGTACAAATATCAAACGTTCAAGGGGAAAAATAAATAAATAAATATAAAGAATGAGATTTTTTGAAAGGTATGGTTTTGGAATAAATTTAATAGGACTTTCTTAAAAAAGGTTGATAAAAACGGGGAAAATGAATTTTATTTGGAATATTAAGAAATAAAGTTTAATCAAGAATATCTTTAATTTAGAATCTTTTTTTTTTTTTATTTACGCATATTGGAATAAATATTTTAATATGAATTAAGAATTTATATCGTTTCCATAAAGATTAATAGATTAGATCTAATGACATGATTTTAAGTTAATAGGGTGATCTAAGTACGGAATATTGTTAAAAGGAAATTAATATAGTAAAGGGTGAATTTTGCCGAAGAGGAAAAAATTAAATGTGTAATATATATATATATGTATATTCAATTAAAATCAAAGTAAAACAATTGAAAAAGTTCCAAGTTCCAAATTTTGATCTTTAATAGTTCTTGACTAATAATAACTTAAATACAGGGAAATAGTGAAAAAACACATCATGAAGAAAAACGCGCTTTTGCACAAGAAGTCATTTCCATGACAGCCATTGATTAAAAACTAGCTTTAGAAAACAAAACAAAACGAAAAAATATAGTTTCCTGTTTCAATTAGCATAAGGTAAATAGATAATCATCCCCTCCCTGTTCCCCGCAAAAAAAATTATGCAATTATTTTTTAGACAACTACAAGATTTTAGGGTCCTGAACATCCTTTTCTTCTTCTTCTTCTTCTTTTTTTAATCAATACTGTTTAAAATGTGAGAGATAAAAATCTCCACATTTAATGAAAGCAAAAATTCTTGGGATAAACTGCCTTGATTTAAATAATTAACATTTACATCAAAAGTACAAATAAGTGTACTAAAACTACTTCCAGTTTCGAATATGTTGAGACTAGCTCAGACTTATCCTATAAGAAAAGGTTTAATAAATCGAAAACCATCTTTCGTGCAAATAATTACCAAAAAGTTATTATAATATAATCATTTGAAATAACTGCTAATAAAGATATAGCTTGCAAGGATGCACTATCATTCGATATGCATCGAGTATCGAATTATTAGATACATATTAGATGCATATTCAATATAAGCTCGTTTTTCGGAAGATTTGAATAATTTTATATAGTATCTCATGTGACATGCAACCATTAAATTACTATAATTTCTTCAAGACAATTGCTGAATAAGAATTCTCAGGAGTCTTATTTTTTACCTGATAGTGCAATTTAGAAATATGTTACATTTATTTATTTATATATTTTAATCTCAGTACCTATAAACCATAAATGGATAGTATTTTTAATATAGAGAGCTTAATATATATTTTCTATTTAATGTTTTTGTAGTACATTGAAATATTATGTTATTTTTTCATGTTTAATTAAAAAAAAATGTTTGTTGATTCGCATCCATTGCGCAGAAGATTGTAAGAAAACTATTGTTTCAACAGCCCCCCGAAATACTGGTGTATCTTGAACTTATACTTAATTTTAAAGTAATTTATTTAGATATTTATATAAAATTTTAATTTAAATTTTAAAATTAAAAAATCACTTTCTTATTTAAAAATTGCTTATTTTAAATATTTGATGCAATTGTAGTACTAAATTTGAAATATAAGTTATTCTTTAATTGAAAATGAATATATTTACCAAGTTGATGCAAATTGTGGTATTAGTAATTAGACATGTTGTGCGTATTCAAAGAACAATTTAATTCTTTTTTTATTAAAATTAAACACAAAAAATTGAATTTCAGTATAGAATATTAAAATATATATATTTTAAATAGAAGGGATATTAAGTTGTCTACATTAAAAATGTTTATGTATTTATGATTCATAGGCACAAAGAAAAAAAAATTAAATATGACATTTTGATAATTTGCACAATCAATGTAAAAAGTAAGACTTCTGATACCTCTAAGTTTCAAAGATAAATAATAAAAACATTTAAATCTCCACAATATATCCTCTACTACCCCATCACCATAGTTGAATACCTTTTTTATTTAATGATTTTAAATGTATTTTAAGATTTTAAATGTATTTGAAAGAAATTTATATCATAATTCTGCATCTAAGACTAATTCTAGTATATTTATTTAGGCTTTTTAAAGGAATTTTTGAAATCATTACTTTTGACGAATCTCATTGTACCTTTATTATGAATACAAACCATTTAATATTCTTCAAGCTATCAGTTGTATGAAATAACAATGTTAACAACACATGACACATAATATCCTCAAATAGAAGATAAATACATTCCTAGACATATCTGTGCACTGTCAAAGTTGTCAAGTTAAATATTTTCTGCAATAGATACATTGTTCAGTGATAACCGCTTTTACCAACAAACATGAATTTGTTCTGATCTAAACTAGTTAATTGCACATGTGAAAGACAGAAAATTTAATTAATCCTGAAGTAGCTGAAAAATATCAAGCGTATTTTTCTCTTATATCAATAACACAATAAATATTTTAACGTGTCAGATGCAGGCAAAGAATATACCTTATGTTAATAGATAATATTCATCTGCATTTTATAAAACGTGGTTTGTTTAAATGATGCGATCTGAAACAGCTGTTAAACCTGAGAATAAATATAGTGTTCTCCTGAAATCCTATTTTAATTCCATTAATTCGGTTGTTCACCAGCTAATTTAAACACTTAAACATCACTTGCGATAAGAGAAATAAATAGTATTCAATGTAAAATAAAAAAAGGCTACTGACAGATTACTAGAAATTATATTTTACATTTAAGTAAAAAGAAAATAAAAAACATAGATAAATGCAATTGAAGTAAGTCTAGGCAAGATTAAATAACCAACATTATTATAAAGGTAAAAATAAGAAATATAACACTCTGCAAATGTCCGAAGTGAACAAATACTCACAGCTTTTTTTTTCTAAAAGCTTTTAGAAATTTATTTTAAAAAGTACTAGTAATGTAGAAATACTTAAACATTAATACTATTTTCATTTTCCTTTATAAGAAAAAAAGTACTCGAAAAAATTTTTAATGAACAAATGACTACTTTTCAGTTAATGTATTTCGCACTAAAAAAACATTCAAATAACCTAATTTTATAACTTGTATTATAATATTTACACGAATACTTACATTTTGTTGCGTTTAATTAAAACGACCATTTATTGAAACAAAACTTGTACTGTAATTGACAATGTATTCTGATAAAGATAACTCACAAAACTCAGTCCTATAAGCTAATATCTTGAAGTAGAGTGTAGATTTTGAAAAGATCCACTTTAATAACAAAGATTGAATTCCACTGTTAATATAGCACATACTGGCACATACAAAATGGTCTAGTACTTAAAGTGGAAACATTCTAATATTAATATAAGTTTAAAAGTTAATAGAAATCCAAATTTCATAAGTATTTTATAAAATAAAAGTATTTCACTTATATTACCTTAAGGATTTAAATTTAAATCATTTTATGAATTTCCTTGCATAAAAGTTAAGTTAAAATAAATATACTTGTTCTCACAAAATTAGCTAAATGACCATATTGAATAAATTGACAGTGAGTAAAATTAACGTTTTCTATATCGTACGAGGCTACGACTAATGTTTATTTTAACATACTTGCAATCGTGTAAGCACTTTCAAAATTCAGCCATATTAACTAATTTTGTAATACATAAAGGTGAAGTTTATATTTTAAAATAATCCATTTTAATAACAAAAATTGAAATCTACTATTAATAAAGGACATACTGCTTAATAACATTGTTAAAACACAGTCTTAAAATCTATATTTTAATGCTCACGAAAACAGAGTCTTGTTAAAATGGCCTAGTACCTAAAGGAAAAAGGTTCTGCTATTAAAATAAGTTAAAGAGTTAATACAAATACGAATACCATAAGCATTTTATAAAATAAAGGTATTTCACCTATCTTGCCTGTAGAATTCAAATGTAAATCAATTCATGAATGTCCTTGTATAAAAGTTTCGTTAAAATAAGTATACTTATTGTCACGAAAGCCGCGGTATGAACATATTGGATAGATTGACTATGAATAAAATTAACGTTTTCTATGTTGTACGTGGCCTTAAATAACATTTAATTTAACACACTTTTCGAATAATACACTTTTTTCATGTGATTTGGTCTCGAAAATTTAAAGTGAAAAAGTCAGTTATGAAAATAAGAAATTTTACGAGACCCTGTAAGGTTTTCATCCTCAGTAGAAATTTATATTTGATTAGCTTTTTTTTGTCATGGATGTTAATTGAATAAGAATAACGTAAGGCAATAAATCTTCTCAAAAGAAAAAGAAAAATCTTATCCATTTTAGTTACAAAATTATCAAATAATACAGAGAAATCTAGTAGAAACGTTCATTTTTTATTTAAAGCTAGATTTTATCTATCTACTGAAATTGTATCAATCGCAGGAATGTTAAAAGCGAATACCATATATGCTATGCTAGTATATTTGGATTGTGCGGAAATTTGTACTTCAAAATATCAAAGATGTTGTTGTTTTGCACAACAGTTTTAACCCTTTGTAACTAAACAATTCATATTTAAAAAATCTTCACACATGTTGAAATTCACTATTTTAAACAAGAAACAAAATCAGAGCAGAAAAATAAAATTTTATATGGAAACATGGGTGTATAGCATATCTGCACAATTGCAAAAAGGCACAAAAACAGAAAATATTCAAAATTTTAATATACAAATTTGAATGAACTGCTAGTTTTGTTGCAGCAAAGTTTCTTATTACATTTCATATTAACAGTTTTAGTAAAGCTGTGACATTCGCGGTATTTTTTTTCTACTCAATATAACCAGTGCTCAAATTCCTGCTATATGTATTTGTTTTTTAGAATGTTTTGAGTATGTCCACTATGTGTTTACTGTTGAATTTTTTTTCTGCGGAAGTTTTCTCTTTTTTCCTAGCTTTTGACTTGTTATTAATTTTACAAGGAGGAAGGAGGTGTCTTTAACTTAACCTTTAGAAACTAAAAAAATTAAAAGCAGACGAATGTTTTCCTTAGTCAATGACTTATCAAGTAGACTTTTTTTCAAGCATTTAGAAATCTAACTTAAAGGGGTTTTTTTTTACCCCCTTGATTTTTATTTTTTGTTCTGTTCGTTCTCCGGTAGATGTCTCTGCTTGTCCACCCAGTCATTCAGGCTGCTTTCTTCTCATTGGTTGCTTTTTTTTTGGCCTGATCATTCCCGTAGCTGATATATAAGCCAGCGTTTTCCTGTCCATTTGTTTAGTTTTGCTTTTTCTAGCTCGGTCAGTATTGCACTAATAAAGTATTTCGATAGTAGATTCGAAACAGCTGTTTGCTACCTTTTCATACACTATTTGTGCATTTATAATCTTTGTTTTTCTAATTTTAAACATTTTTGAAGGAATGTTTTACTTACTATTTTAATGTTTTCCCATTTCTATAATTTTGCTCTTGCGAAACAAGAGCAATTTAAATTATTACTTAAAGCTTGCTCTTTCGATATTAAAAAAATTCTTAACATGTTCTCTGCCACTTAAGTGAAGATGTGATGATAGTTAATACCGCACTGTAGAGCTGGGTTTTTCCAGTAACCGATTAACTTTTTACAACAAAGAATCAGTGAAAGATTTTCCCGCGCTAGCGCGTGACTGGTTTTGGATATCACCCCACATCACTCGCTGGCGCGTGAGTGGCAGCGAATGTGTTAATATTAACATGGAACGATGTTGTAGGTGTGCAGCAAACAAATGTTTAGGTTTATCTTATAGATATTAGAGATTTCCTAGATTAAGAATGGTCTTCAACCAAAGAATTTAAATCTTCTTTTATAAGCAATAAACCTGTAGCCGTCTGCAGGCTTTTATTAATTCCACTATTTCAAAACGTAATTCAGCAAAATATGCACTTACCTGATAAGTGATAAATAAAACTTTAATGCGACAAAAAAAATTAATAAAGGAAGAGAAAAGAAAAAGAAAGAAAGAAAAAAATTACAATCCTTAGTTGTTGCGAATTTAATGAAATGACTATGTTTAAAGCAGTTTAATTTAATAACAACAATGAACATATTCCTCTTTTGAAGTTAATTGTCGAAATCACATTTACAGTTTCAGTAAATTCCAGATCTGCAACACCATGCTACAAAATGGTTAAAACTGTGACCGATTAAAGTTTTAAACTTTCAACGCCAAATTCCTATTCGTTATGCAATTGCTTCATTGGTTAAATAAAAACGTTTAAAAATCCTGTTCGATTTTTTTTTAAATCTTTTATTTATTGCAATTCATATTTTTCCGTCAATCAATCTCAAATATGTATATTTTTGAAAGTATTTAAGAAGTATATGAATTGTGACGTATGATATCTATTTTTTAAAGAGAAATCAACTTCTTGACTTTTAAATATCCACATCCGAAGTGATGACCTGGTGTATCTTTTGAAACACGATTTGAGAACTTCCTATATCATAATCTCTTTTAAAACTATTAAAAAATAATTTAATAATAGGAGTTTAGTATTTTTATGCTTCATAATTCACAGTTGATTGAAAGAAACATTTCCGGTTTCATATCTTTGGGTAATATATTCTGAAAAAAAAATTAATAAAATATAAACATGTAGTGTTTTCGTTAAAATTTTCAAAGTTTCTTACAAGTTCTGTATAAAGACTACCAATTACGTTCTCTTTTTAGTATAAATTGAAAGAAAACAAATTTGGCTTCGAATGGTTATTTAAATTTTCTTCTATGATAAAAATTATATGGGATTTTTTCTTTATCTTTTTTGGTTGGCTTTACATTTAAATGACAAATTTGAAAAAAAAAATGTATTTAAAATATCTTTTATTAAGTAATAATGAAATGAATAAAATAAAACATTAAACGAAAAGAAATGTTTTTACAATTAAAACTATGACAAAACATGATTATTTTCAATTGCATATTTTTGAAAATATACAAATGGTTCCCTTTATAAATTTTCCCTGCAGCTTTTCAAAGCTTTTCACGAACGAAAAATTTTTTATACATTTAGATTAAACTACTTATTCCTCATTTTTGCTTACGCATGAATTTAATGAACTTTTTTTATATTTCTTTCTAAAGATTAGATTTCAGCTTTTGACATCTGAAAAAGCTTTCCTTTTCTGACGTATATTAAATGAAACACTTCATTCTCATATCTGCCTCTTGAATTCTGCTAGAGGTAAAAGGTTTTCGGCATTACCTTTGAAATATTGGATAACTTTTATAAAGGAAACAGTTTTCAGAATAGTGAATATGAAAAGTTTTTATTTTGAAAATGTCTGATTAGAAGTGACACCACTCTCGATTTTCATAAATTAGTTTCATTAATAATATCTTGCTACATTAATTAAATTAAAACAGGTGAAGTAATAGCAATTTATACTGACAGGTTGTAAAACTACAAGGATTTTTTTTTCGTTTATAAATCTATCCATTTTTAAATAAGATAAGGAGTAACAATTCACTAAGAGGCTGGTGATATAATTTTTTAAAAGCATACCCGTTTTTCTTCTTTTTTTGTTGTGTTAATTATTATTATTTTTTTTATTAATACATTGATATTACATCAGATAATCACACATACTCCAATTTAAAAAAGAAAAAAAGGAAAAAAATCATGCCTCAAGGATAGATTTTGAAACACTTTCCAACGCATTTAAAACAATGTAACAAAACTGCACCATTAATAAGTTAAAATATTATATCTAGTTCAAGAATACGGAAACGCACAATGCATTTGAAAATCTATTTTAGCTGCTCCTATTAACAATGGCAAAATTATTCGAATTTATTGAGCAGCTCTGCATATGATTTATAGATTTGTAAATATTAATTACATTCAATCCAAAATTTAGTTCTATTAAAAATTTCTATTATTTTATTTGAAAAATCCCCTTCAGCAACTTCCGATGATTTGTATAATAGAATTCATGTAATAGGGAGAATGTACGCGAATTCGATTATACAGCCTTGTACATGAAATATAGAATTTATAAATAACGAGTTAAATTCAAACAAATTGTAAATTGTACGTCCACTGTGACCCTTGATATGCGTTCGAACAACAAATAGATTAATAAATATCCAGAACTTTGCCTGAATATTGCCTGAGTATAAAATTTATTGCGTTTATATATATTTTCAGCAATATGGAAATAATCTTAAATGTGATACAACTACCATAAGAACCTGGAATCATTGTCTACTATGGGATATCGTTAAATTATTTACGTTTAAAATGATTTGTTAGAATGAAGAAAATTTTATTGATATGTTTTAGAGCATTGATTCGATTATCAGAAATTTTGAAATGACCAATGAAATTTCTACAACGAGTATATACATTAAATTTCAAACCATTTTGTTGTGTAGTTTTTAAACTATTATGTGCTGACTGATGAGCAGACACACGGGTCTACATACAGATGGACGGACCAGATGATGCCTATAGATAAAACGTATTATTATAATTACGAACTATTTCTTATAGACAATACTGTAATGGAATATGTTTGAGTGTCTCTGTAAAGGATTTACGAAAGCTACATACTTTATTTTGAATACCTAACACGGCATAGTAAATTTTAGTAACACATATCAGTTAAACTATATTAACGCAAGACTAAATTTGACTTACAGTAATTTATGCAATTAGACGGAAGCATACTTGAATTGTTTTGTGTCGCCTTTATTTTATTCACTATCTTTATATACACGCAACTATTTTTCTAAGATTTATTTAAGACTGACACACATTTAAAGCATCTGAAATCACACTTCCAGAGATTACTATCCATAGCCGGTCATGTATCCAATTCTTTGCGTGGCTCTTCATTTTATTTCTATCCTATAAACAGATCGTAATACACTTAAGATTTTTTTCAACGTAAAAATGCATAACTCATTTACGAATCACTTTTATGTTATTTTCTTTCATAGTTAGAAACAAATGAAAATTTTTTTATATATCCCTGTATATGATTTGTACCATTTATACACACATCGTAGCATGCATATTTTAGTTAAAGTTAAAAACTGATATCACAGTTAAAAACTTAAAGCAATAATCGCTAATATGCAGTATTTAACTTGTAGTAACTCTAAGTAACATATATAAATTAAAATATATGTGAAATAGTTTAAAATGTTTAATTAATGTCATAAATAATGTTCCCTCTTTTCCATTATGCAACAAAATTATATTGTGTGGTCTTATAAATGAGTATTAATATTATACAAAATATGTATTTGAGTACCCTTGGTGAATGCATATCAATTTCATGATGTTCGATCGGATGTAACATAAATAAAAAACACTTGAAACTATTTTTTCCCGATGGCTGTAATGGAATGAAATTCTTTCAACTGTCCCTGTATTTAATTTATGTATCCAATCTTCATAAAATTTAAAATGAAATTTGAACAAATATATATTTAAAAGTTCAATAGATTCGGTTGGGTAGTATTTGCGCTGTACATGCGGACAAACAGAGAGACAAAACAGAACAGACGACGACTACAGGTATAAATATGTAATTATGTAATTATGTAATTATGTAATTAAGAATGACTCTAAAAACAATCTGAAAAACACACGAGTCACGATTTTAACTGGTAAGAGCTGATGGAAGGGTATCAGTGTGGCGCAGACCCCCATGAAGTCATTGACCAAAGTTGTTAACGAGGTATTGTGTAAGCTGGTGGTAGCTTCATAATTGTGCGAGCTGTGTTTACATTGAATGTACTGGATTTGCTGATCGAACTGATCCGATGGACAACTGGAAATGATTACGTTCATATACTCGGAGGCCACTTGCACCCATTCATGGACTTCAAGTATCCAAACAGAAATAGAATTTACCAGTCTGAAGATGCGTAATGTCACCGGTCGGTGATCGTTCGCTATTGATTGAAGAACATTCAAGAAATTTCCAGAGGATGATTGGGCAAGCGCGATCGCCCGCCAGCAATCAAACCGAACATGTATGTGACACAATTGAGAGATTACTTCGTGCACAAAATCCCCACCGGCAACGCTTTGGAATTATGAACATCTATAGAGGCTGCATAGCTCAATATGTCTCCAGAGGACTTCTAGCAACTCGAGGAATCCATGCTATGTCTTGCTGATGCTCTTCTCTGGGCAAAAAGGAGACCGACACAATATTAGCAGGGTATAGAATAATTTTTGTCACCTCATTGTAAATGTATTTACGGATAACACTGTCGTTGCATTATCTACAGTCTATTGACTACAGTCAATAAACTGTTATAGTTAATAGACCTATATATTTAATGCATATAAGAGTCATCAATGCTGTTAAATAGAACCAACAAGGGGACAGTCTGGTTACGGATAAATTCCATTTTTTGTTTTACATAATTCGTAAATCGATAATTAATTACAATAATAAGCAGAAAATAGTTTTTCAAAGTATTACGCGAAGAATGGTCCTTTTATGAAAGATAATTAGTTAATTTTATAATTCTTTAATAACTGTACAAAATGAAATATAAATAAATACTTAAATATATAAAAATAAATAGTTAAAAAAATAAAATATAAAAGTAATTTTATGATTTATAAAGTTTGATGCATTGGCATTGTGAACAAGAAAAATATATATCAAATAACAGTTTTTTTTTTAATTTGACTCTCAAATGGATATGTTATCTTGGATAAATTTTGAAGTTAATTTTAATAATTCAAATTTCGAAATTGTTGAAATACGCCTTAAATATTTATATTTTAAAAAATTAATATTGATATTCGCGTACGTATTGGTTTTGAAGATGTTCTACACATGATATACTTCCGTTTTCATAAATCTAATTTTAAGATGAAATTTATTTAATTTCATATGAAATTATACATTTCATTTGTATATGTATACTATAAAAAAAAAAAAAAAAAAAAAAAAAAAAAAAAAACTAGTTAAAGAATAAATTTGTAATACATTAAATAAGTGAATAAAAAATCCTCTTTGTTTGCACTTATGACTAAATTTTCCAATATGAAAAATATTTCAACATTCTTTTAACTAAACTAGTTAAAAGTAACTGAATATTATGAAATTTAATTATATGTTTTAGTTTTCATGCCTATTTTTAATGTAAGTCATTTGTTCTAGAGTACTTTAGAAAAAGACACTGTCGTGTTTTATAATTATAATTATTTATAGTTTATCATATTCGCATAATAAATTCGCATAAATAAATTTTTAAAAAGTAGAAAGACAATTTTGTTTAATTAAAAATATCTACGGTTTTTTTTAAGTAGTTAATAAAAATATATCATTTTTAAAATTATTATGAAGTTGGAAAAATAATCTAAACTTAAAATTATTTAATACATAAAAGATAATTTTTCATTAAAATTTATTTACCTTCTTATGTAATATGGTTACGTGTTGTAATTTTTAATTTTAATTTTGAAAATAATAGCTAATTTGATTCTTATTTAAACTTTTATGCATTTAAAATCATTTCAAACAAATATAGACAATGCTCATATATTCATAATCCATTCCCAATTAAACTTGACGTAAATTATTTTCCAAAAATTATGAAACCATTAAGAAAATATTTCTCAATATATAAGTATAGCAATATCAAGAAAAACACTTATTATGAATACCAATTCATTGAATATAGAAATAGCTTTAATTTTTTTTCATATTTACCAAATTGTGTTTCATTTTCTCCTGCATTTATTAGTTTTCTCATTGTGGCACATATTGTCCAAACTAGCATACTTATTTTTAATATCTAATAAATAAAAGGCAAACTTAATTTATTTCTTATTTGCAAAAAGCTTTTAATTTTCGATTCCAAGTTGATTGCATCGCTTTTTATTTAATAATGTGTGTTATATCGATTCCTGATATTTGTTTAGATCGATAATTCTCAATTTAAGGGAAATCACTTTCACTAAATTTCATTTTGTAATATTTTAATTAAGTCAGTCTTTTGGTAAGATTTTGCCATCAGTTATTATGTTTACATTATCTATCATTCAACTAACTTTTACTCTGAAGGATAATATATTAATTTAAGCATAATAACAATGTTTTTGCAAATATTGATTTATTTTTCTATAGAACAGTGACGATAAATTTTAATCAACTTTTAAAAAAGCAGCGTTAATCACTAGCAATGAAACATCAGACAAGCTTTGATAAATTAATTAAAAACACTAACATAGACCACAACCACAAATTATTGAACACACTGAATTCACACATCATCATCATCATTATTATTATTATTATTATTATTATTATTATTATTATTATTATTATTATTATTATTATTATTATTATTATTATTATTATTATCATACTAACGGATATATATTTAGAATTTAACCTGATGTGGTAAAGGTATATTGTTATATAGCTTTTG
The DNA here is from genome assembly GCA_964019185.1 of Maratus speculifer. Classification (NCBI taxonomy): domain Eukaryota; kingdom Metazoa; phylum Arthropoda; class Arachnida; order Araneae; family Salticidae; genus Maratus; species Maratus speculifer. The sequence goes on along the minus strand of OZ025291.1, from coordinate 263,245,000 downwards.
AACAAATAGCTTGAGAGTATTGTCCCTCCATAACAAGTCTGTAATGATAAAATTTTCAGTTATTTTTCAAATTGATGAATCTACGAAAGATGAGTAATGATTCGTGTCAAAAACTTGATGGTCTGATCTTGTGTTTAACTTGACATTACTAACTATTCTACAAATGTCCTATTAAGAGTTCAAATATTTATTTAATTTAGACGTTAAAATGCATATATGTTTTAAGCATTAATCACGTATAATAAAATATCAAGTGAAACGAAAAAAATATATACACTTAAATATAATACAAATATAAAATTTATTACATTTCATATTGTTATATTTTATTTTATATGTTATACGAACATAATAATAAGATTATAAAACTTTTAAAATAATTCAATAAAAATTATTAGTTTTTTTCTGTATTTTCCGAATTTTCAGTTTATTGTAAAATGTGTCATATTTTTAACTTATTTGAAAGTATGTGAATTTTGAAGAATGAACCGCGAAAGCCCCTGTTTGTGTGGCGTTTAATACTGAAACTTTTTTTTTTCAGTGTGAAAAATATAACACCTTGCTTTATGCTACATGCAATGCTTGAATAATTGTTTTATGTAATTTATAGTTTACGAGAGTATTTCATCACTGTTTAATCATCAAACATACATTTTTTTATTAAATTTTTTTAGTTTTATAGAAATATTTTAATACTAACAAATGCATTAAATGTTTCAAAATATTTCATTTCTGTATATTTTATTTGTTTGAGAACTGCATGTTACTTATGTGGAGACATTCATGTGAAATAAAATTTACTAGCGTTCAGAAGAATAACTGATTTTAATAGAAAATTTGTTTACTTTTAGGGAAAGATGGTTTCATCAAAACACATATCAAAGTAATTCCCCTGTCTATCTTTTCAACTCCAAAATTTAATTACATATGAGCAATATAGAAGGTAAAGTACATTTGTGTCAGAGGCTAAAAATAAAGTGATATTTTCAGAAAAATAAATGCAATTCGCTATTATATGTTGAAGCATTAAACTTGTTTTCAGTTTGTCCCGAGTAAATTGAATAATTGTTGCTCTAATAACCATTAACAATTAATAAATAACTCATTCGTTATTTTATTATTATTTTCTTTTCATATGCACTATGCTGTTTTTTGATTTTCTACAGGACATATTTAATTTCTGCTCAACCATGAAACAAACGCATTAATCTAATTTTGCTAATAAAAATAAGAAAATCGTCACAAGTTAATTCATTTATGACATTTTTTTTTCACAAACAGAAAGTATTCCTATGAATGGTAAAGAAAATGTTCTATTTTATCGCCATACAAGTGCATTGTACATTCTCGTACGTCCCAAACGTTAGTAAATGTTTAATATATTAATATGAACCGAAGGTAAAAACTATTTACGTTACTTGAAAATAGTAATGCATTAAATACTGGAGATACATGTTAATTATTATATTAGTATTTTTATATAGAACTTATATCCACACTTGCTATTAATCTCATGATAAGATAACTGCTGTAAAGCTGTAACATTCGGCTACTATTTTATGAAGATAATCTATTAGAGAATTTTTGATTCCCGTTTATTCAAAATCATGAATTCTGGTACTGCGCGCAGTGTTACTAAAAAACTATGAATAGCAATCAAAAGAAATTTATACCACATGTTTCATTTGCGTATTACCTACAACTTTAAACCATATAGAGATAATATTTTATTTTATTTTTTATTTTGTACTATGAAAATATTCTTAAAAAATCAATTTTTATGTTATTATATTATTACATTTTTTATTTAATCTATGTTTATTTAAATATTCTGGCTTTAGTATGAACGTAACATTATTATGTATTTATTTTTATCAAAATTCCTTTGTTATATGCATACTTTTACATTTTATCATCCGTGCAAGACGTGTTTTTTTCTCTTTTTATCACATAAATATATTTTTTATCCTTTTATTTCAATATTTATTTATGAATTTACAAGTAAATATTTATATTTTAAATATAAATTTAAGTATAAATTAATAATTAAATAAAGTTTTTTTTTTTTTTTTTTTTTTGAATTATTACACAAGGTTTGAAGTTTGGAACATAGTGATATTTTTTTTTCTCTCGACATGTTCAAAGGCATCCTACTCACTTAAACAAATTGTTTGTAGAATGCTTTCAGAATTATATTTTATTTTTATATTGAGAGTGACATTTTTGTTTACTTCATCTGTATGATAAAATAAATAAAGCTTATCCACGTTATTGTAAAAGTTTCGAATATTTGATTTTGTAAAAACACATTTAAGTTTTTTTCGTACCCAGTAAGACATTTTTTTTCCATATATCGGCTTTGTTTTAGAAAAGATAAAATATTTGCTTTTTTTCGAATGAAATGAAAAAAGGTTTTTTTTCTGAAAAGAAAAAAGCTATCTTTATTTTGCCATACAGTAAAATTTCCTTTTGATATTTATAGATAAAGTAAAATAAAAATTGATGTAACAAAATAAATTCTAAACCTTTAAGCGTCAAATATCATATGATTAAATATCCTTTTGTGTCTCAGAGTACTTTTATATGATTATGCAAAAAGGAATTGAAGATAAGGTATGTATACATTTTGTTTTTGCATCTGTAATATCCTATTTCTTTTGAATTTTTTCGTTAATCCAGAATGTAATTTTAAAGAAGCGATCATTGTATTGGCATATTGTAAATAAATTTTTTTAATTATTTTTTTTTCTTTTGTACCTATCTATCTATCTATCTATCTATCTATATGAAGATTATATTCTTAATCAACATACTATTTTAACTAGTATTAGTCAGCGGCAACAGATGAACTTAACTAGTTTTTTATATTGTGTTAATGAAATAATGCATTTTTTCTACAAAATGTCAAAAAATACACAGATTGTTTTGAATGAAGAATTTGGAAATATTTAATTTAAATGAAGTAAAAAAAGGAAATTTAAATATTATTAATACTAAATTTCAATTTTTATTTTTGCAGACCCTAATATTGATTCATACTTTGTATAAATATTTTTCTCCAAAATGCATTTTAGATAGAATATATGCAAATATACTGGGTGTCCTAAAACTGATGTTCAAACTTTTCACATCCATATTCTTCGTTGGATGAACATAAAAAAATGCCCAAATAGTTGTACCTCTACGATCCATAGTTTACTAGAAAAATAAGAAAAAACAAAGTATGATGTTACAGCCAATACAAGGAAAAACACTTTATTTGGCATAACAACAGCAGTATATACAAAGTATAAAAGCAATTGTAAGGGCAGTTCGTAAAGCATTCCAATTACATTGGCCGTACAACAAATACATGTCGCACTATTTACTACGTATTAGGACATCATCAGCGTTGGGTATGAACGCGCTCACTGAACGAAAACTCACGAGTTTCGCTCACTATTTGTGAATTTTGAACTGAACTTCGCTCACTATTTTATAAACGAGTTTGAACTGAACGGAAACTCAAAAAATAGACGAGTTTGAACGAAATTTACGTTCAATTTTTTCATAATTTATTTAAAATTTTTTCAGACCTTAGTACACTTTTCCCCCTTTCAAATGCCATTTAGAGGCATACACGTGCCTCAGGACGAGTTAAGTCTGGATATTACTTCTCTGGGTAGTATCCTAGTCTTACTTCTTCTGCAGACTCGGGTCGCGCCGAACCGGACCGGGGCTGTATACAATTTCGCTAAAAATAGATATATACAGTAAAATCTCTATACAAGGTGGTTTTATTTCTCCATAACATGGAAGATGGATCAATGATACTAATGATAGCTGAAACATTTACATACTACTAACAAAGGTTCATTAAAAGCATAAACATCGCAGCCTACGGCACTTCTGCATAAATGGAGATTATAAACAGACTAAGGTAAGTTTTTTTGGCCAGAACTCTTTCGTAAGGTTAAATATCGATGTCCTGTAGAAATGTACTCGGGGTCGGGCCGGGTTCGGTGCGAAATTTCAACTTTTTTTTCCGTGCCGGGCCAAGCTCGGGCCTTGTTTTTAGTTATTATATCGGGCCGGGTCGAGCCTTGATTTTAGCTATTATATCGGGCCGGGTCGAGCCTTGATTTTAGCTATTATATCGGGCCGGGTCGGGCCGCTAAAATTTCTCTACGAGCGAGGCTGGGCTGGGGCCGAAAATTTTTTTTAATATCGGCCCGGACATTTTTTTCTATGGATCGGGCCTGGAAATTTCCGCCCGTGCCTCTATCTTACATATCGAATAATCAAATGATTAGTTCACAAAATTTTGTAAATTTGGGCAATAATATCCAAACATTTAAAAAAAAAAGAAAGAAAGAAAAAGTGAATTTTTTAGTGAATTTCGTTCACTTTTACAAATGAGTTTGATTTGAACGAGTTCGTTTGAAAATTTTTGAGGTTGAACGTGAACTTAAATCACTTTTCAGAAATTGAACGTGAGTTTGAGTTAGTTCGATTATTTTGTGAACGTGCCCAACACTGGACATCATATATGCATGACGTGATGTGCGTTGCGAGCGTTTTGAACGTTATAGTTTGGAAAGATATGCAAATACTGCTGTTGATGCGTCCAATACAGGTTGTTCCTTTTTTCTGTCTATTGCGTCATACTTGTTTTTCGTATTTTACTCGTAAACTGTAGATCGTACAGGTTGAGGTGTTTGGGCATGTTTTATCCACTCCCAGTGAGGAATCTGGCTGTGCAGAGTTTGGGCGCCATTTTTGATATATCATGTATATATAAAAATGCATACTTACAAACATTGTTACAATCTATATATACATACATATATCTATACACAATATATTTATGTATATAATATATTTATATTGTATATATTTTTACAGTTGTAAATATAGTTTGATGAAGAACGGAATTACGATATATATTTTTTTTCTTTTCTCCTACAACTATAAATCAAGCAGAAATGATTTTTCCAGTAATTAAAATTGTATTTCTTGTTCTTCACATGTGATACTCTTAATAAATGAATTTATTCATTTTTTAATACATATCTAAACAAAATGATGACAAATATCTATTTGAAGTAGGACTTGTATATTTTATTAAAATATATTATTAAACTGTCGGAAAAGTCTGCAATCTCGTAATGCATTTATAATGTCATCAATAAAATTAAATTAGTTAATCGATACTATTGTTGTTGTACAATAATTTAAAATAATGAAACATAAAGTATTTCACCAATGATCATTTGCAACAATTTTTTATTAGTTTTTTTATCATTTTTCAATTTTCAAGTCTCCATTTTTTTTAATTTTTAAAAATTATTGTTCTAAATCTTAATTCACCATAGTTTTTATTCATCTTCTTTTTAAAATCGTTTTCTGAATTTTTTTTATCATTAAAAAGTTTGATTATTTTCAGCGGTCCGACTAAAATTTTGAACACTAGATTTTCAAGAAGAATTTTTTAATTATATATTTTTATAAAATAAAAAAAAATCTTGTATTTCTGATAAGTGCCTGCAATATCGATAAAAAAAATTAAATGAAAAAAGTTTTACCTAAAAAAACGATATTATAGAAACTGAAAATAAAAGCACAACATATATTTATATTGTTGCTATTCAATCGCATGTCAATTCAATGCGAAGTAATATTAATTTCTTGTAATGATAAAATAATGATTATAATTTGTATAATAGATGTAACTAAACATTTCTTTCATAAATAAGTTACTAGATAAAATTTCTTTTAAAGAAAACGTATTTGGAAGCACTTGAAAAAAAAAAAAAACTCTGTGCAACAATGCTATTTTTATTTATTTATATAATTATTTTGTTCACGTGTGAAATAATGCCATTATATAGTATGAAATGCTTTATTATTGTAAAGTAAACACTGTTTCAAAATCTTTGTTTTGACGACAAAGTAACAAATTTCGGAATCATGAATCCCTTTGCACTTTTATTACAATCCATGACTTCTTCTATTTTTATTTCAGTAATTTCTTTTTCAATGTTTTCCAAAAACACTTTAATTCGATAGCTGTAGAAAATATTTAATTTTAGTTTTAATAAATATATTTTTTTTTACGCCTTGAAAAGTTTAAATTGTGTTTTAAACTTCATGGATTAAATCATTCGTTTTTTTTTTCTTTTCGAAGCAAAAAGGAAACATTATATTTTTTTCTATCAAATTTATTTTATTTCTAATAAATGCCTTTTAACTGAAGTATTCTTTAAAACCAAGTTGTTACATTACAGAGAACTGTAAAATTACCATCGCGTCAAACATATTTTTAAAAACGATAATATATATTAATGATATTTGTAACAGCACAATTAGGTCAGATTTTCTTTGGGATCGGATCTATAAATACATATATTAGCCATTTGGAAAATGGTTGTTGTTTTCGGTGTAGAAGAATAAACATTGTAATGTTCAATTTTTTTTAAATTATTGGTCAAGAAATATTAATTTTTAATCCATCGTGTACGTAATATATTGTTGTTTTATTACGTAAACCACATTTTGATCAATAAAAAACTCATGCTTTTACATACTGATTTTCATTAACTCAATTTTAAACATTCAAACATTTTGCTTTGGTCAATTGATCAAATAACTTGACATTTTTCTGTTCCAGTTTGATACGAAACATAATTATAATAAAAATACAATACAAATCGTTTGACGGACAATACAAATGTATGCGAGAATGGATGTAAAAAAAAACACGCGCTCTATTGCATAATAAATAAATAAATGAATAAATAAACCATGATCTAAAATTAGTTTCTGACTTGCCTTAACTCATTCATTTTTATTTTGTTTAATATTTTTATTTTTTTTTACTATTATTATTTTTTTAACAACAGAGCGGGTGATTTTTGTTTTCATATCTTTGTCGCGTATCATTTGTATTCATCATGAGACGATTTGTATTTGTATTTGTATTTGTATTTGTATTTTGATTATAAGATTGGAATCAAAACATATAAATGATATTTATTTTTAATATTTTTTGTAACATCTGTCTCAAGAAACAAAAGTTCCTTAATAAAATGTTTACATAAAAGGTTCAGTTCTTAAAATCTATTGATTTAAAAATGTAATGGATTTTATAAATTTTTATTATTGGAACCCTTATAAAGAAATTTATTTAAGAATATGTATTAGAGGTATTTACTATACTATTACTAATAGTTTTAAACAGACACAAGAGAATATATGAATAGTAATAAAAAAATTCAAAAGTTGATTAATAAAATTTCCGTGAATAGATTTTAATTTCTTCTACTTTGCGAGATAACTAAATTTAAATCAATGCATTTAAGGTGTCATTATTTATGAAAAGATGAATTTTTTCTCAAAACGGGAAGTGTAAATTAATATTTGGAAGCGATTTTTTTTATATATTTTGTTTGTATGTATTTTATGTTGAAGGAGATTTAGAATTCTAGCTAATAATTTTTAATATTTATTTCTTTATCTCTGTGTAAAATAAAAAGAGATGACCTCATTTTTAAATTGTTAAATGGGATAATAAATCCGCATCATAAGATTCACTATCTAAGAAAAAATATTTTCAAATTGCATTTTTTTATTTCCATGTCAAGAGATGAAATTTTCGATAAATTTAATTGTAACGTGCTACAAATAGAATGAATGCCATAAGTTATGATCGCATAAGCATTGTTCACCTTTTTCTTTTAAATCCTATTAATATGAAACAGATTTTTTTAATGCTTAAACAAAAGATGTGATAAATGCTTGCCGATACGAATATTATTTTCTCTGCTCTTTTGCTTTACAACTTTAAAATGGAATTTATTAATAAGAATGCGTTACAGTATTTATGGATTTTAACAAATATTTCATTCTTTATCAAAAAGTACATATCATGGAGCCTCATTTGCGAATTATTTTCTTTTTATATAGAACTATCAGATGAAAAAGTAATTGCATGATTTATTAATAAATATTAAATATAGGGGGAGTTGGGGCACACTGATACATGGGGCACATTGATACACCCTCCTCTACTGCTCACAGGGTGATTACAGGAAGTTGCACAGCAGCTCCAAAGGATGATGCTAGTGCACTCAATTACATACAGAAAGTCTTGGGATGATTCAAAAGATTGATAAAATGGGACGGGTGATTTATTGTTTCTGTAGGTCAAAAGTAAATTTGAGTTGTATAATTAAAATGGTATTATAAACTATTTCTGTATTTTCAAATGAAAAGAATACTCTGCCTGGTGAGTAATGCTATTATTTATCAAGTCCACGTTCTTTATTGTTAGATAAATTATGAATTGTTGGATTTGAGACTCATTTTATACAAAACGGCTGTATATGGCACATTGATACAGTCTATGTCGGGGTACAGTGATACATATCAAAATGTCCCTTGCTAGCTACAAACGACCTAGATCCTTTTCTCATTGTTCCATTACCTTTTATTTATTTATTTATTTATTGCCATACACTTCTTAATCCAACCATTTTTCGCCAAAAATTTCGAATATTAGTTTTTATCACACTGAAATAACTCTAATTTTTTATATTAGAACGTTTTGTAGTATTTTTGCATACAGAAGGCGTACAAACTTACCCAACATCTATTGCTAGTAGAACAAACAAAAGAAAAAGACAGCAGCCTGGCAAATCTCAAATTTCTATCGATTCTCCTGAGAAAAAAGTATACAGGACAACACAGGATAATTATAGTATAAACAGAATTTTGAATATATGTATCCTTTATTTTCTGTATATAAACTGACTTATAAACAGAGAACCTGGAAATTTTTTCATCTTTCCTAAGAAAGAAGATAATGCGGGGGTTGAAGTGCCATATATGACAAAGTTACCACAGCCAACAATCAGACAAGGGACAGATAGAACATCAGATCATTACACATTTCATTTTGATTGCTTTAATATTGCTTACAAAAAATTGTGGGTGACCTGAATACCTATAAATAAATAAAAAATGGTTTGCTAACTATTTTTCTATGAAAAATATGCATTCGTGTTATTTTGTCTCCAGTTTTTCCAGCAGTATCAAAGAGCCCCACGAGGTGTATCAATCTGCCCCGGGGATGGGGCACATTGATACAAATGACTTTTTTTCATTATTTTAAAAATACATGCAAAAGAAATATACAAAACAACGATTGTACATTTCTAAAACACACTACACAAGTTTTGCTGACACCACATGGAAAAATAACTGGAAATTTCTGCTTTCTGGACACCAAAAAAATTATAGAAAAAACTGTATCAATATGCCCCTGTTCCTCCTACTATAAACAAGAATTGTATGAACAATTTAAATATTTGGGCGTTTCTCGAAATAGAAGTACTCAAAGGATCCATAAAATGATATATTAAAATCCATAATCAGAATTAGATCATATAATATTTTACATAAAAATAATGTTTAAATTAGTTTCTAAATATAACTGTTTCTGTCGTGGCCATAGACCACATGTGTGTTATTTTAATGCAACGCTAATCATCGTGTTTCAACTTTACTCATAGTGTATTATTTCCCTGCTTTTGAATTCTTCATTTATCATTCCTGTTATAAAGGTTACGTTAATGAAAAAAATCATAGTCAAAATTGTCTATATCAAATGCAATGTGTTATTTATAATCGCAAGTTTTTGTTTTCTTTCTTATTTAGATTTTTATGCCTAAAAACAAATTAATCACTTTGTAATATTCAAATAAACGCGCACCTGATGATAGTTACAACACAGATATTTGACATTTAATTACAGTAGAATTATAAAATCAGCTCTTAATACTTAAAATTTTTCATTTAATGACGAATATGTACGACATGCCTTAAAATCAAGAATAAACAATCAAAATTTTTGTGTTTCAAATAAATCAGAATAAAACAATATTCAAATTTTTTAATAAAATTTAAAATGCACACAGAAAATACTGCAGATGTTATATGTTTACACCCTTAAAAAGAAATATAGTAAAATCGGAACAGAGAAAAAAATTAGTATAGCAATGTAATATTTTTAAAAATGTCATAATATCAAGAAAGTTGGCAACAAAAAACCAAACCATGTACTAACGCTATACATTAAAATACTACAATAAAGCAGGTTTTTAATTATAAACTTTCCATAATTGTTGCAATCATACCCAGGTCGAAATTCATGCTGCTATTTGTTTGCTGGACAAGCACCAAGTGCTATAACCCAGCAAGTGAAATAGCATAAACTAGCATTACTATTTACTGGTTCCGGTAGAATTTCTAGCAAGTAATGCTGTGTATTGGCCCACTTTGCTGGAAATAAGCATGAAATGCGTGCATATAGCTTCTCATGCTTTTGTTGTGCAATCTAGCGATAAGCATGTGATGCTAGCTAGCATATTATGTCATGGAAATCTAGCAGACATAGCAATACTTAGCAATAACTAGCATATTTTTGTTGCTGGTACAAGCATGAATTTTGACCTGGGTATAGTATGTATTAAAATCAGCTATCTACATGAGAAATCTAAAGCGTAAACCAATGAATGAGTTTGTATAAAACATGCTTGTCCTATACATATTTGTGCAATATATCTTTTAAATACATTGTAATACACAGCGATGTTTTATCAACACTTAAAAAAAGTGTCAAATCTTATATTTTCTGTTTACATTTATGAACTTTTGAGGACTGTGTTTGTCTAATTAAGACATATAATTATTCAGACACGCAGTTTTCATAGGGACTGGAAAAACTTCAGGGCCCAATTCACTGAAACTCCCCTATCAATAAATCGCATGATATGGAATAGAAAATTTAAATGCATCTTTACTTAAAAACTACAGCAATTTCCAAAGGTAATTTTATAATCAGAGAGCAGGAGTCAAATGTTGATGAGTGGCGTTTTTAAAATTTGTCTCATTAAATATCAAGCATTTTCAGGAAAATCATAATTTTACACCAAATGAAAAATTAAAAAATTTGATTCGTTTTTTAACATTTATTGTTTAAAGAGAGATCTTATAAATGCACATTGTCGGTGTCTAAATTCGCCTTTATAATAGTGAAAAATGGTGGAAATTCAATTATGTTAATTTTAATAGGCAATGAGAAAACACTTATTTAAATTAACATATTCATTAACGGATGTTTTCATGATTAGAGAAATTCAATAAAATTCTGACTTGATAAATATGATATTTATGAACGTATTAAGTATTATACCTTGTTATTAATTTACAACTTATTTTTTAACAATCAACTTTGGTCATTTTTTTAGGATTGAAATTGGGGTTAAATATATTAACATGCCCATTTTTTATTTTTAGATTTTAATTGTTTGTTTTATATTGTTTTTTGCCATGTTAATCAATTTAAATTAGTAGTAAGTTGGGTTTTTTTCAAAACATGTTAACAAAAAATCAAGACTACGACATACAAAAATCATTTAAATTTATTAATATCATTATTAATCTAAAAACATGAATTAATGTTTCTAATACCGATAAACTATAGAATTTTATTAAAATAATGAAAACACTATGAATAACCCAATCCTCTTATTACTAAACAAGTAAGCTTCTCTGAAATCGTCATTAGGAACATTTTAAATCTTTCATGAAGGAATCTTTTTTTCATTTATATGCTAAATATACTCAATACTGATGTTGTAGACGATTCTGAATGAATAATTGTTAATGACATATCTAAATACTTATATACTTTAACAATATTCGCATTGTTACAAATATGTATATTTCCTTACATAAAATTAATTCGAATTTGAAATGCTATAGACTGCATGATATCAAAAAGTCATCTGCGTCGCATATCACATAAGAATCACGTATTGCAAATAATGACTCTTATTAGTAAATAAAAAAATAAAGTTATTTCATTTGTAATCAGACGCATTCTGTTATCTTTTCCTTTTTTCTTTGTCATGAATGTTGTTTTTAATCTGCGAGATCCTACTTTAAAGTATATTTCTAAAACATTTTTATAGAGGATTGTGAGAAATCTAAGTATATTTTTATGTATCAAAGTTCTTCTGAACTATATTTTTAATAATGCCATGCTTGTTCCATTATAAAAACAGTTACTGTTTAACTGCATTCATTTTATACGGAAGATAATTTTATTTTGTGTCTGAATAAAAGCAATCATTAAATATTATTAAACAATACTGACTTGCTGTCCAAAAATATTATTTTATAGTGAATTTTATTGAATTTAATAATTTTATAACATCTGTTGTTGCATAATAGTTATTAAAGAACTACACAATGTAAATAAATTATCTACTAATTTCGGCATTCACTTTTCAAATCATATAAAACTCTTATATAATATTTTGTTTAAAATATATTAAAGTGCAATCATCTATTCATTTATATAGGAAAATTCAGTATCTCTTTCAAATTTAAGAAAGCTGATATATGTTCTGAAATAACATGTTTTCATATTATGTCTCAGTGGCATTCCTTCAATATTAAATAGTATTTTTTATTTAACTTATATGAAAATTCTGAAATAACAGTTTGAATACTACATGGTTTCGAAACATTTTAATTTAAGAAGTAACATATACTAGTCAAAAAATTTTACTCAGTTTTCTTTTCCGTTTTGATCTACTCGAATATATATTCTAGATATATATTTACTGATCCTTTGAAATAGTCTTTGTAAAAATGCATACTTAATTTAAACATTATACAACGACATGAATCTTAAAGATACCATATTCAAAAATAATTTATTTTCAACATTCAGATATAATGAAATCTTAAAAATTTCATATAAAAGTTTTTTTTGGGCGCTGAGTGAAATTTTGCGTTCTTTCAAAATGTTGCATCAATGTATACTTTTCCGTATGGTTTAATATTCTGAATCCCAAATAATGAATAATAAATGTCATTCTTGTGGTCTTGAAAACTATGAGTTTTATAAAATGTAAAATTATTGTATAAATACTTTTATTGAGTTACAAGGAGAGAAACTGAAATTTTGATTGATTAGCTGGATAAGTGCAATTTATATATTCATAGGAATTTTCTATTTTTTGAATTATTATAGCGCATCAATCTAAAAAAAACTGCCTTATCTGGTATTTTGTAAATACATCTTACGTAGTCAATATATATTAGTTATGTTTTATAGCATTTTAATTTTAAATACTGGCAATGTTAATTTAAAATATAAACATAAAATTAAGTGTTATTTTAAGATTTGAATTCAAAATTATAATAAAATAGAAAAAACAACCCTCTCCCCCCCTTTTATTTTGTTTTCTTTTGCCAAACTCAAAAATATTATTATTGTACCACTTAAATTCAAAAACTTCATGTCGGAAAATTAATCTATCTATCTATATATATATATTTATGTACATATAAATTCTGCTTTACCACATTGAAGTTTATTTTCAATATTTTAATAAAAATATATTAAACACTAGTGTGTATTAGACATATTTAAGTTAAAAGTTCTTCAGGTATGACGAGTGAAAAAATATTTAAATGTTTCAAATAAAAAAAAATCCTTTCAGATTTAATGTTCTAATATTTTTAAATAAATATAACCTCCATAAAAAAATTGGGATTAGGATTAATATTCAGTACTCTTATTTATCAATTAGAATTTATATGCATTGTATGTCAACACCCTTATCTATTGGAGACAAATGCCTGTATTTAAGAAACTAGAGTCTTGAACGAATTTTCACTGTGTTATTAATATGAACTTTAAAATATGCACTAACTACTTAAAAGGTGTTACAATTATATAAAGATATTATATAATATATCTTTAAGATCATGCATATACACGCATGTCCATTTATACAGGGGGAATGACTGGCTAGAATACAAAACAAAATATACATGTGCAAACTTTCATCTCTCTTTAGAGTAAGGTGCAGAATGAATTTTAGATGTATGAAATGTATGATATTTCATCATACATTTAAGGGAGACCCGTACCCCATTTTCGGCCAAAAATCATCAAAAGTTCAAAAAAATTTTATCTCAGAAAACGATAAAATACATATTTGCGAATATCCATGCAGAATTTCAGAACTCGGGGACACTTGGAAAAGGTAGAAAATGAGCTTTTTTAATTGTACTCACCATAGAGTTTAAAGGACTAGCGGCCATTTAAAACGTGCTTTCCCGAAAATGACTTTTTTCATATTTTGCCTAAGTTCAAAGTACTAAGGCTCAGTGTTAAAATGATTAAGAAACAAAGTGTTTATGTTTTTAGAATCTTTAAAAAAATTGCAATAAAATTAAGGAGAGATATTTTTTTTTAACAATTTCTGAAAATTTTAGATAAATTGGTAAGCATGAAAATTATAACGAATTTAAGGAAATTTACCATGCGTATTTTTATTTTTATTATTATTTTTTATTTTTTTTGCCGATTAAAATAGAAAATTAAAAATATCTCTCCTTAGTTCTTTTCTATATACTATAACACTATTTAAGAAATTTTACTAATACCAAAATATTGAAAATTGAATTAGGAGTAGTAATTTTAAAAAGTGTATTTTTCGACAAAAAAATATCATAAAAATTCCCATAAAAATATACATTTTAATAAAAAGTGATTTTTTTTTGCTAATTATTCCTTACAAAAAGATTCTTAAGTAGTACACTAAAATTCATTACTTTAAAATCAATAATAAATATTTTGGGTTTTTTCTTACGGGTCTCCCTTAATGATCTTAAATACCCAATGTATTATCTCTATTTCGTGTTTGTAAAAAATTTTTAAACTGGCGTTAAATTTTATAAAGAACCAGGTAAACAAACCAGTCGAAAATTGCCCTACAAGCTCAGAAAATGATGTGCGTCCATACTATAACGAAATCTTAAGGATTTCGGTGTAATAGTATACAGTTCCTCGAGTACAGTATAGTAGCCGAAATCGTTTGTGTGTCCCTGTAAATACTGTATGCTGTCTATTATACTGAATATAACTTGTAGTAAACATCAGCAACATATATCAATGTCATAAAGTGTGAAAATGTATAATATAATTAAAACGTTCCCCAAACAATATAATATGTACAATAGAAAAAACAGAATGTACAATTTTTATTCACTTTATAGATGATTATCAATTTTGTTATGTTCCAAAGCATATGACATCATTAAAATGCGCTTGGAACTATTTTTTCTCATTGGCCGTAATGTAACGGAATACTTTTGATTGTCCGGGTAATTGAACTATGCATCCGATTTTTCTAAAATTTGAAATTACAGGCTACATGCATGCAACAATTATATATTTTAAATTTAAAACGAGTCCTTTGGATAGTTTTTTTGCTGTTATATGCGGACGGACAGATACAAAAGTGGATGAACTGAACGACGACTATAGTTGCTACGTAATTATATGATTACGAACACAAATAAAAACTGAATAAATTGTCATTAAGAACCGCTATACGTCTATTTTACAAGATTAGATTTTAGCAATATTTCTTTGACGCTTTCGTTCTTTTAAATTCCTGAAATTATTGGTTAAAAATACGCATTTTTTTTATTGAATGCTCAAAATTACATTTATGTATTATTATGCAAAATTACATTTAAATATTATTATGCATATGAAATATTTAAGAAATATTTTGCAAGAGAAGTACTTTGAGGATCAATAAAATGGTACAACAAAACTCATAACCAGAATTAGATGATATAGTATTACACATAATAATAAATTTAAATCAATTCGATTCCAAATATAACTGTTTCTGTCGTGGCCATAGATCACATGTATGTTATTTTAATACTACGCTAATCATCGTGCGTCAACCTTACTCAAAGTGTATTATTTCCCTTCTTTTAAATTCTCCATTTATCTTTCTATATAAAGTTTACGTTAATAAAAAAAAATCATAGGTAAGTTGATTTTTTACGTAACATGTTAACAATGAAACAAGACTACGACATACCAAATCATTTTAAATTATTAAAAACATTATTAATCTAGAAATATGAATTAATGTTTTTAATAATGATAAACAAATTATAGATTTTTTTTTAATTTATGGAAATACTATTAATAACTCAATCCTCTTATTACATAGTAAATTAGCTTCTCTTAAATTGTTATTAGGAACATTTTAAATCTTTCATGAAGGAAGCATTTTTCAGTTATATGCTAAATGAACTCAATACTGATGTTGTAGACGATTCTGAATGAATAATTGTCAATAACATATCTAAATACTTATATACTTTAACAATATTTTCACTGTTACAAATATGCATATTTAATTATGTAAAATTTATTCGAATTTTAAATGCTGTAGACTGCATGATATCAAAATGTCACCTGCGTCATCTATCACAAAATAATCATGTATTGCAAATAATGACTCTTATTAGTAAATAAAAAAATGAAGTTATTTTATTTGTAATCAGACGCATTCTATTATCTTTCTTTTGTTTTATCGTTTTAATCTGTGAGTTCCTACTTTAAAGTATATTTCTAAAACATTTTTATAGAGGATTTTGAGAAATATAAATATATTTTTATGTATTAAGTTCTTGTGAACTATATTTTAAATAATGCCATGTTTGTTCTATTATAAAAGCAATCATTGTTTTAACTGCATTCAATTTGTAAGGAAAGTAATTTTATTTTGTGACTGAATAAAACAATATCTAAATATTATTAAACAATACTGACTTACTGTCCAAAAATATTATTTTATAGTGAATTTTATTGAATTTAATAATTTTATAACACCTGTTGTTGCATAATAGTTATTAAAAAACAACACAATGTAAATAAATTATCTATTAACTTCGGCATTAACTTTTCTAATCATATCAAACTCTTCTATAATATTTTATTAAAAATATATTGAAGTGCAATCATCTATTGATTTATATAGAAAAATACATTATCGCTTTCAATCTTCAGAAAGCTGATTTATGTTCTCAAAAAAACATGTTTTCATATTTTGTCTCAGCGGCATTACTTCAATATTAACTAGTAATTTTTATTTAACTTATATGAAAATTTTAAAATAACAGTTTGAATACTACATGTTTTGGAATCTTTTTAATTTAAGAAGTAACATATACTAGTCAAAAAATTTACTCCGTTGTCTTGTCTGTTTGGATCTACTCGAATATATATTCTAGATATATATTTACCTATCCTTTGAAATACTCTTTCTAAAAATGCATACTTAATTTAAACATTATTCAACGACTTCAATTTCAAATATACCAGATTCAAAGATAATTTATTTTCAACATTCAGATATAATGGAATCTTAATAATTTCATATGAAAGTTTTCTTCTGCCGCTGAGTGAAATATTGCGTTCCTTCTAAATGTTGCATCAATGTATACCTTTCCGTATAGTTTAATGTTCTGAATCCCAAATAATGAATAATAAATGCCACTCTTGTGGTCTTGAAAACTATGAGTTTTATAAAATTTAAAATTATTGTAAAAACACTTTTATTGAGTTACAAAGAGTGAAACTGAAAATTTCGTTGATTAGCTGGAGAAGTGCAATTGATGTATTCATAGGAATTTTCTGTTTTCTGAATTATTATAACGCATTAATCTAAAAAAACTGCGTTATCTGGTATTTTGTACGTACATCTTACGTAGTCAATAATCATTAGTTAACAGATGTAATTTCTCTATTTTTCATGAAAAAAGGAAAAATTACATATGTTATAAATAATTTTTGTGATTAAATAATCGTGTTTCAAAATTAATCAAATACATTAGGTAAGTTTTATAACATTTTAATTTTAAACACTGGCAATTTTGTTTTAAAATCTAAACATAAAATTAAGTGTTATTTTAAGATTTGAATTCACAAGTATAATAAAATGGAAACAGACAACCCTCACCCCCCCTTTTATTTTGTTTTCTTTTACCAAACTCAAAAATATTATAATTTGTACCGTTTAAATTCAAAAACTTCATGTTGGAGAATTAATCTATCTATCTATATATATTTATATACATATAAATTCTGCTTTACGACACTGAAATTTATTTTCAATATTTTAATAAATATATATCAAACACTAGTGTGTATTAGACATATTTAAGTTAAAAGTTCTTCAGGAATGACGAGTGAAAAAATATTTAAATGTTTCAAATAAAAATATTTCCTTTCAGTTTTAATGTTCTAATATTTTTAAATAAATATAACCTCCATAAAATAAAAATTGGGATTAGGATTAATGCTCAGTATTCTTATTTATAAATTAGAATTGATATGAACTTTATGACAACCCCCTTATCCATTGGCGTCAAATGCCTGTATTTAAAAAACTAGAGTCTTGAACGAATTTTCACAGTGTTATTAATATGAACTTTAAAATATACACTAACTACTTAAAAGGTGTTACAATTGTATAAAGATATTATCTAATATATCTTTAAGATCATGTATATACACGCATGTCCATTTACATAGGGGGAATGATGACTGGCTAGAATAGAAAACGAAATACACATGTGCAAACTTTCATCTCTCTTTAGAGTAAGGTGCAGAATGAATTATAGTTGTATGAACTACTGATATATCATCATATATTTAATATTCTTAAATACCCAATGTATTATATTATCTCTACTATATGTTTGTAAAAAAAAATTTTAACTGGCGTTAAATTTCATAAAAAACCAGGTAAACAAACCAGTCGGAAATTGCCCGACAAGCTTAGAAAATGATTTGCTTCCATACTATAACGAAAATTTAAAAATTTCGGTGTAATAGTATACAGTTTTTCGAGTACTGTATAGTAGCAGATATCGTTTGTGTGTCCCCGTAAATACTATATGCTGTCTATTACACAAAAAGGTGCTTGTATTAAACCTCAGCAACATATATCAATGCCACAAAGTGTGAAACATTTTAATATAATTAAAACGCACCCCAAACAATATAATATTCAAAATAGAAAGTACAGAATGTACAATATTTGTTTACTTCATAGATGCATGTGAATTTTATTATGTTCAAAAGAATGTAATATCATTAAAATGCGTTTGAAACTATTGGCCGTAATGTAACGGAATACATTTGATTGTTCCTGTAATTAAATAACGCGCCCATTTTAAATAAAATTTGAAAATACTGGATAAATATATGCAACAATTATGTCTTTTAAATTTCAAAAGAGCCCTTTTGGGTATTTTTTCGTTGTTATATGCGGTCGGACAGATAGACGGGCAGCTTGACTGAACGACGACTACAGGTGCTACGTATTTATATTATTACGAACACACCTAAAAACTGAATAAATTGTCATTAAGGAGAGTAATATATCTATTCTATAAGATTTATATTTTCGCTATATTTTGACGCTTTTTTTCTATCAAAATCCTGAAATTATGGTTTAAAAAAAACAGATCATTTTTTTTTTCAAATTGAGCGCTCAAAATTACATAGAAATGAAATATTGAAAGTTTAAAAAACAGCTTATACATGAATGTGTTATTATATCTATTTTAAGAATATATAACTATTAAAAAGCTATTTTGGATTCCAAAGTTTTATACAAATTATTTTTCTTTAGAAACATTTTTCTTTATATCCCAAGATGATTGTAATCAGTGCACCCGAGCGAATTGCTATTCGGCTTGTTTGATCATCAAAAACCGTATTTTTATAAATCATACTAAAGCATTATTAGAAAGAAGTTTAATCATTAGTAAATTATAATTTGCACAGTATTTACAGAGCAAAAAGTAGAGCTAGCCATGTGCAAACATCATATTAAAAAAAAAATAAGCTCTTTAAATGTTGAAACGGAGAGAAAATAATACTTGGGAAGATATTCACTTTTCATTTTTTTTTACAATACAGAATTGTATTGTTTGATTTTGACAATTTCTTTTTTTCTAATTTTAATTGTCTGAAATTTTATGGCTGTATCAGTGTCATTTTTCATATATTATAATTAAAATTGTCATAAATATTCATTTGCCGATAGTTTGTTGTACATTGATAGAAAATATTTAATTTAATGGAAATATATTTCAACTTCTAATTTGAGAAAGTTTTCATAAACAGTATTTTATTTGGAAAATTATTTTTAAAAAATGTAATTTACATATTTAGAAATAAGCAAGATATTAATTTTTAAATCTACTTCTCAGTTTGGATCCCACAAACTAGTTGTAGACAGATTTTGAATTATTATTATATATATATATATATATATATATATATATATATATATATATATATATATATATATATTGTTTTAAAAATCGATTGAAAGGAATCTTTATTATTATTTATGCTTAATTTCCTAAAATTAACAATTTCAAAATTCAAAATATGTCCAATATAAATGTTCAAAATTCTTTCGTTTTCTTCTAAATCGAAAATATGTCAAATATGTATAGTTAAAATTATTTTGTTTCGTTAAACTATTAAAAAATGTTGAAAGTAAAAATACTATTAAAGTTATGAATAGATTCTTTGAATATTTGGTCCAGTGCTGGGTATCTGTGGACAAATTATTGTCCCACTTTTGCTAAATGTAAGAAATGCTATCTTTGAAGTAGCGTTGGCTAAAATGCTAACAAAATCCAAGGAGTGATTTATATATTAACTGCTTTGAACTTTGCTTAGGGATGAATCAATTTCAAGGAGCCCCTAACATACCATTTCTCAAGCAGCCCATTTCCTACCTTACAATTGATAACAATTTCCGAAATCTCGCAACAATCTGTACTGTTTGATCTTAATTGTGAAAGAAAGAAACAAAGAAAGAAAGAAAGAAAAATAAATAAAAAAAAACTAAAGAAGTAATGTTAAATTTTATGATATTTTTTTATTATAATAATATGAAAGACGATATGAACATAAAAAAAGCTTTTAACATTACGTTCAAAATTAAATTTTATATTATAAAGTACAATAGTTCACACCTCATTTGTAAGACCCATATACGATTTTTAAAGTTCATTATATCATAACAAAAGCCAAATAATTTTTAGTAGTTTATACTGTTTTGAATGATTTAAAGAACTTTATTACTAATTTGAATATGGAGATAAATATTTCCCTTGAACTGATATTTTTTTAATCTTCACATGCATTTTTAGAGAAAGTGAATGTATTTTATGCTACAGGATTGAAAGTTTCAGAAGAATTCATAAAACAATCTTTAGTAAAACTATTTCCAGAATATAAATAAATCTGAAACAGTTTACTGCACACATCTTACCACATTATTTAGTCATATTAAAAAAATCTGCAAAATAATGTTAAAACCATATTTTGGACCTAAAAAATATTCACTGATTTAGGTTAAAGCATCAAGTTTGTCGTCATCCTGCCTCCAGTTAAATCGATAATTGTTGTACTAATTTTATTGAGAGTATTACATAATTTTTTTATATCAAATTTGTTCTTTTATAAGTTCACATATATTTTACGCTCAAACAAGGAGAAAAGCATCCAATAGTTATTTATTTATGAATGGGTTATAGAAAAATTATCTATTAATAAAAAGGCCAGAGATGTAACTTTTTTATTATATTATATAATTATTAGTGAGTTATAATAAACAGTCATTATCAGATGTGTACATCAGTAATTTATGTGAAACGTCATATCTTTTTTCTTTGTTTTTTTTTCAAAGATGAATATCCTAAATAATTACCGCAGTTTCTTAATAGCATATTACATATTAATACTTTTTTATTGCAAAATTATATTTATTCTTTCAATTAATATAACAGTCATGTAACTGCGATTAAAATTTTAATGCAGAATTATTATTAAAAAAAAAAAAAAAAAAAAAAAAAAAAAAAAAAAAAAAAAACGTAGTTATTGGAAATATTTCTGTGGCAATGTTTTCACGTCGTACATTCAATATTATTTGAAATTTTAATTACTTAAAAGGCATATAATTCTCCGAGTAAAAAGTGTCCATGCAAGGAATGAAAAAGTGTCTTAAATTGGACTCTTTTTCACTCTATTGGTTATACGCCTTTTAAATAATTCAAGTTTCAAATAATACAGAATGCAAGACGTATATTCCCGATATTTTCCAGAAAAAATCCAATAATTATATACATTTATTGTGTTTCATCGGTGCTCGATTCTCATTAGTTTCGTGTTTGCCCAGAGCTGGATGCATCAGGAAAAATATTCCATCTTATTCTGGAGTTGTAGCCCGGCTATTATATGATAGAGGAAAGTATCAGGCTGAAAATCGTTTCAAGTGGTTTAGTTTATGGAATATCGATGTGGCTATACAGATGCCCAGGTTCGACATTTTTTCATTCTGTTTGCTAAATGTTAATAATATTAAATGCAATGTGTCAGATACTTTTAGTAGATAAATATCCAAAAAGTATGCTTATTTATTCAATTTCATCAGTGCTTGATTCTCATTTGTGTCGTGTCTGTTCTAGAGCTGGTGGCTAACGGAAAAATATTGCATCTTGTACTGCAGTTGTAGTTCTGCCATTGTATGATATTGAGAAGTGCCACGCTGAGTTTCGTTCTAAGTTGTGTCGTTGGTAGAAGATCTGTGCGCTATACCAGTGCCCTTTGTTGGAGTCTCAGCTTTAACATTTTAGCACTCTGTTTGCTACACGCCTTTTAACCTTCCTGCCCTGTTGAAAATTACGCAAACTTGATAAAAACATTTGACATCAGAATTTTTCTTTAAAGCTGCTTTGCCTATTTATTTAACATAGTTTTCTGAATCTTTTATTTAACGTAGTATATGAAAACATTTTTGGTTCAAATCGAATAAAATATATGATAGAAACGGATCGATTCGACCCATTCAGGGTAGGAAGGTTAAGAAATTAAAATTTGAAATGATATTGAATAAAGACGTGAGAGATTTTCGGCAGAAAAATATTCATTAATTCCATCTTGTTCTCCTGTTGTAGTCCTGCCGTTATATGATAGTGAAAATTGCCAGGCTGGGTTAATTCCAATTGATTCAGTCGGTAGAAAGTGGGTGCGCTATAACGATGCCCCGTGTCCATGTCTCGGCTTCCACATTTTTTTTAGTTTTGTTGATTATTCGCTTTTTAAGTAGTTACAATTTCAAATAATATCCACTGAAAATCGTGAGAAATTTTCGACAGAAAGAATTCCAATAATTATGTAGATTTATCCGATTTAATCGATTCTGGATTCTAATTAGTTTAGTGTTTTTTTCAGAGCTGGCGACTCACGGAAAAATGTTCCGTCTTGTGCTGTTTTTGTAGCCCTGCCAACATATCGTGCCCTCGCTACAAAAGTATCATAACACATTTTTTTTCTTAGTTATGTTTTCTAAAATCTAACAGAGTAATGTCTTTCCAAGCACAGATTTGAAGCACTTTAAAAAGATCATTTCTTGTACTCTAGTTAATTAAGTCATTGCGACAATTTTTGAACAAGAAGATTTCGAACAAAGTAGTTTTTCTTCAACCCGATAAAAACTCCATTCTACAGCAGATTCCATTATTGTAATTCTGTTTCGTTCTTGTCACAGAAGAATCCTGTCGGAGTTTATTATTGGTTGTGACAAATTAAGTGAGAAACTCGAACCATCTTCACCGGTTCCCCTTTTTTAAACACAAAGTCGTGGCAAGCGAAGAAAAAATGAATAAAATAAATGTAGACGCTTTATGGAACTACACATTGGCTTCTCCTAAAACGTTTATTCAAATGCAGACATATATGGCGGAAAATGATCTCTTGCAAGCCGTCTTGAATAGAATCCACGAAAGAAGGAAAAAATATATTCCATCATAAAAACATTATTCCGCCGTTCCTTCTAACCAAATCCTCGGAAGAAAAAAAAAATATCTCTCCGTCATCACCTCTCAACAACTTCTAGAATATTTTCTAATCTCTAACCATGATTTTCCCATGTAAACAGAATCCATGTCCATCATCGAGATTAATGTCATTCAGACGATAATTTTTAATTTTAAAAAACTATTATTTAATTAATTTATTATCGAACGCTGAATTCGATATCCTGCAGGCGATATTTTGAAAAAGAAATGAATTTATTGATATGCACAAATACCAAATGTTGAAGGGGAAAAATAAATAAATAAATAAAAAGAATTGTATTTTTGAAAGGTTTTGGAATAAATTTAATGGGACTTGCTTATAAAAGATTGATAAAAACAGGGAAAAAATTAATTTTATTTGGAATATTAAGAAATAAAGTTTAATTAAGCATATTTTTAATTTAGAGCCATCTTTTTTTTTATTTACGCATATTGGAATAAATGTTTTAAGACGAATTAAGAATTTATATTGGTTCCATAAAGATTAATAGATTAGATCTAGTACAATGATTTTAAGTTAATAAGTTAAACTAAGTACGGAATAGTGATAAAAGGAAATTAACATAGTATAAGGTCAATTTTTGCGAAGAAAAAAAAAATAAATTTGTAATATATATGTACATATATATATATATATACTCAATTAAAATCAAAATAAAACAATTAAAAAAGTTCCAAGTTTCAAATTTTTATTTTTAATAGTTCTTGACTAATAATAACTTAAATACGAGAAATGGTGAAAAAACACATCTTGAAGAAAAACGCGTTTTTGCACAAGAAGTCGTTTCCATGACAGCCATTGATTAAAATCTAGCTTTAAATCTAGCTTTAGAAAACAAAACAAAACGAAAAATTATAGTTTTCTGTTTCATTGAAGATAAGGTAGATAGATAATCATCCCCACCCCGTTCCAAATGATGAAATAATTTTTTAGACAACTACAAGATTTTAGTGTCCTGAACACCATTTTTTTTTCCTTTTAAAATAAAAAATCAATATTGTTTAAAATTTGAGAAATAAAAATCTGTACAATTCTTATGATAAACTGACTTGAGTTAAATAATTAACATTCACATCAAAAGCACAAATAAGTGTACTAAAACTACTTCCAGTTTCGGATATTTTGATATTAGCTCAAATTTAGCCTATAAGAAAAGATTCTAATAAATCGAAAATCCTCTTTCGTGCAAATAATTGCTAAAAAGTCGTTATAATATAATCATTTGAAATAACTGCTGATAAAGATAATAAAGTACATTGAAATATTATGTTATTTTTTAATGTTTAATTTTGAAAAAAATAAGTGTTTGTTGGTTTGCATCCACTGAGCTCAAGATTGTAAGAAACTATTGTTTCAAGAGCCCCCCAAATTATTGATAACGATATAATACTGATGTATCTAGAACGTATACTTAATTTAAAAGCAATTTATTTAGATATTTATATAAAATTTGAATTTATATTTTAAAATAAAAAAATCACTTTCTTATTTAAAAATTTCTTGTTTTAAATAATTGATGCAATTGTAGTTCTAAATTTGAAATATAAGTTATTGTTTAATTGAAAATGAATATATTTACCAAGTTCGATGCAAATTGCTCTACCAGCTATTAGAAATGTTGCGCGCATTCAAAGAAGAATTTATTTCTCTTTTTTATTAAAATTAAACACAAAAGAATGAAATTTCAATATAGAATATTAAAAAAATATATATTTTTAATAGAAGAGATATTAAGTTGACTACATTAAAAATGTAGTCAATTTATGCATTTATGATTCATAGGGAGAAAGAAAATAAATTAAATGTGACATTTTGATAATTTGCGCAATCAGTGTAAAAAGTAAGACTTCTGAGAACTCTAAGTATAAAGAGAAGCAATAAAAATACTTAAATATCCACTATATATCCACTAC
Source organism: Maratus speculifer (assembly GCA_964019185.1). Classification (NCBI taxonomy): domain Eukaryota; kingdom Metazoa; phylum Arthropoda; class Arachnida; order Araneae; family Salticidae; genus Maratus; species Maratus speculifer. Next base: position 263,219,263 of record OZ025291.1, on the reverse strand, counting down.
TACTCCATCACCATAGTTGAATACCTTTTTTTATTTAATGATTTTAAGTGTATTATTTTAAGATATTTTAAATGTATTTGAAATAAATTTGTACCATAATTATGCATCTAAAACTAATTCTAGTACATTTATTTGGGCTTTTTAAAGAATTTTAAAAATCATTACTTTTGACGAATCTCATTGTACCTTTATTATAAATACAAACCATTTAACATTCTTCAAGCTATCAGTTGTATGAAATAACAATGTTAACAACATATGACACATAATATCCTCAAACAACAGATAAATACATTCTTAGACATATCTGTGCTCTGTCAAAGTTGTCAAGCTAAATATTTTCTGCAATAGATACATTGTTCAGTGATAACCGCTTTTACCAACAAACACGAATTTGTTCTGATCTGAACTAGTTAATTGCACATGGAAAGGACAGAATATTTAATTAATCCTGAAGTAGCTGAAAAATATCAAGCATATTTTTCTCTTATATCAATAACACAATTAATATTTTAACGTGCCAGATGCAGACAAAGAATATACCTTGTGTTAATAGATAATATGCATCTGCATTTCGTAAAACGTGGTTTGAGTAAATAATGCGATCTGAAACAGCTGTTAAACCTGAGTATAAATATATTGTTATCCTGAAATCCTACTTTAATTCCATTAAATCGGTTGTTCACTAGCTAATTTGAATACTTAAACATCACTTGCGATTAGAGAAATAAATAGTATTCAAAGTAAAATTTAAAAAAGGCTAATGACAGATTACTAGGAAATTATATTTTACATTTAAGTGAAAAATAAATAAAAAACTTAGATAAATGCAATTGAAGTAAGTCTAGGCAAGATTAAATAATCATCATTATTATAAAGGTAAAAATAAGAAATATAACACTCTGCAAATGTCAGAAGTGAACAAATACTCACAGCTTTTTTTTTTCTAAAAGCTTCTAGAAATTTATTTCAAAAGTATTAGTAATGTAGAAATACTTAAACATTAATACTATTTTCCTTTTTCTTTATAAGAAAAAAGTACTCGATTTTTTTTTTTTAATGAACAAATGACTATTTTTCAGTTAATGTATTTCGCACTAAATAAATCATTCAAATAACCTAATTTTATAACTTGTCTTATAATATTTACAATACATACATTTTGTTGTGTATAATTAATACGACCATTTATTGAAACAAAACTTGTACTGTAATTGACAATGTATTTTGATACAGATAACTCATAAAACTCTGTCGTATAAGCTAATATATTAAAGTATAGTGTATATTTTGAAAAGATCCACTTTAATAACAAAGATTGAATTCGACTATTAATATAGCACATACTGCATTATAACACTCCCATAACATATTCTTAAAATCTATATTTTAATTCTGATAAAAACAATTTCAAATTAAAATGGCCTAGTACTTAAAGTGGAAATATTCTAATATTAATACAAGTTTAAAAGTTAATATAAATACGAATTTCATAAGAATTTTATAAAATAAAAGTATTTCACTTATTTTACCTTAAGGATTTAAATTTAAATCATTTTATAAATTTCCTTGCATAAAAGTTTAGTTAAAATAAGCAAACTTGTTCTCGTGAAATCAGCTAAATGTCCATATTGAATCAATTGACAGTGAGTAAAATTAACGTTTTCTATATCGTACGGGGCTACGACTAACGTTTATTTTAACATACTTTCAGTCGTATGAGCACTTTCAAATTTCAGCCATATTAACTACTTTTGTAATACCTTGAGGAAAAGTTTATATTTTAAAAAAATCCATTTTAATAACAAAAATTGAATTCTACTATTAATAAAGGACATACTGCTTAATAACTATGTTATAAGACAGTCTTAAAAATCTATATTTTAATGCTGACAAAAACAGCATGTAGTTAAAATGGCCTAGTACCTAAAGTGAAAATATTCTGCTATTAAAATAAGTTAAAGAGTTAATAGAAATACGAATTCCATAAGCATTTTATAAAATAAAGGTATTTCACCTATATTGCCTGAAGAATTCAAATTTAAATCAATTCATGAATGCCCTTGTATAAATGTTTCGTTAAAATAAGTATACTTATTGTCACGAAAGCCGCGGTATGAACATATTGGATAGATTGACTATGAATAAAATTAACGTTTTCTATGTTGTACGTGGATTCAAATAACGTTTATTTTAACACACTTTTCACCTTTTTCATGTGATTTGGTTTCGAAAATTTACAGTTAAAAAGTCATTTATGAAAATAATAAATTTTACTAGACCCTGTAAGGTTTTCATCCTCAGTAGAAATTTATATTTGATTATCTTATGTTTTGGTTATGGATGTTAATTGAATGAGAATAACGTAAGACAATAAAACTTACCAAAAGGCTCTCAAAAGAAAAATAAATATCTTATCCATTTTAGTTAGAAAATTATCAAATAATAGAGGTAAATCTAGTAGCTTATTTTATTTAAAGCTAAATATTTTATCTATCTACTGAAATTGTATCAATCGCAGGGATATTAAAAGCGAATACCACATATGCTAGTTAATTTGGATCGTGAGGAAATTTTTACTTCAAAATATCAAAGATGTTGTTGTTTTGCACAACAGTTTTAACCCTTTATAACTCAACAACTCCGATTTAAAAAAATTTTCCCACAAGTCAAAATACACTATTTTAAACAAGAAAAAAAATCAGAGCTGAAAAATAAAATTTTATATGGAAACATGGGTTTATAGCATATCTGCACAATTGCAAAATGGCACAAAAACAGAAAATATTTAAAATTTTAATTTACAATTTTGAAATAACTGTTACTTTTGTTGTAGCAAAGTTTCTTATTACATTTCATACTAAATGTTTTAATAAAGCTTTTACATTCGCGGTATTTGCAACGTATTTTTTTCTAACCAATATGAGCAGTGCTCAAATTTCAGCTATATATATTTGTTTTTTGGAATGTGTTGAGTATTCCCACTATGCTTTTAATGTTGAATTCTCTTTCTACGGGAGTTTTCTCATTTTTTCTAGCTTTTGACTTTTTATTAATTTTACAAGGAGGGAGGAGGTGTTTCTAACTTACCGTATAGAAGCTAAACAATTTAAAAGCAGACGAATGTTTTCGTTAGTCAATGTCTTATCAAGTACTCCTTATTTTCCAAGCATTTGAAAATCTAACTTAAAGTCCCCCCCCCCCCTCAATTTTTAGTTTTTGTTTTGTTCGTTCTCCGGTGATGTCTCTTCTTGTCCACGCACTTGTTCAGGCTGCTTTCTTCTCATTGGTTGCTTTTCTTTTGGGGGGATCGTTCCCGAAGCGGGTATACAAGACAGCGTTTCCCTGTCTCTTTGCTCAGTTTTGCTTTTTCTAGCTCGGTGAATTTTGCACTAATGAAGTATCTTGATAGTAGATTCGAAACAGCTGTTTGCTACCTTTTCATATACTATTAGTGCATTTATAATTGTTGGTTTTCTAACTTTAAACATTTTTGCAGAAATGTTTTATTTACTATGTTTTCTCATTTCAGCAATTTTGCTCTTGCGAATCAAGTGCAATTTAAATTAATACTTAGAGCTTGCTCTTTCGATATTAAAAAAAACCTTAATAGACATATGGAGCGTTGTTGTAGAGTGAAGCAAACAAAAGTTTAGGTTTATCTTATAAATGATAGAGATTTCCTAGATCAAGAATGGTCTTTAACTGAAGAATTTAAACTTTCTTTTATGTGCAATAGACTCGCAGCTGTCTAAAGACATTTTTTAACTCCACTATTTCAAAGCGTAATTCAGCAAAAATTGCACTTACCTATTAAGTGACGAATAAAACTTTAATTAGAAAAAATAAATAAATAAATAAAATAAAATAAAATAGAAAGAAGAAATAAAGAAATCAGAATCCTTAGCTGTTGCGAATGTAATGAAATAACTATGCTAAAAGCAGTTTAATGTAATAACAACAATGAACATATTCCTGTTTTCAAATTAATTCTCAAAATCGCATTGTCAACTTCAGTGTGTTGCAGATCTGCAATACGATGCTACAAAATGGTTAAAACTGTGACCGATTAAAGTTTTAAACTTTCAACGCCAAATTCCTATTCGTTATGCAATTTCTTCATTGGTTAAATAAAAACATTTAAAAATCCTATTCGAATCATCTTTTTTTTTAATCTTTTATTTGTTGCAGTTCCTATTTCCCCTCAATCAATCTTAAAGTTGTATATTTTCGAAAGTATTTAAGAAATATATTAATTGTGACATATATCTTTTTTTAAACAGAAATCAACTTCTTGACTTTTAAATACCCACACCCAAACACATGATGTACGTAACCTTTTGAAATACCATTTGAGAACTTCTCATATTATAATCTCTTTTAAAATTATTAAAAAAAGAATTTAATATTATGAGTTTAGTATTTTTATGCTTCATAATTCACAGTACGATATATAGAAACATTTCCGGTTTCATATCCTTGGGTAACATGCACTGGAAAAAAAATTTCAATAAATTTTAAACTCGGGGTGTTTTTGTTAAAATTAACGTATCTTGCTAAATTAAAAGTTTCTCACAATTTTTGAATTAAGACTACCAACTACGTTCTTTTGTTTGTATAAATTGAAAGAAAACAAATTTGGCATCGAATGCTTATTTACATTTTCTTCTGTGATAAAAATACATGGGATTTTTTCTTTTTCGGTTGGCTGTACATGTAAATGAAAAATTTGGTAAACATGTGTTTAAAATATGTGTTACATGATAATAATGAAATGAATAAAATGAAATATTAAACGAAAAGAAATGTTTTTACAATTAAAACTATCACAAAACATGGTTATTTCCAATTGCATATTTTTGAAAATATACAAATGGTTTCCTTTATAATTCTTCCTTGCAGCTTTTAGAAGCTTTTGACGAATGAAATATATTATAAATTTAGATTGAGCTACTTATTCCTCATTTTTGCTTACGCATGAATTTAATGAACTTTTTTATATTTCTTTCTAAAGATTAGATTTCAGCTTTTGACATCTGAAAAAGCTTTCCTTTTCTGACGTATATTAAATGAAACACTTCATTCTCATATCTGCCTCTTGAATTCGGCCTGAGGTAAAAGGTTTTCTGCATTACCTTTGAAATATTGGATAACTTTTATAAAGAAAACAGTTTTCAGAATAGTGAATATGAAAAGTTTTTATTTTGAAAAAGTCACCCCACTCTCGATTTGCATAAATTAATTTCATTAATAATATCTTGCTAAATTAATTAAATTAAAACAGGTGAAGCAATAAAAATTTATACTAATTGCTTGTAAAACTACTAGGATTTGTTTTGGCTATCAATCTATCCATTTTTAAATAAGGTAAGCAGTAACAATTCACTAAGACACTGGTGATATAACTTTTTTCTTTTTTCTTTTTTTTTTTTTGTCGTGTTAATTATTATTATTATTTTTACTTATACATTAATATTATTTTCGAAAATCACACATATTCCAATTTAAAAAATAAAAAAGTTAAAAAAATCATGTCTCAAGCATAGATTATGAAACACTTTCCAACACATTTAGAATAATGTAAGAAAACTGCACCATTAATAAGTTAAAATATTATATCTAGTTCATCAATATGGAAACGCATAATACATTTGAAAATCAATTTTAGCTGTTTCTATTCACAATCGCAAAATTATCAGAATTCTTTGAGCAGCTCTGCATGTGATATATAGTTTTGTAAATATTAATTACATACATTCCAAATTTTAGTTCTATTAAAAAAATGCTATTATTTTATTTGAAAATTCCCCTTCAGCAACTTCCGCTGATTTGTATAATAGAATTCGTATAACTGGGAGAATGAACATGAATTCTATTATACAGCCTTGTACAGGAAATATAAAATTTATAAATAAAGAGTTAAATTCAAACAAGTTGTATATTGTACGTCCACTGTGACCCTTGATGTGCGTTTGAACTATAACTAGATTAATAAATATTCAGAACTTTGACTGAATATAAAACTTAATACGTTTATATATATCATATATATCAGCAATATGGAAATAATCTTAAATGTGACACAACTACCATAATAACCTGAAATCATTGTCTACTATGGGATATCGTTAAATTATTTACGTTTAATAGGATTTGTTAGAATGAAGAAATTTTTATTAATATGTTTTAAAGTTTTGATTAGATTATCAGAAATTTTTAAATGACCAATGAAATTTCTACATCGAGTATATATATTAAATTTAAAACCTTTTGTTGGGTAGTTTTTGCACTATTATGTGCGGACAGATGAGCAGACACACGGGTGGACAGACAGACGAGCGGACCAGATGATGAATATAGATAATACCTATTTATAGAATTACGAACTATTTCTTATAGACAATACTGTAATGGAATATGTTTGAGTGTCTCTGTAAAGGATTTACGAAAGCTACATACTTTATTTTCAATACCTAACACGGCATAGTAAATCTTAGTAACATATATCAATTAGAGATCAGTTGAACTATATTAACGCAAGACTAAATTTGACATACAGTAATTTATACAAATAGACGGAAGCATACTTGAATTGTTTTGAGCCGCTTTTATTTATTCACTATCTTTAAATACACGCAACTATTTTTCTAAGATTTATTTAAGACTGAAATACATTTAAAGCATCTGAAATCACACTTCTGGAGATAACCATCCATAGCCGGTCATGTATCCCATTCTTTGCGTGGCTTATCATTTTATCTCTATCCTATAAACATATCGTAATACACTTAATATTATTTTCAACGTAAAAATACATAACTTATTTACGAACCACTTTTATGTTATTTCCTTTCATACTTAGAAACAAATGCGAATTCTTTTGTGTAGCCCTGTATATGATTTGTACCACTTATATACACATCGTAACATGCAAATTTTAGTTAAAGTTAAAAACTGATGTCACAGTTAAGAACTTAAAGCAGTAATCGCTAATATGCAATATTTAACTTGTAGTAACACTAAGTAACATATAGAGGGTGTTTATAAAGTCCCGGACCCATTTTGATGCTTAATAACTCATAAAATAATAAAGATAGATAAAAATTAATAACAGAAATGGTTAGATACATTCAAAAAGTTTCATGAGCCATGTCAATGAACTTCTACGTGAGCTCCTATTCGTCGCACGAAGAATATAAATAGTCAATGGATACCGACATGCTTGCCGGTACCTGGCGTGAAAATGACTATTGACTTGATATTTTCCGTGCGACGAAGGATGCACACGTGGAAGTTCATTGACAAGGGTCGCGAAACTTTTTGAGTCTATCTAATCCTTTATGTTATTAATTTTAATCTATCTTTAATATTTTATGAGTTATTAAACAGCAAAATGGGTTCGGGACTTTATAAACACCCTTATAAACTATAATACATTTGAAATAGTTTAAAATGTTTAAAATATGCCACAAATAATGTTTCTTCTTATCCATTATGCAACAAAATTATATTGTGTGGTCTTATAAGAGAGTATTAATGTTATACAAAATGTATATTTTTTAGTACCCTTGGTGAATGCATATCAATTTCATGACGCTCGATCGGATGTAACATAATTAAAAAGCACTTGAAACTATTTTTTCCCGATGTCTGTAATGGAATGAAATTCTTTTAACTTTCCCTGTATTTTATTTATATATCGAACCTTCATAAAATTTAAAATAAAATTTGAACAAATATATATTTAAAAGTTCAATAGATTCGGTCGGGTAGTATTTGCGCTGTACATGCGGATAGACAGAGAGACAAAACAGAACAGACGACGACTACAGGTATAACGTAATTATGTAATTACGAAATGCCTTTAAAAACAATCTGAAAACAACGATTTTAACTGGTAAGAGCTGATGGAAGTATATCAGTGTGGCGCAGACCCCCGTGAAGTCATTGACCAAAGTTGTCAACGAGGTACTGTGTAAGCTGGTGGTGGCTCCATAATTGTGTGAGCTGAGTTTACATGGAATGGCTGGATTCACTGATCAAACTGGTCCGATGGTTATCTGGAAATGATTAAATTCATATACTCAGAGGCCACTTACAACCACTCATGGACTTCATGTATCCAAACAACGATAGAATTTACCAATCTAACGATGCGTAATGTCACCGGACCATAATTGTTCGCCATTGGTTTGAAGAACAGTCAAGAAAATTCCAGCAGATGATTGGGCAAGCACGATCGCCCGACATGAATCAAACCAAACATGCATGTGACACAATCGAGAGATTACTTCGTGCACAAAATCCCCTACCGGCAACACTTTAAAATTATAAACGTATATAGAGGCCGCATAGCTCAATATTTCTCCAGTGGACTTCCAGCATCTCGTGGAATCTATGCCATGTCTTGCTGCTGCTCTTCGCTGGGCAAACGGAGGACCGACATGGTATTAGCAGGGTATCCAATGATTTTTGTCACTTTAATGTAAATGTATTTACGGATAACACTTTCGTTGCATTATCGGCAGTCTATTGACTACAGTCAATAAACTGTATAGTTAATAGATCTATGTATTTAATGCATATAAGAGTCATCAGTGCTGTTAAATAGAACCAACAAGGGGACAGTCATAAGCAACGAATCAGGTTTCGGATAAATTCTCTTTTTTGTTTTACTTAATTCGTAAAAGGAAAATTAATTACAAAAATAAGCAGAAAACTGTTTTTCAAGGTATTACGAAAAGAATAGTCCTTTTTTGAAAGATAATTAGTTAATTTTATGTTTCTTTAATAACTGTGCATAGCAAAATATAAGTAAAAGCGTAAATGAATAAAAATAAATTGTTAAAAAAAGTAATTTTATGATTTATAAAGTTTGATGCATTGACATTGTGAACAAGAAAAATATATATCAAACATAACAGGTTTTTTTTATTTGACTCTCAAATGGATTTATATATTGCATAAATTTTGAAGTTAATTTTAGAAATTCTAATTTTAAATTTGTTGAAATACGCCTTAAATATTTATATTTTAAAAAAAGTAATATTTATATTCGCGTAAGTATTGATTTTGAAGATGTTCTACGCAAGATATACTTCCGTTTTTATATACCTAATTATAAGAAAAAAAAATTAAAATTCATAAGAAATTATACATTTTAGTTGTATATGTATATTAAAAAATAATCTAGTTAAAGAATAAATTTACACTACATTACATAAGAGAATAAAAAATCCTCTTTGTTTGCACTTATGAGTAAATTTTCCAATATGCAAAATATTTCAACATTCTTTTAGCTAAACTAGTTAAAAGTAACTGAATATTATGAAATTTAATTATATGTTTTAGTTTTCATGCCTTTTTTATTGTAGTGCATTTGATCTAGAGAACTTTAGAAAAAGACGCTGTCGTGTTTTATAATTATAATAAGTTATAGTTTATCATATTCGCATTTCGGAAATAAAAGTAGAAAGACAATTTTGTTTAATTAAAAATATCTACGGCTTTTTTTTAGTAGTTAATAAAAATATATTATTTTTACAATTATTATGAAGTTGGAAAAGTAATCTAAACTTAAAATTATTATATATATATATATATAAGATAATTTTTCATTAAAATTTAAGTATCTTCTTATGTAATACGGTTATGCGTTGTAATTTTTAATTTTAATTTTGAAAATAATAGTTTATATGACTCTTATTTAAACTTTTGTGCATTTAAAATCATTTCAAACAAATATAGACAATGCTCATATATTCATAATCCATTTCCAATTAAACTTGAAGTACATTATTTTCCAAAAATTATGAAACCATTAAGAAAATATTTCTCAATATATAACTATAACAACAGGAACAAAAACACTTATTATGAATACCAATTCATTGAATATGAAAACCGTTTCAATTAATTTTCATATTTACCTAGTTATGTTACATTTTCCCCTGCATTTATTAGTTTTCTCATTGTGGCACATATTGTCCAAACCAACATACATATTTTTAATATCTAATTTAAAAAAAGGAAAACTCTTGCAAAACTCTTGTTTCTCACTTGCAAAAAGCTTTTAATTTTCGATTCTAAAATGATTTCATCGCTTTTTATTTAATAATGTGTGTTATATCGATTTCTGATATTTGCTTAGATCGATAATTCTTAATTTAAGGGAAATCACTTTCACTAAATTTTATTTTGTAGCATTTTAATTAAGTCACTCTTTTGTTATGAATTTGCCATCAGTTATTTTGTTTACATTATCTGTCATTCAACTAACTTTTACTCTGAAGGATAATATATTAATTTAAGCATAATAGCAATCTTTTTGCAAATATTAATTTATTTTTCTATGGAACAGAGACGATAAATATAAATCAACCTTTAAAAAAAAACGGAAAACAGCGTTAATCACTGGCAATGAAACATCAGACAAGCTTTGATAAATAAATTAAAAACATTAACATAGACAACAACCACAAATTATTAAACACATTATTATTATTATTATTATTATTATTATTATTATTATTATTATTGTTATTAATATTATTATTATTATTATTATTATTATTAACGAATATATATTTAGAATTAAACAAGATGTGGTAAAGATATATTGGTATATAGCTTTTGAACAAATAGCTTGAGCGTATTGTGTCTCCATAACAAGTCTGTAGTGATAAATTTTTCAGTTATTTTTCAAACTGATGAATCTACAAAGATGAGATATAATTAGTGTCAAAAACTTAATGGTCTGATCTTGTGTTTAGCTTGACATTATTAAATCTTCTACTAATGTCCTATTATGCGTTCAAATATTTATTTAATTTAGAAGTTAAAATGCACATATGTTTTAAGCATTAATCACGTAGCACAAATGTCAAGTGAAACGAAAAAAAATGTATAGACATTAATATAATACGAATATAAAACTTATTATAGTTCATATTATTATATTATATTTTATATTATTATACGAGCATAATAATAAGAGTTTAAAACTTTTAAAATAGCTCAATAAAACTAATTACTTTTTTTCTGCTTTTTCCGAATTTTCAGTTTATTGTAAAATGTGTCATATTTTTAACTTATTTGACGGTATTCGAATTTTGAAGCATGAAACGCGAAAGCCCCTGTTTGTGTGGCTTTTAATACTGAAACTTTTTTTTCTGTGTGAAAAATATAACTCATTTTCTTATGCTACATGCAATGCTTGCGTAATATTTTTATCTAATTTATAGTTTACGAGTGTATTTCATTACAGTTTTTTAATCATACATACATTTTCTTATTACATTATTTTTTTTAGCTTTATAGAAATATTTTAGTATTTACAAATGCATTAAATGTTACAAAATACTTCATTTTTATATATCTTATTTGTTTGAGAACTGCATGTTACTTATGTGTAGACAATCAAGTGAAATAAAATTTACTAGCTTTCAGAAGAATAACTGATTATAATAGAAAATTTGTTTATTTTTATGGAAATATGGTTTCATGAAAACCCTTATCAAAGTAGTTCCCCAGTCTATCTCTTCAATTCCAAAATTTAATTACATCTGAACAATATGGACGATAAAGTAAATTTCTGTCAGTGGCTAAAAAATAAAAGGATATTTTCAGAGAAACAAATACAATTCACTATTATATGTTGAAATATTAAATTTGTTCTCAATTTGTCCCGAGTAAATTGAATAACTGTTTCGCTAATAACCATTAACAATTAATCAAGAACACATTCGTTATTTAATTATTTCTGTTTTTTTTTTTTTTTTTTTTTCATATGTCCTGTGCTGTTTTTTGATTCTCTACGGCGTCATATTTGATTTCTGCTCAACCATGCAACAAACGCATTAATCTTATTTTGCTAATAAAAATGAGAAAATCGCCACAAGTTAATTCATTTAAGAGCTTTTTTTGCCAATAGAAAGTATTCCTATGAATGTTAAAGAAAATGTTCTATTTTATAGCCATACAAATGCATTATACATTCTCGTATGTCCCAAACGTTATTAAATGTTTAATATTTTAATATGAACCGAAGGTAAAAATAGCTTACGTTACTTGAAAATAGTAATGCATTAAAAACTGGACATACATGTTAATTATTATATTAGTATTTTTGTATAGAACTTATGTCCACACTTGCTATTAATCTCATGATAAGATAATTGCTGTAAAGCTATAACATTCGGCTACTGTTTTATGAAGTTAGTCTAGTAGAGAATTCATTGATTCGCGTTTATTTACAATCATGAACTAAAAGACTATGAATAGCAATCAAAAGAAATTTATACCACATGTTATTACCTACAAGTTTTTATTTTATTTTTTGTTTTGCACTCTGAAAATATTCTTAAAAAAATCAATTTTTATATTATTATATTATTACATTTTTTATTTAATCAATGTTTATATACAAATTCTGGCTTTAGTATGAACGTAACATTATTATGCCTTTATTTTCATATTTTCATCAAAATTTCTTTGTTGTATGCATAGTTTTAAATTTTATCATCCTCGCAAGACGCGTATTTTTTCTCTTTTTATCACATATATATTTTTCTATTTGTTATATGCATAGTTTTAAATTTTATCATCCGCGCAAGACGTGTTTTTTTCTCTTTTTATCACATATATATTTTTCTATCATTTTATTTCAATATTTATTTATGAAGTTTGTTTATTATTTTTGAATTACTACGCAAGTTTTAAAGTTTGGAACATAGTAATATTTTTTTTTCTCTCGACATGTTCAAAGGCATCCTACCCGCTTAAACAAATTGTTTGTAGAATGCTTTCTGAATTATATTTAATATTTTATTTTTATATTGAGAGTGACATTTTGTTTACTTCATCTGTATGATAAAATAAATAAACCTTATTCACGTTATTGTAAAAGTTTCGAAGATTTGATTTTGTAAAAACACATTTAAGTTTTTTTTGCTACTCAGTAAGACATTTTTCTCCATATATCGGCTTTGTTTTAGAAAAGATAAAATATCTGCTTTTTTACGAATGAAACGAAAAAAGGGGTTTTTTCTGAAAAGAAAAAAGGTATCTTTATTTTGCCATACAGTACAATTTCCTTTTGATATTTATAGATAAAGTAAAATAAAAATTGATGTAACAAAATAAATTCTAAACCTTTAAGCGTCAAATATCATATGATTAAATATCCTTTTGTGTCTCAGAGTATTTTTATATGATTATGCAAAAAGGAATTGAAGATAATGTATGTATACATTTTGTTTTTGCATTTGTAATATCCTATTTCTTTTGAATTTTTTCATTAATTCAGAATGTAATTTTAAATTAGCGATCATTGTATTGGCATATTGTAAATAAATTTTTCTAATGAAATATTTTTTTTTACATTTTGTATCTATCTATATATAAATATATATATGAAGATTATATTCTTAATCAACATACTATTTTAACTAGTATTAGTCAGCGGCAACAGATGAACTTAACTAGTTTTTTATATTTTGTTGATGAAATAATGCATTTTTTCTATAAAATGTAAAAAAAAATACACTGATTGTTTTGAATGAAAAATTTGGAAATACTTAATTTAAATTAAGTAAAAAAAAGGAAATTTAAATATTATTTATACTATATTTAAATTTTTATTTTTGCAGACCATATTAGTGATTCATACCTTGTTTAAATATATTTCTCCAAAATGCATTTTACAAAGAATATATGTAAATATACTGGGTGTACTAAAATTGATACTCAAACTTTTCACAGCCAGATTCTTCGTTGTAAGTGCTTAAAAAATGTCTAAATAGTTATACCTTTACGATGCATAGTTTACGAGAAAAATACGAAAAACAAAGTATGATGTCACAGCCAATGCAAGGAAAAAGCACTTTAAAGATTGAAAATCAACGATTATAAATGCACAAATAAAGTATGAGAAGGTAGCAAACATCTGTTTCGAATCTACTATCGATATTCTTCATCAGTGCAGAACTCAGCGAACTAGAAAATGCAAAACTGAGCAAAGAGACAAAGAAACTCCGGCTTATATACCATCTAAGGAAACGAGCCCGCCTAAAGGAAAGCAACCAATGAGAAGAAAGCAGCCAGAACAACTGGGTGGACAAGTAGCGACATCTATCGGAGAACGAATAAAACAAAAACTAAAAAAGCGAGGGAGAAAAAAAATGCATTAAATCAAAGATTTCCAAATGCTTGGAAAATAAGGAGTACTTGATAAGTCATTGACTAAGGAGTGAGAAATTTTAATGATGTGGTAAACATCCCAAAAATCAAGATCAAGAATGGAAGGACACTTATGGATGATGGTGGCTGAAGAAAAGTTAAACTTATGTTGTAAAGACCAACAATGTTGAACAATAGAAGAGCGTTTAAGCTCTTGATTTTTGACATACCTTTTATGTTCCATTAAAAGAAATCTGAGAGCACGTTTAATCTGACCAATATAAGAAAGACCACATTGGCAAGAAATATAAAAATGATGCTTTTACATACTGATTTTCATTAACTTAATTTTAAACATTCAAACATTTTGCTTTGGTCAATTGATCAAATAACTTGACATTTTTCGGTTCCAGTCTGATGCGAACCATAATTATAATAAAAATACAATATAAATCGTTTCACGTACAATACAAATGTACGCGACAATGGGTGTAAAAAAACACGCGCTCTATTCTATAATAAATAAATAAATTAATTAATTAAAAGGAAACCATGATCTAAAATTAGTTTCCGACTAGCCTTATCTCATTCATTTTTATTTAGTTTAATATTTTTATTATTTTTTAATATTATTATTTTTTTTTACAACAGAGGCGGATGATTTTTGTTTTCATATCCTTGTCGCGTATCATTTGTATTCATCGTGAGACGATTTGTATTTGTATTTGTATTTTGATTATAATTATGGTTCTTATAAGATCGGAATCGAAATATATAAATGCTGTTTATTTTTAATATTTTTGTAACATATCTCTCAACTAACAAAAGTTCTTTAATAAAATGTTTACACAAAAGTTGAAGTTCTTAAAATTTATTTATTTAAGAATGTAATGGATTTAATAAATTTTTATCTTTGGAACCCTTATAAAGAAGTTTATTTAACCTCCTGACTGCCGCCGGCTGATTTTTTCACACACTAAGCTGCAGGTTTCACTGCAACATAGGCAATATTTAAATTAGTATAATTCGACAAATAAATCCCAGTTCTGAAAAACTAAGTTAGGATTGATGCTATCAAAGATTATACACCGATACGAATAACGTATTTTGCATCAGGTTGGAAAAAAACATCTTTTTTTTTTATATTTTTAATAAATTACAGAGAAAACAACATTACAATATTACCCTTTGGCTGGGCAGTCAGGGAGTTAAGAATATGTATTAGAGGTACTTACTATACTATTACTAATACTTTTAAACAGACACAAGAAAATATATGAATAGTCTTAAAAAATTCAAAAGTTGATTAATAAAATTTCCGTGAATATACTTTAATTTCTTCTACTTTACGAGACAGCGAAATTTAAATTAACGCATGTAAAGTGTCATCATACATGGGAAGATGAAATTTTTCTCAAAACGGAAAGTGTAAATTAATATTTGGAAGCAATTCTTTTATAAATTTTGTTTGCATATATTTTATGTTGAAGGAGATTTAATATTCTAACTAATAATTTTTAATATTTCTTTCTTTTATCTTCATCTAAAATAAAAAGAGATGACCTCATTTTTTAAATTGTTAAATTGAATATTAAATGCGCATCGTTAGATTCACTATCTAAGTAAAAATATTTTTAGATAGCATTTTTTTTATTTCCATGTGAATAGATGAAATTTCGATAAATTCAATTGAAACTTGCTACAAATAAAATGAATGCAATAAGTTATGATCTCATAAGCATTGTTCACTTTCTCTCTTAAATTTTAATAATATGAAAGAGATTTTTTTACGCTTAAACAAAAGATGTGATAAATGCTTGTCAATACGATTATCAGTTTCTCTGCTATTTTGCCTTACAATTTTAAAACGAAATGTATTAATAAGAGTGCGTTACAGTATTTATAAATTTTAAAAATGTTTCATTCTTTATGAAAAAATACATATCATGGAGCCTCTTATGCGAATTATTTTCTTTTTAATTAGAATTATCAAATGAAAAGCTAATTGTATTATTTATTAATAAATAATAAATATATTATACACAAGAATTGTATGAACACTTCAAATATTTAGGCCTTTCCTAGAAACAGAAGTATTTTAAGGATCCATAAAATGATAGGGGGAAGAGGGGTACATTGATACAGTTTTTTTTCTAAGATTTTTTTGGTGTGAAATAAGTAGAAAATTCAAGTTTTTTCAATGAAGTGACAGCAAAACTTGTGTAGTATGTTATAAAAATGTACAATCATTCTTTTATATAGTATTTTGGCATGTAATTTTTTAAAGAATATATAAAAAAGTCATTTGTATCAATGTGCCTCATCCGCGGGGCAGATTGATACGTTTGAGAAAAATGACGACAAAATAATACCAATGCTTATTTTTCATAGAAAATGTGTTAGAAAACCATTTTATATTTATTTATAGAAATTCAAATCACCCACAATTTATTTTTAAGCAATATTAAAGCAATCAAATTTAAATATATTATGAGCTGATGTTCTGGCTGTTCCTAGTCTGATTGTTGACTGTGGTAACTTTGTCATATCTAGCACTTCAATCCCAGCATTATCATCTTTCTTGGGAAAGATGAAACAATTATCAGTTTTTCCGTTTATAAATAGAAAATAAAGGATAATTATATTAAAATTTCTGTTTATAATATAATTATCTTTTTTCTGTTCTGCAGTTTGTTTCTCTTACTTAACATTTCTCATGTCGAAATAACCTTTTTCTCTGGAGAATCGATATAAATTCGAGATTTGCCTGAATGCCGTTCTTTTCTTTTATTAGTTCTACTAGTACTAGCTTATGGGTAAGTTCGTACTTTTACTGTTAGCAAAAATACTATAAAATGTCCTAATATAAAAAATAGAGCTATTTCACTTCAATAGAAATTAATATTAAAAATTTTTGGTGAAAAATGGTTGGATTAAAAAGTGTAGGGTAAAAAAAAATAATAAAAAGTCATGAAAAAATGAACTAAAAAAGGATTTAGGTTTTAACAATGTGCCCCGAGATAGAGTGTATCAATGTGCCCCATACAGTCATTTTGAATAAAATGAGTCTCAAATCCAACACTTCATAATTTATCTAACAATAAAGAATGAGGAACTGATAAAGAGTAGCTTTATTTGCCAGGGAGGGTATTCTTTTCGGTTGAAAATACTGGAACAGTTGTATACTACGATTTCAATTGTACAACTCAAATTTGCTTTTGACCTACAAAAACAATTAATCACTCATCCCATATCATCAAACTATTGAATCATTCCAAAACTTTCTGTATGTAGTTGAGTGCACTACCATCACCTTTTGGAGCCGTTGTGAAACTTCCTGTAATGACCCTGTGAGCGGTAGAGGGATGTATCAATGTGCCCCATGTATCAGTGTGCCCCACTTCCCCCTATATTAAAATTCATAATCAGAAGTAGAACATATAATATTAAACATAAAAATAAATTTAAATAAATAAATTTATAAATACTATAACTGTTTCTCTCGTCGCATGGATCACATGTATGTTATTTTAACGCTACGCTAATCATCGTGCGTCAACTCTACTTGAAATGTATTAGTTACCTGCTTTTGAATTCTCCATTTATCTGTCATATAAAGATTATTAATATAAAACATCAAGAATTTGTCAATATATGTCAAATATATGTAAAAAATAAAATGTCAAACATATACGTCATGGTTTGCTTGATAAATTTAAAAAAAATTACATTATTATATATTTTTGGCTTTACTTATTTGTCATATACAAATATTCCATTAAAAATTAAATATCACATGCGTTCATTAATTTAAATAAGACTGTATGAACATATGAAACCAATATATGGAAAAAAATGCATTTAAAATATACCACTCCCTTTCCACCTCCCACACACAATATTTTGACAATTCTTGCCAATTTTATAAAATTGGATTTTTTATAAAAAATATATAGAATAAGTAAAATAAAACTATAGTAAAACATAACATAATAAATATTTGTCGATACGATTTTTATTCTCTCTGCTATTTTGCCTTACAATTTTAAAATGAAATATATTAATAAGAATGCATTATAATTTTTTTGGAGTTAAACAAATAATTAATTTCTGATAAAAAATACATGTTATGAAGTTTCTTTTATATTTTTAAAAACTAGAATTATCAAAACAGAAAACGATTGCAACATTAATTAACTAATAATAAATATATGAATGAATTATAAGAACCAAGATATCATTATCGAAATATTTAAGTATTATTTTGTAAAAGTACTTTGAGGATAAATAAAATTATATAATAAAACTCATAACCATAATTAGATGATATAGTATTACACATAAAAATAAATTTAAATCAATTAAATTTCAATTATAACTGTTTCTGTCGTAGCCATAGATCACATTTATTTGTTTTAATACTACGCTAATCATCGTGCGTCAACTTTACTCAAAGTGTATTATTTTGCTGCTTTTAAATTTTCCTCTTATCTTTCCTATATAAAGTTTACGTTAATAAAAAAAGTCATAGTCGAAATTGTCTATATCAAATGTAATGTGTTAATTATAATCAATTTGTAATATTCAAAGAAACGCACACCTAATGATAGTTGCAACACAGATAGTTGACATTTAATTACAGTAGAATTATAAAATCAGCTATTAATACTTAAATAATTTCATTAAATGTTGAAAATGCGTGATAGGTCTTGAAATCAAGAATAAACAATTGAAACTTCTGCGTTTCAAATAAATCATAATAAAATAATATTCAAAATTTTTAATACTGATTTAAAATGCATACAGAAAATACTACAGGAGAAACCACCATTAAAAATAAATCTAGTAAAATCTGAACATAGAAACAAATTAGAATAGCAATGTAATATTTTTGGAAATGTCATACTATCAAGAAAGTTGGAAATAAAAAACTAAACCTGGTATAAACTCTATACATTAAAATACCTCAAAAAAGCAGGTTTCAAGTTATAAACTATCAATAAATGTTGCTATTATGTAGTATGTACTAATTTCAGCTATCTACATGAGATATCTAGAGTGTAAACCAATGAATGTGTTTGTTCGTATAAAACATGCTTGCCCTATACATATTTGTGCAATATTTCTCTTAAACACAGTACAAAATACAGCGAAGTTTTTTCAACGCTTTAAAACAGTATCAAATCTGATATTTTCAGTTTACATTCATGAAATTTTGATGAATGTGTTTCATTATATAAAACATATAATGATTTCAGATATACAGTTTTGATAAGGACAGAACAAAATTCAGGATCTACTTCACTGAAACACCCCGATCACAAAATCACATGATATGGAATAGAAAATCTAAATGCGTCATTACTTATAAACTAATGCAATTTCCAAACATAGTTATCATAATCAGAGAACAGGAGTCAAATGTTGATGAGTCGCGTTTTTAAAATTTGTCTCACTTTTTTTCAAGTATTTTAAGGAAAAAGATAATTTTCCATCAAATGAAAATTTAAAAAGTTTGAGCGGTTTTTTAACATTTATAATTTAAAGAGTTATCTTTTAATTGCACATTGTCGGCATCTTACGTCGCCTTTATAATAGTGAAAGATTGTGGAAATACAATTATGTTAATTTTTATAGGCCATGAGAAAACACATATTTAAGTTAACATATTGGTTAATGGGTGTATTGATGATTAGAGAAATCCAATAAAATTCTATTTTGATAAATATGATATTTATGAACATATTAATTATTATATATTGTTATTTATTTACAACTTATTTTTTAACAATCAACTGTAGTTTAAACATTATTTTTTAAGGTTGACCAGTATTAACATGCACATTTTTTATTTTTGGATTTTTTAAATATTATTTGCCATGTTAATCAATTTAAATTAGTTGTACGTTGATTTTTTACGTAACATGGTCACAATGAAACAAAACTACGACATACAAAAGTCATTTTAAATTATTAATAACATTAAAAATATGAATCAATGTTTTTAATAATGATAAATTATAGATTTTTTTAATTTATAGAAACACTATTAATAACTCAATACTCTTATTACTCACCAAATTAGCTTCTCTTAAATCGTAATTAGGAACATTTAAAATCTTTCATGAAGGAATCTTTTTTGCATTTATATGCTAAATATACTCAATACTGATGCTGTAGACGACTCTGAATGAATAATTGTTAATGACATATCTAAATACTTGTATACTTTAACAATATTCTCATTGTTATAAATATGTATATTTCCTTACATAAAATTAATTCGAATTTTAAATGCTGTAGAGTGCATGATATCAAAAAGTCATCTGCGTCGCATATCACAAAAGAATCGCGTACTGCAAATAATGACTCTTATTAGTAAATAAAAAAATGAAGTTATTTCATTTGTAATCAGACGCATTCTGTTATCTTTTTCTTTTTTCTTTGTCGTGAATGTTGTTTTTAATCTGCGAGGTCCTACTTTAAAGTATATTTCTAAAACATTTTTATAGAGGATTGTGAGAAATATAAATATATGTTTATGTATCAAAGTTCTTGTGAACTATGTTTTTAATAATGCCATGTTTGTTCCATTATAAAAACAATCAATGTTATAACTGCATTCATTTTATACGGAAGATAATTTTATTTTGTGACTAAATAAAACAAAATCATTAAATATTATTAAACAATACTGACTTACTGTCCAAAACTATTATTTTAGATTGAATTTTATTGAATTTAATTAATTTATAACTAATTATATAAATGTGTTGGTGTATAATAGTTATTAAAGAACTACACAATGTAAATAAATTATCTATTAACTTGGTCATTCACTTTTCAAATCATATAAAACTCTTATATAATATTTTGTTTAAAATATATTGAAGTGCAATCATCTATTCATTTATATAGGAAAATTCAGTATCTCTTTCAAATTTAAGAAAGCTGATATATGTTCTGAAATAACATGTTTTCATATTATGTCTCAGCGGCATTCCTTCAATATTAAATAGTATTTTTTATTTAACTTATATGAAAATTCTGAAATAACAGTTTGACTACTACATGTTTGAGAAACATTTTAATTTAAGAAGTAACATATACTAGTAAAAAAAAATTACTCCGTTTTCTTTTCCGTTTTGATCTACTCGAATATATATTCTAGATACATATTTACTGATCCTTTGAAATACTCTTTCTAAAAATGCATACTTAAATTAAACATTATACAACGACGTGAATTTCAAAGATACCACATTCAAAAATAAATTATTTTTAACATTCAGATATAATGAAATCTTTAAAATTTCACATGAAACATTTCTTTGGGCGCTGAGTGAAATTTTGCGTTCTTTCAAAACGTTGCATCAATGTATATTTTTCCGTATAGTTTAATATAATGAATCCCAAATAATGAATAATAAATGTCACTCTTGTGGTCTTGAAAACTATGAGTTTTTAAAAAATGTAAAACTATTATATAAATATTTTTATTGAATTACAAGGAGAGAATTTGAAAATTTGATTGATTAGCTGGAGAAATGTAATTTATATATTCATAGGAATTTTCTATTTTGTGAATTATTATTTCGCATCAGTCTAAAAAATCTGCGTTATCTGGTATTTTGTAAATACATCTTACGTAGTCAATATAAATTAGTTATGTTTTCTAACATTTTAATTTTAAACACTGGCAATGTTAATTTAAAATATAAACATAAAATTAAGTGTTATTTTAAGATTTGAAATCACAAGTATAATAAAATAGAAACAGACAAACCCCTTCCCCTTTTATTTTGTTTTCTTTTGCCAAACTCAAAAATATTATTATTTGTACCACTTAAATTCAAAGACTTCGTGTTGGAGAATTAATCTATCTATCTATCTATATGTATTTAAATACATATAAATTCTGCTTTACCACATTGAAATTTATTTTCAACATTTTAATAAAAATATATGAAACACTAGTGTGTGTTAGACATATTTAAGTTAAAAGTTCTTAAGGTATGACGAGTGAAAAAATATTTAAATATTTCAAATAAAAATATTTCCTTTCAGTTTTCATGTTCTAATATTTTTAAATAAATATAACCTCCATAAAATATAAATTGGGATTAGGATTAATATTCAGCATTCTTATTTATCAATTAGAATTTATATGCATTGTATGTCAACACCTTTATCCATTGGAGACAAATGCCTGTATTTAAAAAACCAGAGTCTTAAATGAATTTTCACCGTGTTATTAATATGAACTTTAAAATGTACACTACCTACATAAGAGGTGTTACAATTGTATCAAGATATTATCTAATATACTTTTAAGATCATAGAAATACACGCATGTCCATTTACATAGGGGGAATGATGACTGGCTAGAATACAAAAGAAAATACACATGTGCAAACTTTCATATCTCTTTAGAGAAAGTTGCAGAATGAATTATAATTGCATGAACTACTGATATTTCATCATACGTTTAATATTCTTAAATACCCAATGTATTATATTATCTATACTACATGTTTGTAAAAAAAAAAAATTAAATTAAATGGCGTTAAATTTCATAAAAAACAGGTAAACAAACCAGTCGGAAATTGCCCGACAAGCTTAGAGAATAATGTGCGTGCATAAAAATTTCGATGTGATAGTATACAGTTCTTCGAGTACAGTATAGAAGCCGAATTCGTTTGTGTGTCCCTGTAAATACTACATGCTGTCTATTATACAGAATGTAACTTGCAGTAAACCTCAGCAACATATACAAATCTTTTAAAGTGTGAAACAGTATAATATAATTAAAACGCGCCCCAAACAATATAGTATGTACAATAGAAAGAACAGAATGTACAATTTTTATTGACTTTATAGATGCTTATTAATTTTGTTATGTTTGAATGCATATAACATCAGTAATATGCACTTGAAACTATTTCTCCTATTGGCCGTAACGTAATTTAATACTTTTGATTGTCCGTGTAATTGAACTATACATCCGATTTTCCTAGAAATTGAAATTACTGGATACATGTATGCAACAATTATATAGTAGGGTGGATCGAAAAGTATAGGAAAAAATTTTTTTTAGAAATTACTATCGGCGCGGCATGCAAAAGTTGCCTTTTATGCATACTAGTTTACAGACTTTTTTTAATTAATATCCATTCATATCTTCCGGTGCCCCAAGCGCTCCAAAAATAATTAAAAATTGAGTTTTTTATAATTTTTTTTTATATTTTTTTGTTTATTTATTTTTTTTAATTACTTTTGGCGCGGGGTGCAAAAGATATCTTTTATCTATCTTAGCTTACATATTATTTAAAAATAAAATTCATTCATATCTTCCGGTGCCCCAAGCGCCCCAAAAACAGTTTAAAATTGAAATTTTCTTGAAAAAAAATGTTTTTTATTTTATTTTATTTTATTTTATTTTACTTTTTGAAATTCATTTGGCACTGGGTTGGAAAGTTGTTATTACAATAAATACTACATAACTCTGCAGTTCCGATAATTTTTTTAAATCAAAATCCATTCACATCTTTGATGCACCAATTATAATTAAAAACTGAAATTTTTACAAAAATGTATTAAGAATTATAATTTATGAAAAATGCTTACAAATTTTGAAAACAGTTTAATTAATAACGTATAAGGTTATAAATAACATTAATTTTACAATAATAAGCCACATATAAATTTAAAAATCAAAACATTAAATCATAAAAATTACAAAAATCGAACTTACGTACAGAAAATTTTTACATCCTTCAATTTGGAAATTTACATATTTTTAAAATTTGTAATCTTTTTTTGGTATCATAGTGTTTTATAGCATAAAACCGTGTCTCTTTTCTTGTCCAGATACAGTTTCTGATGCCCCAGACACTAGTCGAACGAATCTTTCAACCGCTTTGATATGGCATGGATATTTTGACCATTCATTCGTTTTTACAACTTTTATCATATTCTCAATTTCTTCGCAAGGCACATTTATCAAAAGAGGTTGTTCAAAACGTCCAACTCGTTGCCAGTCAATAAGTTCAAAATAATCCTTCGCTTTGAAGTTTATTTGGGGTACTTTGAAAATTCTCACTTCTGGTGATTTTCTCTTTTTATTTCTAGTAAAATTAGCTTTCGTATTGCTAAAGATCTGATATGCTCTCTGTTATCTTTGAGCATTGACAATAAAAAATTTTCATGGAGGCAAAAAAAAAAACTATTTCGTTGAATAACAGCATCTACGATCTTTCTTAAATTGGGTTCCAAATATCTAGAATATGTGATAAGTTTCCAAATATGACACGCTCCTTCTGTTATGGATGGCTTTGTTTTGCTATGAAACCATACACGTGCATATACCTTCATAATATATGTTGTAAGAGTAATGAGATTATCAGAAGGATTTTCTGTAGCCACATATAACCTTAAAATTCTGCACGCAGTTATTAGCCATCTTGAGTGATAAACTGGACCATGTTTCATTAATGCCAGATCAGAACCACATTCACCACGTGATGTTGCTATGCGAATATCATAC
Organism: Maratus speculifer; assembly: GCA_964019185.1. Classification (NCBI taxonomy): domain Eukaryota; kingdom Metazoa; phylum Arthropoda; class Arachnida; order Araneae; family Salticidae; genus Maratus; species Maratus speculifer. Next base: position 263,194,539 of record OZ025291.1, on the reverse strand, counting down.
AAATATTTCTGGTCATTGCTGAGAACTCTTCTATCTATGTTGTCTTTCAAATAATAAAGTATAAAAAGTGTATTTTATGCATTTAATAAAATACGATAAACGATTTCTTATCCTCTCGATCTACGTTTTACGTTAGATAAATTATTCTTTAACTGTTAATTTTACTTGTATTTTTTAGCTTAAAATTTGCATGAAACTCGATTTTCAGCAAATAATTAAAAGTTTTGGGGCATTGGAAGAAATTTATCAAAGTCGAAAATTATTTGGATGCATGCTAATATACTATAAAATGCATCTTTTTTATCCCGCTGAAAAAATAATTTAAAAGAAATTAAAAAAACAAAAATTATAAATTTTTATAAAAATTTCATTTTTTTACTATTTTGGGGGCGCTTGGAGGCACCGGAAGATATGGATGGATTTAAATAAAAAAAGAAGATTGAACTAATATATATATAAGGCAACTTTCGCAACCCGCGCAAAAATAATTTTAAAAATATTAAAAAGCAAAAAAAAATTATAAAATTTATAAAAATTTCAATTTTTAACTATTTTTGAGGCGTTGGGGCACCGGAAGATATGAATAGATTTCAAAAAAAAAAAAACATATGTGAATTAGTACGCATAAAAGGCAGCTTTTGCACCCCGCGCCGATTCGATTATCCAAATTTCGATGTTTAGATCCACCCTATTATATACTTTAAATTTCAAACGAGTCCTTTGGATAGTTTTTTTTTTTTGTTGTTGTTATATGCGGACGGACAGATAGACAACCAGATGGACTGAACGACGACTATAGTTGCTACGTATTTACATGATTACGAACACACCTAAAAACTGAATAAATTGTCATTAAGAACAGTTATACGTCTATTTTACAAGATTAGATTTTTGCAATATTTTGACGATTTTTTTCCTTTTAAAATCCTGAAATTATTGGTTAAAAATACGCATTTTTTTTTCAAATTGAGCGCTATAAATTACATAGAAATCAAATATTGAAAGTTAAAAAAAAAAAAAAAACTTATACACGAACGTGTTATGTACATCTATTTTAAGAATATATAAATATTAAAAGGCTAAATTAGATTCCCCAGTTTTATACAAAATATTTTTCCTTGCAAACTTTTTCTTTGTATCCCAAGACTTTTGCAACAAGTGCACCCAAGCGAATTGCTAATCGGTTTGTTTGATCATCAAATACCGTATTTTTATAAATCATACTAAATCATTATAAGAAAGAAATTTAATCATTAGTAAAATATAATTTGCACAGTATTTACAAAGCAAAAAAAGCTAGCTATATGCAAACATTATGTAAAATTACAAAAACAAGGAGGAAAAAAAAAGGAAGAAAAGGATAGAAATTTTATAAAGCTCTTTGAAAGTAGAAACCGACAGAAAATATTACTTATGAAAATGTTTACTTTTCATTTTTTTTACAATGCAGTATTGTATTGTTTAATTTTGATGATTTCTCTTTTTGCTAATTTCAATTGTCTAAAATGTTATGGTCACATCAGTGTCATTTTCCATAATTTCGAATTAAATTTTTCATAAATATTCATTTGCAGATAGTTTTATGTACATTGATAGAAAATATTTAATTCAATGAAAATATATTACAACTCATATTTTGAGAAAGTTTTCGTAAACAATAATTTATTTCGAAAATTATTTAAAAAAATGAATAATAAATAAAGGTAATTTACATAGTTAGAAATAAGCAAAATATTAAAATTAATTCTTAAATCTACATATCGGTTTGGACCCCACACACTATTTGTAGTGAGATGTCAAAGAATATATATAAATATATATACACTAGAAGATAGTTCGTCAAAATGACGTGTTTCCATTTTTGAAAGGATGATAAAACATTACAAAAACTTTGGTCAATCATAGCCACTTTAGGCTTAAACAATTTTGAAAAATACAAAGATTGAACATGAGGAAAAAATCTAAAAAAAAAAATCAATAGAAATCTTTATTTAAAATTATAACAAAACTATCTGATGGATGGAGAGGGATTGTAATGAGCAAATGATTAATGCATAAATTTTAAAAGAATAAAGTAAGGTAGAATAGCAATTATAAAAAATACATTGTGAAACTACAGTCAAAAAATATTTTAAAATACTGAGAGAAAATAATAAAAATATCCAAAATGTATAAAAAAATTTCCATTTTGGCCATTTCCAGACGAATATGAGAGGGTAGCCAAATTATTAATTGAATGGGTAAAATAATGGCATAGAATATGCAGCTAATGAATTTTACTCACAAAATTACAGTAATTATTTCACAAAAACATGCAAATTAACATGCATTCCATAAAAACATGTGAATTAACTATTTTATACCATTAGTTTACTTAAAAGAAAATACTTTATAAGATCGAAAACAAATATCAACAATAAAGAGTAAACAATCATAATTCGAGATGTGACAATGAAGTCAATTCAACAAAGCAACACGAATATAAAAATTCTAACAATATTGTTTGAGTGAACAGTGCTTTGAGGCCTATTGCTACAATGACTGTTGCCTCGTTTGATCTTTTATACAGAGAAACAAATACAGAACACTTTACTATTACAGAAAATCCAGTACATACATTTAATACACATTACAGAGACAACACAGACACCCATGCCTCTAGCTGGACTCGAACCAGGGACCAGCGGTGTGGGAGCAGCTGCCGCTACCAACCACGCCACTGGGTCGGCACAGTATTGTATTTAAAACGCACCTTCGCTTTTCTTAAATAAAAATTTTTAATTAAACACTGTTAAAAATTTGACTATTTTGCTGCATCGTCATTACACAGCTTTTATAGAAAATGATTACTTTACCGTGTTATACTGTTAAAAATTTGACCCATTTGTTGCAGCGTCACTCCACAGCTTTTATAGAATACCTCTTTTATGACCAATGAGAATCCTCCATATCACAGTAAAGTAACCGCTTTATATAAAAGCAGTAGAGTGATGCTGCAGCAAATGGGTCAACATTTTAACAATTGCTGCAGCATCACCCCAACGCTTTTATAGAAAACGGTTACTTTGTGTGTTACTTACAGTGTATTCTATAAAAGCTGGGGAGTGACGATGCAGCAAAAGGGTAAATTTTTAACAGTGTACTGCTAAAAATTTGACCCATTTACTACAGCGTCACACCACAGCTTTTATAGAATGTCTCTTTTATGACCAATGAGAATGCTCCATAACCCAGCAAAGTAATCGGTTTCTATAAAAGCGGTGGAGTGATGCTGCAGCAAATGAGTCAAATGTTTAACAGTGTGAATATTGTGTTTGAAATAGGGAAAAGATTTCAAAGCACAGTAAAATGTAGTGACATCATTTACAGATGAAACTGTAAATCTGACAAATGAGAACGCTCCATTACGACTCTGGAACGTTTGCATTGGATAAAAAATTGATAGCCTTTAAAATCGGAGATAACTTTTCACAATGGAATTTGTCATTGGTCACAATAAGTGTTTTTTCTCGTGGATGGGTTGACCCTGGAATCGTTATACACGGAGGAATTTTATATATATAATATATATATATATATATATATATATATATATATATATATATACATATACATATATATATATATATATATGTCTATATATATATATATATATATATATATATATATATATAGAGAGAGAGAGAGAGAGAGAGATAGAGAGAGAATTAAAAGTAAACGGAGAGACATAAATTCTACACTGACACCATTAAAAATTAAAGGCTTATATTAACGCTAACATATTTACATAACTCTATTTACAAGTTAAACCATCATAAATTTTAGTTTAGTCCGAATTAATACACATCTCTGGCGTAAAGTCATCATGCAACATTCTTTCGCCGACCCACAACAACCGTTCCAAAAATAAAAAATTCTCTTCAACTCACTTCGGCGCCTCGCTTGAATTTTATCTATTTCTTGATTCGGCTTCGTTGCTGGAGTACCATTTTCTCAGAGTAAAATATAGGACCTAAAGCAGACTGACTAACGGGAGTAAGAATGTCGTTCCCACAATCGTCCAGTCTGGCGGGACTTTTGTCTCGAATGCATCTCTGTTTGCTGGGAGCAGCAGTTGGATCACATGGAAAGATAAGAAAAAAAACCTCAGCAATATCCAAAGTCTTATTTGGGGATAAAAATAAAAGAAGTCATCATGATGAAAATCTGTTATCAAAGTTTAAATTATTTCTTGAAAAAAATTCGTATTTTTTTCTTTCTCTTTACGTCTTTTCGTCTGGTTCTTCTTCCTATCTTCTTCCATCTTTTCGTCATCTTTTTGCTTAGGTCTTTTCATTTTCTTTTTCCTTATGTTTTTTTGGCTTCTTTTTTCTTACGTCTTTTCGTCTTCATTTTTCTTACGTCTTTTCGTCTTCTTTTACCTTACGTTTTATCGGGATTAATTTTATCAAAATCCTTTTAGTTGCCAGTCCAGTGCTGTGTCATAGTCGAGATTGTCACAATCGGTGAAATTCCTTTTTTTTCTGTCAAGTTTCATCCGTCCACGACTTCATGTAAATTCCGCGCAAATACCGGTGACCATGGGATCTTCATGAAATCCAACTTTCTTTACATTGTAAGTGTAATTATTTTTTACCTTTATTTACCTTTTACCGAGTTTGTACGGACCTAGATTTTTTGGTTTTAACTTCAAACCAGGACCTTGTTTTGTGCGTTTTATAGCAACTATATCATTAAGCTTAAATTTGTTAGGTTTTTTTCGTCTGAGATTGTAAGTTTTACGATTCTGTTCTCGGACTTTACAGATTTGTTTTTTAGCATTTTTTCTAAAGTGTTCACGATTATTAGTAAAATAGGATTGTATTTCAGCATTCAAAATGCTAGTAATATCACTGTTATTTTTTAGTTTCATTTTAGTACCAAACATCAATTCAAAAGTTGTTGAGCTAATACATCTTTAAAAAGTCAAATTTAACACTTGTTGGATGTCGCTTAGCATGTATACAATTTTTTAGGATTATCTGCAGATAATTTATACAGAACAGCTATTATGACCGAATTTAGACGCTCGACATGGCTGTTAGCCCTGGGTAACCCAGTGGTAATCGGGGTATGTTTAATACTTTCTTCGAAAGCTTTAGAGATAAAGACAGGATTTCTAATTTAGAAATTACTTCGGCAACATCGGTAGATTTTGTGGATACAACCAAAGAAATTTGGGATTGCGTCAATAACCGAAAGGATATGTTCGTAATTTTCATTCGTGCTCTCCAATGGACCTAAGTGATCAACATGTTACGTATGTAACGGAGTTTTTTCTTTTTCTATTGGGTGAAGTAAACCTTCTTGTTTACCAGATTTTCTATTAATTAAATACAGGGAACACAATTTGATATGCATTTCTCAATTGTTTGTTTAACTTTGGGGATTTTAAAATCATTCTCTAAATTTTTTTATGTTCGTGCGACTGTGTAATGACCTTTTTCGTGAGCGACCTGGGTGACATTCATTTGCATTTCTTCCGGTACAACGCATAAATTATTATCATCAACACATTTATAAAGAACGTCATTTTTAACTAAATAAGCATCATAAGAACTTACTTTTAGAATTTCTTTTATGGTTTTAATATGCTCTTCGGTTTCTTGAGCATGAATAATTTTTAAAGTTCAACTATCTTGGATTACCATACAAATAGGATGTCTGCTTAATGCTTCAACATGCCTCATACAACTACCATGTATATGTTCAATAATATAATCAAAATCAGATAACATTATTGCCCATCTAGCTTTTTTTGTACTCATTTCTTTCTTATCCATAGTCATTTAAAATGCATTACAATCGGTTAAAATTTTAAATGGAATACCCATCACATATACTCTAATCTTTTTCAGGGCTTTATTTACAGCTAAGACTTTTAATTTGTAGCTAATATACTTCCGTTCACCTTCGGTTGTTTTTTTACTGGTGAAATAAAGAGCATGAAATTATCTACTAGAGATTGTTGCATTAACACTGTTCCATAGCCATGAATACTGGCATAACAATGGATTTCGGTCGCGATTTTGGGATCGTAAATTGAAAGTACTGGTTCTGACGACAAAGTGTGTTTAAGTTCATTAAAAGCTTTTTGTTGTTCTATATCAAATTTAAATTTCTAATCTTTTCTTAGCAGGTCACTTAAGGGTTTAGCTATAACCGAATAATTTCTTATAAACTTTTTAAAGTATCCTGTCAATCCTAAATAACTTTGAATATCTTTGGTACACTTTAATTCGGGAAAATTTACCACTGCTTTTGTCATCAGTGGGGAGGGATACAATTAACCATTTATGGTTCTATACCCCAAAAAATCAATTTCACGCTTCAAAAAATTGCATTTTTTAAGATTTAATTCCAACCCATATTCCGATGCAGTTCCAAGAACGAGTTTTAATTTTTCTAGACCTTTAGCTTCGTTTTTGGCAAGTATTATTAGGTCATCCATATAAATGCCTACAGTGTGATCCTTTAATATGTTTCGAAATACATTATAAATATATTTTTGAAAAACACTAGGGTTATTGCCCCCCCCCCCCCCGAATGGACACTTTAAAAATTCGTACTGTCCTTTGTGAGTGACAAAATAGGTGTATTCTGTGAACCTTCTTCAATATTTACATGAAAAAATCCGTTTTTCAAATCTATGGTGGTAAATAATTCGGCAGAATGTAATTGGTTTTTTGCGTCTTCAATAACTGGCAATGGGAAATGATTACGCACTGTCTTTTTGTTAAGACGTCTGTAATCAATACAAAGTAATCAATACAAAGATTTTCCGAATGATTCCCTGAGCTAGCCATTCCTCAACTTGATCTTCAACTATTTTTTTTCTCACATGGCGGTAATCTTCGAGGGGAAGAACAAACTGGGATTTCATCAGTTAAATTAATTTTCATTTTAAGACCTACTGTTTTAGTTTTAATTGGCACATAATTCTCAATTAAAAAAGGTAATTCCGAACGTAATTTATTGTCAGCAATGTGATTTAAATCAATTTTAGGCTCAGTAGAACATTTACAATGTAAACTAAAAAGTCATTAGACTGAACTTTCGTTTTAAACAGTTTCACTTCATTCTCAGAAATAGTTAATGTACCTTGATGAATAACATCAGTGCCAATAATTAAAACGAAATTAATGTAAGTGTCATTAACGGCAAAAATGATAACTTTAAATTTTGAACTATCTGCTTCAATTTCTGAAGTGAAATAACCTACTGCCTTAAATGAAGCTTTTCCTAAACCTATCAAAGTGATATTCGTAGGCTTTAATTCTACAACTTTCTTCAAATTATCATAAATACTTTTCTTTAATAGAGTCTTTTGACAACCAGTATCTATTAAAGAGATTAAATATAAAGAATAAAAATTTATGTCTTTTAGAATTCAATCTTGGGATGTAATAATGTTTACTAGTGACTGAGCATTTTTAACATTTTTAAAATTTTCAACAGATTCTTCGAACATTTGGACAAAAGTTGGGTATCTATTGGCAAACTATTGTCCCACCTTCTCAAAAAGCAAGAAATGCTACCTTTGAATTATCATTGGCTAATTTGCTAACAAGATCCCATGAGTGATTTGTTTATTAATTGCTCTGATCCCTGCTTAGATATGAATCAAATTAAAGGAGCCTCCGTAACATACCATTTCTGAAGCTGACCATTTCCTACCTAACATTTATAGCAGTTTCCATAATCTTCCAACAATCTGTACTGTATGAACTTCATTGTGAAATAAATAAATAAACTAAAGATTAAATATAATAAAATAAAAGCCGCTATAAATATCAAAAAAGCATTTAACAATACGTTGAAAAATAAATTTATTATAATAAAGTTTAACAGTTCACAACTCATTTGTAAGACTAATATACGATTCTTTAAAGTTCGTTGTATCGTAATAAAAGCCAGATATCTTTTATTAGTCTATACTGTTTTGAAAGAAATAAAGAACTTTAATAACAATTTGAATATACAGATAAAAAATTTCCTTGCACTGATTTTTTTTTATGTTTATATGCATTTTTAGAGAAACTAAATGTATTTTATGCTGTCGGAGTGAAAGTTTCAGAAGAATTCATAAAACAACATTTAGTAATTCTATATCCAGAATATAAATAAATCTGAAACAGTTTACTGCACATGTCTTACCACATCATTTAGTCATATTTAAACAATCTGGAAAATAATGTTAAAACCATATTTTGGACAGAAAAAATATTCACTGATATAGGTTAAAGAGTCTAGTTTGTTGTCATCTTGCCTCCAGTTAAATGAATAATTGTTGTACTAAATTTATAGTGAGTATTAAAAAATTATTTATATCAAATTTGTTTTTTGTTCCTTTATAAGGTCACATATATTTTACGCTCAAGCATGGAGCAAAAACGCTAATCTAATTTTGTCTCAGAAAAGGAGAAAAGCATCCAATAGTTATTTATTTATGAATGGCTTACAGGAAAATTAACTATTAATGAAAATGACAGAGATGTAACATTTATTTTATTATATTATATAATTAATACTGAGTTATATGAAACAGTCATTATCAGATATATACATCAGTAATTTATGTCAAACGTCATATCTTTTTTTTCCAATTAATAATATCCAAAATAATTACTGAAGTTTCTTAATGGCATACTACATATTAATACTTTTTCATTACAAAATTATATTTATTCTTTCAATTCATATGACAGTCATGTAATTGCGATTAAAATTTTAATGCAGAGTTATTAAAAACATGTAAATATTGGAAATGTTTCTGTGGCAATGTTTTCATGTCGGGCATTCAATATTATTTGAAATTTTAATTACATAAAAGGCATATAGTCGACCGAGTAAAAAGTGTCCAAGCAAGGAATGAAAAAGTGTCTTAACTTGGACTCTTTTTCACTGTATTGGTTATACGCCTTTTAAATAATTCAAGTTTGATATAATACAGAATGCAAATCGTGGGATGTTTTCGAGAAAAAATCTAATAATTATGTACATTTATTGAATTTCATTGATGCTGGATTCTCATTAGTTTCGTGTTTGTCTAGAGCTGGATGCACAAGGAAAAATATTCCATCATATGCTGCGGTTGTAGCCCGGCTATTATATGATAGAGAAAAGCATCAGGCTAAAAATCGTTTCAAGTGGTTTAATTTATGGAATATCGATGTGGCTATGGAGGTGCCCAAGGTTCGACATTTTTTCATTCTGTTTGCTATATGTCTTTTAAGTTATTGGAATTTGTCAATAATATTAAAGGCAATGTGTGAGATATTTTTTGTAGATAAATATCCAAAAAGTATGCTTATTTATTCAAATTTATCGGTGCTGGATTCTCATTAGTTTCGTTTCTGTTCCCATTCTGTTCTCTGCTGGTGGTTAACGGGAAAGTATTCCATCTTGTACTGCAGTTGTAGTTCTGCCATTATATGATAGTGAGAAGTTCCAGGCTGGGTTTCGTTCTAAGTTGTGTCGATTGTAGATGGTATGTGCACTATATCAGTGCCCTTTGTTCGAGTCTCAGCTTGAACATTTTATCACTCTGTTCGCTATACGCCTTTTATCCTTTCTATCCTTTTGAAAATTACTCAAACTTGATAAAAAAAATTTGATACCAGAATTTTTATTTAAAGCTGTTTTACCTATTTATTTAACATAGTTTTCTGAATCTTTTATTTAACGTAGTATATGAAGAAATTTTTGGTTCAAATTGAATAAAATATATGATAGAAACGGGTCGATTCCACCCATTCAGGATAGGAAGGTTCAGTAGTTAAAATTTGAAATGATATTGAATGAAGACGTGAGAAATTTTCGACAGAAACATAATCAATAATCCCATCTTGTGCTCCTGTTGTAGTCTTGCCGTTATATGATAGTGAAAATCACCAGGCTGGGTATCATTCCACATGGTTCAGTAGGTAGAAAGTCGGTGCGCCATAACGATGCTCCGTGTCCGAGTCTCAGCTTGCACATTTTTTCATGTTGTTGTCTATTTCCTTTTTAAGTTGTTACAATTTCAAATAATATTCGCTGCAAAGGGTGAGAAATTTTGGACAGAAAAAATTCCAATAATTATGTAGATTTATCCGATTTCATCGATTCTATATTCTCATTAGTTTCGTGTTTACCTGAGAGCTGGCGACTCACGGAAAAATTTTCCATCTTGTGCTGTGTTTGTAGCCCTGCCAACATATCGTATCCTCGCTACAAAAGTATCATAACACAATTTTTTAGTTATATTTGCCATTCTATGTGGTTCCACTCCTCTAAAAATTACCTAAAATATAAAATAGTGAAGGTAGAATCCAGTAACCCCAGTACAAGTATTGTTTTCGAAATTGCCACTGAACCAGCCTGAAACAGTTTTTCGCATTTGCTGAAAAAAGAAGTTTTTGCAGTTATGATTGTAGTAGGGGTCCGTTGTTTAATGTAAAGTGCGATGGTAGATATGATTACAGATGCTTCAGTTGGTAGAACATCGGTTCGCTATACGAATGAGCCAGGTTCGAATCTCAGATGGGACATTTTTTCACTCTGTTGTCTATACACGTTTTACATAATTAAAATTTCAAAATAACAACGAATTATTAGTAAAATTATGGTGCATTAAAATGATGAATTTCTTGGAATGATATAACAATAGAAAAAATAGCTGAGAAAGACATTACTATTCTGTATAATTTTAATAGGCTACGAAAGAACTCTAATAATCAAATTTTCAAATAATTTTTTAGTGATTTATTTAATTTAGAATAAACTAGATATGAAAGTTTTCAATGAAAAAAAAATCTGTCTAAATAAATTAGCTAAATCTGCTTTTCTTGTACCGTCTTAATATTCTCCTACTTTAAGTACTTGACGAAGATTGCATTAGTTACATATCCACTTAAAAATATTATTTCTAATATCGTTAATATTGTACCAGTAGGCATGCTCTGTTTACATCTTGTTAATGTTCAGTAAAAATTTTATAAATAACCCATTTTTATATGTGCTAATATAAGAATGCATGTGATAAAAGTTTATTACTATATTACTAAAGTATATACTTTTGTGTTAAATACAGGTTTATGCTATGCTTATATCCGTTGTTTCAATTATTAGAAGAAATGTATAATTGGAAGAAAATTAATAAAGAATATTTAGTACATTTATGATGCATTAAGTGATGTACGTTTTGAATGTTACACTGTTAAAAATAAATCTGTGAATTCCAGATGAAACTACCGGCAGCAATGTAGCCGAACTTTTACCGTTCCGTTAGTAGATTTTCCGTTGTGGGAAATACAAGAAGGGAAAACTTCGGTGTAAGAATCAGTAACTTTCCGTTACAAAGTTTGATTTATAATAGTAATAATTTAATATAATTTTTAAAAAAGATTTACCGATTAATATTTAAAGAATTCGAAATCACCGAGGGATTTTAAGCTGCTATGTTATTTTACTTAATTGTTATTTTGGATAATTTACTTCACGCCCTCCTCAGGACCGAACTCGGGACCTTCAGATTGCGGAACAAATTCTTACGAACTGAGCCAAAGTTGCTGATGCTGAACGGTACAAAGTATGTCTTTTATGAGTTAGTGGGAAAATCTGTTATGTTTTTTAAAAATTTCCTTTCAAATATATTCTTTAGAATGTTTGTAAACGGATTATTTTAGACTAATGCATAATACTTATTATTTTTTATAATAATTTTTAATTTTTTAAATAGTTTAAATTAAAAAAAATCACTGTTTGAAACCACTATTTTTTTCTTAATAAAAATTTTTTTATTAACAATTTTTTTACAATATATATATAGAGAGAGACTTTTTTTTTGAAATTGTCGTACACTATTTATTTCTTTATTTATTTAATTTTCGGCTAATAAATTAAAAGATTTTTAATAAGAAAAAAAGAGAAAAATAAACAGAAAAATGTAATTTAAAAGGAATTTTTATGTTTCATTATTCCATGGCGCCAATGGGACTCGAACCCACAATCTGCGCTCGCAGACGATTAGCGGTGTGGTGCCTTGACCACTCGGCCATGGAACTCCCCACACATCGGAGTGTCTCCGTTTTTTGTTTTTATTTCCATCTGTTTCGTTTTTTTTCAAGAAATATGATGGAACTTTGTGATTTGTAACGGAAAATACCCTTTAGTTGTTAAAAGGGAGCTTTTCTGTGAAATTCAGGAAAAAAATGTTCGTGAATTTCAGAATTTTTTTAACAGTGTAGCAATAGATATAATATTGCAAGGAACATATTATTATAAAAAGTTTTCAAAGGCTACGTCACACATCTAATAGTTAACACTAGAACTGCGGGACTTTCGGTATACCTAGAACCGCGGAGCGGGTCAATTTGACCCGGGATGTAAAAGGCTATATAATATGCCCAAATACTTCATTTGATTAGTTGAAAGATTATATTTTCTTACAATAATCAATATTTCTTAGTATTTACATTATATTTTACACATAAAGTCAGCAGAAATTTCTTACATTTCAGAAAATCCTGTTATTCGTTATTACATTTCATTCAGTATGATGAAAATCTATTGAATAAATATAGAACATACATTTTAAACATAAATAAACTTGGACTTAATAAATATAAAATACAGACTATCCCACTCAAATGAAATTTAGATATAAAATCTAAGAATATTTTTTAAAATATAAATAATAAAAGTTACTTACTGATTTATCTAATCCAAATTTATTGTATGCATTGCTTGAAAAACATGGTTAAAGATTTCGCAAATTTATCATAAACGTGTGGGTATATAATATTTTGAACAATTATCATTATTTTAATTAAGTTAACAAACTCTTTTATGCTTAGTTTTGTGTTTTTCACAGTTTTTAGTGTTTCTTCTAGCGCAAATAATATATATATATATATATATATATATATATATATATTGAAGGGGGAAGGCCGCAAGAAATAACAAACTATTTTTTTTACTTCTTAAACTAAGTTTTGAATAAATTTACGCATATTAATATATTTTCAGGTTAGAGATTTGCATGAAATCCAAGCATTGATAACAGCAAAATGCAAAATATTATAAATTGCATTCATTGGCTTCCTGTAAGAAGCAGTCTTGACATAAGCAGACTTCCTGTCATCGAGGTAATCACACAGCTACATTGAATTTAACTGCATTGTTGTAAAAAAAAGTGTTTTTAGTACTTTTTAGAATTATCTAAAATTTCAACAGTTAGATCTAGACTGCAAAGCAACAAAACATTTTTACACTTTTCTCCTGGGTAAATAGTTATGCTGGAGTATGAATGAGATAGAAGAATTGCCGTATGCAATGTCGATTTTAACATTTTTACAGAGAGTTGTATTTCTCGTCTTGGGCGATTTACAGTTTCTGTTCTATTTGTAATTTATTTGGTTTTGATTTACAAATAATGAGTAAACCTACTCGCAGATTTTGAAAGAAATAAGTGCTCATCTACGCTTGTGTTAGGCCCTTTTATATAGTTAGTCATGCAGTTTTTTGTCATCATCTTTATTTACAGGTGTGAATGTGCAAGTCAAGGTTTATTTTTCAAATTTTCATCAGTATAAACGTTCAAATTTTGTCAACTTTTGTTCAAATTATTAATTCTGTTTTTTATATCCGATTTTTTTTCTGATAAATATCCCAAACTTTCTTTCAGTACTGATAAATTTTCATCTATACTCCAATGAAAAAGTTCAACAATGTTAAGAGTATAAGCAGAGCCATCGTCACTTTCATTTTCATCATTAGAATTTAATTTTTCTTCTTTTACAGGGAGATATTCATCCTCAATAATTTGCATTTTCAATAATTTTCAGATAATAGTTGCAAACATTCCAAAGCTTCTTTGGCGGTAATATTAAGACATAGGAAATCTTACTTAAACTTTTACTAAGTGCATAATATAAGTATCTTCAATGCTGCTTCTAAGTATTTGTTGTAATTTTCTACTGCAATCATCGATTCTTTACATCAAGAATATAAGATCTTGATTGAAAATGTTCACTATTCAACATTCCGATTCGGCCTATTAAAGGAATTAGGAATGCGATAGATATACTTTCTCATTACTCCTGAAAAAATGCATCTCTATTGTGTCATTTATGCATAAAAACTTATTACGGGTCAAATTGACCCGCTTCGCGGTTCTAGGTATAAAGGGTTATAACTCAAAAATTATTTATGTTATTTGCTATTAAATACTAAAAGTTGTAGTTTACCTTAAAATATTAAAAGTCAGAAAAGGAATCGTTTTTTCAATGAATACTTTTCGCGCGGCGAGAAATCAAATATCGATTTGGGTCAAATTGACCCACTCCGCGGTTCTAGTGTTAAACTTTGAAATAATTTATTGATAACTGACCGAATATAGATTGTTCTTTTACGAACATCTTCGAAAGGGAAATCGGATTCAGCCATATTCTGCCTAAATATATTAGTTGAATCTGTTTGCCTTATATCGGATTTACTACTCTCTCTGCGGCGAATTACTTCGTGAAGCAGGCAGCTACCCAGATTAAATGCTGTTGATACTGTAGCTGTACTTTGGATTCAATTCGAAGAGATTAAATAACATTTAATTCTAGTTAATTTATACATTCAGTTCAAAATAATATTTCTGATACCTTTATTATTATCGTAGTAGGCATGCTGTGGCACATTTTCTGAACAATCCATTTTATATCTGATACTAAAATGATATGATTATTTTTTAGTATCAAAATTACATTCAATGTTTCAATTAATATGGTAAGCATGTGATTGCGGGAAAATTTAATAAAGACTATTTTATTAACATAAAAAATTGCGACTGGAAAATATCATTATACTGTATAAATTAAAATAAGCGCCAGCTTACCTTTTATAATAAACCATCACGAAGTTTATTGATGTTAGGCTAAATTTAAAATGTGCTGTTTATGAAACTCTTAAAAAGAGAAATCAGATTCTGCTCAATTACGTGTGAAGAAATAAGCAGTCTCTGATTTTCACATGGTGGTTAACTAATCTCAGCTGCTTATAATGTGATGAAGACAGGATTGATCGTGTGATGAGATTAATGGCTACCGATAATGTAGCTATATTCGGTACGCTATTTAAGGAGATAAAATAAGATTTAATTCTACGTATATAACGTCTCCAGATAAACATGTAATTTATCCGTACTTAAATCTTGTCGTTGAAGGTATGCTATGAAAGATTTCATAAACGATTTCAACCACATTCTAACATTCATATTTTTCTAACGAAGGTCTCTTTTTATTATTTTAATGGCATACAAGAGATTTTACAGAAGAGTTCTTGTTCTTAAAAATTTTAAAGAATACTTTTCCTTAAATATATCTTATTTATCACTACGGATTTAATGCAATAAATACTATAAAGCATTAATGTGATCTTTATTTTTCTAATCCCTCATTAAGTGAAAGCTTTTATGACTCCATTTGAAATGTTAAATTGACAACAATTGAAAGAAGATAAAAAAAAGATATAAATATGTATTGATCAATTTTACAGTTTTAACTGTTTTGCCACATTACATTGTATTTTAGTTACAGGAAGGGATTCCTGGAAATACAAAAGTACTATAATTTTTTTCAATAAAATATTTAATGCAATAAATATTACAAAACATTACTGTGATCTCTATTTTTCTAATCCATCATTAAATCTAAGCTTTTATGACTCCATTTGAAATATTAAAATGACAACAATTGAAAGAGGATTTAAAAAAAGATATAAATATGCATAATGATCATTTTTACATTTTTGACTGTCTTATCACATTAAATTGTATTTTAGTTAGAGGAGGGTATTATTCGATCCCTGGAAATACAAAATTACTATAATTTTTTGCTCCCAATGAAATATTTTCATTCAAAAACAAGCAATTTAATATATTATTTCTTTTCTTTATAAAGATTAATTTTAAAATAATAAATATTTTTAACAAAAAACAAAAACTTAGAACAATTCTTAAATCTTGAATTATAACCCATATCTGCCCTCCGCACGATCCGATTATACTGACACATTTTCGGGACATGGCCGAAAATATTAAGTAACATAAAATAATTCCTATTTTAATACAATTATTATTTTCAAAAACTTTCCAAATAACTTGCCGTATTGGCAAGAGATGACATTGCTTTGAACCGGAACGAATAATAATCAACCCGACCCAACACGAAGAAACGATTTCTATCTTGATATGGCCGAAACTATAGGTCATGTCGAGTTTAGTTAAAATTGAGATAAACGCCCAGATGCAGAGATCTTCTTCACAATGTTTAAAAGTCTCATTACGGTCAATGCTCAAACCCAGTATACAATGATGCATACATTTTTATATGCGTGTAAGAAAAAGTACGCACGCTGGGATAACAATACTTTTTTAAATTAAATTTGTGCAAATGTACGTGAATATTATACAAAAATATGGAACATATATTTTTTTCATTTTTTACAAAATATAAAACTATAAAGTAAAAAAAAAGGCCACAAAAAGAAGCACGCAGTCAACGCGTCAATTGTAAACAGTAATGCATATTTAAATGGCTGATTTATATGCTAAGGCTGATCCGTAATATCAAGTCATGTATCAATTTTAGATTATGAAACATTTTCCAACACATTTAAAAGTCTGCAACATTTACAGTCTATTTTGGCGAGTTTTAATGACTATATAAACGATTTATAATATGCATACTGCATTCGTAAATATAATTTCTTCAATAACTATACATAGTCGGATAAATAACGATTTTTTACATTCCTGCGTGTGATATATATATTTGTATCTACATTAGCTTGGGTGAAATAAAGTTATTTCAATTAAACTCTTAACCTTGCTAAAATTTCCCATTCAGCAATTTCCGCCATCAAACGGAAATGTATTTCAGATTTTTTTTTCAGCTCTGTACATGGTCTATAAAATCAATAAAAAATTAGTATTTTGAAATAACTAAAACAATAATAATAATATTAACAAAAATAAAAAAAAACTTCTATATGACTTCTATCTAAACTTCTAGCTAACGACAACTAAAACGCATTCAACAAATTATAGTTCGTTGTCCATAATGTAGTCAAATATGCATATCTCTGCAGATAATTTGTATACATTGTGTTATTTTGCATCCATACATTTATATGTACATTTCCTTCTGTGAAATAAAGTCATTTCAATTAAACTCATAACACTGCTATAATTTCCCATTCAGCAATTTTCGCGATTAAACGGAAATGTATTTGAGATTTTCAAGCTCTGTACATGGTCTAAAAAATCAATAAACAAGTAATATTCTAAAATAACAATAATAATAATAATAAAACTTCGATATGCTACTGACAGCTAAAGCGCACGCCACAAATTATTATTATTTGTCAATACTGTAGTCAAATATGCATATCGCTACAGATATTTTGTATATCTCTGCAAATGAAGTGTGTATATTTTATACACATCATTGTAGTATACATTAATTATACATGGTAATGTCAACGATTTTAAAATATATGATAGCACTAAAAAATACTGCAAGCAGTTTTTCCCCATTAACAGCAAAATGACGGAATAAGTATCAATGTAAATGAATCATGAGTGCTATGTACTTTATTTTCAATATCAAACATGCCATAGAAAACCTGAATAATACTTATTAGTTACATACAATCCAATCATGTTTACATTAGTTAGAGCACGGATAGAAGGCAACGACAGAGAGACAAGCCAATCGAATAACAGCTCTTCAACTTTATTGTAAAGTGTTCAATAGTATAATGTTGGGACATCGATCGAAAATTTCACTAGACCATGCACAGAAAATATAGATACAAATGTAACTTATAATAACCTTTATTAAAAAACTATTAGTAAAAAAAATCATGCTATAATTATAATATATACACAAAATATAATATATACACATATATTATACAGAACTATCGTTATCAATATGATTGTAAATTTTAAAAAGTCAATTATCGAAGGAAATGAATTATCGAAAATTTGATTAAAAGTTACATTAAATAGATAACTTTTTGAATTATATTGAATGATTTACAAAAAACGCTAACTCTCTGTTTACTTCGTCTATTTGATACAATGACTAAACTTCATCTTTGTTGCAATGAAAATTTCAGAAATTCAATTTTGTAAAAGCACATTTAAGTTACAATTTTTATCTACTCAGAAGAACATTTTTCTCCATATATCGGCTTTGTTTTACGAAAGAGAAAATATAATACTTCTTCCTAAAGTAACGAAAAACATTTTTTTCTTTTATACATAGACAAAAAAATATTTTTTAAATATAGAGCAGAATAAATATTGCTACATTTTTCGCTGTTATATTTAAAAAAAAGAAAAAAAAATATATATGTAATAAAAAAAAAAATTGCGCCATTTTGCCCGCTCTGAGTTTTTAATTCTAACTTTATGGAACATACTTTTAATCTCAGTTTCGTAAAGTATTAATATTTTAACAGCTAAAGTTATTTTTTTCTTATTTTATTTAGCTTAGTAATAATCTATTAATTGTCCTCTCAAAAAGAGCGGGAACGATTGCGAAATCTTCTTTCAATGTAGAGGTTTATTTCTCCTTTTTAGAATATTATTCGAGATTTTAATTTTTGTTTTTTTATTAGATCGTCTGCTAGTGTGTACATGCGCGTATGTGAACAGGTTATTCTATTACGCACAAAGTATTAAGACCTTACGAGAAGACACGCCCCGTCTGCCGATAGGAGATGGTGATGTCTGACGTCATAGCCTTGAAGTTAAACCTAATTGAATATTTAATTTGCTGACGCGGACTGGGGAGGGGCTAGTTTTTTCGTGGAGTCTCGGATTTTCATTCTAGGTTTGAAGAGCTCAGAATGCAACTGACTTTTAAATTGTTAAAACATCCGTCTCATTTTTTTCCGGAAAGTTAGAACAACGATATGATGTAGCTTGGATAACGAAGGTTGTAGTATTCGATGTGTGCAAGGTGACTGCTGGAATAACTTAACTTATTTTATGTGTTCTAATAAATATGAATTCAAAGAATTATTGACTTAAATTTCTAAGAAACCAATCCACTGCTTTTCAACTTACCATTACGGCTGCTTAACCTGCTGTCAGTTCTTAAGGGAATGGACGTATTCTATAGAGTACATGGTGTTCTATGAGAACGGATGAATTTAGATCGAATATCGCCATTTATCGTTTCATATATATAGTAACTTTTTTTAAAATAAGTTCTAAATAATAAAATATATTGAAGTTTTGAGGGTCTAAGTGTGTTAGTGTATATTTAGAATGATTATACAAAGTTAAAAAAATAAATAAATAACTTATGGAAATATATAGTTTATTTTTTTATATAATTTATGTTTGAATTTCAGTAATCATTCTGAAGTATGTCAGTAATAAATTAGCAACCTTAGAAAACAATGCTTCTAAACCCTTTTAACTCTGCTCAATACAATTGAAATGTTTTTTTTTTCAATTATGATTTTGTGTTTTTTATTCGCTTGTCCATGCAATTTCTTCGATAAATATTCTCGATTTGACACACATTTGTTTTATATTAATGAAGTTTAATGTAGACAGCCCGTATACTGAAAAAAAGTGAAATACTCAAAAATGAGTGCATCAATGCACTCATACTGAATTCAGTATGTTTGGATAAAAAATTATCACATAGCTTTCTCAATTTTGAAACATCCCATGTTATCAAA
The DNA here is from genome assembly GCA_964019185.1 of Maratus speculifer. Classification (NCBI taxonomy): domain Eukaryota; kingdom Metazoa; phylum Arthropoda; class Arachnida; order Araneae; family Salticidae; genus Maratus; species Maratus speculifer. The sequence goes on along the minus strand of OZ025291.1, from coordinate 263,174,763 downwards.
TATAAACTAAGAAAAATTTTGTACCCTGTAATGGAATATTTCATTCATGGTGCTATAAAAGATGCTTATTAATGTAGATATTAATTTGTTACACAGTATTTTAAAAGTGCTTGCAAATAATGCTCTTGTAATAAAAATATTTGATTTCGGTATTTTGCTAATATACACTATATGGCCATTGATTATTGGTCACTTGCGATTATAGACATTTTACTAAATATCTAGAAAAATACTTGAGGAATCATCTCGAAACTCTTAGTGTATAAATATAATAGTATACGTCATACATCTCCGTGAAGATTTTTTACCGAAACTCCATAGGGGACCGTCAACTAATTCAAAAAAATGAATATCTTTTGAATAACCCTGTCAAAACTAATGTAGCAAAAGCACTCAAATTCTAGATTATGATTGAATGCCTTATTGTAATACACTGTGTTCATTTTTATGCAAATAGCGTGCATACTCGCAGAGTAATTAAGATTTTTATAAAAATGGTCCCAAATTTTTCCAAGTTTTTCCCTTATAATTTTCACAGTTCTTAATATAAAATAATATTTTTTTCAGAAAATATGACAAACAACATTGCACACAGTACCCTGTAATCAGAATTAAAAAATAATAAAAAATTGTAGGAAAAATGAGTAGGTTTACTAAGTAATTTTTTACTGCGCATGCGTCAAAGATATAAAAATTTCATTTGCATATTATGTTAGCTAAATGTATAGAGCAACTTTTGTAAAAGTCTCAAAATCATAGATTGAAAATTCTAAAAGTAATCGTCTATAGAAAAAGGACAAAATCCGTTGTTTCCAAAATGAAGCAAAAAAATGAGGGATTTTATCCAAATGTAGTAGTACATCCCGTATTGTGTATTCTATATTGACACTAATCAATGAATATATGAATAGGGGAGAGTGCGGATACTTGAGCATAGGGGATACTTGAGCCACCCCTATTATCTCTACATTGGTTAATTTTTCTTTCTAAAACTACCAATATGTTAACACATTTATAGTTCTGAACATGTAAAAAAGAAATCACACATCTTGGTACCATTTTGAAAGTATAGTGATCAATAGTTGTCTTTTCCCTATCTGAAGTAAGTTTTTGGGTACATGGTTTTTTTGTTTTTTTGCAATCAAAGTTTTGTTTAAAGTTGCAACTATATACATAAATTTAATAAGTATAATTTCAATTGTATTTTGAATCTAAAATAGTTCTAATAGCTGCATGCTTTATTTAGTAAAACTCTGGGAAACAAAACTAGTGGTAGTGGGGATACTTGAGCCAGTGAGAGTGGGGATACTTGAGCCATGTCTCAACCCTCCCCACCAGAAATTAAACATATGAGAAACAAACAAAAAATAAAATTCCTTCCTTATATTCACTAATAGATTTTTTTCTGGATAAAAGAGAGAATAATTTTTCATTTTATTTTATTTTTCTTAAAAAAATAACGACTTAAAAATGTTTAAAAATGTATATTTTTTAAATGAAAATATCCATTTTAATTTTCATTTTGACTAGCAAAATAGCCTGTCTAGATAAATGTAAACATAGTTTTCAATTTAACTTTTATTAAATTAAAATAACTTTTTAAAACTGTTTTAGAGGCTATAATCTCTAATACTTTAATTAGTTAAGTCCAACATATTAAAATATTTATTTTTTAATATAACATATTAAGATTAATATCTTATATTGAAATCGTAACCTCTTTGCTGTAATTTTTTAACTAAGAAAATTGAAGAAGAATTGGTAAAAAGAGCGCACAAAAAACAAGAAAAGCAACAAAAATCCCAGTTCAAATTTACCTGCATGGAGCCAAAGAGGAAGACAAAATCTTTTCCTGTGAAATCAAAAAAGTGTTTGAAATGGTAGAATGATACATCTGGCTTAAATTCCGACAGCTACTAAATTAAAAGCATGAGTTCGACATTATCATTAGAGGAAAATTCTGCCAATGATGGTGATGATGTGAAAAGAAAATCTTCTATTGATAGTTGGTTACTAATAAAATATGCCACAAAGAAAACTAAAAATATTTGTTGGATAAGCACTTAATATTTTGAAAATGAAATTTGCCCGAAGAATAGCAGATTCCAAATTTAAATGGCTCTGAACTGAGGGTGTTTCTACCGTCGTTATAACTCAAGTTGAAATTATCATTTGACAACCAGTTCTAACGACTAAAAATCATCGTATTACTAACTTTGTTTTCTCAATTGGTTTGGAAGGACTTTATGTTTCATAATTTATCATTCTGTAAAATGTTTGTGCAAAAATAAAGCGAAAAAAATTACTTTTGTAGGTATTTTTCCGTAGTGGCTCAAGTATCCCTTCACCATGGCTCAAGTATCCCTCCCATGGGGATACTTGAGCCACCATGTAAAACAAAAAATAAACATTTTTTATACATAGAAAAATAGTTCAAAATTAATTGAAAGTGGTTTTCAGTTGAAGAAAAAATATCAAATTTTCATTTTTATTATTTTATTTTATTATAAGAAATAATAAAAAATTTAAAAAAATTAAAATTCAAAAAATGGCTCAAGTATCCCCATCTTCCCCTACAACCCTTCTTGTTTTTGCTTCATTTTGAGAATAACGGATTTTCAACTTATTCAATTGACAATTATTTTCAGAATTTACAAATTATGATTTTGTAACTTTCACAAAAGTTATTCTATACATTTTAGCTAACATAATATGCAAATGAAATTTTGATATCGTTGACGCATGCGCAGTAAAAAATTATTTAGTAAACCAACTCATTTTGTATACAATTTTCATTATTTTTTAATTCTGATTACACGGTACTGTGTGCAATGTTGTTTGTCATATCTTCTGAAAAAAATATTATTTTATATTAAGAACTCTGAAAATTATAAGGAAAATACTTGGAAAAATTTGGCACCATTTTTATAAAAACATTAATTACTCTGCGAGTATGCATGCTATTTGCATAAAAATAAAACAACGCGTATTACAATAAGGCATTCAATCATAATCTAGAGTTTGAGCGCTTTTGCTACATTAGTTTTGACAGGGTTATTCAAAAGATATTCATTATTTTTTAATTTGTTGACGGTCCCCTATGGAGTTTCGGGAAAAAATCTTCACGGAAATGTATGATTTATACTAATATATTTACACACTAAGAGTTTCGAGATGATTCCCCATGAATTTTTCTAGATATTTAACAAAATGTCTAAAATCGCAAGTGTCCAATAATCAATGGCCATATAGTGTATTTTGCTATTTTTTCTTAATAAACAATCGATTATATTTTTATTGTTTATAATTTTGAGCAAGAGATAAATGCTAGCATATTTTGACTTTAATTTATAAGTTAAAGAGGCAGTATATAGTTATTTATATTTGAACACAGCCATGGAATCTGAAATTGAATACACGTGTTTCTCAGTTTTGAGTACATTTGAATCGTTGTTATTTTGTATATTTGTTTACACAGTTTTAAGAAACCATTTTTTCAGTGAAGTAGTTTGATATTCAAATGACACAAAACCTTTCTTTGCAGAACCTGTACGTGCCGTTTTCCGAATTCCTTCACAATTAACCGTAATATTAGCGCTGGCGTTATTACCTACAGTGCTCAGCAAAAGTTTAGACACTGGTGTTTTTTAAACTTTAAATAAAAAATACGAACACGTGAGTTTTACAAATGGTTATATTTATTTTCAAAAATATCTTAAACAATGTAGAGCAAAAATAATGATTATAATATCAGATAATATTTAATTTAACTGAAAAAAGTAAAATTTGCATATTGCAAAAGTTTAGACACTTTTTTGATTTTTTGCCTACTGTTCATGGAAAAATGCGAATTTTCAAATTATGATGTCACATGTCAGAAGTATTTAATTATACCTCGATATAGCATCAGTTAGTGAAGAGGCCGCGAGCGAAAAATATTCAGTTAGATGAGGTAATTGAAGTAGGAAAGCTGAAATGGAAGGGGAAGATTGTTGCAGAAATTTCAGCAACACTGAATCGTCCAAAGTGGTGTGCTATGAAGGTCTAGGGATGACTCCTTCAAAACAAAACATAATCTGGGAGACCTTGTGTGACGAGAAAATGAGATAACAAAAAAATCCAGACACTGATATTTACACAAATAATGATTGCTAATCACATTCAAAAAAAGTCAAGACTTTCTGTATCGACGGACAGGATTCATAGATGAATCAAAAAAACAGATAAATCAATTTACATGAAAATGATAAAACAATCAGCTTTAAAATCTCGCTACAAATTGGCAAGAATGGAATGAACTTGCAAACATACGTCATATGGACCCAAATGGTACGCTATGATATTTAGTAACGAAAAAAAGGTGGAATTTGAATGGCGCAAACGGGTGGGCATACTATTCACTGTTAAAACTAATGGTGACACATTGCACCTTTTAAGGGTGAAAGGCTTGTCTCACTGGTGGCACCCCTAGAGGAGCTAAAATGGCACCCTTAACTAAGGTGAAAGGATGGCACCCCTAATCCAGGGTGTTTCAGGGGGTGAAAGGACGGCACCCCAGGGAAGAATAATGGCACCCCTTATCCACAGTGTTCAATAGGGTGAAAAGATGGCACCACAGGGAAGAATAATGACACCCCTTATCCAGGGTGCCCCAGGAGGTGAAAGGATGGCATCTCAGGGGAGAGTAATGGCACCCCTTAACCAGGGTGCCCCAGGGGGTGAAAAGATGGCACCTCAGGGGAGAGTAATGGCACCCCTTATCCAGGGTGCCCCAGAGGGTGAAAGGATCGCATCTGAGGGGAGAGCAATGGCACCCCTCATCCAGGATACCTTAAGGGGTGAAAGAATGGCATCTCAGGGGAGAATAATGATACCACTTATCCAGGGTTCCCCAGAGGGTGAACGGATGACACACATAATCCAGTGTGCCCTGTGGCATCCTACAAGAAATAGCACTCACAATCTATGGCTCACAGTTGCAACCCCCTCCCTCCACCCCGCTTGTCAAGAAATTGTATTGGTTTGAATCATGAAATACAAAGTGTTTACCCATTTTTGAATTGAATTCTGCAGAGAAAATTATCATGATCAGTCAATATTTTGAGTCTTTTTTTTTTCTTTTAGATTGATGGAATATTATATTTTTAAACTCATTGTCAGGTGTCCAAAGAAAAATTGTAGCATATTTTTGTAATTCAGAGAGGGATAATATGATCTACAAAAATAATCAGAGAAAGGTAGAGAATTCAAATTGTACTTTCATTTACATGGAGAGTATTTTAAGAAAAATTCAAAATTTTTAACTTTTATACAGTCTTTGCATTTCAAAATCACCAATCATAAGTCCTCACTATTGCATTGTTAGTCATACCCAAAAGGTTTTGTTAGAATAAATCGCAAAATTTACACAACCTCTACACCTTTTTTCTGCCTCTAAAAATCACTGAGTTAGAGTTAAATATTCTGACTTTGTCATGCAATTTGAAGCCTGATTTTCAATTTTATGTTTTGAATTTCTTGTAAAATGAAATAAATCATGATTTTTGACTGTCTCTAACTCGGATGTTTGGATCAAACTTTTTGGGTATGTTTAAGAAAGGGTCAGTAACTATTTTTGTGATTGGGCATTTTTAGATGCAGGAACATTATAAAAATTTGATGCTTTTTGACTCTAAAATAAGAGAAAGTACAAATTGAATTATCTATCTTCATATGAATATTTTTATAATTTTCTTATAGTTTCAGAAGTAATCCGTAACCATCTTTTTTGACACATAGTATATTGCTTGACATGTATTTTCATTATTTTATATAGGGCAACTGAAAAGTATGGGGACACGGAAAAATGCTATATCCTGTAAAATATATGCCATATTTTAATAAAAAAAAGAAAAGAAATAACAATATTTTAACAAATTGTCCACTGGCTTGATATTTATTTTTTACACAAGTTTGAAAACGAAAGATCATGGAATTGACAGTCCGCTGCAGATAATTCTGATTTAAATCATTCTATACCTTGATAATTTCGCATCACATACAATACAAACTGGGGATTTTCTATTTCTAACTTTTCTACAGAAATCAAGTGAGTTAAGATCTGATTGTTCGAAGGCAATACACCTGTTATTAAATATCCAAGCAGATGGGCGATGAAGGTCAATGTTGTTTTTGCTCCATGTGAAGGCCCCATTGCTGGTGGATGTTCCATTAAAATTATTTTGCTTCCATGAGGCCAACACTTCGTTGAACATATTAGTTGCTGATCATTTTGACGGTTGTGAACTTTTCGGAGGGTTAAAATTTTCATATAATAGAAGAAATGCTACAAAATTTTAAAATAAGCATGTCTCAGATTTTAGTTGTGAAATGTCAAACAACGCACCAATATTTTTTTCAGAAACCCTGCTGTATCTAATAAAAAAATGTAAAACACAAATTAGAAAAGAATATGTAATAAATGCTGTGTAACTTTTAAATTAGTAAGAATATTTCATATTCTTTAAAATTCTTCAAGAAAGTTACAAATCAAGCTATGAAATGAATTATAGAAAATAAGTTCATTTTATAGTTGTGGTAAAATCACAGATGAAATTGAGTAAAAAAAAAAAAAAAAAAAAAAAAAAAAAAAAAAAAAAAACATTTTTATAATATATGTAGTACTTATCTTTATAGTGAACTTACGCAAATTCATATTTTATAGCATATATCCACACAGGATTAGAAATTAAGAACTGTATGTAAGGTGTCAAAATAATGCTTACAAATTTTTTTCGATGTGCCAACTGCATTTCATATTTTCTTATTTCTTTTCACTACCATGTTAATAGTAATAATATTGCATTGCATATTTAATTTTAATGTATTGAAGGGAAGTGGAGAGGAAACTTTATATATTAAACACTTTTTCTTACTAAACAAAATAAAAACTGACTTTGCATAAGTATGAAACCTGATTAAACTACAATATTTGGATTCTGGAACAAGGGCGGCGCCAGAATTTGCCCGACGTGGGGGCACTGTATCCCCGACAAGGGGGCCAAGTTCATAACATATATCAGAGGTCCCCGCGTGCTGGAGCAGGTCCTAAAAATTGCGTGGGCAAAAATTTCAAGGGCCCAGTTCGTACAAAATAAATTAATGTTTCGGTCTGAGTAAAATTTTAAAAGTTGTCCTGCTTATATGGTCTAGCAAGTATTATATATATTAGCCCCTTCCCCCCCGCCCCCCCCCTCCAAAAAAAAGGTAAAATCTCGACCCGACTTGACTCTATTTCTACAAAACATGAATTTTACTTCGATATTGTTATAAACTGTTTTACACGAAGAGTTCTGATCAAAAAGAATTAATCTTTTTTTTTTTAACTATTTGGAAAATAGTTGTTGATCTCGGTGGAGAACTGGAAAATCTGAAGCAGATCTGAATCTTTTTATTGGTTGAATTCCGGAGCTTATTTTATTTTATTCGTTTTGTGATTGGTCCATATTTAATGTCCAAAAATGGAATACTTCTGTTGGCACGATGACAAAAAATGTAATAAAAACTTTTAAAATATTAATAATTTGAAAACAAATTGTGGTAAAGTTTGCAAACAAATTTCATTTAAAAGAGCATTTTTTTCTCTATGTCAATGTGTAAAAATTTAAAATGTGCGATATTTAGAAGTTTAAAAATTCGCAGTTCCGAAAATTGTAAAACTGAAATTTCATTTAAACCTTGTTTATGTTGGGCCCAGGAATATTAATGTTTAATCCATGTCGTACGTAATATATGAGGCGTAACTGTATGTATTACTGAAAGCAAAAATACAAATGAAAAACTTACATAATTTCTTTAAAAAGTTAAATTATGATTATCAACAAAATTACGAATTCTGCGTATAAAGAAGTTTTAAAATTAAAGCACTCGGGTAAAAATATCAAATTACATACAAACGCAAAGAAATAAGAAATCATTTGAACTTACTCGTTTGAAAGACTTGAAACTTTTCATGTACTGCAGAAAAATATTATAGTTCACACATTCGTAAAAAGATTGAACTCATAAAGTATTTATAATTAGTAGAAATAATAATTCAAATGCAAAATTTGCAAAGTCATAAATGTCATTGTTTTATAGTCAGATTCGTTCTTTAAAAGGTCATTGTAGCATTGTTCTTACGGTTACTGTATTATTAATTATATTATTTTTGTAAAAAAAAAAGCATTAAATAGACGATTTCGATATTTTTAAATAAAAATACTAGATTAGGAAAAAGAATTAACTCCTTATATCTGTGGTCAATGGACAAATGTCGATAATAGGGAACTGCACCTTATGTAACTCTGAAATATCCTTCAAGACTATCAGAGCAGATGTTTTTCTAGTAATTCCCACAACAACATTGAGATGTATAAAGGTTCTTTTTACAACCAATCAGCAAGAATACGTTTGCTGAAGCTAAACAACATATTCATCGATCTCTTTATCATTCTAGCAGTCGAAAAGTTTGTTTTATATTAACTTGCAGAACAGAATTTGAAAACTACTCAAAACAGATAGTCATGCATTTCCTTTTGGTGAACCGCAGCTGTTCTTTGCAGTTTAAACATCGTTAGTTTGAAATCTAAATAAGAATACGAGTATAAAGAAACAACATACTTGGCTAGAACAAAATCTGTATAAAATTGAAATTTCTTTCATATCCTTTTTCGTTAAATCTGAACACGTTGCTGTACTAAATAGTAATTTCCTTGAAATTAATGTGAAAGTAATTAATCGAACTAGAATTTTTGAAATATATAAATTTTAAGAGTTTATAAGTACCGCGTTTTACTTTTTTCATCATTTTCTAATTTAGTCATTTTTGAGAAAATGTAATTATTTTATAAACTCTCAAAAAACATTTCGCAAAAAATAAAACATACAAGCAGTAATTTGCTGGAACGCACGTGTGGTTGGAACGGATTTTTCTATTCCTTGAAGAATTTTCTGTCTTTTGATTGTAGAATTTTTTAAAAATTGAGATTTGATTCATGAATTTTTCATATTTTGAGAGAAAATAGAGGTAAGTAAAAAATCAGTCAATAATAGAAAATCCTAGTACACAGCGTTGTTGCACAGTTAATTAAACAGTACTTTAATTAAAAAAATGCATCTGTAGATATTGGAGGATTTCAGGTAGTTTTAGCATTAAATTGATTAATTTTCTTTATTTTCGAAAAAAATTTCAAATTAAAGCAGACTTTTTTAGCTATAGAAATAATAATAAAAACAATGGGGAAAATATCTTCAATTTCCATTTTGTTTCAGAGTGTACATTGATCAAATGCACAAAGTGTGATGTTCCAAATTTTGATAAGATCAGAATTTAAATCTGAAACAAAAACTTTAACACAAAATTTCCAAGAGAAATGTAAATGAAGTGAAAAATTGTAAAATAGTTGGGAATCTAAAAGTGAATTATTTTAATATCAGCGAAAAGCGATCTGCAATTATAAATATATCGCTGATTCAAACTGCGGGTTATGCATGAGATTTAGCTGCGGGTTAGAGGTCTGCGAGGAGAAAAATTTCCCGCTCAACATTGCCGAAGCATTCCTTTGATTTTCATCTTTTCTATTATGTTAATAAATTTCTGCCTTCTGACATAAGATTTTTTTTTAAATTTTGATCTTAGATTTCTCATTTTTACATATTTATAGATAAAAGGGATTTAAATTCCTTTTCCAACACGAATAGTACTAAGCAACACAGATGCCAGAATACCTATGTAATTTGACGAACATGCTGTTTAGGTGTGAGTATTTCAGGTATTTTGTGTTTTTTTTTTGTATTTTTTGCGGGAGGTGGAGTAGAAATGGCAAAATTAAATTCCATTTTTTTCTGTTTTTACGGAATCTAATCAATGGAGGGGGGATAGTTCAATTCACGGATTGTTTACCGAGCACGGAATCCTCCGCGGAATGGGTTATACCTGACCTGATCTAATTAATTATATATCCATTCAACCTGAACCAGTTTTTAAAAAATAGATAACCCGAACTTGACAAAACTTCTAAAATCAATAGTATTCATTCCGAACGCAATCCCAACTCAGTATGTAAAAACAAAATTCCATCTTGTAAAGCAATAATGGAAAAGTAATCTAGTATCAATTATATTTTTTATGTAGAAAAATCGATATATCTGTATATTGATTCATTGACATTCAAATAATGTAATTTTTCATTTTAAAATATATTTTGGGGATACTTTTGAGGAATCTGATAGAATCGAGCCCATACGCTAAAACAATTAAAATTACCCGACTCGAAAAATAGAAGTCAATCCTAAACTTTCCGAAAAAAAAATTAACTTTAGCCAGGTCCGACTAAAACCACCAGTCGAGTTGAGTTTAATTTTCCGAGGAGATGCAGGATCGGGTTTCTACCCGAAACCCGATTTGAGCTAGACATCTCTACATTTCGACCTGAACCCGAAATATTTCAACCCAACCAAACCCTAATTGTAGCTGATGAAAAAATATATCCATGCTGTAATGCAGTTATGTAAGAATATGTTTACAAATATATATTCAGTAACAATTTCAGATTTTAAGTAAAAAAAAATCAGTATACATAAATTCATTGACATTCAAATACAGTTTTTCATCTTAAAATAAGTTTTGTAAATTCTTTTGAGAGATCAATTCTTCTCGAATCAAGAACCATAAGTATAAACATCCAACCCGAACCTGAAACAAAGTTAATCCGACTTTAATCCGACACTCAACGACAAAAATTTAGGCTCAACCCGATCCGGTCCAGACTGCGAGTCATGTCAGGTGCAGTTTGCCCCACACGATGAAGCATTCTACTTGTTATCCAAGACAACCCCGACAAAATAATTTTCGTTTTCGTATTTTAACTGAACTAAAAATTCTTCATTACCAAGCCGATCGTAAATCCAAAATAAGCGAAAACTGATCCACAAATTTAATGTAGTTAAAATAAAAGTATAAAATTGATTTTTAGTATAAATTTTATCTTTTTGTTGAAACATAAACATGCATAGAATCATTCATGCATCATCCTATGCTGTCATCCATGTAGATTTTTATTTTAAAAATTCACATTTTTTTTCGACAATTCGGAATCTTTCGACAATCTAAACTCAAATTGTAAGAATCAAACTTCAGTCAGAAACCGATGTACAAAAAAGAATTAGTTTAGTCAATCCGACTTTCAAAAAAAAAAAAAAAAAAGCTCCTATTTCGACCCAATTTGAATGGGCTGAAATTCAAAAGTCAAAATATTTTCCCCGACGAAATTGAATTTTGACCCCGATGGGGGGGCCAAGCATGCCCGACGGGGGGGCATATGCCCCCACGGCCCCCCCTCTGGCGCCGCCCTTGTTCTGGAAAAACTTATTCTTTTTATAAAGCTAATATGCATACAAAACAGATAATCAAGCAAATATGTAAACAAAAAGAAAATATGAGCTTTAGATATAACTAGGGATAAGCTAATTTTTAAAATATCTGAGACTAACAGTACATCAGAAAATAAAAAGTTAGCAAATAAATGAATTTTTGATTGTCAATTATGGTGTGGCATTTAAAACATTTCCAACTCACACATATTTTTTTTGTTTGTTTGAGGAAGGGAGTACAAAGATTTTAAAACAATTTAAATACAGTTTCTTATTTTAGGAACATATAAGGATGCAGAAATATCTCATAATAAAAGAAAATCTTGTTTACAGGGGTGTAATATCCAAGGACCAGTTTTATCAGTCATTGGTTAAAGTGAAGTTAACTTAAAGGTTATTGACAGGTTCAAAATTCTTAAGACACGTGCTGATGTCCTGGTGCAGAGGGGGGGGGGTGTATGCTAAAATACAAATGAAAGCATTTGCTAAACAAAAATTAAAGTTAAAGAAAGCTAGCTATCAAGATTTGAGAACTAGGAATAATTTTTCTATAATTTAGTTTCATTTGACGACTAACGACTGGTGACTTCTAGTCCTGTATCCACATCAAAACACTTTCTGCCAAATTGTTTTTGTGTTTTGACTTATTGCATCTGAAATTTTAATCCAAAGAGTAATTATAATGAAAGGAATAAAACACTGAATTAAAAAAAAACAGCCTTTTAGTTCAAATAATCTTTTTATTGTAAACACCAAGAATGTATTAAATATTATTAAACAAAGACGTGACACTATGAGGAACTGATGCTACTAAGAAAGTTTTGAAGACATAAGTATCTAATAAAAATGATAAAAATTTAAATTGGCTTTTGCTATAGTTAACGTTAAACAACCAAAATAATGCATACCACAAAGTAACTAAGCTTATAAAATTATCAGTTTTTGTAATTAACTGTTTATATAAAATTAATACATAGCATGAGTAATTTAACAAGTGGCTTGAGTTGTGGAGCACAATAGTAGGTTGAATTACAGAAATTTCTGCATCTTCTTCATGATAAAGAGTCGGAAACTTTTCTTGTATCAAACATGGTAATGTAAGTACTGTAAATGTAAGTTCACTATCTGAAATAATAATAACACATTAAGGAAAACACACAAAAAGACAGTCCAATCAAAATGTATCGTCAAAGTACAGCAAAAATGGTAGATGAACAAAAAAAGAATGAATAAAATTTAAATTATAGCTCACAAGGCTATCAAAGCCTGGCAGCTAATGTGCCCTCAGGTTCTCTATGTAACGTGATAACTCTTTATATAAATATCAGATTTGGTTCAAATTTTATATGTAGGTTCATTTTGATAAGATTCTTCACTGATTAGCATTGGAGGTTCATTGGTTAAATATTAAGGGGGGAGAAGAGAGTGCTACCCCCTTAATTTATATAAATATGCAGAAATCATGCAGAATTATCAAATTTTCTTCAATTTAAATGTTTTTGTTAAAATTTTGTTTTTCTTCAATTTAAATGTTTTTTCTTATTTTAAATGTTTTTGTTATTATACAACGTCTTAGAAGCAAATTGTTTTTATAATATAAATTCTTATATTTTTATGTAGAATATACATTATTAGTATTACGATTTAGTTATTAGTGGACGTAATCAAGACTTATTTAGTGTTAATTTTCACATTCAATGCCATCAGTTTAACTGGGCACTTTCATCTTTATTGCCTATTTTCGGATAGCACGAGAAAATTACATGAGTAACTCATACTTATCATTCAGATATTCTTTTCCTGTGTTATCATTAAGAGTTACAAACTATTTACATTATTAACCATATTTACAAAACATATTTTGCAACAAAGTGTCTATTCCAGATTAGCAACGAATTTCCCTAACATGTCCAGGTATTCCATACCAGTAATAATAATAAAAAAATAAGGAATTTTATTCAAATTTATTAGTACGCCCCTATTATGTATCCTATATTGTCATTAATCAATGAATATATGGACACAACCCCTCGTGTTTTTCCTTCCTTTTGGGAATAATTAATTTTCAACGTATTCTATTGACAATTATTTTCAAAATTTTCAAGACGTGATTTTGCGACTTTCACAAAAGTTGCTCTATACATTTGGCTAACATAATATGCAAATGAAATTTTGATATCTTTGACGCACGCGCAGTGAAAAATTATTTAGTAAACCTACTCAATATTCGAACAATTTTTATTAGTTTTTTATTCTGATTACAGGATATTGTGTGCAATGTTGTTTGTCGCATTTTCTGAAAAGAATGTTACTTTATATTAAGAACTCTTTAAATTATAAGCAAAAATTTTGGGTAAATTTGAGACTGTTTTTCGGATTAGTAGAAAACCTTAATTTTTCTACGACTGTACATGCTATCGACATAAAAATGAACACAGTTTATTACAATAAGCCACTTAATCATAATCTACAGTTTGAGCGCTTTTGCTACATTAGTTTTGACAGGGTTATCCAAAAGATATCCAAAAGGCATTCATTCTTTTTTAATTTGTTGACTCTCCCCTATTGGAGTTTCGGAATAAAACCTTCAGGGAAATGTATGACTTGTACTACACTACCTGACCATTGAGTATCGTCCACTTGCGATTTTAGACATTTTGTTGAATATCTAGAAAAATACATGAGGAATTATCCTGAAACTCTCAGTGTATAAACATAATAGGATAGGTCCGTGATGATTTCCGTGAAGATTTATATCCGTGAAGATTTTTTCCAGAAACCTTACAGGAGGCCGTCAACAAATTAAAAAAGAATGAATATCTTTCGTATAACCCTGTCAAAACAAATGCAGCAGAAGCGCTCAAACTGTAGATTGTGATTAAGTGGCTTATTGTTATAAACTGTGTTAATTTTTATGTCGATAGCATGTACACTCGTAGAGAAATTAAGGTTTTTATAAAATTGTCCCAAAATTTTCCAAGATTTTTGCTTATAATTTGCAGAGTTCTTAATATAAAATAATAATATTTTCTGAAAATCTGACAAACAACATTGCACATAATACCCTGTAATCAGAATTAAAAAATAATAAAAATTGTATGAAAGATGAGTAGGTTTACTAAATAATTTTTCACTACGCATGCGTCAACGATATCAAAATTTCATTTGCATATTATGTTGGCCCAGTGGCCAAGAGGTTCTGACCTCAAACTGGTAGAAGGTAGGTGCTGGGTTCGAACCCAATCGCGACCGTCGGCCTAACTGTTCGGAGTTTTCCGTGGTTTTCTTCGAACCTTGCGTAAATACGGGTTAGGTTCCCTTAGAAAGACCCCTAAGGAGGGCACCCCACCCCCCTGGGGCCTATATCCCACAGTGTAGATAATTCGCCGACATACATACACACATATTATGTTGGCTAAATGTATAGAGCAACTTTTGTGAAAGTCGCAAAACCATAGCTTGAAAATTCTAAAAATAATGGTCAATATAATAAGTTGAAAATCCGTTGTTCCCAAAATGAAGCAAAAAAAAAAAAAAAAAAATGAAGGATTTTATCCAAATGTAGTAGTAAGTTCCGTATTGTGTATTCTATATTGACACTAATCAATGAATATATGGATACAACCGCTCTTGTTTTTGCTTCATTTTGGAAATAACGGATTTTTAAGTGATTCTATTGACGATTATTTTCAGAATTTTCAAGCTATGATTTTGCAACTTTCACAAAAGTTGCTCTATATATTTAGCTAACATAGTATTCAAATGAAATTTTGATATCGTTGACGCATGCGCAGCGAAAAATTATTTAGTAAACCTAATCATTTTTCATACAATTTTTATTATTTTTTAATTCTGATTACAGGATTTTATGTGCAATGTTGTTTGTCACATTTTCAGAAAATATTATTATTTTATTTTAAGAGCTCTGCAAATTATAAGCAAAAATCTTGGAAAAATTGGGGAGTATTTTTATAAAAACCTTAATTTCTCTACGAGGATACATGTTATCGACATAAAAATGGACACAGTTTATGACAATAAGCCACTTACTCACAATCTATAGTTTGAGCGCTTTTGATGTATCAGTTTTGACAGAGTTACATTCATACTTTGTTTAATTTGTTGGCGGTCCCCTATAATGTTTCTGGAAAAAATCTTCACGGAAATATATGACCTGTACTATATTGTTTATACACTGATAGTTCCAGGATAATTCCTCATGTATTTTTCTAGATATTTTGCAAAATGTCTAAAATCGTAAGTGGGCGATAATCAATGGCCAGGTAGTGTACAGTGCTCAGAAAAAGTTTAGACACTGGTGTTTTTTAACCTTTAAATGAAAAATACGAACACGTGAGTTTTACATATGGCTATACTTATTCTCAAATACATTTTATACAATGTAGAATAAAAATAATGGTTATAATATAAGATAAAATTTAATTTAACTGCAAAAAGTAAAATTTGCATATTGCAAAAGTTTAGACACTTTTTTGATTTTTAGCCAACTGTTCATAGAAAAATGCAAATTTCCAAGTTATGATGTCACATGTCTGAAGTATTTAATTATACCTCGATATAGGATCAGTTAGTGAAGATGCCGTTAGTTAAAAATATTTAATTAGATGAGGTAACTGAAGTAGGAAAGCTGAAATGGAAAGGGAAGACTCTTGCAGAAATTTCAGCAGCATTAAATCGGCCAAAGTGGTCTGTCTATGAAGTATAGTCTAAGAATGACTCCTTCAAAAGAAAACATAAACTGGAAGACCTTGTGTGACGAGAAAATGAGATGACAAAAGGATCCAGAAATTGACATTTACACAAGTAATTATTACTAATCACATTAAAAATAAGTCAGAACTTTCTGTTTCGACGGAAATGATTCGTAGATGAATTAAAGAAACAGATAAATCAATTTACATGAAAATGATAAAACAATCAGCTTTAAAATATCGCTATAAATTGGCGAGAAAGCAATTAACTTGAAAACATACGTCATATGGACCCAAATATTACGCTATGATATTCAGTAACGAAAAAGAAGTGGAATTTGAATGGCCCAAACAAGTGGCATACTATTAGAATGACTTAAGTAAAGATCCTAGGACTTTATTAAGTTGACAAAAAAAGGTGACTTTTAAATAATTTGGTCCTCACTTTGCTTTAATGCTCGTGTATCTATGGAGTTATTCATTAGTTGCCAAGCAGCACAAGACTACGTATATACGTTGGAGATTAATTTTTAGTCATTTGGGGAACTTTTGCTGATCTAACGTATGGATTTTAGCATCTATTCATGTTTCATAAAAAAGAAGAACATCGTTTAATTCTGAAAATACTATCGATCTCAACTGGCCGGTGTGTAGCTCTGATCCGGACCCAATCGAAAACTTTTGTAACATCATATGTCGTAATGTTTATGCAAATTTTTGCTATAATTTTCTTTTAATGAGGTTCGAATTGCTGTTGAACATATTTGGTATGAAATAGACCCCCAAGTGACGCAGCATTTAATTTTTTCGAAGAAAAGTGACATTCTTGCACTAACTGCAAACAATGCGCGTGCAACTCAATTTTAATTTGTAGTTATTTTTCTGTAAATACACAAATTGTCTATACTTTTGCCACAATGTTAATTTATTTTTTTTTGTCATTATATTTTTATGTAAAAGGTAAAATTCAAAATTTAATGTGTGTGAATAAAGGATAAGTCAAAAGTAAAATATGGCAGATGAATTACAAACATTCGGTACATACTTCTGAAAATAGAAGCGTAATCGATCATTGTCTAAACTTTTGCTGAGCACTGTATTATATTTATACACTAAGATTTTCACGATAATTCCTCATACATTTTTCTAGATATTTAACAAAATGTCTAAAATCGCAAGTGGACGGTCATCTCTGGCCATATAATGTATATCAGGAGCTTTAGGGAACTGGCTAATTCTTTATTTCCCCTTTTGCTATATGGGGGAAAGTCGGGTGGAATGGGACAGTAGGTTTTTCTTTTTGTGCATTATTCTAAATATTTCATCGATCGCGCACAAGATAAAGCAATGGTTATCCATTCTTCAGTTTACAAAAAATATTGTTATGCATAGACTTGCAAATGTATGAAAGAAAAAATTATTTCAAAAATCCAATTTAAATTTGATTTATTTGATTTCAATATATTAAAGGCTTGTTTATGTGTAAATGTAATAGTTTTCCTATTTATGGAACATTATACTGTATATTATCCATAATTTAAACTAAGCCTAAAGCAGCATTTTTGTTTGAACAAGAAGTTTAACACAAATAAGGAAGTGGCGGGGATTGGGACGCGCCCAGTTCCTTTTTAAAATTAATAATAATGCGAATTGCTAACATGCAAATATTTTTAGAGGATAATATATTAATTATAACATTGATAATATATATATTCATACTTCAAAATGTAAATAAACTGGTGATTATTTAAGGCGCAACGCTAGGCACAGAAAAAGACCCGGATGATAATGCAAAGTCTATGAGGGCGTTCTTTTCAAATATTTTGCCCAAATTTTAATATTTTTACGTGATTGTTTTGCACAAGATTGCTGAGGGCAATCCGCAACCGGCGTAGTTTTTATTTTTTCAGCTTTGGTTTCAGATTTTTTTTTTTTTTTTGAAATTTACCTTAACTTTCGAAATCGGTTTAAACTGGTTCTGAAATTGAAACTATCGTTATCCAAAAAATATAAAAGCAAAATCGAAAAAAAATAAAAACTAGGCCGGTTATGGATCATCCTCAGCTGTCTTGTTAAAAAAAAATCATGTAAAAATATTAAAATTTGAGTTAGGTATTTGAAAATAACACTTCTATAGACTTTTACATTATCATCCGGGTATCTTTCTGTGCCTAATGTGGGGCCTTAATGACACCTATGACAGAGAATCCTGAATTTTCATTCCAGTCATGAAGATACTGGAATTTTATATTGTGGCATATACATTATCAACTTACAACCTTTGATTGTTTATCTTACCGACACTATAGGTTATTTTGTGCCTTATAGCTTTTTTTATTATTGCTGTCCCATAACTCTTAATGAGGAGGTATGAGACACATTTTGAAACTTACGTTCTATTTAAAATAAAATAGTATTTGCACGTCATGTTTCTATATTGTTCAGGGGGATTAAAAAGTGTTCTACCTTGCATCCTATAAATTGAAATTTTTCTTTTTGTATATTAAAAAAAAAATCTTACTTTTGTAAAAAAAAGTCCCACACCACCCCACTCTCCCCTATATAGATATTATATATTAATACACCATTTACATGAAAATAGAATTTTTATCATTAGTATTAAAATACAGTTTAAGGGCTAACAGTTTATTGTATATACTTAGGTTTTTACCACCTTCTCCCCAGGTTTTTACCGGTAAAAAGCCAACTCTGTTTATTGGTCTTGTTTCAGAACGGGTGGAATGAAAAATATTTAAAAATTATATCATTGAAAAAATGTTTAAGATTTATAAATGACAGTGCAAAAATCGCCTTTAGAATACGAAATCTTCATCACCTGCGGAAAAATTTCACATTTGTGTAAAATTACGATATAAGTTTTTATTCATTGTTATATTTTTTGAACCCACACTATTTCTGTAAACTATTCTGAAAGTTCAGTGGAGTAAATACAGATTGTTTTCCTTTTATAATTTGAATATTCATGACTAAAAATTTGCCATATTGGATGATGTTGATGATTGAGAAATGGTGGGGGGGGGGGGTACTGATTACGGTTTAATCAAACTTGCAAATCGATGTTTTATCCGTGATTTTTATTTTTAAATGAGACTAAATGATTGTCCGTGCTACCGCCCCCCACCGATCTAATCTTATTATGAAGATTATTTTGAAAATAATGGTGGTTAATAAGGAAAATATTAATAATGAAAACCCTGTAAATAAGTTTTGATTACTTTAAGATTTGCAAGTATTCAATTGTCTTAAATGAAAAAGTTACCCCCCCCCCTCTCAAATAAAGACAAATCAGGTATACTGAAACAATATTAGAGAAGTTACGCGAGCTGCAATATGGTGTGAATTAGCCTTTACAGGAGGGGTTCGGATAGCATCTATCCGACAATATATGCAAAGCCGGCCAGATGCTGTCCGAGATCCCGTGTAAAGGTTAAAATTAAAACTTCGCGAATACAATTAATTGCTTTTAACTGTATATAGACGCAAAAACATATTTTAACCTTAACTGCTCTGACAAAAATTGTTACATAGCTACTGTGACCTGTCTGTCAGACCATTTAATCTGAAGATGAATAAAATGTTTCATTAATTCTCAGAATAATATTTATGTATTAAACTTTATGTACAAGAATATTATAAATCAAATTCAGCTATTCAAAAGTATTTAGAGGTAGTAATAAGACTCCAAACTAAAAAAAAATGACCAGTATCTATAGTTAAACTAAAAATTACAAGTTAAACTGTGAAACTTGAAAAACTCACGGTGTCTGAGACCACTAACAGCAGTTAAGGGTTAAATCTAAACAGTTGAGTTTAAACGCAAGGTAAAATGGTCATAGAATATTCCGATTGCAACAAGATTCGTCTATAATAACTGATTTGTAATGAAAAAATATGTAAATATTTTTACAATCTTTCATTTCGCTCTTTTTAATTGTGCGTCCTTAGGATTCCCGTGCCTAGAGCAGTTTGCTCCAATCGCTCCTCGGTAGCTAAGGCCTCGATAAATCATTTAAAAATATTGACATGTAAACGAGAAATTGTAAAATAACTTCCTCATAGGTTTAATATTAGCAAGCGGGTATTTTGGTGAGAGTGTAGCTAGTAGCTTCACATAATAAACTTACCAATCAATCATACTAACAAAAAAATCTAATTTACAGTTTTCTTATGACATTACATGTAGAGATGTACGATAAATTAACGTAACAATAAAATACAATTAAATAAAATTAAATCTTACCTTTAATCAGACTTTGCCCGGTTCACTGGTCGCGCAAATCGGATCATTAAGTCCTCATTGTTGTTTTATTGTAGCTCAGTGGTTAGTCCTCAATTAATATAGCCAGTTTACACACCGCCATGTTTTTCTTTGCTCACACCCGTAAACTTTACTTGCCGACACCGAAAGCAGGAAGACACACGTCATAGCGCATGCGCAAGTTGCCAGTCACCCGATGAGGTGGTACATTGCTACCAATACGAAGTGCATGGCACCTTATTTAGCTCCCATCATTCAGGAACAGATCTGTCGTCACCCCAACCACATATTCCAGCTCCTATGACACTCTAGGGTTCCAAATGGCACCCCCTTTTCACCTCCGGGTCCCAAATGGCACCGGTTTGTCACCTTTATTTTTAACAGTGTTGGCACGACTTACGTAAAGAGCCTGGGACTTTCTTAAGTCGACGAAAAGAAGGTGACTTTTTAATGATTTGGTTCTAACTTTCCTTTAATTCTCGAGTATTTCTGGAGTTATTCATTGGCTTCCAAGCAACACAAAACTACATGCATACGTTGGGAATTAATTTTTAGTCTTTTGCGGAACTTTTAGCTGCTTTAAAGTATGAATTTTAGCAAGATAATGCGTCTATTCATGTTGCATACAAAACAAGAACTTCGTTTAAATCTGAAAATACTACTGATCTCAACTGGCCGGCGTGTAGTTCTGATACGAATCCAATCGAAAACATTTGTAACATCCTATGTCGTAACGTTTATGCGAAATTTTGCTATAATTTTCTTTTAATGAGCTTTGAGCTTCTGTTGAATATGCTTGGTACAAAATAGACCCCCAAGTGACACAGCATTTAGTTTCTTCGATGAAAAGTCACATTCTTGCACTAATTGCAAACTATGAGGGTGCAACTCCATTTTAATTTGTAGTTATTTTTCTGTAAATATACAAATTGTCTATACTTTTGCCACAGTGTTAATTTCATTTTTTTGTCATTATATTATATGAAAAAGGTAAAATTCAAAATTTATTGTTTTTGAATAAAGGATAAGTCACAAGTAATGTATAATAGATGAATTACAAACATCCGGTACAAACTTCAGAATATAGAAGCGTAATCGATCATTGTCTATACTTTTGCTGAGCACTGTACCATGGAATCGTTACTCCAGGACACTGTATAAGTATTAATTGCTTCGCAATACGAATGAATCAATTGCTAAATTCAATTTCAAAAACGAATTGCATAATTTGTTTTAATTCCTATTTGCAAAACTCGAAACGTAATTTGCGGAATTCGTATTGTTTTGAAAATACTACAAAAATACTTCGCATAAAACTTCCTGTATATTTGTAATGTCAAAATATTTTTTTTTTTTTTTTTTTTGAAAAATTTAAAGTATAGTAATGTTTCAGTATTTTAAAGAGTTTTTACAGTGCATATTTATCAATGAAACTAGCGCTTGCTAGCCAAGTAGGATTGATTTTTACAAAAAAGTTCTTAACCTGCCCAGCATCTGCATCTGTGCATGCGAATTCATACATACAATTATTTACAAATTATTTTATATATTGCCATGACATATGTGTATTTTTTCTATGAGGAAAATGATTCTAATTAAAATATTGTACTTTGAAAATATTTATATCGACGAATAATTATAGAATCTACTTCAATAAGTAAAAATAATACTTTAAAATGCAGACTAAAATTATAACAAACTACTGGCATGTAAATAAATCATTTTCCAGTAAACTAAAAATGCGAACCATAATCATTTACCTTATGATCTATCAATTTATCCTTTTAAGATTCCTGTAGTCACTTGTCGGTCATTTTTGCCACTATATATGAGCAATTTGCTTTCCTGATTTATTTCAGGGGCACTTTTATAATTAATGTTGAAATCTACGAAACGATCTACAAGGTCAGTTTATTTTTACCTTCTTCCAATTTTACAATGCTCCTAAGAAAAATGGTTAATTTAAATGAACTGAAAATTTATAATTTGAATAAAATGTAATATTCGAATATTACATAAAAATTGTTTCTTGTTCAATCTGTTCCATCTGCCGAGATCGGTAGAGAAAAAAAAACCGAACGTGACTTATGGTATTCTAAGGAAGAAAAAAGGGAAAAAGTCTAAGTATATAACACAATAACACCTTGTATTAATGCATTCTTTCTAATTGCGAATAAGGTGCAAGGGAGATTTTAAAATCAGAAAAATAGTTCACTTTTCTGTTTAACTATTCTGTTATTATTATTATTATTATTATTATTATTATTATTATTATTATTATTATTATTATTATTATTATTATTATTATTATTATTTTGTTTCTAAAATTTCCCTTAAAACTTTTTAATATTAGGAAAAAATGAAAAAAATATATTCCCGCGTTTTATTGAATAATTTCATTTACAGTACTTTCTAAAACTCTTAAACTCAACAACTCTCGAATATAGCACATTTTTTTTTTTTTACAGTTACAATAGTTATATAAATTTAGCTAATTGTTGTCTGATTGTTTAACAATGTTGACAATAAACAATAAGTGATATGTGGCTTACAATACCACTGGCCAACAAATGTCTAATAGCGCTTTAACCATTAAATAACGAGAATCCTCATAAAAGGAGAAACTACTTTACCCACTATTTCCCGGTGATTTCCACAAAATGACAACCAAAGATAATCAATATGAGATGCATTGGCTTTACAGCAGCTTTAAGTCAAATATAGCCAACGAAAAAGTAATATTAGAAAAAGTAATATTAATATAAAAAAAAGTATTTTTTGAGAGAAATAGATTTTATTTTTCCATTTCTTAATTATGTGAAAGCTTGCTTTTCATTTACTTATTGTTCGTTTTTGTAAGCCCCATAATGGGTGAATGACAATTATTCTTTATCAATATAGCACAGCAAATTCCCAACTTTATTGGTGTGTGACCCAATATTAAGTAAAAGTATGTTTCGTGAAACACCTGTTATAACGATGTATAGTATGTTAATATGGAAATTGTTGTATGATATTTATAAGTTATCGGTTATTCTATTCTAAGAAAAAGGCAAAATTTTCATGCAAAAAAATCCGCTGATAAAAAAAAAGAAAAAATGGTGATTGCAGTTTGCATAAGTGAACTAGTAATTAAAACAACGTACAGACTACAAAAATAATATAATTAAAAATACATTTAATTATTATCAAAGCATAACTTTATTATCTGCAAAATATCTAGCACGGTTCTTTACGGAAAAACTACATCAAAAATGAAATTGGTAAATTATAACTTTAATTTACTTCTTAAGTTACTACTTTTCAAGCAGTTTGAGTATACAATTGTTTTTCAAAACCCACAAAATAGAAATAGCATGTTCGCATAAATATGTTGTGTTGAACGCCATCAGGGATTTCAAAGCTGATTTAAACATTTCTGAGCTGCATTTATTCATCCAGAAAGAAATTATGGATTTTCCATTTTATTATTTTTTTTTGTTGTTGTTGTTGAAATGGTTATATTTTTTCAACAAAAATAAATATATATATTTTTATGACAAATTTTGGTGGTTTCACAATTTATAAACAACCACCGTGTCTCACTAATTTATCATAACCCATAGGTTGAGAACCGCTGATATAGCCTATTATAGCTTTGTATTTCGTATTTATGAATATATTTTGTCATTTCTTAACAATCTTATTTAACATATCCTAATTAAGTTTACTCTTCAAGATAATGTACACTATATGTCAATTAATGGCGGGAAATTATAGACATTTTGTGGAATATTTAATGATATATACATCATATTTTTGGGGGGAGGGGAAAGGGCTTCACATCATATTTATCAACATCGATTTGATCATAAGAACTATTATAGGGTGAACAAAAATAATAACAATAATATTTCGGATCACTTTGTAAACGAAAATACACGAAATGATGTATATTTATAGATTATGAGAATATGGTAATTACACAACATATGTTTTTATTTGTGGAAGAACAGAACGTATACTCATGGACATTCATCGATTTTTTGAAAAGTTCAAAAAAAATCTTGCATGTTTTTTGTTTAAAACATGTATCATTTTTTTGTTTCAGTTAAATTATTTTAACATTGATAAATTAAGTGTAATGCAGCACAAATAAACTGAATGAATAATTATCGCGTAAATAGTTATTATTATTACTTTTTAGCGTAACAATGTTGATTTTATCTTTATGTTTTAATAAAAGGTTGTAAGAAGTCGTCTTACAAATGTAGAAGAGAAGAAAGAAAGAAGTGATAACTTATCTTAATAAATATCTCGGGGCTTGCATTATTCTTTATAAACTTTTTATTACTTGAAAAGACGTCACTCACATATAGTAGACTAACACAAATAACATACAAATAAAGCTTTTACATAATTCTGGCGCACGCCACCATCACAAGATATGAACTACAGTTTACAACCAACATTCGAATATCACTAAGAAAAGAACATTTTTTTAATAGAACTAGTGTTGCCAGATTTCTTTTAAACGAGAAATATTACAACTACATTTTTTTTTTAATTTAGCAAATCTCAGGTCACGTGACGCGTGAATCTATTTTTTTTTCTTTTATTCCTTTGGAAAGCGCGTGTTACATCCTCCCCCTCTGTTTCCGATCTACGTCTCGGAGAGGAAACAGGATGCTTTTTTGGTCTTCCTCTTTTTCTCAAGGGTGCAACTGGAATAGTTTCAGATTCTTGGAAAGGCAACAAGGCAGAAACGTGGTAAGATCCAATTCGTTCAGTAGGATTTTCTAGACTAGAAATATCATATGTCACTAGTGACTTTTGAGTCAAAATTATGTATGGGCCATCTCTCTTAGGCATTAATTTTGATGTTTTATTTCTACTTGCATTGCTAATTGGGTGTAGGTTAATCCACACCTTTTCTCCAGGCTGGAAATGTACTCGTCTATGATTTTTATTGTAATATCTCTTTCGCTGATCTCGTTTCATTTGAATACGTTCTTTCACACTTACTGAAATATTTACAGGACGTTTAAGATATGGGGTCTTCGCTCCCCCTGGTTGAAAACATTTTTCATACTTTTTCGGAATATCTTTAAGTTTCTTCCTTTCATCGGAATTTAAATTTTTGCCTACATCTTTACGTAAGGCATACGGACAGACTTCGACCGCTTCGGTACACGTACTATTTTGTACTTCATGTTCTTCTACAAAATAAAACTTTTTATGAGGTTTGTCCCTAAAATGCCATCTTTTGTTAGCTATGTCTAACACTATGTTACCTTTGCACAGGAAGTCCATTCCTAAAAGAGTTCTATTACCTTTGGCATTTGGGAATACAATAAACTCTATTTTGAAAACTCGGCCTTCAATCTTTACACGCACAGTGGCAGAAAGAGTTTTTCTAGCCTTCGTAGTTCCATCAGCGAATGTTACTTCATGAGTATGAGGTTTCATTTCAACACCAGCTTTCAAAAATAATTTATACATACGTTCTCCTGCAATAGAACGATTCGCTCCTGTATCTGCACAGACTAATACCTTCTTATTGCAGATCGTAATAGGTACATTTAGAGCTGAAACTGTTGATGTATTTAAACTATACAGCTCAAGACGTTGAGCTTGCACTGTTTGTTTCTCAATCGTAGGGGAACAATTTGGGCATTTCTTCTTTATAAACCCCATTTTGCCACAACCATAGCAGAATACACCAGATTCTAAGCGTCGATTATTAAATGTAGGAGAAGATCTATCTTTTGGAGGCTTATTCTGCTTCCATGTATTTTCTCGACGAGAATAATCTTTTTTCTTCTGGGGTACAACCGAGTCTTCGTTAGGGAACGTAGATCTTATGGTATCATACGCATCTAATTTTCCGGCAAGGTCGACTGGTGAATTTAAATGTTCCCAGTCATCTAACATATGTTGTTTGCATTCGACAGGCACACGCCTTTTCATCTGATCCGCTATGATCAGATCCTGAAGAGCTTCAAAAGACGTTACATTTAACTCTTTAAGCCAGTTTTCAAAGTAAGCACGTAACTCGAAGTAATAATCTCTCCAAGTAATTTCTTTATCTTTGCGATGCGTGAAAAACAGCTGCCTAAACCTTTCAGCGCTAATTTTAAACCTTTTTAGAAGTAGACCTTTAACATGTGAAAAATCTGAAGCGTTTTCTTCTTTTTCACGAGCAATAAGCGTAGATATAGAAGAGGGTACAACACTTAGTAAATAAGAAACCCAGAGGTGTTCTGGTACCTTCGAAAGCTTTAACTGTCGTTCCAGGAGCACCAGAAACAATGTTACATCATCTGTCTCTGGCTTAAATGTAGGCAACAGCTTCTGGATATCTATTTTACTCTCTGGATGAGACATTATCCCTGCCGCATTACCACCTACCGCTCCACTGGAAACTCTTTGGCTCTGAGCCTGTAACTTAAGCTTCTCAAGCTCAAAATTCATCTCAAACTTTTTTAATTCCAGTTCTTCCGAACGACGTTTTTCTTCTACTTCTAATTTACGCTGTTCTAATTCAGCTGCTTTTTGCTTTTCCTCTAAGTCTCGTTTACGCTGTTCTTCCTCGCGAGTCGCAATTTGGTTTCTGACTAACGAATTTACGAAATCAACTTCATACGAGGGAGAGGATTTAATCTTATCACGCAATGTGACAACAGTCATAGAGGGTTGTACATCTAAATTCATTTCTAAAGCGACCTGAAATAGGTCTTCTTTTCGTGCTTTGTTGAGGTCGGACATTCTTACCTTTAGCAAAACAACAAAATATATACCCCACAAATGCTAAAAATTGGATTTAAATAAATTGTTCCCCGGACGTGAGCTTTGCTTTACAACTCATATAAACAAGACATTAATAAAACAAAACAGTGAACTTTAACGTTAGCAAAATATACTTTTAAAATAATTAAACTTCATAAAACTTCATAAAAGTATCTTTAAAATTTAAACTTTATTATTTTTTTTAAGAAAATATACTTTAAATTACGTGTCATTTAATCAAAACATTATTTTTACTGATATAAAACTAGTACTGAATTGTTGGCAACATTCATAAACAATGTTCTAAATAAGTCAAAACATATCTGAATAATTAAAATGTCAAGCAATATTATTATCATATTATCTAGACAAGACCACGTAATATAGTTTTCTTCAATATAACTTTAAAAGAAAAGAAAGTCCCATTTCATAAAAATAAATAAATAAATAAATGCAAAAACTTACTCAATCTGTTTTAAAAATCGTATTCAATGCTATTTCACAATATATCAGGAACTCTAAATTAAATGCTTAAAAATAACTAACAACAGAACACTCAAATAGAATTTCTAATTAAATTCTGTTATCTTGCGAAACCAACAACAAAACAAACAAAAAATAATAAAAACATACCATATGACACTTGAAATACAAAGTATAAATACCTTGTAATATATTTTTCCCTTTTTTCAGTCAATTTATTTCCTTATTTGTAAAAAAAAAAGAAAAATAATATCAACGTAAATAAATGCTTATTTTATTATTTATCAACCCTTTTTTTATTGTTTTTTCTTTTTTATTCGAAGTAAGGAAAGTTGTTATTTAATCAAGATAAAAATTAAACATGCATGCAGAGAATGAAAATAAACAAAAGAATAAAAAAATATAAACATGGGGAGGGAAGGGGAATTACACAATACATAAATAAATTGTGAAGTAATCAATAAATTAAAACTAATATGTGGTATGCAAAATGTTACAGACAGGTAAAATGTGGTAACTTGCGAAAAGAATTATAGATACTTTAAAACTTGGCTTACTTATTGAAAATATATGACAAAAGTATCGAACTTTAAAATGTTCCAAAATAAACACATATAAGATGAAACGACGATGACTGAAGCAGAAAATTAAACAAATTCAGTCCGTAGAACATATATCACAAACAAATGAAAATGGCGCTTGGCATAAGATTATTCCGTAGAAATTTTTTCACAAACGAAGAACGAGAACTTTAAAGGCACAGAACATGCAAGCTTTGAAGAACACATTTCACAAACAAACGAGCAACGACTGCTCGTGCCATTTTCTTGCATTAAACATGCATGCATTTTTATTTCGTACATATTTCACAATCGAATGATTTCACATCAACGAAACAAACTTACTATGTTAATCATTTAAAATATACTTCACAAAAAGACGAGCACGACCGTTCGAGCCATTTTTTTTTCATTCTTATTAATCATATTTCATTATCAAAGAACTTTTCTGGAACTAAGATTGCTGAATACTTTGGAATTGATTCGTAGCCCGAAGTTGGGTAGCCATTTTGTAAGAAGTCGTCTTACAAATGTAGAAGAGAAGAAAGAAAGAAGTGATAACTTATCTTAATAAATATCTCGGGGCTTGCATTATTCTTTATAAACTTTTTATTACTTGAAAAGACGTCACTCACATATAGTAGACTAACACAAATAACATACAAATAAAGCTTTTACATAATTCTGGCGCACGCCACCATCACAAGATATGAACTACAGTTTACAACCAACATTCGAATATCACTAAGAAAGGAACATTTTTTTAATAGAACTAGTGTTGCCAGATTTCTTTTAAACGAGAAATATTACAACTACATTTTTTTTTAATTTAGCAAATCTCAGGTCACGTGACGCGTGAATCTATTTTTTTTTTCTTTTATTCCTTTGGAAAGCGCGTGTTACAAGGTAAAATAAAAGTTATTCCTAAAATGACTATTTTCCTTTTTCAATTTTTTAAAATATTTTATAAAAAAGACATAAATATATACATGTATGTATAGATATATATATTTGGTATTTGGAAGACTTCAACATTTGAGAACAACTGAATCCTATTTTTAAAGTGATTTTTAGTTTGTATTTATTTATTTTATTCTGTGATAGATGAAATAGCCAATTCTAATAATAACTTTAAAAAAAAAAAATTCTGTCTGCGAAAAGTAAGTAAAAGAAAATTTTGAGAGCTATTGCGAATAAAATACCAGGATTTTTTCGAAATAATTATACGAAAAGATCAAAAGAAAAATTTATATTAAAACAGTATTGTGTACATTTCTAAGAATGTAAGCTTTATTTGTATTTTCCTGGAAGGGAGCTTAAAAAATTCGCCCACGTCGCTAAAGTTTTCTATACATAAAAGTATTTTCATTCTGTAGGTGTGCGTATAATGTTTTAAAAATTCAAAAGTTCTATTTATCTTTGTATCATTATAATTTTTACTTTTTAAAAAAAATTTAAATTACATTTTACAATTTAAAGCAAATAATTGATATGAATCTCTTCCTGCTTAAACGATACATGAAAATTAAATTTCAATTAAATTTCTTAGTTTGAAAGGAAAACTTTGGAACACAGTAATAAATAAATAAGTAAATAAAACTGTAATTCAATAGATGTCAAGTAACAGAAATCTGTATACTTACTAAATCTTTGTGGAATAAATAGAGCTCCAAGTGTGGTTGGATGATTCAGTATTAATAGAGGGATATGTTTTCGTGACAGGGATGGTATAGTTTTCAAAATACTGAAAAAAAAGACATCTTTTAGAAAATTGAAATTCCTAGAATTTTGTATGTAACTCCAAGTCGGGTTACAGATAAAACTTCAGTATGATTTTTATAACTTTAGTACATTTTTTGTAAGCCTACAAATTTCTGTAGCTTTACAAATATTGGTTTCATAGATTTACATCTCTATTTGTACAGATAAAATTTAAATAAACATACTGATTTTTGCAATTGTACATCTATAGGATTACATTTTTTTCCTTTTTAGTGCAACTGAAAAAAATTCTTTTGTGAAATTAAAAATATACAGGGTGGCCCTAAACTAATGGTACATACGCTAGGGGGTGATAGAACACATCAATACGAGTATTAGTAAATAGGAAACCAAAGGTCCTAAATGTTTTCCAAAGGAGATATCCGGCATTAAAGTTTGGGGCCCAAAATTTCAAATAAACATAAAAAACGGAAAAATTGGTCGATTGATTTGTGGTTTTCCATAAAACAGTTCTTTATGACGATATTTCCTTGAAAATAAATTATAAAGATAAATTTCGAAAAATGCCGATAGAAGGCGCTTTAGACTTTGGATTAACGAACAACAATTTTTTGCAGTTATTTTCTGCATCACATTAATGCTTTGGTAAGCTTAGACTTAAACTTAAATTTTGATCTTTAAATATGAATAGTTATGAATGGTTAAGTAGCACAAACTGAACTGTGTTCAGAGGGTTCAAATTTGAAATGATTAAAAAAATGAAAAAAGTGGTCGATTCATTTGCGGTTTTCACTAAAACTATTCTTTAAGTCGGTATTTTATTGAAAATAAATTATAAAGATAAATTTCAAAAAATGCCGATAGAGGGCGCTTTAGACTTTAGATTAAAGAACAAGTATTTTTTTGCATCTCATTAAATGGTTTCGTAGGCTTAGATTTAAATTTTGAGATCAAATTCTGAATCGTTGCGAGTGTTTAAGTAACGCAAAAGTGAACCGTGTTCGAGGGGAAGAGGGTTAAATTTCAACTCCTGAACACACTACAGTTTGAGCTTCTTAACCCCTCCCAACGATTCAGAATTTCAGTTAAAAATTTAAGTTTAAATCTAAGATTTCGAAAACATTTAATAAGATTTGCAAAGCATTTAATTAGATACAAAAAATAACGGTTAAAATTAGTTGTTGGTGACTCTGAAGTTTAAGGCGCCCTCTAACGGAATTTTTTGAAATTTATCTTTAAAATTTATTTTCAAGAAGATACTGACTTAAAGAATAGTTTTATTTTTAAACGCAAACGATCCGACCAATTTTTCCGTTTTTTATAATCATTTGAAATTTAAACCCTCTGAACACAGTTCAGTTTGTGCTACTTAACGACTCCACACTATTCAGATTAAGAGCTCAAAATTTAAGTTTAAGTCTAAGTTTACGAAAACAATTAATCAGATGCAAAAAATAACGTAAAAAATAGTTGTTCGTTACTCCTAAGTATAAAGCGCCCTCTATTGGCATTTTTTGAAATTTATCTTTATAATTCATTTTCAATAAAATACAGACATAAAGAATAGTTTTAGTGAAAACCGCAAATCAAACGACCAATTTTTTTCGTTTTTTATAAACTTTTGAAATTTAAACCCTCTGAACACAGTTAAGTTTGTGCTACTTAACCACTCCCAACTATTCAGATTTTGACTCAAAATTTAAGTTTAAGTCTAAGCTTACGAAACCATTTAAAGAGATGCAAAAAATCAAGACAAAAAAAGTTTTTCGATACTTCAAAGTCTAAAGCGCCCTCTATCGGCATTTTTCAAAATTTATCTTTATAATTTATTTTCAAGGGAATACCGTCATAAAGAATTGTTTTATTGAAAACCACAAATCAATCGACCAATTTTTCCGTTTTTTATGTTTATTTGAAATTTTGGGACCCAAACTTTAATGCCGGATATCTCTTTTCGAAAACGTTTAGGACCTTTGGTTTCCTATTTACTAATACTCTTCTTGATGTGTTCTATCACCCCTTAGCGTATATACCATGAGTTTATGGACACCCTGTATATACAGGGTGTTTCGCTACCAGACCGACAAACTTTGAGGGGTGATAGTAGACATGAAAACAAACAATATTAAATAAGAAACCATGGGGCGCAAACGTCTTTCGTAGAAACTAGGGGCCATTAAAGTTTAAGGTCCGAAAATTCAAACGCTGATAAAAGTTAGAAAAAATGGTCGATTTGTTTGCGGTTTTCTCTAAAGTCGTTCTTTATATCACGATTTTTTATTTTTTTAATTTTAAAGGTTAAGTTCAAAAATTGTCGATAGAAGGCGCTTTAGACTTTAGAGTAACGAACAAATACTTTTTGCCGTTCTTTTGTGCATGGGGTTGGAATTATTCTAAAGTTTAGACTTTAACTTAAATTTTAAGCCCAAAATCGGAAACATGGGGATCGGTTAACTAGCGAAAATTTAACTGTGAACCGAGGGGGAGATTTTAAACGCTCATAAACATTGTACAAACTAACCGATTTGGTTGCGGTTTGCGTGTAGGTAATTCCCTTGGTAATTATTTTTTTCAAAATGACGTACAGCTTTCATGTCTCATTTTTTGAAAGAGAGCGCTTCCGACACATGTCCGAAATTTCAATGGTATTACTCCAGGGTGTTTTACTACCAGACCACCATACTTCCAGGAAGTGTAAGGGATGCAAAGACGACTCGGAATCATACAGGAATGTAACGTTGAAAATTGCTTTTTTGCATGTTACGTTTAAAAAAAAAGAAGAGAAAAAACAACAGAAACAAACAGAGAAAGAGCAACATGTTAAAGTGACAGGACAAGGTTTATTTAAATGTTTTACTGCAAAGTGAAGTGTTCGAAATTACGACCAGAAAAAGTCCGGCAAACTTGACAGCGACAGTAGATGACGCTGCGATTTTCTTGCGGTAGATGGCGCTGAACGGTAATGCGCGTAAAGTTTCTCTCTCATTGCGCAGCTCTATGTGGTTCCAGCACGATCGGGATCCTCCACATTTTACCAATGATGTTCACCGATACCTCAACGTAACATATGGACAGCGGTGGATAGGTCGTGGTGGTCCGGTTTATTGGCCTGACTGATCACCGAACTTATCAAGTATGAGCTTCTTCTGCTGGGGTAACATGAAAAGTTGGGTGTGTGAGAATCCCGTACCATCAATTAAAGACTTAGCAGCTCGTATTTCTTTCTGTAGCTTCCGGAAATCTATCAACCATTCCAGGAATCTTTCAAAGCGTGAGGAATTACATGCGACGCCGCTGTCAAGCATGTCGAAATACTTCTGGTAATAATTTCGAACATCTTTTCTTGTAAAACCTTTAAATAAACTGTTTTTTGTCATATTAACGTGCTGCTGTTTCTCTGCTTGTTTCTGTTGTTTTTTCTCTGATTCCTTTTACCATAACTCGCAAAAAAGACATTTTCAACGTTACATTCCTATGTGATTCCGAGTCGCTTTTGCATCCCTAACACTTCCTGGAAGTATGGTAGTCTGCTAGTAAAACACCCTGGAGTAATGCCATTGAAATGTCGGACATGTGTCGGAAGAGCCCTCTATGAAAAAATGAGGACACCACAGCTGTACGTCATTTTGAATAAAATAAATACTAAGGGAATGACCTACACGCAAACCGCAACAAAATCGATTAGTTTGTCCAATGTTTATGAGCGTTTAAAATCTCCCCCTCGGTTCACAGTTAAATTTTCGCTAGTTAACCGATCCCCATGTTTCCGATTTTGGGCTTAAAATCTAAGTTAAAGTCTAAACTTTAGAATAATTTTAACCCCATACACAAAAGAACAACAAAAAGTATTTATTCATTACTCTAAAGTCTAAAGCGCCTTCTATCGACAATTTTCGAACTTAACCTTTAAAATTAAAAAAAAAAAAATCGTGATATAAAGAACGATTTTAGAGAAAACCGCAAACAAATCAACCCTTTTTTCTAATTTTTATCAGCGTTTGAATTTTTGGACCTTAAATTTTAATGGCACTTAGCTCCTACAGAAGACGTTTGCGCCTCATGGTTTCCTATTTAATAATGTTTGTCTTTATGTCTACTATCACCCCTCAAAGTTTGTCGGTCTGGTAGCGAAACACCCTGTATATATATATATATATATATATATATATATATCATTATTTTCAACCCTTTACTGTTTGTTCTAATTAGGACCGTGACCACAAACTTCCTTCTAAAAAAATTAAGAATACTACATTTATGATACATTTATTCTTATATGATTTCTTTTTTATTCAAAAATTGGTTAACGTAGTAACCATTATTAATTTTAATAAATTTTACTAGACATTAGAATTTCCTTACTATATATATATATATATATATACATATATGTATGTATATATATATATATATATATATATATATATATATATAGATATATATATATATATATAAATATAATTTATTTTATAATCTAGTTTATAGGTATTTTATTTGTATTTTGTCCAAAACTTTGCTACGATATCACAAATTTAAAGGCAAGGTCCGTATGGGTCCTGGTATTTCCAGACCAGGAGAGTATTTGGTAGCAGTATTTTGCTTTGGAAAATGCTTTGGAAAATGCTTTGGAAAATCTCCTTACTTGAAATTTTGGGTGTTTAATAAACTAAACTTTTTTATAAGAAAAAAAGTAGTAGTAACTCGTATTTCAGATGAAAAATAACGCTACCTGTACGAACTATGAAAGATTTTGTTGTTGTTAAATTATATATTAAAAAAAACGATTGTAAGTAATTTATTTTATTTAAGATATTTCATTATTGTGTGCGTTTATAAATAGTGTATGTTAATGTATTTCAGTATTTAATCTTTTGGTTAAAATTTTATTTCTTTTTCTCAGAAACTGAAATAAAGCTTTGGAAACAGTTTTTTTTAAACTAAAATTTTACTTTGCTGATAAATTTGAATGTTAAAAAGCATAAAACTTCTCCTTTAGTTTAAAAAAAGAAAGAAAAAACTTTTTTACATAATTTTCGTAAAAAATCATGCTGGATTTTTATGAATACTCTAGAGAGTAATATAAATGTGGTCGATTCTGCGTTTTTAATTGCAAATTCCCAGATGCATAAAAAAACTAATGAGTCTTCATTCGTATAATTTAGAAGTACTGTAATGAAGTCATATGCATGCATTATTTTTTAAAGCACCATTCAAAAGAGGATTAAGGTTTTTTTTTCCTTTGTAACGTACGGAGAATTGTTTTTGAGACGTGTATAAGTTGCCATCTGAATAATAACACAAGCTGCATATTTTGCGAAAAAAATTAATTATAATGATGGAGGAGTAAAGTGAATTGCACACATGCAGATGCACTCCTATAAATGTAAACAAATAATTGTACTATTATATTTATCTGTATGTCCTGTTCTGTGTGAAATATAAAGGAAATAAATCTTGATTACGACCACTAATAACTATAAGATAATAATAATAATATGTATTTTTCAACGAAAAGATAAGAACTTATATTATAAATAATTATTTTGCTTATAGGACATCACTTTATAAAACACTTAAAATATATTAAAAATTAACATGTTTAAACTAATTTTCATTTGCTCATCTCTAGAATGTAAATAGGAAATTACAAACATAACAAACGTGAAAAGATGGAATAAAGAATTATTGAATTTAAATTGGAACGTAGCGCCTACTGAATATATATATATATATATATATATATATATATATATATATATATATATATATATATATATATATATATATATTATTATATCTTTTTCTGGTTTCTTTTGTATCGGTACAAATTGTGCACAAAATTAATAGCTATAGACAAAATTGCAAGGGTAAAAAAATCAGCATTTTTCCATGGAAGAAAAAAATCATATATGTATCTTTACATGAACTTATGCGAGTGTGTGCTGAAATAAGAAAGTGTACGAAAAACATGAAAACAGAAAAAAAATGTTTCGTCATTTAAACACTTATTAAATATGTGTTTTAAAACACATAAATTGTTTTTCAAAACTAAAATAATTACATATTAAATAGAAATTATGATTACAAAATGGAACTATTTGCAATGAAACATTTTGGAAATTGCACGTAAAGCGTAGCAAATGAGGTGTACTTTTACTATAACGAATTTTTAAATATACTCAAATTTTGCTGCTATAGTAATATACAGTACTTCAGATACTGAATAGTGCTCGAAATCTTTTATGTGCGCTTGTAAATGCTATCTGCCTTATATTTTACTGGAAGTAACTTATATTAAACCTCGGCAATTTATATCGATTTCATAAAATGTGAAATAGTTTAATATAATTAAAATACGCACCAAACAATGTTTCCCCGTATTGAACTTATTTATTCCTATTGACCGTAATGTAATGGAATACTCTTGAATTCCGTGTACTTAAAATCTGATTTTCATAAATTTTGAAATTACTTTACAAAATTATGCAACAATTATATATTTTAAATCTCAAACAATTACGTTGGGTATTTTTCGCTCTGTTATATACAAACAAACTGAACGACGACGATAGGTGCTAAGTATTAATGTAATTAAAAACGCACCTAAAATTATTCAGATCTTGGTGTAATAGTATATAGCATTTCGCATACAGTAAAATGGCCAAATTCTTTTGTGTGTCCCTGGATATACTACCTGCTTTCTATTATACAGGAAATAATTTAAAGTAATCCTTAAAATGTATATGAATTTCATAAAATGTTAAATAGTTTAATACAATTAAAACACACACCAAAGAATGTTTTCCCTATGCCGTTATGTAATGGAATACTTTTGTGTGGCCTTGTACCTCAATAACAAATATTCTTTGCACCATAGATTGTACATTATGTATATTTTGGTAT
Organism: Maratus speculifer; assembly: GCA_964019185.1. Lineage (NCBI taxonomy): Eukaryota > Metazoa > Arthropoda > Arachnida > Araneae > Salticidae > Maratus > Maratus speculifer. The sequence goes on along the minus strand of OZ025291.1, from coordinate 263,137,945 downwards.
ATACTTCATAGTTAAATAACTATTTTATTATGTTCGAAAGAATATCATTAAAGTGTACTTGAATATTTTTTTTCCTTTGACCATAATGTATTGGAGTTTTTGTGTAGTTTTAAGCGGTCAGACGGATTAAACAATAAATATAGGTGCTACATATTTTACATAATAACGAATGCATCTAGAAACAGACTATTTCTAATTAAAATTATTAATAAGAGAGTGTTTCAAAGGTATGGTCATTAACATTATAAAAAATTAAAACTTTTTCTTAATAAAAAAATCATGGTATAACAGAATAAACAAAAATATATATGGCAAGTTAAGTATGTTTCAGAACTTGTTCTTCATTATTATATAACTGCGAAACCAATATGTTTATGTCATTTCTTGTATATGTCTTTCCTGTAATAATAATAAGTTTATTTTGCAAATATTGATGTTCGAAAATCCATCGTTTCCATATGTTTCTGCAGTATCAAAATTTTCAACCAAAATATCGTATTCTTATTTTGATAGTATAAATTCTTAATTAAATTTATTAACCTGTTTAGATAATTTATAAATTTAAGAATAACCATAAAAGTATTTTAATATTAATGCTAACATACTTACTTCACGATTCATGGCATCTAAAGAAACCTACATCGCAGATTGAAAAGAAGAGTTTCTAGAATATAAATTTACGCGAAAAGGTTTTTAAAAAATCAGTATCAGGAAAAGAAGACTTGTTTTCAATATACGTCTTAAAATTTCTGAAGTCACATTTTTTATGATATTTATTAAGCTAATGAATGCTATTTGGAATCATGGAACAGTCATAGAAGGTTATTGTATATTTTTGTTTGCTATTATATTATACCATCCTTGATTAAGATTTTTTTCTTCTTTTACAGCGTACGTTTATAAAATACTTACTTTTGTATACATCAAACCGCTTTTGCAAAATTTCAATTCAGACAAACATATTGTCAATATTTTGAGACAGCCATTACAAATGTGAGATTGTACATGCTCTAATTTTCTTACACTGTTCAAAATCTTTAACATTTATTGTGTTGTCACTCCAAACCTTTTTTTGAAAACGATTACTTTATAATGTTATGAAGTAGGGATGAAGAGAGCACGTTTGAACATTTTTACCAAAAATCAATACATTTCTTACTTGAATTATATTTATTGCGTTTTAAGTATTACATAATACAAACAGTCCATTTCTTCATCACATGAATCAGAAATTAAAAGTTTTCCAAGTAAGGCAAATAAGTTGTGAGGATTTTAAAAGCTGAAAGATTTATGTTCGATCCTGCCCCATGTAGGGGTACCTTTGATCAAGTAAGAGTACCTTTGAACAAATGAATAAAATATAAAAATATTGAGAATTTTTATAAACACTGCACAAGTATCAGAAATATAAAGTAATATAAATAAAATTAAATAACGGAATTATATGGAAATTACATTTTTTTTATTTAACCAAACTTAAATCCATGAAAATTAATGTCAAAACTCATTTTTGAAAAAACACTGTGAGTGAAAAAACACCTCGAGGTTGTGAAAACTTTTTACAATATCTTTGAAATTCATCAATGTTATGTTTGATGCTTCTGAAAAATTTTAAATTTTCATTCACTCTTTTTATGAGAAACCTGATATAAAATTTTATTTTATCCTTTACGAAAACCAGAAATAATGTTTGGAAAGAGTAAACGTTAAGTCAAACCTGCTAAATCATGAATCATTATTGTGTATCAAGGATTTTCAATTATCCAATAAAGATAATGCCAACATCAATTTAGATTTGAAACTTCTAGAAGTTGGAATCCTTGTGTGGGTTAAGGAGAATTTTTAACAGTATAAGCTCGTGTTCTTTAATATTCTTCATTTTTCACATAAAAAGTTTTAAGAAATAATAATATTTATATACATAAACAACTCTGCACTTTGTACTTTTAAATATTATCTTTAAATGTTTTCAATTATTATTTATCATCAGTTTAATGGTGCACTGTTCAATGGTGCCCCAAATTTTCTATTCAATGGTGCCCCGTCACTTGGAGGTAAATATTACAATGGTTTACTCATTTAGGCAGAAGAATTAGAATAAAACAAAGCTTGAAAACTAAAACTAACATCTTTAATTAAGTATTGAACAATAAATTAAAGTTTTAGGGATACAAAACTGTAAACAAATATCTTACAACTTTATTTTCTTAAGTTTAGATTCAAGAGAGAAAAAAATATATACCTTGCTTAAACAGAAATGTTCATACAAAATAATACCCTTTGTATACTTATTGCATTGAAGCAATAGTAATTTATTGCCATATACATACTTTAAAAACAATTTATTTCAAGGCAAATGCTTAGAGTGTTCAAAGATGCCTCTAGTTCAAACATGCTGTCTCTCCCCTATTCTCATTGGTCTAAGTAGAGATTTTCTATAAAAGTAGTCTGAAGTTACTATGCAACAAATGTTGAAGATTTTTAACGGCGTAACTTCAAATGTGAATAATAGAAATCAAGTAACAAATAAGAATATGCAAACATTGAAATGTTCATTTTTATGCATTTAGTCTTTAAAAAAAATAGATTTTTTTAAATTATTTTTTTAATTTTTCAAACGGAACACAAGTTTATCTTTAGGAGAGATGAAATAAAATATAAACCGATTCATGATATTTTTAATATATCTAATCTGAAAATTTACTTAAAATTTTCTGTGCTCTATATACAAAAAAGGGAATTATTTACACTGAAACAAAAAAATAACTTTAAAATTTTATGTAATTTAACATATTTTTGAGTATTCCAAAACGTTTATACCGGATATTTAAGAAATAAATATCGAAAAATATAATAATGTTCATAAATATAAATGTTAATAGTAAATATAATAGTGTTTTTTATTTTTTTTTATTGTATAGGATGTATGATTATATGTCATCAATATTTTTACTTATATTTGGAGACTAATGTATCTGTCCGATGCGTGTTAACTTAATAATACAAAATTCTTAATATTTTTAATGCGTAATTTTTTTATGAAAATGCATTTTTAATGCACTTTTAAAAACACGAATTATACTTGCAGTGTGGAAAATGCTCAACAACAAAATAATTCTTCTTATGTTCATCAGGATATTTTTTCCACCAATATCACTTTTAAATTAAAGGGCTGCTTCAGTCAAATGAAAAGACACGTAAATACACATAAAATATATGACGGAATAAAATTTTTGACTTGCTTTTAACCTAAAATTAATAATGCTTACTTAAAAGGCGATTAAATAATCAATTATAGATGTTAAAATTTAATTTTATTTTAAAATCTTAGTACTTTCAATCCTTTTAAAAACAGGTTCTTCCTCAGAGAATATTTTCTTTAATAAATGCCTAGTATATTTATTAAAATTATGGTATTTATAGTAGTGGCATTTATTAAAGAAAATATTCTCTGAGGAAGAAGCTGTTTGGAAAAGGTTTGAAAGTACTAAGATTTTTAAATAAAATTAAATTTTAACATCTATAATTGATTATTTAATCGCCTTTTAAGTTAGCATTATTCATTTTATGAAAAGAACCGTTCGCTAACGCTAATCGCGTGGAAGAAATTTATAAAATTATGTGAGTTGCATTTTAATTTTTTTTTCATTGCATAGCTGAGATTGATCTGAATGCAGGCCGTTTTCTACTTTTTCGATTTTGACTGCAGATATTTTTATGGGAGTGCTTTCGCTTTCCAAACCGGTTTCTAAAATGAAAGTGTATTCATTAAAATCAAAAAAGTAAAAAACGGCCTGCATACAGATCGATCTCAGCTTTCCAATGCATAACAAAATTAAAATGCACCCGAGATATCTATATAAAATTCTTTCATAGCATTAGTTTTCACGACTTTTCATTTGAATGAAGTAGCTTTTCACCCATTATCTACCGAATTATGAATTCATGAAAATTTTGCATTCTAAAGCATTTTTCGTAAATTGTTTAAACTAAATTGAAATATTTACATAATCATTTAATTGAATTTTAAAGAATTTTAGAAGGTTTAAAGGATTTAGTAATTTTAATTTATTTGAATTGACAGGGATTTTGTGCAATATTTATAACCACATTCACATATTTTATTTTAAATTTTCTTCATAGTATTTTGTAGAATTATGAAATGTGCAAATATGATGTTCTTACAATATAAATATAGAAATATTTTCGAATTCAAAAATCCCCATCCTTTTCTCTCAGCTCCAATAAAGCTGAAAATATAAAAAGGAAAAGAAATCGTCCTTTTAAAAACATTTTTGTTTTGTGTACCCAATAATGCTTTTGGTACAAAATAAAGTAATGTACCTGCAACTCATTCTAAGCAATATTACAACTAATTAATGCATTAAAAGAGTTTTATAATACGTTATTTTAATGGTACATATAGCTATCGTCGGTAAATAAAGAGTTAAAATATGCGTTATTATTCAAGCAACTGATGTATGTGCGTACAGGGATGTGAAATGGTATAGATAAATATAATAATGATATGTATCCATGTAATAAATAAATAACAATCAAATAAACCTGTAATGCATCAATAAACAGTGTTTTGTCGGGCCCCGTTAATTTCCAGGTAACTAACTTATGTTATTAATTATTTATATTAGTATATAATTTTGTTTTCAATGGCGCAAAATTTCTACTCATTTAGTCTCATATTTTTTGTAAGAAAATTTTGGTACCGAATATTTTCATGGCCTGAAATTCCGACCCATAAGAACCCTGATAAATTAAGTTTCTGCTTAAGATCTAAATAAAATTTTTAACACTTAAAAGAAACGTGGAATTCACATCTTTAGAATGTTTGTGCGCATATTTGATCTGCTAATGAAGCAGATGTCATTTTCTTCAGCTAACATGTTTATAAAAGATATGGGCTGTTATATGTTAAATGATTTTCAAATTTAAAAGACTCCAAAAAGTAAAGAAAGTAGAAATTAGTCCTGGTTTACTTTTATAAAACATTTTCTATTGATTAAGATTTATAGTCTTTATTATTAATCAGCTATATTATTGCTGTCGTCTAAGTTTCTGCTAGAATTTCATCAATAAATGTTTCCGTACTTGCTTTATTATATACATATATACCTATATATATTTACCTAGTCTAGTGTATAATAATCAATTTCATAAATTGCTTTATATATTACTCGAAATTTTATACAATTATACTATAAATCAGAAATTTATGTCATGAGCATTATCTGCCAGATTATTTAAACGATTAGGACTATACGAATGAGAAATAGCATTCCTTAGGAACTACCATAAGAAAAGAAGATTATTGCATATGATTATTTCTGGAAGATAAAATTTAATTAACAAAATATTTTGTAATGATATTCCTCTTGTAGAAGAAAATAAAAAACAAAAATATTTGAGTTTATAATAAAAAATCATATAATTATGTTTATAATTTATGCCAAAAACTAGAAATGAATGAGTTACGACATTAGAGAATAAATAAGGGACAAAAATATATAACACTTAGGAAAATATATTTATAATCACATAAATGTATAAAAATAACTAAGAAGAAAAAAAAATCAATAAAATAGCATAAATGTGCATATCACATACTGAATTTAGAAATAAAAGTTAAAATTTAACGTAGAGTTTTCAACAGCAATTCTAGACTTGCTCCATAATGTTTATCTATATATATATATATCTTTATTGATTGGCACATATTTTTCGATTAAATAATGCAAATATATTTTTGTATGAAAAAGTTGTGTTTATCTCCTATTTTTAATTTTTATGGAAAAGAAAAATGTTACGGTTGAGGTTAAGATGATGGTTGTGAGAGTTTAGCAAGGAACGGACATTGCATAAATGCTTTACTCCTAAATTCAAATCTTCTGAATCTTGTTTCTGAATCGTCTCTGTGAGTTTCTTGGTTTGCATAGCTAGATAATCCAACGTACAAACGAGTTAAACATTTTAATTTTAGAATAAGTGTTCTAGTCGTTGTCATACGCAACAATGTTTCAATGCTCAGATTTTCTTGGTGGAGAAAATGTATGCAGATTTAATTTTTCTATTTCGTTTTCTATCAGTTTTGTAACATGTATTCATAGAATCAAATTAATGTTTTTATTACTATCAACTTTAGGAAGAAGGAGGCATTATTAATTTCTAAATAACTATCTAATATCGTGGAATAGTAGCATACCGATTGCGTGTGCATTAGCGTAAGCTTAAAATTTGTGTAAGCAAAAAATGTTTATCAAGTCGTAACATCATGGCAATGTTTCGAACTCGGAAACTAAAACTTGGGCAAAAAAGAAAATTAAATCGATTTGTATCTTCCAGTCGCACATGTGTTGTACATTTTGCAGAAAAAAATGAGAAAAATTCAAATGTTTACAAAAGTTTTTAAAATAGCGTTTTCACTAATGCAGTAGCTAAAATGTAGCTGAAATAAAGTGGAAATATTACATAAAAGAACCAACATCTCCTGCTCGCACATGTGCTGTAAAGTTTGGCAAGAATCACATTTTTATGATATTTTTTTTACCTTACTAAGCCTGTCATTATGTAAAAGAGCGCATCCACAAGTGGAAGATGTTGATGGATTTAAATATTTTTTAGATTATATTTTATTATTCTAATACATAAAATTTCAGATATTACATTCGTGAAGAGGGTAATTAAAAAAAATGGTAATAATAATGTGAAATTTCCTACATTTTGACAAACGTAACAATACATGTGTGACCGATTTTATTATTTTTATTATTATTACTTTACCCTATTTTTAGTCTCCCAAATTCGCAACTTTTTCGCAATATTACAACTGAAACAACAATTTTTAAATTTTTTCAGTCCACTCTATCGTATGTTTTGTTAAGCATTTTTTCAAGTACGACTAAAAAAACAATAACAGAATCAATGAATCTGAAATATGTTGAATTAATATTGTGAATGTACATATATGTTTCAATAAGTGAAATAAATATATTTTCATGGAAATTAATATTTTTGCATGAGAAGTCAAGATTTTGAACCTCAGAAAGGAACTAAAACTCATAATTCAATAAAGGAGTAAACTTTTCCTCCTTAAATGCATTCAAATTGGATTATTTGTCTTTTATATTAATTAGTCTTTTGGAACAGTACTTAAATTTATTATTTAAAAAATTTATAAGCAGTGCATCATCATTAAATATTTCCATAAAATACTTTATTTTTATGTTGCTTTAATTTGAGAAATCGTGCCTTAATCTAATTAAGTTTATTCTTCGATTTGTTATCATCATCTCCGTAACTATCATTAGAAAACCATCATTAATTCAACAACTAATTTAAAATAATTGATTTTTCTCTTTTTGAGAGTTTCAAACTGATTGTTCCCTCAGCAATGAAATCTCTTTTGTTTAAAATGCGGTGAAGATACATATTAAAGAATGTTTAACTAATGATTCTGTTAATTTATTCTGTCACATACTGAATATAAATTCCATATTTTTTATTGATTTCTTTTAAAGCTAATAGCTTGATGTTGTCTTCATTAAAATTTTTCCTCTTTATGAATTAATTAAGCTAAAACATAATGTCAATGAGGAATGAATGTAAATAAGAATAAAGCGATTTCTTAAACGTTGACAAAACAAAATTTTAAATTAAATTAAATAAATATTAGGTCATTATTATTGATAAACTGTGCTTTGTAAATAATCAAACTTTTCAATTAAATAGAAAGAAGATTATTTTCTTAATTGATTAAATACAAAATGTTGGCAAATAATGTTGTATTATATATTTCAGTATTATTGTTATTAGTCAATTACCCTTTTCTATTCATCTCTGTCAAACGGAAATAACTCTCAGGCGGTCACGTGGAATTATTCAGAGCGGTTAATCTTCTCATTTGTTGAAATAATGAAATGCGCTCTAGTTAATTAGTGTATTGCAGATTGTTTGGACAAGGCCGATCTATACGATATTCCAATAAATATGTGCTCATAAAATATTAATGCGGGATAACAAATATTGCATGGTTGCATTTCTGAACATTTACTTTAAGCATGAGACGTGATAAAAGCATTAAAAAGGCTTTTAATGTGCTCTTGCATAAATATTAGTATTTGAATTAAATGTTTTTTGTAACAAAATAAATGTCGAGTGCTACCCACTTATTTGCTTTTGTTTTGTACGAGTAAAGTAAAAAAAAAAATAAATTAAAAAAAATAACTTTTGTTAGAAATTATATTTTGCTGTCGTATCATCTTTTGCTAAAATAATAAAAAGAATTTGGATCTCAATAACTGCGTTGTAGGAAAAATAATTTCTTCAAGAACACTTCTTATTGCACAGCTTCTTAATCTTTTCGAATTTAAGTTGAATAACTTCCTAAAAAAACCTATCATAAGAAGTATGCGGCCTTTTCACTCAAACAACTAAAGTAACGTGTACTGGTGTAATAACGCCAAGTGCTAATATTACGCATAATTATGAAATAATCCGGAAAATGTCACCTGTGGGCTCTGCGCAGAAGGGTTCTGAGCCGTATAAAACACAAACAACAGATTAAAGTTAATTTGTTCCATTTGTAGGTTTTATCGCTTTTAGAAGTAACTAAAATTAATGCTTGCTCTAAAATTTCCGAGGTTAGTTCTGTGATGTGAAGACTATATATTTAACAGGAAAAATTTTGTTTACTATTTAAATTTGTAGTGCATTCCATGAATTTCCAAAATGTTGTGGAAGATTTGGATATATTCGCGAAATTGTAGTTTAATATGAACTGCGCAATAAGTATATCGAGGTAATAACGCCATACCCCGGTTGATTCCTTACAGTGGCAGAACAACATCCAATAGGGTTTTATTTTTTACTTTAGGTATGAGACAGCATTATTGTCATTGTTTAAATGGTTAGATTAAAGGGAAAGGGGGGGGTCCGATATTTCTTTTTAATACTAATGTAAAAACTATTTTAAACTCCTATAAATAAAACGATATCATAATATTTTCGATATTCTAATTCATACATTTTCAAAATCAGGTTTCTATTAAATTCCCACTTGTTTGTTCAATTGAATTCTAAATTTTAACTGCCTGCTTTTGCAGCGTTCTCTTTTTCAAAATTTTCAAAATTTAACTTTTAACTGTTGTGATATTAATTGTAACGTAATTAATGTGAAGGGGTCTGTGAGATCGTAAAATCAAAAGACATGATTAACACATATAATGGTATTTTGTACTAAACGTTGTGTACAGGACGATTATAATTAATATGTATCTATTTAAAAGTGTCTGGTAATAGTACTAAAGTCCCAAATAAAATAAAATTTCGATAGTGTTTGTAGTTAAACTGAAAATTACAAGTTAAACAATAAAAATTGCAAAAAGAAATGTTCTCTGAGACAGGTAACATTAGTTAAAGGTTAAAAGGCGATCAATGATCAAAACTCATAGAGTACTATTTATGCACTAAATTTTTTGTACAGGATTGTACAAATTAAATTTTTATACAAATTAAATTAAATCCATTTAAATATTTCTAACAATAGTACGAGGGCTTCAAATGTAAGAGAATTTCAGTTGTACCTATAGTAAAATTGGAAATTACAAGTTAAAATCAGAAACTTGACAAAAAAAAAAAAAAAAAAAAAAAAAAAAAAAATCAGCGGTTAGTGAGAGCGCTAACAGCCGTTAAAGATTAATTTTGTTGCTAATATACAGATAACGAAATATAACCACATGAATCATGTGTAAAATTTAATAAAAAACCCCACAGGGATATTGATAGCAGGGTAATCTTATTTACTTTAGTGAAAATACAAATTTATTAAAGAATGTTTAATATAACGCCGACATTTTAACTTTAATTTTGAGCTAATCCACATTAGTGTGGGGTTTATAGGTTAAAAATATTTTTAAAACATCTATAACAGTGTTAACAAAACATTTCATACAAATAACTCTAGTTATTATAAAATTTCACATGATAAAAATATTACTTTATGATTACAAATAAGGTTAAAACCATACCATGTTGTTTTTTTGCTTTTTTTTTCTTTAATTAATCGGGACTTTTTAAGTAAACCGATGCTCAGGGTGTTATGTACTGTAGGTGCTCTCCAAATCACTTTTCCTTTCACTTTCACAAAAAAAAAAAAAAAAAAAAAAAAAAAAATATTTTCTATCGCATAAAATGCATATATGTGAACATAAATTCCGATTTAGATAAACACAGTTCAGTTAAAACCGTGCAATGTTTTTAACAATTTTATTTAAGCGGTCCTTTTTAAGGCAAAAATAAGTTCAGCAATTCCTTTGCCTCCTCTCCCCCCTTCTTTTTCTTGCACTTTCACACAAAAATAAACTGATTCTATCGCTTAGGAATTTTTTACAACAATTTGTCAATTTCTAGGGCTGTAGAGTTTGTATATCTAGAAATGAGCAATCTACATGGAATTATTCCATCTTCATATAGATATGGTTCCATGGCGTTATTACCCGCATAAGTGAGTAATAACGCCAAATAGCATTGTTCAAGAAATCCCGGCATTACATTTTATGATTTCATATCTGTTAAATTATTTTTTTTTTCTATAGATAGTAAATGAGTTCCTGTATCAAATTCTACATCTGTTTAAAAATTCAATCTAAAATTAAGCAGTGAAAATTGGTAGAACCCTTAACGTGGCGTTATTACCAGAGAATACCTTATATTTTAAGAGAGCCTGGGACACAAGAGTTTTCTAATTTTCTAATAAACAATTATTGCATTTAACAAATTATGTTTTTATGAATAAAATTACGTTTAAATCATATTTCGATCTTAATTGGAACAGGAAATATTAATTATTTCCTTTTTTTCGTTCTGAAAATCAAGTTTTAAAGCAATGGTTGTCATAGAAATGATTTCTTGTGAAAAAAACATTTTTTTTTCAAATTTTTACTTTTATACATATATATTTTTTTCGAAAATTCATATTTTAAAAGATGCTAAATCAAAATTAAAATTAAGATATTCCTGTTTATTTAAATAGAAAAAAATTGAAATTCTACACGATTTTAAACTGTCACATATTTTTAATATATTTTAATTTTTGTTAATTAAAAAAAAAGTCTCGAAAGTTTTAACAAGTAATTTTGTTTACAAATAATATAGTAAAACAACACAAAAATATTCATAATTTTAATTCAATAAATAAAACTTATTTTAAAATGTGTCTCAGACCCCCATAAAGTTTATCCTAAAGGTATGTTTTGCGTTTTATGCTGTACAGAACTAAAAAAAAAACACTTCTATTTTTAAAAGATTGAAAATATAACATACCATTGCTATTAAAAAATTTTTTTTATAAGAAAATTATATTTTGTTACGTTTCCGGTTATTTTCTCTTTCAAAATGCAATAAAATTAACAATACAGATTTTTTCGAAGACGCATTAAGTCCACAGTAACACATTGTTATTTAAAATATTTTTCAATGGCTGTTTTATCATATGACTATAATAGCCAAACAATATTTAGAAAATCGTTAATTTTATAATGATTTTTATACAATTAAGAAAAATATTTTCTTAGTTGGCAGACTATAATGCATGTAAAAAAATTAATAGCATATACTTTTGTATAATTTTTTATTATTTAATTAATATTTTCTATTCATCTTTGTGTAATGTGAAATAACTCACAAGCTATAGAATTTTTAGCTGTTATTATTATTTTTTGTTTCAAATCTAATACTGCTACTTTCTGACGCATTTATGAATTGATTTTTGTTCCCAGGCTCTTGAGATCAACATATAATGATATTAAGAAATTTTGGAATCAAGTTTTTGTTATTTTTTGGTAAAGGCATTATATCACTGTGAAAAAATACAAATCTCGATTTTTTAATCCCATTTTAAGACGTAAAAACCCAATAAGTATCCTCATCGGAGAGTAAACCCGAGATGTTAAAAAAATCAAAAGACATCATGCATTTTCGTGATTTTAAACCTTTAATTAAGTAAAAAAAAAAAAAATATGAAAAATTAGTTTTGCATTATAATTTCTCATAGAACATCACTGTATTGTAAATCTTTATTGTTGACAATTTTTTTTTTTTTTTTTTTGTTGCATTAAAGAAAAAAATGTACAAAATAAAAAGAGAAAAAAAAACAAGAATTAGTAAGAAAATTCTTTTATAAATTAATTAAAAAAACTAAATTAATAAAAAATCCGAAAGAAAATTACTTGTTTGTTGTAATATGTAATGTAATATAACAGTTAGTGTAGTATTTTTATGAAATATATTTGAACATATATGTGCCGTTATCAGACGTTACTTTACTGGTACATGGAAAATTTTTAATAACATAAACATTCAACGAAATGTGACAATTCATCACATTTAAATGCGGAAGATTTGAGGTAGGGGACACAGAATACAGCAAATGGTTATATGTGAATAGCGTATTCTTATTATATAAATATGGGGAAGCTAAAAGGCTTAACTTTTAGGTGGCCTTCTGGAAACATTGCTAAAGAGAAAGTAACACTTTATCATTGAAAAAATTACTTCATTCGACTCGATAGCAGCATTGAACGAGGCCAGATGTCATTTTTGGAAGACATGAAACCCTTGTCCGACTATGTAAAACGTATGTTTAATAATCGACTATATATATATATATATATATACACACACACACACACACATATATATATATATATATATATATATATATATATATATATATATATATATATATATATATATATATATATACCGGGTGTCCAGTAAATGAGTGACCCATTTTGAATGTAAATAACAAAAAAACTGTTTGAGATAAAAATGCGCGGCTTGCTGTATTGTTATTAGAATATAAATAAATTTTAAAATATGCGCTTTGTTAATGTAATATAATAATATTTAAAATAATATCTCAGTCTCAAGACTGAGGAGGTGAAGTATAATACAGATGGCTCAATCATAAATATTATTTTAAATCACTTTCCAACCAACGTACCCTATTTCTGAAGCTGATTCAAGAGTCGATTCAACATGTAGATTCAGATTCAGCCGAAAATCTCATATTTATGAAAATTAGAGTCATGTCTCTATTCAAATAGCCTGTTACCGCCAGCGCGATATTTTTTCCCGAAATTTGAACTATATTAACAAAGTACATGTTTAGAAATTTATTGATTTTCTAATAACAATACCGCAAACCGCGCATTATTATCTCAAACCGTTTATTTGTTATTTAAGTTCAAAATGGGTCAGTTATTTACTGGACATTTGGTATATATATACACACACACACACACACACATATATATATATATATATATATATATATATATATATATATAAGAGAAAGAATGCAAGATATAGAGAATAGATATAGAGAAAGAATGCAAGATATTTTAGATAAATCTTAAGAATATTATTATTATTTTTTTTTATTATCCAAACGTTTTTAAATTTTCATGTTTATTTATTTTATTTTTTTAAGTGCGATTTACATTTCTAATATTCTTTTATGCAGTCTCAAATGTTTGATTTTGCAATTAAAAAAACTCTGTGCTTAGCATTTTTGGCCAAACAAATAAAAATGTTTTGATTTATATATTTTTCAGTATTTTTAATGTGTTACAATACTATGCTGTAATTTTATAATTATATAGATAAAGTTAAAAAAATAATAAAATTTTGCATTTTTATGTATTTAAAAAACGAACAGAAAATTTAAAGTAGTAAATAAATAAATACGTAATTGGTTCTTTTAGAAGCCACATAATTTAGCTGTTTAGATTCAAATATTACTACTAAATTGCATAATTTGATTAAAAATGTATTTACTATCATTTACATAAAAAAACTACAATTATTCCCGAGAAAATAACTTGAAGGAGGTTATATCTACCTATAACACAATACATTAATAAATTTTTATTTTATTTATTTATTTTTTTAATAGTATTTCAAAATAAATAATTTTTTAAAGACTATATTTAAAATTTTTCCTTTTTTAAAATAAAGGATTCATGTTTCTAATAAATATTGGTTTATCTAGAATTTTATATCATTTCAAAAATAATCTGTGAAAATATACTTATTGGTCCGTGAAAAATTATTAAAATTGCATCCTGAACACATCTGTCGAATGTCTACTAAACATGCTACATTTCATGGCCTAAATTATCTCACAATGAAAATTACTTTTTAAATTGTATCATAAGAATTTACGTGAGTATTTTTCAATAGGACAATTTAAGGGTTTTTCAACGGAAATCTTCGAAATACTAAATCATAACATAAATGAGTATTCAGCTCTACCGCAGATTTTTTCTTTATAGAGTATCAAACCACATATAATTCTAAAATACAAATTTTCCAAATTTAAACAATGCGTTTAAAAACTGTGCTGTTAATTATTATTTACACACTATTTTATATAAGTAAAACTGTTCCGAAATACTAGTAGCAGTCGTTGAAAGTTTCACGCAGTTAACCGCAGCTTATAATATCAGCAATCAGTCAATAATTCGCCACAAGCGCTCTATTTATAACTAAAGTTTAACATAAAAAATAGTTGTAGCATAAATTAAATATCTTAGTGCAAAATATGTACAATTCTAGAAAAGCAAAAAAAAAAAAAAAATGCATTTTATAGATAATTATCTGTAATGTCTCTTAGCAAATAAGATAAAAACACTTTGTTAATCAAATGTGCAATATCATTATTTGTATTTTTTTTAAGTGAGCTAGATGTCGTTTTTCTTTTTTTCTTTTTTTTTAATTTCATTAGTCACCCTAAAAAGGAGCTGGAATATGAATCAGCTAGAAGACCTGTTCGGTCTCGAAGGAAATAATTAAATCGCAAGAAAAAAGAAAGAAACGTCAATCCTCTGAAGAAAAAAACTTCAACTGAAATGCTACAGTAATCTGAATATAATGAAAGCAAACTGCCCGAAATTCAGCCTACGGGCTGTTTCGAAGCCTCACTTATAAAAAAAGCGGACAGGGTGCAATTCTCAATATACACAATTAAATAGAACGAATACAGTATCAATCTTAACTAATCTTATTCTGAAATAAATGATTTATTTTACATTTTGTCTATCTAAAAGATTTGCCTCAGTATTATATCTCTGTAAAGAATCACACTAAATTTATAATGGCACTCCTAGTCACATTATTAACATGACAAATTACCATTTTTACATCATTAGAATTTTTAGAGCACTTGTCCTCAGCAGTTTGCTTTAAATGTTGTATTTTCTCTTGCCCTCTTTTCTTATCCATAAGTAGTATCTATGCGAATATTTGCCTTTATATTTCATTTAGAAAATTTTTTACTTGGTGCTTAAACCTTATCTAGTTACAAAAATATTTAGTGATCATATTGTGGAGTTTACAAAATGGACACATTTGAGATTGGTCTTCTTAACCGCATTCAGTTTCATTTTGTATTGGGAATCTAAGAATTTTAAACCTCTCACATTTCAGACAAAGCATGATATTTTCGTCTATATATATGTATATTGGCATTATTTTTTATTATTCTTAACATTATTTATGAAAATCTTGATAGAGCTTAGATTAAGACATTCATAGTAAAATTTAATTTTCCTTATACTGCAATCTTCTCATTTTTTAGAAAGAATATTATAAAATATAAAATACATACTATTAACTTTACACTCTGTTTTCAAGTTTGTGATTCCGCGTGAACATACAATACGTATATATGAGTATTTATCATTGAATGCAGCATTACATTCATGCATTGTTTATTTCTGTTGTACAACGTAAAAAAAGTATGTAAAGTTACTCCGTTACATCAATCTCTCACTGCCTTCCTGTCCCCATTTTATTGAATAATTTAACCAATATAACTGATCTTACGTTACAATAATGTGTAATTATATATTAGTTATGTAAGTTTAATTGTATAAGTTAAATTACTCCATACAAATTTAAGCAGCATTTTTCCTCTCGTTTTACGGAGCAATGTTACATGCTTTTTGTAAAGTGTAAAAGTAAGACATTTGTTCTTTCTACATTGCAAAACTGTGATTTTCTTCTTCCAGTAACTTAAAAAAGTATCATAGAAGTTACAAGCTTTGTCAATATTTCAAATGTATATGTATGTTATTATGCATTTATTAAAATGCACTTTACGGATGAATTAATTTCCAGTGTTATAAGAATATCATAAAAAAACAAATATGTACATACATAAAAACATCGATATAAATAAAATACAACACGAATACACCCACAAATTAATAGATTAAATTTTCAGAATAATTATTTTTGAAGGCAGTAATGCTCATATTAAAAATATCAAGGTATTCAGAAAATTCATTAAATATTCTCTAAAATTTACATAAAGAGGGGTTACTAATATAATTATAGAAATAAACAAATTTAAAAAATGGTAATATAAAAATATTAGTACACCTGAGGGATCGGTTCGGTGTATTGAAAATAATAGAAATAAGAATATCGCTGCAATCAACCATGTTATTAATAACCTTGTAAAAAAATAAAACATAAAAAAAAAATCCCGTCCAGATTTCAAACTTGGAATGTTAAAAATCCTACGTTGATAGGAAGACGAAATATCGTTGGAATATAGATGCTGACTTTTTAACAATAAATAATGTGTGAATTCAGATTGTACTTACTCGAAAATTTCAACTTTATTATTTAGTAAGGTTCCCAAATGACACTGCATTATTCAAGAGTAGGACGTATTAAAGCAAAACATAAAACTTTTAATTCATGATGGTTGGCTATATATTTAGTTTTACGCTTAAGGAAACCCTAGTTAGAAACAATATTAAATGGAAAAATCAACTTTAGTTTAAAAAGTAATACTCCTGTCTTGTACTGTGCTAGAACAACATAAGAAAAGTTTATTGATTTAAAAAAAATAAATTAAGGTATCAGTTCCACGTGAATAACTTAAAATGCAACATTTATTAGCATTAAGGAATAATTTATTGCATATACTGAAGCATATAAGCATTGAGATCCCTCTGAAAAAATGTAGTGTCAATAAAAGAACGGATTCGCCGAAATAATTTTATGTCATCAGCAAACAAAAGATAATAAGAAAATTTCAAATAGAACGGAAATCATTGGTAAATAAAATAAAAAACATCGGTCCTAAATTAGGAATTTGTGGAACACCAGTTGCATCGATAAATTTATGAGAAACAGTACCATTGAAATGAACACAAATCATTCATTTTTCAGGTAAGAAAAAAGTCAATGAATGAAATTAATATAAAAATTAGATATCTATTAACATATTCAAAAGATTATTGAAATCTATTGAGTCAAAAGCCTTTGAAAATTCAGTATATATGTTATCAAACTGATACCGATATTCAAATGATAACATAATATTATTACTTAAGCAAAAAAAAAAAAAAAAAAAAAAAAAAAAAAATGGTAAACGTAGACTATTTGGGGATAAAACCATGTTTAGCGCATGAAATTAAATGTTTTACTTGATGAAAAATCTTTATTATAGATTTTAATTTCACATATTTTTAAAAAGACACTTAAGATAGCAATAGGTTGATAATTTTTACAATCATCAGGTCAACCCATATTTTAAAACTTGTATGATTTTGGTTTGCTTCCAAACATCAGGAAATACGCTAGTTTCCAAAGAAACATAAAATAATTATAATAATAATTAGCGGATAAAGCAACAAATCATCGCAACCTTTTGAAAGAAAGAACATTATCCATCCCAAATGTCAAAGTAGATTTCCACTTCCTAATTTATGAAACAATATCCATGTATGTAACATGTTCGATTTAAATGATTTAGCTCAAACAACTGTCACCGTTACCGGTATTTCTGTCATATTCGAAGCTAGATTTATAAACAGAATTAAAATAGAACTCAAAAGTCTTAGCGATATTATCATCATCATCATAAGATTCATTATTGCAGAATTTACTATTAAGCAATGAGTTATGCCTATTAAAGTAGGACCAAAATTTTTAGGGTTGGAAATAAAATGATCTTCCTTAATCTGAAAACGCAGCCAAACAGAGAATCACCTCATTGAGTTCACGTCTGAAATTCTAGAATTAGTTAAAAATCTATTCGCATATACATAATCGCATAACACAATCGGTCTGCCAAATCATATCGTGGTGGAAAACACATGAAAACCCGATTTTAGTGTTTATTCATAGGTTTACCATTGTTTATTCCTCCTCCCAGTCATCCATATTTCCAAACGTTTGAGAGCAGGAAAAAACAGTGGTAAATCTACGAGTTAACTACTAACATCGAGTTTTTAGATATTTTCCACCAAGATACGATTTTGCTGACCGATTGCGTTTTAATATGCATCTCAGCTTTAACTAATTCTAGAAATCCAGTCGTGGATATAATGAGATGATTATTTGTGCTACTGCCTCCCTGTGCATAATAGTTTAACATTTTGTTCAGATTAGTCGTGAGTATGTCTTATATCCCTTATTTACATCGTATGCTTTGTTTTTTCCAAGACGATATTAATAACTCCATAACTTTCGTTAGCTTTACCTTGTTAATTAAGTGAAAAATGTGTCTGCTTTAAAAAGCAATTATCTATTTCTCATAACTATATTTGTAAAATTATTGAATTATTTTCAAGCTTAAAAATTACTATGTTACCTTAAACTATAACTAAGCATATTCAAAAGTAAACTTCACAGATATACCCATATATTTTAAAATATCTTTAAATAACAGGCTTTCTTTACAAAATATTGGTAACTTTTGTTGAAACAAAGTTTTCCTTCCTACTACCTATAACCTTGAAATATGCTAGAGGAACAACACTTGAATATTTATTGAGTAAATAACACTCACCTATTCTAGTTAATAAAGCAACACCTAGAAGAGTATTTTGCAATGTACCTTGGAGATAAGCTTTTCGTCGAGCAGCTTAATGAAATACTCAGCAGTTAATTAGTGTATTTCAGTATGTTATTACTAGTCTCATCGAAATAATCTCCTCAGTGACCACAAGCTTATTAAATGTTAATGTGTTATTGACCGAAACACGGCATTGATGTCCTTTTCTACATATTGAGAATTCAATGAGAATATTTTTTCTAATGATTTAAATCTTTAGGGATTTAAAGATGTAAAGAAATTTATTCGTTGGGGAAGATATTTATTAGTTTTTTTCATTTAAATATATTATTTTAAAAGTTTTTTATAAGTAATTTTTTTAATTAAGAGACTTAAGTAGTCGAAAGATCTAAAAGTTTCGTCGAAGTTTTTTTCGTCGAAATATGGACTTTTAATATGATGTAGGGAAAATAACAGGTATTTATCTCTGTGCGTCAAATTAAAATAAATTTCAACATTAATTGTAGCCATATTTGAATCTGTTTAAAAATAAGTGTGTGCTTTAAGAGTGTTTTTTTTCTTTTGGGTTATTTTTAATTCTATAATTTCTTTTATTTCTCATTGCAGAAAATGCATTAAAATGTAATTGTTTCGATATTTTGTATGATTTTACTAAATATATGAATTAAGGAATAAAATTATGCTTACAATTCTAACTAAATTTGGCTATAATTTGTAATAAAGAATTTATATGTTTTAGTAAAATGTTTTTTCTTATTTTTTTTTACATTTCATAATATTTATAAATACAGATTATTTTACGCATATAGTATATAAAATTTCAAAATGTAGTATAACTATTCAATTACCTACAGTTTCAGAAGTCTTTACTTTGAAAATATTTAAAGAAATTGCCCGTAGCCATTTTATAAAACAATACGTTTTTGAGTTTTATTATTATGACGATTCAGACAAATTATCGTTTCTACCAGGTCTTTTCATAATCAAGTAAATAAGAAATTTTAAAGGTTTCTGAGATTAGAAGGTAAATAACGATGTAAAAGAGTGATTTAATACCAGAAAATTTTCGTGTATGATGTTCTTAAAGCTATTCACATAGCGTTCGATAGGGTAAAAATTATGCCTAAGTTTACAGCTCTCTTTTTGTAAATTTACAAAGAACAAAACACATTTTAAAACTGAAAATCAATCCCTGCGTTGAGTTGATTAAAGCTAAAACTGTAAGTATTGGGGAATAGCATTAAAGGTACCTAGTGCGCAGAGTTTTGAACCACTAAAAATATTCATTAGGATTTTTAAAATAGATCATATTGCGAATACATTTGAAAAGATATTTTATTTGTAAGTATTTTATTTCAATATTTACAATAAATCGGAAAAACAGTTATTGTTGAAAATTATTATCTTAACCTCATACCTAGGGCGTAAAATATATGAATGGTAAAGGTATCGAGAAATATTTACTATTATCGAAATGCAACATAATTTGCGATCAGACCAACATATCAAATTGCACTCGTTAACCTTTCAAGTAGACATTCAAGTATGGAATTATATTATTTTACTATTTCTATTACCTTTGTAAGAACTGCACAATTATGTTCTTAAGAAAAAGTAATAAATTTTCTTTAAGCGTGCAAACTTAGTTAGCTCCATCTAATTATATAAACCTTTTTATTTGTACTAAAATAATATGTAAGTTTGAATTAATTTGTTATTTTCATTTAAAACAGAAAAAAATTAATAATATTTATTCCTTTTTGCTTATAATTATACATAAATCTAATTTTTACATTGTTTCATTAAAATTTTTGCCAAATAAACAGTCATATAAATTTTAATTGTTGAACTATTTAGAAAAAATCGAAATATAAAATTTCTTTGTCTGGAGTATTTATTTGTGATTTAAAATTCATTTTAAAAGTGAACTATCGAAAAAATAAGTTTAACAAAGAGTTTTAATTTTAGATTTTTAAGCATACAAAACAAAGTACTCTCAAGTTCTTAAAACCAAAAAATCTCCAACAGAAAAAATATTTTTAAGCATATATTGTATTTTCAGTGGTAATATCTGTAAAATAAATTGTGTTTTTCAATTCCAAAATTGCTTTTACTGTGATTTTCCATATTTCTAAACAGCAGCATTTCTCACACGTACAAAAATGCAAATTTTATTCCGATCGCAAAATGAAAGTAAGAAATATGATGATTCGAAAAAATATTTAATTTCATTTCCATAAAATATTCATAACTGTTTTCAAAATATATTTCGCCAAAACAGGATTTTATTTGCATTGCATAATTCATGCGACTTAAATTTTCCTTATAAGGCAGTTAATATAAACAACGTTAGATACGAATGTGTTCTTACTTTTCAAGCATTCGAGTTTTGGTGATAATAATGTAATCTTTTGTATTCTTTGAGTTTCTCATAAACAAAAAGTTTAGATAAATTTGTATACACATATATGTAGTCCTTATTAATATTTTTAAGCATATTTATTTTATCAAATATGTAAAATATGTCCAATACTAATTTTAGTTTATAATATTTTATTTTTTAATTACTTAATGTAAATAATCATAAAATTTTCAAAAAAAATGTAATAGGTTTATTTTAACAAATACTTTTTTCTCTGTTGCTTAAAAAAACAATATATTTTACTCATGCTTGTTATATTTTAAGGTGAATGACTTTTTATTGAATTTGTAATACACTGGAGTTTTAAATTAGATGATGTTACACAAGTTAAGACTTATGCAACGTTATGTTAAACTTTATAACAATCGCTGTAGTGATTCGAAACATACATTTTTAGTGTGATGATAATATAATGTTTATGTTACATGTATCATTTAATAAATTGTATTTAATTTGAATTTTTAAAAATTAAGTATGTTTTATGATTCAATCTTCCAATACAGAATTAAATTATATACTTTTTTAACTGTCTTTAATAATATTAGAATTATAATACATTGCAAACAGCCTCACTGAAATTTAACATGAATAACTATTTTTTAAAATGAGAAACACAATTCAATCAAAATAAAATTTGTTATTTTACCATAAAGAAATAGAAAATTACGATTTATTTCATTTGTTAATTTTTTCTCCATTTCAAAATAAAAAGTTCCTGTCGGAAAAAAGTTACAGCATATGATTTTTGTAGCATTTCTTTCTAAAATGTATAAAGAAAGTAACCTCGTTACTTTGTAAAATTTCGTTGAAAATAGTTTCAGTTTAATAAAGAGGAAATAATAATTTAAAACTATTTATTTGTGAGTATAATATAATATCAATAGTTTTGATATATCACATTTATTCAGATTGAATACCGTAAAATGGGGTGAATAGGAACAGCGGGGTGAATAGGAACGAAACTTCCCGGTCATACAAATAAATTTATTATAAATATATTTGCTGATATTTTTAGTTGCCAATTTTTTATAAGAAGGTAATAACATGGAGTTGGGAAATTCAATTTTTACATGTTTGAACAACTACTGGGGTATATAAAAATTTTTCAAGAGGATCCTTAAAAACCTCATTTTTTCAATGCCTTCAAATCTTTGTATGTAACTTCAGTATTTTTCGTATTCTAAACCTAAGAGAGGGGATTTTTAATTAATGACAGACCTGTAAACGATATGCTGTATTAAATTCTATTTACAGTAGAACCCCGCAAATTCGGACCCCGTTAATCCGGATCTCCGGATAATCCGGATCGATTTGGTCGATTTTTTTTTTTCAACTTTGAGAAGCAATTGGCTAATTTCCATAACATGAATTTATTTCAGCATCATATTCTGAATAAATAAGTATTTTCTAAAACTTTTTCGGGAGAATATTTCAAGCTTTCTTATTTAAACTCTTTAATGTTATCTATGAAAGGAACAATTATACATCATTTAAGCTTTGCCAATTTCAGTTTTCACAGTTTTCTATTTAATCCATTTGGAAATGTCATGAAAGCTCACTGCTTAATAAAGATTTACTCAGAGCATTGCAAGAAAGCAAAGTATAATAGTCCTTATAGACACACTGACTGATAAGGATCGCCATCTGATCTTTGTCAGCCAGTACTTAGGTCCTCTTTGAAACAGTCCTCTTGCGACTATTTCCTTGTCTTCTTGCCAAAACCCCTCTACAAATCACTTGCGAAAAATCGAAATAAAAGGAGGAATAAACGAGAATACTCAAGAGATTGAGTGACCAACCATGCGGCCCGCAAAACTGGCAGAATATATGACAAATTTTATAGTTATAAAGTAAACATTTTTACTGTCTGTAAATATTGAATATGTTCAGTATAAAGGTGATTTTATTTGAGTATGTTTTATTTTATTTCATTTGTTCACATTCTCCGGATAATCCGGATTTTCGACAATTCGGATCGGACCTGGTCCCAATTAATCCGAATTATCGGGGTTCTACTGTATTTCTAAACTACATAATGGAAAAATAAAAAATGGCTTGTAAAATCAGAGGTTTAAGATTTACGGCGTGAATCGGAACACGTTTTCTCTTTTATTATTTTTTCTACGCAGTAATAGTTTCATTTAATATATGAAAACATATGTAAGAATATGTATTGTAACAATATTTTGTTTGTTCTAATTACATGAAGAGTTTAAAGGTGCCCAGAAATTACTTGGTTCAACAAAAAATTCAACGCCTAATCCAACAGACATGGAACACGCAATAAAAGAATTCAAAAATACCAAATTAGAAAAACTGCACAGAATTATTCTCTGACATCCACAAAATTACACAAACATCTCAAAATTAAAAACCAATTAAAAAAGAGAGGGATGCAAACAGTACTAAGGGCTGGGGATGAGGGCGTATTAGTAGATCATATTAATACATGCGGCGATTGTGGCTACTCAATAGATTCACTTACCCAATGACTTCTAGTAAAGGCTAACACAGAACAGATATGAATTTGTATTAAATTCTACTTCTGCTATTCGAATATAATTTCTTAAAATAAATTTAAATTTTTCTTGATTTCAAAGTTGATTTTAATTTTCAAAAAGGCATAACTTTATTTGTATATGAGACAAAGGCTTGGTTTTAAAGTAACTACGTGTTCCTATTCCTCCCTTATCATTATTACCTGTTTTTATCAACTATATTAAAGTTTGAATCGAAATAAATAGAGATTATAACATTTGTTCCGATTCACCCTCATCTGCGGGGTGAATCGGAACACAATTAAAAAAGTAAATATACATATATAAACAGTAAAAATGTTTCTTTTTTGCTTAAAAAGTAAAGAACAGAACAAGACCGAAGTTTCTAGTAGAAAAATAAAAAAATAAAAAAAAATCAGTTGTTGCTTTTTTTTTTAACGTTGAATTTGAAAAGTGTTCCGATTCACCCCATTTTACGGTAGATTTAATTGCATTTATGATTTTTTTTAAAATAAATAAAATAATGTCCAATAATATCTAGTGACAATTTTCTCTAAAATACGAACATCTTTTCAACGAAAAGGAAACCGGACATGTTAGTTAGTTGTAAAGCATAATATATTCCACTTTGTATAAATAGGACCTACCATAAGTTTGTAATGAATGATCATATAGACTCTACAATAGTGTCGTTTGGGACAGAATTAAGTAATACATAACAAAAGATACCACATTTGACCAAAATGAAAAAAAAATAAACAATCTCAATCACGAAATAATTTACCCCCTCCTTCCTTTTATTTTATAGGAAAAGGACCATAATGTACTTTATTCCAAGAGCCAAAATTATGTTATTCCCAAATTTTCATGGATGGCCATTCATTGTGACAGTCAATGTATATTTTATGTGCATAAATTATAAACTTTGACTTTGTCTTAATAAATATTTCACAACTTCATAAAAAATAATAATAATATGAAATTTCGAAGCGTGCCATTCTATTCAAAATTAAAGAATTCGTTATAAACATTGTCTTAAATCAATTTACATATAACCCCCCCTTTCACAATTAAAAATTCATTATCTTCTCTTTCAGGAAAAAACAATTTTATTTGAGTGCGATTCATCGGAACTTCATCTCTAATACTAAAATAAATAATTATTGTCTACAAAATGTATAATTTTGTAGAACTAAAAAAACACAATAATAGTTTGAGTGCGTCTGATTTCTTTTTTGTATTTCTTTCAATAATTCATTATGTTTACTGTTAAGGACTCAGAAACTTAATCACTATAACAATAAAAGTTTCGCTATTTTTTAAATATTTCTTTTAAACAAATTCTCTAAAATCAAGAATTTCCCATATTTAAGCATAATTTCCCAAGTTGACATATAGTATGGGGGAAGCTTCCCCCCCCCCCGCTCCCATGGATTCTACACGTACAACCTTTTAAATATATACCGGGTGTCCTGAAAAGGACTGAACGATTTTAAAAATCAATAACTTGCAAACTTTTACAGATATTTAAAAAATTCTTGCACGAGAGTCATCTAAAAGGTCAAAAGTTTTTTCCTGCGATTCTGGATTTTAGTTCGAATTACAAACAATAGATGGTGCTGAGAGCGCTAGGTGCTGTGTTGAGATGGATATTAACGTCACTTAGTACTGAAGCAAAATAAGGAGGTTAAGGCTGTGGAGTGGGTCTCGTTTGACAATGCAGTCTTGCTCTTAGGGCCCGATTTTGAACTTTGTTTATTTTTTTTTTATTGAACAACATATATTTGACCTGAATACTCGACATGAAGCCCGATTTTAGACTCAGTCGGTATGATTTCAATGAAATGTGATGTTGTCATGGAAATAATAAATCCTTTTATATAATAGCAGCAATTGTAACTGGGCATGAATTTAACGAGCAGCATGCGAGTTTTGCAGACGATTTTGCATTTAAGAAAGCTGTATTTTCTCGGATTAATTTACTTTTTATCATCTAATTTAAAGAATATTTTGTGCGTCATATTTTAAAACAAAGTGAAACAATTTAGTAGTTTTTTTTTGTTGTTGTTAAAAATTAATCAATTTTGCTATTTTAAAAAATTTGTTATATTCTCAGAAATGCTAGTTCTTTTAAAGAAGTTCTTTAGTAGAGTTTTATGTATGTTGTAAAAAAATTGCGGAAATGGTTTATTCTTTAGAACAAAGAATATTTATAGTATAAACATTAAAAACTTGGTGAAATAACTGTTGCACTCTTTTGAAAAAATACCTAAGTACCAAATTTATTACGATTATGTATATTAAATTGATGGTAATAGGGAAATAATACTACCTCCATCTTAAATGAGTCATAATCATTATGACATCCTAGAATCATCACCTATCATTGGATATCATTCAATTAGTCACGCATGATGGGTTTTAATAGAATGAAGAAAACATTTATTAATATCCTATTAAGCTTTGATTCGCTTTTCATAAAACTTTAAATGAGTAACGAAAATTCTGCAACGAGTATGTATATTATAATTCAAAGCATTCTGTTGGGTAGTTTTTGCGCTATTATGTGCGGACAGATAAAAGAACATTCCAGATGACGAATATAGGTGCTACATATATAATTATCTTCACAGAACATAATGTAATGGAATAGTTTTAAGTGTCTGTGTAAATGAATCATGAGTTATGCACAGTTTGTTTACAATACCCAACACGGCATAATAAATCTCATTAACATACATCACTTACAGACCAATTCAATTATTTCAACGCAAGTTAGAGTTCGGAAAGATAGAGAGGCAGACAGTTAACTAAATAGAAATCATAAACACTTTTAACTATGTTGGAAAGCGTTAAAAACACATGTTAAATTGAAATTTGACATTTAGCAATTTATTTAAATAGACGGAAGCATATTTGAACTCTTTTGTATAGCCCTGTAGTTTACTTACTATCTTTAAATACACGCCATTATTTAGCTAAAATCTATTTAAAACCGAAACATACTTTAAACTAATAAAATCACACTTCCAGAGATTACCACCCAGAGTCGGCTATTAATCCAATTTTTGAGTGCCTCTGTATATCATTTCATTTTCTGTTCTTTAAACGTATCATAATATACATAAAGCTGTTCAACGTAAAAAAATATAACACATTTACAAACTACCTTTAATATATTTACTTACACACTTATTAAGGAGTGCGAATTCTTTTGTGTAGCCCTATATATGATTTGCACCAATTATATTCACAGCGAGCGTAAGATGCAAAAATTTAGTGAAACTTAAAAAAAATCATACCAAAACTAAAAACTTCAAGCAATTATCGTTAGCGTACAGCATTTTTGATGCAGCATAGTTTCCGAAATCTTTTGTGTGTCCCTGCAAATACTTCGTATTTTCTATTACACACTAAGTAACTCGTAGTAAACCTAAGCAATTTATAACAATTTTATTATATGTGTGACAAATTTAAAATGTGCCACAAAGTATGTTCGCTTCTTTACCTTTATGTACATAATTATTTTATCTGGCCCTGTAAATAAATAATAATTATTCTTTGTGCAGCATATTCCATATCATTTGTATTTTAATTTAATTCATAAATGCATAATAATTTCATTATGTTCGGACGGGTGTAATATAATCAAAAAGCACTTGGAACTTTTCCCCCTGTCGGCCATAATGTAACAGAATACTTTTGACTGCCCCTGTATTGGAAATACATATCCGATTTTCATAAAATTTGAAATAACTGCACAAACTTCTTCAACAAATATATATTTAAAATTTCAAACGATTCGACAGAGTAATTTTTGCACTGTTATATGCGGACAGCAGACGGATGGACGGACGGACCAGAGACGAGTATAGGTAATACGCATTTATATAATTACTAACGTATCTAAAAAACAGTTAAATTTAAAAGCGCATGCCGAAATTGAAAACGCATTTCCAGCAATTATTACTTAAAGACAGTACAGTAACCGATTTCTTTTTGCGTGTCCCTGTAAATGAACGTTAAATGCTATAAATACCAAATACCCTATTCTATCATAATCATTTTATACTGAAATTCAGTGATTTATATCAGTTGCAATACATTTGAAATAGTGTATTTCATTAATATACACTGCAATCTATTTTCCCCCATAGACTATGATGTGATGCAATCTTTTGGGTGTACCTGTAAATGAACTGTTAATCCCACATACTTGGTATACAATACAGGACATGACTAGGTGACATAAAAAAGTTTTAAAAGATACCCAGATAAATAAATAGATAAATAAGATATCCGGTTCTCAAAAGTACTTAGATTCTTGGAATGTAAAAAAAAATAAATAAAAGTCGGTAATTCGGATGTTGTTGTTTCACGCATTTCCATTTCAAAAGAGTCGTACCCATTAAAACAATATTTTTCTCTATTATTGCGCTGACGCCAGCAAAATCAAAATTATATGGATTGCATTCAAAATCGGACGGTAAAAGCTCATTTTCGAATAGGATCCACTCCACAGCCTTAATCTCCTTAATTTGCATCAGTGCCAAGTGACGTCAATATCCATCTCAACACAGCGCCTAGCACTCTCAGCGCCATCTATTGTTTGTAATTCGAACTAAAATCCAGAATCGCAGGAAAAAGCTTTTGACCTTTTAGATGACTCTCGTGCAAGAATTTTTTAAATATCTGTAAAAGTATGCAAGTGATTGATTTTTTAAATCGTTCAGCCCTTTTCAGGACACCCGTTATATATATATATATATATATATATATATATATATATATATATATATATATATATATATATATATATACATATATATATAAATATATATATGCATATATATATATATATGTATATATATATATATGTATATATATATATATATATATATATATATATATATATATATATATATATATATATATATATATATATATATATATATATGTGACGATTTCAGGAGAGCTCGAATTATTTCCACTGGTTAAAAGAAACACACAGTCATGGCAAGCGAGGGAAAAAACAAAAATAATAAATAAATGTAGAAGATCCAATAATTAGTCATGGGCTGCTGTAAATTCATTTATTAAATTCGTGATAATGAGGAAGGAAAAGCTCCTTTTTGCAAAAATTCCATCATTATTTCAGCGAGCTGTCCTCATCGAAGAAGCAACCCAAGAAATCTTCAGAAGAATCTTCCTTTCATCTCGAGACTTCCCCCTTTTAAACTGAAAAGAAAGTTCTGGAACATTCTGTAATCTCTAACCATCATTATTTTATGTAAACAGAATTCTTGTCCAGCTACGAGATTATTTTAAACAGACGATAAATTTATTTAAAAAAAAATTATTTAACCAATTTATAATTGACTCAGAATTTTAAATATCTTAGGCAGACGATTTTTATACATGATTAATTTTAAGAGAAAAAGAAAAGAAATGAATTTATTAATATGCAAATTATCGTTGACGGCGGAAAAATAAATAAATAGATAAAATAAAATAATGATATTTTTTAAAAGTATGGGTTTGGAATAAATTTAATAAGACTTTCTTAAAAAGGGTTGATAAAAACATAGAAGAAATCAGTTTTATTTGGAATATTAAGAAATAAAGTTTTAATTAAGAATATTTTTAATTTAGAGCCATCTTTTTAAATTTACGCATACTGGATTAATGTTTTTTAAGGCAAATTAAGAATTTATATCGTCTGCATAAGGATTAACAGATTAGATTTAGAAACAAGATTTTAATTTAATAATTTGAAGTAAGTACGAAATATTATTATAAGAAAATTAAGATAGTATAAAGGTTAGTTTTGGCGAAAAAAAATTTAAATTTGTAATATTATCCCCCCTCCCCAAGACTTTGTATGAAATTGATAGTTAAAAAAAACTACAAGTTCAGACAACAGAAATATAATAATTTAGAAAAGTTAAATTTTGGAATAAAACTGTCAAATCCAGGAAGCCAAGAGATGGAAGAAAAGAAAATTAACGCAATATAAAAAAATTAGAGATTAAAATAAAATAGTTAACAGAAAATAATTCTGAATTGAATTTAGGTAGGAGCATTTCCCTGAAAGAAATACAATAATGTTACAACATCACTTACCATTTGTAAGTGCATAGGAGATAATACATACAATAACAGTAAATAAGTTATAAATATAAATAAGCAAGAGATAACAAATATAATAAAAACAATAACAATTCGTTTCGTTCTCATGGAAAGTTTAAATAATTATAATAACTTAATGCATAGGTTATTTTAAATAAAGTTCTTCAAATGAAAAAAGTCTTTCCATTGTGTATAAAAGTCTTTTCCAGTGTTCACTGAATACAGTCTCTTTAATTAAAGATCTCCAAATCTAGTTTAATCTTTGTTTTTTATGTTATGTTGGATCCAACATCTTTAAACAATCAATCAAATTTTTCTTTCAATAATGTATCAATTTTTTAATAATAAATAGCATCACTCTCAATATCAATAATAAATAATATAGAAAAATTTAAATAATAACAATAACAACAATAATAAGTGATAGTATAATAAGACTCCATATCCTAATATTTTTCAATAAGAGTATAATTAATACTAAACTTCATCATAGAAATCATAATAATAATAATAATAGTAAAACAAGAGTATAATCAAAAGAAAATATCACTATTTGTTTATTATTGATAGGGAAAATATTGGTTGAGGATAAAAATAATTACATAGCAACTAAATAATTTTCTTATCTTCTAATAGCATAAGAAAGTATTTTTTGCTAGCCGAAAGCATAAATAAAAAAAAATCATAATAATTCCAAAATCCAAATAAAATTAAATCTAACTATTTAGAAAATGGACTCTCAACCAGTATTTCCTTACAATAATTCCTCTCTGATACTCTTTTACAAAATTGTCAAATTTGGTTATAAGTTTTCAATGCCAAATGTAGAATAATGTTTTATCCACACATGGTTTATAAACTTTAATAATAAAATACAATAGGAATGAAAGTTGTCATTCTTAATTGAGAAATGGAAATAAAAATAGTGTGCTTTTTTGAAAAACTTTTAATATCTAGTTTTCACAATCACTGAAAATCACATATTGTGTTATAGGTTTGAGTAGAGTCATTAGATTTTATAACTATTATCATATAATATCTGCTGAATAAATAGAGTAATACTAATGTCAAATAAATGAGTAAATATAGTTAGACTTAAACACCCTTAAAATTAATTTATCAACATCAATTTGAAAGCTTTTACAATCAAAGTGTTCACCTTATGCCTGCATAAGGAGCCCAATTTAATCCCAAAAACTCCCAAAAACAAGTAATATTCTTGTAGCGCTCCAAGAACATACCCGCTGATGTTGAAAATTATGGTTTTTTTAATGGTAAATTTAATCTATTGTCTTGACTTTAGTTTGATCTAGTGATTGTATCTGAGGTTTTGTTTGTTTTTTGGATTGCTCATGAAACAGTTTAAAATCTTCGGGTGAAAAATAGGGTCTTAATTTAGAAACATGCACAATAACGGAATTCTGTCCTGTCTCATAATTAAATTTATCTATTTCATAAGTTACATCAGAAAGTTTATTTATAATTTTATATGGTCCAGAAAAAGTAGGTTCTAATTTTCGAGTGTTAGGGTATTTAAATTCTTCATAAATTACAGAGCCTTGTATTTTTAATGGGCATTCAACAAAATTTCGATCATAGAGTCTTTTACTTTTAAGGTGAAATTCATGAGTTCGCGCTTTCGCAATTTTGAGGGCTTTGTCTACTGATGTTGTATACATTTTAACTGCCTCACACAAAACCATTACCCACCATTTTTTTTTTTTTTTTTTTTTTTTTTTTTTTTTTTTTAAATCTGAATCAGAATTATCGAGAAATTGTGACTATTTTTAGCTGTTAACATTAACCAGAAATTTTATCTAATAAAAATAGAAATTGTAAATATCATAGTTATACCTTAAATTGGGATCAACTTTTAATTCTATTATTTTATAGATCATAAACAGATTCAAAAATTTTAATTATAGGTAATTTCTTACTTAAAATCACAAAATTTACTGAAAAAATTAATCATATTTATCGTCAAAATTCTAGCAACAGCCTTGCACAGTTCCATCTTTCTTACTGAATTTAAATAAATTATAAGAATCCGGGAACCAAAGCTCACTGTAACCAGAAATTCTAACAAATAACAGGAAAAACATAAATATTAACTTAATTTTCAGCTCAAATGTTTAGTTGTAGGAACATTATCATGAAAATACTGCATTCTGAGAATAGTTCTTGATAACAAACAAATATCAATAAAATAGAAAATGTACTTTTTAAAAGTAAACTTGAGCTACTAAGTTTTTTATATAATTCCTTATTATTACAAAATTGCCTTTAATCGTGCATAAAAATGTCATAATAGTCTTAATAAGTAACAGTAAATATCTTAAGAACATCATACTCCTCAATTAAATCCTTAAGAATAAAAATATTTCAATCTCCAACACATAATAATGATAATAATAATGCTCATAAATTGGTAAGTAAGTAAGATTCACAGATAAATAATCAAATAAATAAATAAATTAGTAAATTAATAAATTAACTTCAAATTACTCTCATCAATAAAATAATAAATAAATAAATAAATAAATAATAAATACTTTCCATCAATCATAAATAGAATAGAAATAATAATCAAAACATTTAATAAAATAAACTTACAGTTCACGAAAAATCTTCAATAAAATCCATTCTTCATTAAATTCCTCATCAAATACCTTTCGCATACTCACCACTTTGAAGTTATTAATTTTCAAAAATTTGTCATTATGACCATGATTATCTTGAGTCATCAGTTACACATAAACAGCAAAAAGGTGGAATATCAGGCCTCAGGAATTCACGAAATATTTAGAAGAAATCTTTCAAACCACTCGCACAGAAAGCTGTTTAACATTAAAGTCTCCTCTGTTACATTCACTCGAGGAATCAAAAGATAATGGCAATTCTTGCTTAATAACACTTTCAACCATGGCGGGAAAAATTTTCGGCGATCCATATTTTTGTCATCACTTCGTTTCAGTAGATTCATTAGATTCATTTACATAGCATTTTACTTCTTCAGTAGATTCATTTCAAAATCCGAAACAGGCACTAGCACAGGCATTACCTATCCTGTGCGACTTTTCGATTAGTTGTGACGATTTCAGGAGAGCTCGAATTATTTCCACTGGTTAAAAGAAACACACAGTCATGGCAAGCGAGGGAAAAAACAAAAATAATAAATAAATGTAGAAGATCCAATAATTAGTCATGGGCTGCTGTAAATTCATTTATTAAATTCGTGATAATGAGGAAGGAAAAGCTCCTTTTTGCAAAAATTCCATCATTATTTCAGCGAGCTGTCCTCATCGAAGAAGCAACCCAAGAAATCTTCAGAAGAATCTTCCTTTCATCTCGAGACTTCCCCCTTTTAAACTGAAAAGAAAGTTCTGGAACATTCTGTAATCTCTAACCATCATTATTTTATGTAAACAGAATTCTTGTCCAGCTACGAGATTATTTTAAACAGACGATAAATTTATTTTAAAAAAAATTATTTAACCAATTTATAATTGACTCAGAATTTTAAATATCTTAGGCAGACGATTTTTATACATGATTAATTTTAAGAGAAAAAGAAAAGAAATGAATTTATTAATATGCAAATTATCGTTGACGGCGGAAAAATAAATAAATAGATAAAATAAAATAATGATATTTTTTAAAAGTATGGGTTTGGAATAAATTTAATAAGACTTTCTTAAAAAGGGTTGATAAAAACATAGAAGAAATCAGTTTTATTTGGAATATTAAGAAATAAAGTTTTAATTAAGAATATTTTTAATTTAGAGCCATCTTTTTAAATTTACGCATACTGGATTAATGTTTTTTAAGGCAAATTAAGAATTTATATCGTCTGCATAAGGATTAACAGATTAGATTTAGAAACAAGATTTTAATTTAATAATTTGAAGTAAGTACGAAATATTATTATAAGAAAATTAAGATAGTATAAAGGTTATTTTTGGCGAAAAAAAATTTAAATTTGTAATATATATATATATATATATATATATATATTTACATATATATATATATATATACGTATATATATATCTTCTAAACAAAAAAGCTGAAATCATGCTTTAAGTATGTACTACCTCTGACAATAAAGTTCGGTGAATAGTCCTGTAGCATTAATGTAAATGAAATATTAATGAAAGTTACCATACCATCCTTCAAAATGGTCATCTCCTATAACTATGCAACGATGAGATCTGGTGTACATGTCCTGGGAAATTCACAAGAAGTCTTCTTTTGGGACGAAGTTCAAAAGCTTCGTCACATTTAGTTGGATGTCAGATATTTTCTCAAATCTCTTTCAAAGAGAGTTTGAGTCGTGAAAATAGGAAGAAGTCTGGAGGATTGAGATGTGTCGAGTATGGTAGGTGTTCAGTTTGCACCATCCCTCATGAATTCCTTTCGGTGTCTTGCAAAGATTAAAACCAAACTTTAAACTGATCTTTTATTCGTTCATTTTCCTGTTCTCAGTTAAGAACCAATACACTGAACAAGCACTTAGTAAAGCACGTCTTACACAATACATAAATAATGCTCAACTGAACAACGGTGGGGGAAGATGGTCTACACTTGCCTCTATGAAGGTGCAGCGTTTTGTTTCTCCAGTCATGCCAGATCGGTCGTTCTGAATTTATTCTCCGAACTTTATTGTCAGAGGTAGTATTTTGAAAAAAATTCAACCCCATTAAGAATAACATAACAAAAATGCACCATTTGTTAAGTTAGAATAGTATGTCCAACTCGACTATATGAAAATTCATAACGCACTGGAAAACTCTATTTCAGATGTTCAAATCTACAATTGAAAAATTATCATAATCCTTTGAGCAGTTCCATATATGATAAACAAGAATTGGAAAGTAAAATACAAAAAAAAAGTTAAATTTAAAAGATCACGCAAAACACATTTCCAGCAATATTACGCAAAGAAATTACTGTAATCGATTTCTTTTCCGTGTCCCTGTAAATGAACGACAAATACTATGAATGACCTGTTTTATCATAATCATTTTTTACTGAAATATTAAGCGATTTACGCCACTTTCAATACATTTGAATTACAATAAAAGCATTAAAATACTAGCCAAACTATTTTCCTATATGCCTTAATGTAATGGAATTTTTTTGGGAGCCCCCGTAAATGAACTATTATTTCCGTATACCTCATATGCAGCATGAAACTTGTCTATGTGAAGCAAAATACGGCTTATGAATTTTGTGAAATTTCGGATATATTTGCAGGAGTTGCAAGTGTGACAGATGGGCAGACAAACCGAATAAACAAATAATTTTCAATTTTGTTGAAAAACATTAAAAAGAGAAAGACAAAATACAGGGCGTTGCTACCGTAATATTCACGTCAAACTTTAGCGAAACACTATTTTTTTGTAATATAAATTTACCAATTATGCTAAGCATTATTTAATTGAAACATATTTAATATTGCAAAACACTTTTCTCTCAAAGGATTTAAAAGCACGGTTTAGTTTAATTAAATACAAAATAAAGATTAAAATCATAAGCTGTGTAATTTATTTTATAATTTGTTTTCCCATTATTCTCCTCATGTGTGGGTTTAATTTATAACAAAATAATGCTATTTATATAATAAACCTCATCTAGACAAATATTTAATTTTTAAAATGATAGAGTTTGTTTACATTTATTTTATTGTTGTCTGTATTTAATTGCAAAATAGAATCTTGTTCTAAAACTTAATTAAATTTGAATACAATTTTCCTAACAAATAAAATTCTTATTTTCCACTGTGGATGAGAATTAGGATGAAAGCTGCACAATTTTAAATACATCTATTATCATTTTCTAATTTATATCAGAAAGCAAAAATATAAATTAAAATTAAAAAGGTAATTTGTCAATGTACATTTAAGCTTTTTTAAAATTATGGTAAAAAAAAAGATTAAATGATTATTACTTTTATTATTTTTTATTGTTGTTTTATAAAAGTAGTGAAAGGAAAATTAAGGACAAGAAAAGAAGCTTTGTACGTTTATGCAATATATAAAGAATATATCCTTAATTATTTTTTGCAAAATGGAAATTAGTCTCTTAAAAAGATTTTTCATAATTTTATGTGTAGTTATTTTTTAAATAACAGAAATATCATACAGAATAAAACTTAACTTAAAAACTCTGTTTAAATCATATTTAATAGAGACACTAAAAAACATAGGGTTAGTTTTCGGATTGCTTTTGCCAAAAAGTTTGCGAATTTTCTATTTTTTAAAAAGACCAGAATATTCTTTTAGTATCTTGTCCTTTCAGAAAAATACCCTAAATCTTTCAAAAAACTTAAAAATTATTAATCATTTTATAAAAGTTTGGTTGCAAATTCGGAAATATATCTACAAGTGCTAGTTAACATATCTACAAATACTGCCAAATTCACAAATTTTAAAACTAGTTGACGTCAAAGTAAATGATAAATATTGAAAAAAAAACTATGTTTTTCAGAAGGAGCATAACGTACTTAAAATGAGATTTTCAAATTTTCTATTAATACATGTAAATTTTATGTTATAGCGCCCTAAAAACTTAGCCATAAAGGCTAATCGTTTTATCGCTAATCTATTAGCCATAAAGGCCATACGTAGAACTATTTTTCATTCATTTTCTACCCGCTGTTACCACGGGAAGCTATATTTACGTTATCAGTTTTTCAATGGATTCTGGTTTTAGGTGCCTTTTGACTAATAAAATTTATTCAAGACTCGTAATACGTCAAATATTTCAAAATATACTCTGTCTTTATCACAAAACTGACCAATACGCTACATTGTATAGTTCCTAAATAATAGAACCTGCCTGTTGGATGAGTTTGAGAGCAAAATAAGTGAGAATATAAGCAGGTTAGAATTGAGAATTTTTCTACAAGTCCTATTATTGTTTAATTTAATTTGGATATAAGAATTAGTCCTATGAAATACTTGTCAGTTTAAAAGTTGTAGATATTATTGAGAAGATGTATGAAAAATTTAATCGAATTGATATCTTAAGAATTGACAAAGTTATATGTTTTTTCTTCACCCCCCCCCCTTTATATTTTCGTTTTTAAGATTTTTTTTTGGCAATAGTGTTGTTTTTATCAAAAACTTGTTAGTACAAAAGTTTTTGATAATATTAAGCGCAATTATAAAAAAATTTGTTAGATTTCATATCTTGAGAATTAACAAAGTTATGAATCTTTAACTCCCGAAAACCCTATTTTTGCGTCCTTTGAGTCCATTTTTAATTTTATCAAAAATCCGTTATGCAGAAAAATTTTGGCCAATTTTTTAGAAGTAATAAAAATTCATTCGATATCTATTTTAATTAAGCAGTTATGGTTTTTTTCGGTTTTCACAAAACCCCTCCGTAATTCTACCTCCTTGGTCCTATTTTGCCCATTAACGAACTCGACCGAAATTTTATGCCCCTTTATTCTATGTATCAATTTGAGAGAGATCTCAACCGAATTAAAGAAGTTAACTTGTCCATAAAAAAGTGATTTATATATATATATATATATATATACAGGATGTTCTAGAAAGGACTCCCTAACTTTTAAATGACACAATTTCAAAACAATGAGAGATAGAAATGTGAAACCAGTTGAATTTTAGACAGACAGGTCCGGAATGTTTTATACATTAATTAAAAAAATTGTTCCAATATCGAACACGAGAGTGCGCTGTAATCACAAAGCTGTGTCTTTGAAACAGTTCCTTAAAGTGAGCTGTTTGATGTGAGATAAAAACCACATTGCAATGTTTTCGATATGGTTACCTTTTTCAGCAAAAACATGACGCACCCTAAGGTAAACTTCGGAATCACTTGTTGTAATACTTCTACTGAAATGGATGCACATGCCTCAATGATGAATGTTTTCAAGCTGTCCAACGTTTGGGGATTCTTAAAATAAACAGCGTCCTTATATTATCCCCACAAAAATAAGTCACATGGTTTGAGATCCGGGAAGTATGGTGGCAAATCCATACCAATACCTGTCAGTTTGGGATAATTTAAAGCAATGACTCTGTCACTGAAGTATTCCTCGAGGAACCCAAAAATTGCAGTAGTACGGTGCGGTCGGACCCCATCCTTTATAAACCAGAGAATCTCTGGCACATTATCTAATGCTTGAAACGTTCTAATAAACCGCTGTTACATTTCAATATATCGAGATGCGTTAATCGTTTTCCTTTACGAAACGGCCGCAATGATTCCTTTACTGGACAGTTCTGACCACACTGTAATTTTTGCTGAGTGCAGTGGTTTTGAAAGACACACAAACGGGTTTTCAGTGCCCCATATTCGGCAGTATTGATTGTTCTCATATCGCTCTAAATGAAAATAGACCTCGTCGATGAATCATACATGACCGACATCAATTTTGTTTTCATCAATAATTTGCAGAAACTCATTTGAAGAAACTTCTCTTTGTTGTAGAGCTGTATTTGTGACCGCTTGATGGTACTGTATTTTATAGGGAAACAGCTTCAGGCCTTTTCGCATTCTACTGTGCATAGTAGTGTTTTACAATCCTAATTCAGCACCGACTCGCCTTATGGATTTTCGAGGTCAACGTTTAACAATTTCTTCGGCAGCTTGCACATTTTCAGGTGCCATGACTGGTCGACAGCATCGCACATTTCCGGCTAAATCATCGGTCACACTGCCCGTCCTTTCAAACTTGTTGAACAAGTTGTTTTCAAGTCGATATCTTTTTTAAATTGCTATTATTAATATTTAAAGCTGGGCTTTGTCATCGTCGGACTTCGATTTAATCGATGGTATTCAAGTACAATAAAAATTCGTTGTTCCAA
The DNA here is from genome assembly GCA_964019185.1 of Maratus speculifer. Lineage (NCBI taxonomy): Eukaryota > Metazoa > Arthropoda > Arachnida > Araneae > Salticidae > Maratus > Maratus speculifer. The sequence continues at coordinate 263,099,167 of OZ025291.1, read as the reverse complement.
GGAATACGGCATCATATTCTTTAATTCCGAATTATTCTCTAATTCGATACAATTTTTTTACGCGTTAGCAATGAAACAGACGCACTATCGAAATGTATGTACTTCTGAGTACAATTTAAAGCTCCATGTACTTGTGCTGCCAAATATTATCCAATATTGGAACTATTTTTTTTTAAATTGGTGTATAACAAATTCCAGAACTATGTGTCTAATGTTCAACTTGTTTTACATTTCTATCTCTCACTGTTTCGATCTTATGCCATTTCAAAGTTGGGGAGTGCTTTCTGGAACACCCTGTATATATGTAGATGGATAAATAGAAAACATTTTTACTAATGTTAGTTTTGGGGTTTGTTGGTCGTGATCGGTGTATATTTACAATTTTTTCAGAAATTCCAACATGGAAACGATCGCAATAGGTAGTATTTCATACGAAATCCACCTAAAAACAAGTTTTGAGACCTTTTCTCCTTAATGATGAGTGTATGTTTCGACTGTTGACGAGCTGGTAAAATTTATATTTCGAAGCGCGTCTTATGTGTTTTATATTAATATGGCGATTTATACATTTTTTTTTATTTAGTTGTATCTGGAACACATTTAGATTATTACTTACTATGGTTTTAATAATTATGTTTCTCAAAAGATTTGCAATTTTTGTGAATTCTATTTTGTTGTGTCAAATGTTGTTAAAATACAAATTTTTAAAAATACTCCAGGAGTTCCAGAGACTTTTTAAATACAGATTCGTTTTACAGTAACTTAATCCTTAGTTGTAAACAAGCATAACAATATATTAAACTAACTGATCTTTAATACAGAGTGACGATTACTGAGTAAGATAATATTAGTATTCTACAAAAAGCGGGACCAATATTTTCCAACTGTGAACAACTGATGTGAAATTCAGAATCTATTATTTTTAAATGTTCATATGCAGGCCTGACAAAATTAAATGTGATTCATTTAAGCTTTCAGTGGTTTTTAAAAATTCTTATCAAGTGGGGCGTCATTTGTAAAACAAAAGAATTTTTTAATTTTCCACGCATATTTAATTTACATTTCACATTTTGAATTCATTTAAAATAAAATGTTTACATTACATCAAAATTCTTTAACTTTCACTTTAAAATAAATTTTATCTTTGAAATGTCTTCTTTTACGAAATAAATGTATGTCTATATTTATAATCTCTCGGCAATTCCATTTTTAAAAATGAAATAAGATTAAATAGACATGCATTTTTGAAAATTGAATGACAAATCTATAAAAACGTTCATTTGTTTCTCAGTAATTCTTTTAAAGAAAATATGCAAATGTATTACAAAATAAAAATAAAAATCGTTTGTTAATATTTTCGAAGCTGTAATAAAATATATATTTTAATCAGTGAAGTATAGATTTTTTTTTCTTTTTTATCATATGACTTATTACCACTAATTCTTGTGTACTCTAATATATATATATATATATTTATATATTTCTAATAATGATAATTTCAATTTATTTTTTGTCCCGCTTCACTTTGTTGTATTTAATTATTTTTCTTTACATAAAAAAATGTAAGTTTATCAGAACGAAATTAATCTCACCTGTGTGTCTAGCTATTACTATTTTGCTATTATATACTTTTACTATTTTGCTATTATATTAGCAGCCCAAATATTCACCAATTGATCTGAAAAAAAATCAACATTAAGTTTTGCAACAGGAATTTCGCACAGCTAATGTGATCGGTTTCCATGTACGTTTGATGAAAAATAAATAAAAGCATCATTAAATCATAAAATACTATTTTTGTACTAAAATTTTTACATACCCCTATACTAAAGTTTCTAAAAATGAATTAAAATACCATAAAAATACCATAAATTCCTCCAAATGAAACAAAATTTCTCAAACATTTGTAGTTGAACAGAAAATATCATCTGAATTGAATATTTCCAACTCAGCGAAAAATTGCCCAGGTCGGGAATCGAACCTGGATACTTGGTATCTGGGTTTGTATCCGGCGTTGGTATCCGGCCTGGGCAATTTTTTGCTCAGTTGGAAATATTCGATTCCTATGATAAATTTACTAATCAGTTTGATTGTGTTAAAATAACAGCATAGAACATTTCAATTTAATCCGTCACAATTTTAAAAGGAAGTGGTCTTTAAGACCGCTAATGGCTGTTAATGTTTGAATTCTTGTCATGGAAAACAACGTTTAAAATTCACGAGTATCCCGTCGGAAATTAACCCATAAATTCCACATTAGTGCGATTTTCAATTGGTAATTTCAACACCGGAGCATTTTTGTTGGCAATATATTGATAATGAAATTTAACTCATGCTTCGTATAAGAAATTTAATAAAAAATGAAAGTGGGATATTGATTTTTATCAAAATTTTATTTTGTCAATGAATATACTAATTAATTAAATTATGGTTTAAATAACGCTACATTTTAAACTTTGTTCGAAGCGAATTCGCATTAGTGTTGTGTTCACGAGTTAAAAGAATATTTACAAGATATTTATAAGATTCTTAACACGAGTATTTTATATGTATAGCTGTATTGTAAAAATATCATACGATAAAAACATTAACCCCTTATTGGTCGCATTAAATTACGGTTTAAAAATTCAAATAGATTATTGCCACCACTTTTTTGAAAAAAACATATTCATCTTATTTAATGACAAGTAAAATGATACCAGAATAAAACCAGTTAGACTATTTTATAAAACTTGTGGGAATCAAACAATTGTGAATAAAAGCCGCGATACTTGCAGCCAGTGAATGTCTCGGGCGCGACGATTAAGTGGTTAAACATGGAAGCAGATTAAATTTTGCAATGTTTATAGTAAATCGATCCAAGCAATTCTGATTAATCCAAAGAAAGGCCCAGCTTCAAATGTGTAAATTTGAAGCAGAGCTCAGTATTTTATTGCCTCAACCCACTTTTTTTTTCGTACACTTTCACAAAAATGAGAGCATTTTCTATGCCTTAGAATACATATATGGAAGTATGTTAGGATTTAAACAACAGTTAAAAAATATATTTATAATGTAAAAGTATAAAATGTTTCTAATAAAGAGAAAAGGTTGAAATCAGAATTTAAAATATCAAATTTAGAAAAAGGTGAAAAAAAAATGAACTTGCAAATTAGTCAATAATTTAGCTGCATCATGCTTTAATGAGATTCGACATTTAAGCTACTAAACGGTTTTCACATTGGTAAATTAGCTTACTTAATCTCATTAATATAATTTAAGTGTTGTCAAGTTATACAATTTATAAATTTTTTTTGGATTTGGTGCAATATTAAAAGTATTGCAAATTCCGTAATATTGTATCTACATTCTTTGCTTGAACTATAAACCGTTATTCTTGCATTTTTTTTATTAATAATTTTATTTAAAAGTAATTTTCTTTTTTAATCATTTTAATTTTAAACATTCGTTTAAGCATCCGAAAGAAAATCGATAATTTAGTAATTTAACACTGTTTAATTAAACAGAATTTCTGCTTTAGGCATTATTTTAATAAATTATATAGAAAATACCATAAAAACTTGCTTTGTTAATCCTCTAAGAGATTTTCTTTAGCTATGGCATGTAGTTTGTCACTAAGTATTTGAAGAAGTGTTGCTAATTATCTGAAGAAAATAAAATCCTCAAAATGTGTAGAATATTTTATAACTCTGAAAACTGTTCTCCTTTTATTAAGCTTGCAACACATTGAACATAACTTCTATCCTTCACGTGCATAGAATTATTCCATTTCTAAAGTTGAAACAGAAAAATCCTATGTCACTTTCGAGATTTTTTGCCTTGATTAGGAAGCATGATATGTATTGAACGATGTCTGTTATATAAGGAACTTTTTTAACAGAAAACTTTTTAAACGAAACGAAATGTTTTGAGATTTTTAAATGAAGTCCGGTTGTTTCATTTCATATTATTTATTCACAATTCTTGTTTTAGTATATTAACTACAAGGACATAGTTGCAGATAGAGGTCATCGCGTTTACATACAATGAATTTACATGTTTATGCAATAAGATTTTTTTTAGAATTCCTTTTATTTTTTTATTTATTTGTACTTATTTTATTTGAGTTCTTTAATAATAAGGAGTATTTGATGCAATATTAAATTCAGACATATCCTTGGAAACTTTATTCTATTCATTTCTTCAGACATTTAATTACATTGCTATTGTTTTGTTTGATAATTTCATTAATCGCACTGTTTTTTAATGAAAGTAGTTACATTCCATTCTAATTGAAACAGTCTAATATTTGTTGGTCCAATTTACGAAACATGCAGTTCGACTTAGGCGACCAGTCGCTGAATTTGGATCTATTTAGGAAATAGAAGAATTGATTGAACATCTGTAGCAATGTTTTTCGAACTTTTAAAAAATGGAATCCTTTAGGACTGAAATTAGGTGAAGTGGTTCATATACGCCACTTTTTCTCAAAAAATAATTGTGTTTTTTTTTTTATTATTTCGATTACATTATTAAAAAGTAACAGAAAAAATAAGAATAAAAATAAAGTACATTCCATTATATTGTAAAAAAAATAAAAAAAAAACAGATAGATTTGATAGATTTACTTGGCACAAAACAAATTTAAATCAATGAAAAAAAATAGAAAAATTAGCTTTACCTATCTCTTTACCAGTTAAGGCTTTAGGTAGTTTCATACAATATGTTTAATATCCATGCGTTTCATTGCTAATAGTATCAGTAATTACAAAGTGTTTTTTCCGAAAAAAAATTTATTTCAGAAATTGTATTTGAGAATTCAGTCAAATTGCCTTTTTATATAAAGTGCTACAGGAATGTCACCATATTTATAACATTATCTTTTGCGAATTTTACTGCTTATTTTATCTATTGTTTTCATGATTATCAAATAAGAGAAATGTAAGATCAGTTTTAGGAGAAGTAAACTATATTGATAATGTTCAATTATTTACACTATGACATGAAAAAAATAACCACATTAACTAAATTGAAATTTGTATTTCTTGTTAAACTAATGACTGATGGTTTTCCTAAGAAAAATCAATTAATTGTTCCGATGAAAATGTTTGAACCAATCAAATTCAGCTTGCTTGTTTGTTTTCGAAGACAAACACATATTTGAAGGATTTAAAAATTTCGAAAACTCGTTTGCGCAATTGTTAAACCGTAATTATATCAGAAGCTTGGAGCAAAATCTTTTTATTGAGCTTCACTTAAAACTTTTCTTTTTCCAAATAGAAAATTATAATTCATCTGTTTGTGCATTTTTTAAACTATAGAACACTTTTTTCCTAAACTGGGCTTTTCAATGTATTAGGTTTTAGCTGTTTAGATTCATTCTGTCATCTACTTAAGATATTGAACACATTTTTTCTTCTTCAGTAATTCGATTTTTCTCAACTTTCTTTTTATATTTACAAATCATATTGACTTTTTTTGAGGATTTTTATATGAGGAGAAAAACCTAAGTTATAAATATACGTTATTGTAATATTTGTATACATTTGTTCTTCAGAATCATGCATTAATTCTTTCTGCATGAAAAACTAAAACCTCAATTTAAAATTTTAAACGTAAATAATATTTTGTAGAAATAATAATAAACAATTATCCATTTGAACCCTCCCCCAAGTACTGTCCCTTTCAACACACACCTAGTGAAATTAAAAATGTTCAAATCAATGTGTGCATGATAACATTTTAGCTAACAAAATGTACTGGCATTCGTGTAAAGTGACTACTTTGCAGTGATATAAGTATCCTTATAATGTTAAACACAATATCAACACTTAAGAGAAAAAAGAAAATCAAGGTCAAAACGTACCTTTTTTTTATTCAAATAAAAGTTTGGATTCCACCACTTACAACACTAATAGTTCCGACGTTAGTTTTAAATTCAAACTTTGTACATTTTATAATCTTTCTGAAATTTTGACTCTTTCTTTCATCTCTTACGCTAATCATCCTCTGTCTCTCCAACGTAGTATTAAAAATCGTTCGACATAAAGTAAAACAAGAACGAAAATCCAAGTGTCCATCATAGATTGTGAAGCACTCCCCATCACAGTCAATAACGAGATTTTACAGCCTTTTAATCTAAAATGTGATGTCTAAAGAAATAAATTAGAAACGCATTACAATTTGAAAAACATTTTTTTTCAATTAAAAATATTAATTGGGTAAATATTCGATTTTTTCCCGGCTATCCATTAGGGTGGATCGATTGTCTATGGCGAAAAAAAAATTACCATTAATCAAAATCTACCTATGCGGAAAAGATGTTCTATTGTATGGAGATTAAGGGAAAAATAATAAAAAAAATTAATTTTAAAATTTAATACTGCCACAAAAGGGTTGAAATTTCGAAAAAATTTGAAAAAAGACCGAATTTTGGTTAGGTTATTTTTGTCAAAAACTAATTACTTTAATATTTTTTTTAATCCAAAAGTTCGGAAAAGATGCTATATCGTATGGAGGTTAAGTAAAAAACAATAATAAGTAATAAATTCAAAATTTAATACTGCCACAAAAAAGTTGAAAATTCGATAAAATATTGAAAAAACGGAAAAAGATCTAAATTTGGTTAGATTTAATTTTGACGCAAAATAAACATTTTAATATCAATCAAAACCTACCTTTGCGTAAGAAATATTATATTGCATGGATATTAAGTAAAAATAAATAAATAAATAAAACTAATTTCGAAATTTAATACTCCTGCAAGTAATTTAAAGTTTCGAAAAAATGGCAGTTCCAGTTTTTTCAGTTAGAATTTGTCTGCTTGTGTATTGTGTAACTTAGTGTACCTTGAATATTACTGTACCATGGCGTTGTTAAAATAAAATAAAAAAAGAGAGAGATATGAATTACACCCTATTTGGGTCTAGCTTTGATATGCCAGTGAATATGCTCCCTAATGCAAAAAGTTATAAAATTTACATATTGGTATTAAAAGAATAACCGAAGAAAGAAATCGGTCAACATCTATTTATTTCCTGCCAGTGAGAAGGAGTTGCTAATAAGTTACTAGTGACCTGTAAATGAGATTCAATCTCAATAACTTACCATAGCAGCCTTTTAAGAAAAATTAAACTGTTTAACGACAAATATTGCGCTCTTCTTAATTCCTGTAAAACAAAATAAGATATTGAAAGCTACTACAGTTTTTTGGACCTTTCCGAAAATACTGCCTATTTTTTTCAGTTCAATAGATTTGAATATGAATATGAATGTTGAGTGTAAACTAAACCGACATATTGAGAGCAAACTCACTTTTCTACATCATCAGCTATCATTGAAAAGCCAAAATGCTGCCGAGCTAGGTGTCACATCATCAGAATATTGGAGACTTTGGGCACTTCCGACCAAGCAGGTGCTGCCATCGTGTCTGGTGCACTTCAAGACGTGGGCATTATCTCACAAAACTATGAATCGAATGCTACTGACAAAAAAAATCGGCATGACAAAACAAACCAAAGACCACTCCATCGTTTTAGTCATTCTGTTTAGTCATTTGTAAAAGATTATGACCATGGCCATTTTCTTTAAACTTTTATGGGTGTAAAGACTGACTGAATCACTAGAAAAAAACAGAAGAAAAATGATTATAGAAGCAGACTTGAGCTTGAAAAAGGAACTGGGTTCCGAATACATCGGCCACATATACCGGGTGATCCAAAAGTCAGGACGAACTTTAAAAATGAATAACTCGAAAACGAATCAAGATACAAAGATACGGTTTGCACCAAATGGATGGAAAAGAAACCGGATTTTGTGTGACAACAAAAAAATATTGTTCTATTGGCGACCAACGGCATCACTAGCAGCATTGAAAGATGCCATCCGCCAAAACGTGTCTGCCATAAAGCAAGAAATGCTACTAAATGCTGTGAACGGTGTAGTGCCTAGTCTCACAGCTGCACTTATGAATGAGGGACAGCACATTGAACATTTTCTGTTGTACTAATTAACTGTAACTAAGCTGACTTGGAAATTGTCAACATTTTTTCATTTGCAAATCATCTTTTGGTGCAAAAAACACTACCGTGTCATTTTTTGGATGTCAACGGCAAACTATTTTTTTCGTTGTCACACAAAATCCGGTTTCTTTTCCATCCATTTGGTGCAAACCGTATCTTTGTATCTTGATTCGTTTTCGAGTTATTCATTTTTAAAGTTCGTCCTGACTTTTGGATCACCCGGTATATAAATTCCGGGAGAGTACCAAACAATTTGAAAACACGACGTACATTTTTTGCCATGTGTTAACAATAATATACATGCAACAAAGTTGGTTGCTATCGGTTGTGACGTAATATCTGTTAATATAGATGTTAAAGGATGTGTTATTCGAAATATGGGACTGATCTTCAAGTGTCCACTACAATGTTTTTTGTGCTAGTTACACACCAATGAAGTTTCACTATGTCATCTTTTTGCAGCGTGGATCGAACCGCGGCTGGGCATAAATGTTTCACTGGTGAAATAGAAAGATTATTCGCAGCATGTTAGAAGCTTTTTGTGTTTTCATTTATGTCAGTATATGAATTCTAAAAATGCGCGAGTGAAATCAAACGGTCTGCTGTAATCCTAATCATTACATAAAAACTATCTATATTTTCTATTTACCAGCTTTTTGACCTTTTGCGACGGATTTCATAGATTTAATTAAATGGGAAAATGTGTCGAACCTCCACTAACTGGCGGATTTAGTAACGACATGATTTCAGAAGCAATATGTAAATCCAGCAATCATTTCAGTGGCAATAACATCTACTATCAATAATATCTATTCGCGCAACTCTCATTCTACAAAACTAATAATCTAAAGAGTCACGGAAGTATTTCTGCTGTGTATGGACCATACATAAATAACAGTTTTATAAAAATTGAATTGAATTACAAAATCTCATGTCGATTTTCAATACCGAACGTCATTATCGCCAATTGCAATGTTGACGATTTTTCTTGATTTAATACTAATGAAGCTGTTAAATAAGAAACTAAAGTTTTTATCTTGTAATCAATTAAATATCCTCTCATTGTAATATATGTTAAAAATGTCTAAAATTCATATTTTATTTTACAAAAAAAAAGTTGATTTTTTACCGTAAAAACGTTCAAATACATAAATTTGAGCCACATTGAGGTAGATTTAAATTTTGAAATTAATTTTTTTAATTATTTTTCTCATACTCAGCATATAATATAACATCTTTTACGCATAGGTGGGTTTTGGATAACTTTTTAAACTATTATTTTGAATAAAAAATATTCTAGCCAAAATTAGGTCTTTTTTCACTTTTTTTCGAAATTCAACCTCATTGTGGCAGTATTAAAATTTAAAATTAATTTTTTTAATTATTTTTCCCTTAATCTCCATCCAAGAGAACATCTTTTCCGCATAGGTAGGTTTTGACACAGTGAAAAAAAATTTTCGATCCACCCTACTATCCATATGATTGACAGAATTGTATGTATTATACCTGGTACGCTAAATACTAGTTCAATAAAACACTTGAAAATTCCCATTCAATAGTTTCCGGGTCATTCCATGTCAAATCACCCAGATTTTTCCAAAAATGACACCCACCATCACCAATTTTGATAAAATTCTGTGGATTTGTAGAATTTCTAATGCTGATTCTAAAAATATCAATTATATTGAAATTGATCAAACGGTTTATGAGTTATGAGCTTTTAAATAGCTCCCAAGATGGCTGATTTGCCGCCATTTTGAATAGCACATGTGACACCAAAATAGTCCATAACTTCTTTCAGGTTTAAGCTAGAGCTTTCAAATTTTTTTTGTTTTGTTCAGAATAAAGTAAACTTTCATTTAAACAGATTTTTTGTGAACCTCATTTTATAAAAGTGCTGTCAAAAAATGACTTTTTGTCATTTTTTTAAGTAAAAAAAAGGGGCAACTTCAATGGCTGATTTCCCCCAATGTACCCCCTTCAATTTTCATCTAATTGCATAAATAAGCAACTCAAAGTGTGTTTTGATGACTAATAAAAAAAACTTAATGGGCGGTTCACAGGTTTTTATTTAAAAAAATAAATTCAAATTTACTGACTTTTCACAATAACAGAAAACACAAGATAATATTGATATTTCTTTTATTACCAGAAATATCATACATATTTACATCTAAAAGTTTGATAAGGTTTAATGTTACATAAATATATGTATTTAATGTGCCTAAAAAATGGGAATCCTATAGGAATAAATAGGAATACCAATAATGGATTCTTACAATCGGACAAATTGAAATCTATTGCAGTCTCAGTAAATTATGAATAAAAAGGAAATGATGGAAAAAGTTCTACAAATAGTTGAATTTTATGACAAAATCATACTTTTGTTATACAAAATACAATAAAATTGCAACTCTTAAATAAATATTACGGTACTTTAAATTAATGCAAAATAACATATCACATACACAATAAACACATGCTATTAAAAATATATCTACATCAATAATAATTTAAAGTAAAGGTAATTTTTAAAAATTCCTACCAACATACAGATGTAAATTTTGAAGTTAAATACAGTAGACTCTTTCAAATCCGCACAGCTTGGAACCAGAAGTTTTGTGGATTTTAGAATTTTGCCGATTTCCGGTCATTACTTTGTTTACTTTTTTTTAAACAAGAATTTGAATGCAATTAATAATGCAATCAAAACTAAAATGAATGCTTTACAATATAATAAATATTAAAATAAGTAATAAATTAAAATAATAAAAATGTAGATAATTTTCAAAGTGATTAAAATATTAAAAGTAAGGATCAAGTTAATAATCAATAATATATTATTAAATATTCATTATAAACATGAAATATATCTTTCCTAAATTATTCAATGTAGTTACTAATGTACCTCATAAAGATACATTACTAATTCTCAACAAAATCATAAAATAAAGAAGTTTTTTTTTTCAGGTTTAGCCAGATTTAGATTTAATAACCAAAAAAGCTTGATTAATACATAAATATATTTGATAAGAAGATTGTGATTACCAATGATATATAAGAAAAATCTGAATTTTTTCAGAATATATTTCTTTTCCTTCTTGGGGAAAAAAAAAACATGAATTCAGTACTATTAACAAAAGTTACAAATTAAAATAAAATGGAATTGATATAAAATTATAAAAGTCAAATTTTGTCCCTATATCTGAACTGAATGTTTCATTATTTACATCCGTAAATTATATGCAGACTTTTTAGAGTTGTGGATTTTGGGGTTTCGGATTTGAGATAGTTTACTGTACTTGTTTCAGTAACAAAAACCAAAAACTAAATCAAATTTAGATATAAACCTAGTTTAACAATTTTATCTGGCTGTTTTTAAAATTTAAATTTTCTGTAAGAACTGGTTTTGTCAGAATCATATTAAGGCAGTGCATATAAAAAAATATTTTCGTACCCTCAACAACTCAAAATTTTCTAACACATTTTCAGATTCATTTTTAAAAGTAAAAACATGATACTTGTTGATGTGATTTTTTTTTTTTTTCAGAGATTTATAAGCGACCTCAGGGCTGCTACTGGCAACTATTTTTATATTCTGTGTGCACCAGTATTTTTCTAATATAAAATTTGAAGTATATTTTACTTGCAAATGTTATCAAAGCATCTATTATGGATTTCATTTTTAAGAAAGTGGTTGGTGCCAGTTAGAATTAAAAAATAGTTGCCTGTGGCAGCCTTGCAACCTGTGTTTTTATTTTTTGTTCAATGAATTAGATCTTGATTTACAACAATTATTTTCTCAGTATGGCCATTTTTTCCATTTCCAGTACTATCGCTTAAATTCAATTCAAAATGCCCACTTTGACAGCATTTTTTTTAATATAGTATGCCTTATATATATATAGAACCTGCCATTTGAATTTAAATTGTGTTTGTGAGCAAAAATGGATTTAAAAACGAATCAGAAAATCCAATGATTTTGCTTTGCCGAACTGTTCCGTTCACATAAGAAAGCAAGGCATTTTTGTATACACAGCTTTTTGTGCCAATAATATTAATGTACATATGAAGTCACTGTTAAACCATTTGTCTATCTCATGCTGAATACAATCAGATTGTATTCTAAAAGTCGTTAGATAAGTTCGCAAACATCCACAACAAGTATACATTTACATTATCTGTGACGATTACATGATGCTTGTTCTCGGCAATGAATCTTAGAAATCACCTCTGGTTGATCGCAAACAAACTATACGTGATAGAAGAAAACTAAGAACAGTTGTGAAATTAGCATAGAAAAATACTTTAAAGGGGTGCATTGGTTCTTAATCATCTGATATGTAGACTAGTGTAACTTTTACTTACTGTATTTTTTATTTAAGAGTTTTAATTTTATCACATTTTTTATTATATACAAGTATGATTTTGTTATATAATGTACCTATTTGTAGAGTTTTTTCTATCATTTCTTTTTTACTTATAATTTATTGAAACTCTGCTGTAGATTTCAATTTGTCAGGAAAGTACTTCTATGTCTTGCAAAAATCCATTATTGGCATTCCTATTAATTTCCTTTTTTATAGGGGATTCCCCTATTTTAGCCACATTAAACATACATATTTAAGTAACATAAAACCTTATCAAACTTTTGGATGCATAAATATTTCTGGTAATAAAAGAAATGTCAACACATTATCTTGCGTTTTCTGTTATTGAGGAAAGTCAGTAAAATTGAATTTATTTTTTTAAATAAAAACCTGTGAACTGCCCATTAAGTTTTTTTTATTAGTCATCAAAACACACTTTGAGTTGCTTATTTATGCAATTAGATGAAAATTGAAGGGGGTACATTGGGGGAAATCAGCCATTGAAGTTGCCCCTTTTTTTACTTTAAAAAATGACAAAAAGTCATTTTTGACAGCATTTTTATAAAATGAGGTTCACAAAAATCTGTTTAAATGAAAGTTTACTTTATTCTGAACAAAACAAAAAAATTTTGAAAGCTCTAGCTTAAACCTGAAAGAAGTTATGGACTTTTTTGTTGTCACATGTGCTATTCAAAATGGCGGCAAGTCGGCCATCTTGGGAGCTATTTAAAAGCTCATAACTCACAAACCGTTTGATCAATTTCAATATAATTGATGTTTTTGGAATCAGCATTAGAAATTCTACAAATTCACTGAATTTTATCAAAATTGGTGATGGTGGGTGCCATGGTCTGGGTGATCTGACATGGAATGACCCTTCCCTAAGATATAATATATGCAATTGGTATGTTTTCTTCGTCCTTACCTACGATTTATAGAATTTATACACACCAATCAATATGTTAAAAAATCGTTACATTTTAGGACATCTATCAACTGAAAGTTCAAAACAAATATTGTGCTTAGTCAACATTGCAGACATATTCTTTTGTGTATCACAGTAAATAAACAATACATTATACTAAATTATACACACTAGATCCTACTTAAGACTTTTGCTGTATATTTGTGGAATTTTCTTCTAAAGTTCAGTTCTTTAAATCATAATTAAATTCACAAACATGAATCTGACACCGTTAAACTTTTAAAACTTATATTAACTGTTAAATTATTTACAAAAGTAATTTTTACAAAAAGAAGATTATTTACATAATTCTATTTCCAATTCAAATATCATAGACTCTAGTTAATTAATCTCATCTTATGCGGAAAGTCCTCTTCATCCAACATTCTTTTTTACGACCTCAAAAACAAAACATTCCCTCAAACGTTATCTTCATTTCACTTCTAAATATCCACGGCTTTCGTCTGACTGCGTAGGTATTATAGCCACTGCTTGAATCGTCTGCGTTGCTGAGACCTCCTTTTGAGAGTAGTGACATGGAGAAGCTACAAGGCAAACTGCTAGTCTGCTGTAGGAAGAAGATCGCTCCTACGTATCTGTCATGCATATAAATTTCAATATTATTCTTCTAAAAGTGTAATATCATTAAAATACTTCTCAAATGAATTTTACCATTAATATAACATAATGATATTATGTATTTCTGCAAATGAATCGTAAATGCAAAAAAACATAATAAAAGTAATTAATTTGAATTTCATGTAATTTGAGTATGTTTACACAAGTTAGAAAAAGAAAAGATAGCTTACAATACAATGATTTTTTCTGGGTTGAAAAGTGTCAGAAAATTACTATTGGAACATTGCGCCAATAAAGATAAAGATGATTAAAAACTAACACTATTTCAATTCTTTTTTCTTATTTTTCTTATTTATATATAATAACATTATTTAAATATTTAAAAGAACACTTGAACTCCTGAAAAATTTGTTCCCAAAATAAATGTTGTTACCAAAAATGATTATGCTTACAATACAATTATTTCATTAACAAACACTGATCACTGTTAACAACTAATATTCTTGCTTCTTTGATGAATATTAAGTAGTTTTACTCGAAAATTAAATATGCACCTAGAACACTTCAGAATATAAAATTATATTCTATTTTATGGTCTGGATACAATAAGAATGTATGCAAGTTTAAATATTTATTTAATTGCATTTTCGATGAATAACTTCATAAAAGCCTCGACATATACTTAAATCATTAAACTAATAAATGATTCGTCCTTTGATATACATTTTTTGCTGTTTAATTCATATTTAATGATAATACATTTCCAGAAGCCAGTGTAAAATAATCTGGAAGTCCTTTCTATAACTTATGACATGTCCGCCTCTTTTCATTCGAACCGACTTTCTTAAAATGAATTCTGGTTTTAATGATCAAACATAATGGTATCCGCAGTAGTTGCACAGCGCCATTTTATCTGTGTCAGAACAATTCTAACATCATTTTAGATAACGAATAGATAGATAATCGAGCTTTTGCAGGGTAAGTTTTTTCTTTCATAGCGAAGGACATTACTTTTAATATTTGTTCAAAGGATAAATGAGTTTAAAAGCTAATAAATGCGTTGAAATATAATTTTATGGAGAAAAGTAGAATTATTCAAAGAGCATAATAATTAAAATCTGTTATACGCTTTTGTCTGGTATTATATTTTACCTTCAAACTATACTTAGGATAGTGAAAATCTAATTTCCAAGATTCCATCTTTTGTCAATAAATTTTTCTGTCTTTATCAAAAATCGTTTGTCGACTAAATTTAAAATTTTATTTCAAATGAATCCAAAAGAAAGTTATCGATATTAATATTGAACTTTTATACATTTTCTTTTTATGAAATATTTGTACTTAAGAATATATATATGTGTTTGTTTATATAAAATAAAAAAAAAATACGATAAACATTTATTCTTCAAACGTTTTCTTTACATTCCAAAAATAAACACTATATTTTGTTTATTATACTAGAAACAGTAAAAATTAAAAATGAAATACCATCAATAAGTCTTAATATGTAAAAAAAAGAAGTGATTGCACTACATATAACGTTTAGATTCAGCTTTGTGATAAACTTTAGAAAAATCAGAAATAATGTAATCGCAAATTTAAATTGCAAACAAATCATACTACATTATGAAAATTATAACCGCAAATTAGAAAGTGAATATACTGATCACAGTAGAACACTTGCAAACCTCAGATCAGTAAATTGTTAAATTCTGGTTCTTATAAAAACCTGTTGTAGATATTAGGGCAGTGGCAATATTGAAGCTGACGATTGTGATTGATGTAGAGGGAAATTACACACCACGTGTATGAAAAGCCAAAAAACTGAAAGAGACATAAGCGAGAAAATTCATTCAATGAAATCAACAGAATAATAATTGGTTGATATTGCATATAAACAGCTTGAAAAAAACAGCCCTGAGTCTCGATTAAACAATATCCTTAATTAAATCACTATGGCATATGCACTGTAAAAAAAATCTGTAAAAGTACTAAACATTTTCTAGGAAACTGGTATTCCAAGAACTTTTCATGTAACGATAACAGGAAAAATCCATGTAATTGATTCTGAAACTTGAATTTTTGATGTTACCGTTACAGGAAAAGTTCTTGGAATCCCAGTTTCCTAGAAAGAGCCTAGTACCTTAGCAGATTTTTTTTACAGTGTGATTGTATGATTTATAGCTCATTTTGCCATCATAAGAAACACATAGTTGATTCTTGTAGAAACTAGTATGTAAAACGCACCAATTGTCTTCCGTACAGTAAGTTTCAAGTTTAGAAATTCTACGTCTGTGACCCATCTGATATGGATAAATTACGATTTAAAATTTTCTTTTATTTTTTCCAGTAGTTATCGATACACCATTCCTAGGTACAACTTTTAGCTGTCTAATTTTTTACAGATATTCGCTCATTTTGGTGCAAAATGCTATGAGTACATAACAGTTTTATAATTTTAACATGCATATATTCATGCATATATTTCAATGGCTATTCTAGTTATGATGATTGTTTTATATTTTAGACTAAAATTGCAGAAATGTTTTTTATTAAGTTCATTTTATATTTGTAGTTTTCTCAACATAATAATAGAAAAAAAAGAATAGTTTCAAGAGAATAAAAAGAAATATATATTTGAACAAGCATGCAAAACTGCCATATCTTAAACTGAAGCAATAATACTAAAAATCTTTTCCAAAAAAACTTATTGAAGTGCATATTCCTTACCAAGTTCCATTCGCTTCATTGCATAATTTTATTTGCGACTAGAACAAAAACCATCTTCGTGAAAATTCGCACAATAAGTTTTATCGCATACACTTAAATTTCCGAATGCCTTACCTCAATGGTTTCGAATTGTATTTAAGAATAAGGAAAACATTTTGAGCGTAAGGAAAGCGCAGTTTTATTATAATCTCATTTCCTTCATCCTATTATATCGAATCTTTTTTATGGTATGATCTAGCTATCAAGACTATTATAGCAATGAATTGAAACTTTTCTTGAACTTGATTGTTTGAGAATCTATTCCAATAGGTTTTTCTTGAAGAAAAAAAATAATTTCCTTATTTTAAATTCTGAATTTACGTTGCATGAAATCTTGTTTTTATCAATTTATTTAATTTGATATTAGTAAAACTACACATTGTGAATCTAAAAATTATGCATAAAACAACTGTAATGCTTATCGAGTTTTTCAAACAAAATAATAAGCATATATAAAAATATTGTAGATGATAATTTTATTCTAGAAATTAATTTACTTTTTATTGTTTTGTTTCAGTTCATAAAGCTCAGTTTTATGTTTATTTATAAAATAATATAATCTTAATTGTCTGGAATTTTTTAATATATTATAACTTCTCTACATAAATGTAATTTTTGAATTGTTATAATGAATAACGCTTAAAAATAGTCAATACGAACTAAAAATATAATATTTTAAACAACATTTAATATTATATTAATTTTTTAAGGATTTTTCCTGCTTTCTAAAGTGGTTATCGACATTTAATATAATATTTTGGCGGGTTCGTAAATAATTGTACTTAGAATTTTGGGTTATACATTAGAGTTTTTCTAGTCGAAAAATAAAATTAGATTTAATAAAAAAATTATATCTCATTTTAATGCAATTTTTACGGCAAAAACTACTAGCAGCATTGCTGCCAGCAATATTTACAAGAAATTTAACGGATTTTTATTTATTTATTTATTTATTTATTTATTTGTTTATTTATTTTGTTATTTTTTTAACAGTGCGAATAATTTTTAATGAAAACATAGTTTTTCATTTTGCATGATTTATTTCATAAAAACATTCACTTTTTTATATTTCTTATAGGATCATATTACGTATTACATCTTATTACATAATATGCTACAACTGAAGTACATTTAGAAGTATCGGGACATAAAGCAACTTTTCCATGAAATCGTACGTTGCAGTAATTCAAGTAATACTTTATTAATAATTAACACATTGTTTGCTTTTCAGTTAGGAGTTGAATGGTCTAAAATAAAACTTATGGGAGAAAAAATAAATATAATTGTATGTAATGTTTTTTCATTTTATTTAGAATTTGATTTTTTTTTTCATTTCATGTTTAAATTCTTTCAAAGAAAAAATATTTCTTATCAAACATTTATTAATGGCAAGAATATTTGTATTTTAATTTTTCTATTGGATATATTGAAGAAAGTATTAGTAAAAATGTATAATTTTTAATTTTTTTTAAATTACTTATAACTCTAAAATATATTACTTAAACTTTAATTGTGTATAAACATCCCTATGAATACTTATCATATTTCATTATTCTCGACAATTTCTAATGCACTCATTCCGCCGATTAACCAATTGTATATTTATGCTTGTTTGTTAATTCAGATTTTAAAATGTCTAGACCAATATATTGAAATACATGTTATATTGAAACACATTAAATTTCAAGTTGAGATTTAATGCTCTGCAATGACAAAAAAAAAAAAAAAAAAAAAAAAAAAAAAAAAATTATGTGCCAAACAAAAGTAGTCGTTGGGGGGGGGGGAGGGCACGGTGATACTTACCCATCATAAATAAGCATAATGTAAAATATGAAAATAAGTCATGTGTAAACTACTTACAAAATGCATCGGAAATCCAAAATAAAGTGTAATCGTAACGCGTAGTAATGCTCTATTAATGAATTTCTGATGTACCAATTTCGATAAATTTTATAAAACGCCAAATTATTCAAGCTTTATCGAATTGTGTAGAAGAAACATCCTTATAACTTTAAAAATAATAATCTGTAAACTTTCAATTTACTGAGCCAGATTAGTCGTCTCATTTCCAATTAAAATATATCTTTGAATTGAAATTTGAATGAAATACAGAGTCCTGAAAAATCGAAGAATGTGAAAAACAGGATTGCAAATATCTCGGCAACTAATAATCCGATTGATTTCGTTTTTTATGGAAAATTTGTGTAATTGTATTGCCTTTTAAATCCACTCCTTGAAATAATATATATCTTAAAATTTTTATCTACCTTTCATCAGGACAATTTTTTCGAGAGTCCGAAAAAAAAAAAAAAAACAGTTCAAGATAATTGTGGTTACTGATATTAAATAGGCATCTTCCCATTCTTACATACTAAATGCATAGAAAATTTTAAATCTTTATCTCAATTTGATTGGGAGATAGAGCGTTTAAACAGTCTAAAACGTGTAAATCAGTCAAAAAAATTTTTTTCGATTTTCAAAACGCTTGCAAGACTTACCCTATGGTGTGATGGGTAAGTAAAACAAAAAAGATCTCCCCCACACCCCCCCCCCCCCCCAAAATTATAAATAAATGAATGTTACATTTATATAAGTATCGCGTTTAACCAGTTGAATCAAATATGTGGTGCATACGGGAAATATCTGTAACAGTTTTTACATTTCCTCGAACCGCATTAGGATGCGAAAATTCAGTGAACGACTGAAAACAGAAGAGAACAACTGGTATCGATTTTGCAATCTACTGAAGTTCACAATTTCGTTTTATTCATCACTTATTAGTTTTGTGTCTCCCAAATGATACAAATCTGGAACTTTAGAAGAAAGTGATTTTTGAATATCGGCGCAAGATTAAATAAAGATGTTTTTTCTTTTCTTTTTAAAACTATCTTGCTTTTTGCATGTATTTCTTATTTGCTTTAAAGTTGAAAGTTCAAAATTGTTTTAAATGAAAACTTTCTTTTGCATGGGTAAAAATATAAAGTAAAATATGTGCTAAAAGAGGGGAATGAGAAAGATTGTATATTACAGTATATATATATATATATATATATATATATATATATATATATATATATATATATATATATATATATTAAGAATTACTATTTCATTCATATGCATGTATATAAGAAGTTTAATATTTAGAAGCGATTTCTAATTAATTTATTATAATTCAAGTATTACTTGCAATATTTTAAAAGAGCAGAAATAAAGTAAAAAGTAGGCATAAAAAATAAAAAATGCACGTTTTAAAAATATTTCCGTTTGCTCATTTAATATTTATTATGACAGTCTATTTAGTATTAATTCTTAAAATTTGAAGCATATTATTCAATATTGTCTAACTCTCAAATATTGAAAAAGTGTAAGTCTGGAATCCACAGAATTTGAATTTTTTACGTAGAAGAAAGGACTCATTACCGTAAATTGCGCGTATACTACAATTTGGTCCCGACATTTCGGTCTCCACTTTTCAATCCCAAGACATTTCAATCCATATAATAGTCCAACATTCAGTTCATTTATAATAAATTAAAAATACGCTAAATTAAAATTATAGTCTAAAAAAATACTTTTTTATATTTTATTATATTAATATTTAATTTAATTTAGCATTTTGGAACAAGTCCAGTACATGACCCGGATAAGAGAATGAACTCTTTTTCCCACCGTTTCTACCGCGGATATTCTGCCGAAAATCTTGTTTCATCTTCTAAAGCCAGGAGAGGAGATAAATAGTCATATGAAAACAGTTGGCGACTCCAAAGAAAGACGTCCATATTTTTTTATTTAAAAATAATAATATAATAAAATAATTTAATAGTAATAATTTAATAAAATAATTTAGTAACAATAATATAATAAAATAATTGAATAGTAATAATTTAATAAAATAATTTAATAATAATAATTTAATAAAATAATTTAATAGTATTAATTAAATAAAATTATTTAATAATAATAATTTGATAATAATAATTTAATAATTATAATTTAATAGTAATAATTTAATATAATAATTGAATAATAATAATTTAATAAAATAATTTAATAGTAATAATTAAATAACATAATAGTAATAATTTTATAAAATAATTTAATAATAATAATTTAATAAAAATATTTTAAGGATAGTTAAACTTTTATACTACAATTAACAACTATTTTGAATTTTAATTAGTTGCAATAATTCATCACTTGATGTTTTTACTCAAAATTTTTATTTTTTATTTCCAAAATCTGTCTAAATCTGGAACAGTATTCTTTTAAAAAGTTAGTGAAAAATTTAAACTCTAAGTAACTATTAATTAATTACTTGAATAATCAATTAATAATCCAACGTTGTACGAATACGTAAAAATAATTTTTCAACAGTGTTATGTGACATTATTGTTCAGATGCAGATTAAAATATTTTTAAGTACATTTCTATATTATAATTCGCAAAGAGCAAGTTATTATTATTTAATTACATATTTAAAGAACATGAAAAATACTGTAAACAAATTTATAAATAAATAAATTATATATTTATCTTCAGAGTCCTTTTCATTTTTAAACATCCCAATGAAATTAACTAAATTATTGGAGTCGAAAAAAATGTATTTGCATTTACCCAATTATAACTTTATTTAGTTCTTGTTTTAGTTTTTTAACACATAATTGACTGAAATGATGGATCCGAGTATGCCCAACTGCCTTTAATTAGATAATTTAAGAATTGATCTTTATGCTGTATAACATATTACTGAAAATTTAATATAGATTCAAAATTGTTTGGACTTGTACATTTCCTCTTCTCTGCTTATTGACCAGAGGAGATGTGAAAAAGCGTGTCTAAAAAAAAAAAAAAAAAAAAAAAAAAAAAAAAAACATGTTATCTGTTCATCTCTTTTTAGCGTTTTGGAATTATGATAAGAATTGCATTTATGTTAAATTAAAGTATTCAAGAAACAGTTTATTTTCGAATATAAAATTTCACTAATTTGCTTATTTAATCAAAATGAATACATACATATTTAAATGTATATTATTTTTAAAAAATACCTTTGTCTTAATAACTCACGTTTTTTGAATTTAAGTATACAATAGTAGAATAAATATTTACATTTGTTATTATCAAATGTGACAGAAAGCGAAAGTGTAAATAAATAAATAAATAAATAAATAAATAAAATGAACATGTTAATCCATAAAAATAATCCCTTAGTATTTTTAAACAAGAAAACGCAGAAAATATGGAAAAAACTTCTTAAAAACGGCATTTAATGATTCACAATAGTTAAGAATATTTTTTTTTTAAGTACAACAATGCACACTACTTTAGAAGCTCTTTTATGCGCATTATAACGATAATGTAAAATAATGTTAAAGCTGAGTATGATTTAAAATGACATTAATAAGAATAAAAAATAAATAAAATAAAAAACAATCAATATTTTGTAAACTTTTTAGGCACTGTGTGTCATCATTGGTGCAAAAAGGAACATAATTTTCGCAGAATTCGTAATTAGCTTTATTAGCTCAAAAAAGTAATTAAATAAGTGAAAATGATTTAATGAAAAAATAAATAAAATAACATTTATACAATATATAATAGAAGTGGTCGCAGAATTTTAACTAATATAATAAAATTGCTCCCAGATTTTTTTACAAAG
The DNA here is from genome assembly GCA_964019185.1 of Maratus speculifer. Taxonomy (NCBI): domain Eukaryota; kingdom Metazoa; phylum Arthropoda; class Arachnida; order Araneae; family Salticidae; genus Maratus; species Maratus speculifer. The sequence continues at coordinate 263,076,826 of OZ025291.1, read as the reverse complement.
TTAATTAAATGGTTGTATTAAAGGAAAGCGATGTTTAAAAGTTAACCAAATTCAAAAGAAAAAAAAAGAAAAAAAAAGATTAAAATAACCAAATGGGAAAACAAAAAGAAATATTTGTGACAAAATTAAAATGAACTAAAAATAATGATTTGTCGTTTACTTCTTCTGTATATACATATTTTATTAATAAATCAGTAATATGGTTATTAAAAAATAACCTGTAAAATATCTTTTAAATATACTTTCGAGTTCTTTCAAAAACAAATCGTGATTTTATTACCATCCAAGTGTATTCTCGAATATTTGTCTCAATTTTTAATATTTTTTTTTTGTAAAATGGAGTTTGCATTTTTTTTTAAGCACGATGAGAAAAGAAAGTAACTCAGGTATAATAACATGGGCTAACATCAAAAGTTGTGATAATTAATCGATTGCGATTTTTATATTATTTTCGTGTTAATCAAAATATGGTAATAATATTATAATCTGTTTATTTAAAAACTTTTAATAGGTTTGACTTTAATTAAAAGTAGTATGTATGGAACTGCAAAGTTTGCATAATATTGATGTTTTAAAATTCTCTTAATTGTGAATCAACAGTAAAACGCAGAATCTTGAATTTAACATGAGTTTTAATTAAAATATGTCAATCCAAATCATATGATTTTCAAAAGAGTTAATAGGTTTATAAATTATGTAATTAGTATAACATCTGTAACCTTTGTATGGTAGTAAGAGGATTATTATAAAATTAGCTTAGAAAAATATACTAAATGTATCATTATTGAAATGGTGGAATAGATATTTAAAAGAAAGGGCATTGTTAATGTTTTAAATTGTGTCATTACACTAAAAAAATTAGAATTTTTTCATAATTAACATTTACAAACCATTAAGGTTACAATATATTTTCTTCAGCGCAACCCAAGATTGCAGATTTTTTTTTATTTAGAAATTTTGGAAATATATTGGAGACCAATATTCAGGTAGCATTTATGCCACAAGAAATTATTTTCAGAAATTTGTATCCTTTATTCATTTCCGTTGATTTCTGAAATTTTCTTGTGTAGTTTCCACAGTGTAATACTCATCTTTTTCAACCGGAACATTGTAAAATCAAAAATGAGTTAAATGTACTACGCTGCATAACAGAATATGTAATGCTATAGCAAAAGTTTATACTAATTTTACTATTACCGTATTTTCGGGTGTATAGTCCGCGGCTTATACAAGAAAAAAACCTTTGAAAAAGCCGCTGCGGCTTATACACGGTGCGAGTTATACAAAGAATTTTTTTTTTTTAAATGGAAATCGTGATATTTTTTCTTCAAGTTTTAAACCTCAAAAAATTTGAAAAAAACCATCGAAATTTGTAAATTCTTTTCGCTATGCCGCGAAATGTAGAGAGTTCCCTTATGTTTGGAGAGGCCTTTTTTTTTTACTGTTTAAATAGAGTTATTTCTAGGTTTGGATTAACTGTCGCAACTATCGCCAAGTATTGCACTAACCGGCAGCGAGAAATAATGACGCTCGAACGCAGTTTGCTCTTGATTTGAGAGGGTAAAAACAACAGCATAACATGTTATACCTATTTTAAACATACTTTTTGTTGAATAAGTCGTTTTAACGTTAACTGTAATTAGTTTTTTAGTACAGATGTGTCATTTATTGGGGAACGATACAAAAGGAGAGATTCCGGAACTTGAAATAAAGGAACAATTCCAGTCTGTAGAAATGAATCCGTCCTTTTCGGAACGATTCACGGAATCGTTCCTTTTTTGGAAAAGCTCCCTAAAGGTTCGAATCCTCGAAATCGGTCCGAAACTCCGAAAAGTTCAAAATCCTCGGACTCGTTCCGAAATGAAACAACTCCGTAATCATCGGTTCTATTCCTCGTACTCGTTCGTAAAGGAGCTATTCCTCTGATTCGTTCCGTAATGAAACGACTCTGTAAAGGAAGGATTTCTCAGAATCGTTCCGAAAAAGACCGACTCCTCTGAATCTTTCCGAAATGATATACATCGCACACTTTTTTTTTGTTTTGTTTTTTGCAACAGGGCAGGGTAGATTATTATTATTATTTTTTTTTTTTGAGAAATAAACAAAAAATGATATTAAACTCAGAATTGTCAAGGTAGGAAATGTTCCAGATTTTGGATTTTGTACTCTACAAATACAAAGGGGGGCTGCAGCATCGATTCGCTAGCAAACTATTTTTCGATATTTTATTCATAGATTTTTTTAAGGTCTCGTGTATAAGCGTCTCGCAATCCCTCCCCCCACTTTGAAATTATTTTTTTTGTCTAAAATTTCTCGACTTATACGCACGTATATATTTTAATGGCTTCTAACTTCGAACGCTGATTAAAATATACGTTCGTAAATGGCGTATAGCCCGCGGACTATACACCGATGCATCTCCGCGGCTTATACACGAACTTTTTTTTACTGCACTGTTCGATTCAGGAGTGCGGGCTATACACCCGAAAATACGGTAATTTTCCCATTTTCCCGTACATTAAACATTCAAATACTTATTTTTAAAATGCTACTATACGAAAAACAGTTTTTTGTAAGTCGAAAGAATCTATAAATACTCATTAATGCAAACTGGAAAAAAAGTATAAGAACCAGTGTTATATATATATAACGACCTTGAAGTCGTTGCTACATCACAATTTATGATACCATTATAAATCTTTTTCCTATGTCAAGAAAAATTTCTAATTGCCTACAGTTTTAAATAAAAATATTTTTTAATCTCTTTTTGTGCAACTTTAAATAATAAATTAATTAAATATTTAGCATGGTGAAAGGAAAACTTCTAACCTTTAAAAAAATCAAAGAGATATTTGTATAAAAAACGGAAGATAAAATAGAAATTCTTGATTGGAACCAAATTGAATTGATGTTTTCTATAGGTTAGTGTTGAAAATTTCAGAATCATCAGTTATGTACTTAAGATGGCAGAAGAAACAGCATTTTGAATTTATATTATTTTTAAATGTAATTTCAAATGTCTATTTAGATTGTCTCTGGTTATGGGTAAAGCCTTGTTTAAATATGTTTTTGATTGTGATTGTATTTTGAAATGTGCTTTTGAAATGCATTTGTGATATTTTTCTGTGAAGCATTATTTCATAATAGTTTCCCTCTTTAAAAAAATACTAAAACTTTTTCGGAATAAAATATATTCATTTTATTTTCAAAATAGGAAGCGCAAAATTATATGTAATGGATTTTTTAAGGAATATTTTTGTTCGTTTTGGCATGAAGAAAGTTTCGGCAGGAGTTAAAGGTATCTTCTGTTCGTAACATATAGAGAGACTAGTGACTGCAACACTAAACAGGCCGATGTCCAAGAATCCCTTCAGGTACACAAGGATTGATGGGCATGGGAAGAAGAAAATCTTCATAACTATCTGAGAATTTTATAAAGTAAAGTTGAGAGGAAATTTTTTATGTTATATTGGCATGATTCCCGGAACCGGCTGTGCACATGTAGGGTATTTATTGATTAATACAGCTAGAAAAATCAAATTCCTTAGTACTTACTCTTAGTATTGTACTACCATCCATAAATATGTCTGTATATTTGTGTTTTAAAGGAAAACCTGAATTTGCAAATATACTTTGTGAACACCTTGTATAATATAAGTGTTAATAAAAAATTTGTGAAGTAAATAATTCAAAATTTAACAGAAATGTCTAGAGGATATATTTTTATTTCCCTTTTACATTTTTGTTTGCAATTTTTAATGCATATAAGTGTGTGTACGTTTTGAAATGAATTAAGCTGAGAAATCCTTGTCTGACAAATAAATGCAAGTATCTTGGAATTGGAAAGAAAAATTATATTTTCGTTTTTAATACTAAATCTAGCCTGCCAGATTTTTTTCTTTTTTTTAAATATCTAGATTCAAAGAAATCAATCATTTCTTAAATATTCAGAGAGCGATTGAAATGCTTAAAGAAAAAATACACATTTCTAAAATCTGAAACATCCTTTTGTAAAATCCAACCGAAGCAGTAAGCCGCAACTCTTTTATTGATTATGTAATTTGTATACTTCGCAACTTTCCTTTGTACATCGCTAGTATCCCTGTGTCTCAGTGAGAATACATAATCTGTTTTCCTCAAAGAAGCCTCTTTCGGATTCAGCCATGATATTAAATATAGATCTACTATGTTTAGATAATGCTAGATACATAAGGTTTTGCCCTAATGTGAATATGATTTTAAATTTAAATAAACCACCTGCTCTTGGTCAATGATTTTATAATTTTGAAATCCCTTATTAATTTAAACTGTATAATAAAATAACAACTATCTGTACATTTATAATTGCAATGTTCATATATTATTTAAATTTGCAAATAAATCGTTATTTTAGATTTTAAAATATTTTCTACAAATTTAAGTCCTTAAAATTTTAAAAGGTCTTAAAAATTCTTTTAGTTTTAAAATTGTAACATTAAAAGAAAAAACAAATTATAAAGAAAAAGAAATTTTTGACTAATATTATAAATGAAACTCGTTTGGATATTTGTTTCTTGATTGAAATGTATCAAAAAAGTATACCTGTGAGATATTTCAGCTTATTTTATTTTTATCCTTATCATCGTTTAAGTGTAATTTTGTACAGAATTAAACACGAGGTATACATTTATATTAATTGTAACTATATTATAAAATTTACAATATAATTAAATATATAAGGGAAAGATGTTTAAATTAGATGCTTCATTTTTACCTTTCTTTCAAGATTTTTATTAGATTTAGTGTGTTACTGCTCAAGCATCCTTATATCAAAATATCATTCTTAATCATATTAGTTCATTGCACTTTTATATTGAATAATTACTTAAAAAATTATTTTTTAATAAGGTTCTACACCTAGAGAATTAGGTTCTCAAAATTTATTATTATAATAGCTGGAAGTTTGCAGTTGTAAAAACTAAACTGGAAAAAATTAAAAACATCAACAAAATAATTTGAAAATTTTGGGTATTTTGTAAAATAATATGATTTTTAATTAGATTCCGGGAGACTTGTAAAATTAATGACATAAATGATTTTATTACGTCAAATGTCTAAAAAATGCTTTAAATTCACATATATATCAATTTGTATCTACACTAAAAGACTGAGGTTCGCAAATGAAGCCATCACAGAGCTATAAAGAGTTGAAAATATATCTTTTGAAATAATATATGTGTAAAAATACATGCTATACATAGTAATAGAATAAGTACTATTATTTTAACACAATCTAACTGATTGGTAAAGTTATCTTACGAAATGAATATTTCCAAACTGAGCAAAAAATTGCCCAGGCCGGGAGTCGAATCCGGATACTTGGCTTACAAGGCCAATGCTTTACCTGTTAAGCTAACCTGGCGATAACCGGCTGGGATTTTTCTCTCAGATAACCTCATTGGCCATAACATCTGGTCTGTCATTTAGACAGCTCGGCAGAATAAGCCGCAGGTAATGGAACTCCATAGAACGATGGATACGTAGATATACTATTATTTTTAATAATAATAATATTATTATTATTAAATAATGAGAGTAATATTATTATTTTTAATAATATTATTATTTTAATTTTACTAATTTAAATAATAGTATATCTATGTATCCATCGTTCTATGGAGTTCCATTACCTGCGGTTTATTCTGCCGAGCTGTCTAAATGACAGACCTGATGTTATGGCCAATAAGGTTATCTGAGCGAAAAATCCCAGCCGGTTATCGCCCGGTTAGCTTAACAGGTAAAGCATTGCCCTTGTAAGTCAAGTATCCGGGTTCGATTCCCAGCCTGGGCAATTTTTTGCTCAGTTTGGAAATATTCAATTCGTATAATAACTTTACCAATCAGTTAGATTGTGTTAAAATGAAAGTACATCTACGTATCCATCGTTCTATGGAGTGGAGTTCCATTACCTGCGGCTTATTCTGCCGAGCTGTCTAAATGACATACCAGATGTTATGGCCAATAAGGTTATCTGAGCGAAAAATCCCAGCTGGTTATCGTCCGGTTAGCTTAACAGGTAAAGCATTGGCCTTGTAAGCCAAGTATCCGGGTTCGATTTTTGGCCTGGGTAAATTTTCGCTCAGTTTGGAAATATTCAATTCGTAATATAATAAGTTCCAGTATGTCAACATTTAAGTATTTCGACAAGTAGGAAATATTAAAACAAATATGATAAAATAAATTTCATAACACAGAAATTACGCAAATGTTACTGTTGAGATCGTAATATTTGATTCTTCTTTTTGCGAACAAATAGGTATTTATTTTTTTTTAAATTATTAACTATTAAGAAATTCCTCAAATTGAGGAAAATTAAAATATCCCAGTTTAAAAATCAGTTTATTGTTTTACACTACTATTTCGTATAATAATCGTTCCCTCAATAAACACTTTATGAAATCAATTAAAAAATGAAATAGTTCACATAAGTTATTAATAATATTATTATAAGTTATTATAATAATATTTTAATAAGTTATTATAAGTTATTATAATTCGTACTACTTTGTTTGTATTACAAATGTAAATTTTGATGCATGAAAATAAATAATTTTATAAAAATAGTTTTATAGTATAATGGAAATCGCTACGAAAACTCAATTTAAGCGTATAGTTACGCACAGAATTAAAAAAAATTGTCACACTATAGTGTTTGCCTTTTTTTAGAAAAACATTTGTCTACAAAAAATAAATTTCCGAGGTCTCTCTAAATACTCCAGAAGTAACATTTTTTGTCTGATGCTCTGAAATTTCAATGAAACATTTGTGTAAAATTCACTAAAATAGATAACGATTTTTTATGAGGACAATGCATAAATGAATCCTGTTTTAATTGAACTTCCATTATAAGAAATTGCAATACAATGAAACTTAATTTATGCTTAATTACAAAACAACTATAATAGTGTAATTGTTGTTAAAAACTGCAATTCTTTTTTTTTTTTTATTCAAATATTTGATAAATTTTTATTTAAGTTTTCTGATCGCACGGCTACTCTCTAAAGAAAAATAGTAACCACAAAATGCATTATATTTTGAAAGTATTAAATAATAATAATAATAATATAGATGTATCTTAACTTCCCTTTTGAATATTTTCGAAAAGCTTTATTTTACATTTAGCAACCTCAGATAACATTATATTTTTGAAATTTAAAGAAAATTTATAAAAAAACAAAATTATATTAAAAAAAATTCACTAGCTGTCTTTAATTTTTGCATTAATCACACTGTAAATAAATAAATGAAATTAAAAAGAAAAAATAAAAATAAAATAAAAAATCTAAAAAGCCATTTTTGAGGTTTTCAATATTTTCTGCACAGTGTTGCGATAAAATTTTATCAAGCATATAAATTTCTCTAATTTTACATTGGTAGAGTTAATTTTAATATTACATATTTTTACTTTTATATATGTGCAGTGTTGCACTTTCTACCTATACAATTGTTGTTTCGGAGGCTATCTGGTTTGAAGTAAATATTTTTATGTTCAGCAAACATGTTTAAGGGACAAAAAATAAATATTAACATAAATCCTAATATTAACATTATTTTTTCAGTTGCGTGTATAAATTCTCAGCTGAAAACACTTACTTTAGAATTAATATCAATACCTGGAAGTCTGATTTTCTGTGTAAAGGGGACTAATAAACGCTTTTTAAAAGCTATTCTGATTTTTAGGTAGATTTCTTATGAAATACTACCTATTGCATTCTCTCCCATGTTGGAATTTCTGAAGATTTTTGCAGATCTACACCGACCATGACTCCTAGACCCCAAAACCACCATCAGTAAAAAAGTTTATCTATCTATCTATATATATATATATATATATATATATATATATTTCATTTTCTTCTAGACACGATGACTTCCATAATTATGCTCAGATCTTCTTCAAACTTTTACATAAAATCAAGGGGCATAAAATCTCGGTCGAGTTCGTTAATGGGCAAAATCGGATCAAGCGGGTGGAAACAGAGAGGGGTTTTGTGAAAACCGAAAAAACGCGATACCTTCTTTATTAAAATAGGTATCGAATCAGTTTAAAGTTTATATTACTTCCAAAAAATGTGCTAAAAGTTTATGTATGACATATTTTTGGTAAAGTTAAAAATGGGCTCAAGAAGCGAAAAAAACAGGGTTTTTGGGAGAAGAAAAATTTATAACTTCGTCAATTTTCAAGCTATCAAATCCAACTAAATTTTTTTGTAAATGTACTCAACATTATCTAAAACTTTTGTATTTACAAGTTTTTGATAGGACCAACTGTTACCGATGAAAAAAATTAAAAATGAAAAGAAAAAAGGGGGAGGGAAAAGAAAAAAATCCATAACTTACTCAATTCTTAAGCAATCAAATCTAATTAAATTTATTTTACATCTTCTCAATAATATCTACAACTTTTATATTAACAAGTTTTTCATAGGACCAATTCTTATAGCAAAAAGTAATTACACAAAAATAGGAGTTGGAGAAAAAAAACTTCAAATCCGAACTGCTTATATTCTGACTCATTTTTAAATTCATTTTTGATTTTAAACCCATCCGAATGGCAGATTCTCTTATTTAGAAACTATGTAATATGACGTATTCGCCAGTGTTTTGATAGAGGCAGAATATATTTTTAAAAAGGCTGCAAAAAGGGTCTTTTGAACAGAATTTCCCGAAGTAATAGTGATTAAAAATTTGAGGAAGTATAACAAATTGTGTTTTTTCTGAGTCATTTCTAAGTCCATTTTTGTTCTCAAACGGTACTAGTTTACAGGTCTTCTTATATAAGAACTATATAGTGAGACGGATTGGCCAGGTTTTTGATAAAGGCAGAATATATTTCAAAAAAGGCTGCCAAAATGGGCACTTTGCACAAAATTTCCCAATGCAATCATGATTAAAGAATTAAGGATGTATTCAAATAACAAACTGATTATTTTATGATTCATTTTTAAATCCAATTTTACTCTCAAACGCATTCAATTGACAGTTTTTTGTTATTTAGATACTATATAATGTGCGCATTCATCATTTTTTGATAAATGCTAAATATGTTTTTTATAAAAGCTGCCAAAGTGGGCACTTTGCAAAAAAAAAAAAAAAAAAAAAAAGTCCCAAAGTCATTAAGATTAAACAATTGGAGATGTATTCAAAAAACAAATTGGTTATTTTATGACTCATTTTTAAATTCAAATTTGCTCTCAAACGCATTCAATTGACAGTTATTTATCATTTAGAAACTGTGTAATGGGCCGTATTGGCCAGTTTTTTGATAAAGGCTAAATATATATTTAAAAAAAGCTGTAAAATTGGGCATTTCGCACAAAATTTCCCAAAGCGATCTTCATTAATGCATTGTGGATGTATTCAAATAACAATTTGGTTATTTTATGACTCATTTTTAAGTTAAATTTTGCTCTCAAACGCATTCAATTGACATTTTTTTTGTTATTTAGGAATTATATAATGTGCGTATGGGTCGATTTTTTTTATAAAGTCAGAATATATATTCGAAATATGTTTTCAAAATGGGCATTTGAGCCAAATTTCGTTTAAGAGGATTTTGATAAAATCAGTTCTTACAGAAAAATGAAATTAAAAAATTTTCAAAAGCGGTCAAATAAATTAGTTAATTTGGGTTTATCGTTATTAATATTTTATTTTTTGTTGTTGAAATGAAAACTCTGTGAAATCTACCTCCGCCTATAGGCCAAGCCGATAGGGATTTTTTAATGAAATTTAGGGCTGCTAATAAAAAAAAAAATATATAAATAACGTTATTATTTTTATTCGCTGTCCTTAATTTTCAGAAACTTTTCCGATTAAATATGACATTTCATTAAACCCACTGTAAAGAAAAGAAAATACTAAGTTACTAAGAAATCTCTAGGAAACTGGGATGCCTAGAACTTGTTATATAACTTTATAAATTAAAACTCATGGAACTGATATCCCTTTGTACTATATAATAATAAAATTCTGTAAGAGTACTAAGAATTTTTAGGAAATTGGCATGCCTAGAACTTTTTATAAATCTGCATTCTGGATTAAAGATAAAATTTTAATAAGATTTCTATAGTTTAAGTATGTTCATTACAAACTACTAACTTTACAAACTACTTTTATAGATTTGTAAAGTTTTTTTTTTTTGTTGTTTTTTTTTTGTATAATGTAGAGATAAAATGTTAGTAAGCATACAGATTTCTATAATTTTACATTTATACAATTACAATTTATTTTTATTTATTTATTTTTTGCAGTTATGCAGCTAAAAATGTTTACTTTAAAACTAATATCAGTATCTGAAAATTTGATTTTCCCTATAGATAACTGATGAATGACTTTTTTATGTTACGCGGTAACGTTTATGAAAATTAGAGCAGCTAATAAAAGATTATGCTTTACTTTAAAAAATAAATAGTTATCCTGGTTTTACAAAAGACAAAAGAATATTTTTCGAAATTTTCGGATCTTAAAAGATTATATTGTACATTTTTTTCGTGGTTATAGTAAAAAGAAGCATTTGTCCTCTTTACAGCATACGGATAGTACCGATACTTTGAACTTTGGTAGTTTTAATGTAAACTACACAGCAAATCATTAAATGTCTATAGGAACACTAAGCTTTAATAAAATGTAAACTTTTATTCTAATATTAACTTTCATAGAATGAAACCTTTATTAATTTTTGTAATAAGAGATCCAAATGTCCTTATAGCGCTTAAATTTAATAAAGACTCAATAATGTACTAAGCTTAAATTGTTCATTAAATAACAATGTAATGGAAGAAAATTACATTTTTTTTTACAACCATGAATTTTGTAGTGAAAGTAGAAGAAATAAAATGCCAAAATTTTTTTATAACATAAAAATTACCATTTTAATAAAGTAATAATAAAACAATATTGTTAATTTAGCACAAATTTGAATTAATTTATCTTATTTATTCATGTATTTGAACTATTTTTCATTAATATATTGAAATTTGTTTTTTTCTGAGAAATGAATAATAATATCGCCCGCTACGAAAATTTTAAAATATCTTTTATTTTGATTACAAATGAATTCCGTAAACTGTTTCATCCTAATAAAATTTCAGAGAATAAATTATTAAATATAATACAGCTAAAAAAGAGAAACTATATAAATTTTATTCTTGTTAATTATTCATGCATCGAATGAATAAAGAAGATGATCTTGCTTGCATAATTTCTGGATGTTTATTTGAGTGCTTGATTTAATAATCTTTTAAGAAATGAATAGTTTCTATTTGTGTTTTTAATTATTAATTTTCCATTTAATTCATATTAAGTTGAATTAGTTTATTAAAGTATAGAGTTTTTGAATTATAGAATAAAAACAGTAAAATTCTTGTAGTGCAATTAAATTTTCTTTTTCCTGTAGTTAGTCAGGTATTGTTGACATTTAAGAATACGAATAAAATATAGTGATGTGAAAAATTGTTAAAATAATAAACGCTTATTTCTAGGACGGATAATATTTTTAATTAGAAAAATTAAATATGTGAAAAATTGAACCGATAGATTATTATCATAGGTTATGCTAGGTGTTTGAATAAATTCTAACTTCCCTTATATATTGCATAATTTATACCATTTTAATATTATTAATGTTTAAAGTTTTTTATGAATGGCGATTCCTCTAAAGCGCAAAAATGTTAGAATATTTAAATTGGCCAAAGCATAAATAATGTTATTTTAACGATGTACAATATGCTACGATTTTTGCTTATACTTTTTCTTTTTATCTTTGACTGCTTAACTCAAAAATTTCTGCTCAAAAATTTACTTTTTTTTTAATTTGAAAATAAAAATACATTCTTGAGTGTATAAATTACTTGCAAAGAATCTTTGGTGAAAATATTTTATTTGAAAGATTGGAACTTTTTACAAAAAATAGTTTGTGTTTAATTGAATTAAGACCTAGCGTCCTCAGTAGCTGAATCAGAAGAAATGTATTTCCACCTTATATGTTACTGAATCTATTTTGATTAAACATTCATATTCCATTTACGTAATCAATCTTTCATTTTTATCAATTTTCAATCAACTTTATTAAGTAACTGTAACAAGCCGATTAGCGAAAAAAAGTTTAAAAAAACTTTAAAAAAAAAACAATATGAGTGAAGTACTACTTAAACAACAGGGTTACCAAGAAAATGCACCTGTTTATGAGATTGTTATGTCAACTACGTAGCTAGATGGCGGAATTACTTAGAAGACAGAAACGCTTATTGAGTGGAGTTTGAAAAGACATAAAATGTCTTCTCTCTAGCAGTGCTGCTTAGAAAGAAAGTACGAGTTTTATCAATTTTATTTACTTTACATTATAAATCGTATGTATAAATCGTATTATGGCATACATTTAATAAATGAGAAATTTTAATATAAATTCTGCAAGTTACACATGTTTATAACAAACACCATTTCTCTGTTAAAATATGACGATAAAAAAAGTCATTTGTTTTAAAAGAAATAATATTTAATAGCGAGTATAAAAAAAAGAATAGAAAATAAAATTATATGAAATTTATAGAATTACATAAATATTCAAATATTAAATTTAAATTTTTAATATTTATTTTTTTTCTACGAAGATAAATTTCGAAATATATTCGGTGAGTGAAAGTCGAAGAACGTGCTCAAGATTTTGGAAGTAAGGGCTTATGCAAGTCTCACAACAGTTTGGAAATGCTAAAGTAATTATTATTTGAGATTGAAAGCAAAACAAAGCCAAACTGTGGAGTTGTGCAGAAATTTTCACTAAAAATATCTATGCGTATAAACAAAACAAATGTTGCTTTGACTAACACTATTTTTTTTCTAAAAAGCATTATTGTGAATAAAAAAATATTTGCTTGTGAAGAAGTTTTTTTTTTTTTCATAAATGATATCAAATTATATCGTTATTTCTAGTCATCCCTTATTGTTAAGTTGTTCCAGCGGTTTTGATTCATTTGTTACGTTTTCTTTTTAAACGTAAATCGTTAATACGTGTAACACTTTTGAAAGATAATTTATCATTATAATTCAAATATATCACGTACATTCTTTAAATTTACAGATAAACACTCAAAATTCAATTGTGCATACAAATTGTATTGCTTTTACGATAATATTTAAGAATATTTTAAAACTATTCTTTTCTCTATACGTTAATTTGATTGTATTCCAGATTACTGAACAGTAAACAAAGAACTCATCTTTTAAGCACTTGATAAAATTTTTCATCCTTTTAAAATCTCACGTACGTATTATAACAAGAGCAGGGACACAAAGAAACAATTACTGCATACAGAGTTTAGCAGATATTTATGAAATTATCCAGATATAAATGAAGCTGTTTATTAAAATAATCCTATTTTTAAACACGCTATTCTGCTAAAAGTGTTACATATGTGAATACAAATATTAAGGGGCTGTGGAAATATAGCATTATCATTTTAGGGGGTGGGGGTAGGCAATTATATGGAAAGATACCGCTAAGGGGAAGAGGAGTTTGTCTTTTGATATCGATATCATTTTTGATCCAATAAAAATCTTCTCTTTTTAATTGTAACATGGTATTTGGTTCAAAATAGTATGTTTTTTAGTATGTTTTGGATATTTTTGAAAATAGAAAGTTATTATTAAAATCCCTAAATTGTTATAAAATTATTTATTTCTAAAATATAGAATACCCGAATGTTTGGTATCACTATTATTCTTCGTATGTGTATCCATATGTAATCATGGTTAATCAAACCATGTGTGAAGTATATGGGAAGTTAAGCTTATGTTTACTAATAAATAAAAGAGAAAGAGAACGAATGTTGTATTATTTTGCTGTTAAGATTTACAATTTACGCCCAGCCCCTCCTCTGCTTCGAGTCAAGTATAATAAGACTTTATTACTGTTGAATGCATTACGTTAAAAAACTATTTTTAAATAGAAACTACTTTTTTTTTTAAATTCACTTAAAAATAGAAATAAATTCTTTAAAAAAAATTACACTTTGATAACGATATCATTACCGGGGAGGGGGATTCGAGGGCTGATAATGTATGATATCGAAAGGGGTGAGGGGGACTAAAATTACGAAAAAAATGATAACGTTATATTTGCACAGTCCCTAAATAAATAAATATACACTATAACGGCTTCTTCAATAATTCGTCTGTAAGGCAACTGAAAAAAATACTTTATACGCATTTTAATTTTTATACATTACACTACAAATTTGTGAAACACATTTAGAACTGAACACAATAATTAACACTTTTAGTTAAAATCATTTTCGATTGCATTGTTAATGTGGTGCGCCAAATAAAAATATTGTACAAAAGTGTTGTTAAAAATTACAACAAGTTGGAAATTGCACGTGAACGTAGCAAATGAGGTGCGTTCGTACGATAACGAAGTTTTAAAAATATTCAGATCTTGCTGATATAGTAGAGAGTACTCCGGATACAGTATAGTAGTCGAAATCTTTACGTTTCTGTAAATATGCAGGAAGTAATTTTTATTACACCTCAGCAACGTATATCTCAGTAACGTATATCGTACTCCTCAGCAACGTATATATACTTATATCAACGTATATCAACTTCATAAAATGTGAAATAGTTGAATATAATTAAAACACGCACCAAACCATGTTTTCCCGTATAGCATTATATAGTGGAATACTTTTGTGTGGCCCTGTAATTTAATAATAAAAATTCTTTGCATCACAGATTGTACAGAATGCATATTTTAGTATATGTTTCATAGATTCATGACAATTCTATTATGTTCGAATGAGTGTAACATCATTAAAATGCATTTGAAACTTTTTCCCCATTGACCGTAATGTAATGGAATCCTTTTGATTGTCCCTGTAATTGATCTATGCATCCGATTTTCATAACATTTGAAATGACTCGACAAAATTACGCAATAATTATAGGCTTTAAATTTCAAACGATTAAAATGCATTTAAAACTTTTTTCCCTATTGACCGTAATGTAACGGAATCCTTTTGATTGTCCCTGTAATTGATCTATGCATCCGATTTTCATAAAATTTGAAATGACTCGACAAAATTAAGTTATAATTATGTATTTTAAATTTCAAACGATTCGGTTAGGTAGTTTTTGCGTTGTTATATTCGGACAGACGGACAGACGGACAGACGGACGGACGGACTGAGCGACAACAATAGGTGCTACGTATTTACATAATTACGAACGCACCTAAAAAGAGAAAACATGTTTTCAGAACATATATCAAAACATTCCTTTTTAATATTGTGTGATTTTAAAGGAACCATGTATAAAGTGTTTTACATGTGTTGTTTTATATTGTTCTAAATTGTGTGGTGTTTACAATGTGTTTTTAATTTGGGGACAAAATTATGTGCAGTACAAAACTATTTAAGAAAATATTTTTATCAACGCTATTTACAATACTATTTCAACACAAATAACAACACTATTTTTGAAACATATTAGGAACACAATCACAACACAAAAACTTTTTGTATATGAACTTTTCTAAATCACAACACATTAAAGTGTTCTAAAAAGTGTTAAATCCAATTTGCAGTGTAGTTCATAACCGCAGTTATTTACATTATAACTTTTTTCCGCTAAAACTGTTATTATTTCCATAAAATTACTTTTTTTATTTAAATAAACTTACATTTTAACATTTTTTTAAAATTATTTTCTTAGGCATGTGCAAAAAAAGTACTTTTTGTGCATTTCGATTGATTTCTTTATTTTGCAAAGGAGTGACATATATTTTTTTTCTAAACTATGAAGCAATCGCAATATTTGAAAAAAGTAGTTAAGCAAATGCACCTTACCTGCTTATGTACCTTGTGTATAATTTTAAGTATGAATTTTATTTTTAATTTTTAAAAGATGAATTTATTAAGTTAACATTAATTTACATTTTCAGAATTACTTAATTACTATTGTTTGTTAATAACATGTTTCTCGTCTTTTCAGCAATAAAACTTAGTATATATCTAAGTTTACTCTATTAAAAAAAAACTTTTTATTTCATTAGAATTATGCTAGGAAAAACATCAAATATGTCGTCTCGTTACCAAATCGGCCAACTGAAAATTTAAAAATGTATTTTTTCTGGTGTTCTTTTTCTTTGAATGTTCTAAGTAAACGTGTCTACCACCTGGAATTGGTTGGTCTTATGAGTATTCCGTTCCTGTGATAACATTATACATAATTGATTGATAATATAATAGTATCATATCAACCATATTTTGATTAATTAATCATCATGACGCTCATCAAAATATGCTATTAATGTAATAACGTGCGTGTGATAATTCACCACGTGATTTCGATGTGTTTCCATCAATTTGATAACAATTCCACTGATTTCTCAGCAATCTGATCCTTTTGATTCATGAATTAGGAAAAAATTGTGATACATTTTTATACTTCCGGTCATTATTTTTTGAAGGAATACCCTACAATAATAATCCGACAAATCTAAGCTCTAGGCAATATTGAAAAGCATATAAATTTTCTTTTCTTTTTTTTTCAATCTTTCTTTTTGTGAAATAAATTTTAAGTGAGCAAAACATTTTTGTGTATTTTCAGTCCCTAAAAATTGCGGCATACAGAGTTTAGTAGATATTTATGAAATTATCTAAAAATAAATAAAGCTTTTTTTTTTAATAATCTTATTTTCAATCACGCTCTTCTGCTAAAAGTGTCACATATGTGAATACCAATATCGTTTTGAATAAGTTAAATAAATAAATATGCACTATAACGGCTTCTTCAATAATTAGTTCGTAAAGCAACTGAAAAATAAAATACTTTATACCCATTGATTGCTAATTTTTATACATATTCACTGCAAATTCATGAAATGATTTTCGAACTCTAACTAAACACAATAATTAATACTTCTAGTTATAATCGTTTTCAATTGCATTGTAGGGCCATTTTCATCATTCGGTTACATTTTAGAATTTTACTTTTATTTTTCAAATTTAATATTTTTTTAAAAAAATTGACACGGGTGTTAAAGTAATTGTTTAATGTACATGAAAAAAAAATTGCTCGAGCCCTTTGCCTTATAATATAATATGTAAATATTATTTAAAGTTGTCTTGTAAGGCAAATTGTCAAGTCCGTTACCATACAAAATTACTGAAAATACTCAGATTTTTTTATTTAATTTCCTATAATCAACTTATTTTAAAGTGACTTATGTCTCTAAATTTCAAAACATAATATTTATCAATAATATTTAAATTAAATTGAAATGAGAGACAGTTTTAGTCACGAGATTTTGATCACATAGAAATTATGCAAGAAATTTTTCTAATAATTAAAATACATATTCATCTAAATTATTAAATTTTAAGGAAATTGCATATTTGTATCTTAGTTGAATAAAAAATAAGAGTAAAATGGTTAAAAAAAATTATAATCATTAAACAACTGTGTAGTAACAGACTCAACATTTAGTAACGGACTTGACGCTATATTGAAAATGGCCGTGTTAATGTGTTGCGAATGTGGTGTGCAAAATAAAAAAAATTTGTACAAAAAACGTTGTTAAAAATTACAAGAAGAGAAAATATATTTTCAAAACATATATCTAAACATTAATTTTTAATATTATGTAATTTTAAAGGAACGATGTAGAAAGTGTTTTACATGTGTTGTTTTATAGTGTTTCAAATTGTGTGGTGTTTACAATGTATTTTTAATTTGGTGGCAAAATGATGTGCAGCACAACACTATTGTAAGAAAATATTTTTATCAAAGCCATTTACAATACTATTTCAATTCAATTAACAACACAATTTTTAGAAAACATTTCTAGATTGCCACACTTTTGTAATATTAAGGACACAATCACAACACAAAAACTTTTTGTATATGAAATTTTCTAAATTATAACACATTAAAGTGTTTTAAAATGTGTTAATTTCAATTTGCAGTGTAGTTCGTAACCGTAGTTATTTACATTTATAATGTTTTCCCTCTAAAACTGCTATTATTTCAATACCAATACTATTTTTATTTAAATAACTTTACATTTTAACATTTTTTCAAAATTCTTTTGTGAAGCATTTGCAAAGAAAAGTATTTTCTGCGTATTTCGATTGATTTTTTTATATACAAAGGAGTGACGCATCATTTTTCTGAATACTAAACTGGTTTCCCAAAATTAAGGAAAAATCACAAAAATAGCGATAATTCAAAATATTACATGTAGATTTTAATGAAACTCAGTTACAATATACAACGCATATTAAGGTATAAAATAATATGAAGAGAAATTACCAGACAATTATGGTGTTTCAAAAAGAATAATAATTTTAAAATTATCGAAATCAGTTTGCCACTTCGATATAGGAAAAGTACCTTTAATATGCCGAATGATCCCCTTAGTAGCAATGCAGCACATAAACCGATACTGTCAATTATGCGATCGATGTGTTCGCTGGGAAGTAAGAGCCATTGCTGTTCCAAAGCAGTTGTAAGAGTGGCAAGGGGCAGAGGTGGGAGATTGAGAGCAGCCACACGTCTCTCTAAAGCATTCCAAACATGCTCGATGGGATTCAAGTCCGGTGATTGAGCTGGCCATTCCATGCGCTGATTTTTTCTTGCTGAAGATAATCTTCCACGATGCGAGCCCTGTGTGGTCTAGCGTCGTCGTCCTGTAACAGGAAATCATTACCTATTGCACCGGCATAAGGTCGCACATAAGCATGATGTCATTTCTATAGACGTGAGCATTCACAGTTCCATGTGGAAAGACAAGAAGGTCTGTGCGTCCACCCAAAAAGATAGCACCCCAAACGCAGACACTGTCTCCTTCGTATGAATCTCTTTCACGAATGTTTGATGGATGATAGCATGTTCCCTGTTCTCTCCAAATGAAACAACACCTACTATCGCTTTGGAGGCTAAACCGGGACTCATCCGTGAAGCAGCACACCTCCATTGATCAACCGTCCAGTGGACATGTTGACGTGCCAATATCAAATGTTCCCTCCGGTGACGTGAGGTGAGCTGCATACAAATTGCTGGTCGCCTCGCGTAAAGTCCACCTTCGTGAAGCCTTCTACGCACAGCAGACATTGATACCAACCTTCCAGTGGCTGCAGCAAGGCAGGATGTAAGGTGAAATGGGGTTGCGGTTCTATTCCTTCGTACACATAACCGGAAATGTCGGTCATCGGCGCATGTCGAAACCCTAGGCTGTCCTTCGCTGAACCTTCTTGAACCCGAACCAGTGGTTTGAAATTGTTGCCAAAGCCTATGAACTACCGAAGGACTCACATTTAGCCATCTAGCCACCTCTGCCTGACTTTGTCCTGCCTCTAATATCCCAATAGCTCTAAATCGCAGTTCTGGGGACAAATGATGCCTCGAGGACATTATAATGAAAAAACTATCCTATATTTATAATATCACTATCACAGCGACAACTGCAGCCTTAATTTTTAACGTGCATTTTTATGTGCCTCACGGATAACACAATGCGATTGCAGCGAAACTAATTTGTATTTGGTATTTTTATTCAGCATATTTTATTTAACAACATATGCAAATTTCATATGGATTGCTTTCTTTTTGAACGAGTTATCGCTATTTTTGTGATTTTTCCTTAATATTTGGAAGCCAGTGTATGAAGCAATCGCATTATTTGAA
The DNA here is from genome assembly GCA_964019185.1 of Maratus speculifer. NCBI lineage: Eukaryota > Metazoa > Arthropoda > Arachnida > Araneae > Salticidae > Maratus > Maratus speculifer. The sequence goes on along the minus strand of OZ025291.1, from coordinate 263,057,104 downwards.
AAAGTATTTAGGCGAATGCATCTTACCTGCTTAAGTTCCTTGGATATAACAGTGTAATTTTAAGTATAAATTTTATTTTAATTTTATAAAAGACCTTAATTTATTTTTTTAGAAATACTTAAATTATATTATTTTTAATAATATGTTTCTCATCTTTACAGTAATAAAGCGTTGTAAATATCTAAGTTTACTCTATTAAAAAAAATTTTATTCCATTAAAATTTTGTTAGCAGAAGCATCGAATATGTCGTCTGTATGCAAAACCGGTCAACTCAAAATTTAAAAATATTTTTCTGGTGTTTTATTTTCTTTTGTAAGTTCTAATAAACATGTCTACCACCTGGAATTGGTTAGTCTTATGAATAATCCGTTCCTGTGATAACATGATACATAATTGATTGATCATCATATTATCCATAATTTGATTCATTAATCATCATGACGCCCACAGGGTTGTCACGCTACAGGGAATTTTTCAGTCCAAATACCAGTATTTTTATAGGAAATCAGACCTACTAATTTACACTGCACATTTTTTCACCTTTTCTCAACAGATTTTCTGTAAGAAATTACTGGTGTCGAAGAATTTTCTGGTCTGTAAATTCCCGCTAGCGTGGCAGCTCTGGCCCATCAAAATATGCTATTAATGTAATAGCACGCCTACGATGATTCACCATGTGATTTCGATGTGTTTCTATCACATTGTTAACAATTCACTGATTTCACAGTATTCTGATGCTTTTGATTCATAAATTAGGAACCAATTGGGATAAATTTTTATAATTCGTGTCATTACTGTTTGAAAGAAGTGTAAAGTATGTAAATTCTCTTTTCTTTTCAATGTTTCTTTTTGTGAAATAAATATTAAATGACCAAAACATTTTGTATATTTTCAGCTCTTAAAATCTATTGTCACATTAAATTTAGCGAAAATTAATTTCTGGCTTGCTACAGATTTGGCCAACACCAAAATAAGTTGCAAAGGCGACGAACCTAAATAACTCCCTCCCTCCATGTGGCGATATTTATCTTATTTCGTGTAACTATCATCAACCATCTTATTTCGTGTTTCCTAATATCTACTATATTCAGCCAGGTAGGAAGGCCTACCAACTGGTTTGAGCTCTACTAGCCCTACCCAGTCATGTTTATTGAAAAAAAAGAAATACAAATCAATTAGACAGTAAAAAAAAAAAGTAGGTAACAACTAATAACTACGCAACGAAAAAGTTTTGGTTCGTATCTAATTTTGTCTAACTGTCTTAAAAAATCAGCTTTCCAACAAAACTTTATTTTTTGGTAATAGCCGGGTTTGTAATAAGACGACATAATTGTAAAATCACATTATTGAAAATTCATCTGATCTACAACTTTGTAATCCTGGCATTTTAACATTATTTCTTTTTACAATAATTTCAGACAAAAGTTTAATGCTAAATGACAATGTTAATGTAAAATTGTTTATTGATATAATTGTTTTTTAATAAATGTAGAGGAATTTGGATGTCCAATCCAAGTTCTTATTCCATAAACAAATCTGTATGTTCATTTTTAGACACAGAAAACAATTATTTAATGGAAAACAATTTAAGATATTATGGGGATGAATTCAATAGAGCAGTAGAAGGTACATGGTTAATCGGCATATGGTGCAGCAATCAGAACATAGTACTTATGCAATATTTAAACATGAAATACACTGCTCAAAACAATTAAAGGATATTTGAAGTTTTATATAAAATAAAGATATAAACGAAATTTTTTTGCCGAAAATAGAAGAAGAGAATCACAAATGCAAATTTTTCTGGTTTTCAAACTGTGGAGTATGCAAATTTTGAGTTCGACGTCAAAAACATCGCTTCAGCGGCAGCGAATTAAATTTGACTTTCACCTGGATAAAAGAGAATGAAGACAAAGATGATCGGCATTCAGTGATTGCTTTGTTTCGATGAGTACGATGTCTCAGCGAAGTCATTTGACAGATTCAGAAGCTTGAAGAATTATTGGTAGGTTAGAAGGGGGCCAAACTCAAGCCGAAGTAGCGAAAGCCATTGGTGTGTCACAAAGTGCCATTTCCAGGATCTGGAACCGTTTTTTGGAGAGTGGATGTGCAGGCCGAAGACCAGGGCAAGGTCGTAGACGGGCAACAACGCCCAATGAAGATCCCACGAAGAACCAACGCCCAATGAAGAATATTTAGCGTTAACAGCTCGGAGACACCGAAACGTGAACGCTACTCTTCTCCAACAACACCTTCGCTCGGCTACAGGCACCACGATTTCAACTCAGACTGTCCGAGACCGGCTCCATGCTGTAGGTCTGTATGCTCGCTGACCGATGGTATGTGTTAGATTAACATCAAGGCATCGTCGCGACCGCAGGGAGTGGGCAACCGAGCATGTCAACTGGAGGAGAAATGAATGGAGCAATATTCTGTTTTCTGACGAGTCCCGTATTTTCTGTGCATCCGGATAATAGGCGTATTTTCATCTGGAGGGATCGAGGCAGTAGGAATAATCCTGCGTTCGTGCACAGAATTGTCAGATTTGGCGGTGGAGGAGTGTTGGTGTATGGTGGCATCTCCATTGACGGGCGCACTGACCTCTACATCATTCGAGATGGAGCGCTGACTGGTCGCCGATATAGGGATGAGATCCTCAGACCTATTGTAGTCCCTTACGCTGCAGCAATCGGAGATAACTTCATTTTAATGGGCGATAACTGAAAGCTACATCGTGCAAGCCTGGTGGAGGATTTCCTTTTCGAGGAAGAAATCGTTCGAATGGAATGGCCAGCATGTCCTCCAGACATGAATCCAACGAGCACGTTTGGGACGCTCTAGGAAGACGAGTTTCTGGCCGCCAACAACCCCCACAAACTCTCCAAGATCTAGAAAGAGCTCTTCTGGAAGAGTAGGGCAGAATACCCCAAATCGTCATTAATAGCCTCATTGAGTCCATGCCTCAAAGGTGTTCAACGTTGCTGGCCGCCCGTGGAAACCATACCCCCTACTGAAAATGATCTTCTTTGAAGAAAACACCTTTTCTTATTCTTTTTTTCTCATATGCACAAATTGTGTTTTTTCCTTTTGTACACAAATGCGCAATAAAATGCATTTTTTTCTGCAAAACGTGTGTAATTTATTCTCATATAACCTAATATGCCTGTCGACCATGTATCAATCAGCTAAAAAGTTTCCCAGATACAAAATCCACCTAAAACTGCAATATCCTTTAATTGTTTTGAGCAGTGTAATTACAATAATAAACCTGGATTTTGCTTTCTTAATTGACCAAAATTTACTGGTCAAGGGGTAATTTTAAAACACTCTTAAATGCGAAAAATGTTTCTTAAGCTACAAAAATATAACATAACTGCATGTGTAAATGCACTAACTAGTTTTGAAATAAATCTTTAGAAGTATCATTTTTGAAAATTAAAAATATATTATGTAAAAAAAAAAGTTTAGTTTGATGCAACTGATTTACGCAATGTTTTCTAGTAGTTTTAATACTGTATTAATCAGTTTTCTTTATCAAGAGTTTAAACATATATTTTAACCATTTAAATAAAGCTTCGGCATATGCGTAATTGGAATAATACGTAAAATAGTAACAAAATAATTTTAAATTTAATCTTAGTGATAATTTTGTAAATCATGTTTGTTGGACATGAACAGTTTTACTAAATAATTGATATATTGGAAAAAAATTCTGGGTTAAGTAAATTATTTATACTGCAATAAAAATTACTCAGAAACGTGTGAAATGTCCAAAGTTTCTAAAAACGAAAACTATTCAGAATCTTTTGCAACAAGGAATATGATTTTCTAAATTTCCTTTCGTAATTATGTTACATTTTATTAGATTATGTAACATATTTCTGTTTTAACTGTGTATAGTTAGACTATAAAACACATATTTCTTTTTTTTTACGTAGTAAATTTTGTTTCCCTCTCCCATGGGAAATTTGAGTGCAGTTATTTTTCTTTGCTCTAATTTATTTTGAGATAATAAAACGAGATAAATAAATACAACACTTATAAATACAATTCTAAGGAAATCTGTTTTTTAAAGGAAGATGTGTAGTAGGTGTTAAGTTACTAAAATGAAATATTCAGACAAAAATAACTCCAACAAAGGACATTGTAAAAGCAGGAAAAAAAGTACCGTTACGGTGAATAGCAAAAATCAGATTTTTGCTATTCACCGTTCTGCCCGAAACCCACTGCCACTTAATTAAAATAAATTTTGTTTTGTAAATTTGAATGTTCGACTGATTTTTAGCTCACAGGCTATCATAGCCTGAGAGCTTATGTCCCATTACTACGATTAAGTCCGTTCTGTATGTACGTTCGTGCGTAACGCGATAACTCATGATAAAAATATCCGATCCACTTGAAATTTTGTATGTAGGTATATCCTGACAAGGTGCTTCCCTGATTAGTTTTTGGAGTTCATTCGATATGTATAAGAGGGGGAACGGTAGGCTCATGCCCCTCCCCTTAGTTGATATAAATGGGATTTTCATGCAGAATTAAGTTTTCGTTCAAAATTTAGATTAGGATCATTCTGATAAGGCGATTCCGTGACTGTTATTATGTGTTCATTGAATAAGTATAAATAGGGGGAACAGGGGTTCTAATGCCTCCCCTTAATTTATATAAATGGGTTTTTCAAGCAGAATTTTCAGATTTCGTTGAAATCTCTGAATAGTTTTGGAAGTTTAATGGTTGTAACGGCAAACCCACGGTGGGCGCTATTTGTAACGGTAAACCCACGGTGGGTGTCGTTTGTAACGTTATATGCAGCCATACTCAGTAGTTTAGGTTAAAACAACAAAGTTTATTTAAGTGATAATGGCCGAAGGGAAGTGGAGCAAGTCTAAAATTTTACACACTGAGAACACTATGAATAGCTAAAATCATACTCACAGGCTCCAACCTAGCTCAATCGTGGCACCGCCTAACACTTGACACTGTCTCCTGGCTGAGCTGCTGAACAAAGTTTAGTTAAACAGCCCGTGGCTGTAGATAATTCTTTATTTCATCAATAATTAAAATGGAACTACTATTAAACTTTCTTACCACGGCCGACTCTTAAATCCACTATCCAAACTCCTTTCCACTTTACTGGAGGCCGTTGCTACTTTCTATTCGTCAGCACTTCGCTAAACAATCATCCATTTCGTTGTCTAATGGCAGAGGTCCGCACTCGCTGGCTGCTGGCTAATGCCAGAGACACACACAAACTCACCCCCAAGCTTTTATATGCTGCAAACTGAGATACTTCACATTAACATATTACTAATAACAGCGAGCTAACTGCGGAATTCGAAAGAGCACACACACTCTAGAAAGTTAAAGTAAAAGAGAGGATAGGTGTCGCTTTTACGCCTACAAAATGTTAAATTATTGACGTCACGATCTCAGAAACACTAGAGTGCCTTTATGACAAAAAGTCACTCCCTCACAACCCCCCCTCGGATTCCGCAGAGAAAAAGGGCTGGGCCAAATGCATGCCCAGAACTTTTTCTTGTTATAAATTTCGAGCCGTAATAAAACACAGTGATGGGTGAAATTTAGCGCCGAAACATAACTTTTAAAATATTAACTTTAACCCATCACAACCAAAAAAAAAACTCAGTTTGCCTCAAATATTCACATATTCAATCCAATCATTCTTCTATCTTACAAATAGCCTCCGTAAAACTTCCAAAAACTCGTAAAACATTCAAAACTAATTACTTCTTTCAAAACAGCCCACTCCACTGGGAGTGCTAAAATTTCTCAAAATACTAAACTTCCGAAATTTTCCTCAATATTGCAATACAACTATAACTTTACCAAAAATTTCCTCCATAAAACTTTAATAGTACTAAAATTCGCACCAAGTCCAGAAAACCCAATGCGCAAAAATTTTCCTCATCCAAATTCCGACTTCATCTAGAATTACAATTACTTCATACTAAAATAACTCTGCTACTACGTAATACCTACAAACCCATTAGCCAATGAACCAACTCCCAAAATTCTTCAGAACTTAACTCCACTTTAACAATAATTGGGGCACATACGTACAGCGGCATATCGCTGTGCTTATGCAACAATCAAAAAATATCAAAAATTTACAAAATGACGTCATCATGCTCTTCATCTGTATTAACTAAAAGAAAAATAGCAGAATCAATACATAACACAGGTATACTTCCCTGCAAGAAAATCACATTAACATTCAATTTTTAATACAATACAATTTCAAATTCAAACGCGGCTTAAAACTTCGCAACTTGCGGAAACCATTCCCAACTAAAGTACAAAACGCAACTCATAAAACACGAATTATAAGAAGAAAGTTAATTCATTAAATGTTAGTATAAGAGATAGAAACGCGTGTCAAGGGCTTCTTGACCGCAAAACACGTGCGCGCCTGAACCGCGGCGCGTGTACAAAATAACCCAAATTACTATCTGTACTTTCTGAAAACTTAAACATACATTAACATACATTTTATAACACATGAACAATATAACAATATAGTAACATTTTTAACAAATAACACAACAAATTAACAATAGATCCAGAATTTTTAAAAGCAGTTAAGACCAAAATCTCAAACATACATAAAACTAACAATTTTGTAAACAAATTTTGAACACAATTAAGCAGTAATCGTGAGTCCGTCAAAAATTCCAAAAATGGCCAAAAAGTACCAAACAGTCTTTCTGCTTTCTATTCTTTCACATTGCTACCACATATATGCACTCTAATAGAAATTTAATAAAGAACATTATCACCCAATCATAGAGATGATTCGCTGCTGGCAGGCTTCATACTACAGGATGGCTTTCTCCTCCTGTCCCAGAAACCTTGTACGAAGGATCTTTCGTCATCGGAACTGTATGGTGACGCCACAGTTGACTGTCGTGCCTGCAGCCTGGTTCGGAATGGATGCCGCGGGATACTTGTAGGTTCCGCTCGACGACTCTGCTCTGGCCGGTTTGCTGGGGTCACTCCATGGCGAGATTCACACTGTTGATGCCGGTAATCTGAGCGTTGTCTCCTCTTTCTAGATGCACCCGAAGTTACTGAAGATCCTAGACCGCGTTTCTTTCCAGACCTACGCTGTTTCTTATTGGGCAAAAATTCCGACTTTAAAGTCCTTTTAACAGTTTGTCGAGTGTCCATACGAAATCTTTTCCGGGGATTAATCACTGAAGATGGTGAACTATTAGATAATGTATGTTTGTGAGGTTGCTGTCTAATAGGTGGAGGAACTGAACAGTTTATAATTTTTTGTCTTTTATGGCACACAGAGTCCGATGTATCTGACACAATTCTCTTATTTTTATTATCATACTTTGCTCTCGGATTGCTAGGCTTTCGACTTTCAAGAACAGTTTTTGTAGCCGTTTGACCAAATTTTCTTCTTGAATATTGATGAAAAGAATTAGATGAAGAAGTGCAGGACTCGGGACACTCATTGGATCGGGAATTTCGCGAAACACCACTCGACACATGAGAACCTTCACTACCATTTTCTCTAAACTTATAAACTCTAACCTGATCCAAATTAACCGTCATTCTTTCACCATTGACATCAACAACCAAATTATTATTTCGAACTTCTAAAACCTCGAACGGACCTACAAACTTCGGACCAAACTTAGCTACTCTCTTTTGACGACTTGAACTTAACCAATACTTTCTACTAACACAAAATCTCCAACTTTCACTTCTAACTCCCTTCTACGCATATTATAATACTGAGCTTGCTTTTCTTGCGCTTTTCCCATTTGAACCTGAGCTTCCTTAACCAACCTCTCAATATCCTGACACATGTACTGACTTTCCGCATCCGACACCATAACTAACCTTTGGAATGGAGTAATGACTTTTCTACCCCAAAACAATTCAGCAGGCGTTTTCCCGGTCGACTCATGAACTGCTGTACGAAGTGCGTACGCAAAATGCTGAAGAAACTGGTCCCAATTTGCATGATGAGAACCAACATAAGAAGAAATCATTTGAATTAATGTACGATTTACACGTTCAGCCATATTAGAATGAGGTCGATACGGAACAGTAAAAGAATGATAGATCTCCAGCTTCTCACACAGGGCCTTAAATATATCAGAAATAAAACAAGGGCCATGATCGCTCACTACCCTAATTGGTGCACCATATTTAGAAATATAATTGTCAAAAAATGCATCGGCAACTGCAGGTGCAGAAGCCTTCCTGAGGGGGACTAACTCTACCCATTTACTAAAATAATCAACTATAACTAGCACAAATCTATATCTTTTAGGATTAGACAATGGATAAGGATCGATCAAATCTACACCTACACATTCATTAGAAAAATTTACTTTAATAGGAATTAATTTGCCAGCTGGACTTACAATTTTATAATTATAACGTTGGCATGTGCTACAGCTGGAGACATAAGCGCGCACTGCTTCCCGCATTTTAGGGAAGTAGCAGGATTCACAAATTCGAGCATAAGTTTTCCTGATTCCTAAGTGACCTGCTAATGGATTATCATGAAATTCTTTCAAGATGGCCTTACGAAGACTAGCCGGAATAAAAACTCTTAATTCACCACGTGAATTTACAATTTTAGAATAAAAAAGAAGACCATCGATAAGCTTAAAAGATTGGGACCACTTCTCAAACATAGGCACATCTGCGCTCGGGACATCATCAGGATTTTCCAAATATCGATACAAGCTACCAAACACTTCATCTTGCTTCTGTTCTCTTATCAACTGCTCTCGCGACCTTAACACCAATGAAGACAATGCACAACACTTAACTTCCTCCATGACCTCTAAACCACCATGCGGGTTTCGTGACAGAGCGTCCGCTACCGCATTCTCCTTGCCAGCCCTATGTTCTATAACCACATTATACTCTGCTAACTTCAAACACCATCTGACCATACGAGACGACAAACCCTTTCCATTAGTTAACTTTGTCAAAGCTGAATGATCCGTAATGACTTTAACCGGTATATTAGTGAAAAAACAACGAAATTTATTCAAAGCCCAAATTACTGCAAGACACTCCCTTTCCGTAATCGAATAATTCCTTTCCGCTGCATTTAAAATTCTTGACGCAAACGCTATAGGTCGACCTTTCTGTGCTAACATCGCTCCAACCCCCACTGCACTCGCATCGCAATATACTTCAAACTGAGATGAATAATCGGGGTGAGCCAAAACAGGAGGGGAAACTACTGCCTCTTTTAATAATTCAAACGATCTCTGAGCCGCTGATGACCATACAAACTTCACTCTTTTCCTTTTTAAATTATACAACGGTTCACATAACTCCGAAAAACGTGGAATGAACTTGGCAAACCAAGCCACCATCCCTAAAAATGTCGCCACTTCCTTACTATTTTTGGGAGGACTCATTGACGTAATTGCCTCAATTTTCTCATTATCTATATTAATACCATCACGCGTAATTTTAACTCCTAAATACTTTATCTCTTTTCTCAAAAATTTACATTTTTCTAACTTAACTGTTAACCCAGCATCTCTTAACAACGTAAATACTTCCCTCAACAATCTTAAATGCTCTTCAAAAGTAGCTGCCATCATAATTATGTCGTCCAGGTAGACCAAGACACCCTTACCAAGCAAAGGTTTAAGGATATTATTCATGGCCTTCTGGAACGTTGCCGGCGCTCCCGATAAACCAAAACTCATTCTCTTAAAAGCAAAACAACCGTCCCGAGTAATAAAAGCAGTCTTAGGTATGTCCTCCGGCTTCATTGCAATCTGAAAATAACCCGACGTAAGATCTAACGTTGACATATAATTCGTACTCGTTATATTAGCCAAAATGTCATCAATAACTGGAATAGGATACTGAGGGTATTGCGTTATCGCATTTAACTTTCTATAATCTACTGCAAACCTATATGCCTCTGGATTATCTAAACTTTTCCCATTATTTTTACGACATAACACTACTGGCGATGCAAAAGGAGACTCAATTGGCATTATAATATCGTCCGCTAGCATTTTTTGAATATGATAATCAATTATACCTCGTTTAACTTTATCATAACGATATGGTTTACTAGCAACAGGTGCTTTTAAACCAGTATCAATCTCATGCCACGCAACATGCGTTAAACCCGGTTTATCAGAAAAAACCTCTCCAAATTCATTCAAAAACTTATTAAATTCCTCCCTCTCCATTTCACTTAACCCCGACTCCTCCAAATTAATTGACACAGAAACTGGCTCTTTCTTACTCCCATTCTCATCATTATTCACTATTAACGACTTTTTAAAGAAATCCAAACTAATTCCTCTATCCTTCATATAATCCACACCAACTATACAATGCACTGTTAACCCATCTAACACACAAAACTCCCAACATGTCTTAACCGAACGAATTTCAACTTCCAATTCTACTGAACCTTTATTATCGCAAGCTACTCCCTGTGCTGACTGAACCACAAGACTTGACCTTTTCAATTTCTTATACGAAAAATATTTCCGATAACAATCAAAAGAAATGAACGACTTATCTGCCCCTGTATCGAAGACACTTTTCACGACAATACCATCTAACACAATTAACACTTCAGGTAACTCAACCGGATTAATAGTAATTTTATTTAAAATCACAGAAGGCTTTTCCGACCTCTGAACACATTTGTTTTGCATTGACCTATTTTCAACATTCTCATCCGAAGTTAATCTCCTTACTTGCGAAGAAACATTCCTGTCCCGTACTCCCCCACTACGATCATAACCACTATTCTGTCTATTTCCATACATATTTCTCTCACCACTTCTAAAATTATTAGCACCACCACCATTCCTATTACCATTACTCGTATTCGACATATTACGACCAAATCCATCATTTCTATTACGCACATTATTATCCGGAAATCGCTGTCCCCCTCTCACAAAATTACGTTCCCCCTCATTTCTCAAATTACTATCCGTGACAGGTCTCTGCCGAGGGCTACGCAAATCCCGTTGATCCGAGCTATGCCGAGTCTCGTACTTCGATAATATCTGATGCATTTCTGCAAAATTCTTCGGTGCTCTAACTTCAATAAAGTCCTGTATATTTGGATTAAAAAGAGGAAAAACAATGTCCAACAATTCCTCAAATGTGATATCTAAATCTAATTTATTTTTTAGTTCAAGCTTACGAAGATAAAATTTTGACGCCGACTCATAAATATTCTGCTTATTGCAATAGAACTCTTTTCTCAAAATACTTTTATCTTTAACGGGAGGAAATGCCTTCTTTAACTCGATCACAGTTTGTTCAAATCTTTTCGCTTCCTCAGTAATCAAAAACTTTCCTATATTTTCCAACCACAAAAGTGCTTCGCCCTTTAACGAGCATTTAAGCACTACGTATCTACTTTTTTCAGGTATATTATTGAGCAAAATATAATCATCTAATTTAACTAAAAATTCACTAATATCACCCTCACCGGTGAAATATACACGTGGCACAATCTCATAATGTCCGATGTTTCGTTGGGCGCCATTTGTAACGGCAAACCCACGGTGGGCGCTATTTGTAACGGTAAACCCACGGTGGGTGTCGTTTGTAACGTTATATGCAGCCATACTCAGTAGTTTAGGTTAAAACAACAAAGTTTATTTAAGTGATAATGACCGAAGGGAAGTGGAGCAAGTCTAAAATTTTACACACTGAGAACACTATGAATAGCTAGAATCATACTCACAGGCTCCAACCTAGCTCAATCGTGGCACCGCCTAACACTTGACACTGTCTCCTGGCTGAGCTGCTGAACAAAGTTTAGTTAAACAGCCCGTGGCTGTAGATAATTCTTTATTTCATCAATAATTAAAATGGAACTACTATTAAACTTTCTTACCACGGCCGACTCTTAAATCCACTATCCAAACTCCTTTCCACTTTACTGGAGGCCGTTGCTACTTTCTATTCGTCAGCACTTCGCTAAACAATCATCCACTTCGTTGTCTAATGGCAGAGGTCCGCACTCGCTGGCTGCTGGCTAATGCCAGAGACACACACAAACTCACCCCCAAGCTTTTATATGCTGCAAACTGAGATACTTCACATTAACATATTACTAATAACCGCGAGCTAACTGCGGAATTCGAAAGAGCACACACACTCTAGAAAGTTAAAGTAAAAGAGAGGATAGGTGTCGCTTTTACGCCTACAAAATGTTAAATTATTGACGTCACGATCTCAGAAACACTAGAGTGCCTTTATGACAAAAGGTCACTCCCTCACATGGTTAAGTATAAAACAGGGGGATAACTCCTTTTAAATTATATAAATGCTAAATGGGTTTTTATTAATTATCTCATTTGCCCTGAATTTTGGATATAGATTTTTTATATGATAATGCATGTCTTTGATAGTATAGGAGATTCAATGATTAAGTATAAAAAAAGAGGAAAGGGGATAGCTGTTTCCCCTTCTTAATTTTTTTTTCGAACGGAATTAACCCTTGAAAATATAAGGCTTCAATGTACAATTAGTATTTGTAGACTGTGAGCTCAATGCCATCAGTTTAATTGGGCAGTATTCTTTATTTGTAGTACAATCCATCGCTGGCGAGGCTTGCAGCCTATTGGTTTTGTGTTTTGATTGTTGAATTTTTAATTTTAAGGAAGTTTATTTTGTGAGGGGTGTGTGTTATTTCTTGCTAAATTAATAATTTTGAAGATATATATATATATACATATATATATATATATATATATATATATAGATAGATAGATAGATAGATAGATAGATAGATAGATAGATAGATAGATAGATATATACAGGGTGGTCATAAAAAACTTTGCCGACATATCGAACTCTAGCTGCCGGCCCATTCAACCGATCGAGATGAGATTTTAAATATAGTTATTCATAGGTATGAGCTTGATATTCTGTCAACGGCAATAAATTGGCACTCGCGGGTACGGTTATAGCGACAGAAACTCGAATTTGTTTCCCTCGCAAAATTCTCAGCGCATGCTAAAACCTTAAAGAGCGTTGGAACGGTGCGCCTGTCACAATAAACGGACGCGTTATGCTCGCTCAAAAAAACAGCTCTGCGAACTACCAAAAAAAAAAAAAAATACATGATCACGGTGCACGAAGAAAATTTGCATATGACAGAGGCAAAACATCAATTAAGGAAAACCGTTTGACAGATAGTCAGCGTAGAAAACGGATAAAATGTAGAATGGGAATGTTAGTTCTTCACGCGGGAGCTTGCACAAGCCGACGAAATGACTCTTCCAGTGAAAGTTCATGGTGAATTGGTAAAATCTATTATCAGAATGGAATGAATGCTGTGAAAACCTTGCGTGTTTACCGTCTAAACCATTGCCAAATGCTTTGCCCATGTAGCCCGAAACTGGCTGCACCTGTGGTAGACCACGATCTAGACAACCAACTCTCCCTGAGGACACTGTTATGGAAGTGCATCACATTGTGACTGCAAAACACACGCAAAACTGTAAAAGGTGCATCTCTTGTATTGGATACACCGAAATAAACGGTGCTGAAGCTAGCGCGCTCTTTAATCCGCATGTTTCCTTACCTGTACCAGCGCGTCCAGATGATGAAAGTAGGGGACCATCAACAACGTATATACTTTGTAAATAAATTCCTTCTCAAAGATGATGGTGATAATGACTGGTCTCTTCACTTATTATGAACAGACGGGGCACATTTCACCTTAATTGGCAATGTCAATACGAAAAATTGTGTACAGTGGGCAGAGATGAATTCCAACGTTGTGACGTCCGTACCTTTACACGACATAAAAGTTGCTGCGTTGTGCAGCATTGCATGCACAATTATTCCCGGGCCGTATTTCTTTTTAGGAAGTAATACCAATGGGTTTTGTAACATGTTCTGTAACAAGCTCCCGCTATACGACAATCCTGCAAAATTACGCCATACCAGAATTACAGCAGTGAACTGGCTTTGGGTGTTGTAATCAGTGATTGGTGTAATGAATCTGTGTCATATCCAAATGTCTTCTGTGTGCTGCGATCGTGTTTTTTTTTGGGGGGGGGGATATTTCAAGAGCTGTTTTTTTGTGAGTGCATAACAAGTCTATTTCTTGAGGTACACGAACGATTCCAACGCTCTTTGGGGTTTTCGCATGCGCTGTTCTTTTTTCGATGGAAACAAATGGGCGTTGCCATTGTAAAATTTTGAGTTTCTGTACCTATAACTGTAACCGTGAGCACCACTTTGTTGCCGTTCTCAGAATCCTGAGCTCATACCTCATAATAACTATATCTGTAATCTCACCTCGATCGGTTAAACGGACCAGCCACTAGAGCTCAATATATCGGCAAAGTTTTTTATGCCCATCCTGTATATATATATATATATATATATTATTTGACAGCAGCGTTTTTCTTCAAGATGAGTATTTTCGCTATTTCACGTATTTAAATTATTATAGCTCAAGAACTGTTCAAGATAACATGTTCAAACTATGAACATATCTTCTTGAAATATTTTACATTAATTTTGATTCAGCAAGCTAAACATAATATTTACTTTTGAAGATATGATTTTTGGAATCAAAGTTACATAATTTTTTCAAATTTTTACTTCAGATATTTTAATTTATATTGAAATTAATATTTTATGAATGCTGAATTGAAATTAAAGAATATATATTACTGTTTAATTAAAGGAAAAAATAGAAAATTCTACAGATAATTCAAATCTTTAACCAATAAATAATAAAAAAAAAATGTTTTAAAATGTATTCCTACCCCTTTAAGATCTAAATAAAATCAGTTAATTGCAAAACATTTTCATTCCTGTTTTTTAAATTTCTTAAGTTTTTTCCTTTATTTTTTTAAGTACAATATATATAAAAGCAATACGAAGCAATTATAAAATTAATCTAAATAATGTTTACACGAGGCGCATCATTCTATGCATAATCATTAAATTTGGTAATGTTAAATAAAATCGAATTTAATTTAAACTCAAATAAAATTAAAAATAGAAAAATTTAATAACTAAACCCATTTTATTTTCTAAATCACAATAAATCGCAAATATATGCATTACCATGTAAAATTAATGCATTTAAAGGAATTTAATTAACTGTGATGTAATTATGACTTTTAAAAGGAATTCTTTGTCAAAAATTATGTATTAACTGAAATTAAAATTATATTTTGAAATAAAGATCTTTATTTCCCAAAAACCACATAATAAATAAAATTTGTAGTTTAAATTTTTTCAGTGAAAGTTGCTTTTAGTTTTCAAACTGCACATAACTGAATAATTAATTTCTTTTATAAATGTTTTATTAAACTTTATTTTGCCTCTGAAATCTGGAGAAACTGGGAAAGTAATAAATATTTGAAATAATTTTCATTGGTTTATTGTAAAGTAGAACTATCCATAAACATAGATTTTCTGAAATAAAATCAATTTTTACATTCACTTTTATTGATTTTGATCTTTTATTTCTTAGGACTCTTTAATCATTTGGATTTTTGGTCCATTTGCATAGTTTATTCATTTTGATACATTTTTTAAATATTGCATGTGTAACATTTTTGTTTTAGAAAGTATACGTTTTTCAAGTACTTAATTTATTTACGTTTTTTCTTTTAAATATTTCATTCATTCCTATATATTGGCTGTTTAAATATATTGCATATTACGCTAGTGAACAGAAGTTTTGTGACTGGTGAGTAATAAATATATTGTCATATATTTTCCACATAATAATCCAAATCCTACTATCAGAAATTTTCTATCATGTGAGGGTTTTATAAAATTTTAAATTCAATTTTTTCATACATGGTAAAACACCTGATAAAATGTATTTTGTGTTTAACTAATAAGAAAATGAATGTCTGCGTAGGTTACACACTTATTTTGATGCATTATGCAACACCCTGACAATTAAAACTGCATTTGCATCATTAAGAAACATCTTAAGGTCTTAAAAATTAACACGAAGAATATTAACATTGTGGGCTTATGTGTAAGAGTTAACTGTTTGTAATAGTCTATAATTTATTTTATGTAATGAAGGGGAAAAAGTATTGATAAATATTATGTGTTTTTCGTCTTCAAAGGTAAGATTTTCTAAAATATTTTAGCTGTCATATGCGTATTTATGTGAAGTGATTTAAATAATTTGATTATTTAACCAAAAATAGCAGCACAAAATTTGTTTAATGAGCCCGTTTGCGAGCTAGATATGGAATAAAATAAAAGTTGTTGACTAGTGTAATTTTTGACCCAGGATAAATATACTTTCTGTTAGATTAACACAAATTATCAATTAGCACGCTAATAGTACCAGGGTTTACATTATGTGCAAAGATTTATAACATAATTTAATAAGATATATATATTTATATACATATATAAACCTACATATATATATATACAATATATAGATAGAAAGATCTTATATGTCTTATCTGTAATATGTATATACATAATAACATATATGATATACCTATTTAATAAGATAGATAGATAGATAGATTTGTCCGTTTGTTATGTATTTTAAATTGCAGTGATCAACAAATTGCATTCTTGAAAGGGAAATACAGATGAAACTGCTGATTTCGATTAAAATTTCTGAAGCTTTATCCAGTTTCTTTTTTTCAAATAAAATGTGTTCATTATTTCCAAAAATAGTGCTAGGAAACAAAGAGACAAGCTGGAAAACGTGACTTTCTTTGAGGAATCGAAGCATTATTTTCACTTAATTAAACACGTCATCTGTGATCCTTCTTTCTTGTTTCGAGTCAGCTTCGGCATAGTAAGCAATTTTGAACAATAAATACACATATATACGTATTATTTAATACTTATTGAAAGTTCGATATACATATATATATCTATATCTGTTTGTGAGCCTATCTGTGTGTTCTTGCGCTCGTGATATAAAAGCATTTAGTATTTTTTTTTTATATTATGTATACACACATAATTATACATATATGTACTAAATACACATGTATATATAATTATTAATTGTAAAACATTATATATTTATATATATATATATGTGTGTGTGTGTGTGTGTTATTTTCTCATTAAGTAATTAAAATATGATGTAAGAATGATTGAAACATTAAGATTTTATAATATGGTATTATTATTTATAGAAATCATTATAATGATTCATCCATATTCAAATTTTACATATTTTTAATATTTAAAAAATCTTTTACTTAATTTTTTCAATTATGTTTTTCATTAAATAAAAAAATTAAATTTTACTTATATAACTACGGAGATTATATTTAGGCCATCTTTCATTAGATGCGTAATGCATATAATTAATTTATAATCATAATAGTTTATGCTATGCTATATCCTTTTAGGAATAACTATAGTGTCTGGTATGTTTTTTTCCCTTTTCTATTCATTTTAGTAATGTTATTATGATTAATATTTAATGTTTTTCTCCATTTTATTTTGGTTTTATGTGCGTTGGCAGCCAAAACTTGTATTATTTTGCTTTTTCATGACTAATACAAAGATGAAACCAAACACTTTATTTGTAGTTTTCCAAAGCATTTGTGGGTTTACAATTAATGGTTATATGTATATCTATATCTATATCTCTATCTATATTTCTTTCAATTTATATATCCATCAATTTAACTAAGGTGGTCTGGTGTAATAACGCCAGGCGGGGTAATAACGCCAAGTGCTAATATTTTGCATAATTATGAACTAATCCGGTAAATGACACCATTGTGCTCTGTGCAGTAGGGTTTTGAGTCATATAAATAGCAAAAAAATTGTTTAAAGTTAATTTGTTCCATTTGTAGGTCTTATTGTTTCTACAAACAGCTAAAATTAACGCTTGATCTAAAATTTGCGAGATAAGTTTTGTGATATGAAGACTATATTTTTTATCCGGAAATATTTTATTTTACATAATTTTGTAGTGCATTTAATTTACTTTCAAAATGCTGTAAAAGATTTTGGATATCCTCTCAAGATAATTTTTAGTTTAAAATGTACCACTTAAAAAGTATATCGGGGTAATAACGCCAAGGATTGGCGTTATTACCCCGGTTAATTCCCAACAGTGGCCGAACTACATCCGAAAGGAGTTTTTTTATTAATATGGAACTGCATTATTATCATCGTTGAAATGATAAAATTAAGGTAGGGAAGGGGTCCACTACCTACTTTTAAACTCTTATAAATAAAACTTTATCAAAATATTTTCGATATTCTAATTTGAACATCTTCAAAATCAGGTTTGAAATCAGGTTTCAAAATCAGGATTGTTCAATTGAAATCTAAATTTTAACTGTCCACTTTCTCAGCGTTCGGTTTTTCAAAATTTTACAAATTAAACCTTTAACCAATGTGACAGAAATTGTAACGTAACTTATGTAAAGCAGTTTGTGAGACAGCAAGATTGAAAGATGTATAAAAGGCCTGAATAACTCATAGGATTGTGTTTTTGTACTAAACTTTTTATACAAGACTATTATACTTAATATTCATCGATTTAAAAGTCTCTGGTGATACTACTAAAGTTCCAAATGAAACAAATTTTCGATACTGTTTGTAGTTAAACTAAAAATTACAAGTTAAACTTTGAACATTAAAAGATAAACAGTGGTCTGTGAGATCGTTAACATTAGTTAAAGGTAGAAACGTGATAAATGATTAAAAATCATAGAATTCTACTCCTGCACTAAACTTTTTGTACAGAATTAATTCTAATTAAATTTACCTGTTCAACTATTTCTAACAATAGTACGAAGACTCTAAACGAAAGAGAATTTCAGTTGTAGCTATAGTTAAACTGGAAAATGCAAGTTAAACTCTAAAATTTGGGGGGGGGGGAGAGGGGGAACAGCGTTCAGTGAGATTGCTAACATATGATTTAAAGGATAATTTTGTTGCTAATAAAGAGATAATGATATGTAACCACATGAATCATGCATAAAATTTAATAAGAGATCTCATTGGGATAATATTTTTTTATCAAAAATCTTATTCAATTAATTAAAAATTTATTAAAGCATGTTTTATATAACGCCGACAATTTAACTTTAGGTTTGGAGAATCCGCATTAGTGTGGAGTTATGGGTTAAAAACTATTTACAAGACTACTATAATAGTTAAAAAAATTATTACATATAACTCAAGTTATTATAAAATTTCACATGATTAAAATATTACATTATAAATAGTTAAAACCATGCTATGTTTCTTAAAATTATATTTAAGCGGGACTTTTTAAGCAAAGAGAGGCATCGGGTGTTATATTCTGTTAAAGCTCTCCCTCATTCCTTTTTTTTCACTTTCACAAAAAGTTCAATATTTTCCATATATGGGAATATAAATAATGATTCTAATAAACACAGTTAAAACCGTGCAATGTTCTAATAATTCAATTTAAACGGTCCTTTTTAAGCAAAAAATAGCTTAGAATCTGATATTTTTTTGCCTCCTCCCCCACCACCTTTCTTTTTCTTACACTTTCACAAAAAAAATGAACATTTTCAATAGTTTATAATGCAATTTGTCAATTTCTAGAGTTGTAGACTTTGTATTTTTAGAATTGAGCAATCTACATGTCATTATTCCATCTTATTTTATAGTTTACTTTGCATGGCGTTATAACCCATATAGGTGGGTAATAACGCCAAAGCATTGGTCAAGAAATTACGCCATTACATTTTATGTATAAATATCTGTTAAATTATTTTTTTCTATTGATAGTCAAAGAGTTGCTCTATGAAATCCTATATTTGTTTGAAAAATACAATTTAAAATTTAGCCGTGAAAATTGATAGAATCTTAACGTGGCGTTATTTCCCCAGGGTACTTTATTATAGTTGGAAAATTGTACTCTTTTGACTACAAACACAGATACCCCACTGGCGTTATATTTAAAAATGTTTTTGTTTGTTTTTTGGGGTTTTATTTTTTCAAATCATAGAATAGTCACATTATGCGCAATATGTTTTTATCGAAACTGTGTAAGATGAGTTTAACTGGCAAATAAAATTAAAAGTTGGATTTAAAGACCGTTTTAGAAACTAAAATATCTACAGTTTAAAATTATGACAGCACAAAAACCATAGAACGTTTTGTATCTTGTTTAGTTTCCTAATGCGTTCTGTTTTACATACCGTAAATCGGAGTTACTTTGTCATGTTTTAGACATATTTTTGTACATACCTATTTTTATTCTTTGAATTTGGGTCTAAAAGAGATTAAAAAATAGGCGAATCAACCTAATGATTCTCTTGAACATCAAACGGATTCAAATGTATACGAAAAGTAATGAAGAGAAAAAAAAAATGAAAAATAGTTTAAACAACATACCCCGGCTTAGGGGAAACTTTGACATTAAATAACAAACATGCTTAAAATGCTCGCAGTACGCAAAGTTACTCCGATTTGAACTATTCTATTTTACGTTTTATTGCAAAAATATTAATTTTTAATTTCTTTTATATAAACTACTAATTATTAACACAAACATAATTAAATAAACCTCTTTTTATTACCTAGACGAATATTATAAATTAGGAAAGAAAAAAGCTGTGTAAACAACACTTTAAAACTATAATGTATACTAGCGTTACGGACAACGGACAACGATAGACGTTGTCCTGGCACCGACAGACATTGTCCTGGCACAAACTCCAGAAATTCAAATAAATGTACATAAATATAATAATACGTATAAATATAAATGTACATAAATATATACTACACTCTTAATTGAATTTCTTATTAGAATTATATAAGGAACTTATTTTTCACTTTGCAATAGTTTTTTACATTAAATAAAAAGTCGGTTCATTTTTTGATAGAAAAGTTTTTTTTTCTCTCTTTAGTTAAAAGTTAACGATTTTCTGAAGTCGGTTGATTAAAATAATAAAACAGGAAAAAATTATTGCAAATCATACACGTGTGTCAGGAGTGGGGTTCGAATTCGCGATCTCTTTCTTCAAGAACCAGAGCTTAAACCGGGCGCCTTAGACCGCTCAGCAATTCCGTCCACACTCTGTTCCGCGAACTTTCAACACTTTTAATTAACGAAGAATCTCTAACTTGTAGTCTTTGCCCAATTACTTAAAAATTACTGAATCATTTTCGATCAAATGTGAATCTAAACCATTCTCGAATCCACTGGAACACACATACAAAATTTCATTAAAATCGGTCTTGTCGTTTAGGAGGAGTTCAGTGACAAACACACGCACAGAAGATTTATATACATAAAGATTAACAAATGTAGAGAACAGCCTCGCCTCTTAAGGTCTTGGAAATTAACTGCTCTTCTTCATGAGTAATGTTTATTGGTCGACTCACGCACTTGGTATGTCTTGCAAAGCAGGTTCACAAAAATACTACATGGTTTTTAAACAGTTACGGCAACTAGTTTTTATGTCATACCATTATTGCTAGGTGCCTTTGCGTTTGACATGCTCACTTCAGTATAATTGCATTGATGCCAATTATTCATAGGTCCTGGTATTCGTATTTATTTGCAGGTCCTGACTTTATACTTACTGCCTAGGTACTCTAAGAAAAGCAATATTTAAGCATTAATAAGTCACATGCACACACATGGATAAAGCAACAATAAGTCCAACGAAAAATCACCGAATACACTGGTGATAATTAAAAATTAAAATAACAGACTTTGTAAAAATCCCCATAAAATAAACAACTAATAAAAGCAAAATTGGATGCGTTTCGTGTTAAAACAAAACAGCTCGTCATCAGCAAAACAATAGACTTTGTAAAAATCGCCATAAAAAGGACGCGCTTTGAGCTAAAACAGTGTAGCTCATCATCAGTTGAAGAACAGACTTTGTAAAAATCCCCATAAAATTAAAAACAAAACAAAACAGAACGATCATCGAGCTAAAACAGTACAGTTTGTCATCAGCTGAGGTTCCGATGAGCATCGACAACTCTACATGTCTACATGGACAAGATTGAAAGAAGGATTTTAATCTATCGGTATTATATATATATATATATATATATATATATATATATATATATATATATATGTAACGATTTCAGGTGTTTTATAGTCGTGACATAAGAACTTGACTCAGGAGCCTCTTGTTAGTTCGGAACTCTGTTTATTGGGCCGCTCTTCGTACAGATGAATCCGCGAGTCCGGTCAGATTTCCCGGAATCAGATGCGTCGATTATGGAAAAGTTTACATGGTTGTAGTTTCTGCAGGCCTTTCAAATCTGCCAAAGTCTCTCGTTTTTCGCGCGTGTTCTTGCTAATATGTTAGGGGTTGTCATATTTTCCAGCAGAGGGCAGAGTTGTGAATTAGGGAGGAACATTTAATTTAATTGGTTAAGAAATATCTGGGCAATCTGATGTAATTTAGGCGCGGTTGTCCAGGGCTGCATGCTGATCCTACAAATTAAGAATTGCGCTTACCTAAGCATTTTTAATCTTAAAGAACATCCAAAAATGATCTCCGAAAGTAATAAATGTTAGGTTGGGAAAGAAAGTTACCAGGGGCAAAATAGCTTTAAGCTTCAGAATTAAAGTTAAAAATATTAATTGGGACTTTAAACTTTTAAATTTTAATTTTACATTAAAGTTTTAGAAAGGGGTTAGTTTTTATCCTTTCATATATATATGTATAACATATTTTAAAATAAATGTATCATTTTATAAAAAATTATATGTAATATATTACTTTGTAAATTATTTTATAAATAGAGATTATTTAAAGATTCACTCATATGTTAACAAACTGTAAATCCACTTAAATTCTATAGCGCTTTATGTTCTTTCAGTTTGAACAAAGTTTTTGACATTTCTTATAAAAATCACTTTATGCAACTATATCTACACATAATTATCATTTTAAAAACACATCTGTAGAGGCACCTCCCATGAAATAGAATTTTTCTCTTCGTTGTATATCACAGCTTTTAAAAAAAGAATTTTATAAGAAAAATATTTTTTTTTCTTATTATTTCTTCATAATAGATTAAAAATATCTTTTAGTGAAGAAACATCACATTGACATAAAAATACAAAAAAAAAAAAAAAAAAATGTATATATATATATATCGACATTTAAAAAAAAATGACTGTTTAATGCAATTGCCTTATCTATTTGAAAAAAAAAATAAAACCAATGAAACAGAAATAAATTAAAAAAAGAGAGTTTCGTTGATAGATAAAAGACAAATAGATGCAGAAATCTATATTTACAAATAAAGGTAAAATTGTTAGAAAAAGTTAAAATATTTTTACTCATGTATTAAAAATATTTGAATAAGATAGTTTTTAATATCAGATCTAGCGTGCATTATAAACACTCGTAGAAATGAACAATTTAATTTAATATATATTTAAAAAATAATGAAAAAAAACGAAACTTTACGTGATACATTTTAGTTTAATTGTATATTTTCCAATTAAATTTATTTTGAATGAAACATTTCAATAATAATACTCAAAATAAATATTTGTGTTTAGATTTAAAGAGTCGTATATAAATTTCTACATAAAAAAATATTACACAAAATATAAATAAGTCTAAGAAATGGGTTTTTAAAAATAACATAATAGGATGATGTAAAAGATGAATTGAAGAACTGGATGATTCAACTTATTTATTTATTTATTTTTTAAATTACCTGTTCTATTATTGATACAGCATTCGATTGCCTATGATCTAAAATTTATTTTACTGTCAAAGTGGGAAGACGAAATTATTTTAATTTTTTTCATTATTATTTTTATAAAAACCTGTTTAATTTTTAACATAGAAAAAACATGCACAAAAAATTATCTTGATAAATTTGAATAATAATTCATTTTTAACAGATTTTTTTCACCAATAGGGAAACCTCTTTCATATGATTCTGCTGATTTTTTTAAATTTTAACTTATATACATATTGTATGATTTAGAATTCCAGAACTTCCAGTTTTAAAATTTTCATAAAACTGACATAAAAGTATTGCAAAATATCTCCCACTACGCTTTTACTCATTTGACCAATTAACATTTAACCAAATAAATTTTGAAGGAGAAAATACGCTCTCCCATCAGCTTCTTGAATATAAAGATCAAGAGAAAGAGATACTTTAAAATAAGCTTAAAATATCATATTTACTTCATTCTATCAATACATAACAAAATTTAAAATTTCTTATTCATCCCCAGTTAGTCCTTTGTCAAATGTCTTGCAGATTTCACATCTAATCTGCATTTGATTATATTCACAATCTTGATTTTCTTAAACTATACACAGTTTAACAACAACCGCTTTCTGTGTATCTTTATGATTCATATACTGCCAAAAACAAATATATTAATTTCATAAACGTTTGATTTCTTTTATTCACTTCCAAATTAACTACTTATATAAAAAATTTCGATATTCGATTAACAAGTATTTCCTCTTGACATTATTCATTTTATACAGAAAATGAATTTGAAATATTAAATTGCACGTTAAACTCAATGTGAATTAGAAATAGTAAATTGGATGTCAAATTTTAGTGTTTGCAGCAAGAGTAGCAACTGAATTTTAGTGTTTCTTTATGCACATATATATATATATATATATATATATATATATATAATCTTTTAAATGTTATCCGCGTTTATTGCAAGCTTTGTATGTTCAAGAGAAATCTTTCGCTTTAAAATCACTCATAAATTATAAAAGTAAATTGGTGACTTAAATAAAAATAAAAAATATTTTTAGAAATTTATCCTCCTCAGTCCTGAGACAATATTCACGTGCACTACAAAACGATTTTAAAATTAATTAATTATTATAAAGCATTTTCAAAAATGCATCAGTGTATATATTGAGGCTTCTAATATGCACACTTCTATTGAAAAGTCTAGATGTAAATTTAACAATTCTAGAAGCATTTAAATTGATTTTAAGAGTGTTTTTAGTGTCACCTCTAGGCGACGTCAGGATTGAGGAGGTAAAATATAAAAATTAGTCGTTTTAGTTAATAAAACTTTAACTATGAACTATGACTTTATAACTTTGAATATAACTTTGAAATTACACGGAATATTTTGTAAGTAAAGAATAATATGGTAAAACGATAATTATTTATAATCATTGATGTTAATTTATTTATTGAGTTGATTGTCTCTATCTGTTGATTATGCATGTATACCAAAATTCGGCAAGGTTACGTGGCGAAATTATGAAGCCATTCCTGTAAAAAGCACAACTCAAAATAAGTATAAAGCGAAAACTTAAAATAAAAAATCATTTAATGTTTAGTATACAAGTTGATGTTCTTAAACAAACGTGCGGTAGAATCATTTAAATACCCCTGAGTAACGTAATTTGACATCTCTCCGATTTCATGTAGATCAGTTTATATAAAAAAGTCAATTTGCTATGTATTCATCAAACTGTAGCGCTTAGTAAAGAAAGTGAAGATTATTGTCATTGGGATTTGAAATAATTACAGGAAATTCAGAAGACAGTCTTCTCACTAAGGTGTGAACTAAGTATCAGTAACTTTGAACCAAAAAAAATGATAAAAAACATAAGAATAAGAATAAAAACAGAATAAGAATAAAAACATAAAAAAATTGTATATTTATTTATTTACATTATTTTTCATACTTATCATTTTCGGCTGGTGAATATTTGTGACATCAATATTAAAATTGATCTATTGTATGTAATTATTTATCGAAATTTTATTTAAGTGCTGTTTACTTTTAACATGATGAAATCTTTAGGCAATATTATAATTGTAATTCACGAAATAACTAATAAATCAGCCAAACATAATTAAAATACCAGGTTTTTATTTATTTTTGAGTTGATTGTCTCTATGTGCTGTTCATGCATATATACCAAAATTTGACTAGGTTACATGACGAAATAATGTAGACATTCCTGTAAAAAGCACAACTGAAAATAAGTATAAAGCAAAAACTTAAAAGAAAAAAATCATTTAATGTTTAGTATAAAAGTTGATATTCTTAACCAAATGTGTGGCAAAATAATTTAAATACCCCTCAGTAACGTGATTTGGTACCTCTAAGATTTCATTATATCACTTTCTATAAGGAAGTCAATTTGCTAAGTATTCATCAAATTGTAGCACTCAATAAATAAGCAGAAGATTATTGTCATTGGAATCTCAAAAAATTACAGGATATTCAGAAGACCTTCCACTCACTAAGGTGTGAACGAAGTATCAATAGCTTTAAACCAAAAAAAAAGAAGAAGAAGAAGAATAAGGATAAAAACAGAGTAATAATAAAAACAAAAAACACTTGCATATTTATTTATTTAAATTGTTTTTCACAATTATCATTTTTGGCTGGTGAATATTTGTGACACCAATTAAAATTAATCTACTCTCTATAATTATTTATCGAAATTTTATTTAAGTGCTATTTACTTTTAACATCATGATGGAATCTTTTCGGCAAAATTACAATTTTAATTCACGAAGTAACTAATAAATCAGTTAAACATAATAAAAAATTCCAGATAAATATTCAATTAAATATCACTTTACGTTTATGACATTAACACAAACGTGTAAGCATATAACGTCCGGTGACTATTGCGAATATAAATTCAACTTGCATTTTTGACATTAAAGACTATGGTTAATTTTTTTCATGGAAAACTGGCCAATGGTATAATACAGAATTACCAATTATTTTGTTCCGTGTATATTTTTACTACAATGCGAATACTTTTCAAATATTTTTTCTTATATTAAAATAAATAAATAAATAAAATAAACTTCTGTTTTGTTTTCAACGTAAGATCTACCACATTGTACATAAAGACACATGATTCTTAATATAAGAAAATGTTCTAGAATCACGAATAAAATATACAATAACCTCTCCCGAGTCAACCAAGATTCAAAAAAAGGTTCATTATCATTCTAAATTTTACAAAAGAATTTACAAACAGTTAAAAACATTTTTTTTTTAATTTTATAAATAAGTTGCTTTGGGGGGTTTCTAGAGAGAAATGAACTTTTTTCGGAATATTGGGTGAATTGGGTATGGATTGGAATATTTTCGTTTTTAGATATCATAATTTTTTAAAGAATCAATCGTCTATTTTTTGCAGTATATGTGTGTGATCGTTTTTGTCTTAATTTTAAGAAATTCATAATATCCCAACACATAAAAAAATCAATCAGTTTATTTCACTTTGAAATTACACAAATAAAACTTAAATTATTTTTAAAAAAATTAAAGTTTGAATCCTAAAATATAATATTATCCATCACAGTAAAATTAATTCAGCATTTTACGACAGAATTGTCTTTTATTGCAGACTTTAAAATTTTACTAGTAATATGACTATTCTTTTAAGCAGATGCTTTTAAATTTTATATAATTTTTCTACCCATTCATTATCTATAAAACTTCAGACACTTCGATTGGTCATACTCTTGATACTCCCAAATGTTAATCAATCGGGAAGAAAGTTTTCCTTTTATAACAAACTTTTCAAAACAGATTTCAATTTAATTAATCCTAGATTGTATTCAAAGTTTAGAAATTTCACTTGGGCTTTCATAAAATAGAATTTTAGTGATGTTCATTGCACAGAAATAACTTCATATGCTTTTTCTCATACTTATGCCTTTAGTGAGTAAAATATAACATAGTTGAATTTAAAATTTACTAATGTGCATCAAAAACGTTTAATACAACATACTTATATCACTTCTCAAAATAAACAACAGATTTATTTAATTGGTCAAATTAAACATTAAAATGTTAAAACCTGATTGAAATTTATTAAAATAGATTAAATTAAACTTAAAAAGATTAATGGTTAACTTTTATTAATTGCATCTAGTTTTGGAAAACGAATCCAGTAACTTTAATTATACATTAATCCGTTCTTTCACCATGAAACCTAAATTTCCGTACTCTATGACGTCTCAAGTAAATTTTTACATGTTCAGCAAACATGTAAAAATAACTGAAAACTGAAAACTATATATAATTAACGGCATTAACATTAACATTAAAATTAACACCTTTATTTTGCACTTCCATACACAATTCCAGTTATACTATTGAAAATGTTTAGTTTGAGGTCTGGTAACATAAGAAAAATTTTCCGGCTATAGAAAACTGATTAATATAATGTAAAGGCTATTAGGTAATGCTACCGAAGTTAACGGCCAGCTAATAAAATTATTTTTTTATAAGTTTTTCTTTAAATTACAAAAATAAATTGTTTTCTGGGGTTTCTAAAGACAAATGAATGTTTTTCTCAACATTGGTGGCTTGGAAGTAGTTATTGAATATTTTCCTTCGAAATTATAGTAAAGATTCGTAGTTTAAGAAACTATTTTTTTTTAGAGTATGTACGTGCAGTCGTTTTTTTTCTTTATTACAAGAATATTATAATCCTCTGACATATAACAAAATCAATCAGTTTATTTCACTTTGAAATTACATTAATAAATTTTGAATCATTTAAAATTTTCTTTAAAAGTTTGAATCATAAAATATAATCTTATCCATAACAGTAGAATTTATTTAGCAGTTTACGACAGATTTGTCTTTTATTTCAAACCCTAAAATTTTACTATTAATATGACTATCCCTTTAAGCTGGGTATTTAAATTTTAAATTATTTTTCTACCCATTCATTATCTATAAAACTTCAGACACTTCGATCGATTATATGCCTGATACTCCCAGACGTTAATCATTGGGGAAGAAAGTTTTTCCTTTATAATAAACTCTTCGAAACAAATTTCAATTAAATTAATCCTAGATTGTATTCGAAGTTTAGAAATTTCTCTTGGATTCGCTTTCATGAAATGAAATTACTACGATAGTAATTGCACCGTAATAGCTTACATGTGCTTTTTCTCATAGTTTTAAATTTAGTGAGTAAAATATAGCATTGCTGAATTAAAAGTTTTACTAATGTGTATCAAAAAAATTTACTCCAAATTACTGGTATCACTTTTTCAAATAAAAAATAATTTCAATTAGTTCATAAAAAATACATTATTTCTTCGAACCAAGAATTGATATTAAAATAGATAAAATAAAATAATACAAATTAAAATTTAATATATATGAATTCATACATATGGTATTATACACGTTAATTAAATTATATTTACAGTTAATTATGTACGAAACTTTCATCTTAGCTTTAGTTACATTCTACACAGACTTTTTTTTATCAGTGTATCCCTTATGTTTAAATGTTTTTTTTTTCAAAAACAGTTAAATTAATAAATTTAACTGAAAAGATAATAAAATAAGATGTAAAAAAATATTTAAAAAATATTAAAAGATATTAAAAAGATATTTTGCGCTTTTTTTTAATCATGCTAAGTAGAGAAGCGAAAACACATACATGAAGTTTCGCATAATTCAGAAATTACTCTAAGCTATAAAATCACACTTGCATATACTCATACGAAAATAAATAAAACTGGACCTTATGTCTCTTTAAATACGCATGCATCATTGCATGCAGGTGTTCACTGTCTTCATTCGTTTGAATTTTTTTAGTTTCTCGATCTAAAGTTTGAGATTATGTCGCTAAATAGTACACTGAAATGT
Source organism: Maratus speculifer (assembly GCA_964019185.1). Taxonomy (NCBI): domain Eukaryota; kingdom Metazoa; phylum Arthropoda; class Arachnida; order Araneae; family Salticidae; genus Maratus; species Maratus speculifer. Next base: position 263,027,495 of record OZ025291.1, on the reverse strand, counting down.
AAAATAAACTATATGAGTAATTTTCTAAAAACTCATATTCAGGTGTGGCACAATTGATCCAGGTATTTTTAGTGTGTCGTCAATACTGCGGCGTCGAAACACTGCTTGTGCAGCAGAGTCTAAATACTGCTTCAAAAAAATATATTCATGGTACAATAATGTTTTAATTTTATCTATTTTTATTCTCATTCTTTCCAAATCATACTTGAAGACGCCGTCATAAATGTCAATTTTATGATGTCACTTTGGTAATAATAATAATAATAATAATCACAATGAAAGATAAATTTTGCTCTTCAAATCATGGGTAAATTATTCAACTACATAAAAAATATTTTCCTTTTATTTCAATATACTGAAATTGTCTGATACGTATTTTACCATTTTGAAATTTCTTTTAGCAAAACACATTTTGCTACCTTTTTTATGCATTTAAATGTCTATGTGTTATGAAGAAATGAAAATATACATATAAAATGGAAAAAAAATCTTATAGTTTATTGGAGATCATATTTTACTGAAAAATAAAGATGTCGGTAATATATAGAAAAGATTTAATTTTTCACCGACATTAACTGATATCCACTCTTCTGATTGGGAAATATTAATTTCTAATATAAACGTGGACACACATTTTACTGAAAATTTCTGATTTTCGATAAGATATACACTTTCTTATATAAAATGTTTTAATTATCGTATTTAAGAAAACCAGCTTACTAATTTTTACTGTTTAGACTTTTCTAAAAATTAAAAAAAAATACTTGTTAGTTTATGAAGACAGAGAACTATCATTTAAAAAAAAAATATGGTTAATGAGAAAGAATCTATAAATAATACGTTACAATTAATTAAAATAATAATATTTTTTAATTCAAAATTTGGTGTGAAATAATAAATGATGGGTATAATAACAGAATAATAAGATTCCGAATTAGTATTACGTATTCGTTAACATAAAAAATTCATTTTTAGTTTAGTGACATTATTCCTGAGACTGACAATACCACTCGTAATATATTATAGACTTTACCTATTTTTATTGTAATATCCACTGTTTAAATGCTCACTTAATCGTAATATGCTAATATTGAAATTAAACGATGATATTTTTAAAAAATCACCTTTATTTATTTTTTAATATTTTTTAATGTCTCAACTGTAAGTATATTAATTTATGCTGTTGATAACGTTGAAGATGGATATAATAACAGAAAAATAAGCTTTCACATTTGTATTAGGTATCCTTTGATATAAAAAGTTTATTTTTTGTCTGATGACTTTACTCTTGAGACTGACAATACCAGTCGTATTTTATTCCGTCTTCATCTCTTTTTATTTTAATCCTAGTCTACATCAATTCACTTAAATGCTTCAACGTGATCGTCATACGGTAATTTTGAAATTAAAAGGTGGTGTTTCTTTTTTAAATCAATTTATTTATTTTTTTTAAATCTCTACTGTCTCCACTGTAACAATATTAATATCCGAAATATAGAATATAAATAATACTGATGATTATTAATAGCATTTGTATGATTATTAATGTTAATATGCAATGAATTTCGAATAAAAATATTACGTTAAAATGACAGTTGCAATAGATTTATTTTTATACATAATAGCTTTTAAAATAAACGCATATAAAAAAAACCTTACAAATGGACGTTTACAAGTTAGTTAAATAAATTTTTCTATAGAAAAAAAAAATACATTCTGAAAAAAATTCGTAAAACTTGCAAATCATCTCACAATTTAAGGATTTTTTTAAATTCCTCGTGATGCGAATATTTAAAAGTACCAAACATAACATTCAGATGCCTATGAATTGAAATATTTTCCTATAAAATAAATGTACCTTGAATTCTAGTTGTTCCCTGCCTGAAGACTTAGTCATTCGCTTTTATTCTTTTACTTTCACTTATCTAATTCAAAATAATTTAAATTACTTATTATTAATTTCCACAAAAATAGTTCAAAATTTTAATTTTTTTAAGTCTAAAATTTTCGCTAATTTTGCTAGAAAACGAAAACTTTCTGTTTCTGTTTTTCAGTAATTTAAAAAGAATGCCTACAAATGTCATTTATTTATGAAAACAAACATTTTAGGCATGTATCAGAAAACTATCAATTTGTAATTGAGAATAACACTTTAGAGAAAAGTTCTAAAATGACGCACCCTAAGAAAAAAATTAACTTATTTATACAAATGTTTTCTCATTACCTTTTTTTTAGAAAGTGAATTTGAAATAAAAACATATGACGGAACAGTGTTTACACCTTGTTTTAGACATAAAATATATAATATGAACTTTTAAATGTTTTTTGTTTTACTTAGAAGGCGATATTTTAAATTATTTATCGCCTTTTAAATGTAACGGTAAACAATTAAAGTTCACACTATATATTTAGTTATTTTAAGTTGCCATTTAAGAAATACAGAGAAAGTTTCTAAGTTCATATTATATATTTTAACTTTGAAATGTATACAAAATACAATGTTATTTTTAAAAGGTAACAAATAAAGTCCCTACGTTATAATAACGATTTTTATAAAATGCTGTACCATGTCATTAAATTCCATACATATAAATTGCTTGTAATTTTTCTTGCTTACTTATCAATCACATATTTGGGCACCAAAAAGAAACATAGGCACATTCACTATGTCACAATTTTGAATGACTAAAATATTTTAGATTTTTTCTTTGATTTTCGGAAAAAATAATTAAAAAAAAAATACATACTTCGTCATCATTATATTAAGAAAGCTTCGTGTACTTATAATATTCTTTGGATCTAATAAGTGAGTATTTATACATTAGGCGGAAGAGCTGCATGCCATCATTGTGAATTATATTTCTCACAATTTACTGTTTTAAAAAAATAATATTAATTTTTATTCATGTTTCCTCTTATTTGAAGGATGATCTAACATGAAATTCAAAATGAAGCGGAGACACAAAGAGTGGTTTGCTAATATTTAAGAAGATGAACTTGAAGATACAGCCTGAGAAAAAATACATATATATGTCTTCGAGTAACATAAACAGATATTATGGACTCTGACTATTATAGTCTTTAATATCTGAGAACAGATATTAAAGACTCTGGGTCACTTTCTTTATGACCCAGCAGACCTTCTGTTACAACTGATTAACAGAAAGCATATTAGAAAACGATGTCTGAGTTCATGGGAAATATATATATTTCAATAACCGGCATGTCACTTTATTTATAATCGAATTATTCTATATAATAAATTCTTCTATATATATTCTTCTATAAAACATATAAATCCTCACCTCATTCTTTAGATATCTAATCAGTGAAATGAAATAGATGTGAGTTAGTGCAAAAAGTAGTTCAAAGAAACTTCTTATGGAAATGTAGATAATTTTTCGTTAATGAGGAAAAATGGAAAATTCGCCTTCGCTATTAAAATCTTATCAATTCTAAGACATAACTGTGTATTGTTAAATGGTGTCGTTCCTTAACGAAAATATTAGGAAACATAAGGAATTTTATTTTACCTAAGTATTTTATTTTGGAACAGTATCCTATAAAGTCGTATAAAATTCAAAAAAAAAAAAAAAAAAATTGATGTAAATAAAATATTTTGTTTTCAAAATTGGTCAAATACATATGCATATATATATGTATATAAACATTGGTTAAAGTTAAAAATACATAATTTTTATTTAATATAATTTTTTATCAATTTCACAAGATTATGAAAATATTTAAAACCAGTGTTCATGGAAAAATAAAGCCATTTTATGCAATAGAGTAACGATACTTTAAAGCATCATCTATTTATCAGCACATCAAATGAACGATATAGTAGGAAACTTTGATAAAATTGTTTCTGAGCTGAAGTCTACCAATATAGTACAAAATGTTGCTGTGGGTGGCGATTCAATAGAGACATTATTGAAGAACTGGTGGAAAACTAATTAATTGAAAATGAATCATCTAGTGATGACGAAAACAAAAAATACAAGAGATGGCTGACCTAGCTCATAAGAAACTGTGGTGAAAATATATGAATTAAGAAGTTTTTCTGAAAGTCAGTTTAATGTAGAAGATTCTACTTTTGTATCAATTGGTAAGTTGGAATTATATGCTAAGACTCAAAGATTGCATTCAAAGAAGCACTCAAAAATATCTGAATTTTAATAAAAGTGATAAATATTTAAGCTAGTAAAAGATATTTGATTTAATTTTTCAGAAATGAAGCAGTACTTTTAAAGTGTGTGCTAAATGTTTCATCGAGGAGTTAATCTTTTTCATTTATCTCTTACTTTTGATAAATTATATGTATTTCAAAGATTTCGATATTTTGAACTTTTTTCTAGTCCTTTCAACTTCAAATTATTCAACTTTAGCTGTATATCTTACTCCACACCAATTTGTCAAAGAAATTTTATTTATTATATTCTTCTATCTTTAGAAGAAGAAAGTGGTTGATTCGTGGAAATTTTTGAAGCCCAGTTCTCCACGGATTTAAGCGTTATAAGGATCAAAGAATCCAAAAAAAGTTTTTACAAAATGTCTGTCTGTGAGTCTGTCTGTCACTCTGTCACTCTGTATGTGACGAAAATTTGTAAGCGCTCTGTCTCAAGAACTATTGCACGAAATTTTACAAAATCTTAGATTCCTTTAGACAGTTATATAAACAAAAGTTGGTTATTTTTCGCTGTATATAACTAAACAGATGGTGCTCATAGACACGATTTTCACGATTTCTATATCTCAAGAATCAATGGCTAGATTTTTATAAAACTTCAGATTCCGTTAGTACTTAATATAAAATTGTGCTGATTATTTTTTGGTGCATAGATTCGAGAGCATGGCGCTTGTGATTATCACAATTGGTCCACCTCAGGAGCTAATGCACGGATTTTCCTCAAACATCCGATTCAGCTAGTCTTTTATATAAAATAATGCTAATTAGTTTTTGGTGTAAATCGCTCATCAAGTGGCGCGGTTATGCAGCATTTTTTACAAATACCTCAATAGCCTCTGAAACTAATTAACGGACTTTCATCAGACTTTAGATTCAGTTAGACCTTGCCTTGAGTTGACATTTTCTACATTTTAATGTAAAACGCATCACAGATGGCGCCACTCCACTGCTTTTTTTTAAAGATTTCCGCACTAGCTCAATCTCTTGAATTAATGCACAGATTTTCATCAAATTTTAGACTCAGACCAGGGATGTAGTGAAATGTATACGCCGTGGGTATACGCCGTATACGTTCTGGATTTTTTAAAGGAACACCGTATACCCTCTGTTTCTCAAAAAATTTATAATATGCATACCCTAGCTTATACTCTCTGTCTTGAGTGTTTACCCTCTGCTTAGAGCGTATATCCTCTTTTATTTTTACGACTACGCCCCTAAGTTAGACCTTATCATCAATTGACGTTTTCGAAATTTTGATGTAAATCGCTAAACAGATTGCGCTGTTATGCTGAATTTTTCACGATTTCTGCAATAATTCTATCACAAGAATTAACCCACGGATTTTTATCAAACATCAGAATCAGTTGGAAAATGACATAAGTTGTTGCCGCTTAAATTTCGTTGTAAATCGCCAAACATTTTGCGCTGCTATGCTTCATGTTTCTGGAGATATTAACTTATATAAGATAAAAGATGAGAGAAAGTTTTGGGATTTCACATCCGACTAGTTTATTTATGGTCTCGTATTGTATATTTATTTTTCAATACAGGTTAATTATTATTCTATGTAAGTTAACAATAGTACATTGCTCGGCCATAGGAAAAGCAAATAAAAAATATCTTCGCATGCATTTGTTTTTCTTTGTAACTACATTTTAAAAATCTCCCCTATCTCTTATTGATTTTTGGAGAGAGATAATTTAGAACCTTTCAGTTCTGGCTAAATATTTAAGTAACTAGAAACTAGAGGTAAATATTCTCCATTATGGATTCATCTATCTATCATCACTGTGTATAATCAATGAAATACTTTCAGGAGCCCTTTTAAGGCTAGTTTTTGCTAAAGTGTAATGTTTCATACTAAATGCGTTTTTTACTCAGATTGTTTTTCTACGAAATTACTTTTTAAGCTGTAAAAGAAAATAAATCAACGATTTTCTTATTTACTATGACATTAAATTCTGGTTTCGAGTTTAAAAAAAACGATATTTTTAATGGGTGGGACATAAATTTTAAGATATAGATTTATTTGACATCATCTCAGATTTATTCGCAACATGGTATAAAATGAGGAGTGTTTAAGTCTTCTAAGAAATCTACACTTTCCTTCATAAATCTTTATTATTTATTCCTTTAGTAAATATTCCATTGAATAAATATATTTTGCAAGATTTTTTTTCAACACTATTCTTATGTTATACATTTTTATTGTGTTTGTATCTTAATTAAATAAATATGCAGAATCTGTAGCCGACGCCTGCTCCGTTCGTCTAACTGTCCGTAAAAAAAGCGCAAAAACTATTTTACCGAATAGTTTAATATATTTAATTTATAGCAGAATTTTGTCCCGTAATTTTACATTTTAAGTAAATTGAATGAAAACTTTAAAAGGCATTAATAATTGTTTCCTTCATTCTATTAAGTCCTTTAACGTAATTAAAGTAATGTGATGTAAAATAATGTAATCTTATAATGTGATTAATCAAATGATAGCCATAACAGATAAAGACTCTAGGTTACCATGGTGATTAGATTCTGTTTAAGATGGAGTCACTATATTTCTGTATTATTGAATTTAATATATACCTTATTTACTAGTGTATAACGCGCACTTTTTTTCAAAAAAATAGGGCAAAACCCCTAGGTGCGCTTTATACACGGAATATTTTTTTTTACTGTTGGATGTAATCTCATGATAAACATATGAAATAAGAAATTATTCAAAGAAGACGTAACCACTCGGAAAATCTTACCTAACTGAGGTATTATTGCATTTTTATTTCGTTCTTTGTAGTTTTTTTTTACAACAGAGCTAGTAACATTATATAAATGCTAATTAGCAATTATCATTCATGTTTCTCATTCAAATTTCTTGTCATTCACTTACTATCCGGAGTCTAAAAATGCTTTTTCTCCTTGTTTTCGGGCCTTCACTTCGAGTTTCTTTACTGAAATTCAAGTTGGTCATTCTTCATTAGCATATCAAATTTGCGGTGCGCGTTAGGGGAGACTGGGGTACAATGGACCATGGGGTACAATGGTCCACCCTCTATTTTAGATATTAATTCTGTTTTTGAAAGCTTCATATTTTAGTATATAGATGGCAGTCATAAAGTAGTAAAAAGAAGTTTGAAACCATGTGCATAGCTGACATTTTAGCCATTTTATGCTTGATAATTGATTTGACACAGGGGGAGTAAGGCAAAAGTAAATATTTTCAGTGAAACATATCTTCATTTATTTATTACAGTTTTGTAATTTGAAAAACATTGTGTAGCAAAATAAAAAGGTAAGACAATACATTATTATATTTATTATAGCTAAAATAATAGAATTCTAAATTTCTTTTTTTATCATCAAATTTTTATCAAACTTCCATATGGGGTACAATGGACCATCACAAACTGGGGTACAATGGACCATGGTCCATTGTACGCCAGTTTTGTATCCCATGTTTTTAAAAGTTAAATATTATATGTGAAATTCAGAATTAATAAATTATTTTACTTCTGTGTGTAGATTAATTAATGATTCATGTTGTGTAATGCTTTTTGAAATATTTATCTGTTAATATATGCTTTCAAACATAAAAATTAGCCCAAATTAAGAAGTACTAAATTATTTTATTTCTGTGTGTTAATTAATTAATGATTCATGTTGTGAAATGCATTTTTGAAATATTTATCTATATAATATAAGCTTTCAAATTTAAAAATAAACCCAAATTGAACACCAAAAATTAGTAAACAAAATATTTTGTGCATTTTAAGGTTTTTTTTTTTATTTCATATAGTTTGTTAATTCAATACTCCTGCACTTATGCATACATGCATCCATAATAAGTTAGATTTAAATAAAATAGTAGAATGAGAAAAACAAAAAATATATCTACCTATTAGTTTGTATCTGGATATAATAACTAAATAAGGTAAAATTCATTAAAAAAACAGATGATGCAAAGTAGACAGGAAAAAATTATCACATTTTTTCCTTAGTCATATATTTAGATATATATATTTCTTATTATAAAGGTTTATATTTAACATTAAGTGGCATCCTTGTACAAAAAACATATATATTATTTTTCATATTTTTTCAGCAATGCCAAGAACAAGCCTAGGAAAACCAATAGAGGTTCTGTGCCACATGAAGTTATGGAACAGTCTGTAAAATGTATTGTGGATGATAATAAACCTAATTGTTCAATTTGCGACCGGTATAATGACTCAATGATAAAAAATGAAGAAAAAAAACTATTACTTTAGTTAGAGCTAAAAGATTGAATAAAAAAATAAAAATGAATAATAAAATGTGAATAAACAAATAAAAATTAGTAATAAAATGTGAATAAACAAATTATGATATAGTTTATCTTTCTTATTGTTATAAAATTAACTACACTGATATATTTTTATTCAAATTACAAGTGGTCCATAGAGCCCCATGCTGTGGATCATTGTACCCCGGCATTGGGGTACAATGGTCCACTTTGTCACTTGCTATTAAAAAAAAATTTTTTTTTTAAAGTATGCATAATTATTATTTTTGAGTTGATGCAGTATAAACTTTAATGGATAGGTAACATGCATGTACTTGATCAAAAGAAAAAAAATCAATACTTTAAGAGTAAACAGTCAAAATTTACAAAAGTGGACCATTGTACCCCAGTCTCCCCTATATACGAGATTTAAAAAAAATCGACATTTTTTCTTGTACAGTACGGGTGCGCGTTATACACACGTGCGCTGTACACACGAATAAATACGGTATATATATAGTCGTAATATATTTTGTAAATATGCTTTTGATATAGGAGTTCAACTTTTGCACTAAGCTCTGAATATTTCTTAAACTTAGTTGTACTATGAACGCACCTCATACCGCATTTGACATATTTCTCGTGCAATTTCCGACTATTGCCTTTCAATGATGGTTAATTAATATCTGCCTTCAGCAATTTAAGTGCCTACTTTAGAAAATGCACGTTTGTAAATCTATAAAATTATGAGATATCGTAAACGAAAACCAATTCCGAGATAAATATATATCTGATAATAAAAAATTATATTATTTGCTGTTTTAAATATAATCGCTATTCAAGTAGATCTGTATTAACGTTGATTTATTCTTTCGACCTTAATTTTAGAAATATTGATTTCTCTTGGTGTCAACAAAAAAATACGCTAAACGATTTTATATTTTAAACTATAGATTTCTGTTAAACAACAGGTAATTGATCAATATTTTGATTGCATTCATTAATTTAAATATTTTAAAGATATTATTAAAAAGTCAGTGTAGGAAAATTGTTGAAACTAAATTACATTTTTGGATAAACAAATTTTGCATTAAACTTATATATAGTTTCCCTGTCTAAAATAAAATTCATATTTTTTTCTTTTGAAAAATTAGTATAATTTCTAACAGACTGTGACATAATGTTTCAAATATCAATTTTTAATATCAAAAAGTTCAGATATTGTTGCACATGTTTGTGTAATCCTAAAAAATAGAAAAATCCTATAATATGCACAGAAAACGACATTGCTTATTAGATAATTCATGCATCTGTACAACGTAAAAAGTTTCTGAAAAGAGTGTAAACAAACTCCAGTAAAAATACTCTTTTTTTTATAAAAATTATCGGTATTTTTATCGGATTTTGTACTGGGTGAATTTTTTTCATTTAAAATAATAATATATGCAGACTATGTCCTTACAACAAATGGATATTTACTCTCAAAATTTCTTGCAGTTTTTATCTTTGTAAAATCGACAGGTTTTTTAAAGCTGCTGAAAGAAAAAAACTTTAAAATTTCAACTCTATAATAAGATTAAATCAAATTGCACATTTAATTTTATGACTTAATTCTATATTTCTTAAGCAATGGATTTTTTAAATTGTGCATTAAGTAAATACATATCGATTAAAAAAGTTTTGTTGCAGTGCCACTCAAGTGGCATTATTGTATATATTCTGAGTATGATTTTAAAGACTTTTTTTTATAAACGAGTTAACTCTATATGACTTTTTCTCTGCAGACAAGAGATACGTTTATGATACGTTTCTTTGCTTAATTGCATTTTTTGACTAAACAAAAGGTTTTAACAGAATGTAAATATAATAAATCAAATGTCTATTAAAAATTTCTACCAAAAATTACTAATCATTTGACATTTGGTACTTGTATAGAAAATGATATGTTGTCGTCGGAAATAATGGGTAGATTTTCGTTTGAAAAGATAAATTCCAATATAAAAAAATCAGATTTATCTCTGTAATATATATTTCAATATGAACGTTTAAGTAATATTTTCCGTTTCATTATGAATGATAATAATATATTTTCGAGAGCCTAATTATGATTATTTTCAGGTTATTAAAAAATATATTAACAGGATACGTACATCTGTATTAATTTTTATTTAAAATTGAAGCCATTTTTATGTCTTAATTAATGCAAATATATCTGCTAAATAAAGAATACTACTAAACTAATATTTTAATTAATTATCTGCAGAATTGGTGATTTAAAATATACAAAAATTTTTATCAATATATGATTTAAAACCTGCCTCTAATTAAATAATTGTAAAGAGCAATATGCCTTCTTTAAGAGAAAGTAAAAATAAATCCTATTTTTTGTTTTTATCTCTATTAAAAGTTATTTGTTAAAATGATTAATTTATATACGATTTTCAATATTTAAAATGATTTTTAAAAAATATGTATTAATGAATAATTTAAAGTTAGTTAAGTATTTATTTAATATAATTAATTTACAAATAGATTTTCTGCATTTATATTTGTTCCTGATATACATATTGCTTTATACTAACCATAAAATGATATTCAAATGCAATTTTGAATTCATATCTAATAAACATTTATACATCATTTAATAAAATGTATAATCATTTAATACAAATAAAATGTATAATATAAACTTTAAAATTCATAAAGTAAATTTTAAAGTTCATATTATACATACCTCATTTATTTTATTTGTTGACATTAGCAAAAAAATAATAATTTTAAAAAATCTCACACAGAAATAACTATGAAATGAATTTTCAAAATGCTGCACTCTTTCTCTGATTAATGTTTTATCCTAATACACTGCTCAAAACAATTAAAGGATATTGCAGTTTTAGGTGGATTTTGCATCTGGGAAACTTTTTAGCTGATTGATACATGGTTGACAGACACAGTAGGTTATATGAGAATAAATTACACATGTTTGACAGAAAAAATGCATTTTATTGCGCATTTGTGTACAAAAGGAAAAAAACACAATTTGTGCATATGAGAAAAAAAGAATAAGAAAAGGTGTTTTCTTCAAAGAAAATAATTTTCAGTAGGGGGTATGGTTTCCACGGGCGGCCAGCAACGTTGAACACTTTTGAGGCATGGACTCAATGAGGCTATTAATGACGAGTTGGGGTATTCTTCCCCACTTTCCAGAAGAGCTCTTTCCAGTTCTTGGAGAGTTTGTGGGGGTTGTTGGCGGCCAGAAATTCGTCTTCCTAGAGCATCCCAAACGTGCTCGATAAGATTCATGTCTGGAGAACACGCTGGCCATTCCATTCGAACGATTCCTTCCTCGAAAAGGAAATCCTCCACCAGGTTTGCACGATGTGGCCTGCAGTTATCGTCCATTAAAATGAAGTTATCTCCGATTGCTGCAGCGTAAAAGACTACAATAGGTCTGAGGATCTCATCCCTATATCGGCGACCAGTCAGTGCTCCATCTCGAATGATGTAGAGGTCAGTGCGCCCGTCAATGGAGATGCCACCATACACCAACACTCCTGCACCGCCAAATCTGACACTTTCGTGCACGAATGCAGGATTATTCCTACTGCCACGGTCCCTCCAGATGAAAATACGCCTATTATCCGGATGCACAGAAAAACGGGAATCGTCAGAAAACAGAATTTTGCTCCATTCATTTCTCCTCCAGTTGACATGCTCGGTTGCCCACTCCCTGCGGTCGCGATGATGCCTTGATGTTAATCTAACACATACCATCGGTCGGCGAGCATACAGACCTACAGCATGGAGCTGGTTTCGGACAGTCTGAGTTGAAATAGTGGTGCCTGTAGCCGAGCGAAGATGTTGTTGGAGAAGAGTAGCGTTCATGTTTTGGTGCCTCCGAGCTGTTAACGCTAAATACCGACCTTCATTGGGCGTTGTTGCCCGTCTACGACCTTGCCCTGGTCTTCGGCCTGCACATCCACTCTCCAAAAAACGGTTCCAGATGCTGGAAATGACACTTTGTGACACTTCATTGGCTTGCACTACTTCGGCTTGAGTTTGGCCCCCTTCTAACCTACCAACTATTCTCCAAGCTTCTGAATCTGTCAAATGACTTCGCTGAGACATCATACTCATCGAAACAAAGCAATCACTGAATGCCGATCATGCTTGTCTTCATTCTCTTTTATCCAGTTGAAAGCCAAATTTCATTCGCTGCCGCTGAAGCGACGTTTTTGACGTCAAACTCAAAATTTGCATACTCCACAGTTTGAAAACCAGAAAATTTTCCATTTGTGATTCTCTTCTTCTATTTTCGGCAAAAAAAATTCGTTTATATCTTTATTTTATATAAAACTTCAAATATCCTTTAATTGTTTTGAGCAGTGTATTTAAACATTTAGATAATTCTCTTTATCAAAATCATTCGTATGTTAGACTATTTAATTACATATTATAAAAGAGATTCTGGGCCAATTGTTTTACATTTTCTTATATTCATACATTATTTTTAATTTTTTTTTTTGTGTATATCTCCTTAACGGCTGCTTTTCAGATAAAAAGTTCCAAAAAAAAAATTTGCTTTCTTCGTGGTGAAAAAAGAATTTTAAACTTAGTATATTTTATAAAGTACTTGCCCGATATTATTACTACTTTCTCTCATGCCTAAAAAATTTTTTTCTTGCTAATATGTTATGAGGATTCATAAATATTTCCATTAGAAAATTTAGAAAAAAATTTAAAGTTTGAAAAAAAAAATCATATTTATTTTAACATTGGGGATATATATTTTTTAGTTTCATATGAAATTTGTACAAAATTTTACATACATACCTTAGAAAAAAATTTAGAATGTAAATTTTAAGCTTAAATATGTTTCAACATTGCATATTAAGACTTTTTTTTATGTATGAATATACAATTTTATTTACGGGACGAGTTGAAAGCTGCCCAGTACAAAATTTCTAGTATCTTCCGATGCAAATAAAGTAAAACTGCATGATTTGCATTATTTTTTTAACTTTGATATATTTTCAGCAAAGAAAAAAAATTTCATTCCCAGTTTCATTCACAGTGTTGTATTAATTCGAATTCAATTATTATTTTTTAACTATTTCATATTTATTACTTTTATATAACAACAGATAATTACATTAAACAAATAAACCATTATGAATTTTTTGTGGTTTAAACACTGGCCGTTCCGTTTCTTTATATTACTACAAGTTCATCTAAAAATACCTGTACAAAGAACTGCAACTCACAAAAGAGCCTTAAACTACTTTAATTAAAATCCTTGTTGAACAAAATTTTTTATCTTTAAAAATATTTTCCACGCCGGCCGTTTTAAAGAATCACTGTTTATTGAAATTCATTAAACCCCCTTTTCGCCAAGGATCATAAAAATAATGTTCTATGACTGAAATTTAGACTTGACTAATTGCTCAATTTAATCCAATTTTCTACCTTAAACTTCATTTGCGTGAGCATCAGACAGGATCCGATTATTTAGTTTGAAGATATCGCCTTACCGAGATTTTAATATCTTAATAGAGGATGGAATGTTTCAAATATTCTTTAGTAGGCTATTTAAAATAACGTAGTCAAATAACGAATATACTTCAATTTACATACTAACAAGAAATAATTTTTAATTTAAGGATTTATGTTCAATGAGTTTTAATCTGCATATGCAAATTTATTATAAAAAGTAATAACTCTGTATTAGGAAATTTCATCATTTTTACGCATTTTTAAATTTATTAAATTCCAAAGAAATTCTTAAAACAGTTTGGAAATAAATAAATGTTAAAATGTTTGAAAAAATATAAGTGTTTTTATCAAATTATATTCATTTTTTTAAAAACATGCTTTATTATTATTCGAATATAGAATTTTTGATAATCTGTTTAATTAAACGTTGATTGATCTATGAAATAAGAATGAATATGCAGCTGCAACTTTAACAGTATTAAATGTTTAAATTTAAGGGAATGCATATTTACATTTAATAATAATTCTAATCTCCATTTACATCAATGAATATTTTCAAACTTTTATAAATTAAAACCCAACTATTTCCAATTAAAGAAAAAGTTCTTATATAAATAAAAACAACAACGATAACAATACCATCTGAAGTATTTCACACCCTGCATACATTTTTAAATAAATTTATTTTATTTTGTTTTAGCAATTATATACAGATGGTTTCTTTTTCAGTGCAATTTTTCAATGGTTAAAGCCACATAAAATAAATCTCAATTATTAAAACTGGTTGGAAGTACTGAATGGAACAAATTTATTAAAAGTATGTCGAAACAATGGAACTAACTATGAAAGGCTAAAAAAGTGTAATGGCCCGTAATTTATCTAAATTTCTCTTCCTAATCTTAACGTATCAGAGGAACTTGATTAGTTTTTGTTTATGACTTCATCACCTTTGGTTAATATCATGGAAAAGACACCGCACACCGTATACACACCGTCACAATACGCCGTATTCTAAGGTGGTATTTCGCCAAAATATATTGGTTAGAGAAATTGATCGTACTGGAGATTGTTCTAACAATCGGAACGTCAGTAAAATTTACTGTTTTTTAACGTAAAAATTTCCTTAAATTTTAGAAAAGTTTCAGGAATTTACGGGAATTTTCTGTTTGAAAACAGTGAGTTAATGATACTAGCGTACTGGAAAATGAGATTTTTGAAGAACTTATTTTAAAATCTCACCAATTTCAATCATTAGTACAATGAAAAATAATGAATTGAAACAGATAATGTCTTCAATTGTCGAATTTCTTTAAAACAGAAACATTATTCAAATGTATCACAAAAATGTCTTTAATATAGAAAGTAATTTTTTTTTCTAAAAACAATCCATCATTAAAGCTAAAAACATAAATATTTTATAATTCCTACAGGTGTATAATTCGACAACTTGTGTCTCATTCAGCATTTCGATTGGGGGAAAAATTCATTAAAATATTTTGAGTTTAAAAAACAGTTCTTTATTTTTTACGATTGCTTTAAGCATTGCATTTACAGAAATTGGTTAAAAAGATTTCATAGAACTTTCCAGCTTAAACTTTTTTTAACTTGATTATGCAAAAAAACCACTTGTATAAAAAAATTTCTTTGCAAAAAAGAACGCCAACTTTTTAGATAAAGTTATCGTAGACTTCAAGATATTGCTATCGAAATATGGGAGGAAAATTTAACCTGTCTTAAGAATTTATAACAATAAATTATTGATTTTTAAACGATCTTTTTGAAATTTTCAATTCTAAAAGAACTCTTCAAACGTTATCCGTTTCTTACGGTTTTTAATATATATAAATACGTCATGAATTATTGCGTTTTTTTAATAAAAATTGAACTTAAAGAACAATTCGTTATTTTTTACAATTGATTTAAACATTAATTTTACAGAGATTGGTTATAAAGATTTAATAGAAATTTCCACCAATCTTTTAAGCATGATTTTGCGAAAAAAATCAATAGTATAAAATCTATAGTTTACTTTTTTTTAAGACAGTCAATTTTCCAAACATTATTGTTTTTTTAAATACGCAACTATTTTGTGAATACTACTTCTATTAATAAATATATTTTCTAACCTATATTAAACTTATGTTTCTGCCTTGTCTACTAAATTACGAAAAGAACTTATGGCATTATTTGCGTAATTGGAGTTAAATAGCTATATACCTATTAATTATATATATTTCATTTTGGATTATAATATTTCACATCATTTTTGTGAAGAATGTTTTGAAAATGTCGTGATATTTTGTTGAATTTCTGGCATTTTATATATTAAAAGAATTAAAAATTATTATTATTATTTAATTCTTAGAAGAAACATTGATTTAAAAAATGATCTTAAAAGAAACATTGAACATGTATTTTTATGAAATGGCATCTACATTATACATGCTATTTTTGACCTAGTACAAGTAATCTCTGTACTTGTTTGATAAAACGCATGTTGTAAGTTTCGAATATTTTATCATAAAAGGTGATCCCAAATGTTATTTTCTGTCACATTTCTTGTTTGTCTCGTTATTTCGATTAATGAATAAATAAGTTAATATCATAATTAAAAAACAAATTCAAAAATCTGTAAGATTTTCTTATATACAAGGATGCTGAAACAAATCGCAGTACATACAGGAGACGTATTTTTCTAAAAACACAATTTACTAGATTGCAGAAATTTGAATTTAATTAACTGAGTTCAATTCTAGCTCAATTTGCAATTTCATCTGATTAACATACTCAATCCGAGTTTAATAACTTATATTCAGATCTCAACAACACGTCCAATTTTTATAATCTGTCGTGAATTGGCATTTTTTTCACTTCACTTATGAGGAGGTTAAAACAAGTTCTAAATATTTAATGTTATTTTTTAGATGTGTTACTGTTATTCGAAATTGTTAAGATGAATTGTACATATTTTTGTATTTGTTATTATATATTTATATACATGTGTTTTATATTGAATAGTATGAAGAAACGCCATTTTCACGTTGTTTTAAACATAAAATATGTAATTTTAAAACATTCAGTGATTTACTTAAAGGGGACTAAAATGATAAAACAGGCGTTATTAGTTTAAAAGATACACTTTATTTAAAATATCTTAGTATTTTCAAGCCTTATTTAAGCTCTACATCAGAGAATATTTTTATAAGTAATTATTACTTATTTATACAAGTACGTGATTTCGTTTTGAAAATGAGTGAGCTAATACTTATTACAATTTAAAATAAAAGTAGTTTCTTTTATTAAAGTTAATAAGAGAAAATATGTATCATTACTAATTGCAGTTCCATTTAGTTTATTACTTTACTCTGTTCTGATTCATATTTTTTTCTTTAAAACGCGCCTATTTAAGATCGATGCAAATAAAATGTATATTTTTAAATAATTTTTTTTTTCATTATTTAATCACCTTTTAAGTAAAACAGTGAATATTTTAAGTTCATATTATGTATCTTTTTTTTCATTTGAAATAAAATTATTGAATGCGAAAAACTCGGAACATTTCATAAAGTCTGTTTTATCATTATTGCTTACATAAAAAAATGTTTAAAATCGAAAGTTTCAAGTGACTTTTGACCTTTTTCTGTAAAAAAAGGATGTCCTTGATTTTAATCTGAACCGTTATAATACCGTTAGAAAAATGCAAGACAATGAAATTTAATTTAAATTTTTATCTTTATTTGGTGTATAAATGTTGTTTAAAACATAAAAATTGAAACACAAAGTAAAAAATTACTCTCCAATATCAAAAATTATAACTAAACCAGATATTATATCACAGTAGTAAAAAAAGTATATTTCCACTTCTTGAAACTTTATTTAAAAATTTGGTGTTACTTTTTAAATTTCGGGAGAAATAACGACTTGAAACTCCTTGACAGCTCTTGTGATCATAACGGAATTAAAAATCGAAGCTTTTCAAACATGGATTTGACGTTTCTTAGAAATATTTTAACTTGTTACGGTTTAAAATCGATATTTTTATGCAGACATTTTTTTTTTTTTGTTGTTCTATGTATAAAATATACATTGTGACACACTATACTGCACAAGTCATCTTTTAAGAATGGAATATAAAAAATGTAGTAATTGGTATTAAATAAATATTTTTCATTTGTAAATTATATGGTGCTTAAGCTGTGCGTTTGACTGATTTTGAACTGTAATGTCACAAATAAACAAAGTTATTCACTTCTCATGAATTTTGTTTTATTATTAATCCTGATTCAATTAAAATTATAATTCTCTTCCACATGATCGAAGTTAACAAATCAAATTGTTCAATTTCTATGATCGGGATGTATCTTTCATGTCTATAAAATCGTTTTAAATAGAAAAAAGCAGCTTGTTCGTTACTAATAATATGATATTTATCTATCTTACAAGGGGAAAATCCGTATTTATCGTTAGAGTATAATCAATAAATAAACATACGAAATTTGAAAATTATAAGGCTTAGGTTGGGTAAAAAAGCAGTAAAGTTCAACCATTTGAAAATATTGGTTGATAACAACTTGGAACAACAATTGAAAAAATATGTATAAGTTTAAGAAACATGAAAAATATATTGGCATTTATTTAAGAATGCATAGTTTTAACTACACATATTTATTATTTTAATAAAAAATAACAATAAAACATACGTAGATTTAAATTTCGCAACTCATCAAGAAATTGAATTATTTTACTTATTTAGGGGAATATCATTATTATTATTATATATTTATTTATCATCTATGTTATTTAAGTTGATTTTATTATAACATCCGCATTGTCTTTTTAGTTTTCATTACATAACTTACTTTACGGATTTTCGTGGTTGAATTTTAACTGAGTACATATATAATATATTTCATTCTCCTAAAAAACTTGCATTCTCTAGTGTAGTTATTTCATATGAAACCAGTAGAAAATGGAAATAGTAGTGAAACATTTAAAAAAAGTAGTACTATTAGGTTATCCGTTGACCAATTTCACCAAATCATACAAATCGTCAAACTAAAAGCTAAATTACACATATTGATACGGTTTTTATTTTAAATAACATAAAAAGAAATAAATTAGTAAAACACTGCTGAAAATACAAGTAAAAAGTGGATTAATAATAACTTGATGACATTTTTAAACACATGCGTCGTGTTTACTGTGATTGTATGTGGCGTTTATGTTCATCCATTGTAGGTATTTTATTTTAGAGTTTGGCGATACTCTTTTGTCGATGGTTTAATCAAGCAGTATTAAAAAAGTCAAATATTTAAAAAAAAGGCACTCAAAAGTATCACGAGTTGCATTACTATTTTTTGATTTCGAAACTTTTCCCGTATCCTTATTGTTATCGCACTATTTTCAAAAGATTTATGTCCACTCCGAACTAGAAAATGTTATTTACCTATGTTTATATTTGTATAAGTGCCTAAAATGAATAAAAAAAATATTTTATTAATAAATGTAAAAGCGTAATAAGCAAAAATAATTTTACTTTTTTAATTATGGATATATTTGCTTAAAAAGATTGCTTTAAATTTTGGACTTCTTTTTCATAGTTTCTTCATGTAGAAAAAATCATGTATAAGGCACAGTGACTATACATATTTTTTTATGTTATCATATTTACATTTCTTTCAAGTCATGTTTCATCATATCATCATAAATGACATTTTCTGTTGTTTTATAAATGTAACTTTTTTTTTAATTCAAAAAGAAAACCTGATGCACTGCTGCAATTCATGATTGAATTATTCAACCATGTTAAATTGATCTTCGAGTCTATTTGAATCTGTACTGTGAAGAGTCCTATACATATTTCAGAATTTTTGAAAAGAATTTGAATAAAAAGCATTTATTCAGCATGCTTTATACATTTATATTTAGATGTATGTATTATATAGGAATGAAAAGTTCACCAAAATTTTGATACTGTAACATATTGAAGATCATATATCACAGTAGAATGGAGATGTTAGTGGGGTAAAAATATATATTTACATAAGCTTTTGGTTGACACATATTGAATTTACATCTATTACTATTGGTAATAAATATTTTTTGTACATTAATAGTGTAAAACAGTTTTGTTGTTTTTTATATTTAGTTATTAAGTATTTTCTTTATGTGTAAATATATCGCATGATAAGGTAAAAAAAACAATTTATCTTTTCAATCGTGAAAAATTAAATTAGTCAAAGATAGTTGATTTATATTCTTATGTGTTTTACCGTTTTCTAATGCAAAATTATTATTTGTAAGACACAGGCACGCTATATTCTTTTTTAACTTTATCCTCCGTTCATTTCTTTCAAATAATATTTCAGAATATCAGAAGAAAAATGATATTTGCTTTTTTTTTCTTTATGTGTGTAACTTTTTTTTAATTCACCAAAAAGCAGATGAGTTGCTCAAAATTGCGATTGAACTATTCAATAATATTAAAATTATTACTGAAATTCCATTTGAATATATACTAAGAATAGCATAATACATATTTCAGACTTTATGACAAATTTTTGAATTAAAAGTATTTGCATATTATATACATCAATATTTATACACATACATTATGCAACAATGAAAGGTGTATCAAAGAATTCCATCTAAATATTGAATATCCATATTCACATAGAATGGCTGTGTTAGTGAAGGATTAAAAATAAATTTATCTAGGCTTTTATTGAGATATATTGAATTTATATGTGTTTCTGGTAAATATCACACACAATAATTTTCTGTTAATTCTATATTTTATTGTTAGATATAATTAAAAAAAGAAAAAGAAAAAAGCATGAAAAGAAAAAAAAATACATTTTAATCATGAATCTATTAGCTTAAGAAAGTTGCTTTATATTTTTGGTTATTTTATTGTTTTCAAATGTGAAAATATTATTTGCAGAACACAGCGATTATATGTGATGTTTTAACATCCTTTCATTTCTTTCAAATCATATTTCAGTATATGATCGTGAAAAACATTTTCTGTTGTTCTGTATACATGTATTTTTTTTATTCACAAATAGTTCAAACTGCAGATTATGTTTAAGTGGCTTATTGTAATAAACTCTATTCACTTTTATTCTAATAGTAGATATAGTTTTAGAGAAATTAAGGTTTTCATAAAATCAGCCTCACATTTCGCCATTTTTTTATTATAGTGAATATTTTTCCGTGTACTTAATATAAAAAATGTACTTTTCAGAAATATGATAAAATACGATGTATGTAACACCCTGTAATTAAAATAATATAATAATAATAATTGTATGAAAAATGGACAGGTATACAAAAGGATGTTTTACTGCGCATGCTGAAAGCAATCAAAATGTAATATGCATGATGTGTTAGCTAAAGGTAAAGAGCAACGTTTGTGAAAGTCTCAAAAACATAGCTTGAAAATTCTGAAAATTATCGTCTGTAATATAAGTTCAAAATCCGTTATTCCAAAAATAAAGGGAAACAAACGAAGGGATGTACCCATATATCCATTCATTACTACCAATATATTACACACAGTATTGCGCGTATTACTACATTTCCAATATGTGTGTTTATCCAAAATATAGGTGACCACCGTGATCCCTAAACCTCTGCATTAAATCCTTTGGCAATATCTTAAATCTATGCTGTGCGAGACATCCGGTTCCATGGGTTATGCACTTCATAACACAGGTTACTAAATGTCACGCGTCCATTTTACATTCCTTTACTCGATTAGAGATTATAGAGATATTTCCAGCCTCCTGATTGTTTGGTTTCTTTTATGGATTTGCTTTACGCCATTATCAAAACGCTAAACACTACATAACACTTACTTCTAACAATCAGGAAAAAAAAATTGAAAAGTTTCTAAGTGATGTACACAGAATGTTGTAAAGCTAAAAACAAAACAAATGTCAATAACTGTCAATTATTAATGTTTAAATTTGCTTAGTTTTAAACTTTACAATATTATGTATTTACCATTAAATAACCTTGTGATTTATTTTATTATCACAATAAAATTTTCAGTAATACCTTTAATTATGAAATTGTCCATCTTGTTACATGCATATTTTAAAAAAAACTGTCGTTTTTACATAAAATGTTAGAAATTTAAAAACTTTTTATATGTATGAACACTCTAAAAAATAAATGTGTAAATTAGCTAATTTTACCCGAATATATGTGTAAATTTCTAAAATTACACACCTGTCGTAAAATTTACACATTTTTTTCTGAAATTTACCTGTTTATATGTGTATTTAGGATGTGAAAGTAAGTGTGTAATTTTTTATCAGTTGAAAAACTCAAACAAGTGTGTAAATGTCTAGAAATGCTTGGATTTACACTTATTTATGTGTTAGTCTAATTTAAACTTAATTATAAGTACACACATAAGTGAGTAATTTTTTACAAATGCATACTTGTCATAAAATTTACACATTTTGAACAAAAAATTACCTTTTTTTATGTGTACCTAGCATGTGAAATCAAATGTGCAATTTGTTATCGCTTGATTAACTCATACAGATGTGTAAATGTAGAAAAGTACTTGCATTTACACGAATGAAAGTGTTAATCATAATTAAGGATCAACTGAATCAACGATTTTTAAGATCAAAACAGAAACTGAAACCGAATTTTGGTACTCATCCTATTTTCGGCCGAAAACGAAAACGATAAAAAAATTTAAGTGTTTAATACATACAAAATGATACAAAATTAGGTCCGTTCGTAATTATGTATGTATATAAGACCGATTGTCGTTGTTCAGTCCATTCATTCGTCTGTCTGTCCGTCTGTCCGCATATAATAGAGCAAAAACTATCCAACCGAATCGTTTGAAATTTAAAATATAAAATTGTTCCATAATTTTGTCGAGTTTTTCAAATTTTATGAAAATCGGATGTATAGTTTGATTGCAGGGATAATCAAAAGTATTACGTTACATTACCGTCAATGAGAAAAAAATGTTTCAAGTTCATTTTAATGGTGTTACAGCATTCCAAACAGGAAAAAAATTATATACATTTACCGAAGCGTATTAAAATATACATTCGGTGCAATATATGGTGAAAAAACGTTTATTATTCATTTACAGAGCTACACAAAAGAATTCCGTCACATAATGATATATGGGAAAACATTGTTTTCTGCATATTTCAATCATGTTAAATTAGTTCGTATATAATTAAGTTGATATACGTTGCTCAGTTTTATTGCAAGTTACTTCTTTAATAATAGAAAGCGCTAACAGTATTTACAAGCACTCACAAAAGATTTCGGATACTATACTGCACCAGAACTACTACTCTACGTTACAGATTTTTGCTAGAAGTGCACTTTTAGTTTTGATATTAGTTTTTAAGTGTAACCATATTTTTGCATATTACTTTGTGTATATAAATGCTGTAAATCATATACAGGGTAACACAAAAGAATCTGTAAGAGTTACAGAGTAAAAATGAAAATAGCAGTGGTTTTCGAATCAGTTACGCATTTTCACGGTATCCCATGATAAGTAATGATTCTAGGTTTGCGATCTTGATTGCGTCCTATTTAAGAAGAGGTCCTATTATTTTCGTGTTACTGAATTGGAGATATATAATCGTATCAAATTTTATATTCATGCATTTTAGCATAAGAATTTAACAGCTAATGTATTAAGCTCAGAATATTTATAAAATTAATTGTAGTACGAACGCAGCTCATTTGCCACGTTTGACGCGCAATTTCCAATTTGTTAATGATGCTACACGCTTTCGAATATAATACAATCTATATGTATCTAAGAAGTGTATGATAAAATATACGTTCTGCACAATCGGTGGTGCAAAGAATATTCATTATTAATTTCCAGGGCCACACACAAGTATTCCATTACATAATATTATAGGGGAGATACCGTTCGGGGCGCGTTATAATACGATTAAACTATTTCACATTTTATGTACGTTGTTGAGGTTTATTATAAGTTACTTCCTGTATAATACAAAGCAGGGATGTAGTGGAGGGTATACGCGGGTACACGCCGTATACCCTTTGGATTTTTTTAAGGAACTCGGTATACCCTCTGTTTCTCAAAAGAGCTACAGTGTATACACTCTAGGGTATACCCTCTGCTTTATGCATATACCCTTTGCTTTTTTTACGACTACACCGCAGACAGAAAGCAGATAGTATTTAGAGGTACACACCGAAGATTTCGGCCACTATACTGTATCCGAAATACTGTATCCATTACAGCAAAAACTGAATATTTTTAGAACTTTGTCATAGCACGAACGCATCTCATTTGCTACGTTTAAAATGCAATTTCCAGCTTGTTATAAATTAATTATTGACATATAGAATCACATTTCTAACACACAAATATATATATATGCATGTGTATGTATAAGGTTCAAATAAAATGAAAACGTATTCCATGTATTAGTTCTTGAGATAGAGTGCCAACAAAATTTATATCACATAGAGACAGACAGAGTCACAGACATACAAACAAACATTTTATAAAAACATTTTAACCTTATAAAATGTGTAAAATCCATTAAAAACAAGAATTCGAAAATTTTCACGAATCTAGTATTTTTTTCTTGCAAAAATAGAAGAGTGTAAAAATGTTTCAGGTTCAGGTATATATGTCAATTTATCTTTTACGGTGATTTTTTGTCAACGATCAGCTGTCGTTAACAAAACACACTTCTGCGACACTTATACTTCTGTGGTTTCAAAAAGGAAAAAAAAAATATTAAGCCTGCTGTTTTGAACGAACAGGTGATAAACTTGAAAGTTTAGTAATGTAAGCATTTTTTGCTTTATAATTTTTGCATGCGCATATGCCATGTCCAATAGGGAAAACTCGCAGACGATTTTTTAATTAAAGACAGTAAAGTTTATTTGTTGATCTTTGGAATACACAGAGAACGAGAACATTTTGTTTGTAAAAATAGCCGTTTATGTACGTACAGTCCGTCTAAGTTTAAAAATTTAAGCAAAAAATATTACAAGAGTATCGCAAAATTCTGTGTTTCATACAAAATACGTCCAAGAAAGTTTACAAATGCTGTTGGTATGTGTAAAAAAGATTCATGCCACTGCTTTTGTAATTAATATTGGACTATTTGTTTTCTACAAATGATTCTATGGATTACCATCAAAAAATGAAGAAATATGTCGATGGAAAATAGGTATGAAAAATATTTTTTCTGTTTGCTTTTCTTTAAATTACAATGATTTTGTTGAAATAAATAAAAATCTATGAATAATCCATATGTTTGAAGGAATGAGACTGAAATGTCATAATTATATTGTCTATTTATTTTTTTTTAATTCTAGAAGCTTTTATTATTTTATTTTGTGAATGATTTTAATGAAAGGAATTTCAAAATATCTATACGATACACAGTATCAGAAAATATATGATTAACCCACGAAAAAAGAAATAAAAGATAAACAGTGCACAAAAATTACAATAATGCATACAACCACAGTTAAAATTCATTAGCTTTTATTCGATATATTTTTTAAATGTTTCGAGATTTTTACGAATTTAGATCTAATAAAACAAGTTTACAAACCAATTTCTAAATTTTATCGCATTCATTTGGATTTTACTTAGGGTGTTAACTATTTTAAAAAGTGGATTTAAGCTAGCGATTAAATCATTATTTTAATCAACAATTTGAAATAAAAATCAATTATTTAAATCAAAATTGATTTAAATCTAATTGTTCTAAATGACACAAACGTATTAAAATCTAAGATTAATGTAATTTGGAAAGTGTATTAAAATTAATGTAATTTGGAATACTGTATACAGTACACCAAAATCTGATAAAAAAGCTTTAAATAATTGTTTCTAATCTTAATTTCTGAGTCCTGTGAAACATTAAATACAATAACTTTGTTAAGGCATAAAAGATATTTCATTTAAATATTATATTTAAATCTAAATCTAATATAATTTGTGATGTCATAATTTCCTTTAAGTAATTAAATTGTTTATTCTTTTATATGAAATAAGCATTTAAAGTATGCTAAATTTCGGCTATATATATATATATATATATATATATATATTAGTATGCACATACATTGTGTAAGGTATGATTTATGCTATTAACAGTAATTTTTGTTACTACAAATGCAAAATGAGCTACCAATAATATTTGTTAGTTATGTTGGTTATGCCATATTGAAATTACTTATTTGCTGTTTTTATTAATTCTGTTGATTACTTTTTCACTTTGGCTATTTGTTAAGGCTGCAACACTTTGCCCCTTTTGAAATTAACAAAATGCACCCTACCTTTTAAAAAATAGTGAAATATAGCCAGATCTTTTTTGAAATAAATCCCTCCATACCGCAGTACTTCTAAATATGTGCACCCAAGACTTAACAAAAATGATAGAACTTTATTTCTTGGAAAAAAGCAGGATATTATTAAAACATGTTATTTAATTGTATTTTTCAATTCGTGATTTATAGAAATATTGAAAATTAATGATTTTTATATTTATCATACTAAAAAATTATGTACTTATTTTTATTGCTACTAAGCACATTAGTAATATATTTTCTTATGTAATAGTGCCTTTTTTTTTTAGAACAAGCATTCTGTCCTTTTTCTTTTTAGAATAAATATTAAATACTGAATTATCGTTTATTAATTTAAGCATTACAATATGCATTATATACCTAATTAAAGATTGTAATCAATTTAAAATTAAATGCAGCAACTGATAATTTTAATAAATGTAAAATCATTATTTTTTAATATAGTTTTACATAATTATTGCAAAATATTAATGTATATAACTTTATAGTATTATATTAATTAATGAAATTACTAATTTACAGTTTTTATAATTTTTGTAGTTACTAAATAATAATTAAATTTTATTGATTAAAGTGCAAAAACATAGATTATGTTAGTAAATAAAAGTCTAATTTTTTAGAAACCTAGAATCTATTAATCTTAGAAACCTAGGCTAAACCTACATCTATTCAATATTTCAATGCTGGAAAAAAAAATCCGATTCAAATAAAAAGAAATATGATTTAAATACAAAAATTCGATCTTTATTATTATTGCTTTTTAAATCATGATTTTTTTACACCCTATTTTTACGGAATTTTAAACTAATTTTTGTTGGCCGATCCGACGGGGGAACTGTCTGGTAGGCGGAGTGTTAAAATAAGTTTTGTTATTTATAGCTATCCTCCATTCTTGTAAATAAAATATTAATGATAATATACCAAAGTGTGATTTTATTTTATGTATGGTCTGCAATTTTATACTTCATTCACATAAAAAAAAGTTATTAACTGTGTATTCCTACTTTGTTTTTAGCTGTGTCTGGTAAAAATAAGTACGGTTATATGGATTTCTAACAGACAATTATATGGAAATAAAATTATCACATTTCATTTAAAGCCACTATAGTGAATTCTTATAAATCCGCTTGTATTATTTTATGACGATATCAGAGTGATATTGGCCCTGGCAACATAGATTCTTGGAAAATTGTGCAAAAACTTTCATATAAGACCTGAAAAATGAGCTTTGTTTTCAAAAATGATAGTCATAGATATCAAGAGTTATTATTTTTAAATGTACAATTTTATAAATAAAAATGTAATTTTCGCAATGAATGATTAAAATTATTTTTTAATAACTAAATTTTTTAAAGTTTGAATTTTGCTTCAGTCAGATCATAATGTAAAGTGAATTACACCTTTGTATCTCCGTGTTACATAACTGCGATGTACACTAAAGTCAAAATGACCAGCAAGCATTAAGGGTGCATTCGAAAACATTTTTTTCACCTTCAACAGTTCGAAATTTTCTGATACAATTTCAGACTCACTTTTAGAAGTAAAAACACGAAACTTGCTGATGTGACTTTTAAAGAGATCTATAAGATGTCGTGTGATTTTATTTTTTGTTAAATTCATTAGATTTAGATTTATAAACTATTATTTCCCCAGTATGACTCTTTTTTTCGTTCCCAGATCTCCCGCTTCGGAAAATTCGGTTTAAAACGTTGACTTTAACAGCATTTTTTTGCAATATTTTCTGCATTTATCAAAAAATTGAAAAGCACGGGACCTAATATACTTTCTAAATAAGAGAATTTGCCAGTTTGATGCGCTTGAGAGAAAAAACGAATTTAAAAATAAATCAGAAAAAAGGCAATTTGTATTGAAATACACCCTTAATCGGGGGTCTTATTTATTACTGCTATCATCCATCATAGCATTTTTGCCACATATGTTCTTAAAATTCTCAACATACGACGATACTGAGTTTGATCACATGAGCAGTTTTAGATCATTATTGCTAAAATGAATTTTGAATTTTGATAGCCCAGAACAGATTTTTTTTCAAAGGTAAGTTCATTTATTTTACAATTTAACACTTGAAAATTATAATATGGATGAGAAGTGTGTTATTTTCTGCTTATTACAAATTTGGAAAAAATAATTTATTATTTTTGTGTTTTAAATCATTTCTTCATGTTTAAAATCACATATTGTAACATAAGAGTAAATATTTGCAGTTTTAACATTATATAGCATTTAAAATAATTATTCAGTTTAAATACTATCTATTTCAGCGTGTTTATAATATATTTTGCTATAAAACTTCGAGTTTTTATTATTTTACATGCTATACATTTCTTATTTCATTTTATACCGATGACAAAAGACAGTTTTTCATAGATTTCAATTCATGGTTTTTCGTTTGTGATTTTTAAATTGAAGACTTTTTGTAAGCGTATTGCATTCAAAAACTACAAGAAAAATAAATAAAAACTCTAAAAAAAATGTCATTTGATGTCAGAAGAAATAGTTTTTTTAACCTAGTCCGAAAAATTCAAATGTTTACACCAAATCCAATTACAGACACTGAAGCAATTATAACTTTTTTTCAGATAAATTTTTATAAAATTAAAACGCGTCCCAAACAATGTTTCCTTCTTTACCATAATGTAATGTAATATTTTAGTATGGCCCTGTAAATTAATAAAAACTATTCTCTGTACTACAGATTATACAGAATTTATATTGTAGTATATACTTCATAGATGCAAGTCAATTTTATTATGTTCGAAAACGTGTAACATTATTAAAAGGCACTTGAAACTATTTTTATACATGGGCCGTTATGCAAGGGAACGCTTTTGACTGTCTCTATAATTGAATTATGCATCTCATTTTCATAAAAATTGAAATGACTTGATAAAATTATGCAAGAGTTATGTATTTTAAATTTCAAACAATTCGGATTAAGTAGTTTTTGCGTTGTTATATGCGAACGGACAGATAGACAGACGGACGGATTGAATGACAACTATAGTTATTACGTATTTACATAATTACGATCGCGTACTTAGAAACAAGTCAAGCATACGAATTTGTTCTTCATGTAATTTTGTTTTGCTAATTTAAAAACTTTTTCGCAGTTTACACATCAAAGAATAAGGTAAATCTTTGTACACAAAAACCTATGTATTTTAAATATTACACAAAAATGTATTTTCCATGTTACATAGACATATGTGTAAAAACAGAATATTACACAAAAATCTGTGCATTCTGTACATAACACAAAAACATGTGTATTTTGCATATTACACAACATTGTAGGTATTTTCCTATTGCACAAAAATATATGTAAAAAAAGAGTATTACACATATGTATGTGTAAAAATAGTGCTCAGAAATATGTGTATTTCAGTGCAATTCACACATTAAAGTGTGTATTTCAAGAGTTATCAGATAACTTTTACACATTTGGACTTATCATCAAATTACACATTAAAATGTGTATTCTGAAATTTACACATTTGGCGCAATTTACACACAAATTTACACACATAGACATGTCGTTTTTGTATCATCGATTTACACATTTTTGTGTGTAAATTTACACATTTTTTTTTAGAGTGAATGTATGTATTTCTTAAAATATATACACATTTAAAACATTTTCGAAGCTGATAATTATAATCAAATGTAATGTAATTCCCCAAAAAAAAACCGTCTCAAAAGCCAAATGTTGACCAAAAAATCACGTTGAAGTTTCGCATAAGAAAACCAGATGGCGCCATTGCATATTTTTTCTAACGTGCTTCATGTAATTTGTGCTTTCTGATGTCATAACGAATTGCGAAATTCCGATATAATTAATCATTTGTTAACAACTGAGCTAGATTAAAATATTGAATGTTAAGTGCTGATTCATATATATATATATATATATATATATACAATGCTATGTTATACTGGCGTCATATAATTAACAATTTCCAAACACCTTAAACAGCAGAAAAGACGAAAGAGAAGCTAACCAATCAGGATGGCAATAAACTCTCTGTGGTCTCTAATTAAGTAAAGGAAGGTAAAATGCGTCCGGGTGTCTCCTGGCTCGTTCGTGATTGCATGTGATGTCGATGTGAAGCGCAAATCACGGTTAATGCGGCACATTTTGAGCATTTCTTATGAGTTGTAACATTTTTTGGTACTAATCTGTTATCCCGTCGACCAAAATACTATCGCCAACATATAATATAAAACATCACATTAAAATATCAATTTAATTTTAAATGTTTTAAGTGATCAATTAAAAATAACACAAAAAAGTTTGACATGTCTCATTGCTCTTACGGCAACTTTTTCAAAAACAAATAAATGATAAAAAGAAATTTCTTGAAATAAACAGAAAAACGTAAATCACGTGAAAATGCGCATATAAAAGTAAAACTAGAAATAAAAATGAATAAAACTAATTGTGAACGTGAAATATTACAAATTACTGTCTTAAAAACCTTTGAAGCATTTCCTTCCAAATTTCGCAATGATGTATTACGTTTTCTATTGCAGAGTGCTGAAACATTGCACAAATTATCAAAAGTATTATATAGTGAATTATAACAAAGTGTACAATACAGTATACAGTAACATATTACCTAAAAAGTGTACAAATTAGCCAAGTTAACAAATTAGTTAAAAAGTACTCACATTCGTTATGGTAAAATTTAAAAACTATACAAGAAATGCTGAATATATAGATATACAGGGTGTTTCACAAACGACCCCTAACTTTAAAAATCTATAACTCGGAAACGGTGATAGATATAAACATGAAACCAGTGGTATATTTATTAAAAAAATCGTAAGAATCTTATACATTAATCTAATAATTTAGTTTAAAATAGCTCTCATAGATGGCGCTGAGAACGTTAAGACCTTCTAAAGAGAGTCAAAAAGCATTGAACTACCAGCCGTCGAAGTCCCACTCCATATGCCTCAGTTTCCTTCAAGCCTCGGCGACGCGATCAACGTTCCAGAAATGGCTCTACAATGTAAAAAATATGATCTTTTTGCTGCGTCGTCATTCCTTTAGTTTTATAGAATATCACTCTTTTGGCCAATGAGAATGCTCCATGATAGCCTGAAGTAGTCATTTTCTATAAAAGCGGTGGAGTGACGATGCAGCAAAATAGTCACATTTTTTACAGTGTAGGTTTTAAGGATAAGGGGGCCACCGTGGCCGAGTGGTCAATGCACCACGCCGCTAATCACCTTCGAGTGTCGGAGATCGGGGTTCGAATTCCACTGGCTCCATTGCACTCTCTCTTTGTGTGGAGCTCCCGGTTGTCTATCTCTTGTGTTCTAAAATTCCCTTGTGCTATCTGGTCCCTGTAATATTGACGATGATTTATAAGCTTGAAGGAGACTGTGGCATATGGAGTGGGACTTCAACGGCTGGTCGTTCAATGCTTCTTAACTCTCTTTAGAAGGTCTTAACGCTCTCAGCGCCATCTATGAGCGCTATTTTCTACTAAATTCCCTAATTTATATATAAGATTCTTATGATTTTTTTAATAAACACACCACTGGTTACACGTTTATATCTTTCACCGTTTTCGAATTAAATATTTTTAAAGTTAAAAGTCCTTTGTGAAACACCCTGTATAATTACTGTTTCCGAAAAGAAACTATCTATTATTTCATATTATGAACTTGCATAATTTTTCGGAATTGATTACATAGACAAAATGGTCGTGGACAAGCTAACAGGATACAGTTTTAATTCTATGGCAGTTAAGACAGTAGTTACAGAAAGGAAAATATTTTATCTCTGCATTATGATAGTACCAGGGCTACACTAGATACCGGGCTTGCTCATTCCTTATCACGACGTCACAAAAGGTGGCTGGCCGCTATCTGCGATTGGTTCAAACAGGGCTCAAAGTGACGCATCAATCGTTTTGTACCAGTCACTAGATGTCATTCAGCCACCTTTTTTGACGTCATGAATTACTTTAAAACATTACATTAATTACATTGATTATTTTAAAAGCGTGGTTTTTAGTTTTTTTATACCATATTTACATTTAATACAAAAACCAAATTAATCGGTTGGATAGTTTCAGAGTAATTGGTGAACATACATAGAAAAAAAATACATACGCGTCGAATTGATAACTTCCTCTTCCTTTTCTGAAATCGGTAAAAAAAATTGTAATACGGAATTTTTTTTTAATTTTACATAGATGTAAATAATGTGAGGAGTGGGGTTCGAACTCACAATCTCTTTCGAAAAACAGAGCTTCAATCCGGCGCCTTAGATCTCTCGGCCATGCTGTCTACACTCCATTCAGTGAACGTATTCAACACTTTTAATTAGCGAAAAATCACTAATTTTATTAGTTTTTGCCTAATTACTAAAAAAGTACAGAACCAATTTGATTAAACTGAAGTGGTACCAATTCGAGAGCATCGTCTTTCATTTAACACCAAAAACAAGTTAATCGGTTGCATGGATTCGGAGTAATCGGTGAACATACATAAAATAAGGAGAGTTACAAACTCACAAACTCACAAACATACAGGTGAAGTTAATAAAAGCGTGGTAAAAACTCTGTATTCAGCAAGGTTGATGTGCATCAATCCAACAAATGCATGAAATTCGTCCATAATTTAGCAGAAAAGGGCACGCGTTTTTATTTCGTGGAAACAGAAAATAACATAATTGGATACAGAAACTTTCTGTCTCAAACAGTCATTAATTTTATTAATGCCCAGATCATTAACACGCACGAGAACACTTCGCACCGCCCACAAAAACAAAAATTATATATGTTAAGAAAAAAATGGTCTATAAAAGTCTCATTAGGTACGAACTTATTTAAAATCAAGATTGTTGTATAGTTTGTATGAGTGTCTCAGAATAGTCCCTTCAAAGATTTGATTTTAGAGAATACTGAACTCAAAATTTAAAACTTGTTTCTATAAATGTTCCAGTTACGACATATACCATTAAGCATAATATTCACGAAATCTCATTAAAATATCGTCATTTAACTCAATTTTAGGTTGAACTAATTGCTCAGTTTTATCTAATTTTCAATTTTAAAAATTCATTTATGTGAGCACAAGGCAGGAGTTAATTATATTTTAGAAGATATCGACTTATCAAGATTTTAGTCCCTTGAGGAAAAGTGGAATGTTTTGAAAAATGTTTGCAGGCTAGTTAAAATGATGTATTAAAATTAATATATATTATGCTACTCGATATTAAAGACTGATTTAAAAGTGACGAATTAAATATTACTCAATTTTAACGCATACATTAAAGGTAATTTTTTATCAATATCATTATGAGGGCATATTATATGATAGTAAAATACATAGTTGGTACACAAAAGCTGCCACTATAAGATGGTAAACATAAGGAGTCTAGTACCTTTTAAACTCGTTGAAAATCTGTAAAAACATTGAAAGTTTGAATTAGTGTAACTCCTTTATTTTTTTAAGCATAGACATAAAATTTTGGATTTTGATTAAACAGATTATAGTGTTTAATAAACTATCCTAAATACTGACTAGTCTTTTGCAGAATTTGTGTACTGTTGAATTTTAAACATCTCTTTATTTCTCGCTGTAAGTCTTTGCGCGCATCATATCTTGAGACCTTATGTATGGATTTTTATCAAACTTAATGTATATAATATGCATATATGTATTTTTAAAATGAACTATTCTTAGATCAAAATTATGTCATTAACTATAAAAAATCAATATTTTTGTTTAAAAAAATCAAAAAAATTTATTTTTTAATCAACAAAACTAGTCATAATTAAAATTATCACCACTCTAAATACTTAAAAGTAGTTCATTTTAAACACACATATCTGTTTAATATCTACACTTAATTTCATAAGAATTCATGCATACGTTCTCAAGTTATCGTGCGCGCAATGACTTACAGAGTGAAAAAAGAGAGATTTTTTAATTTAAACAATACACAAATTCTGTAAAAACTAGTCAGTATCTAGTGGTATTATATTAAAAAGCATTATCAGTTCAATCAAAATCCAAACTTTCATGTCTATACATAAAAAAATAGTGGAGATACGCTAATTTAAACCTTCAATGTTTTTATTGATTTTCAAAGAGTTTAAAAGGTACAAGACCCCTTAAACCAACATTTGGAGCCCCTGCTGATGCATAGTTCCACTAGTTGGGACGAGGTTGAAATAGGAAACTCCAAATATTGGTACGAAATTTCAACTATCTTATGGTGGCAGTTACTGAGCACCAAAATTTGGTTCGAAATAGGATAAAATTTTTAACTGTATACGGCACATTATTTTATCTATTTTACAACGTATTAAAAGTAGTACGAGGAATATACATTGAAAGGGCTTTTAAAAATTGAGATAGTAAAATATATATATTATGTAAAATTGCGTTAACAGTAATAGAATTCTAGATATTTAATAATAATAAATAATTTTAATAAACATTCTCCTTTTTTTACTTTTATGCAATTTGAACTTTAAAAATAATAAATAAGATTTCTTATTAGAAACAAAATCGTTAATATTTGAAATATCTATCTCAGAAAAAAAAATATGTCTTTCTAAACTAAAATAACTTGGTCAAACTTTAAAAATCAACTCTTTCTTTTTTACAGTTTTTATTAAAAAACTCATTCCCTTTTCAATCATCATTTAGGTTTTTAAAAAAATGCTAAATTTTCGATAGTTTATAATAGGACCATTATCAAGAGCTATTGCATATAGAATTTTAATATTGTGAGTAGAAAGATATTTTTCATTTTCCCAAGAGCAATCCATCATTAAAGTTAAAATCTAAAATCACAAAAAAAACTTTGTTTGTCGATAACTTGTGTCATATTTAGCGTTTTTATTGAGGAACGTGTGACAGACCAATTCCTTACTTTTATTTTTTTTTTTTTTTCGATTTAAGTTTGGAGAGGTTAAATAGGCATTTATACTACGAAATTCTTAACTCATATATTAATTAATTGATATTATATATTTAAAAAAGAGTAAAAATCGTTATATCTTCTTTTTTTATTATAAATTAATTCCATTGTTCAACATTTACGTCTTGATGTACCCATAGGAAATACTTTCCATTAAGGATTTAGCACCTGTTTTTATGCTGTTTTTTTAACGTTTTACTGCAGAAATATGATTAAGAAAATATTTTTAAAAATTAAACATCATTAACAATTAAATAGTTATTGATACGTGGTAATTGTAACTTTTCATAATAATTTTTCTTAAAGTATTTTTAACTGCATTTTTGAAATGTGTATCTCCGAAGTTAGTATTCTAACTGGGAAAAGACATTCCATTTGTAAAAATCCATCAATTCGCTACATTACAAACCAGTCCGTTTTTATGTATGATTATTAGAAAAAACACAAAAGCTTTGCCCCCCTCCCCCCCAAAAAAATAAAATGAAAATTATACAGGCTAACAAAAATGTTCTATAAAGGCCTCATTAAGTATGAACTTCTTTAAAAAGAAATTTTTTGTAACGTTTGTATGAGTGTCTTAGATTAGTTTATACAATGATTTGATTTTAGATGATACTGAACTCGAATTTTAAAACTTATTTTGACAAACTTTCCAGCAATTATATACATCATTAAGAATCATATTCACAAAATCTCACTAAAGTCTCATCTTTTACCTCAATTTTAGGTTCACCTAATTGCTCAGTTTCATCTAGTTTCCAAATTTAAAAATTCATTTGGGTGAACACAGGGCAGGAGTTAATTATATTTTGGAAGGTATCGACTCATCAAGATTGTAATTCCTTCAGGAAAAATGGAATGTTCTGAAAAATGTTTGCAGGCTATTTAAAATAATTTATTCAAATGAATATATATTTTGTGCTACTCGATATTAAAGACTGATTAAAAAATTACGTATTCAATCTAACCTACTTTTAACTAAATGTATGAATGGTATTTATATTCATTAATCATTATGTCTGTACATTTTGTGTACCATTCTGTGTACATTTTTCTGCCTATGTGTGTACACATAGGAATATTTGGTATATTACGGCCAATAATTCTATTTTAAAATTCGAGATAGTAGAGTATGTATTATAAAATTGCATTAGCGGTAAAAATGGAATTGAACATTATAAATATTCTTCTCTTTTTTCAACTTTTATGCAATTTGAATTAGAAAAAAAAAATTTAATAAGCTTATTTATTAGAAATAAAATCATTAGTATTTAAAAGTTCTACCTCAGAAAAAAAATTCTCTCTAAACTAAAATAACACGATCAAATTTAAAAAGGCAACTCGTTTTTTTCATTTTTTAACGGAAAACTTACACTTTTTTCAATCATCATTTAGGTAAAAAGAAATTCTGATTTTTTTTTTCATAGTAAGGTCATTATTAAAATCTATTGCATATAGGATTTTAATATTGTGAATAGAAAGTCATTTTTCATTTTCCTAAGAGCAATCCATCATTAAAGTTCCTAAGTTCCCTTGGAAAAAATAAAATCATTGTTACTCGATAACTTATGTCACATTTAGCGTTTCTATTGGGAAAAAAAATCGTTTAATAAGGAAAATTAAAGTTCACTGTGTAACAAACCAATTCCTTACTTTTATGATTTTTTTTTTTTCAAAATTTAAATTTGCAGAGGTTAAGTACGCATTTGTATCACGGAATTTTTACCTCAATTATAATAATTAATTTATATTATATATTTTTAAAAAATGTTATCTCTCCTTTTCTTATTGCAAATTTATTGGATTGTTAGACATTTATATCCTGATATATTCATAAAAAATTACTTTCCATTAAAGGTTTAGCAGTTTATACCAATTTTTCATACTATAGTTTTAACGTTTTTCTGTAAAAGTATGGTTATAAAAAAATTTTTAAAAATTGAGCATTATTAAAGTTAAAATAGTTATCGATACATGGTAATTATAGTTTTTATTATATTTTTTTCTGCATGTATATTTAACAGCAAACTTGGTAGCGTTTATCTACCAATTTAGTATTTCTACAGGAAAAAGACATTCCATTAAAAAGAATCTTTAGTTCACTACATTACAAAACAAATCCATTTTTGTCTATGGTTATTACAAAATATTAATAGTAGCAAGGCTCAATACGAGACTTATATGAGAATTTTTTAGTGCAATGGCAAAAATAAATCAGTTTTACGGATTTAGCCATCTTTAAAAAAATAACACTGAAGACAATTTCTTTTATAATCGTGAATTAAACTTTATTGTTCGATAATCACGTTGATATATCTGCAGTAAATTTCTTTTTTAAATGGAGTTCGCTGCAGCATAATTTTATTAATTTTCAAAGTAAATCCTGCAGAAGTTTGAACAAAAATAAAAAATAAACTTTTAAATGTAAAATATTAATTGTAATTAACATTCTTACTGAAATTTTGTAACTGCCAATCTCAATGGTAGATTTTTACAATATTTTAAAAAAAAAAGTACTTTTCCAATTTATGTAAGGGGGAATTTTCTAACATTACAGTGATAATTATGTTGGCATAATGAAACTTCCTACAAATTTCTAGGGGCTATTTATATTTGTAATACTTTTTGAAAATATAGCAATTCCGGTTATTAATGTTTTATAAAAAAATATATCGATTCGTATAACATGAGCTATGATCATATTCTACTATAATTGTATGTAGGTATTCAAAAATGTAGTTAGGTATCCAAGATTTAGGTAACCAAACGGTCAGGTAATATTAAAATATTTTAGCATTGTTTTAGGAATTTAGAAAAACAGGCTTAAAAAATATTTCGCAAAAAAATTCATGAACCGCTGCAGGTTAGTCTTACAAACATCATAATCTTCATTCTAAACATATCTTTATATATATAAATCTTCTGTGCGTGTGTATGTCACTGAACTCCTCCTAAACGACTGGACCGATTTTAATGATTTTTTTTTTGTGTGTGCCAGTAGATTCGAGAATGGTGTAGATTCACATTTTATCGAAATTGATTCAGTTTTTATTTTTAGTAATTAGGCAAAAACGAATAGTTAGTGATTTTTCGCTAATTAAAAGTATTGAATAAGTTCGCTGAGTAGAACGTGGACGGAATGGTTGAGAGGTCTAAGGCGTCAGATTTGAGCTCTGTTTCTCGAAGAAAGAGATCGTATGTTCAAACCCCACTCCTGACATGCGTGTGTGATTTGCAATAACTTTTCTGGATTATAATTTTAATTAACCGACTTCAGAAAATCGTTAACTTTTAACTAAGAAGAGAAAAATAAACTTTTCTATCAAAAATTGAACCGACTTCAAAAACTATCGCAAAGTGAAAAATAATTTCCTTCTATAATTGTAATAAGAAGTTGAATTAAGAGCGTAGTATTTATTGTGCATATTACTATATTTATGTACATTTATTTGATTTTGTGGAGTCGGTGCCAGCCAAACCAATTTCAAAATTAAAAAAATTAAGTATACAATGCAAACATTTATATATATAACTCTTCTGTGCGTGTGTATGTCACTGAACACCTCCTAAACGACTGGACTGATTTTAATGAATTTTTTTGTGTGTGTTCCAGCGGATTCTAGAATGGTTTAGATTACATTTCATCGAAATTGATTCAGTACTTTTTTAGTAATTAGGCAAAAACTAATAAAGTTATTGATTTTTGCCAATTAAAACTGTTGAATAAGTTTGCTGAATAGAGTGCGGACAGAATGGCTGAGTGGTCTAAGGCGTCAGATTTAAGCGTGGTTCTCGAAGAAAGAGATAGTGTGATCGAACTCCACTCCTGGCATACGGGTATGATTTACAGTAATTTTTCCTGTATTATAATTTTAATTAACCGACTTCAGAAAATCGTTAACTTTTAACTAAAAAGAGAAAAATAAACTTTTCTATCAAAAATGGAACCGAATTCAAAAACTCCTGCAAAATTAAAAATAATTTCCTTACATAATTGTAATAAGAAATAAAACTAAGAGTTATAGTATTTATCATGCGTATTATTATATTTATGTACATTTATTTGATTTTTTGGAGTCGGTTCTAGAACAATGTCTGTCGGGTCCACTAGTTTTATATAATTCTAGTTCTAACATAATTACCTGCATAACATAATTTGCTTGAACCCAAATCATTCTATCTAATTATTTTTTCAAAAGTTTTATTGCACAGATATCGTAAACAAAAATTTTCTTTATCAAAATATTTTTTGCCTTCCTTGTATTTATTTTATGCATTTAAATTATGTTCATAATCATATTTCTGTATTGTATTTCCTCAGTAAAACGATTTCGATTTACGCATCGTAGAGAACAAATACACTAGAAATATTATATGATTCATACAAGAGTTCTAATGTTTAAATCGTTCACAAAAGGGCCATTATATATTTAAAAACAATACGAAATTTTATTTGCTGATTTTGCTTTACTTTAATCAAATTTGATGTATTTTAGTTTTATAAACTAATAAAAATTACGAGATACTTATGTTGGTCTGATCCAAGTTATTTTATTATTTTTACAGCATACATTAAAAGTAACATATGGAAAGATATCTGGTACAAATTAATGAAATAAAATTCCTTCGCAAAATGAAAATATTATTATTTTTAGTTCCTTACTATCTAGAACAATCGATTTTAATGTTCTTTTATCCCCATGGCATAACATTTCAACTATATCACAATTTGTTATGTGCATATATAGAATATAACAATGCTTATAACAAATTATATCGAATTATTTAATTTTATATCTTACTATAAAAATTAGAAATATATCTAAAATAATCGTCTGTCATTGGTATACCAACAATACAATGAAAAGTATATTTAGACTTGAATAATTTTTATGTGAAACATTTTGTTGCTTTTGAAAGTTTGGAAAAAATAACGATTTTAATTTTTTTTGCAGGTTGGGTAACGATTAAATCAGACTTTAAAAAACGCAGATTTCCAGGCTTTTGTACTTGGCATTTCTTAAAATGGGCTCAAACCTTTAAAGAAATAAATTCAGTTATTCAGAAAATTATATATATATACATATATATATATATTTTATAATATTTTCTTTCATTTACGAAGGACGACGAATGGGTACTAAAATACTAAAACAGTAAAGTTTCAAAATTCAATTATATTTTATACAACAATATCTAAAACAACTATTGATATTTCTTTATATTTGAGCCCATTTGATTTACACCATTAACATGATGAGATTTTATGTCTGTCTGACAAAATAGGACAACGATAGCTGCTTAAAAAATAATCTAAAACAAAATTTTGATTGTAAAATATAAAAACTAAATTTAAAAACAGATTTATGGGGACATAAACATAGTTACTGCAAATTTCCTTTAATGGGGATAAAGATTTTTCAACGTGTTTACTTTAAATACAGTGTAATTCAAAATTGTTTTTACACTGTAAAAAATATCAGATGTTTCTGAATATATAAAAATGTACTGTAATAAAAAACGAAAATATACAGTAACCTCTTCTAACTCACCCAAGGTTTCCTTTTCTTTTAAACATCTCAGAAAACTATTTATTTTCAAAATTTAAAGAAGAATTTATAAAAATAAATTTTATTAGCTGCCCGTCACTTTTCGGAAACGTTTGTAAGTTGCTTTTACAGTACATTAATTACTTTTGTCAAATCAAAATATCACTTTTTCTGATGAAATCAATTCATACGAAAAAATTTTGACATTCAGCTAACATGTTTAATAGACAAACATACAATTTTAAC
This sequence comes from Maratus speculifer, assembly GCA_964019185.1. Classification (NCBI taxonomy): domain Eukaryota; kingdom Metazoa; phylum Arthropoda; class Arachnida; order Araneae; family Salticidae; genus Maratus; species Maratus speculifer. The sequence goes on along the minus strand of OZ025291.1, from coordinate 262,986,426 downwards.
AGTATTAACATTTATATGAAAATTAACATTATTTTGCCACAATTCCGAGCCCAAAATCAGTTATACAACTGAAAACGTTTACTTGAGAATTGATAGAATCCGAAAAAGTGATATTTTGTGTTAAGAAAAGTGATTAATATAGTGTAAAAGCTACTTAGAAACGTTTTCGAAAAGGACGGACTGCTAATAAAAATTACTTTTTATAAATTCTTCTTTAAATTTCGGAAACAAATAATTTCCCGGGATATTTAAAGGTAAAGGAACGGTTTTTGAAACCTTAGGTGAATTAGAAGAGGTTACTGTATAATTTCGTATTTGATTACAGTACATTTTTACATGTTAAGAAACATCTGGCATTTTTTACAGTGTACAAAAAAAAACAGGGGTGATAGTACACATCAAGCCAAACAATAATTAATAGGAAACCAAGGGCCCTAAGCGTTTTCCGAAGAAGATAGCTGTCATAGCTGTCAAGTCTAAAATTTAAAATAAACATAAAAAACGCAAAATAAGGTCGATCGAATTGCGGTTTTCATTAAAACTATTCTTTATGTCAGTATTTCTGTGAAAGTAAATTTTAAAGATAAATTACAAAAAAATTCCGTTAGACGGCGCCTTAAACTTTAGAGTGATCAACAACTATTTTTAATCGTTATTTTTTGTATCTAATCAAATACTTGCAAAAGCTTTGACTTAAATTCTGAGCTCAAATTCTGAATCGCTGGGAGGTGTTAATAAGCGCAAAATTGAATTGTGTTCGAGGAGAGGGGGTGGGAGGGTTAAATTTCAATAGCTGAACACAGTTCAGTTTGCGCTACTTATCTGTTCCCAACTATTCAGAATTTGAGCTCAAAATTTACGTTATAGTCTAAGCTTCCTAAAACATTAAAGAGATACAAAAAACAACGGCAAAAAAGTTCGTTACTCCAAAGTCTACAGCGCCCTCTATCGGCATTTTCAAAATTAATCTTTATAATTTACTTTCAAGAAAATGCTGACATAAAGAATAGTTTTATTGAAAACCGCAAATCATTCGACCAAATTTTCTGTCTTTTATGTATACTTCAAATTTTGGATCCTAAACTTTAATAACGGCTGTCGCCTTCAAAAAACATTTGGCAACCATGGTTTCCTATTCAATATTGTTTTTCTAGATGTGTACTATCACCTCCCTTTTTTGTAAAAAAAAATTAGAATCACCCTGTATATATGGGATTTCAACAATAGATTATGTTATTATTAATAGGAAAAATACATAATATGTTTGTTAATATCAGCATGACATTAAAGATTAGTTACATAAAAAAAAATAAACTTTAAATACATAGCTAAAAGATTTACTTTACTTAGAATTTAAAATCAGATACATGGATAATTCCTACACTATATAGCCAAAGATGGCCGACCACTTGCGATTTTAGACATTTTGTTATTTATCTAGTCAAATACATGAAGAATTATCCTGAATCTCTAAGTGAATTAAAAAAACACTATAAATCATATAATTCCGTGAAGAGTTTTTCCTGAAACTCCATAGGGGACCGTCAACAAATTAAAAAAAGAATGAATATCTTTTGGCTAACCCTGTCAAAACATATGCAGGCAAAAGCGCTCAAACTGTATATTATGATTAAGTGACTTATTGTAATAAACTGTGTTCCTTTTTATGTCGATAGCATGTATACTCGTAGAAAAATTACAGTTTTTATAAAACAGCCCCAAATTTTTCCAAGATTTTTGCTTATAATTTGCAGAGTTTATAATATAAAACAATGTTCTTTTTCGAAAATATGACAAACAATGTCGTACATAATACCCTGTAATCAGAATTTAAATATAATAAAAAATATATGAAAAATGTGTACTGATTCACCCTGATTTTTCACCCTGTATGTATGACAGATTTCTGTTTTATACATCTGGAGAACACCTTTTCAAATCACTCAGTTTGCTCAATATTCCGCATTTCAATATTGAATCACTTTTCCACGAATCAATGGCGTACATTTTCTAGAAATATTTATGGATAAATTATGCTTGGGTAATGAAGTTCCAGAAGCTTCCATGTTGCTAAAATTAATTTAAGTCACATGCAACATCTGCTTCAGAATTTTTAACTCTCACTAAAACGAATCTTTGACATAATTCTTTAATAAATTGTATATAAATTTGACTAACTTTAAATAAATTCATAAAGCATTGATTATCACTCAAATTAAGAAGAGAAAAATATTAATATTAATGCATGTATTACATAATTTGAATATTAGCTTTATAGTTAATGACAGTTGTATACATTATTTTTTATAAATGTTGTTTAAATTTTTATCATAAAAATTTATTAGGTACACTTCTATAAGATTTTAAATGTTTTTTTTTTTTTTTTTTTTTTTTTTTTTTTTTTTTTTTTTTTTTTTTTTAAATACAGTATTTGTTTCTGTACTTCACTTACAAAGATAATATTTATTTTCAAAAGATTTCATTCTCTATGATATATACGTTTTATCCATCATTTATTGGAATTTTTCTTGATTATGTAACAAAAGATCCTACTAAAAGAACACAAAATTCATTACATTAAAAGTAATTAAATTAGTATACAAAATAGTTTTCCTTTGTATCTGTAAATCGTTCACGCACAGAATAATTTTCACCTTATTATTTACATGATTCAGTTTGTTATAATTTTAATGAACTAAACACAGGGCTCTCAGCGTCCCTAAAATTTTCGCTGTCTTCTACCACAATTTTAAAACGATAATATTTATTGTAAAATTTCATTGTAAATGTTAAAGGAATCTCGCAGAAAATTTTTTGATTTAAAATACTGGTAGACAAGTGCGAAAATTTTAGGGACGCTGCGACCCTTGTAAACATTTTAAGTCCCTCTAAATATAATTAGAAATTTTGCGGTTAATCGGATAACAGTAACCATAACAGATTACTGACAAGGAAGGTCTCCATTGGGGGCATACTCAGAATTTTTTGAAAAAAATACGAATTAAACTACTTATGTAGGTAATAAAGGATCAGTGAAAATTAGCGGCGGAATTACATTATTAGATATGTAAAAAAATAAAATAGTTTGGAATAATTGGCGTAAAAAGCTGAAAGCGACGCGGGATTTGGCGAGCAGTGCATTTCCTCGCCTAAAGCAGAAGATTTTAAAGAATCTAAAAATTAAATTTAATTGACTTCACTGTTAAAAATCTGCAACATTTACTGCAACGTCACTCCACTACTTTTATAGAATATCTCTCTTCTGACCAATGAGAATGCTCCATAGCACGGTGAATTGACGGTGTCATACACTGTTAAAAATCTGCTGTATTTTGTAGCAATGCACTCTACCGCTTGTATATAATATCTCCAACCAATGAGAAAGTTCCATTTCACGGCCAAGTAACTGTTTTCTATACAAGCAAGGGATTGCGTTGCAACAAAATGCAGCAGATTTTTAACAGTGTATTTTTCAATTTGGAACAATTTCAATCAATTTAAATTGTGTTTTAAATGATAAAATATATTAATTTCATTTTGTTATAAGTACATATAAACGTATATGACAAAATTACACTTAAAGTAAAGTAAAGCAATTGGGTAGGTGTACGCGACCATTACTGGTCATCACACCGTGCTCTGATCGGGGCCGCCACGGCGCTCAAGAGCCCCACTTTGGCCGTCTATCAATGATCGGGGCCGGCACGGCGCTCAAGAGCCCCCCTTTGGCCGTCTATCAGATGTGCACATTTGCTGAAGCTCACGGACCGTGAGAGGCGAACTCCAAACCATCAGATCACTTCAACAAGGGGTCGCTACTTCCCCTAGAAAAGCCAACGACGTTGGTTCTCATCAAGTTGAAGTGGATTAACTTCAGCTTGAAGATTCCTTACCTACACTCAGTCAACTTAGAACTTCCGCGGGGGATCTGAAATCTGGCCCTGCGTTTGTTCTTCTATCGCCTCACACTTGGCACAACATCGCCACTGCCGCTCGTGCTCCTAGGTTTGAGATGGAATTCCAGGTGCGTTATCAAGACTCTTCATGAGCAGGAGGGCCCGCCAAGCCCCGTCGACCCCACCCTCAACATGGGCTATGTTCCCTGAAATAAAGACAACTCACACATTACTTCAAAACTCCCTTTATTAAAAACTACAATACAGAGAACTGTTGATCAGGGTGGAACCGCGGGAGCGGTTTACATCTAGAATAAATGGTGTCTCCACACCGGTGTGCGCATGTTAGACTAAATAGGAATGAATGAATAATGAATATAGTGAAACTATTTACATATTTACAATAAGGTACTTGCCCTCTTTCGCCAACACTTAAACCATTCCATTGAGCACAGAAAACCCCCAGAAAGACGACCTCCAACTATGAGATTCCTCCACGAGGGAAAAGGTAAGCCTACCAGAGGTGAGGCTCTACCTCCTTCAAGAAAGCCTCTAGAGCCTTCCTGAGCTTTGGAACCACAAAGTAGTTCCGCACCGAGAGTAATGAGAGTCTCGGACAATGACGATCCCTCAGTGGCTGAGTTCCCACACACTCCAACAGAATGTGACGACTGGATGCCGGAGTAGGAGATGAACAGAACGGGCACGAACGAGGCAAGGGCTTGATCCGGAAACGTCTGTAGTATGCCGGAAAAGGGCCGTGGCCGGTAACCACCCAGTTTATAAATGGAGATGTTCAGGCGCGTCTTTCTGAAACTCGCGGTAAGATTTCGAAGACGCTTCTGCCCAGAGCCTCGCCTTCCCACCGGTCTTGCCAGGTTCTAATAAATTCCTGGTTTACATAGTGTTTAACAACACTCGGTGGAAGGCAAACATGGGTATCGGTAACATCAAGCTCAGTTCCTGCTTTTCAAGTTTATCTACAGCTTCGTTACCCCTGACGCCAACGTGCGCCTTAATCCAAAACCACTTAATCTCCAGACCCTCCCTCAGCTCGTGTATTTGTACCACAAGTGGATTCTGAGGATTTGCGAGCGAAAGCGCATACAGAGACGACATTGAGTCCGTGTAAATTGAGAAGCTCTCGTATAGTGTACCACACAGCTCGATTGCCTTAATTATTGCAGTGAGTTCCGCCTGAAAGACCGTGGCGTACGGTGGGAGGCTGTAAGACCTCTCCACCACCAGTGCCCCATTTTCATAGACTGCGAACCCCGAACCGACACCTGATTCGGTTTTGGACCCATCAGTATACACCGATGTCCCCTGGTCCAGATCCTCACTTTGTAAAGAAGCCTCCTTCCAGTCGATAGACGGAGCCCTCGCCGGGTGGTATCTGAAATGTGACACTTTCCTTTCTACTTCGTCCGCTCTAAAGTGAATCGGACCGTAATCCAAATCACAATCTAATCGGAGGATGCGAGCGAGAATGCACTCCTTCTCGCATTGTAGATCCAGTGGAAGGCACCCAGCCAGGACTTGTGTGGCTTCCGTGTTTGTAGTACGAAAGCACCTGGTTATTGACAGGAGGGCTGGTCTCTGCGCGGAGACCAGTTTCTCCTTCATGCGTTGTGTACCTGTCCACCAGAAACTACTTGCATACGTTGCTATCCTCTCGATTCCCAGTTTGTACAATCTCTTCAGAACACACCCGCTCAAGCCCCAGTCCCTCTGACTGAGGTAGCGTAGGGATCTAGTGTAGTTCGCAATCGTTGCCTTAATGTACGCCACATGTGCCATTCCATTGAGTTTTGCGTCTAACATAACACCGAGGTATCTGGCAGACTGAACTGACTGAACATTTCGTCCCAAAAATCGTATACGTGGAGCAGTAGAGGGGTTCCTCTTCTGTCCCATCCGTCTCATCAGGCGGAAGTAGATGGAAGTGGTTTTCTCCGGAGAGAAAGCGAGCTTGTGTGCTTTTGCCCATGCTGCAATTCTACTTAATGCTTGTTCTGCTCTTCTCCCGCATTGGTATGCGTTCGGACCTTCAATGAGTAGTGCAAAGTCATCCGCATACGCAATCAGCCGCGCAAACCTCCCCAACTCCAGCTCTAGGAGTGAGTTTGCGACCAAGTTCCAGAAGAAAGGTCCGGAGTTAGAACCCTGCGGGCATCCCACATTATACTCATGCACCATGGAAAAGATTTCAGTTCGGTAAAGTACCTTCCTCTCGGACAGAAAACTCTTCACCAGTTGGAAGAGGTTACGAGGGCACCCCATTTTTTCTAATGCTTCAAAGATCGACGGCCACCACAAGTTGTTAAATGCTCCCCTTATGTCTAACATGATCATGCAACAATCATTGTCTCTCCTATGACAGTCATCTACTGTCTTTCGCACTTCGTAGAGTGCGTTCTCTGTGCCTACACCAGGAGTAAACCCAAATTGGTTCTCGTGAAGAAAACCGGACTGTCTGGCATGGTAAGCTAACCTATTAGTCACCAGCCTATCAAGGATTTTACTGCAAGCAGGCAACAAACAAATGGGCCTATACGAGCTGGCAGCCGAACGATCCCTGTCGCACTTATTGAAAAGAACCAGTTCAGCCGTTTTCCACGATTCTGGGAAAACACCTTCCTGCAGGCATCGGTTCAAGATCCCTCTAAATAGGGGTTTATTTGCCCTGAAGAGCATCTCGACTATCTCGAGAGGTAATCCGTCCATTCCAGGTGCCTTACCTCTATTCAAAGACCTGAAGACCCCTTCAATCTCTTTCAGAGTGAATTCCGGGTCGTCGTCAGCGAGTTCGTGCATCAAGTCCTCTGTATCGAACTGAACAGGGCGGTTGTTTTCACCTTTAACTACTGGGAAGTGATAATTTAACAGTTCTTCTATGGTTGAGTAGAAGTCCGCGGTTTTGTTACCCCCCCGATCGGTTATTGAACTGAGCTTGAGGCGACCCGTAGATCGGCCTCTGATCCAGTCGAAATGAGGGCCAAAGGGATTATTCGGATTTATCTCCTCGAGAATTGACCGATAATGAACCCACTTGGCCCGACGGACCGACCTTCTAAATTTGCTTTTGAGTTTACGATAAATTAATTCGTACTCCTTTCGCTGCAGTTCATTGCTACATCTTTGGGCACGGCGCCTCGCTGCCTGTACCCCTTTTTGCTCGATCGTTAGGGAGGTACTCCACCACGGGACCTTCCTCTTCCTACTTCCCTTCCTTTTGATGGATTCATTACAGAGTCGTTGAACGATCTCTGTCAAGGACTCGACACACACGTTGACTGACTTCCCTTCCAGCCAGTCCAAAGACATGCTCCCTATCTCACGAGACAGGGCCACTCGGAGTTTCTCGAGGTTCAGATCCTTCGCTCTCACCCTGTATCGGGGGCGAGGGACAGGTATCTCCGTACTGAGAACCGTCCTTATACGTCTATGCTGGGTGCCCGTCTCACGAGGTTCGAACTCCCATCCAACTGCCCTTGTGGGAGGCTTGAATCGCCCCAGAGCGAGGTCGATCCAGGATTTTCCATTGGCATTCCAAAACGTTTCCTCACTGGAAGGATCATTTAAGAGCTGCAATTCACATTCCTCTATAAATTCTACTACCTGGTCACCACGTACATCGGCGGTGTGCAGAGGATTACCCCAAAGCGAGCTTTTAGCGTTAAAGTCTCCAACCAATAGAACACTGCTGTCCTTGTACTTTTGGAGCAAGTCCCGCAACAAGTTCAGCTCTGCGTCGACCTCCCCCTCAGGTTGAAGGTAGATCGAAGCGACCACGATTTTAATCTCAGGGCTCACATCTATTGAGACTGCGACAATGTTGCTAGCTGTGAGAACCTCCATTACTGGAAGTGAGTTGTTCAACACAGCGACAGCGGTTCGACACCGCGTCTTCGAATAGAATGTCACAATGTCATTTGGGATTCCACCGATTTTCCCATGAGAGATGTAAGGCTCCTGAATGCACAATATATCGTAGTCCATGAGGTCGAGCTGCATCGCATTCATTGTCGTTAGTGACTTGCCCACATTCTGCTGCCCTATTACTAGTTTAGTCGCCATAATCGACACGTCGTTTCAAACGACTCACCTCTAAAGCTCGCGTAGGACATTTGGGGTCGAGGGCGGAATGATTTATATTCACCCTCATATGTGGTGAGTAAAGTTTGTTAACTTCACGACAGTTCAAACAACTGAAGTTGCAAGACTTCTTTTCTTGCTTACTCTTATGCTTATCACCACCACATTCAAGACATTTGTCTTCGTTAGGGCACGTCCCACCAATGTGACCGTAGCGACCACACTTATAACATTGCGTTGCTCTCAAGTGCTCTCCGATCTTCACTCTCGACCAGCCAATGGTAACCCTTTTCTGACCAAGTAATCTGTGGAAGGTGGCTGGTGTACACTCTACCACCCAATTCGTCAAGTCTTTTCCTTTGATGGGAAACTTGATAAACATTGACTCCACCTCCACACTCGTTTGCTCCGAGACTGCCTTCAGAACCTCCTCGCCCGAATACTCATTCGGAATATCAAAGATAATTACACGCGGCTTTCGAAGCTGAGGCACCCTGCATTGCACGGTATCCTTCAGCTCTCCAGCCTCTTTCACTGCTTGTTCAAGCGTCTCCACATCCCTGCGGGATCCGAGGCGAACCAAGAGGCCTCCTGAGTTAGTATGTCTTTGTCCTATGACTTCTACTTCGAGCTCATCGGGCTTTATGACCCTTTTAACTCTCTGTTCCATACTCTTGACTCCCTCCTTTCTATCTTTGGGATAGATGAGAATCACGTGATCTGTGGCCGGGCCTCTGGAACGGATCTTCCCTCTTCCTCCACTAGGACGCGGAGGCGCTCCCTCCTTCACCTCCGGAACCGACTGCCGTGTGGCTTCTGCGAAGGTGGTCATTCGCTGGTCTCTCTCTGCCACCTGTTGTTTCAAAATCTCATTCTCACTCCTGGCTGCTGCCAAAGCCAGCGCTTGTTCTACGAACATTTCATAAACGTCGTCCAACTGAGAGACGACTGCACTCAATTCCAGCTTTTCTTTCTGCGTTTTAGCAGTGCCAGTTATAAGGACCGTTTTCATCCGGTCAATCAACGCTTTTGCCTTGATCCGAGGATCTAAAGACTCATCTATTACAGAATCGTCTAAACTGCTAGCTCTTTGACTAGAGCCTGCCATAGTTGTGTACCTTTAATTTACCAGTCTACCCTACCGGTACTCTCTGGCTACCTGGAAGTCACTAAGTAAAAACCAGGCGGGCGAGACTGATTAGACCCCTAGACGGTTTCTCCGCTAAGGGAGCCGGGTGGCCCCGCCAAGGCTCAGCGACTCGTTCAATCCAATGGGGAGAAGTCTGCGAAGACCTCTCGAGATTGATGCTCTCCGTGAGAATGAATAAATGAAAATGCTCAGAAACGTTTTCGGTGGTTATCACGTATTGTGAAGGGCGAACCACCAAAAGACGATTATGCACTACCGTAAACCGCTAAATGAATCTCACACTTGGAAAGCTAGGGTTCTCGTACCCATGGGACGCCAGATCTTTTACCACCCGGTAAAGTAAAGTAAAAAGGCAAAACTAAAATTACTTAAACTAAACTTATTTAAATAAATTGAGCATAGAAAGTTTTTTCTTTAAAAAGTATTCGAAGCGTAAAAGCGTATTTTTCAAAATTTCATTTTTTCGCCAACCGGAGTTAAATCGCCAAATAAACGAAATTATTATTATTTTTTTACGGACGTTATAAGGAGATTCCGCCAAAATTTTTTTATAAACATATATAACTATATGAGAAGAACATTCTGTAATTTTTTCAGATTTTTCTGAGTATTCCCGTATGGAGACCTTCCTTGTGAGTTACATTAAGTCATCAAAAAGTTCGCATAGTTCAAATCAGTGAGATCGAAAACAGCATATATCTCTTTTCAGCATCTTTTTTGTATGCACATCCAAAATGTAGATTGATGAATTCAGTAATATTAAATACGTTTTTTAATCACGTTATGACCCAGTACACACACTTTCCTCAATATATATTGGTTGTTTGAAACATGCATGTCAAAAAAATTCTTATAAATAAAACAGTAAGAGTAAAAAAAGAATATATATATTAATTTGAAACACGGCCAATAGCATCAACGTTTTAAAATAATGCAATAAACCACGATCAACTAAATTCATAAATTTGTCTGAATTAATTACATTTAAACGTTCTATGTATTTCGATCATAAAAATCACAAACATTATATAAATCTCTTCTGTTATCATCACTTTTTTTTTAATCTTTATACAAAACGCATGTTGAATAATGTATTGTTATTGAAAGAAATTTAAATCAACTTATGACACCTTATATACGCATTCCCTTAAAATACATTAATTAAAAATTACAGTTCAAATGTAATACAAAATAGAGTAAAATGTAATGCAAACATTTTATTGCCTTTAGGCATAGCCACTAGCATCGAACTTTACTGAAATAATGTAACAAATTCAGTGTTCATCTAATATCATAAAAAACTGAATAAATTATTTTGAAACATTATATATAATTACATTATAAACACATCTCATGCTGCTTTGTATACCACTTAAGTGTGCAGATCTGCATTACATCAAAAATAACATGACAAAATAAATAATAATTAATATCATTGATATAAAATGTTTTTAATATGCGTTTGTAACTTTCTATATAGTTGGCTATGAATAAGGAAACGAATTAATATATTTTGCATCATTCATATATGTACTTTAAATGCAATGTTCACGTCACCTTTATTAATTTATTAAATAATGAAATGAAAACTGAATTTAAAATATTAATGTTATATTATGTCAATATGAAGTTAAAGAAATATAAACTGATTTTTAATTTAACATGTATTAAATAATTCTACAATGAAAATTCTATAAAATATTCGACTTACATAAAGTTTATAATTAAATTGTATTATTCAATATATTCGTCTAAAAATATACTTTTATCATATTAAGATCTTTCTTAAAATAAAATATTATGGTTTATATCAAAGAAAAGGCAAATTTAAAAATAGAGAAATAAGAATTCTTTTAATAAAATTATTATCTAGCATATATTAATTTATATATTAAATCACCACGATAAATCAAATATCACACACAAAAAAAAATTAATATTTGAATGAAATATTAAGCTAATTTCTGTTGCAAATTTTGAATTTTTTTATTCTTATATAAAATATGAAAAGATTTTTGATGAATTTAAAAGTACAATGATAAAAATATTCTATTAATATACGTCAAAAATGCTTATTAAAATACAATGCACCAAATAAAATAAATAAATACAAAAAAAGAAAATTAAACATAAGTATATATTTCGCTAACCTTTAGAAGTTCAGTATGAGTTTTATTCTAGGAATAAGTCTGTCATAGGCGTGTCTTGCTACATAAAATGTGTAGATATGTGGAAAACCTTACGCTATTTGTTCATTTGGGACTGCTGTAGAGGAATGAAATGAGTGGAGAGGTAAAATTACTCAACTCTCCAAACCTCGTCTAATATATTCATTTTTAAAGGTCCTACGTTTTTATGCATCAATTTATTACTGCATGAAGAGCCAAATACTATAATTTCATATTGCGGTAAAATCATGTAAATTTTCTTTTGCCTCGCCTGTGATATTTACTTTTGTCGAAATGTGTCACTTTTCAATGCAATTGTTCACAAGTATTTAACGTCATTGCTTTTATGGCACGAAAAACGAAAGTTAAGAACACATGGTAGATCTGGAAATGTAAAATAAATTTTTTCATCTATAACATCATGTAATTCACTTAAAAAGACAGACGGAAATTATTATTTTTTTCAGTTAAGATATACATTATAGTCCCTAAATAAATCAATAGAAAATAATTTCAAGAATAAAATAGTTTTTAAGAACTGATTGAATTATATATATTTTTTTTAACAATAAGTCTGCTTGGTAAACTTTTAAGAAAAACGACCGATATATCACTTAATATTTCCCCTTAAAATTTGTTGTGGTATAAAAATACATACTACTTAAGAGTAATTAGAAATAGCTTTCTTTTAGGCTTAAAAGAAATAAAATTGGAAATATTTTATTGAAACAACTTTGAAAATCCTTAGAAATTACCAAAATATTTATTGTTATTTTAGGAAAGTTTCCCTAGGATGACCATGTTAGATATTTTTAAAGACTTATTTGCTACAAAATATTGGAAAATTCCAAGTTTTTACCTAAAATAAAAGTTTACAAATGTGTACCAAATAGTAATAAAAAAACACATATAAAAAAAGAATATATATATATATATGTATGTATGTATCTATATAAACACCAACAATGCTTAAAAAATATTATTCAAAAACTTTCCAGTACCATGATCCTTTAACTTTATAATCATTTAGCGCCATTATATTTTAGCTCTCGTTTTTAGACCGATAGTTAACCGCTTCATTTCCCAAGCTAAAATAGTTATTAAAATTCATTGTATTTATACAAACAAAATGACAAAATAAATAATAGAAAAAAGGTATTTTCTGAAATTGATTTATTAGGCGCTTAGGAATTTGGGTTCACAAATATGAATCTAAAAATGCAAACCCCCTCAAAACAGAAATTTAATAACCATTAAGCTAACTTAACTCAATATCAAATTTAAGAGCTTTAAACAAGTAAATAATCTACAAATGCTCAACAAATCTTAAAACATTTATGAAATTTTATCACTTTGTTGGTCACACTGTTCTATGGGCTTTTTTAAGATTTTGGCAAACTTTGATAAAAATAAATTTATTTCATGAGAGATTCAGCTTAGATGCAGCCATTTATAAATTGCTTTGAACTTAAAAAAATAATAATAACAATAATAATTAGTTATTAAGAATTTATTTGAAAATGTGAACATCGGATAATTAGTTTTTATAAGAAAAAGATTAGATGTCCTTAAATGGGAGCTCAAGATCCTAAGAGGATAAAAATTGAAAAAATTTAACCATTTTATGTTCAACGTGCTCTTAATTTACATTAAAATATTTAGCAGTGGGCTTTATGATTGAATTCAGATTTATAATGTATTTATGACATACATATGCATTCATTTATTCTTGTGTGATTTATTAATCGACATAGATGCATTTAAAACATAATGGATTTAACAAGTGATGGTATCGATTTTGAAGCACATTTATAATCATTCTAAAACAGTTGTTATATATTCTTAATAGAATAAGAAATATATTATATTCTAAACGTATTTAAATGTTTTTTTTTAAGTTTTCAGTATTGATGATCAACTGTGATAATACATAAATACATACAATACTTCGTGAATAATTTTAATATTTCAATTCTATAAGTCACGATATATATATATATATATATATACATATATATGTGTATATATATATATATATATATATATATATATATATATATGTATATATACATAGATGTATACATGTATCTATCTATCTATCTATCTCTCTCTCTCTATATATATATATATATATACAGCTCATATTCAAAATATTAGAATAATTGAGAAAAAGTAATAAGAAAAAATTATTTGTCATTTATTTATTTTTTACACTAAGTAAATGTAATTAAATTTCTTATAAATTAAATCTGGAATGTTTAGATAAGATTTTAACATTTATAAAATATAAAATACAGCACAATAAATTAGGTATACAGCTTCCTTAAACACACCAGAATATTAGAATAAAATTTAGATTGGTTCAAAATATTAGAATATTTTATTTTACGCAACAATATTACCTTATGAATATGAAGTAAATGGTAGTTAATATTTTGTAGCATCCCCTTTAGCTTTCATAACAGCGTACAATCGATCTTGCATACTATATACAAGGTGTTTATAAACATTTCTATCAATATTAGCCCAGATAAACTTTATACGTGCCGCTAACTCAGTTTTACTTGAAGGAGGATTTTCTTGAAGTTTTTCTTCATTATACACCATAAGTTTTCGATGGGATTAAGATCTGGTGAATTTGGTGGCCAAGGAAGTACCTTAATGTTGCGTTGGCGGAACCAATTCTTAGTTGACACCGAGGTATGCGGGGACGCTAAATCTTGTTGAAAGATGAAATCATCTTCAAATAAATCTTCTGATGATGGAATCATGTAATATTCTAAAATTTCTTGATATATCAGAGAGTTAACCTTTTCGTAGACGATGCATAACTTTCCAGGTCCTTCTGCACTCATACAACCCCAAACCATGACACTAGCAGCAAATTTTACGGAACGTTTAAGGCATTCTTTATCAAATGCTTCTTGCTTCATTCTCCAAACTCGAATACCTTGATTACCATATGAAACACAAAACATACTTTCATCACTAAATAATATATTTTTCCAATCTTCATTGCTCCATAAACGTCTTGATTTACACCAATTCAATCTTATACGCTTTTGTCTTGCAGTCATGAGAGGTTTTGTTTTCGGCACACGAGATTCAAATTTAAATTTATGGAGACGTCTTAATGTTGTCGATGTAGAAACTTCAACTCCTTCTTCTTTCCATTTTCGGTGCAAGAATCGCACACTTTTAAAACAGTTTTTCTTAACTATACGCTTCAGTTTCCTGTCATCTCTAGCAGATGTTTTTGGTTTTCGGCCACCATTTCGGCGATTATTTTGAAATTTTCCAATTTTTGAATATTGTGTTAGTATTTTACTAACGCTCGATTGCGAACAATGTAAATAATTCGCTATAAAACATTGATTTTTACCGTGCCGATACAAATCAACCATACGAAGTTTAGTAGATTCAGGAATATCACTCACACGGCTCATTTTAAGACGAAAAAGAAACAAACTGCAAAAAAGAATACTGATTTTTAATAAAATAGTCTGAATTTAATCAATGATGCCACCAGTTAAGATTTGGTAATAATTAAAGGAGAATTAATGTGAAATATTCTAATATTTTGAACCACTTGAATAAATATTCTAATATTTTGACTTTTCAAAATAATTTTTTTTGCAATTAATCTTTTCAAAAATGATATTAAATTTAAGGTAACAAGTAAGTTTAATCAACAATAAGTTCTTAATAAAAATATCGTTTGCATATTTTCATTAAAAGACATTAAATTACCAAACGATATTTTCAATTTCTAAAAAAAAGGTAATTATTCTAATATTTTGAATATGAGCTGTATATATATATATATATGTATATATATATTAATACACATTTTTTTCAATGCATTTATTTATTTTTAAATGCTGGCATTCTCTTTCCACAAGCATTGGAAAATGCAAATAACTTCATTCATATTTCTATAAATGGATCAAATTTGCAACTAATGCTGTGTTTCAATCTTTTAGTATTATCCTCTGAAAGACGTAAAATATTCCATTATTTTGTAGTTCCATTTATATTTATAAAGATGATTCCTTTATTATTTATTTGCTGATATAGAATAATGTATTTGTAAAGAAAAGTCCCATAAATGAATATGCATGTGAACTTTGAGGAACATTTGTGCTTCTCTTTCCATTTATATCCAACTGTTGAAGATGTTATAAATATGTCCTTAACTATTCCACGTATAATTCAATCGATACATTGAGTTTTATCGTGATTTCAACTCTTATTATTTGAATTCTGTATTATGTCCTAAGGAGATAACGCATTAATAATTGTAGAATAGAGAACGCAATTAGTCTAATTAAAAAATATACGTCATTGATTATTCTTTGGTTTGACTCATTAAATAAATCATTCGAATAAAGATTTCAAGATGGAAATATCTAATTAGAATATATAAATACGACTAGAGTAATCATTCAGTTGTATTTTTATTTTATAGATGAGTTAAAATAAATTACAGAATGCATTGATTATTATTTTCGTTAAAACCTTTTCACAAACAATAATCTTTGTTATACATTTTTTCGAGAGGGTGCTGTATAAATGTAACATAAAGATTATTGTTTGTAAAAACCTATTTCTAACACACTTTTAATAATTGTATAAATTATTTTTAGAAGCAAGTAATGCATTCTTGAATAAGTAATACATTCTTCTCATCAGTACTAGTTGTCACTACAACTTTGAAACTCAATGTTTTGAAAATAAGTACTAAAAACTGTTTTTTTACAATCAATATAATCATACCCAAAAATTAATTATTAGAAATTATTAGATTTATTATCAATAAGCAAAAACACATTTTTTTAGACTAGAAATGAAAAACAAAATACCGTATTATAAGATAACGAGGTGACATTTGAACATGAATGCGAATTTCTCATGTTGATTCATATATTGAAAGTCAATTTAAATTGACCATTTAGTATAAATTAATGGAATATCATATCGTTAATTCCAAAATATACAGTAAATCATTTCTTATCATGAATTTTATGCATGTTATATTCCTCGCGTAGATAATTGTCTGTTAGATAACCAAATTTGTTTTCTATGCAAACAAATAATAAAAAAGTAACTAAAGTTAATGAAAATTTAAAACTAATCTCATATGTTTTTATTTATTTAAATTGATTCGACTGTTAATAAAACTCAAACACAAAGAAGTCGTCTATTCGATATCACTACTACTAATTACGAACTTACTTCTTAAATATATGCGCAGTTTACAGCAATGGCTTAAATATTTATACATTAAGGAAAGTTGAACAATTATATTGTTTAGTCATGCCTTCGACTTCATAACTGAAACCAATTTTATGCACTGTGATGGAATGTCTCTGTATTTCTAAGATATAACGAGCCAGTAAAGAGCAGCAGTTTAACTGTAGTCTATAATATGTAAAACTGGGGATAATTAAAAAAAATTAAAAAATAAAAATAAAAATGTTTTGGATAAAATTAAATTTAAAAGAATATTTAACTTTTAAGAACAAGTAATATATATATATATATCTATTTTAAGTGAAAAAAGCATAATTATAATATTTATTTAAAACAATCGAGACCAAGTTGTAAAAAACTTGTAAAACCTTTCATTTATAGTCATACATTTGTTTTTAATGATACTATAACATCCATTGTTTAGTATATCTTGACTATTAACTACTTGACTACTAATTTTATTTTTTTTTCAATTTGTTTTAAAAAATAGCATTTTCATGTATTTTTAGATATATATCGATTAACCATAGTAATCATAGAGCTACAAGATTAGGTCAGGTATATTGTTTCATACATAAAAGACTTTAACATATTTTATGAAAATACACATTTAAAATATCTTACTTAACATGGTGTCCATCACAGTCTATTATGTATTAGTTTATTTACCGTCAATGAAATAAAGGTTTTTGAGTCGGTTTGTTAATGCTTGTTTTTTTTTAGTCGATTGACAAGTCACAGTTGCACAGCACAATGCTCTGTTAAGTTTATACAGGACATTATTTATAATCTTTCAAATTTCAAAGTTTCAATTTTTTCCATATTTTACACGACAAAAAAAATTCCTAGCAGTGCTACGGGTACCCAATTATTTTTATGAAAAACATAATAGCAAATTATCAATAAATCATAGAAATGAAATTTCTCAATGAAAATATTGAAGGCACATGCATTCATGTCGTATAATGCGTGGAAAACAGTGCTGATATTTGTATTTTTTGCGCCCCGCAGGATATGCGTCAAATTTAACCAATTCTTTTATCAACCTTTTGGCATTTCAGGCGTCAAAAAGATTTATCAGGTCTTAAGTGTATATCAAGAGTTAAAATTAAGCTGTGAATTCATATACCTGGTTTTTTCTCCAAAATTTACACCATAGATGATGTAAAGAACTTTTTTTTCTGAAATTAATATTTTCTGGGAGTCGTAATATAGATTCAGAAATGTGGATTTAAATTAACGATTTCTCTAAAATGTAACTTTAAATGTCATTCACCCAAATTCAAGAAATACAAAAATCAAGGAATTGAAACGAGTGAACGATCTAGAAATCCTCATTTTTTTTATTTTTACAAAGGGTTTTAATTAAATAATTGTAAAAACTACCTACTTCCTTGGCCTGACTGTTTTGCAGTCATTTTGCAAACTCAGATGAAATTTTTAATTATTTTATGAGCATCAGTGAATCAATTTATTTCTTTTGTTTTGAATAAAAAAAAGTTCAACTATATAAAATTTAAATAAAAATGTATAATTTTTTTTTCTGATTGAGTTTTGATCCGCATTGCTATAAACAGAGTCGACATTATATTTTTCACAAGCTTGAACTTTTACTCATAGGTGTTTACCTTACTAAAATAAATAAATAAATAAAAATAAAGTAAAATGACACGTTTAAACTCATGTAAATAATGACTTTTAATAATTCTTTATAAACAGACAATTTTACATGCCTTTTGTAAAAAATATTTCCTTATATAACAAATATAATTTGTGGTATTACTGGTGTTACTGTTTAAACTTAGGAAGATTTAATATTGCTTTTTATGTACTAAAACTTATTTTTATTTTCATTTACAGGTAAGTGGAAATCAATTTATACCCTGAGTTAAGATGCTTGTCCAACAACTGTAAGTACTTTAAAAATATTTTTGAGACATTTTGATTTATTTATCTGAAATATCAACGATTAAAATGACTGCAGACATTTTTATGATAATGATTATTAATCCAATAAAGAAAGACAAAAATGGGTGTTTTTTGTTCCTGAATGTATTTTCTCAAATCTCTTTAAGGTTTTAAAGAATCTCCATATGGATTTTTATTTCTTATTAATAATGAAAAAGTAAATAAAAAAAACAGCTACCAAACAATGTTTTACAAATATTGTTTATGAACCAGGAATAAAAAAAAAAATTTTCAACTGCGAAACTTTTACATAAGAATTCGAAAAAAAATAATGGAAGATAGCATTTTTTAACCCTTTGTAAATGTATCATTCAAAAATGACTAAATTTTCTTGCTTAGCTTAAAATGAAACAGATTATAAATGTAATAATGTGTGCGTGGACTACAGATATATATAGAGTTGAAACAAGTTTCGTACAAATCTGTTTTTTTTTTCAGATAGAATACTAGGTTATTTTTATAAAGAAATTTAGCTTTTGTAAGGATATATATTCTAAATGATAATATTGATATAGTAGTATTTTTCCAGGACCATTACCGATAACCTTTCGGAAGAACGTTTAATCTGAAAATGGATTATGTATTTATCCGATTATGTAATAAAGAAACATTTAAACACACTTTTCAAAGCTATATAATATTTATTTCAATTTTGGAAAAGATAATTATTGCATACATTGGTTAGAAAAATACTGTAATAAGAATACCATTTAAAATCGATTTATGAATTAAAATATGCATTATAATGCAAAACAATAAAAAAAATTATAGTTTTCTATTACTGTTAATGATACACAAAATAATGGAGGGAAAAGCAAATAATTATTGACAATCATGTGTTGAAAAACATTTTTAATTAACAACAAAATATTACAGTAGTGTTAATTATTTATATTAATGTCTTTTAACTTTTTGAATTGAATTATTACATACTAAATAAACATCGTGTATTGCGTTTTAGTCTTTCATTCTAATATGTTAACGGATAAACTTTATTTAACTAACAAACATATTTAATTAACAACGAAATATTACTGATAAAATGCAACTATTGAGTAATGCATCATATCTGGCGGAGCTTAATTTTCAAATGACACTAAAAATGCTGTTTTTTATATATAATTCTCTTTTCGAATTATTCTATAAACATTGAGGGGTTTTTTTTCTTTTTTTTTACAAGTTATAGCTGAGAATGTTCTTTTGAATTATTGCTCACAGAATATGTTGTAAAGAGTGCCAACTCATGTTATTTGGAATGATTATCTTTTACATATGGGACACACATTCTTGAGGAAAATGAAAATCAAGTAAAATCAATAATTATGTCACAATTCATCTTTTTATAAAACTGAACAATCTAATTGTGCTTTTTAAATAGTGTGATCAAACAGAATAATTTATGAGGAATTAAAATAAAAATAATTTATTTGTATATTCAAGATATTATTCTTTTACAATGAAATAATTAACTATTTTTTCATACTGAAATATTGATAAAATATAGTACGGAAATGTTAATAAGTACGCATTTCCAGTGAGTCAATTGTACTGCTCGTTTTTTTACACTAACCGCATATATACATATATATATATTTTTTAGTAAATATATGAATGTATATTTAGAGACTTTGGTAGAGAAGATGAATTCTGTCTTCCGTTGCATTGTTAAAAAAAATATTATAATATTTTTGTAGGATCCTAAAATGTACATTGCAATTGAATTTACGGGCTTTACTCCCGAAAATGCATAAATTCAACACAGGACTTGCCCACCGTCTTCCATAAAAAATAGTTTAATTTGCTAGTCAGAGAAAAAGGGTAAGAGGTAGTGCACTTGGGTAGTGCTTAGGTAACGTAGTTCACTTAAAAGTTACTGTTAGATACTTGTTGTAAGGGATTCAGAAGTAATTTGCATAGATTTTCACATCAAAATTCTGACAATGCGAAATACGGTTTCAGCTAAGAAAAATTAGTGTTTCGAGAGAAACTAATTAAAACTATTAAAAGAAAGACGCGGCAAAGCATGTCATAATTGGAAACTAAATAAAATAGATGAAATGAAAAGTAAACCAATAGATTTATGCAATTCCAGTTGGGAAAGATTATAATTCGAGGTTATTATGTTCTCTCATTGTATACATTATTGTTAATTTAAGACAGAGCACATGTTCGGATAAGGTAAGTGCTCTTTAGTTTGGTAGAGTTTTGAGCAAAGAATGAGAGAGTTTGCGTGAGTGAAATGCAGTATAAAAACTACAAAACCTACTAAAAAACGTGCAGTTGTGAATCAATTAAATTTAGGAAAAAAAATATCTGTTAACATATTAGAATGAAAGACTAAATCTGAATGCATAAATTAATAACTTACAATGTAATTTAGCATGTAATAATTTAATTTAAAAATTTAAAACACATTAATATTTAAAATAATTAACACTAAACTGTAGAAAAATCTTCAAAACTACTAACCTGTCTTTTAGAAAACTTAGATTCTTAGAATTTTTTATTCAACGGTAACAAGAGATTTTGCTGTTATTGACACCTGAAAAGTTCTCGGAATCCTCATTTTCTGGAAGAAGTTTAGAAACTTTACATTTTTTTTATTGTTTTTATTTTTTTGCAGTGTATATACACTGGTGTGCAAAACTTAAGGACGAATTTCAAAATGCCAATTTTCAAGGGATTTTAAAGCGATAATTTTCACGCAAATATTTAGAAGGAAGTAGTATAATTCGAATAATTACTATACCCGCATAACAGCTAATCCATATAACATCTCATTCAGGTCACACTTGGTCACAAGATTCACAGTCACTACGGCGAAACAAAAAATAGGAAATTCCATACGTCTCTTTTATGTGTCGCAAATTCCTACTATATGTGACTTCACTACCAGGTATGTGGGACTGCTGCTTTGTGTCGAGTCACCAGGTGACTGTACAATGTCGTTTAATTGAGACTCTCGTGTGACCTCTCATCTGGAGATTCAATTTCAAAATCATTGTGAACGTTGCATGATGATAAATTACCGTATAATGTCCCATTAAAGTCACATAGTGACTTTTCATCGTTTGTCACAGTGGTTACTTTACAGTAGGGTCTCTGTCACCATTTGACAAAGTCTTGTGACACAAAGTCACCATGTGACTTTAATGAGACATTTTTTGGCAATTTATCATAATGCAACGTTCACAATGAGTTTGAAATTGAGTCTCCAGACGAGAGGTTACACGAGAGACCCACTTAAACGACATTGTAAAGTCACCTAGTGACTCGCCACAAAGCAACAGTCCCAATGACCTGTCAGTGGAGATATATATAGTAGTCATTTGAGACTCATAAATGAGACATATGGAATTTCCTTTTTATTTTTTTTTGCTTCGCCGTAGTGACTGTGATTCTTGTGACCATGTGTAACCTGAATGTGATGTTTTATGAATTAGCTGTTATGCAGGGATAGTAATTATTCGAATTATGTTATTTCCTTTTGAATATTCGTGTAAAAATTATCGCTTGAAAATCACTTGAAA
Source organism: Maratus speculifer (assembly GCA_964019185.1). Classification (NCBI taxonomy): domain Eukaryota; kingdom Metazoa; phylum Arthropoda; class Arachnida; order Araneae; family Salticidae; genus Maratus; species Maratus speculifer. The sequence continues at coordinate 262,964,363 of OZ025291.1, read as the reverse complement.
ATTGACATTTTGAGACATGTCCTTAAATTTTGCACACCAGTGTATGTAACACCATAACACATTTATCAGTGTTGATAGAGTGTGGAATTTTTTAATTCAGATTATTTCAATGTCACCACTTTTTTAAAATAATATATTTCGACTTTTTTTTCAGGATTTTTTTTCTTCGTTTTTACATACCCCGAATATTTCTACTCTAAAAGTGTGGTGAGAATCAAACAATATGGGTAATTTTTTGTCCCTAATCTGGCAACACTGGTACATACATGTACATTAAAAATAAAGTAAGATGCTTTCTTGTGCGTGCATGTAAGCTGAAAAGGTCACTGAAAAAAACAAGCGGTAAGAACCTCTTTAACAATAATAATGTATCTTGAAACACGATATAAATTTGTTTTTGGAATTTTTAGGCAGTTAGGAATTTTTCTGTATTGTTCAAGCGAATTTAGTTTCAATCATTAATCCCAGTATTGTAAATTTTATTCTCTTTTCAATAAGGTTTATTCGGATTTTATGCAGCAATATTTAAACTTTTTGTTAGTTTATTATGTCATTTTACAAATTATATATATGCATCGAAATATGTAGTTAAGAAAAAAATTCAGTGATAAGTTGATGATTCTTAAAAGGAGAAACTTTTCTGTTATAGTTTAAGTTTTGCATTAAACTTTCTTGCATTAAACTGGAACTTTCTTTATAAAATTACAACATAAGTATTTTTTGTGCAGTTTTTAGATGCATTAGTGTATTGTCAGCGTATACAAAAAATGTATCAAAAATTTTATTTAATATAAAAAATCAAATTGTGTATAGAATTACTAACATAGGACTACATTTTCTTTAAATTTCGGAAGGTACATCGATATTTCTAATATTTAGTAGAAACAAATCTAAGATTGTAAAGAAGAAAAATATTATTCTTGAAATCAATGATATGAATCTTCATATATTTTTTAATTCTATTTTGACAGTATGATGAATCAAGATGTGATTCAACACAAAAATATGCATTGGTTTATTATCATTTACGAGCATAATATTAAGTTAAAGTATTTTAAAATAAATGTAATTTAAATACAAAGTTTTTTTGTTTTTTGTACATATATTTACCGAGTTCAATCTTCTCTGATTATGTATTTGAAAAGGAATGATTAAGCAGAAACTTTCGTTTATTTATGGTTGAAATTCACAAATTTTTTTTCTTGCTAATAATGCTTATTTTACCGTTGTTTAGTGCTATCGCAAATGTTAGCTAAATGTATATTCTAAATAATTTATATGTATCAGAGAAAGAAATTCTATACTTTTCTGATTAAAAAATGTTTTTGAGTATAGAAAATATTCTATTTTAATTACCAGATAATTTTAATTATGTATTTGTGTACTGTATATTTATATTTAAGTTAATAAGACTTATGCGGTAGACTAATTTTTACTCTTAGTGAAAAAAAAAACACTTTTTTTTAAGAAAAAATGAAATTATTTGTATGAGCTAATAAATATTTTATAATTTGCATTTTAAAATGTGTAAAATTGCTTTCTAAATAATATACAATAATTAATCTCTTTTTAAATAAATGTTAAGAAATTCGGTTTAAAAATGGATTTTATTAATAAATATAGCATATAATTGAATTTTCTGAGTTTATAATTACTCCTCATGTTTTAAGATCTTTATATAAATGTAATATGCAATATAATATTATCATTAACTCACATTATTAAAGAAAATTTATTATATCTTTTATTTATAGATAAATTTGTAAACTTAAAAGGAAAAACGTAATTTATTGCAAGAAAATATAATAAAATTTATTTCAAAATGCTGCTTTCATCTTAAATATTTACCTTAATTTAAGAATTTATTTATACAGGAAGCAATTATTTTGAAAAACCACTAAAATTAATTCTATTAACTCGTGGTTCTAGAAAATACTGGCGTAGACCTTTAAATTTTATATCCTCGCCCTTTTCCACAATGACTGAATTTTCAGAATCATTAAGCATTATCTTCACCAAATCGCTATAAATATCGTCATTTGACTAAACTTTAGGCGCGCCTAATTGCTCAATTTAATCCAATTTTCAGCCTTAAAATTCATCTCTGTGAGCGCCGGACAGGATCTAATTATATAACTTATGACGTCTCCTCATCAAGATTTAAATTCCTTAAGGGAAAATGGAATATTCCGAAAATACTTGAGCAGGCTATTTGAGATTATCTATTTAAAGAATGAACACATTTTATGTGAAAAATTATTAAAATTTAGTTTCAATATATTAAGGATTTATTTTAAACACCTTTTTACCAATTTATGCGACGACGTAATATAATGATAAATAAAAAAATATTCCAAGACATGTCTATCTGTTTTACAGTATTTTAAATTCATTATCACAAACAGACATTGAAATTGGTTTAAAAAGTTTTAAATAGTAGGAACTGTTGTGAAAAATTATATCTTATAGAGACTTAAAAACCTTACGATTTATATCGGATCTTAACTCAATTACATTTATCTTTGGATAAAAATACCTGTATTCCTTTTTGTGATTTATTGTCATTTATAAATAGAATTATTGGTATTTTTAATGTATAAACGTGGAATTATTTATGCACTAGTTAAATAAAGCTCTGATTTTACGATTTTTAAAAGTTAAATTTTACTGTAATAAATATCTAATTTTGAATTTAACAAATAAGTTGCATGAGTGTCAGTGTTTAGTAGAATAAATAGAGCAGTAAAATTTTTGCAATTTCCTTTACTTATATGAATATTAATTTTAAAGATTCTTTGTTTTGTTGGAAAGTGATAAGTCAGCAATCTGGTGTACTGACTTAGTAATTGATTATTCGTTGTAAGAAACGTCCTATATTAATAAAATGAGATATGAATATACCGAATAACATACTTGTAAAATCATGACCATATCAATACTGAGGAGAGAACTTATAGCATTGTCCCATTTCCCGTTGGGCAGAAGCAGTTTATTACCTGTAAACATAAAAATATTTCTTCTGATTGAAAAAAAAAATGTCACCTTTATCGAAACAATTGAGCAAAATATAATAAAAATGACTAATTCTAAACATTATAAAACATCTTGTTTTACGAAACGAGATATTTTATAATATTTAAATACTTACGTGCCCATATTACATGTAATATTTACATACTCAGGTGTTAATTTTTCAAATTCAATTTGGGAATCTTAGCTTTTGAAAACCATTGAGTTGTCATAGGATTTACGAATTCATATAGTTGTTTAATGTTTTGTTACCTATATTAAATTGCGTTAGAAAAGTATAGCCGCATACTTTATCATAAAGCAAATAAAACTTGAAAAATACTTTATAGTTGCAAACAGCAACCACAATAAAATTTTTTGCCCAACGTGAAACATTCGTAGTATGCAAAATTATAGTTCTTAAATAAGAAGCTTTAGGAGACGCAAATTCTATTTGATTATTTCCAACCATCATCGCATCCAAAAATATGTCGACATACAACGTGTGATATTTTGTAGGTCATCATCCCACCAAGTATTAATCTTTGCCGACTCTGCTAAATCTTAGGTGGTCAGGTAAAAGTTTTTGAATTATATTGTTTTTCCCTACGTTTTGTTGGTTGACATTGATACACAAAACAATTCGTTAGATGGAAGAATTCCAGTCGGTTGGAATAATACTTTTTTTATATGTATATATACCAGTCTAAAATTTACGTTTCATTATACTTGAAAGATTTCTTCGAAAACTATTATGTTGCTTTCATAATGTTCAAGAATATCAAAAAGAGGAAAAAGAGAAGAAAATTATTGAATAAAAATGAATGAATATATTATATGAATGAAAAGGAAATGAATTATTTAAATTAAGAAAGCAATATATTTTCGTAATTTGCAACAACAGTTAATCTTGATCCGACTCAACTTACCATAATGATCAATGTGACTTGTAAAATAAGTTATAATTTGCTTTTTAATGTGCATAATATATGAAATATCATGTGAATAGCTCATGGATGCAATTAAATTGCTTATTTAATTTACAAAAGTACAAATATAAATTTTGGTAATATAATTAAACCTTACATAGCGGTTCAAAATGTATCAATTATGACAGTATGAAAGAGTAATCTAACAAATATATAATTTAGAAAAAAAATATTTAAAAAAAATTGGGAAATTTTATCTTTTCTTGTTTTTTTATTGTGATGTCTAATGATGTTTCTTTGTAAAATAAATTTAAATGTAACTTAATTTAATAAATCTTACTATATCTTTACTAATAGTCTCTAATTTAATCTTAACTTACAAAAAAAGAATTTGTTAATCAATTTAAATCAAAATTTGACATTTTCAATCATTATTTTAGTACGCAAAATGTCTATAGGTTTCCAATTTTTTCGTAATAGCCACTTTAGTAAAATATATTACAAACAGTAGCAGTTCTTTAAAATGGACAGTAAAAGCAATTTTTCATTTTACTAACAGCAATTCATCATTAAAGCTAAACGCTTAGATCTTTTAAAAGACGAAAAAATGTGTAGTCGATAACTTGTTCAAACTTAGAGTTTCAATTTAGGAGAACTGTTCATTTAACAACTTTTACTTTTAAGTTTAGTATATTACCAACCAATTCATAGTTTTTATTACTGTTTGAAAAAATATGCGTCCCCAAGATTGATTACAAAGATTTAATGGGATATTGTACCTGAAACTTTTAACAAATTAAACGAAAAAATAAGTAGCATTCTTTTATTACTTTTTTGAAAAAATAAAATTCATTTTCCTAATGGAAATTCGCGTAGATTATTTGATCCTTCTGTCGAAATATCTACAGGAAAATTAATCTGCGCTTCAATTATACAGTCGGGTACGAGCTAGATATGTATTAAGAGAAAAATTGTTAGTAAGATCTATTTTTCGCTTATGTGTCGTATGAATACATTTCGTTTGAAGAAAAATTCCAGTTGTGTTAAAACTTGAACTATGTATTTAATTTCTCTTACTTTAAATGTAATTTGTACATGCTAACAATATTCATTATAAGCGGGCTAAAGAACGGTCTGTATATTAACAATAAAACTACATTTATGGGTAAATGCAAAAAGACAAATATATGGCAGGGCATTCATCGACATTGAGATCGCAATAAAAGGAGAAATGTACCTGCGATACAAAAACATATATTGCATAATAAATTGAGAAAGCCGAGACAATTTCTGATAAATATTAAAAAGAAAAGTTATAGTTAAAAATTGGACTAGTGTTTAAACTGGATAGTATGAATAACACAATATTCATAATTTTTAAACGGGTTGTTTTTGAAATTCTATTGATTATCAGAAAATTGATGAAACGGGTAACAGTCGTTAAGTAATTAATATAAATAAAAATTTCCTAAATGATAGTTCTTAAAATTGGGTACTAACACACATAAATATATATATATATATATATATATATATATATATTTTTTTTTTTTGCAATTTCAATTAAATGGTGAAAAAAAATACAACATTCGCTCATTCACAATCAGCTCAAAATTTGTCCATACACAATAATTGCAGATCAATTTCAACCCCCTCTCTCTTCCCGCACAAGCGCACATACATGGTAACAGGAACTGTAAGTTTTGATACATTATTATGCATTACAGTTTAATCATAGACAGGGGCGTTCCGACCCAGTGTGCAAAGTGTGCGGCACACACAGGCGCCGAAGCAGTAAAGGCGCCAAAAGATTTCAGTTGAGAAGCAAATATTTAAAAAAAAAAATCCTTAATTTATTCATACTAAAATGTATTATATTTTCTTGGCATCTGAATTATCTTTTGTAGATTTACCTTATACAAATTATTTATAAATATTCATTTCTTTCTTTAAAATTTTTATTTTATTCTACTTGTGAATTCTCTAATAAATCATTTAGACAAGACGTGTCCAACCTTTATAAACAGAGTTTAAATAGAGTAGAGTTTAAATATACCTCATATAGTTATAAAAAATAAAAGACGCCCTAATTCACATAGTGGAAAATATGCAACACTATTATCTCACTGCTGTGGAAAAGCATAATATACAGTTTTATTACCATAGGAGCTAAATTTCACTTGTTTTTTTATTGTTATTTATAAGAAACAATTGTCACTTTTCTTCAGAATTTATCATAAATAAGAAGAAAATTACTATTCGGAAATACTGGTAAAAGTTTCTCCTACAATATCAGTCCATGAATAGAGGTAGACTTACATGTTAGAAACCAAACGTCTAATATGATAGACGTATATCTCACGCTGATAGCTATAGTCTCCTATGATTCAGAAACTATTTTAAAATAATTTGCAGCAATAATTTAATTCGGAATAAATTTAAAATTAGATTTTCAGAGGGCAATCTATCTTCAAAAGTTTTGTAGATGAAGAAGCTATAGAAACCTTAATCACTGAATAACAACTTAATAGCATTAAATAATTAAAACTTATTTAAGGTCATCGATAACTATTACAAGAAAACTATTCAAATATTTTTTATTTTTAAAAATGTATCCTTTAAAAGGGATTTTTAATCTTAAAAATATTTAGTAAGGGGATACATTCGAATGGGTGCCAAGAAAACCTAAGTGCGCAATCGGGGCGTCCTCGGGGGACGCTTTGGAGAATCCTGAATAGAGAAATAATTTAAAACTAGAACTTGGTGGCTATGCACAGGGCCGTTGGTATTCCTATTCTTCTGTCTTCTGTGTATGCATATATATAATCTGTATGCATATCTGCGTTTAAGAAAACAGATGTAAAGATTGTTTGAAATAATACTTGTGTTTACCAATAAAGAGAAGAGAATGATATTGAGGAATGATAACGTATAATATCGTAAGGAGTAGCGAGGGTCCAGAAATTGCCAAAAAGTTGTTAACGTTCATTACATCTGTATATTCAGTGTACAGATTTTTGATTGGGGATACTGGCGTCAGCTATGGGACAAATTTTAACTGATAAAAATGGAGCATCAGCCGTTTGTGAAGCTGTTGGCATTCCGTGCCGTAGGTTTAACACTACTTTAAGCGACCAAAGCAATAATTTTGTTCAGCACTTCTACTAATGATAATTTCTGTGGAAACTATTATGTATTGAACAAAAGCTTTTTTTTTCACACCATAGCTTTCTGAGCGAAATAAATACTTTTTATCTATCTTTTACCTATCTAGTACTCTGGAATTACCATTATAGTAAAAAAGGGGGAGAGTTGATGAAGATAGACTAAATTAGGCCCTAGATGGCCAAATTTCCTAATCTTTTCAAAGGTTGAAGGGAGAGCCTTTCCCTGCACTCCTGCGTACATTCGTGTCATTCAAATACTGCATAAATTATTGTAATGATTGTAAGATTTGTACATTTCATTTCCGAACATAAAATTGAATTTTTGAAATATGAGCACTTATTTGCATTACACATAACCGTGACGTTACAGAGACTAAAATGGCAAAACAAAAAACAAAAAAAGTTCAATTGACACATAAATAAATTAGAAACTACAAAGATGGTTGTTAATATGAATGGAAAAATATAGATTTATGAAAAAAGTGTTTTAAAATCCCGTGCACTTTATTTTCTACTAACCAACAGCCTTGGATCACCTAGGCCAATTATAATAACCTTAAATATTCTAAAGTCAAATATTGAATGTTATTTTTTCCAAACGAATGTAGAAATGGGGTGTATGGGGATGACAATATCTTCAGCAGCATGCTGATTTGACTTTATAATTTTGAATAGAAATATTTTCGAACGAACATTATATTGTTAGCAGTGTATAATCTTGAATTTGTTTGATTTTTCCTTTTTTAAATGAAAATCTATCCAATCGAAGCTCGAGTTGACTTCCCACTGCCTTCAGTAGAGTATACCGGCGGTGCTATTCATGTTCCGGTCTGATTTTTCACGCTAATCGTCAATTTGTATTTATTTTCTGACATTTACGTATAAAACTTTCAGTTTTGACAAAAAGAAAAAAAAAATCTTGATAAAATAAATAATGGAAATGCACACAATCCCTGATAAATATTTTTTTATTTATTAACGCGAAATGATATTCAAATCACACATTTCTTAATTGGGAAACGATATCTTGAGGTAATTTGCACCGAGAGAAAAAATATGTTTGGCGAATCCTTGAAATGAATTTTTGAACAGTATATATTAATATTTTCACACCAGATATATTATTAGAACCTGAAAAATACCGTAAATGTATCAATAGTTTTTTTTTTTTTTTTACGTTTGAAACTTTAGAGAAATGGAAAACTTGAAAACTGATACGAATCGCTCCCAGATTAAAAGGTTTTTTCAAATAGTAATTAAAAATACCATTGAAATCGTTTTTCTTTCTTTATTTATTGTTATTTATTTATTTATTTGTAATTCTACCGGGATCTCACTATATCCCAATTTGAAAATGCAGAAAAAAATCAAACGTTACGCTTATGGTCAGTGGGAAGGACTGCTTGGGGAAGCACACAAGCATGATCTCGTTGAGGAATAAAAGATCGCCACTTTGCAATGATCATTAAGGGTTTTAAATTAATATTTCGGGTAATTAACAAAAAATAAAAAAAATTGAGTGTCAGGTGCACGGTGCATCTACCATCATCAATCCTTATCCAAATTTTGAGATCTTTATGTAGAGGTCTGCACGGGCCGGAAGTTCCAGACCCGGGCTCGTCCCGGCCCGGATCGTATAAAAATTATTTTGGCCCGGCATGGCCCGTTGTTAAACTCAAAAATTCGGCCCGGGCCCGGCCCGTTTAAATTTTTACATTTTAGGCCCGGCCCGGCCCGTACAGAAATCAGTGAAACCAGACCCGGCCCGTTAGAATTTATACGATTTCTAAAAAAATCAGATTTTTATCATATAATTAAGATTCCTTAAAAGAATACTGCATACATATCTATGGAATGATTTGACAGTACATTTTACTGGAAATACATATTAACAGCATTAATGATTACTTAGATATTTAGGCGTTCAACATTCGAATAAAGATTCGTTAAAAAACTAATATGGCTTAGAATAAAAGAAAAAAAAGAAAGAAAGTTAAAAACATCGTAACTTTTGAAGCTGTTTAATAAAAGAAGATTTATAAAAATATTTCTATATCATTTTATTAAAGATTTTAAATCCAAATTCATTCTTAAATTCAAAGAAGCTCCTTTCTGATACATTTTTTAATTCATTTTTTTCTCAGAAACGCCTAAGTTTAGCAGGTATCTTTATTCAGAAACTATATAATCGAATGGGGTTATCTATTTTTTGATACAAGCAATTTAAGAATTACTACAAGTAAATAAAATACTGTCATAGTTAGCGTTTTGAATAGAATTTCCGGAAGTGATAGCATGGGAAGGGAAAAAAACCTGCAATCATTTGAGAAACTATTATATATCTCTACAAGGTTACACAAGTATTTTATTTACCAAAAATGAAAAACTCTATTCGATTCCAAATCTTTACAATAGTCAAGCTTATCACTTTTATACTTTTACAATTTAAAATTAACCAGAAAATATGTCAACTTTCGCATTATTGAGAAATTAATTTAAAAACCATCATAAAGTATATATCCAAAGTTTAAGCTAACATATGTTCTTTATCGCTGTTAATAATTTTACAAATCATGTTGTCCGCCCTACAGATCTTGAGAACAATTAAGTCTAGTTCCGGTCCGGCTAGTCTACAAGTAGAAAAATAATGCAAATTTGATCTCGGCCCGACACGAGTCAGCTAAAAAAATATTAAAACGGGTTACACACAATGTAACTGTCCGATGCCGATCTCTACACTGTACATTTTTATACTAATGCTGTCAAACTAGTATGGCTCCTGACGCACATTTATACTTATTCTCTTCATAACCATTTCGTTGGAAATAGCTCATATTTTATTGTATCTGCTTAAATCTTGCAAACGGGCCGACAGACCCGAAATTTTTTTTATCGGCCCGGCCCGTAGGGCCCGTTCAATTTTTTTGCCGGCCCGGCCCGTTACAAAATTCGAAACGATTCCGCCGGGCCGGGTACGAGCCACGGGCCAAGCCCGGGCCCGTGCAGACCTCTATCTCTATGTGCGGTAGATTTTCTTAGCCATCGCCAATACATGCAAAGTAAAAACAAACATCTTTCTTTTAGATGCAATCTATTGTTATTGCATTTAATTATTTTCTCCGGGAAAATGAAATTTTACCGTAACGCAGGATTCTGATAGAGAGTGCACAGGTTTTACTGTGTTACGAATTTTATTTACATAGCTGTCATCCTTCTTTACTTTTCAAGTAATTTCCGCATGATTGGAAACAGAAATTTATTTCTTTAATGAAATAAAGCACGAAGTTTAAAGAAACAAGACATATTTTATTAAGTAAATTTTCTGGTTCAAAAAACTTCCAAAAAAAAAAAGGCCAACTATAAATTTATAAATATTTACAGTTTTTTTTTTTTTTTTTTTTTTTTTTTTTTTTTTTTTTTTTTGGGAGGGAGGGGTAGAAGGGATAACGTTTTATTTTTACAGGCAATTGGATGGGGAGGGGTGTAGAGCGCCAAATGCAGTTCTGCACACAGGCGCCGAATTCTGCTGGCACGTCCCTGATCATAGACTTCTAGTTTGTTGTTTTGGTCAGTTTCGGTACGTTTTCTAGTTTGTTTATACAACAAATCACATTTTAACGCAAAACATTGTAAAGTCTTTGTCACATAGTTGTATTAATTTTACATGATAAATGAAACAATTAACATTTAATAGATTATATTTTAGAAATACAACTAACTTTCGGGTGTTTTAAGCTGAATTTGGTTTCTAAGAATATATATTTAAACAAAAACAATCATTAATTTTGATAACACAATACTGAAAACTTCCATTGATTGAAATTGTTGATTGACAATTTTGTTTTCATAGTTGAAAGCTTGAAAAAAATAACATAAATGCAGAGAAATAGTGAAAATCAAGTTTTTGTTAATACTAAAAGTTTCAAATACTATTTGGATAATAAATAAATACAGTTTATGTTAAAAAGGTGTGCAATAATATTCAAAGCAATAAACAAAAACACAGAATATTCTTTATTACTAGTAACATAAGTAGTATATGGTACCGACTATGGAACACTTTTTATATTCCACTAAACGCAAATATTTAACGATTTTTGTAAGATTTTCATCAAAAAGTTTGTCTGTCTAAATATAGAGGATGTAACGATTTTAGTACGATTTATCGAGCAAATGATGATAAAATATTGCATGATTTGCATTGGTTGGATATTTTATTTTTTCTACTAAATTATGTAAAGACGAAGTTTTAAGAAAGGGTTATGGAATAAAGAATCATGATGATAAATAATAACGTAATCAATTGAGATGAAATATTTATCAATTTTAAAAGCTAATATTTAATTATTGTATTGATGAAAAAATTTTGCCTGACGCCCTTAGTCTACCAAATGGTAATGAACAATCTTCCTCTAGGATAGTCTTGATAGGAAAAGCAAAGAGCTGCATTGTATAATATTATTATCAATTGCATTACATTGAAGTCTGAAATAAAAGTTAAATGCTTTTTATCATATGTTTTTTAATGTGAATATTATTTTGATACTTTCATAGTTCAATAAATGGTATTGAGTAGAATCCATTTGATTATTGTGTTATCAGAAAGTTCGTCAAATAAAGGATATAATCCTTCGGCTTAAAATTGAAATTTTATTTAAAAACCATTTATATATGATATCCATTCCCAATCAATTTTATCTTCAAATTCTTTTAGAAAATTATGGGATAATATTTGACGAAAGGATATTCCTTCCCAATCAACTTTATTTTGAAATTCTCTAATAAAATCTTCTGATAGTGTCTGACGAAACGATATATAATACCAATTAACTTTATCTTGAAATTCTCTAATAAAATCTTCTAATATTTTTTCATTCTGTGATATACAATCCCAGTCAAGTTTATCTTTAAATTTTCTTATAAATTCAATGGGTAATTTCATAACTTTTTCACTTAAATGAAAATTAATTTTATTGATATATAATGAAATAAATGTGTAAAATTCTTTACATTGCGATAATTCGACAAATAAATCTTTATATTTATGAATTATAATATCGTCTAATCTTTGAGCCAACACCATTTTATATCGAAGCAATTTTATAAACACTTTTATTTTTCGTCTTTATTCAAAAGTTATCTCAATTCATTAATAAATCGTATTAAAATATTTTTTAATTCGAAAATTTCATCCATTAATTTTTCTCTGTTCGGTAGTTCTTCTTCGTAATAATGGCCAAATTTTTTATTTAATTCACCCAGTTGAACGGAAAGAATTTTTTTCCATTTATCGTTGTAAAAATTATCTGGTAATTGATCAAACTTATATTCAATGAGATTACAAAAATCTAGTTTATGCATATACTTTTCTAAAAATCTTTCACCAAATGTTTGAAAACGGGTTATTAATAGCCAATTAAGTCCTTCTTCCAATGTGCACATAGTATTTTCTGCAAGCTGTTGAAATTGAGATACTTTATGTAAATCTAATTTTTCATGATAGGTTTGAATAAATTCGTCACTTAAGGTTTGATATTGAGATATAACAACCCAATTTATATAATTCGAATGTTTTAATATAAATTCCTCAGACAGCTTCTGATTTTTACAAACTAAATTCCAGTCTAATTCTTCTTTATATTTTTCTATAAATTTTTCTGAAAGTTTTTGAAAAATGCATATAACATTCCATTCGATAAAATCTATGAGTTCTTCCATAAAACATTCGGATAATACGGAATATCTACAAACTAACTTCCAATTGAGTTTATCCTTCAAATTTCGAAGGACATCTTCGGATAAATTTTTCGTCTTAGAAAATTCGTCCCAGTTGATATCCATTTAATAATGAAATATTTTTAAAAAGGAATTTTTTCAATATGCATCCAAGGTTTTAAGGTGACTGGAAAATTACTTTTGGATTTTATCAAAAATGTAATCATGTCACCACTTTTTCCATAATCAAAACGAGTTACGGAATAATCATCAAACATTTCTCCGCTTAAAATTATTTTATCTTCGATTTTTAGTTCTATCACTGTAGCCCTATTTTTGCCGATTAAACTATTATATATTAAATATATAGTAAATTTCATATGCATATCTGTAGATAATCGCATTTCTTGATCCAGTAATTTAGAGCTCATTAAGTCAAAATTTACTTTGGTAAATTCTTTATCTGTAAAAGTCTGAAAATTATCTTTTATAGTAACCCAGATATCTTTACTGTCAATATATATTTTATTGACTACGTCTTTATCGTTTTCGGGTTCTGAAACATTCGTAATTATTTTATTTTTGGCATCAAATTTATCATTCTTTAATATTAATGCATTTTTTTCTAAATATCGTTTATTCACAACATTTTTATCATCTTTTGGATCTGCGACGTTTCCTATTCTTTTTCCTTTGGCGTCGTAAGCTTTTCCGTCGATTAGATGTAAAGTATTTTCATCGAGTTCTTGTATTCTCTTACCCGTTTCTTCTGTGAAAGTTAAAAAATTACTATCGTAATTAATATTATTTTTCTGTATAAAATCTCTTAGTTCAAAATGATTATTTTCTATTTTATTCAAAACGAAACGTTTAGGGGTTAAATCTAAATCATCGATGGGATCTGAAGCATTTTTAATATCTTATTATCCATATCGAAATTTCCATCCGGCGTTAATTTAAAACCTATACCGGGGGGTCCGATAGGGCCTTTTCGCACTGGATTATCATACGGCGGATAATAAACAGCCATTTATAAAGACTAAAAAATGTTATTCTCCTAACGTTTTAATCATAGTAATTTCTTTTTTATTCATATTTAATATACATTTCTTTCTTACTTCTAAAATATAGTAAAATACATATTCTTTGGTTGTTTCTTTTTCTAATTTCCAATTGAATTCTATTCTCAAATTTTCAAGAGTGGTATAGTTTACATGATTTGACAAATCAAAATGAATTATGGGATATAATTTACCAAAATCTGAATAATTGACCATACAACCGGTTTCTGTATTTAGATTATTGAGACCTGATTCCAGAAAAGATTCATATAATCTATTATATTCCTTTTTACCAAAATCCATAGTATATCGCTCTGCAGGTAATGGCGATCTGTTAATCATCAACCAACATTCGATCATATCCAAATTATCAAATATCATATTATTTTTTTTAGGATTTTCATTTCTTTCGAAATATTGCGGTATGACGAATAATCTTAAAACTTCATCGGATGTAGCTGATATAGAATCGGAACCGCTTTTATATTTATTAATAGGACTAGATATGTTAATTTCATACTGATTCCAGTTTATTTCTATATCCGTATTAGATAATTTTAATTCATTATAGAGAATCTCCGCTCCATTTTTAAAATCGACGTATCTCACCCAGAGCGCTATGTCTTCAATTTCTACTTTATAATCTGGATTTGCAACGTCTGTGTAAATCATATTTCTACTATCGTCTCTTTGGAATTCCATTCTTATTATGAAACCAGAAATGGCTTTTTTATATTCTGCGACGAAATCAAAAATTTCCTTTAAAGGTGTCCATGTTGTAACTGAATTACTATTTTTCGACAATTCCCATCTTTTTTTAAATCCTTTATTGTAGTTTTCATTTTTTACAATTTTTAATTTATTGACGATATCTGTTACAGAGGTTGTAGCCGTTATCGTACCATCGCTTTCAAGTAAACTTTTATTTCTATCAGCACTATCACTGGTATCTGGATAAAAACCTATATTGGTGGCTTCTGATGTTGAATAATCTCTGGTATAATCCTTCAGTCTCTTAACCTGCAGAATTAGGAGTGATAGTCTCCAACTGATTCGATTATTTGTTTACCTATCTGAAGTTTTACGCCTTTCATAGAACCTACAGCTGCGACATTATCGTCGTTTATAGAATCGCCATTGGATTTTATAATTTTCTACTTTGTCTCCAGATAACTCTCCGATAATGAAATAGGATCATTGGTATCTGTAATTTCGAAATGAAACGTAGTATTTTCTTTTTTGTCATTATGGCTTGTACTAGGCAATCTTATTTTTTTTTATTCGCTACTTTTTATATCGTTATTATAATAATAATGAGTATCTCTCAGATCATAAATTTTTTCCATTTATTTAGGAAGAATTTTCAGACCTGTTCCTTTCATCTTTTTTGAAAATATTTCTTTCAATATGTCAGCATCAGTCAATTTGTCAACAACTGTCAAATCTACTTTTTTAGATTTAAAAAATCCTTTTCCTTGAATTCTTTTACTTTTCCTATATAATCTGTGTTGATTCATTTATTTATTGAGAAAATTTAGTTAATATCAATTGATATATTTTTTCAACATAGTCTTCTTTTTCCTCTACGACTCTAAAATTATACTCAATTAAACCTTTATTTAAATCAATTAATTCGCCATTTTGATTCGTAACTGTCATCCTTATTCTACGAATTGAATCCCTATTTTTCACAGGATAATATATTAAATTATTGAATTCTTTCGAAATGATAACACCCGGTACATCTCTCGGTGTAAAAGAATAAATAACTTCTGAATTATTCTGTTTGATTAAAGATCCATTCACTACATCACAATGAATATATATAATGTCGCTTCCGTTTGTTATATCGGCTATATTTTCACCTTCTATTACAGTCTCTTCATCATGACTTTCGTAAACTTTTTTTTCAAAGCCTATTAACTTATGAAAATCGCTTTTTGTTAAGTCGATATTCCAACCTTTAGTTAATTTAATAAGCATTCTTAGTCTAGATTGTATTCTACCAAATTTTACCGGAGGATCGTCTGAACCAAACGCTTTCATCACATCTATATTTAAATCTTCAACATTTTTATTACCATAAGGAATAGTGATAGATTTAACATTATTCTCATCTGTGTATACGTCAAATGTATTAGTTTTATCTGTTATGTTAAACCATGAAACTGTCATAGTAAAAGATTGCAATGCTAATTTTTTTAATTTAAGAGGTTTTGGAAATTCAACAGTGAAATCCTCTGATTTTTCATGAATTTTTGGTTTCAATTTGATCATTTATTAGACAGAAAAAATCTTTAAAGATGAAAAACAAGCTTTTCGTTATAATCGCTAGGCTGTTGAGTAAATGAATTAAGTACACATTCTGGACATTTGCCTTTATTTCTTTCCTTTATATATTTCATACAAAATAATCCACAGTTTACAGAAGTAGGTTTTTGTAAAAAACTATCATTGTGAGCTATATTGACTTTTTTATTGGAAAGTTTAAGAAATTTCATAATATTTTCAGGAATATATTTTTCTTTGAGTTTAATATTTTTATATATATATTCCCCAAAAGGATCGAAATATTCTACATAGTTATATTTCGGGTCATTATAGTAACAAACCCAGTGTGTTCCTGGGCCGGTCGAGATATCTAAATTAATGATCCCGCTTTCAAAATTTCCAATCTTTTTAGGAAGAAAATCGCTTGTAAAAACCCCCCTGAATCCTCTTTCATCTTTCATATTTTCTTTAATCGTTTTATCCGATATACCCAATTTTGTTATCGGAATTTTTTTTTAGACAGGGAAGCTGACGCTTTTAGACCAGATCCTTTGTTTTCCCAAGGCTGATAAACTCCAGATCCCGATATTTTATCCAGGATTTTTTTAGTTCCCCAACCTGCTGCCCCACTCGCGGCACCGAGTCCTAGTGATGTTAAAATAGGAATTAAAAAGGGTAAAAATCCACCGTTTTTATCTAATTGAGTTTTGCTTATATTTATTCTTTTACCTTTACTAATCTGATTAATCTGTGTTTTAGTTAAATACATTTCATAATTAGGAGGTTTAGAATTGTCTATCTGCAGTGTCAGTTCTTCTTTTTTTCTAAGAGCAGATTTCAATTTACTAATCTGCCCGTCACTCAAATGAATCTTCTTTTTTACATAACTCATTTATTAGGCAGCAAAAAGCTGACGCTTTCAAAGAAGAAATTGGTTGTATAATCGTTCTTTATCTCCATTAGTTATTTTTTTAGCTTTAATGAGTTTGTAAATTAGCAGTTTGATTTCATTTTTTAATTTTTTCGACTTGCTACCTTGACATATTTTATCCAGCAATTCAGATAATAAACCTAATCCTTTACCGATCATTACTTCGCTACCTCGAATTGTAGTTAATCTAGCCATATATTTTTGTAGTTCCCCTTCGTTATATTCATCTGCTTTATATTCAACCTTTTTCTGACTTAATTCCTCCTCCGAAAGATTTTTAGCCCTCGTAATTGTACTTTGTAAGTTGCCTTTTTTCCTCGATAATTCTTCTTTTAAATGCTTTGCCTTTGTATACATTTCATCTAACTTTTCTTGATTGTCTAGGAGTTTCGAAGGTCTGTATAATTGTACAGATTTTAAATAGCTTAGATCTAAATTTTGATCAACGTTATAAGTAAGCGGCGGTTCTTTATATAATTCTTTGACATCTTCGATCGCTTCAGGAATAATTCTAGATGATTCTGCAATAGGCTGTAAAGATATATTTAATTCGTCCAATTTATCATTGATAGCTTTAATATTTTCTTTTCTACTTTTATCCTGTTCTTCTAATTTTTTAGTGACAGGTTTATGAAATTCAGTTAAACTTTTGTCTATACCTAGCTTTCTATCACGCTGTTCTTCATTATTTTTTCTAATATCTGCTTGTAATTTGACAAGTTTTATTGCATTTTTTAATTCTTCTTTTTGTTTCTTATTTCGATTTTTTTCTAAATCGTTTATTTTATCCATTTATAGACAGTGAAAAGCTGAAGCTAATTAGAAGTGATAGCACAGACGTCTATTTTTACTGACAGCTAATATGTTTTTACTAGCAGAAATTTTATTTTTTACTAGCTGTAAACTTTCTCAGTAAATAAATGATTAAAATTAAAAATTACACAGAACCGGAAGAATTGCCGGACCCTAAACAACATCGTTTTTTACCCAGACATCCTTTTAGATTATTAATAATCGGCCCATCAGGTTGTGGAAAGACAAATTTACTAATAAATTTATTAAACGGTTTTGAGATTTCTAGTAATGTAAGATTAGATTTCGACGCGCTATATTTATGCGCAAAATATATTTTCGAGCCAAAGTATTCTAAATTACAAGAAGATTATACACTGTTTGAAGGTGTTGAAAGAGACGATATTTTAAAATGTAAAAAAATAAATAAAAATAAAAAAACGGAAATATTAAAATTGTATGATAAATATAAAAAGAATGTATTATTTTCTTCAGATTTGAGTGAATTTATTACTGTCGACGATCTAGATTCCTCAGAAAAAAATCTTGTTGTGTTTGACGATTGTGTTACAGAGAAAGACCAGAAAGTTATAGTAGATTTGTTTATAAGAGGTCGAAAGAAAAATGCATCCATTATTTATTTAACGCAGTCTTATTACTCAACTCCTCCAGATATTAGAAAAAATTGTAATTACTTCATATTTTTTAAGCTACAGCCTAGGGAAATCAATCAGATAATCAGAGAAATAGACGGAAATCTAACGAAAAAGGAATTTCTAGAAAAATATAATTCTTGTAAGGGTAACTTCTTTATGCTAGACTTAGTAAATTCTGAAATGAGATACAGAAGAAATTTTGAACCTATATAAATATGGAAGAATATTTAGAAAAGAGATTATATGTTTATCGGAAAAGTTACAATTTGTATGAAAAGATAAGTATTTCCTTATCTGTCAGTAAATTTATGCTAAGTGCTTCGGGATTATCAGCTTTTGTATTAATACCACTGGCTGCATTGAGTTTGAGTGCAGGAATTGTAGAAGTTATTGAGAAATCTTTAAATATTTTAGAACGAAAAGAAGAATACAAGCAATGTTATAATTTTTATAAACAACAATTAAATTTGTTGAAAGCTAAAAAAATTTCAGAAGAAGAAGTGTATGTAAGAGAACAAGATTTTATAAATAATTTAGTATACTTCCCAATCGAAAAGTATGTGAAAAAAGTACAGTTGAATGGATGTAAATATTCTTCTTAGAAAGCGTCAACTTTTTGCTGTCTAATAAATGAGTTGTAAATGTAAAAAATTTGTTGTTACATCTTTAACTAAAAAGGGTAATTTTAAAGGCGGTTGTTTAAAATGTGGACAAACGGGATCGGGTTTTCTGAATAAAGTCATTAGTAATTTACCTTTCGAAATGCATTTACCAGGCCATTCTTTTACCGGCCCGGGGACACAGTTATTATGGGGAAAACACGATTAAATCCAGATTTAACGTATAAAAATTCGTCTAAACCTGTTAACAGAGTGGATGAAATTGCATATAAACATGACAAATGTTATTTAGAAAATAAAGATACAAAAAGTAGAAATGAAGTATGCGATAAGAATATGATTGATGAACTAGATAATATTGAAAATCCTACGATTAGAGAAAGAATTGAAAGAGGAATTGTAAAACCGATTATTAAAGCTAAAAAATCTTTTGGTATGGGAAATACAAATATCTATTGTTTAAAATGTAAAAACCATACAGAAACAAAAGATATTAAAAATACAATGTCTAAAAATAACAGGCCAATGATGAAAGGTATTTGTTTAGATTGTGGTTCTAAAAAGAGTGTTTTTTTAGGAAAACCTTAGGTCCTAAAAATATCTTAGAAAAAATATATTATCATCCTGAAAGTGGTTATTGTGGGATCAATGAATTAAAACGGAAAACAGGTTTTAGTCAAAAGCAAATTACAGATTTTTTACATAGCCAAGATGTTTATACCAGACATAAGCCTTTAATTCGTAAATTTAAACGAAGACGCATTTATGTAAGTCATATCGATGATCAATGGCAAGCAGATTTATTGTTTATCAAACCTTTTAGTAAATATAATAACGGAACTAATTACTTATTGACAGTGACAGATGTATTTAGTAAATATGCTTGGGCTATTCCGATAAAAAGAAAAACTGGACAAGAAGTAACGGAAGCATTTAAAAAGATATTTAAAGAAAGAATTCCTGAAAAACTGCAGACGGACAAAGGCACAGAATTTTTAAATAAGTTAACTTTAAAGTTATTTAAAGATCATAATATTCAGTGGTTTACAACTGAAAATGTTGAAATAAAATGTTCTGTAGTCGAACGTTTTAACAGGACAATTAATAAAAAAATTAGAACCTATCTAGCGGCCAACAATACTAAAAGATATATAGATGTTTTGGATCAATTAGTTAAAAATTATAATAATACCAAGCATAGGTCTATCAAAATGACACCTAGCGAAGCCAGTAGGGAAGAAAATGAATCCGAAGTTTATAAAAATTTATACGAAGAAAAAATAATAAGAAAACCAAAATTTAAGGTTGGCGATAGAATAAGAATTTCGAAATACCAGACTGCTTTCACCCGTGGATACCAGCCCACTTTTACGGAAGAAATTTTCATCGTTTCGGAAATATTAAACACTGACCCCATTACTTACAGAATAAAGGATTTGAATGGAAACGAAATAAAAGGAACATATTATGAACAGGAATTATGTGAATATAATAAAAAAAATAATTTGTTTAAAATTGAAAAAATATTAAAAAAGAAAGGAAATAAATGTCTTGTAAAGTGGTTAAATTATTCCGACGAATTCAATTCTTGGGTTGACGAAAAAGATATCAAGTCAATTTAATTTTTAAACGAGTAAAAAAACTACATCGTGATCTATTTTTAAAACGAGTAAAATATATGTATCGTGATCCTTTTTTAGAGCGAGAAAAAAACTTCCGTCTATGCAGGTCCCGTCTAGGCGGGGTAATCAAGTATTAAAATATAAACATGGTAAAATATCAAACCATGTTAATAAAACAAGTCCATACTTAAAACTAATTATGTAGAAATAACTTTTCTTTTATATTTTCAGAAATTATTCAATTTTAAAAAGTAAATGAATGGCTCTGCTTTAAGTGACTTTTAGCATTTTAATTAAAAAAATTTCTATGATTTTATAAATAAAGAATAGTATCTAATTTTAATAATCATAAATATCTGCTTTGTATTATGTTGAATATCAAGTTCGAACGGTCGAAAAATATGTTTCTAAATACTCCGTAAGAAAAACGTAACTTAATATCTTTATCAGGAAGGCCACTGAATGAAAGCGTTGACCTATAAATGAAGTTCAAATTAGAGCGAGCGTCAACATTCGTACTCACCCGTTATATTTTGCACTTGGAAGGAAATGACGTCTTTGGTAGAAAAAAGGTCTGCTTTAATCGACGTATTGCTAGAATATAAGATTAAATAAATGAATTACGACTTTTTTAAAGACATTCTAATAGATGATACCGAATCAAGCTTAACACAAACTTTTGACAAAGTAAAAAAATATGAAATGCCTGAAAACTATCTAAAGATTTATGACCAGATGAAAAAATGTGAAATAATGTACGATTCGGACGGTGAATATTTTACCTATAAAAATATAGATGTTTTTTTAAGCGAAAGACGCAAATCCCGAATAAGTCGTTTTAAAGCATTGAAGTGGAAATTGAAGTTAAATATTCCATATAAAGCTGAAGAAATGTTTATTCAGTTTTTAGATTTAGTGTACTATAAAAAGTCGATAAATTACCTATATTTCATAAAGAAAATATTAGATTATAATAATATTGATAATAATTTGAAAGTAAAATTTAATAAGAAAAACGAAGACGTTTGGAATAGCTTTCTAAAAAATATTTCTTAATAAATGGAGCTGTCTAAAAGTTGTAAGCATTGTGAGATGACAAAAAATTTAGACCAATTTTATACTCGATTTCGTTACGGCAAAATAGAACGTTACGCTAATTGCAAAAGTTGTCATTTAGCTATGAAAAATAAAAAAATTGATTGCGAATGTGGTAAAAAATGTACTTTAGCTCATAAAAAGAGACATTTAAAAAGCAATTATCATATCAAACGAACATCAAAATAAATTTATGATATTGTGTTTTAAATTGAATGTATTATACAGAATGTTGTGTTTTTAGTCGAAAATATTATATTGAATGTTGCATTTTAGTTGAAAATAATATAGTCAATGTTCTGTTTTAAATTGGACGTATTTTTCAGTTGAAAATATTATATTGAATGTTTTTCTTGTTTAAAAAAAAGATCACGAAAGTTTTTTCTCGTTTCAAAAATAGAACACGATGTAGTATTTTTACTCGTTTCAAAAATAGAACACGATGTAGTTTTTTTACTCGTTTCATAAATAGAACACGATGTAGTATTTTTACTCGTTTCAAAAATAGAACACGATGTAGTTTTTTTACTCGTTTCAAAAATAGAACACGATGTAGTTTTTTCTTGTTTAAAATATTATATTGAATGTTGCATTTTCAGAAATATTATTCAATTGGACCTTGATAGTTTCAAAATTAGAATTGTGGGGGAAAAAGTGTTCAGAACCATTTATAGAAAAGTTCCAAGACAGAGTAGATTGGCATTTTATATTTAAATCTATCAGAAAAATTTTATTTAGAATTTAAAGGTAAAATAGAAGTGCCTGATTATGACAGTGATTTTTAGGCTAAATAAATGGGTAATTCAAAAAGTACAAAGATTTTGACAGGTAACTGTACAACTGAAAGAATAAATGTAGATTGGAATCATACCTTTAATGTTCATCCCAATGTTCATATAACACCTGTATGTAAATACAGCGAACCATTTTTCGTTAGAATAACAGAAATAGATAAAAACGGATTTCGATTTGAATGTTTAAAATTGAATGGCGAACCTGTAGAAAAAAGTTTAGATTTCTTTCAATGGACTGCAATTAGTCCTTTTGAGTAAACGATGAAATATATTTTTTAATAGTTGTTTTCAGAAATTCTTCAATTCATTTTAAATCGCTTAATCTAAAATTACCTGCTACCGAATTTGGATTTATAGATAGCTATTAAAAATGTGTAGCAAAAAGTATTCATAAAATTTCTTCTATATAAATGGAGGAAACTCTAAGATTGATATCTGTTTCAAAATTGAGACACACTGCAAAAGTTTTAAATATAAAACAACCCAAAGGTTGTAAAAAAGATGAATTAATTAGATTGATAATGAGATACATAAAAAGAACAGGCGAATATAAAAATGTTTTAGTAGATTTATTAAATTTAGACGTCACAGATTATTTAAATGAAATGAAGAGAGAATTTATCAAAAATCCTAAGAGAAGAAATAAGTTGAAAAAAATATTAGATTCTTTTGATTTAAAATTTAACAATAACACAGAAGAATTTAATCCAAAAAATAACGAAGAAAAAAAGATAAAAACAGTGGTAAACCTTAAAAAATTATTTCCTGATTTGAATGAAAAATTGAAACAATTTATAAATGAACTGAAAAACCGTCCAAAACTTAAAAAACTCTTTGATTATTACGGCTTGAAATATAAAGATGAAAAATTGATCAAAAAGACAGAAAAAAAAGTCAAATTACAAGCAAATTTGGAAAATCTGTTTAGACCCGATTATGAAATTGTTGAGAAAGATAAAAAATTTGTAAAAAAAATTAATACTTATAGATATGTTTATAAAATAAGACAAATAAACAAACTCACACCTGGCCAGTATTATAGTATCTTAAAAGATTTATTCAGAAGAGCAATTGGAAAAATCGAAGGAAAGGTAGTTATAATTGTATTCAATCCTTATTTGACACAGCCCTTTCACCCTAAAATGATGTCGACGAAAGAAGCCTATGACACCTATTTAGATGTTTTAACGCATAAAATTGAATACAAAGAGTTGGATATTAAAGACTGTGAATTTATTTTTACAGTCGTTGATTTGCCTAAAGGTGGTAAACATTTGAAATTACTGAACGATAACGATGTTTTCAATAAAAAAAGTATAATTCAAATTAAAAATGACGATAATATCTGTTTGGCTAGATCCATCGTTACAGCCCTAGCTATTCAAAATCGTAAAATTTTATGCGAAAAATTGAATCTAGAAAAACTTACAGATAATAACTTAATAAACTTACAGATAAAATACATAAAAATGGGTAGAAAATTACAAAAAAGTTTAGCGGAAAAATTGCATGAAATGTGTAAAATTCCATTAGAAATGTGTAATTTAGAGCATGTTAAACAATTCGAAAATTTTTTAGATATTCAAATAACTATATTTTGCAGAGAAAATTTTAACGAAAGAATATACAGCGGCGCCTATAAATCTTAAAAAATAGATGTGTTTACATTTTAAAAAATAGAAATCATTTTGATGTCATTACAACGGTTACAGGATTTTTAGGACAAAACCATTTTTGTGATAAATGTAAAGTCAGTTATAGTAGAAGTGATCAACATAAATGTTCTTTAAAATGCAATAGATGTTTTAGGAAAGAGAGTAATTGCGAAGGCGATGATATTCAGTGTAATGATTGTTTTAGATGTTTTAAAGGAAAAAACTGCTTCGAAAATCATAAAAATCACTCAGTCTGTGAAACACTGTGGAAATGTTTAAAATGTAAGAGAAATATCCGTAGAAGTGAAAGAGAACCGGAAGATCATAAATGTGGAGAAAGACAATGTAAAAACTGCAGAAAGTGGGTTTTGGAAGATCATAAATGTTATATACGTAGGAAAGAATCTAAGGGGGGAACTTGTAAAAATAGCTGTCCCAAAAATATAAAAGACAGAGAGAAATGGTGTAAGAAATGTCAAAAGTCAGAATTTACAAAAAAATATATGTTTTTTGACGTTGAAACGAACCAAGAGACAGGAAATCCCCAAGTCAATCTAGTTATAAATCATGATTTTAACGGCATAGAAAAAATATTAAAGAATGAAAATGAATATTGTGAATGGTTATTCCAAAGAAAACATTGCGGTTATACAGTATTAGCGCATTATGGAAAAGGATTCGATTTTCAATTTCTAGCTAAATACTGCTTTAAAAATAAAATTAAAGTGTTTACAATATATCAAGGAAATAAACTCATATATATGCAAGCAACCGTATATAATATAAGGTTTATCGATTCTATTAATTTTACACTGATTCCGTTAAGAAAATTTCCTAAAACCTTTGGACTAACGGAATCGGCTAAAGGTTACTTTCCTCATTTGTTTAACACTGCTGAAAATCAAAATTATGTAGGGAAATATCCTGAAAAATACTATTATGGTTATGATACTATGACTTTAGATCAAAGAAAAACTTTTGATAAATGGTATATCTCGGTAAAAAAAGAAACATTTGATTTTCAAAAAGAAATTATAAAATATTGTAGATCTGATGTTGATATTTTAAGAAAAGGATGTTTAGAATTGCGAAGATTATTTCTAAACATTGCTAATATTGATCCTTTTAAATATGTCACTTTAGCTGGCGTTTGTATGGCTATATACAGAGATAAATTCATACCAGTGAATACAATAGCAATTGATGAGGAGTGTATTTCAAAAGATCAATACAGTAAGAAATCGATCATTTGGTTAGACTATCTGTCTGAAAAACACAATATGAAAATACAGCATGCTTTAAACGGTGGTGAGAAAAAACTGAAATTAGGTGATAAAACTTATAAAGTAGATGGTTTTTATAAGAATACCGTTTATCAGTTTCAAGGATGTCATTGGCACGGTTGTCCTCGCTGTTTTACAGAATCCACTGTCAATCTTCAAAATCAGATATGTATGAAAGATTTGTATGAAAGAACTCAAAAAATAAATAATAAAATAAAAGATAACGGATTTGAATTGATTGAAATATGGGAATGTGATTTTGATAATCACAAAGAAATTAAAAAATATATGAAAAATGAATGGAAAAGAGATTTTGTAGAACCTTTAAATCCTAGAAACGCATTCAGTGGAGGTAGGTGTGAACCCACCAAATTAATATACGAAATGAAAGAAAACGAAAAGGGTAGATATATCGATGTTTGTTCACTTTATCCAACAGTGAATTACTTTGATTACTATCCTGTTGGTCATCCAGTAAAGATTTATAATCCGGAAAAATATGATAAGAATTGGTATGGTTTGATACAATGCAAAGTACTTCCACCTAGAAAGCTCTATCATCCTGTTTTACCTTATAAAGGAGAAAAATTAATATTTAGTTTGTGTAAATTATGTTCAAAACCTATAAAATGCGAAAAGAAACAATGTAGAAAATGTTATGAAATACGGAATAAAGAATGTAATCATACGGATGAGGAGAGAAGTTTTACTGGTACATGGACAACTACCGAAGTTGAACTGGCTCTTGAAAAAGGTTATAAGATTTTAAATATCTATGAAGTTTGGCATTTTGAAAAAAAATCTAATACATTATTTAAGGATTATGTTAAAATGTTTTTGAAAATCAAATTAGAAACAGATGATAAATGGTCTGAAAATTTCAAAACCGAAAAAGAATATAAAAGGTGCGTAGAAAAGAAATTGGGTATAAAGTTAGGAGAAATCAAAGAAAACCCAGGAATGAGATTTATATCCAAAATTTGTTTAAACTCTTTATGGGGAAAGTTCGGACAGAGAAAAAACTTGAAACAGACAGAGAATGTTATGGAATTATCCGATTTTTATAGAATTATACTGAACGACCGCATTAAAGACTTGAATATGATATTTTTGAATGATGAGTGTGTGCAAATGGATTATAAGATGAAAGATGAATATGTCAAGAATAACTTTAATACGAATATTTATATAGCGGCTTTTACTACCAGTTCGGCTAGAATAAGATTATATGAAATGCTTGATAAATTAGGAGATAATGTAATGTATTACGATACAGATAGTATTGTGCATATCGATGATGGCTCCAATAAAGTAAAAAGTCCTTCCGGCAATGCCGGGAGGAAGAGGTAGCTTTCATATACTTATAAATTTATTTATTTATTTTAAGGTAAGTTACATTGTTCAAAAATACTAAGCTCAAATTAGCGGAAATAATCTTATAAAATTAGTGATTTTATAAGATTGAAACTAGTTTTTGTCAAGACTGAATATTAATAGGAATTTTTAGAAAATAGTCATCTTTTATTCAACCTGTTTTTATTTTAAGCGATTTAGAGAGTCACCAAATTCCATGATATCATAAAGTGTATGCCATTTTAAAGCAACATTGTGGATCGTTCAGATCAGACCGTTTCAAAATGTCAGCCATAAGCAAAATTCAAAGTGCTATAACTCAGTCTTTTTTAAGATATAAACAAAATAAAAATGTTCTGGAATCGTTGTTTTAAGTTCTAACACGTAAAAGAAAAATATTTTTCAATTTTTAATTTTTTCGCATTTAATTTTAAATTTTAATTTTTTTTTTAAATTTAAAATGACCAACATTTTGAAACAAAATGGTGGATGATGCTGGCCAACGAACTCGGTTGAGACATTTGTATGTACTATGTACATCCCAAGTTTCATTGAAATCGGTTTATAAATACGCGTGTTATCACGTGACAAAAATCAGAACGTTTCAAAATGTCAGACATAAGAAAAATTCAAAGTGCTATAACTCAATCATTTTGTAAGATATAGACAAAATAAAAAGTGCTCTGGAATCGTTGTTTTAAGTTCTAACACGTAAAAGAAAAATATTTTTCAAATTTTGATTTTTTCGCATTTAACTTTAAATTTTAAAATTTTTTAAAATTTTAAAATGGCCACCATTTTGAAACAAAATGGCGGATGATGCTGGCCAACGAACTCGGTCGAGATATTTGTATGTACTATGTACATACCAAGTTTCATTGAAATCGGTTCATAAATACGCGTGTTATCACGTGACAAAAATCAGATCGTTTCAAAATGTCAGACATAAGAAAAATTCAAAGTGCTATAACTCAGTCATTTTTTAAGATATAGACAAAATAAAAAGTGTTCTGGAATCTTTGTTTTAAGTTCTAACACGTAAAAGGAAAATATTTTTCAACTTTTAATTTTTTCGCATTTAATTTTAAATTTTAAATTTTTTTAAAAATTTAAAATGGCCGCCATTTTGAAACAAAATGGAGGATGATGCTGACCAACGAACTCGGTCGAGACATTTGTATGTACTATGTACATACCAAGTTTCATTCAAATCGGTTCATAAATACGTTAGTTATCGCATGACAAAAATCAGATATATATATATATATATATGGTTATATATATATATATATATATATATATATATATATATATATATATGTCAACATATAAACGGAGGGTGGTTTTGGGGTCTGGGGGTCATGATCGGTGAAAATATACCAAAATTTTCCGGAAGTGCTTTCCCCCGGACGGCTGCAATAGGTAACTTTTTACTTTTTGTAATCAAAGCTACCTAAAACGGGCTGTATGTTAGGAGAGTGGACCGATGAATTAGGAGAAGATAAATATATGAAATCGTGGATATCTGGAGCAAGTAAAGATTATGGTTATATTCTGAACGACGGTTCTTTAAAAGGAAAAGTAAAAGGTTTTATAATGAGTTATGAGAGCGAAACTAAGCTGAATTTTGACGAGAGAATGAAAATAATAACTGGGGAAATCAACCATATAGATGTAGAAATAAATCAATTTCAGATACAAAAAGATAGAAATATTAAAGTGAATAAAATGAATAAAAGATATATGTTTGGATATGATAAAAGAAGAATTTTAGATAACTTTGATACTGTACCATTTGGATTTTAAGCCGATTTTTTTTAATTTATAAAAATTGTTTTCTAATAAAATGGACGATGTCACCCTTATCGTAAATGTTCAAGGTTTTATACTTCCTTTTAAGTCTATAGCGAGGGAAATAAGATGGGTTCATTTAAAACAGGGAACAGGTGAAACTATTTCTGTGTTTACACCTAACTATGAATTAGGTGATCAAGACCATGGAATAGTTCGTAGATGTACTAACGATATCCATGGTTTAAGATTTAAAAGATATTCAGATAATACAGGCTTATGGATTAGTAGTGACAATGTAAAAGATTATCTCATACAATTGCATCAGATATACGGCGGCACATTTGCTTTTAAAGGAGGAGTTTTTCCGAAAAGTACCTTTGAAGAATGGGGAATTCCTATAAAAATATTAGAAGTACCGAGATGCGTTCGAATACTAGGACCTGGCTGCTCTATGTACAGATGTCTGTACTATAAAAATTGTCTTTCAAAAATTGTTTCTGAATAAATGGAAGAATTCAGCAGTCTCAGATCGTTCCCTGTTACTCATAAGCTAAAAGATTTAGAGACAGGGAAATACAAGCTGATTTCGTTGAAGAAAATTCAAACAAAATTTGGAAATACGACTATTGCAAGATTAGAAGTTAATGATGTAGAAAAGGATTATTTTCTTAAAAAGAGTCATGGAAAAATTTCTGAAAATGCAATAACAAAACTGAATGAAGGTGTTAAAACTGTTGTTAGCTTTCGTTTTTTCAAAAACTAAAACAAAATCACTTCACCTTTTTTTTCATTCACGTATAAAAACATTTCATATTTATTTACTTAGAAGGTGTCACAAATAAAAATTAAATTAAAGAGTTGACATGTTTCGGTTCATTAATAAGAACCGTATTCATAACATATAAAATCAGTAGAAAATTAAATGACACTGGATATAAATATAATTTAAAAATCTACAGGATTTTTAAATTATATTTATATCCAGTGTCATTTAATTTTCTACTGATTTTATATGTTATGAATACGGTTCTTATTAATGAACCGAAACATGTCAACTCTTTAATTTAATTTTTATTTGTGACACCTTCTAAGTAAATAAATATGAAATGTTTTTATACGTGAATGAAGGTGGTTATATCTTTCATTTTAAAGGAAAAAATAATGATGGCTATTATGATTATGAATTAGAAAAAGCTTAATCCTACAATTTGTTTTAAATCTTACAATAATCGGATGGACCATTTATCGAACTATGAAAATTTCAAACCCCCTAAATAATATTTACGAAAATACAAAATATATCTGTTTTAACTACAAATTTCTTTACTGACATACATGTGTTCATTTCGACACAGACTATTTTTTTATCGAACTATGAAAATATCCAGAATAGTATTTATAATTGTAAGTAAAAAAATTGGTTATCTATTAAAAATTTAAAACATACGATAAAAACATTTAAATTTTATTTCAGACTTCAATATAATGCAATTGATATTAATATTATCCTAGAGGTAGGTTGTTTATTTATTTAATATGTCTAAACTTTGTTCGAATGGGTTTTATTTGACGTCCAAATTTTTTTTTCTAAATAAATGTTACAATATTTTGTCATAAGTACTCTTTAATTGTCTTTCGCCTACCTTTCATTATTTTAAATTTGACCCCATTATCACAAACCATAGCATCGATAACTCTAATAATTATACTATTCTCAAACTGGTTTATTATAAAGAAAATGCGTCAGTCAAACTTTTTGATCACAGTAATCGTTATATATTAGCATTTAGTGGGTCCATTCAAATACTATTTTATAATCATCATTTGCTCCACAATTTCATCCAATAATATTAACATAGATCAGAACTGTCGTCTTTCGACACACACTAGCTCTACATATATGCTGAAAGTTTGTTCCGACAGTAAGCGCGCGCTCCCGCTCAGCCGGTTGCACTCCGTCATACGAGACTGGCGCGGGAACTTCCCCGAAGCGAAGAACGAAAATCTCAAATCTGAAACTCTTCCTAGGCGGACCTTCACTAAACAACCGGATAGATGGGAATATACAAATTATGGTTATATTCATCATTTCTTCGATATTTAGACAGTCAAACTTTTTCATCTCATTAAATATTAATATTGTATGGATTATTTCGAATTATGTTCGATAGTCAAACTTTTCGATGAAAATCTTACAATTATAGGTACAATATTCGATATTTAGACAGACAAACTTTTTGATGAAAATCTTACAAAAATCGTTAAATATTTGCGTTTAGTGGAATATAAAAAGTGTTCCATAGTCGGTACCATATACTACTAACATATTATATTCAAAATACGAAATAATACTACAATTGATGGCAGATCCAAAAAAATGGTTACAATAGTAATGAAAAATTATCTAATAACAATAGGACGAAAACAGAAGAGAGATTGAAGAGGCATAGTGACTTTTCCACATAATCGCCAAACCTGTTTAGGCATTTACCTAATTTTAAAACTCGTTTAACCCGATTTTAAGGAAATCAAATGCAATCACATTGATTTATTTATCTGCTGTTGTCATTTTCACATCACTGTCTGAAGAAAGCCTTATTCCAGGTAAGTGTGTTCTTCCATTTCGGAAACATGAAATGTTCACTGGAATCGAAATTTGGGCTGAACTGGACCTAGCTCTAGACTTTCCTCGAACTTTTGAAACAAAGTTTGAGATTGGAACGCAGTACTGAGCTATTGGTATTGTTATGCTGGAGATGAATATGCCAGGGCGTATGTGCTGAATAGCATCACATAACTTTGTTAAAGTGACACTACCAGATTATTTTTCTAAACATCTTGCTATTTCAATTATTCTGAAGCGCCTGCGAACTTTCTTTAACTACCTGCAAAACTGATGTAAGTCAACTAACACTCTCCGTTTCCATTTTGGTAAAAAATTATTTATTCAAACTTATTGTCAATAATAATAATAATAATAATAATAATAATAATTATTATTATTATTATTATTATTATTATTATTATTATTATTATTATTATTATTATTATTATTATTTTCATTCTGCTGCAGCACGAAAGATTTTTTTGTTTCGATTCTTCCTCCCAAAAGCTGATTAATTACTTTTAATTTGGTAACAACCTATCTAGAAAAGCATAAGCCATTTTTATTTTTACTTTCTCACCTTTTATTTAGTATGTGTAAAATAATTTGCAAAAATGTTTTCATAGTTAGAAATTTTTATAAATGTAATATTTATACATTTATATATATATATATATATACTTATCTGGAATAATAATTCTAATTTGCATATCAATACAAGAAAAAAATCTTGAAAACCTACATCATAAATAAGTTTAAATAAAGATTAATTTAAAAAAAAATACTCTTTAATTACTCTTATAGATAATTCTGTAAGTTCTTTTTTTTATGTTGTGTTAGGAAGAGAAAGCTTTAATCCAATTTAAGCAGACTTTAAAGCAAATAACAGTAATCACAAAAAAGTCTCAAAATAATTCAATTTAGTGTTGTTTGCTCCGAAGATCTTAGCTTCATAGATCTTTGAAGCTAATTTCCACGCCCTTTTTCCGCAATGGCTTAATTAAACATCATTCCCAAAAATCCCATTATAATACCATCATTTGACTCGAATTTCGGCTTGCCTAACTGCTCAATTTAATACAATTTTCAGCATTAAAAATTCATTTATGTGAGCACCGAGCAAGATTTAATTATACAACGGAAGATATCACCTCATAAAGGTTTTAATCCCGTAAGGAAAAGAGGAAAGTTCGGAAAATTCTTTAGCAGCCTATTTAAAATTATATGTTTAAGGAATGAATACATTTTATGTTGCATGTTATTCAAATTTAATTTTGAAATTCAGGTTACAAGTCCTAAACAATATTTAAGCGGTGCATACAAAAATTTTTAATTAATAATAAATCTATACTTGCATATTGTTGTAATTTTTGCATTTATTTAATTTTAATATAGCAAACAGATATGTAGTGTGTTTTTAAATTGTAAAATATTAGATACTTTTGTTTAAAATGCTATTTCCGAAGTACATTAAGTTGTAAGATTTAGTAAAGGGTTTGAATAAAATTCGTTTATAAAAAATTTCAGTTTATATTAAACAGTTAATGTATGCTTTCCTCTTTTAAATGAACAGGGATCGACCTGTAATACAGTTTTGCAAATGCATTAATTTTTCGGTATGAAAAATTTCAATATATGAGTTCTAATTAATAAAGTGTAACTAAAAAATAATTCGGTTGGATCAGTATAATATTTTGCAAGAGCAAAATCAACATGAACTCACTTGAAAAAAACATATGTATATTAATAAATATGTGAAAGAAAATTTAAAATAATATATATGTATATATAGAGATGTGTGTGTGCGTGTGTTTGCTTATTTGGTGACATGTTAAAATAACTGATTAACCGTTTTAAGGATCAGCGTGGATTAAGACATAAAATAATGCATACATTTAGTTACGAAGCTGAAAGTGTTTAGTTATATTATATATAATTCTACAAAGTTAAATTCTCTTTTGAAAAAAAAAAAATACTCGGTAACTTTTTGTTAATGACGTTGAAACTGTGGAAGTGAAAATGAAGTAATTTTTAAATTAAAAGCTATTTATCAAGTAGATTAGTATTATACTGTAATCTTAGCAGATTTTTTTTTTCTGATAATTTAATCTTTTGCTTAAATTCAAATTCTTTAACCGTTGTTAATTTTTATTCATATTTTTATTTTAAGCACTAAGTTGAAATATTAACTTTTAATATAATAACGTTTAATTAGGAAAACCTTATAACAAACTCATTTAAGCGTAATTATTATTGTTAACAGTTTAATTGCGGTTATTATTCAGAACAATCTCCTCCACCCATGTGCGCAATCTCTCCTATCCGTGTCTGCGATCTTAACTAATTTGTAAGGAGTGATTACGCAAAATAGTTTTCTTGGTTTTACAACTGATATTTTAATAAATTACAGCATTAGAACAAAACAAAAATGAAAATGCGTAAAGAACAAATAAAGTAAAAAATAATGGATAATTTAGCAAATATATATATATGTATATATATATATATATTTATTATTATTATTGTTGTTTTGAAATGTGTGCAGACACTCCTAGATTTACTAAGTATTTAATCCGGTCAGGAATAGCCATAGTACATCTGAGCTACTTAATGTTATTAAAGGGCGTCAGAGGACAATCCAATACATAGGGCAGTGAGAAGAGAGGAAAATCACAAGTAGAGTGAGGATCACGTTTACATTCACGTACGTTCACGGTTATCGTAAAGGTATTTCTGATTTGTGAATAAAATAAATAATAATAATAACAATTACATACATATTTTACTAATATAAATAATCCCTTTTGATTGGTATTTATGTGAAGGTTTGTACAAAGAAATTGTTTTAAACAGCAGCATTTTAATAATAGAATTGTTGTGTCATTATGAAATAAACATTTAACTGTTAACTCTCAATTAAATTAATAATATAATGAATATTTTCTATACTTAGTTTCATATCAGATTTTGTTTTTATAAAATGATTATAGTTTATATATGTACGGTTTCGTACATTATTCGTGGTTTCTAATTGGAACGTTATCTTGTCTTGAAATTAGATATTATATTTTCAGTTGTTATTATACCAAAGACGTTTACATACACTTCTTGTTCTATAAAAGCTTCATAAAGCAACTGTACAAGAAATAAGAAAATTTATTTTAAACTATAAGCGTTTTTATTAATTTTACAAAACCTTTATGCATTCATAAAAATATGAAATATTAAAAATTTCCTTCTTACCTTCTTAAGAAAATCTTGTTTGTAAATTTCTTGTTAATGTTTGGTTCATTATCATGCAACTTAAAAAGCATTGTTGCCGCCACTTTAAATGTAGAAATATGTATTTTAAATACAGTGTTATTGCGTCCAAATAAGAATAAATTTTGTAACAATATGAAGAAATTCAGCATCAGATTACGAACTCAATAGATAGTAAGGTGGTATCTAAGTAAAACGTACAATTTTTTTTCATGTGACAACGATTCACCAGAAAAAAGTTATAAATGTAAAATTTTATTGTTTTAACTTTTCAAAATCTTGGTGTAAAAGTTTATACTAATGTATAAAAGTTTATACGTTTATACTAAGTTTATACTGAAAAACATACTAACAAAAGATATAGTGCTCAGCAAAAGTTTAGACACTGGTGTTTTTTAACCTTTAAATAAAAATACGTACACGTGAGTTTTATAAATGGCTATACTTATTTTGAAATATATTTTATATAATGTAGAATAAAAATAATGGTTATAATATAAAATAATATTTAATTTAATTGAAAAAAGTAAAATTTGCATATTGCAAAAGTTTAGACACTTTTTTTTTATTTTTAGCCAACTGTTCATGGAAAAATGCAAATTTCCAAGTTATGATATCATATGTCTGAAGTATTTAATTATACCTCGATATAGCATCAGTTAGTGAAGATGCCGCTAGCTAAAAATATTCAATTAGATGAAGTAATTGAAGAAGGAAAGCTGAAATGGAAAGGGAAGACTGTTGCAGAAATTTCAGCAGCATTGAATCGTCCAAAATAGTCTATCTATGAAGTATAGTCTAAGGATGACTCCTTCAAAACAAAACATAATCTGGAAGATCTTGTGTGACGAGAAAATGAGATGATAAAAGGATCCAGATACTGACATTTACAGAAGTAATGATTGCTAATCACATTAAAAGTAAGTCAGAACTTTCTGTGTCGATGGAAATGATCCGTAGATGAATTAAAATAACAGGTAAATCAATTTACATGAAAATGATAAAACAACCAGCTTTAAAATCGCTATAAATTGGAGAGAATTCAATTACTCGAGAATTCCAATACTCGTAAATTTGAAAGATGCCTCTAAATTAAAAATATTCTTAATTAAACTTTATTTCTTAACATTCCAAATAAATCTCATTTTTTCTATGTTTTTATCAACCCTTTTTAAGAAAGTCTTATTAAATTTATTCCAGAATCATACCTTTCAAAAAATATCATTATTTTTATTTTTCTTCTTATTTATTTACCCTCATTCAACATTCAATATGTGTGCATATCAAAAAATTCATTTCTTTTCTTTTTCTCTTAAAATTAATCGTCTGCAAAAATTATTCGTTTTCAGGATATTCGAAATTCTGACGTATTTGAAATTCTGAATAGCGACGATTATAAATTAGTTAAATAATATTAAAAAAAAATAAAATTATCGTCTGTGGTATAAAAATCTCGACTCTGGGCATGAGTTATGTTTACATGGAAAATGATGGTTAGAGAGTAGAGAATTTTCTATAACTTTGTTTTTAAAGTTTAAGAAAGGAAGCCTGGAGGTGGAAAGGGATTTTCTTGGTTTTTCTTCGATGAGTACGGCTTACTGAAATAAAGATGGAATATTCTTTTTGATGTTTCGGTTAAAGACGGCTTCCAAAGGAAGCCTTGCCCTCTCTTATTACTACACTTTAATAAAGTAACTTGCAGCAGCCAATGAGTAATTTATTGGATCTTCTACATTTATTTATTTATTTTGTTTTTTCTCTCGCTTGCCATGAGTGTGTTTTTTAAACCAGTGAACCAGTGAAAATAATTCGAGTTTCTCCTTAAATCGTCATATATACATATATATGTATTACTTTAGTTCCTTAATTGAAATCTGCATATGACAGCAAAATTTGGCTTTAAATTTCTTCCAAATTCCTCTTTGATTTAAAAATAATTATTTTAGAAAAAAAAGTTTTTGAAGTTGTTTTAATTTACAGAAGCAGCCACGAAATTAAAACTTTATTTTCAAAATGTTTTTAATCTATCTTCTGAATAATAAAAAAATTAAAAAAATAATTTCTACGGTAGGAATTACATAAGATTGTCCTATGACGACACATTAAAACTAATAAATACAGATACTTGTAAATAAATATAGAAACTAGTTAACTTTAAAATAGTTTCAGAGCTCTTTTTATTATGATTTATCACCTAATTTTAAAGAAATCTCCATTTATATAGTAATGTTTCATCCACGTAAAAATAAATTACGCAAATGTTCATATTTTGTAATGCGAAATAGCTTTTCAATCACTATCGTTTTAGAATTATATTACTTTAGAAAATAGTTTTATATTTTAAATTAACATATAATGTTTTAAAAATACTTAGAACTTACACCAGCTCTATATGAATTCAGGTAAATAAATACGAACCGTCTTACCGCTCTGTGAATAAAAATATTTAATTACCTCTAACGTATAAACATAATTCTTACACAAGTTTAAAATAAACAAAAAAAGAAAAATGATGTGATAAGCATACATTATGAAATACTTTTCAACACTTCCTGACTTAACAGAACTTCGCTGTTTATTTAAATATGTCAATAAGATTACTGAGTAAACATTAACAATAAAAAACGATAAAACATTTGAAAATCGGATTTAAAAAGTTACCTTTCATAGCCAAATATGTATGGCAATTATATTGAACAGCCTTGTATTTGATTTGTAGATTCATACAGTGTCTCACATAAGTGATGGGACACTTGTGCTTTACAAAAGTAAACTAATCAAATAAATAATAAAAAAAAAACGTGTACACATTTTTTTGTGGGTGTGTTTCATGCTTAAATTTAGTAAAGATTATTACATAACATACATTTTGTCAAAATATTAAAATATTAATTTAATAAAAATACAAATGTTTAGAACGGAGCAAAAAATAGCTCACATAAGTGATGGGACACTATTATATATGCAACAAAAATCGTCTGAAATAAGCAATAAAAATATTTTTTGGGGTTTTATTTTTACTTAAAAGCAATTAGCAATAATTTATAAAATCGTCTGCAGTATTTCTCTCCAGTTTGCTCTGGAATTTTTGTTTTTTTAGCTTTGTTTAGCCATGAATGCTAAACGAAAAGAAACTTCGCCTGAAATTCGAAAATTAGTTATTAATTTGCATATTGAACGTGGAAAATCTATTAGAAAAACTGCTGAAACAGTTAACTTGAGTCGTTCAACAGTTTTCAATATTATTAAACGATATAAAAAGAATCATATGATTCGGGATAAAAGAAGACCTGGCCGACCATCAAAGCTATCCAATGGAATAAAGCGAATTATTGTTCGAAATATTAAACAAAATCCAAGAAATAGTGCTTCAAAAGTTGCTGCTGATTTACAAGCATTGTATGGAATAATTGTTAATTCTGAGACTATTAGAAGGGTAATTCGATCTGCTGGATATCACGGTAGAGTAGCCAGGAAAAAATTCTTTGTAAGTGAAAAGAATAGAAAACTCAGACTAGCTTTCGCAAAATTCAACATAAATAAGAATTCTGATTACTGGAATAAAGTTATATTTGCTGATAAGAGTAAATTTAATATATTTGGTTCTGACGGTAGAATCTTGGTGTGGAGAAAACCTAGGGAAGAATTTCGCAAACAGAACTTGGTACCAACAGTAAAACACGGTGGAGGAGGAGTTATGGTATGGGGGTGTATGTCGTCCGCTGGAGTTGGTAATCTTGTTTTTATTGACGGTATAATGGATCAGTACAAGTATATTGATATTTTAAAGCAAAATTTGAAATCTTCAGCACGAAAGTTGAACCTTCATAACGATTTTAAATTTTACCAGGACAATGACCCCAAGCACACTGTTCTGAACGTTAGACTCTGGCTGCTATATAACTGTCCTGAAATAATAAAAACACCACCACACTCTCCAGACTTAAATCCCATAGAGAATATTTGGCAAGAATTGGAATCAGGAATTCGCAAACACACCATTTCTTCAAAAAAAAAAAAAAAACTAAAATCGGTGCTTTAAGAAGAATGGGGTAAAATCACTCCAGAAATCACAAAAAAATAATCGTCACTCCAGAAATCACAAAAATTAGTCGTCACTCCAGAAATCACAAAAAATTAGTCGAATCCATCCCAAAAAGATTAAATCATGCTTTAAAAGTAAAAGGAAATCCAACAAAATATTAAAACCTTTTAAAAAGTAAAATTTTTGGATAAATATTTTATGGAAAAGTAAGTGTCCCATCACTTATGTGAGCCATTTTTTGCTCCGTTCTGAACAATTGTATTTTTACTAAATTAATATTTTAATATTTTGACAAAATGTATGTTATGTAATAATTGTTACTAACTTTAAATATGAAACACACCCAAAAAATTTTTGCACATGTTTGTTTATTTATTTTATTGCAGTTTCTTTTTATAAAGCACAAGTGTCCCATCACTTTTGTGAGACACTGTATATATATATATACTATATAAAGGGAAAATTTAATTTAACAAGAAAGCGATAGAAAGCAGATGGAAATTTATTTTTCAGCATTTTATACCAATAGATGGAAACATACTTAAATACTTTTTTTCGGTTCTGTAATTTACTTAGTACATTTATCAAATAACACTATTTAGCTGAAATTTAACTCAAATTAACTCATTTTTAAATTCATTTTAAATTTAATTCATTGAAATGTAACTCATTTAGAAATTAATATTTAACAGAACTTAGTACATGTATATTTCATTGTTTGTAAAATAAATTGTTAATGTCAATTTTTTTTTTTTTTTTTTTTTTTTTTTTTGAATGTGGAAAAAAAGATTTATGAAGAATTATGTTCTTTAACATTCTCTACAAATAAATTAAATGAATAATTTACAAATGTAAATATAATTTCCCAATTGGAAAGTTAGTTTGAAAGAGTTGAAACACTAAAATTGTTATGATAGTTTAAAAGGTTATTGAAAAATAAAAGTATGCATCTGTAAATCCTAATATGATTCCTACATGTATTATAAAATATAACTAATAATTATTTCCTTCTATTCGAATAATTTATCAACACTAAGCGAAATATTTTATATTTAGATACATATACGTAGCATGCATTGAAAACTTATCTAAGACATAACTTTTACGTAAACTAGCAAATTCTGAAGCAATTGTTGCATGTGAATAAAATCGAATTAATTGCAGCTACATAGAAGCACTATGGAACGTTATTATCTGAACATGATTTATCCATAATTATTTTCAGAGAATATACTTTTCTGATTTGCTGTAAAGCAATTCAATTTTAAAATCTCTAATGCTGAGCAAGCACACTAATTTGAAAATCTCCTCTCAACATAAGTGAAGCAGAACATCTGTGACATTTACACAGAATTCGCTTCTGTAAAACGTCTCTTGTCATGAATGCTGAGTAGATTTCCTGTTAATTCCAAAGTCCTTTGAGAGTTATAATTGGCATAAAATATGTAATTGATAAATTACATTACTTTTGCAAATCAAAATAGAATTTGCATCAATATGTATTTGATTTCAGATTCTACGCATAATGAAAATCCAACAATATTTTTT
This sequence comes from Maratus speculifer, assembly GCA_964019185.1. Classification (NCBI taxonomy): domain Eukaryota; kingdom Metazoa; phylum Arthropoda; class Arachnida; order Araneae; family Salticidae; genus Maratus; species Maratus speculifer. The sequence continues at coordinate 262,924,157 of OZ025291.1, read as the reverse complement.
TTCAAAAATTCTACTATCAAATAATAAGAGATGTGTTAATAAATTAAGAGGAAACTAAAAAGGAATATAATATCGTAGCAGATTTATTTAACAAAGAATAATTTAACTCTATGTTAAAATTAATACTGATAAAAATAAATGACTATTAATTTCAATTAATAAAAATTCTAATAGTAAAATCATATTATCTTTACATTGTATTGCTGAAGACTTACGAATTGGGTTTTTTCATAAATGAAGAAAAATATTAGCCTTTTTTGCATAAAAATTGCTCTAAAATTTGCTGAATCGTGGATTTAGAATATTAAACGTAAAACGAAAATAATAATCTGAAGTTACATGAAAGATTTATTTTGGTGTCTTATAAATGAATGTCTTTGTACTAAAAAAAAAAAAAAAAAAAAAAAAAAAAAAAAAAAAAAAAAAGGACAGAGAGACTGCAGGCAGACTAATTAATTTGAAATGGTATTTTTAGCTCTCTGGTATTACTGATGGATGTATATATTATTGAATATGGAAATATTATAAATGCAGAATAAATTCTACTGTGATATGCAATATGATCAAAGGTGGGAAAGTACATCATTTTACTCGTTTTGGCGAGGAAATTCTTCGACAGGAAGGCTGAATTTTTATAAAACTACAACCTACAGGGATATTTTATTACTAGTTTGGTGCGCATTGCAACTTTCCAAATACTTTTGATTTAAACGTGGTACTAAATTCATTCCCATTATATTAAACATTCCTCTTACATTTCTTATTTTTTTGGAAAGATTAATTTTTAAAATGTAATGAAGTAATAGCAGTTAACAATTTTTGCAGTTGCATATATTTTTTCTTAGCAATTTTCAATTGTACGTTGCATTATCCAGTCTGGCTGGTAAAAAATTCTTAAATTTCTGAATCTGGGTGCGTCATAAATTCGTCCAAACTTAAAAATCATTAGTAAAAAAAGCAATGCTTGGAAAACTTTTCGGGTTGCCCGAGTATATTCATATGATTTTGGATTATTTCTTCATGTATAATAAAAAGTTATTCCATAAATTACTGATAGAGCGCGCTTATACACCATATTAAGATATAATTTACGAAAATCGGGTAGAAATAAAACAACTGACTGGAAATTGATTTATTATTCGATCTTGGCAGCGTGCTATCGCTAAAAGATCGATATCTGGTAGTTAAATGTGTATATAAGAATGGTAAATCCACAACTATTGCATTGCAATTTTTTAATGCGGAGAAAAAAATAATGTGCAAAAAAGCCCTATTTCATTGAATGGGATACTAAATTTAGCGCGACGTTTTGAGGAAATGGGATTTTAGAGGATCGCCACGTCGTCTTTGAACGCGAATCGCGTCGATGTTGTAAAAAGTGTCATTGAAGAAATGGCAGCCGAGATATTAACGGGGAGTAGCAGTGCTTGTGAAGCTGGGAGAATAAAGGGGATTCCGTAATCTTCCATTCGACAATTCCTACATATCGTGACCCACAATGGTTGCACGACCGTCATAAGGATGTGTAAAGCACACTTTTCACAGCATGGAGACATCAATACACAAAACAATATATATGAGCAACGTCAAACTTTAGTGTGTACCATATCAAGCCACAGCATTCGCCTCATGGGATTATTTGGTGTGATTTCACCGCATGTTTCATTCTAGCTCCTTTCTTTTTATCTTTAAGTTTCTTGTCCTGAATCCGGGTTGAAAACGTGTTCAGTCACTTCAGCAAGCATCTTACGTTTTGCCTACATTGCAGAAAAGATATGCGTTATCTGTCGTCACCTTTTTGCAGGATGGTGTCGTGCAACATATTGTGCGTGATGTCAAGGCTTTCCTGTTGGACACTTTCACTGAAGACCGAGTGATAAGTCGAAGTTGTAAGTTTTATTGGCCCCCAGTATCTCCAGATCTTGACCACGGCAGGTTTTTGGTTGTTTGGTTGTTTGGCTGATACTTAAAGTCACACACATTGGGGCACTTGCAGGCACCTGGAGCACATTGGTTGAACTTAAGAGCCCACAATAGTCACAGAAAAATTACTCAATTACCCGGATGACTATGTAAAGTCTATGGGAGGGTTCTTTTCTAATATCTCGCTCAAATTTTAATTTTTTTGCATAATTTTTTTGCACAAGATAGCTGAGGGCAATCCACAACCGGGCTAGTTTTTACTATTTCGATTTTGGTTATATATTTTTTATATTACGATAGTTTCAGTTTCAGAACCGGTTTAAACCGGTTTCGAAAGTTAAAGTAATTTTTTAAAGAAAATCTGAAACAAAAATTGAAAAAGTAAAAACTAACCCGGTTGTGGATTGCCCTCTGCTATCTTGTGCAAAAAAATCATGCAAAAATATTAAAATTTGAGCGAGATATTAGAAAAGAACGCTCCCATAGACTTTACATGGTCATCCGGGTCTTTTTGAGTAATTTTTCTGTGTCTATTGTGAGCTCTTAAAGATGCCATTCGACGGACCGTCGAAGGCATCGATGCCGACATGCGACACTCTGCTCTAACAGGTGTATTGATGCGTCTCACTTGTCTAATATCTGGTGGTATTTGAGATGGTCATGTTAAAAATGTTTTACTACCTTAAAATAAATGCACAATGTCACAACGCCGATTATTTTATTTGTTTTGTTCTTTTACTATACAGTCACCGCCAAAAAAATCTTGACACTTGAGATTTTAGACGTTTTGTTGAATATCTAGAAATATACATGAGGAATTATTCTGAAACTTCAGGTGTGTAAACAATATAGCACAGGTCATATATTTTCGTAAAATTTTTTTGCCGAAGTCCCATAGGGGACCGTCAAAAAATTGAAAAAAAAATGAATATCTTTTGGATAACCCTGTCAAAACTGATGTATCAAAAGGATTCAAACTGCAGATTATCATTAAGTGACTACTTGTAATTACGTGTGTTCATTTTTATGCGAATAGCATGTATACTCGTAGAGAAATTAAGGTTTTTATAAAAACAGTCCCAATTTTTTTCAAGATTTTTGCTTATTATTTGCAGAGTTCTTAATATAAAATAAAGTTTTTTCCTGAACATATGACAAACAATATTATACATAATACACTGCAACCAAATTTTTAAAAGAATAATAATTATATGAATAATGAACAGGTTTACTAAATAAATTTTCAATGCGCATGCGTAAAAGTCATGCAAATTTTGATTGCATATTGTGTTAGCTAAAGGTATGGAGCAACTTTTGTGAAAGTCTCAGAATCACAGCTTAAAAATACTGAAAATTATCGTCGATAGAATCAGTTGAAAATCTGTTATTTCCAAAAAGACGCAAAAAGATAAGGGGTTGTATCCAAATATAGTAGTGCGCGCAATATTATGTACAGAGCTGAGACTGCGCGCACTACTTACGCTTGATTGGCCAGGGAACTCACCTGATCTCAACCCTATAGAAAATGCTTGGAATCATGTGAAAATTAAGGTACAGGAGTGTCACCCATCCAGCATAAAGGAATTGAAAGAAGTATTGGAAACTTTGTGGGTCAATATGGACAAAAACTATTTCCGAAATTTAGCAACTTCTATGCCTAACAGATTGCAAAGTGTCATAAAAGCGAAGGGAAATATGTCAAAATATTAGTTTTGGCAATCAAATTGCTTAAAATGTAAGTGTTTACTTTTATAACACTTTTTTTATGAGTATCAAGATTTTTTTCTCGGCTCTGTACATAATATTGCGCGCACTACTATATTTGGATACAACCCCTTATCTTTTTGCGTCTTTTTGGAAATAACGGATTTTCATCTGATTCTATCGATGATAATTTTCAGCATTTTTAAGCTGCGATTCTGAGACTTTTACAAAAGTTGCTCCATACCTTTAGCTAACACAATATGCAATCAAAATTTGCATAACTTTTACGCATGCGCAATGAAAATTTATTTAGTAAACCTGTTTATTATTCATACAATTATTCTTTTTTTAAAATTCTGGTTACAGGGTATTATGTATAATATTGTTTGTCATTTGTTCAGGAAAAAACTTTGTTTTATATTAAGAACTCTGCAAATAATAAGCAAAAATATTGAAAAAAATTGGGACTGTTTTTATAAAAAACTTAATTTCTCTACGAATATACAAGCTATCCGCATAAAAATGAACACACATAATTACAATAAGTCACTTAATGATAATCTGCAGTTTGAATGCTTTTGCTACATTAGTTTTGACAGGGTTATCCAAAAGATATTCATTCTTTTTCAATTTTTTGACGGTCCCCTATGGGACTTCGGCAAAAAAATTTCACGAAAATATATGACCTGTGCTATATTGTTAACAAACCTGAAGTTTCAGAATAATTCCTCATGTATATTTCTAGATATTCAACAAAACGTCTAAAATCTCAAGTGTCAAGATTTTTTTGGCGGTGACTGTATAATGAAAAATAATCCAAAATCTGTCTAATCATGCTCTTGCAAACCAAAAAAATTTCCGAGCATTATTTCTTTTATTATGGATTTTTAAATTTTGCACAAATTTATAACGCATCCTGTATAATATGTAGTAAAGTTAAAAATATTTTATTAAAGTTTTAATTGATTTCCCTAAAATAAATGATTTTATTTCCTTACACAATAAAAAGATCTTAACTTTGCATCGCTTTTTTCTTTTATCTCTAAATGTATTTTCTATTTATGTGTAAATATAATTCTTGTTTAGGACAGCATATTCGTTTCGCATTTCTTTTAATTGATTGTCGAATTTACGTTATCTCTAACATCATTTAAATTAAGCTGTCATTCTAGGAGCTATGATAAAGGGTACATGATAACGATTTAAATGAAAGGAACATAATCTAAAGCAAGTATAGTAATAACTTGTTTCAAAAAGAGAAAAAAATGCTGAATTTTAATTTATTAATCACTGCTTTTAAAAAACCTACTTTTATAGGAGAAAACATATGAGCATCACCACGTTCGTATAATCCTAGTCCTTATTGACCATTGAAATATAACTTTTCCCTATCTTTCTCTATTGTCTATTTTTTCTATCTTTCTTTAACCTTCGAGCTCCGTATTTTTTATAACATATTTGAAATCTATCATTAATTTAACAACATATTACATCACCCAATTGTGCAATGTTTTACATGTTAAAAACTTTTCACCATAAAGAGATACCTTTTCTTTAGGAATATTTTTTTTATTCAAGTCTTTTCACATACAAAAATAGGAACACAACACGCTGCTCTTCTATCGTACTATCATTCATCACAATCGCTATTTTTAAAACAACATTAAGTATGCGTGTGAATGCTATCTAATCAATATGAAATGAATATCATACAGCCGTATGGGGCTGTCATCCATCACCATTCTTTGCAGATATCTGTTACTGCGTTAAATCATGCCATATGAATTTGTGACCTATTTAATGACTTACCCTCGTTTTCCACACGTGCAGTAGCCCGAGTCAGCTTTACCAATCTTTACTAGGTAATCTGGAAAAGACCTGTGATTTGTAGCAAACAGGAAGAGGTTTTTACGCGATAGTAATGCCTCGTCTGAGACAATAGGTAGAAATAAATATGTAATCTGCCTCTACGATCAGTGTCTCATATTCTCTGCCATTCCTGTTGTACTTGTAATTTTAGTTTTCGTTTGAGCTGTTATTTTTTGTTACCTATTTTATTTGCTGTATTATTGTTCTGTATTTTTTTAAATAAACATTGCTGGGTGGGGCTTGTTGAGCTCAATCCAATTGGTAGGCCTCCCCACCTGGCTGAATCTGAATCTGAATCTGAATCTGACTTACCCTCGTAGTTTTCATTGAATTTAAAATTAGAACATGAAACACAGATCGCAGAATCATTGAATGCCCATTTTTTTACTTTTTATTTTCCAATGAATATCGCTCAATGCCCAGTGAGAGAGTAGGAAAATATACTTGCAGTTCTGTTAAAAAAAAATCCCTGTCGGCTGGGCCTATAGGCGGAGGTAGATTTCGAAAAGTGCTCATTTCAACAACAAAAAAAATATACATATGATTAGAGATAAACCCAGTTTAATAACTTCATTCGGCCGTTTATGAAAAATTTTTAATTTCATTTTTCTGCAAAAACTGGTTTTATGAGAATCATCTTAAGAAAAATTCAGCTCAAATGCCCATTTTGACAACATATTTGAAATAAATTCTGATTTTTTTTAAAAAATCGACCAAAACAGTACATTATACAGATCCTAAATAACAAAAAACTGTCAGTTGAATGTATTTGAGAAAAAAATTGTATTTAAAAATGAGTCGTAAAATAACCGATTTGTTGTTTGAATACATCCTTAATTCTTTAATCATGATTGCTTCGGAAAATTTTGTGCGAAATACTCACTTTGACAGCATTTTAAAAAATATATTCTATCTTTATCAAAAAAACTGACCAATGCGTCACAGTATATAGTTTCTAAATAAGAGGATCTGTAAATTGGATGATTTTGAGAGCGAAAATGAATTTTAAAACGAGTCATAAAAAAACGCAATTTCTTATTTGAACACTTCCTTAAATTTTCAGACACGATGACTTCGGGAAATTCTGTTCAAAATACCCTTTTTGGTAGCCTTTTTCGAAATATATTCTGTCTTTATCAAAAACTGATCAATGCATCACATTATATAATTCCTAAATAAGAGGCTCTGTAAATTGGATGCGTTTGAGAACAAAAATGGATTTAAAAACGAGTCAGAAAAAAACGCAATTTCTTATTTGAACACTTCCTTAAATTTTCAGACACCATGACTTCGGGAAATTCTGTTCAAAATACCCTTTTTGGTAGCCTTTTTTGAAATATATTCCGTCTTTATCAAAAAACTGACCAATGCATCACATTATATAGTTCGTAAATAAGATGATCTGTAAATTGGATGCGTTTGAGAACAAAAATGGATTTAAAAACGAGTCAGAAAAAAACGCAACTTCTTATTTGAATACTTCTTTAAATTTTCAGTCCCGATGACTTTCGGAAATTCTGTTCAAAATAGCCTTTTTGGTAGCCTTTTTTGAAATATATTCTGTCTTTATCAGAAAATTGACCAATGCGTCACTTTATACAGATTTTAAATAAGAGGATCTACCATTTGGATGCGTTTAAAATCAAAAATGAATTTAAAAATGAGTCAGAATATAAGCAGTTTGGATTTGAGGTTTTTTCTCCAACTCCTATTTTTGTTTAATTTCTTTTTGCTATACGAATTGGTCCTACGAAAAACTTGTCAATATAAAAGTTGTAGATATTTTTGAGAAGATGTAAAATAAATTTAATCAGATTTGATAGCTTAAAAATTGACGGAGTTATGGATTTTTCTCTTTTTTCACCGCCCTTTTTCTTTTTTTTAATTTTTTTCATCGGTAAAAGTTGGCCCTATCAAAAACTTGTAAATACAAATGTTTTAGATAATTTTAAGAACATTTACAAAAAATTTACTTGGACTTGATATCTTGAAAATTGACGAAGTTATGAATTTTTTTTTCTCTCAAAACCTTTTTTTTTCACCCCTTGAGCCCACTTCTAAATTTATCAAAAATTTGTCATGCATAAATTTTTGTCCCATTTTTAAGAAGTAATATAAACTTTAAACCGATTAGATATCTACTTTAATTAAGAAGTTATGGCGTTTTTTCGGTTTTCACAAAAATACCCCCTATTCCGACCCCCTTGGTCCGATTTTGCCCATTAACAAACTTAGCCGAAATTTTATCCCCTTTGGTTTTATGTACCAGTTTGGTGGAAATTGGTGAAGAATTATATAAGTTATTGTGTCCATAAAAAAGTGAGATATATATATATATAGAGAGAGATAGATAAATAGATAGATAGATATAAACTGGTGCGATATCAATAGGTAGTATTTCATACGAAATCTACCTAACATAACATGTAGTCATTAAATTTAAGAAACAATTTAACTTATATATTGATGTAGATTAAACGGATGTAACTGGTACAATGTTACATCATACTAACGTGAAGATATGAGTATTCACCTTATTATGGTGTAAAGAAACCTGTAGTTATGTCGGTTAAATTGCACCATAAAATAGAGCTGGAAAGACCGCCACCAATTTTACGGTGTAACGTAACACCAGCTCCATCAGTTAAATTATTTCATTATATTCAGACATAAAGACTGACACTAATTCTGAAGAACCATTATGCTTTTTCTTTTCTCTGAAATTAATGTACTATAACTTCTGAAGTTTTTAGCTGTGTCGTAGCACTTCACAAATGCTAAAAATCTGTTCGAAAATAGCATTGCAAAATTTACATTTTCATATAATTTCTGAACAAAAAGGCAACATAGCTTTGAATGATACATATTATATTTTGTACTAACCCCTGAATTTTAATTCCATTTTCTTCTGTAATTTGTACTTGTTTCTGCAATCATGGTTTGATCACTAGTTTTTGTTACATATTTAAAAAATCCCTTCCGTAAAACGTTGTTTAAAGAAACATTTTTATTTCCAATGAAATTATGTATCAAAACAAAATGTATCTAGATTTATTTATTTATTTATTTATTTATTTTTACAAAAACGAAAAATAAGAAACGGAAAAAAAATAGTAGCTGCAAAAATAAGGATTTATTTAAAAAAACTGTTTGCTTTTGTAGAGAAGCGTTTTATTATAAAAAAAGAAAAACCTTAAAATTAATACCCCAAGTGATAATTTTATTTCTATTTTTTTTTAAACGGCAACATGTTTCTTAAAATCATATTATATTTTTATTTACAGGTAAGTGGGAATCAATATATTTTATCATTTAAAAAAATAAATATTCAATAACTGTAAGTATTTTCAAATATATTATTTCTCATACTTAGAAATATTTATTTGGTAATATCCGCTTTTCAAAAAACACTGTTCATTTTTGTAATAATGTTTATCAAATCAATAACAGTATAACAAAACGATGTTTCCTTTGTTCGTAAATGGAATTTTTAAAACGATTTTAACTTGACGTTCAAACTAATCTGCTTTTGCCTTTTTTATTGATTTTTAAGGGGAAAAAATATAGAATTTCGCTAAAAATAGCTACGGAAGGACTGTTGATAAATACTTTAATTAAATAGGAGTGGAAAAAACTCGCTATAATATAAAACTGCGAAAACTGACATTTTAAGATTTAAAAAAGTTTTCAACGAAAAAATGGTGATTTCCTATACTTTGTTAATAAACAACATGGAAATATTTAAGATTTTCAAACAGCGTAGGCATTTATATCAAGAAAAAGAAAATTATATAACTTTAGATATTATGTATGGAATATATATGTGTGTGAGAGAATGCATATGAATACACGAAATTATACCTACTAGCATATTAGTAATGATTGTGTTATTTTTCAGGAAAATACTTCAATTTATTAATTAACCCTTTGCACAAGAGAGGTGACTCTCACTCACCATTATTATTGTCAGATGTTCCTGGTAAATTTACATGCCAAATGCTTTGGACACCACTAATAACTAACAGTTGATTTTGCCATCTTTTACCGCAAATTATTCGACCATTTGATAAGGCGAAGAAAATTAGTTTGAAATACTGGTGTCCAGAGCATTAGGTGTACCCATTTAAGCGGGACACTAGTGATCAGTGAGAATCATTTCTTGAGTTAAAAGGGTTAATTTTCAACAAATTTCGTATACCACTGTGTAATCAAAATCGTATCAGTTTAAAAAAACAATAAACATTATTTGACGGCATAAACCTACTTTACTGAACCGTTTGGTGATTTAAAAATATATATATATATATATAATTTATCAAAATGTTGATTTATGGACGGATCATTTACGACTATCGAAATGTAACCCTAATTAACAAAAGTAAGATTTTTGGCATTCTATATTTAATTTAAAAAATATTGTATTCGCCAATTTAAAGTTATGGTCTGTTAAAATATCGCGTATAACAATTCATATTTTTTCGTAAAATAATTTCAAATACGATTTTCTCTCAAAATAGATTTTCTAAAAAAATATATGAATTGTAACTTTTCGATATTTTAAAAGATATCGATTTCCAGACGATTCAAATAAGCAAATCCAAAATTGTAGCTCATTTTGCCAACTCGTTGAACATGTTTTAAAAACTATCTATATTTCAATCTGCATTGAAATGATTAATAATTGATTGAATATTGGAAATTTCAAAGTCAAAACTTCATAATGCCTACCACATTGGATCAAATGACTTCCCATTCTGTATTTTACGATACAATTTACCAAAAATGCCACGTATGAAGTCAAAAGTTGGTATTCGCATTGAAAAATTCCCAGACTGACAGAATTTCAGCATGAAAGCTTATGTGTATGTCTTCCAAAGTACTTTTGACATGGATTGAAGCTGTATCATAATTTTCAATTAATTAACTTTTTGTAAAAATTTTGATGAATCTGGTTTTTATAGCAAACATTTTTTAAGCACATAAGTTTTGATATACTCTAAAATTGCATTAGCTCCATTTTAGTCATTTCGTTTCATGTCGCAGAGCCGTCTTTAGTCAAAGCGAGGCCTAATGGAAAAAGTTTTGTTACGCGCTTCTTTTCTAAACTTTTTTAATCCCTTCCCATTTCCACTCATTGTGCCAATGTAGCCGATACTTTTTAATCCTCTATCAGGAATTTCAATTAATATATCAATTTTTTATTATTATTGAATGACAAACGTTGAAATGAAGAAATTGGTATAAAAATCACTATTACAGCAACCCCTTAGTTCGGAATGTTTTCAAACTCACTGAGAAACTGGTAGCCTTAAACAAAAATATACTCAAAGATTTTATGCATAACTTCATACAGTTTTCGATAATAAAACAATTAAAAACAATAAACTTCACTATTAAAGTGACTTTCCAGAGAAAACCTGCTTACGATATTCAAAAAATTGATTCAGTCCCATGCTTCTTCATATACTTTCCGGTTGCATAATACTAAAAATGAAAGGGACATCGTTGTTACAACAACTCCTTCCGGAGGAATATTTTCAAATTATTGGAAAACCTTGCTGGCCACAGCTTAAAACAATTATTAATAATATGCAACTTATATGGAAATATGAAAATATATAAATGATTCAATTATATGCATAACTTTATACAACTTTCAATGGCAAAACAATGAAAATAGCACTAAAAATCGTTATTACAACATAGCGTTCTGGTAGATTTTTTTTTTCAAATTCTGGTAAGACATGCTCGACATAGTGAAAAATATGCATAAAAATTGGTTCAACTATATGCATAAATTCATGCATTTTCTGAGGGCGCAATGTTAAAAATGGCAGAAAAATTGCTATAACAGCCCCACCTTCCTGCGGAATGTCTTTAAATTAATGAGTGACCTACTTGCCATAGTCAAAAGCAAACACAAAATGTTATAGGCAGAATTTCAAACTGTTTTCGGTGGTACAATGGTCACAAACGTACATAATGACATTTTGTATAAATATATATTTTTTTTATCTCTTATCCTTAAATGTGTAAATCCGTCGAAAAAAAGAAAATGGAAATTTTTTTATTACAATAGTTTCTTTTATCGATGATAGCAGAAAGTAAAAATTGTCACTATTTTCAGTAGTTTCTAATAAAAAAATAAATTTATAGTCAAATGTTGAATTTAATCAATCCACTTTATACTATGCAGCAATGAATGTAATAAAAAGGAAATTTTTAACTTATAAACCCCATTCTGTCTTTCATTACTACACGTTTAATTATTTATTTTCATTTAATCAACAAATTTTAAATATTTAAAAATAAGAAAAAATCTGAGTCAAAATCAGTATTTCCTAATATTTTCTTTTTTTTAGGAAACGTTGAAAACATTAACCTTTTATAATTTTGGGGCGACTTTAAATAATTAGTGTGTTTTCAGCTCCCTAGGATTTTGTCGCCTGTGTGCGACATACATGCTTACTCAAACTGATATTTATGTAATAAAACCTTAAGGAAAAATTTAAAGAAAAAGAAAAGCGAATTTGTGTTTTTATATTAAAACTAGTCAATAAAATTATAGCGTGCAATTTGTCAAAATCTTCATCAGCGACAAACTCTTAGCAATTAATATTTAGTTGTTGAGCTTTAAAAAGTGAAGCGTTGAATAAATTTATAACAATGTCTGTACTATTAATATAAGCCACAAATATTTTTTCGCTCTCGAGCATCCACAACTTGCACTAAACATTTAAAAAGTAAGCATATTTATAAAATGAATTTGTAATAAACTATGAAATAACTCAATAAAAGAAATAATAAATATACAACTATTTGGTAATCAGTTTTTTTTTTTTTCGTACGCTATCTTCTTTTGCGCAAGTGGCCTCACGTGTTGCACACCCCTAAGGACGACTCTGCGTGTTTGAAATTCCTTTCATATAGTTATTCTTGTAAGAATTCAAGACATACCTAACTTTTTTTCTATAAGCTTTTTTAAATTGATTGCCGTTTTACCAAGTTTGAGAGTAACAGGATCAGTTGGTCGTTTTTTGTTATAATGAGCTTGCAACAAACTTTGAAATACTTAATACGAACATTGAAAATTTTCAACATATTTAGCAAATTTTACGAATGTTTTCATTGAATGTAATTACATTAAGTTAATTTAATTAAATGAGGAAGCTTTTGTTTTTCTTCCCTAGAAAAGGTTTTCAGAATACAATAAAGAAATATAGCCTGTAGTGTTGTCTGCAAATTACTGATTTGCAGGGATTAGATATTTTATCATTGTTCAACATTTCTTTGAATACTATAATTTGCTGGTCAACGGATAATCCAAATGTTAATAATATTCTCCTTAAAATTCTATGCAAGAATGAGAGATGAATGTGGAAAAAAAGACTGTAACTTTAAGAGTCTGTAATCTTCATTTTGCAAATTATTCATTTAAAAAAATTGCAAATAATCGATTTAAACAAATTGGAAATATTTCATTTAAAATATAATGCTTTAGATATTTTATTGTGTCCTTTTAAGTTTCTATAAATGTAGCAATGAATACATTTATTCTCTGGGAAATCAAATTAGAAGAAGCCCAACTGCTGGGAAAGAGATTTAAATGTGAAACAAAATAAAAGTTCGATACTTTATTCAGTAAAATATATTATAATTATTAATATTTTTATAATCAATGAATATTTCTTGTATTTCATTAAACTATCCCTTTGAGATGTTGAAAATTTAAAAAGAAATACATTTAATTTCAGTCAATTTCAAGTAATTTTGTTTTTCTTTCAAATATACCAAATTGGAGAATTTGAAAAAAGTTTTTGTGAAAATACTGAACAAGATTGCAAGGGATCGAGTAACATTTATTAGAAAAACTTTTTATAAAGCTGTTAGTTCTATAAAAAGTAAGGTAATTAACACATTTCTTTACTTTATTGTTGTTATTTTTATTTGCTCTGTATTTGACACATTTTTCGAACAGTTTCGAATGTTTATTTTAAAATTTTGGACATGACAAAAAAAAAAATATTCAGTAATTTTCAAATAATAAATTTGCCGTGTTGAAAAATCACTAGAATAAAGGAAGTACATTAGCCCTAAAATATTCCTAAAATTTCATTGTCTAATCCCAAGAATTTTAAAACTATTTTCTGCATCCACTGAAACAGGCCAATTGAGATACTTTCACAATTTTTCTTTATTCACGCGCTTGAACTTCAAAAACATATGATTTTGTCTGATTGAATGTTATATCATCAAATGAAAAAAGCATGAAAAATAAAACATTTTCTACATTAAAAAAAATATTTTTTTTGCTATAACAATTCTTCTTTTTTATAATTATGTTTATTTATAAAATAAATGAAAGCATTTCTCTGTCTGTATATCAAGACGACAGTTGTCTTTGACACAAATCAGAAAAATAATCAATGAGTCTCGGGATATAGGTATTTGTAGATTTATGTTATTGTGGTATTGAACGAATAGAAGAATAATAAACACCTGAATATCTTCAATTGATTTTTACATTCATGTTTTTTATCTATAGTTCCCCGCACCGAATGTATGAGTATGTATGAACAATGATAATCGCTGCGGTTTTAAAATGAGAAAAAAAAATAGTGTTTCGTTTGGGAGTAATGCTTCTTTTTAAAATTGTGTTAAATAAGAAATTTAGAGATCATTTCCATGGCACTTAACCCTAAAATTTATATTTGCCCATACATTTTTTGCAACATTTATTATGAGTTTTCACTAATTTTATAGACAATTATCCAGCATATCTAGATTGTGTAAAGTATTATATATATATATATATATATATATATATATATATATATATATATATATATATAGAGAGAGAGAGAGAGAGAGAGAGAGAGAGAGATTAATTTTAATTATTATAAATAATTTTCCAAATACTTTTAATTATAAATATTTCGCCTGACATTTCAAAATTTCAAATTATTAGTTGATTTGCATTATATCATACACAATATGTGTAAAATAAATTATGTTACCTTGTTACTACTTTAAACATTTTTCCTGTGTATATTTTTTCATATTTATGGTAGTTTGGGTGGAAGAGGAATCAGCACTAAATTACTTGCAACATTACACTTGATCTTGATTGAGATTTTGTACTTAAACGGTATATGTTTTATTTAATATAAATTCTTCTACAGACAAAAAAATCAAACAATATCCTTTTTTGTATTCTCAAAGAAATTGCTTTCATCGAAATAAGTCACCTGAAAAATGCATTCAATTACACCGATATCGTCAAGTTTTATGATTGTTTTATTTATTGACAAATTAATCGCATCTAAGAAACCTCTACAACAAATTACGCTATCGTACGTTTAAACTGTAGAATAAGAAAATCATTTACGTTAGATTATCAAAAATAATTACGAAATTATAATTTCCACATGAAGAATAATTAATTTTTATTTTACCACCCTTTCGATTCGTAATTTTTTAAAAATCAAAACAGGTTCAAGATTTGCATATTTATTTTATTTTATACGTAAACTTTACATATATTATAATATTAAATTATTTAAACATTTATGGTAAAAAATTTCCTTTTTTAATATTGAATTAGATCCTAAAAGAAAAACACCATGGAAATCTTGTGCTGCTTGAATTTTACTGCTTTTATGTTGTCCGTAGAAATCGCGGAATGTGCAGCGAGAGGGTTGCTAAACACAAAGTAGAAGTATTAATAATGTAAAATGTATATCTGTGTAATTTTTCAGATATAGGGGAGACCGGTGTTAGTTGTGCCATCGCGCTTCCTGGTTGCGACCCAATAGGTTGCAGCACCTGTTGCGTCATGTTAGTGAAGAGATTGATTGTCTCAATGTGCTGCATATATTTTGAAGTATAACGTCGCGTTGTTTTCGAGAAAAAATATTTTTCTTGTTATCTATCGTAAAAGTAAATTTTGTGACCTTCATTTGAATCGTCATTGCCACTAGCGATACTGAGGTATGTAAACTTCTTTAACATAATTTAAATGCTTATATTTTGAGCTATTATTCTATGTATTTCATTTGTTAATCATGCCAATATTTCGGAAATTAATGAATAAAATTCAAAATGGCGTAACGCGGGGCTAGTTGTGACGAAGTCTAAGGGGCAAGTTGTGACATTTCCACCTTACACGAGTCACAGATTACAGCCTATTTACAGTATGATGTGTCAGTATATGTCAGCCGGTCAAAATATTCTACAATCAGGCTGTATGTGGATGGTTAAAATTGCATCCTGGAAGCAAATTGTCGATCTACGACATACCAGGTATTGTCAAAATAGCCCTTTCTAGTGCTGCCTCTCCAAAATGCATTCATGTAGGATTTCGTTGTAGTGGAATTTGGAAATTTAGTAGAAACATTTTTACAGATGAAGATCCACCGTTACCTATCGGAGATGAGAGCGTTAAAGATCAGAATGGCAATAAAAAAAAATTAGTAAATATGTAACTGTTAATAAACTAAGTACTTCAGCAATAACTTTATTCAATGATGGTGAAATTGCAGGATCGTCTTCAGAAGAAAGAAATCTCATTGAATTAAATGATTCTATGACAACTGATAATAACCATGTGTCAGTAGTAATCTCCTAAAGCAGGACCTCGAAACGCTGAAACAAGCGATGACAATATAGGATATAAACCTATACGTTGTAGTAGGCTTCCGAATCAAAGATCAATAAGATTAATGTTGGCTTACTTTTTAATTCTTTCCTGGTTAAAACAGTTTTTTTTAGTGTTTCTAAAAGTACCTTTATAAAAAATTAAGAGTTTATAAATGTTATCAATTTTACTATTTTATTTTCATTTGATTTACAACATGAAAGTGTTTTATTGTGTTAAGAATGTTATAAATGAATAAATTTCTCATTCTTGATTTAACATATCCCATTTAATTGCCTTTTTACATAATTTGTATATGTTACAATTTACTTGTAATGCGTCATTTATGTGTCACAATATGCTCCAAGCATGTCACGACTTGCCCCGTACCACGGGTTAGTAGTGACAAATTTTGAGGTTAATCAGAATTAATTTTCTGCTATGAAAAACGTTAATAATGTTAATAGCAGTTTCATAAATATGTTACGCAAGACTTATTCTAATGATATATTACACTAAATCTTTCGCTTCAGTTCAAATTTTACGGCTAATATAAAAAATGTCGAAAATGTCACTACTAGCCCCGTCTCCCCCACTAACATTCGGAAGCATAATTCATCAATTTAAAAGCGGTAAAAAATGCACAGAAAATTTTAAACACATTCTTTTAAACCATTTAAAACACTGATAAGAAATGGAAAAAAAAATCAAATATTATATTTTGTTTAACTTTTTTCTGGTATAGGTTATTAACAACATTCGTAATTTACGTGAAAAAGAGAAATATTGTACTTCAATAAAATTTGCCCCTCCCCCTTTTTTTGAACTAATTATTTAAAAAAAATACATGTCCTTTTTCCTAATAGATATGTGTGTCTATAATTATTAGATGTAAAATGTTTAAAGTATTTATTTTTATTCACATATTTATTCACATTTTTAATATCTAAAAAAGACAGGAAATTCGGTGCAAAGTACTTTTCACAAATAGATTTTGTTTGCATTTTAGCGAGAACAAGTGTTGTAAAGAATAGCAAATCACAAAAATTATCAGAAGTTTGGATTTTAGAAAAGAGATCATGTGAAAGTCTTGTGCTATTAAAAAATCTTATATTTTGATATAAAAAAAGCTATCATCTTTATTGCTAAACATCCAATTCGCTTCTTTGTTAATCTTTACATAACATCAACTTATTCCGAACACTTAAAATACATGTTTTTGTAAAAATAATGCTGAATGAGTTATTTAAATTTAATTTTTTGACATTCTTTTTTGTCTACATTATCAAAGTGAAAAAAAAATCTACAAAATTTAAAAACTATGATTCACATAATTAAAATTCAAAATATATTACAATAATAATAATAATAAATTTAACAAAAAACTTTTTTCCTCTTTTTTTTACGAGAATGAAAGCGGGAAAGTACAATGCATAAAAGCATAATTTATTCATAAGTTGATCGTAAATATTGCAAATAATAAGAAGTATAGACATAATTTTTTTTCAGAAAATACATATTTCATTTTATTCAATATTTTCCAAAATGTTTAGCAAATTGAAATGCACCTTAAACGTTTTTATATCTGGTTAGTCATACTACCGCCGACAGTGAAGGATATCATTTTAATTAAAATTAACCGAAGTAATTTTGAGAATTAATGAGAAATTTTTTAAATACTATTTATTTAATACGGTAATGTAAAAATGTGAATTCAGTGGTATTTATAGACCTGTGAAATTTAGGAATTTTTCATTTATTTGTTTTGAAAATTACTCGGAGTTAAAACATATTAAATGAGTAAAACTTATTTTCGTGTAAATAAACAGTAAATTTACTACTTACAGTAGCAAAGTAGAATTATATTCCAATAATTTCATACATTAAAACTTCTGCGTCATCAGGGAAATATTAAGAAAAAACAACTAACCTGTTACGATATCCAGTATTACTTGCTTTACTAAATACTTGCTTTGTAAAAAATGTAATGTAAATATTGTAACAAGGTTTTTTTTTTAAATATTTCCCTGATCATTCACAAATTTTACTGTCCGAAATTGTAGGAATAGTATTCTAAGCAGTATGTAATTTTAATATAAGGTTTTAAAATATATTGCATACACTGATGAGACAAACTGATTGTTTATTAATTATAATACAGTATAATAAGTCCTTTTGTTCGTAGCTGTTTTAATTGTTTTTTAATTTTAATTACACTTTTTAACATTTAAAACTAGAATAAAATTTACAATGTTTAGATTTATTACCAAGAAAAAAAGGAGAATCAATGCAGGGTTATTGCGTAATTTGTAATTGATTTATTTCATGTGAGCAATTTTGAACATTTACGATACATGATAGCTGTAACATACTGCACATATACATTTCAATTTATCTTGAATATATAGAAACACAAAAGCATTAAAAATTATTTCTAATGTTAAGATAATTCTTCTGAGATTTATTTCTCTTTCTTTTTTTTCATTTTTAGCAAAAGGAAGCAACATTCACCTGATATGCGGATGGTTTCATACAGTAAATGTATGATAGATTTCATGTTTAATAGATCGTATACTCTTTTTATACAATATAATAATTTATCATTTTTCCTAATTATTTTTCATAACAACTGTAGTGCAAAATTCACCATAATATTTTTATTTACTAAATAAAAAAAATATTTTTAAAACACACCTTCATAACTATTTTAAACTAAAGTACTAATAACTTCCGCGTCAGTCACTTTCGACAAAAAACAAAACATTGTTATATTCCATGGTATTTAAAGTCACGCGAATTATGGTTACTCACGGAAGTGTTAACAGACTTGTATTGAAAGAAACACGTAAACTTTCTAAAACGAATGTCAAAATCTCATAACAAACAACAACAAAAAATTATATAAAAATAAGCTATAGATTTGGATAAAAAATAAAACATCCAGAAAAAGTTATTTGTAACATTTTTTTTTCTTTTATATCATTATGTTTACTTACGGAATAATAAAAAAAATCCTTTTTTCTGTCTGTATAACAAGACCACTTTTGTCATTGACATAGATCAGAAAAATAATCGATAAGTTTCGGAATGTAGATATTTTTAGGCCTATGTTATTTCTATGCTGGAAGAATCAGGAAATGAAACATGTACGATTACCTTGAATGAATTTGTAGATTGATATTGATAACATGCATTTCTATTTGTTTTGCTACAAATTATACCGATATCTAAATAAATAATATTCTTAATAACAATTATTGATACTTTTTCTGTAGATAACAATAATAAACAAATAGTTAAAACATATCTGAGAAATGTACATGTTATTTTTTGCGTATTTATATATATGAATCTTATAACATATACACGTAAGTATATATATATATATATACACTATATTGCCATTGATTATGGGACACTTGCGATTTTAGACATTTTACTAAATATCTAGAAAAATACATGAGGAATCATCTCGAAACTCTTAGTGTATAAATATAATAGTATAAGTCATACATCTCCGTGAAGATTTTTTCCCGAAACTCCAAAGGGGACCGTCAACAAATTAAAAAAGAATGAATATCTTTTGAATAACCCTGTCAAAACTAATGTAGCAAAAGCTCTCAAACTCTAGATTGTGATTGAATGCCTTATTGTAATAAGCCTTGTTCATTTTTATGCAAATAACATGCATACTCGCAGAGTAATTAAGGTTTTTATAAAAATGATCCCAAATTTTTCCAAGTTTTTTCCTTATAATTTTCAGAGTTCTTAATATAAAATATTATTTTTTTCAGAAAATATGACAAACAACATTGCCCACAGTGCCCTGTAATCAGAATTAAAAAATAATGAAAATTGTATAAAAAATGAGTTGGTTTACTAAATAATTTTTTACTGCGCATGCGTCAAAGATATCAAAATTTCATTTGCATATTATGTTAGCTAAATGTATAGAGCAACTTTTGTGAAAGTCACAAAATCATAACTTGAAAATTCTGACAATAATCGTCAATTGAATAAGTCGAAAATCCGTTATTCTCAAAATGAAGCAAAAACAAGAGGGGTTGTATCCATATATTCATTGATTAGTGTCAATATAGAATACACAATATGGGATGTACTACTGCATTTGGATAAAATCCCTCATTTTATTGCTTGTATTTGGAAACAACGGATTTTGTCCTTTTTCTATAGACGATTACTTTCAGAATTTTCAAGCTATGATTTTGAGACTTTTACAAAAGTTGCTCTATATATTTAGCTAACATAATATGCAAATGAAATTTTGATATCTTTGACGCATGCGCAGTAAAAAATTATATAGTAAACCTACTCATTTTTCATACAATTTTTATTATTTTTTAATTCTGATTACAGAGTACTGTGTGCAATGTTGTTTGTCATATTTTCTGAAAATTTTTTTATTTTATATTAAGAACTCTGAAAATTATAATGAAAAAACTTGGAAAAATTTGGGACCATTTTTATAAAAACCTTAATTACTCTGCGAGTGTGCATGCTATTTGCATAAAAATGAACACAGTGTATTACAATAAGGCATTCAATCATAATCTAGAGTTTGAGCGCTTTTGCTACATTAGTTTTGACAGGGTTATTCAAAAGATATTCATTCTTTTTTAATTTGTTGACGGTCCCCTATGGCGTTTCGGTAAAAAATCTTCACGGAGATGTATGACGTATACTTTTATATTTATACACTAAGAGTTTCGAGATGATTCCTCATGTATTTTTCTAGATATTTAGTAAAATGGCTAAAATCTCAAATGTCCCATAATCAATGGCAATATAGTGTATATATATATATATATATACAGCTCATATTCAAAATATTAGAATAATTACCTTTTTTTAGAAATTGAAAATATCGTTTGGTAATTTAATGTCTTTTAATGAAAATATGCAAACGATATTTTTATTAAGAACTTACTGTTGATTAAACTTACTTGTTATCTTAAATTTAATATCATTTTTGAAAAGATTAATTGCAAAAAAAATTATTTTGAAAAGTCAAAATATTAGAATATTTATTCAAGTGGTTCAAAATATTAGAATATTTCACATTAATTCTCCTTTAATTATTACCAATTCTTAACTGATGGCATCATTGATTAAATTCAGACTATTTTATTTTAAATCAGTATTCTTTTTTGCAGTTTGTTTCTTTTTCGTCTTAAAATGGGCCGTGTGAGTGATATTCCTGAATCTACTAAACTTCGTATGGTTGATTTGTATCGGCACGGTAAAAATCAATGTTTTATAGCGAATTATTTACATTGTTCGCAATTGAGCGTTAGTAAAATACTAACACAATATTCAAAAATTGGAAAATTTCAAAATAATCGCCGAAATGGTGGCCGAAAACCAAAAACATCTGCTAGAGATGACAGGAAACTGAAGCGTATAGTTAAGAAAAACCGTTTTAAAAGTGTACAATTCTTGCACCGAAAATGAAAAAAAGAAGGAGTTGAGGTTTCTACATCGACAACATTAAGACGTCTCCATAAATTTAAATTTGAATCTCGTGTACCGAAAACAAAACCTCTCATGACTGCAAGACAAAAGCGTATAAGATTGAATTGGTGTAAATCAAGACGTTTATGGAGCAATGAAGATTGAAAAAATATATTATTTAGTGATGAAAGTATGTTTTGTGTTTCATATGGTAATCAAGGTATTCGAGTTTGGAGAATGAAGCAAGAAGCATTTGATAAAGAATGCCTTAAACGTTCCGTAAAATTTGCTGCTAGTGTCATGGTTTGGGGTTGTATGAGTGCAGAAGGACCTGGAAAGTTATGCATCGTCTACGAAAAGGTTAACTCTCTGATATATCAAGAAATTTTAGAATATTACATGATTCCATCATCAGAAGATTTATTTGAAGATGATTTCATCTTTTAACAAGATTTAGCGTCCCCGCATACCTCGGTGTCAACTAAGAATTGGTTCCGCCAACGCAACATTAAGGTACTTCTTTGGCCACCAAATTCACCAGATCTTAATCCCATCGAAAACTTATGGTGTATAATGAAGAAAAAACTTCAAGAAAATCCTCCTTCAAGTAAAACTGAGTTAGTGGCACGTATAAAGTCTATTTGGGCTAATATTGATAGAAATGTTTGTAAACACCTTGTATATAGTATGCAAGATCGATTGTACGCTGTTATGAAAGCAAAAGGGGATGCTACAAAATATTAACAACCATTTACTTCATATTCATAAGGTAATATTGTTGCGTAAAATAAAATATTCTAATATTTTGAACCAATCTAAATTTTATTCTAATATTCTGGTGTGTTTAAGGAAGCTGTATACCTAATTTATTGTGCTGTATTTTATATTTTATAAATGTTAAAATTTTATCTAAACATTCCAGATTTAATTTATAAGAAATTTAATTGCATTTACTTAGTATAAAAAATAAATAAATGACAAATAATTTTTTCTCAATTATTCTAATATTTTGAATATGAGCTGTACATATATATATACATATATAGCTATCAATGATCAGCCTATATTGAAAATAATCCATTATAACATATGAAAGGTATGGCAACATCATTAACAGCACAAATTACAGACTCAGCATGATAAATCTTAGCACTGAAACTCAATTTCAAAAATGTTAAATGTCTTTTATTAAGTTTGACCAATTTTGCATGAAAAAGATAACATTCTGGTGACCTGGAATATTAATTTATGGCAGTAAAAAATCCGGTTTAATGCTTGTAGTTCCGTAGTATTATAAGACATAAGTATATTTACCGAAAAAAATAATAGTAGTAAGCATGAAAAAATTCTTATTAAATGTTTTATTTTGTTCACTATTTGAAGCAACGTACGCGTATTGATGCGAAAACGTATATTTTTGCCGATGATTAGCAAATCTTATAAACAGGGTTGATAAAATTAATAGAGAAAATTTAAAAATTCATAAAAGCGGAAAAATAACTAAAATAAAAACTTTTTGTCTTGCATAACTAGGCCATGAGAATTGTTTTAAGAGAGGGGGAAAATTAATTCTATAAACTGTCTACAGTTTTGGTGTTGCAATCAATTTCGTTGGAAATATGCAACTGATACAACTGTTAGCATTTTCGTTCCTTATTAACTATAGTTCTCCAATGTGAACAGCGTATATGAACGACGATGTTGTATATGAAGGAAAAAGTTTTGTTTAGAAGTTATTATACAAGAACCAGCAGAGAGTAAACCATACTTTGTGTAAATTGTGCTTTATGAACATGGATGTTGTTTGTGAAGGAAAAAGCTTTGTTGTGCAGTTATTATATGAAAACCAGGAATGAGAAAGCCATGCTCTGTGTAAATTAAAAATTCTGAAGAATGTCATGTCTGGAAATGAGATGTTAAGAGCTACCGCTTTCTTAAAGATTGTTCGGCAGTTCGGGGAGACTGGAACGATGGAGGATAAAGGGCGCTAGTTCTTCAAATTTGACACTTGCAGACTTTTGATTAAGGGGATATTTTAAACTCCTTGGGTTCATCTAATATTTCCGGAATTTCATCTAACAGTCCATCTAATCTTTCAAGAATGAAAGATAGGATTCGTCGAGCATGGCATGTGTATTATGTGTACATCCGCATCTGGACTTGCTGCGATCTGGCATTACTGTATTTATTACGCCTCTCCAAAGTGTTATCTCCTATGGTGTGTGTCATGCAGAACACATACAATTATGGCAACCGGTTTGGAGGAATTCTTGTCCTTTTTTAACATTATTTTCTTTGATTTTTATACGTTAGTGCCATCTATTCGTTGATGATTTAATTATTTATTTTTCCTTTCTTAAACTTAAAACACTGTGCCTTACTGTTGCTAATCCTGACAACCAATTTTTTACGGAAATAAAAAACGGTTTTTATGGAACTTAATAAATTTTACGAACATTTTCACCCACTTTGTATTTCATTTTAATGTATCCCGATTTTAGTTTTCGACCAGTCCAAATAAATCATCTACTATAATATAAAATATAAAGTGTGACTAACGCTAAGATTACGCAGACGATAGCAAATAACAGTGCATTCAAATATCAGCAGATTACTCATTATGAACTTTTAAAAACCTCACATGTTTGTTTAAAAGGCAATAACAATAACAAACAAAATAATAACGCAGAGGTTCCTCATTAAATATATGCATTTTATCTAAAATTTCTTAGTACAATTGGTTTGCAATGCTCTTGGTTGTCGACAGAGAGTATTTTTATTGCTCATTGCTGATCCATTGAAACAAATCCAACCGTTTCTCCGTTCATCTCATTATTTATGCAAATGAAAAAACAACCAATCACAAAAATAATATATGACGATGGTGCTGGAAATGAAGGCCGAAAGTGCTAAGAAACTGTAAATAAAATGCATATTTAAAATTTTTAATATTCATCTTATTCTAATTTTTATCGTCATTATAAATAAAATAATAAACTTTTAAGAAGTTTATATTGTGTACGTTGTAATTAAATTGTGGAATTTACATTTAACATTGCAAATCATACATAATTTACATGAATACTTTTATTTATTTAAACTTATTTTAATTAACTGTAGGCAACTGTTTTAATAAAAAATGTGAAAATATTGAAATATTTTTTAATCATAGTTTATGAAATTTAAAAAGAAAGTGTAAACGTCATAAATATTTAAATATTTTCAGTTTTCAATTTTATTTTAACAAAAACATATATTATTTCCCAAATAATCCAAAAATTAAAATATACATGTGTATAGTTTGATGAAAATTGCAAATATTCCTTCATTTTATATTCATATAAAATTTTTTTTTAGTACAACAAGGTACTGCATGAAAACACTTTAATCTAGTTTCAAAAGAACACATATTAGCTCTAAACTATTCGTGTTCTTCTTTTCAAATCTTCATGTTAGATAATTATTCAAAATTGCATATAGCAATATGAATAATGGTTTATAGACATACAAGAATGATGTCAAATAGGATGATGAATGTCCGAAGCTGAAAGCCATTTATCAAAATATATTTATAGAACTGACCACAAAATTATCATGTGCCAAAAATTCTCATCATCAATACGAATTGTTATGAAGACATTCAGATTCTAATGATACAGCTACAAATACCTGATACGAATTACATAGGGGAAAAAGCAATTCGTTGAATTCATTTAAATTTAATGCTTTTGACAGTGTAATACAACATGTAATGCATTTTTATGATAATATGTTATTTTTGAGTACATATTTGATATATGTTTCCTAAACAATTATTCATAAAAACATTACAAAATAATAATCGCAGGAAATAATATTATTTTTTAAAGCGCCATTTTTTTCTTTATTTATCTGTATCTTTTTTAATTATAGGGTTAAATAATATGAAATGTTAATTATATGAATTAACATTTTACGCCCCGGATTAAAAATGAAAATTTTGCTGCTCTTTAATAATGTTCTTTATTAATGGTTTAAAATATACGAAACAACTTGAATTTGATACTTAGATAGATTTTTATTAAAAATTACTTAATAAATTGGTAGTTATAGCCTTTTTACTAGAATATTTAAATTAATTATATACTGTTAAAAATATTGTTATGGTAACAACACTTACAAGGACGATGAATATATTTATTGCAATCCTATTTAAAGTGATTTTTAGATGCTATTTTCTTTTTCATAAAACACTTTTGAATACAAAAAAGAAAGAAAAAAATCATCCATCGTGCATACATTATGAAACACTTTCCAATCCATTCAGATTAATGAAACAAAACTGCATCAGTAATAATTTAAAATATTTCATCTGATTCAATCGATAAGCATGAAACAAAATGTAAAAGAAAGTTCAATATTTTGTTTACATATATTATAAATGTTGTAGATAATTTTCCTGGATCACAATGGCATTATTTAAACAAACGTAAAAAATAAAAATCATAATTGTAATTTAAAAAATTACAACGGCTATTTGAAAAATGATATTTTCAAAGAATAAACTTTTAAAGATTTATAGATAAATTCTACGCTTAAATTAATAAATTAATAATAATAATAAAGATCATTTTATGATAATCATAACGAGTCCTATTACATTAATATTCCTAAACCAATGAAAAGAAAAACAGTAGTTTATAGCTATACTACTTTAATTGTTTATAAAGTGCATTTTTCTTTGATTTGACTGACTTCTGAATGCCTCATATTACGTAGGACATGGATTAAACATTAGTATTCTTCGACTCATTATGAACAAATTTTAAATGAAAATTCAATTTTACAATTTTTGGAAGTGTAAATTTTTAAACCTCTGAAAATCGCACATTTAAACTTTTTACACCTTGCGTTAAAAACAAAATGCATTTTTAAATGAAATTTGTTTGAAACCTTTATCACAATTTGTTTTCAAATAATTATTATTTTTAATGTTTTTTTTTCTTTTTTTCACATCGTGGCAACAGAAGTATTCCATTTTTGGGCATTAAACATGGACCAATACGAACGACACGAAACGAAATGAAAACGAATAAAATGAAATAAGTTGTGGAATTCGACCAATAAAAAGATTCAGATCTACTATAGTTTTCCCAGTTTTTTACCGAGGACAACAACTATTTTCCAAGTAGTTGATAAAAAATTTTATGCCCAAACATGTGATACCATCTTCATGTGTTGTAGGCATTTTGAAGCTTAGTTGTGTGTTACAATTTCACAATTGTCATTTCTGTAATCACAGTGTAGACAATATTTTGTCAGTGGTACGCTCAATTACCTTGAAATGCCAACAACATACGCATATGATATCGGATATTTGAATAAAAAGGCTATTTTCATGTCGTACATGTAACCATAAGGAATCACATAGAATGACTACAAAGTATAAAAAAAAAATTTTGAGCTTCCTTTTGAATTCTGCGTAATTCCCATCTATAACTTACTCTCAATTAAATAGTTATAGCCGTATGTTCTCGGTATATTCATTTTGCTTTACCCTTTATTTTAAATGAATTATTTTCAAAGAAATCTCAAAGTAACTTTTGAATTTTTGTTAAATTTTCTCGTGTTATAATTACCCAAGGACATACTCTCGGCACATTTCATAAAATCATTATATCTATAATAAAAATGTTTACTTAATATTTTTAAAACACTGCAATGTAATATTCTGTTGTTATATTGAAATCTAATCCATTTTATTGCGCTAAAGAACATGTTCAGTGACATGAAAAATGATGTAGAAAAATAAAGTGAATCATTTCTCCAGGTGTTTATATTACTTTTTGAAGAATGTTTCGAAACTTTCCCACATATATCACAGAAGAAAGAAAAATAATATATCAGTGTCGAAGAACATGCATTTACTATGTTAACTATTAGTTATCGTTGAAAAAAAAGTGAGAATTCTTTACGATTTATTCTTAAATTATATAATTTTCATAGTTTGAAACAAAGATGCTAAACGTAAATTAATTTTTAAAAATGACAATAGATATAAGATATTTAAGATTTTTTCTTTTTCTTTTTCTTTTTCTTTTTTAAAGAGATGTGTTGGATGGAATCCTTTGTGATTCAACAACTACGATATGAAAAATTCTTAAAAAGATCCTAAAGTGGATCGTTTTAAGAATGCAAAAAAATAATTTAAAAAATTCAGAACAGGAATAAAAAAAAATACTTCGAAAAATGCGTTTATTGCATAGTTGCAACTTTTTGGCAAAAGACACAAAATCTGAAAATATTTAAAACTTTAATTTACATGAATTTTTTTTAAACAATTGTTGAAGCTAAGTCCTACACTACATTTCTCACAAAGAGTTTAAGAAAAGCCTTTACATCCAGTGTACTTACAACGTAGTCTTTTTTTATCTGCCCAATTTAGTCTTGTTGCACTTGTTTCGGTGGAATATGTTGAGTACGCCTTTTAGGACTTTTCTGTTGAATCTATATTCTCATGCGACTTTTCCCTTTTTTCACAGTTTTGGACCTTTTATTAATTTTAAGTACATTTAATTTTAATTAGGGGAGGTACCTAACTTATCCTACAGCAATTAAATAATGTAAAATCATGCATAAGTTTCCCCTTATCCTTAATTTTGTTCTTTCAAAAAAAAGCAACTTAGTAACCATTAGAAGAAATTTTATATCTTACCCATTCGGTATTAAAAAAACTCCATTAAATGGGAAGACAAGGCGCGTTATTGCAAATCTGCCACAAACGAAAGTTTACGTTTATTTTATACATATATTTCCTAGATCTAAAATGATCTTTAAATAACTACATTTAAACTTGCCTTTGTAAACAATATAATTAGAGACATCTGCAAACTTTTTAATCTTTACTATTTCGTAGCTTATTACAGCAAAAAACACATGTAGCTGTTCATGAATAAATCAAATTTTGGTGCGAAAAAATCAGTATCGCCATGTATTGCGAATATAATGAAATAATTATGTTAATAGCTGTGTAATAGAAAACAATCATTGAAATCGTATTTTGAAATTTATTATCGAAATAACATTGAATTTTTGGATGTATTGCAGATCGGAAACATGGTGGTAGAAATGATTAAATTAAAATAAATTACTTAAATGACACAATACTTAACAGTTTTCTGCATTATCGCCGGTTAATAAATGTACAGCATAAAAAAGCAACCCACGTTTTATCAAAATACTCTCAACAAATAAATAAATGCATACATATATATATATATATATATATATATATATATATATATATATATATATATATATATATATATATATATTGAATTCGTTTTAAATTATGTCTTCTTTAAATATTTCAGCAGCACCTATCTACTTCCTTATGAAGGTAGTTGACGATCAGAATAATTGTTTAGTTTTCTGTATGAAGATCTTTTAATTTTAGCATTTATGCTTGATATAGCTACCTTCTCTGTCATATTTTTTACCTCCATAATTGTGGTGGAATCTCTGATAATCTAATTGCCGTATTTCATGCCATTATATACTAATCGTATATTTGTGTTCATCTAAAGATAGTATGAAACAATAAATCAAATGTTTCATACATATGATTTCTGAAATATCATTTATTACAGCACATATACCATTATGCTAAATTTCAATGAACTGTATTATTATTGTTCTTTTTTGCTCTTTCATTTTAAAAATTCCTTGATATATTAGATGATTTTAAATTAAAGCTGCTTATTATTCATTATAAACAAGTTAGAATTTGTACATCAAATGTGAAGTGCGTTCGTACTTTATGTGTTTTTATAAATATTGAGATTTTGTGGCAATAGTTATTGCATCCTTATGCAAAATTGCATGAATACAAATTTTATTATGATTCTACACATTAAATTCAATAATAACTAAAAAACAATACTCCATCTTAAGTGTCACATAATCGAAATTACAAACTAGAATCATTATTAATCATGTGATATCATTGAATTAATTTCATATGACAATTCAATAGAA
Organism: Maratus speculifer; assembly: GCA_964019185.1. Taxonomy (NCBI): domain Eukaryota; kingdom Metazoa; phylum Arthropoda; class Arachnida; order Araneae; family Salticidae; genus Maratus; species Maratus speculifer. The sequence continues at coordinate 262,894,537 of OZ025291.1, read as the reverse complement.
TGAAGAAAGATGTTATTAATATATTTGGTTCTTTTCGGTTTGTCGGGAGCCAGTGTTATATATACGTATATGCGTATATATATACACACACACACATAAATATAGGTGTGTGTACAATATGCGTATATAATATATTGTATATAAACCTATATAATACACTTGTATTGTATATAGATAGACATTTATGTTTATGCATATGTATCTATGACATTGTCTCCCGTAAAATCAAAAAATATCATATCTTTTTTTTTAGTTTTAGTTCTATTTTCATAAATTTTGAAATAACTGAAAAACATTCTGTGACGATTAAACATTTTTAATTTAAATCCATTCATTGAAAGCTTTTTCCAGTTTATGCGGACATGCTGATAGACACATAGACGGACGGACCAGATCACGTACTACGTATTTATATAAATACGAATGCACCTAAAAAGAATAAAATAGTTTGTTTGGCAAGTACGTATAAGAAAAATTTTGTTGCCATATTTTTGTGAATCATTGGGATTAAAGAACAAGTTATTGAATGTACTCTCTTTACCCGAGATTTATTTTAAAAACAATGATTTCTGAGCGAAAAAAATATAATAAAATGATACTAGATATATATTTATTAAAATAAATAAATAAAATAAAATAGAATATTTTATTTGGTTATTTCAGGACGAATTTTTAGTAAATCATTTCTCTTTTTATAACTTTTCTTTTTCCAAACGATTTTTTTTTAAAGACACTGAAAATTTAAACAAATAATTTTGCATTAAAAAAGATTCTAAAGCTTTTAAATTAACAATCATTTTTAATAAAAAAAACATATTCTAGATAGGATGAAACGGATAGAAAATCATTTTAAGTGCTAATTAAAAACAATAAATTCAAAGCGCTACAAAATTAGTGCTTTTTTTTAATATTTTATTCATGAAAAAAAAGAGAAAATCAGATTAGCTTAATACGTCTTGCATTCGGTGTTTTTTTATAAGAAAAGTGACATTAATAAGGATAAAATTTCAAAATACATTTTTTCTTCTTTTTAAATCAAAAATAAGCATTAATCAATGTCAAAAAAGTTAAAGAATTTTTTGGGCATTAAACATTTTAATACAAAGTCACCTGAAGCGAAAATGTATTTTCAGAGAAATTTCATTAAGCACTATCTATTTTATTTATTATTCTAAAAGTGCCTTTTTTTTAATTTAAAGTGTTTTTGATATTTTTGTTTATTAACTTGAAAAATACACTTAATATTTTTCTTCTTTCTTAATTTTTTCAACTATAGGAAAGAGAATTTATATAGGAATATTTTCTTTCTATCTCCGAGTAATTGGTATACTTCTTCGATGTACTTTCATTTAAATCCATTAAAAACATATGCTTAATATATATCGATAACAATTATGATACGGGAAACTATTATTCCAAATCTCATCAGCAATAAGTATAATTTACGTAAAATGTGAATTTGTAACTTCATTGAGTTGTAAAATTCAAATATTAAGTAAACTAGTCAGATATGGCAATCCCAAAACTTTCTGCTATCTTATGCATGCGAATATCTTTTGCATGAATTATGATTCTACACATTTATCTTTACCGGATTAGGGTGTGTACCCCTACAGAATTTTACACACTAGTTAGGTCGTGCAAACCAAAATCTTAAGTCAGCAACATCTTATGTCAACTTACAATTGAATATGAAATTTGAGTGTAACCCATACATTCTTTTTTGACATAGTGTTATTGAAAATCTTTTAAAAAACTGCATAACGCCACATTTTGGATGATTCACACAGAAATCTAATCAGGATAAATGCTGTATCAGGTGCTAACTGAATCTGAAGTTTTATGAAATTCCATGCTGAATATTGTGAGATACGGCTATGGTGGAAATTGTAAATAATGCAGCATAGCAGATATTGAGTAATGTACAACAAAATATATAGTACAACAAATACACCAAAATATCGATATACACCAAAAACTAATTAGTTCGATTTTATATCAAGGTTTCATAGTATCTAAAGTTTTGTGAAGTTCCGTGTGTTAGTTCTTGAGACAGAGCTATTGCGATAATCACGAATCATACAACACGGTAACGAAACCTGTTGAGTGATTTGCTCCAAAACGTAGGCAGTACCATTTTATATCATGTTCTAACTAAGTACCAACCAAATACGTACTAACTCATGTACTACAGTTTTAGGAAAATCCATGCATTAGTACTTGAAATATGACTATTGAGAAAGATGTGACATCGGATAATACAGCATAGTAGTACAACTTTTTGATTGATATAGATAAAAAACTAATCACATCTATTTTTATCAGGGTCAAATAGAATCAAATGTTTTGTGAATCTCCGTGTATTAGTTCTTATGATAGATCTTCACAAAAATTTTCTACAAACAGACAGACTGTTGGACTCACAGACATAAATTTTGTATAAACATGTTTTCGGGTTCTCTAAACCCTAAAACGTGCAAACCCGTCGAAAATCGCATTTCGAAAATTTTTATGAATCTAATACTTGATTCTTGTAAAGATGGAAGAAAGTAAAAATGTTTTTTATTTTACATTTTCTATATGCATTTGTCTGCCGTAAAAAGGATCGAGAGCGACTAATATCGTTTTGGAAAAAAGACATGACTACTCTAGGGTTATAAACTATAGTAAATATTATAACTATGTGCAATCTTTGCAATCTACAACTCGTTACAAAAGAGGTAGGGGGAATTGGGGGACATTGATACAGCTTTTTTCTAAGAATTTTTTTGGTGTCCAGAAAGCAGAAATTTCAAATTATCTTTCCATGTGACGTCAGCAAAACTTGTGTAGTGTGTTATAAACATGTACAATCGTTGTTTTATACATTATTTTTTCATGCAAGTTTTAAAAAATCAAAAAAAGTTATTTGTATCAATGTGCCCCATCCCCGGGGCAGATTGATACACCTCATGGGACACTTTGATACGCCTGGGAAAATGGAAACAAAATAACACCAATGCATATTTTTCATAGAAAAGTAGTTAGCAAACCATTTTATATATATTTATAGACATTAAAATCGCAAACAATTTATTTGTAAGCGATATTAAAGCAATCAAAATGAAATGTATAATGACCTGATGTTCTGGCTGTTCCTTGTCTGTTTGTTGGCTGTGATAACTTTGTCATATCTGGCACTTTAACCCCAGAATTATCTTCTTTCTTAGGAAAGGTGAAAGAATTACCAGGTTTTCTGTTTATAAATCGGTTTACAAACAGAAAAAAAGGATAATTATATTAAAAATTATGCTTATAATATAATTATCCTGTACTGTTCTGCAGCTTGTTTCTCTTACTTAACATTTCTCATGTCGATAATACCTCGATCGATTCTCTGGAGAAGCGATATAAATTTGAGATTTGGCAGGCTGCCGTCCATTTCTTTTGTTAATTCTACTAGCACTAGATACTGTGCAAGTTTGTACGTCTTTTGTTTGCAAAAATACTATAAAATGTTCTAATATAAAGAAATTAGAGCAATTTCACTTCAATAAAAACTAATAGTAGAAATTTTTGACGAAAAATGGTTGAATAAAGGAGTGTATGGTAAAAAAATAAAATAAAAGGTAATGAAAAAATGAACAAGAAAAGGATTTAGGTTGTATCAATGTGTCCCGACAAAGACTGTATCAATGTGCTTCATACAGCTATTTTGAATAAAATGAGTCGAAAATCCAACACTTCATAATTTATCTAACAATAAAGAATTAGGAACTGATAAAGAGTATGTTAAAACTGTTGTTAGCTTTCGTTTTTTCAAAAACTAAAACAAAATCACTTCACCTTTTTCATTCACGTATAAAATCATTTCATATTTATTTACTTAGAAGGTGTCACAAATAAAAATTAAATTAAAAAGTTGACATGTTTCGGTTCATTCATAAGAACCGTATTCATAACATACAAAATCAGTAGAAAATTAAATGACACTGGATATAAATATAATTTAAAAATCAAAACAAAACATTGCGCCCCCTATGATCGTGAATATAGCCATTGCCACCGCGGCATATAAATATAATAAATTTTGACCATATATTAATTATTTACTTAGAAGGTGTCACAAATAAAAATTAAATTAAAAAGTTGACATGTTTCGGTTCATTCATAAGAACCGTATTTATTTACTTAGAAGGTGTCACAAATAAAAATTAAATTAAAAAGTTGACATGTTTCGGTTCATTCATAAGAACCGTATCTACTATTAATATATGGTCAAAATTTATTATATTTATATGCCGCCGTGGCAATGGCTATATTCACGATCATAGGGGGCGCAATGTTTTGTTTTGATTTTTAAATTATATTTATATCCAGTGTCATTTAATTTTCTACTGATTTTATATGTTATGAATACGGTTCTTATGAATGAACCGAAACATGTCAACTTTTTAATTTAATTTTTATTTGTGACACCTTCTAAGTAAATAAATGTGAAATGTTTTTATACGCGATAAAGAGTAGCTTTACTTGCCAGGGAGGGTATTCTTTTCGGTTGAAAATACTGGAACAGTTGTATAATCTCATTTCAATGGTACAACTCAAATTTACTTTTGACCTACAAAAACAATTAATCACCCATCCCATTTCATCAAACTATTGAATAATTCCAAAACTTTCTGTATGTAGTTGAGTGCGCTAGTATCACCTTTTGGAGCTGTTGTGAAACTTCCTGTAATGACCCTGTGTGCTGCACAGGCGGTGTATCAATGTGCCCCAGTTCCCCCTATACCCTAGTCAGATACTAAATTAAAATAACACAGCGAATGCAAATTCATTGTTTTTTAGTAAACGAAAATACATCCTAGAGGATAGTAGGAATTATAACAAAAAACTTTTATGCAGGAATTTTTCTGAAATTAATACTTTGGAAGGCTGGTAATCAAAGTTCATGAATGCGGATTTGAAATTGCTAATACCTTTTAAATAGCGATTTCATTATTGATAACCTAAATTACGTAGTACAAATTGAAAGCCTTTAATTAATCGAATCATAAACAAATCCTCATTATTTTTTTTTTAAGTTTTTAAGTTATATTATTAGTAAAACTCTTACTTTCTTGGTCCACAACTCTCCAGAATGAATTTTGCAAATTCAGATAAAAATAATACTTATTTTATGAGGAAATAATAATCAGTGTTACCATTTATTGGTTTAGATCCAAGAAGTTAAACGCATTCAGCTATATAGAAATAAAGTGAAATTGTAAAAATCATATAGTTTAGTTTATATCCTCCTCTGTTCGGAAATATTAAATGAGGACTTAAGAACAGAGAAGGTTAAAATAAAAGCAGATAAAAACGTGGGGAGTCTATAGAGAAAATTCCAACAGATGCACTAATGTATTTTATAGTAAATCTAAAAAACACAAAAGAGTTTTACAGCTATTCGGATATATTTAAGAGATTTAGAGTATTGATTGACTGGAGGCACACAGATAATCATGTTTGTAATCTATTTGAAAGTGTTAAACAGTGTTAAAAATTTTGAAATAATTATACTCTGGTACATGTAAACTAAATTTACGACACATTTTGCATATAAAAGGGGATTTTTGTGATACGTTTAAATGCTTTTCCTATCAATATAGGTATAATTTATTTATTTAAGAGTTCTCTATTAATGTTGCATAATTGATATCTATATTTCTCGAAATAAAAAGCATGAATTTTTCTGTCTTTTATATAAATAATGTCATATATTATTTTTGCCCGACCGTTAATTTCTCAACCGTTCGTGGCAGATACATAGCTTCAGTTGCAGAATTGTTTAAAATGAGGTAAATATCCATGTTGTCACATTGTTTAAGTTAAAAGATAAATTGTATACAAAAATAGAAAATCTCACTTTTTATACGGTTACTCAGTCCCTATATTTATACTTAGTAACATTTTACATAAATATTACACAGTTTGACTTCTTTACTACAGAAATTGACAGAGTTATTTACTTTCAAAGTTTAAAATTTTTTAACATGATTTTGTCTTTTGTTCAAGGAAAAGTTAAAAAAATAATTAAAGTAATTCAAGATCGCAGTCAAGGTACAATATCCCTTTTTATCCTGAAACCACCTTTAGTCGGTATTGCAAAATAATCTTGGTATCACCAAAGAGGACAATTTTATCTAAAAATTTGAGCTGATTTTTAGGTGTCATGTTACAAAGGAAGAATGGAATGTTGGAATTAAACAGAAAAAAAATCAATTTATTGTAATATTAAGAAATGGTCTACTATAAAAAATGAATACACCAAATACCGGAATCTGCTAGAGATACTGCTCAACTTATTCATTAGTGGCAATGCACAATAACCTTGTGTTCTTTCTTTGTGTAATTTGTTATGCTATCTGTATTTTTTAAATATAACTACAGGGACTTGAGGACCGTATAAAAAATTAGATTTTGTAACTTTTATAAAAAATGATTATTATTATTATTATTTTAAGCAATGCTACAACATGTATATATATATCTCATTTGAAGCATTTTTGAAAATGTTACGATATATCTACGGCCAACCGTTTAAAGGTCGGCGATAGATAACATATTGAACCCGTTATGTGTCGCAATTATATGTGTTTTGATTTCAACTTACATTTGAATCAAGATCTTCCTTATACGAGATTTTATGTACTTTAGGAAAACATGTAGATGCCTCCAGGTTTTAAAAAATGGGGTTACGTTAATTAAATAACAGAATAAAATACTCTCGTAAATGCATGCTAATCTTAAAATAGTTAAATGTTTGAAAATTAGGAACGTGAGTTTAAAGAGACAGGTGGTGCTCTAGGATTTTAGCCCTCCCTGAAGAACTATGTGTTTCATTCTTAAAATTTAAATACAATGAACAAAGGTAGTTTCAAGTAGTCTTATTGAAGGCAACATTTATTATAAGTCACATACTGTGACTTTTAGTAAAATCTTATAATCCAAAATGATAATCTTAAAAATATGTATTCTCTTAATAAAATAGTGATAACTCATAGGTTTTAAGAAATTCTGCATTAGATTTAGAAAATAATAAAAGGTGTTCCAGAACTGACAATAATGTCAATGGCACCCGGGAATTTCCAAGGAATATACATCCATTATTTTTCATTTATAATTTTATGTTTTGTATTTAAATTGTAGAGTTCCTACTCACTGAATTTCATCGCACAATTTATAATATCATGTGGAACTTAAATATGGTGAAAAACATATTATTTAAAAATATGATAAATCTACACTCACTCTGTAAAACATATTTTGTTACTGAAATATTTTTAATATTTCTTTTTACTTCTTAAAATCAAGCTAGATAATACATTGAAAATATTTCTTTACGAACCAGTTTTGATTTGTATTGCTTGAAAATATATCTGGACAATTCATTTAAGGTTTTACCTTAGAAAAAAAAATTATATTTTTCTCTTGCAGAAATACTTATTTTTCTGAAAATTATTTTATTCACCAGATGCTACTTTTAAACAATACGCTTTTTTTATTATTAAATAAAAAAATGTACTAAACTACATTTATAATTTGAAAATTTCTAAACATTTACAAGTAAAACATTTGTTTTTAACCTGTGTTGATGGCATTTCAAATGCTCCTAAAGATAAATACATTTTTATCATACTCGAAGTGATACATGAAATGTTCTCCCAAACTACCTTTTTTTTACTTAACGCCTTTAAGAACTGACACATTTTATATTTCCTCAGCCTAAAAGCATCATATTTTTCAGAATAAATTTGAAATATCACGCAAACGTATGAATTTATGATTGACTTCCTTCTCTGAAATGCTAAAAGCTTACTCCAATAGACTGTTTATATTTTCTAAACTACCATATTCCTGGTCTTAAAATGAAAGTATGAGTCCTGCGTAAGTTAGTTTATGCTATAATGTTGAGAATAAAGTAGACAGTTATAGTTATTTTTGTTGAATTTATTCTTTTTATATAATACATTTAAGCTTTTACAAATTTGCTTTAAGGGATTTATTTATTTTTTAGATTAGTTTTTTTATAAACTGCGGAGTGGAATACTGAAGCTCTTTTTTATTTACAAATATATTATTAAATAACGAAGATTTCAATTGGAGAAGAAATAATAACCAAACTTCATGTAATTTTTTTCTTTTTAATATAGATCTTTTTAAGGAATTTATTGTATACTCAGTAAAGTAGATACTTACAGTTCTATTACTTTAGATTGCGTTTTTAAAACATTCGAACATACTTGAATTATATTGAAAATTATTTATGCCTTATATTTTTGCTATCTCCTGTGCTTATTCAGTCCGTGATTGTATGCATATTTTTATTCTCTTAAATATACTTCGTTTAGCATGAAAATAATATGTATTATTTTACATATTATACATTAAACGTGCTATCTTATATTTTATACAATTTATTATTTTCTACGTCACATTCGATATATTATATCCACCGCAAAATTAGAGAAGCACGGCGCGCGCTTTCCCTAAGCGGTCCTTTTGTTTTTCTATTCTTTTTACGATTCTGTAGCGGAAGTCAAAATGAAAGAAGAGGGGGGGGAGGTCAAACAGACGACTCTTGACAAATTCAGCAAAACTAAACAAGAAAAACAGCAAAATTAAACAAGAAACCAATATGGGAGAAGGATTTAACTTAGCGTTCTGGAACCATTGAATGATCTTTGAGAAATTGAGCCTAAATTTCGTCTCCGCAATGACTGCCGTAGAATTCGTGGAGCAGATTATAAATGCGTTCGTTATATTTCCTTGGATGTGTGTTTTATTAATGTAATTTGGGAAAAGATGCCAGTTGGCTGGAAACGCCAGTTTGATCCTAGTACTTTGGTGCATCATCTGATTGCAGTACTGAACGGCCTGTGAAAAAAGTCTTGTTCCAGGGTTTATGTGGTTTGTGAATTCATCTTAATTTATCGCCTTTTATTGCTGTTATTTTTGGATTTAGTGATTATTTCACATGTTGATTAAAGACTTTATAATATCCCGTTGCTCATATTTAATGTTCATAAGAGGATGGTTTATTTAAAATGAAATTTTAGCAATATAAGTAAGTTTAATATACAGAAACCATAAGAAGTCATAATCATGCAGCAATATGAAAGTAAGTGTGTGAGGCATCTTCCCCCTATACATGAGGGAAGATGCCAAATGGATCACAAATAAACTAAAATGAAGTCAAAAAATGATTTTTTTTCGGTATTGCAAACTTCAATATCCAGCACTTACTGCTACTGGATAACTATTTTTCAAATCATTAAAAATTTATTAGCGGCAGACGCTGAACGCCTGGATCCACAGCAAGTCATAGTGTAAATTTTCAAGACTTCAGTTTTGACCTATTCTGAATACAGATTGATACAAGGAAACCATAATAATGAATGGGACTTCTGAATTTTTGGTGATTGGGATTTAACCCTATAACCTATACGCAATCCCAGAACAATCACGAATAATGATGGTAAATTGTCGCATGAGTATAGATGTTATTCTAATAAAAATGAATACACATATTGCATAATATCCACGTAATTGTGTGCCGCAGCGATGGTTAATGTCATATAATTTATTTTACAGAGTAATACTAAATACCATTATTTTTATCTAATTTTTGGGGGCATACAACTGTCCGCCTAATCAAACCAACTTGAGAAATACATTATATAGCCATTAATAACAGGATACTTTCAGTTTTTGACATTTTGACGAATATTTAAAAGTATACAAGTAAAATCCTTCTGGAACTTCAGGATTATAAAGATTATAATTGTCCTCATATTTATAACGTTTATTTCATAAGGAGGGTATTTAGGAGGCCATAAAAATTAAAAGCAACATAATAATATTTGCGATCACCCTGTACATTAAAATGCAAGAAAACGCCTCTCAAGGCAGAATACAAATATGTAAGTACTGTACAAAATGATCACTTTTTTTTTAATAAGAATAGTGCGCATTTTAATGGAGATATGCCGATTCATTTATTTCGAAAAATTCAAAATATTTTTGTACGTTTTAGCCCATATGATACAAAATTTTCAACTAAATTTAACATCAATTTCAGAAAATTTGGCCAAATAGAGTATAACACAATGGTGCAATAATAATTTAAATTTATTAAATCTTTTATAAAAATAGAGCAGTTGTATGAAATAATTTTTATCTACGCATGCGCGAGTGAAAAGAATAATCTTTTTACATAATTTCATAGTCAACTTAATTAAGTGGCACATTAAAAAAAACAGTCAAATACCGTAAAAATATAGAAAGATATTGGTGATAGAATTGAGCTGATTTTTAGCTCTTTCTAAAAGAAGCAGAATGATAAGGGATTTTCTTGAAAATGTCATTTTTTATTAGCTGAGTTTTAAGAAAATGTCTGGATATAATTTATACCAAAGAGGAGACTTGGAGCAAATGCTTTGATTCTTACACTTCTTTTTAATTTTAAATAGCTACGTTCTGGTAGTTATCCAAAAAGAACTAAAAAATCAATCAAAAATGAAAAAAATTAAAATAATGAATTGCACTTAAAAAATGAGTATAATTTTTTACATTGACAATGAAAGCTTAAACGAAAGAATATATATAAATCGGGTGATCCAAAAGTCAGGACTAAATTTAAAAATAAATAATTAGAAAACGAATCAAGACACAAAGACACGGTTTGCATCAAACTGATGTAAAAGAAACGGGGTTTGTGATGCAACCAAAAAAAATTGTTCTGTCTGCGATCAACAGATGGCGCTATAGTGATTTAATGCACCGAAAGATGATTTACAAATGAAAAAAATGTTGATAACTTATAAGTCAGCTTAATTACAGCTATTTAGTACTACACTAAATGTTCAATGTGCTGTCCATCATTCAGAAGTACAGCTGTGAGACGAGACACCTCACCGTTCATAGCATAGAGTAGCATTTCTTGCGTTATGGCAGACACGTGTTGACGGATGGCATCTTTCAGTGCTTTTAATGAAGCCGGTTGGTCGCGGCACACTTTTGACTTCAATAATCCCCACACCCAAAAGTCCCAGGGTGTCAAATTAGGAGATCCTAGAGGCCATGCGGGATTAAAGTAGCGACTGATAATGTGATCCTCTCCTAAATATTGACCGTAGCCTTGAGGACTTACAGGCAGATCAATATGAGGTGGTGCTCCATCTTGCATAAAGATGACAGTTTGGAATGCCTGTCACGCTTGCAATTCAGAAAACCGACAGCGCCATGTGTTGGTTTCCAACAGAACTATTCTTTTTTTCGTTGTCACACACAAAACCCGGTTTCTTTTCCATTCGTATGGTGCAAACCTTATTTTTATAGCTTGATTCGTTTTCGAATTATTTGTTTTTAAAGTTCGTCTTGGCTTTTGGATCACCCGGTATATATATATATATATATATATATATATATATATATATATAGTCAAACATGAACACGCTTAACGTGAATTACTTTTAGCATGAACTGTTTTCGCAGTCACATATAAAGCGAATAGAAAGATTTGATACTGATAACATCAATTATTGTTAACATGAACAATATTTTGATTCCCCTTGAGGTTCATGTTAACGAGGTTCAACTGTAGTATATATATATAATATTTAAATAAAGTATTCTTGGGTAATGACAGCACTTTAAGTTTCTGCCAATTTTCATAGATGAATTTTAGGGAAGAGGGGGGTTCAAACAAATATGAATTTTTATACAGCATCTTCATGACTATGTATGCAATGAAATATTTGAGAATATCCGTATTTATAAATTGTAATAGCATAATTTATTACCAATGTCAAATTATAGTTATTACTCTCTTATGTGGACAATAACTCCACGCAAACAAAAGCACAAACAGGGATTGTATGTATATTTTCTAGAAAAAAGGCATGTATATTCTCCAATTCTAAAGATATAAGTTCTACAGCTATAGAAATTGATAAATTTCTCATACTTATCATTTGTGGCGATGTCAGGATGCAGTAAGAATTATTTGATATTTTGTTCTTTTGACATGAAAAATTGCAGCATTTAGGAAGTACTAATTTCTCTTTATTCGTTTTGGTTTTCAAAAATGACTCAACAATGAGAACAATTAATTTCGGTCATAAAGTAAAAAAAAGAACCCTTATTGAATGTAGTTTCACTACCGAAAAGAATCAACTGGTATAATTATGCGAACCTGACATTTTTACCTTGATATAATTGTTTTTCCATTAAATTTTAAACTATAAACTACCTCTCAAACACATCAAAAACCTTCTACAACATTTTTAAACTACATGAAATTTAATACAATTTTTTGTAATAAAACAAAGTATTTCCTAATTGAAAAAAAAGGCTATAGATTACAGAGTTTACCTCGAAAATTTTAGATGGGGAGTTGATTTTTACATACTTATTCCAACAATAAGGTATACAAATGGAGAGAATTGAGCTTTAGCGGTTGTTTGTAATTTACTTGAATCAAAGTACTTCTGCGCAGAATACATAAGTGTTATTTCACAGATTGCTTCATATTTTTGAATATTCATGCAGCTTGGCTTTATTACTTATCCCAGTGTTATTATAACAGGTTAATCTGTAGAAGTTTTATACTTATTTTCATGTGAAATATTAGAAAAATATTAAATATAATTTATGATTTCTATATTACTACCTATAAGTATCCTACAGTTATATTTTAGAGAAAATCATATCAATCCGTTCAATGTAGTTTTATCTTTCCAATGTACAGCATTTTCATTGCACTAAAAGTTTCTTTATATTCACTTCTTAAAGATTTTTCATTGTGTAAAAAGTTTCATAGTTATAAAATTCCCCCATTCACTAAATATGTTAAATTTAAACCAAGCTTTAATTTTACATGCCGTTAAAAATAATATCCTCCAATTCAGTTTGAATCAAAGTGATACATAATTTTAAAAAAATTTCGAAAAAGATTTCAAAGTCTGTCATTAACTTTTATTTCCATAAATTGCTCTTTCAACCGTGAAATGGCGATTCTGCTGTACAGCAAATAAAAATTATTTTCTTGCAATCTAGGTATTTATTTTTGATTCTGAATTTTTTTTCACGAATGCAGGAATTCGTAAGAATAAATTCAGAGATCCCACTTTTTTAGGGGAAAAGAAAGGAGTAATTTAAGTTTCTCGCAACTGATTCAGAAATAAAAAATGCAGTCAATCTTGTAATGCATCAGTTATTCTAAAGTAGAATCTAGTTTCGTAGTCTGTTCTAAGATTGTTTTTGTTTTTATGTTGGTCACATTTTTTATTCAACACCTTTTTTAAATTTTTTATACAAAAAAATTTGTTGAAATTATTAAAAATTAGGGACTAGAATTTTTTGGTCCATGCAATTTATTCAAAAAATATAGTGAACGAACTAATGCATTCATGCTTCTTGCCCAATGCTTTCCATGTACTTAATAAAATTTAAATTACTTGCTTCGGATGTAGTTTTAGCAATGAAAAAAACTAGAATAATAACAACTATGAAAGGGGTGTTATTAACCTGGTATTTTTATTGTGCAGTATATTTTAAACTAAAAACTATCTCGCCAACAAAATCCATAATCCCTCAAATCGTTTTGAAAGTAAATAAATTATCCTAGCAATTTATGCAATAAACAAAGTATTTCCTAATACAAATACTGTCTTCAGATCACAGAACTTACCTCAGAAATTTTAGATATTGATGATAATTTTTATGTGCTTATTCCAGCTATAAGTTCTACAAATGGAACAAATTAAATTTTAGCGGTTCTTTGCAATTCGCATAACTCATACAACTTTTGCGCTAAAAACCTAGGTACCATTTCCCGGATACCTTAATACTTTTGTGTAATAATGCCACTTGACGTTACTACCTATAACGGTCGACCCCAGGATACATTGTGTAAGTTCTATACTCAATTTTAATGTAAAATGTTCAAAATCATTAACTATAAGTCATGAATTTCATGTTAGCTAATTATAAGAATCTTACATTTACATATTAGAGAAAAGCATTTCTGTCCGTTCTATTTAGTTATATTTTCCCAATGTATAGTATTTTTCATTGCGCTAATAGTTTCTTAAAGTACTCTAGTTAATTTTTTTAATGCAAATATTTTCAAAATTATAAAATTCATCCATTCTCTAAATATGTTAAATTTAAACCAAAGCTTAATTTTACATGCCGTTAAAAATAATATCCTCCAATGCAGTTTGAATCAATGTCATACATAATTTATAAAATTATCCGAAGAACATTTTAAAGTCAGCCATTAATTTTTATTTATATAAATTGCTCTTTCAGCAATGAAATGGTGTTTCTGCTGTACAGTAAGTAAAAATTATTTTCTTACAATCTAGGTATTTATTTTAATTTTGATTTTTTTATGAAAGCAGGGGTGCAGAAGAATAAATTCAGAGTTCCTTCTTTTCAGCGGAAAATAAAGAAGTAATTTAAGTTTCTCGCAATTGATTCAGAAATAAGATGTGCAGTGAACGTTGTATTACATAAGTTATTCTAAAGAAGATTCTGCTTTCGTAGTCTGTTCTAAGATTGATTTTGTTTTAATGTTGTCCACATTTTTTTATTCAACACTTTCTTAAATTTTTTATGTATTAAAAGTTATTGAAATTATTATAATTTAGGGAATTGAATATTTGTGCTAAGCAATTTAATCAAAAAAGGAGTGGACGAACTATTGTATTCTCAGTTCTTGTCCAATGCTTTCAATGTACTTAGTAGAATTATCACTGAAAGAAAAGAAAACTGGAAAAATAACGTCATTGACAGGCGTATTATTAACCTGATATACTTATTGTGCAGCATATCTGAAACTACAAACTATCTCTCAAACACATCCAAAATTTGAAACGACGTTTTGAAATTACATGAATTATCCTACAAATTTATGCAATAAACAAAGTATTTCCTAATACAAATATAGTCGTCAGATCACAGAACTTATTTCGAAAGTTTTAGATCGGGTGTTGATTCTTATCTGCTTATTATAGCATTAAGTTCAACAAATAAAATAAATTAAGTTTTAGCTTTTTTTTTTTGTGTGTGTGTGTAATTCACATGACTTTGTGATTCACATGACTTTGTGACATGAATTGTTACGCAAAACACGTAGGTATTATTCCCCGGATTCCTTCATAATTATGCAAAATATTACCACTTGGCGTTATTACGGATCACGGTGTTATTAACCCAGGACACTTTATCCAAGTATTATACTTATTTCAATATAAAATATTTGAAAATATTAACTATAATTTTTTAACTCTATGTTAGCTACTATAAGTATTTTACAGCTATGTTTTAGAGAAAACCATTTCCATTCATTTTATATAGTTTTTTTACAATATGTATTATTTTTCATTGTGATAAAAGTTTCTTAAAGTTCACATTATAGTATATTTTTAATGTAAATAGTTTTAAAGCTATAAAATTCATCCATTTACAAAATATGTTAAATTTAAACCGAAGTTTAATTTTACATGCCGTTAAAAGTACTATCCTCCGATGCTCTTTGAAACAAAGTGCTCCATAATTTATAAAATTCATTGAAGAAAATTTAAAGTCTGCCATTATTATTTATTTCCATAAATTGCCCTTTCAACCATGAAATGGCGTTTCTGCTGTACAGTAAATAATAATTATTTTCTTGTAGTCTAAGGTATTTATTTTTGATTCTTTTTTTCCCCACGGAATCAGAAATGCGGAAGAATAAATTCAGAGATCCTCCCATTTTTTTAGGAGAAAAAAAATAGTAATTTAAGTTTTTCGCAATTGATTCAGAAAAAATAAAAAGAATATTGCCCATTTAAACTGATGGCATTGAGTTCACAGGCTACGCATGCTAATTGTATATTAAAGCCTTATATTTTCAAGGGTTAATTCCGTTCGAAAAACAAATTAAGGGGAGGGGGATCAGCTAACTCCATTTCCCCGTTTTATACTTTATCATTGAACCTCTTAAATTAATCAGGGATATGATTTATCATATAAAAAGTCTGCATGAATAATATTAATCACGGAGGCACCTCATCAGAATGGTTCTATATCTAAATTTTGAACAAAAACTGATAATTTTGCATGAAAAATCCATTTATATCAATTAAGGGGAGGGGCCCGAGCGCTCCGTTCCCCTTCTTTATACTTATCAAATGAACACCTAATACTAATCACGGAAGTGCCTCATCAGAATAATCCTACATCTAAATTTTGAACGAAAACTATTAATTCTGCATGAAAAACCCATTTATATAATTTAATGGGAGGGGCATTAGCCCCCGTCCCCCCTGATATTCATAACGAATAAACTCCAAAAAACTAATCACGGAAGTGCCTTATAAGAATATACATATATCCAAAATTTCAGGTGAATTGGACATTTTTGTCATGAGTTATCGCGTTACGCACATACGCACATATGCACATACAGAACGGACGGGCTCATAAGCTCCCAGGCTATAATAGCCTACGAGCTAAAAATTCCTGTGTTCTTGTATTATATCAGTTTTTATAAAGATGAATTTAGTTTTATTGTCTATTCTAAGATTGATTTTTTCCCATTCTTCTAATGTTTTATTCATCACTTACTTTTTTTTTCATTTTAGATATAAAAAATTATTAAAAGTTAGGGAAAACTGTTTAAAAAACTTTTTCGAATGTAGTTTCAGAAGTGAAAAAAAATCAACCGGAATAATAATATAAAAATATAAAACTAAATAATTAAAAGGTGTTTCAAAAATAGATTTTATTTATTTATTATTTGCCTTAGATCTTTCGGGACCTCGCATCCATTTTCAAAGGAATATTCATCTGAAAATGTATGCGAGGGCATCCGAAAGTTCTAAGGTAAATAATAAATAAATAAAATCTATTTTTGCAACACCTTTTAAGTATTTATTTGTATATCTTAATTTTAATAACAAGGCGTAAAATTCCATCTAGACAGTGGTGTTAATACAGTGATTTGACTCACGGAATAATGACGCTAATGGATGGCATGTTATTAACCCGGTATACTTATTGTGCAGTATATTTTAAACTACGAACTACCAAGCATGCTCATCCTAAATTTCCCATAACATTCTGAAAATACATGAAATTTACTACCAATTTAAATAATAGTTTTTCATAATACAAGTATAGTCTTTAGATCACAGAACTAACCTCGAAAATTTAATCGAATGTTGATTGTGTTCTTTTTATGGCTATAAGTTTAACGAATGGAACAAATTAAGTTTTAGTTTAGTTTGTAATTCATGATAGTTATGCGCATAAAACATAGGTATTTTACGGATTCCTTCATAATTATGGGTATTATTACCACTTGGCTTTATTACCGATTCTTCTGTTACAATACCAGGACACTTATTTTAACGTTATTTTAACGTAAAATGTTACAAAAACATTAACAATAATTAATGAATGCTATGTTAGCTAAGTGTAACCAATCTGAAGTTACCTTTCAGATATAAGCATTTCCATCAGATTTATATAATTTTATTTTCCATTTTATAGTATTTTTCATTGCGCTGAAAGTTTCTTAAACTTCACTTTTGAAAGTTTATTTTTAATGTAAACAGTTTTACATTTACAAATTTTATCCATTCTCTAAATATGTTAAACTTAAAGCAAAGTTTAGTTTTACATGCCATTAGAAATAATGTCCTCCAATGCAGTTTGAATCAAAGTGATACATAATTTATAAAATTTTTCGAAGAAGATTTAAAAATCTGCCATTAATTTTTCTTTCAATAAATTTCTCTTTCATCTATGAAATGGCGTTTCTGCTGTACAGTAAATAAAAATTATTTTCTTGCAGACTGGGTATTTATTTTTAAATTTTGATTTTTTTTTCTTTAATAATTTATAGAAGTTGGAATTCGGAGGAATAAATTGAAAGTTCCCTCTTTTTTTAGGGGAAAAGAAAGGAGTAGTTTAAATTTCTCACAACTGATTTAGAAATAAAAAATGCAGTCAACCTTGATTTACATAAGTTATTCTAAAGATGAATCTAGTTTTGTAATACGTTCTAAGATTTTTTTTTTTCACATTTTTTATTTAACACTTTTTTTTTCATTTTTGATAGAAAAAAAAGTTACTGAAATTATTAAAAGTAGAGAATAGAATTTTTTTGTTAAGTAATCTATTCAAAATGCGTAATAGAGAAACTATTGACTTCACTCTAAAAAATAAAAGTGTAAATTTACATACAAAAATGTGTAAATCGATGATACAAAAACGATTTGTTTATGTGTGTAAATTTGTCTGTAAATTGCCAAAATACACACCTAATGTGTAAATTTAAAAATACACATATCAGTGCGTGATTTGATGATAACACTAAGTGTGTAAAAGTTATAATGAACACTCATGAAATACCCACATTAATGTATAAATTGCGCAAGAATACACATATATCTGTGTAATATTCTTACTCATTTATCTGTGTAATCTTCTGTGATTACACGAATAAATGTGTATTAGGCAAAAGACACATATTACTGTGTTATTGTAATTTACACAATTCTTTGCGTAATATGTAAAATACGCATATTTGATGGAGATTCAATAACTATTGTGTCTAGTGTATAATATCGTTACTGCAATGGGTTGATGTATAATATTGAAGTCTAATGTGTTAGTTGATTTTAAGCTTAGTTTAAGAAGCGTAGCTGCAATATTCATATAGTTTTGAATGGAGGAGTGAAATTGGGGGGGGGGGATAGTTGAAAATCTGATTTTTAGCTTATGGGGCTAGATTTGTGACAATGGATGAGATAAAAGTACTGTTGTTTGGACTCGAGATCACAGTGATGTACCTACTTCTAATCCACAGTCACAAGTGTAGCTTTATAAGCTCCAAATCAGTCTATCACCCTCATCCCCCCTTCTTAAAAACTCCATGTAAATAGGTTTTTAGAACTTCACCCCTCCCTCTAAAATTATGTTAGTATAGCAGCTACGGTTCTAAAATTCAGCACATTGCTATTTAAAAGATTAGTTTTCGATATTCCTTATCAACGATCGTAGTACAAATATTATTTCTCTGTCAATTGGGAATTATGAACACAATTTACAATTTTTTTAATTATAAAATTGATTATTCAAATTATGTTTCTATATTGTTCAAGTAATTAGAAAGTGTTTCATTTTGTATTCTATAAATCAAAATTTTTGTATTTGTGTCAAATAAAGTTGATTTTATAATTTTTGTAAAAAATGTTCCATTTCTCACCACTATTCTCTAAATATACACATAAAAACCGCTGTTTTATTTTCTATATTCCTCCTTGCATCTTAATTTTATATTTTCCATTCATTTAGATATTATTTAGTACATGCAATTTAAAAATACGATAAAGAAAAAAATTAATCAATTAATGATAGATTTTAGACTAGTCAGATGGAATAATGATAGTTGGTAAACTTGCAAACTGTACACTTTTTATTTTCAGAATTCAGACACAATTTTTAGCTTTTTATTTATCCGACTCAAGATATAAAGTCAATTATACTCAAGATACTGTGTTATATACAGTTATAAAAGTAAAATTTAAAACACTATAAAAAATAGAAAAAGATATGTAATCTGCATCTCACACACACATACACATATTACCTGCAAACATTTTATCTGATTTGTTTATATATACATAAATCACCTGTATTATAATGTTAAATTGTTTTCTTTTCATAAATATTCATCATTACAAAGAATTTACCTTAAAAAAATTATCAAGACTATCAAAAAGGCTGTTGAATCCTTAAAATATCATCTTTTTCATTTACGATTATATTTAGAAATTTGTGTCTTTAAAAAATACAAATATATTTTAACATTAATGAAATGACTCGTATTTTCATAAATGAAAATTTCAGATATTCTAATAAAAATTTTAGATATCAAACTAATTAGTATTTTATCATCTATAATAAAAAATAAAATAAGAAATACTATCATTATATTCGGATATCAATTGACTCTTATAAATTTTCGAAATTAATGCTCGTAGAATTTACTTGACTTGTGTCTTAAATTTATAAAACTCACCCAGAGGGAAATATTTATGTAGGAGGGGGGACTAAAAAGTTCGATTTTGAATATTCATTATGACACAACTGTTATAATTTTATATATATATACATACTATCATATGTTTTGAATAAATAATTTCTTAACTTTCTATAATTAAATTGTTTTAGGTCATATAAATTCTGCAATAATAGGCAAAATTGCAAAGAAAAAATGTTTGATGAAAAACCATTTTTTTAATATGCATTTTCTTCAGAATTTTTGGTCTAAAGTTATTTTAAATCAACGTATTTGTGCAACGTATTTTGTCTTTCACACAACCGACCCAAAATTTAACCCCCCCCCCCAAAAAAAAAATGATGTTAACATTTATTTTGCTACTGTTAAAATACATTCATAAATACTTTTTAAGATGAAAATTTTCAAGAAATAAATAACCTTAGATACAACAGTTGTTATTTCAATAGATATTTATCAAGAGTTAGGTAATGTTGGCATTTTTTACGGCAAATAAATTATTCGTGTTCAAAAGTCTTACATATAAAATCAATCCAACATATAGCATATACATTTATACATAAATATAAACAAATCAGATACAAAGAAATGGAGGTAATACGAACGTATGAGATTACATACCTTATATTTTATAGGAGAATAACTTCTATATTTTTCTCACTACCAGCGCTTGCATTCAGCTTGCCTCTTTGACCGGTTGAGAAGTTTCAATTCCGATCCCGGCGTGATCAAGATCAAGTTACTGGACCCACCATTACTTTTCAACTTAAACCTGATAAAGCCCTATCGACATTGATTACTATTTTAGTTTTCGAAGGTAGTTTCGCGTCTAACGCGGAGTCGTAGTTCGTGAATAGGACTGTAAATTGTACTGCGAATTGAAGTTAAACTAAAATTACAAGTGAAACTTTGAAATGCGTTAAAGGTTACAAGCTATGAGACGGTTAAAATCAAGCATACTTATATTCGATGTGTAAAATGTAGAAATAACTCACGATATGAATATAGAATGATCTTAATTAAATGAATTATATTTTATGTTATATATTAAATGAATTCGAAATAGTTTTTAGATTCTGCTGAAGGCTAAACTACTGTCCTTTAAATTAAGTGGGGGGGGGGGGGGTAGCAGAAAAATTAACAACAGTACAAAAAATATAATTTAAATTTATGAATAAGCATAAAGTGGGATTATATCTCTATTATAATGCTTCTTTATGAAATCTTCCAAATTTCGCTTTAAGAATGAAATCTAACACAATTACTGAAAATTACAAGTAAAATTGTGAAAAAACAGCGGTGTGCGAGACGGCTGAAAGAAATTAGCATTTAATCAAAACCCAGAATTATAAAATCAAGCATTCTTATATTTGATGTACAAATTTCAAAAGGTAATTAGGAAAACGAAATTGAGATTAACTAATTAAATGAATAAAATTTTACGTTACATTTAACGTTAGATGTGTCGAGATTAATTTTTTTTAAACTTCTTTTAAATCTTCACTTGCTGCTGAAACTGGGAGGGTGAAAGAGGTGGTCAGAGTATCTTACAAAAATAAATAAATATATTAGAGTTTATCATTTAAAAATGCTGTTACAGCAATGCAATGACATCTTGTTATTTATGGAATGGGATTACTGAAATAAAAAGTGTGGCTCTAAAGCCTCCTATACAAGCCTCCCATCCCTTTCGTAACGTCTACTTTAAAATTCACTTATTTATAATTTTTGTAATACACTAATTAGTGTTATCTACATTTACACATTTTTCTGAGTTTATGAACTGATAACAACTTACAAACTTAATGCCATAAACTAAACACACATTAAGATAGGTATTTTTTGTAGGAAAAATGTATTTTTTATGACAAGTGGGTGATTTTAGAAATTTACACACTTACCTATGTATATATTATTATGCATAAATTGCAATAACATACCAATTTGTGTGAATTCAGGCATTTTTCAGCATCTACGCATTTATTT
Source organism: Maratus speculifer (assembly GCA_964019185.1). Classification (NCBI taxonomy): domain Eukaryota; kingdom Metazoa; phylum Arthropoda; class Arachnida; order Araneae; family Salticidae; genus Maratus; species Maratus speculifer. The sequence goes on along the minus strand of OZ025291.1, from coordinate 262,872,447 downwards.
GTGCTTTTCAAGTGATAACAAAAAACATGCTTAGCTTTATAAGCTAAAATACACATAAAAACACTTAAAACTTTGCGAAAAGTGGGTAATTTTCATGTCAGGTGAGTAAGTTTAGAAATTTACACACATATGTATGTAAATTTGTCTAATTTACACATTTATTTTTTAGAGTGTTCATAATTCTTGCACAATGCTTTCAATTTACTTAGTAGAATTTAAAATATTTGGTAGAACTTTTAATGGCTATACACAGAAGGTAAATATATAACTCTTTCTTCCTAATATAAATATATAAATCTTACTTAATGATATTTTATAAAACAATTATAAATGGAAAAAAAGGCGTATTTTACATTTTTACTTAACATTTATGTGTATATTGATTAACATATTGAGATAAATAAATCATTTTCTACTAAAATATCTTAAATATAACCCACAGATTGCCAAGTTTCCGTATCATCCTCCAACACGTTTACTTGTATTATCAGCTAACGTATAACATACTTGCGGCAAAGTTATATCAGATTAAAATACATTGATTTTCTTAGTATTATTAAACTAAATGTTTATGCATAATAATTTAATTCTTTTCAATGATTAAAATGTTTTCAATGTTTATCAAAAGTTAAAGTTTCAATTAGATTTAATCCGAAGACTTTTTTAAAATAATTGAAAATAAATGGTCAAGTGTAAATATCACTCGCGCTCTGTGATTTTCGCACAATAACTATATAAATTAATAAATGCAGTATCAAATATCATTTTTTATACTTATTATAGATTAAAATGTTTTACAAATATTAATTAAGAGATATTAATTCTATGCTAGCTAACTATAAATATCTTGAAGTTACATTTAGGGAAAAGCATTTCTGTTCGTTTTATGTAGTTTTATTTTTCCAATGTATATAAATATTCATTTATCAAATAGTTTCTTAAAGTTAATTTTTTAATATATGTTTTTATTATATAAACAGTTTTAAAGTAATAAAGTTCACCCGCTCTGTAATGTGTTAAATAAAAGTCAAAGTTTAATTTTACGTGGCATTAAAAATAACATCCTCGGATGTAGTTTAAATCAAAGTGATACATAATTTATAAAATTCTTCGAAGATGATTTTAAAGTCTGACATTAATTTTTATTTCCATAAATTGCTCTTTCAACCATGAAATGGCGTTTCTACTGTACAGTAAAAAAGAATTATTTTATTGCAGTCTGGGTATTATTTTTTTCTTTCATGGAAGCATGAATTCGGAAGAATAAATTCAGAGATTCCTCGTTTTTTAGGGGAAAAGAAAGGAGTAATATAAGTTTCTCGCAATTGATTCAGAAAGAAAAAATACAGTCAACCTTGTATTACATCAGTTATTTAAAGATAAATTGAGTTTCGTAGTCTGTTCTAAGATTGGATTTTTTTCTGTTTTTTGCATTTTTTTATTCAACACTTATTCTTTCATTTTTTTAAAGTTACTGAAATTATTAATAGTTCGAAAATAGAACTTTTGTGTTAAGTATTTTTTTTTCAAAATATGTAGTAGACGAACTATCGCATTAATAATTCTTACTCAAAGCTTTCAATGCACTTACTATGGAACTGCAAGAAGTGTAATTCACCGATTTTTACGAAAGTTGTATCATTGGAAAGATTTCATCGTGAGCAGTAAAAAACCCAATGGAACTACCCGTCGGAAATGAGTTGTTTTCGATATATCCGACAATTTATGTTATGTAGCTAGTGCACACTCAATGGGGGACCGCAAAAAATTCTACTCTCGATTTTACCGAAAGTGATATCGTTGAAAAGATATCAGTGCGAGGATAAAAATCTAAATTGAACCACCCGTCGAAATTACAAAATTTTGAAATATCCGATCATTTGTGTCACGTAACAAATACACACTTACTGAGAAGCTACATTAAGTGACATAAATTGCCGGATATCTCGTAAACGGCTCATTTCCGATATGTAGTTAAATTGAATTTTTTACTTCTCACAATCTTATCTTTCTAGCGGCACCATTTTGGTCAAAATTGAGGCAACAGTGTTTTATTTTCTATTACGGTTTTACGGTGTTTTACGGTTTATTGATTTAGAAATAAAAATGCAGTCAACCTTGTATTATGTACATAAGTTATTCTAAAGAGGAATCTAGTTTTGAAGTACATTCTAAGATTTTTTTTCGCATTTTTATTCAACACTTTTTTTTTTCATTTTTGATAGAAAAAAATTTTACTAAAATTATTAAAAGTTAGATAATAGAGTTTTTCTTTTTTTTAAGTTATTTATTTAAAATGAGTAGTGGGTGAACTATTGCCTTCATAATTCTTGTCCAATGCTTTTAATGTACTTAGTAGAATTTAAAATACCTGGTAGAACTTTTAATGCCTATACACCGTAAATATTTTAAAGTAAATACATAACTCTTTTTTTAATGTAAGTATATAAGACTTAAAAAATGATATTTTAAACAAGTTTAAAAATCGGAAAAAAGGCGTATTTTATATATTTTACACCACATTGATGTGCATACTTAAAAATATATTGAGATAAATAAATCACTTTTTACTAAATTATATTAACTATAACCCACAAATTACTATGCTTTCCTATAATTCTCGAACACGTTTACTTGTATTAACAGCTAACTTATAACATATATCCCGTCCACCAATTTAGCCAAATTTTGCAAATAACCAAACTAATAGCGAGATTATACATATTGACATAATTTTTATTTTAAATAACAAAAAACAAATAATTAGTGGAATATTAATAAAAATACAAATCAAAAGTCGAATAAAATTAACTTAATGACATTTTAAACAAGAAAATCATATTTAATGTCATTGAATGTGACATTCACGATCTTCCATTATTGGCATTTAATCTTACAGTTTGGCGATTATTTTTTGGTCGACGGGAAAACCTAGTAGAAAGTAATTTTCTTAGTAATTTTAAAGTAAATTTTTATGCATAATATTTTAAATTATTTTAAATGACTAAAAAGTTTTCAATGTTTATCAAAAATTAAAGTTTGCATTAGATTTAATCCAAAGACATTTTTTAAATAAATAAAAATAAACGGTCGAGTGTGAAAATCACTCGCGCTCAGAGATTTCTGCAGAATAAAGATATAAATTATTAACTGCAGTATTAAAATTTCATTATTTTATACTTATTTTAAATTAAAAAAATTTACAAATATTAATTATAAGGCATAAATTCTATGCTATCAAATTATAAGTATCTCACAATTGTATTTTAGAAAAAAGTAATTCAATCCGTTTTACCCGGACTTACTTTTACAATGCATGTTATTGCTCATTGCGCTAAAAAATTCACCAAGTTCCCTTTTTAATATATTTTAATGCAATGAACTTTATAGTTATAAAATTCATCCATTCTCTAAATGTGTTAAATTAAAACCAAAATTTAATTTTACATGCCGTTAAAATAATATCCTCCGATGCAGTTTGAATCAAAGTGATACATAATTTAAAAAATTCTTCGAAGATGATTTTAAAGTCTGTCATTAATTCTTATTTCCATAAATTTTTCTTTCATCTATGGAATGGCGTTTCTGCTGTGCAGTAAATAAAAATTATTTTCCTGCAGTCAAGGTATATATTTTTGATTTTTGATTTTTTTCCATCTATGTTTTATAGAAGTAGGAATTCGGAAAAATAAACTGAGAAATCCCTTTTTTTTTAGGGGAAAAAAGGAGTAATTTGTTTCTCGCAAATGATTTAGGAGTAAAAAATACAGTCAACCTTGTTTTACATAAGCTATTCTAAAAATGAATCTAGTTTTGTAATACGTTCTAAGATTTTTTTTTTCACATTTTTTATTTAACACTTTTTTTTTCATTTTTGATAGAAAAAAAAGTTACTGAAATTATTAAAAGTAGAGAATATAAATTTTTTGTTAAGTAATTTATCTAAAATGCGTAGTGGACGAATTATTGCCTTCATAATTCTTGCACAGTGCTTTCAATTTACTTAGTAGAACTTTAAATATTTAGTAGACCTTTTAATGCCTATACACAGAAAGTATATATATAACTTTTCCTTCTTAATGTAAATATATAAATCTTACTTAATGATATTTTATAAAACAATTATAAATGAAAAAACGGTGTATTTTATATTTTTACATCACATTTATGCGCATATTGATTAACATATTGAGATAAATAAATAATTTTCTACTAAATTGTCTTAAATGTAAACCACAGATTGCTAAGTGTTCGTATAATCCTCGAACACGTTTACTTGTATTATCAGCTAACGTATAACATACTTGCGGCAAAATTATATCAGATTAAAATACAATAAATTTTGATGCATAATATTTTAAATTCTTTTCAATGATTAAAATGTCCTCAATCTTTATCAAATGTTAATGTTTCAATTAGATGTTTTATGCATATTATAAATTAAAATGTTTTACAAATATTATTTATGAGGTATTAGTTCTATGTCAGCTAACTATAAATATCTTGAAGTTATATTTAGTGAAAAGCATTCCTGTTCGTTTTATGTAGTTTTATTTTTCCAATGTATGTAAATATTCATTTATCAAATAGTTTCTTAAAGTTCATTTTATAATGTATTTTTTATTATGTAAACAGTTTTAGAGTAATAAAGTTCATCCGCTCTATAATGTGTTACATAAAAACCAAAGTTTTATTTTACGTGGGGTTAAAAATAATATCCTCCAATGCAGTTTGAATCAAAGTGATACATAATTTATAAAATGCTTTGAAGAAGATTTTAATGTCTGTCACTAATTTTTATTTCTATAAATTGTTCTTTCAACCGTGAAATGGCGTTTTTGCTGTACAGTAAATGAAAATTATTTTATTACAGTCTTTGTAATTTTTTTCTTACATGGAAGCAGGAATGAGGAAAAATAAATTCAGAGATCCCTCTTTTTTTAGGGGAAAAGAAAGGAATAATTTAAGTTTCTCAAAATTGATTCAGAAATAAAAAAAATGCAGTCAATCTTGTATTACATCAGTTATTCTAAAGAGGAATCTAGTTTTGTACTCCGTTCTAAGATTGGAATTTTTTTTTCTGTTTTTCACATTTTTTTAATTCAATGCATATTTCTTCCATTTTTTTAAGTTACGGAGATTATTAATAGTTCGAGAATAGAACTTTTGTGTTAAGTATTTTTTTTCAAAATATGTAGTGGACGAACTATTGCATTAATAATTCTTGCCCAATGCTTTCAATGCACTTAGTATAATTTTGATTAGATCATAGATCTTTTCATGCCTTAAAAAAAAAAAAGTTTTAGATTTTGTTTTAATAGTGAAAAAAACCCAACAGGAATAATGAATTCCAATGCATGGCGTGTTATTAATCCGGTATACACATTGTGCAGTACATTTTAAACTACAAACTACCTCGCCAACACATCCAAAATCTTCCACAACGTTTTGAAAATACATGAATTATTCTACCACTTTATGCAAGTAACAAAGTATTTCCTGATACAAAGAAATTTCTAATACAATATTGATTATTACGTGCTTATTCCAGCTATAAGCTCTACAAATGGAACAAATTGAGTTTTAGCTGTTCTTTGCAATTCACATGACTCACAGTACTTTTACACTGAAAACCTAGGTACTATTTCCCGGATTTCTTCAAAATTTTGTATAATATTGTCACTTGGCATTACTACCGATCACGGCTGACCAAAGGACACATTATGTAAGTTCTATACTTAATTTTAATGTAAAATATCAAAAAACATTAAGCATAAGTTATGAATTTAATTTTAGCTAATTATAAGTATCTTAAATTTATATATTAGAGAAAAGCATTTCTATCCGTTCTATATAGTTTTATGTTCTCAATGCATAGTATTTTTCATTGCGCTAATAGTTTCTTAAAGTACCCTTTTTAATTTTTTTTAAAATGTGAATAGTTTTACAATTATAACATTCATCTGTTCTCTACATATGTTAAATTTAAACCGAAGTTTAATTTTACATGCCGTTAAAAGTAATATCCTCCAATGCAGTTTGAATCAAAGTGATACATAATTTATGAAATTCTCCGAAGAAGATTTTAAAGACTGTCATGAATTTTTATTTCAATAAATTGCTCTTTCAACCGTGAAATGGCGTTTTTGATGTACAGTAAATAAAAATTATTTTTTGTAGTCTGAATATTTATTTTTGATTTCATTTTTTTGTTTCTTTCGTCGAAAAAGGAATGCAGAAGAATAAATTCAGAGATTTTTCTTATTTTACGACAAAAGAGAGGAGTAATTTAAGTTTCTCGCAACTGATTCAGAAATAAAAAAATGCTATCAACCGTGTATTACATCAGATATTTTAAAGAGGAATTTAGTTTTGTAGTCTGTTTAAGACTGGATTTTTTTTCTTTTTCCGCATTTTTTCTTCAACACTTATTTCTTTCATATATTTTTTTAAGTTACGGAAACTATTAATAGTTCGAGAATAGAACTTTTGTGTTAAGTATTTTTTTTTTCAAAATATGTAGTGGACGATCTATTGCATTAATACTTCTTGCCCAATGTTTTCAATGCACTTAGTAGAATTTAGATTGGTTAATAAATCTTTTCATACCCCCCTAAAAAAAACCGCTTTGAATTTAGTTTTAGTACTAAAAAAACCAACAGGAATAATACCGTCGATAGATGGCGTGTTATTAACAAAGTATACTCATCATGCAGTATATTTCAATCTACAAACTACCTCGACAACGCATCCAAAATTTTCCAGTTTTTTGAAAGTAAATGAATTATTCTAACAATTTACGCAATAAACAAAGTTTTTTCTAATACAAACACAATTTTCCGATCACAGAATTTACCTCAGAAATTTTAGATTTTGATGTTGATTCTTATATGCTTATTCCAGCTATAAGTTCTACAAATGGAACTAATTAAGTTTTAGCGGTTCTTTGCAATTCACATGACTCAGAGTACTTTTGCCTAGGTACTATTTCTCGGATTCCTTCTTAATTTTGTATAATATTGCTACTTGGCGTTACCACCGATCACGGTCGACCGCAGGACAAATTGTGTAAGTTTTATACTTAATTTGATGAAAATGTTGAAAAATATTAACTGTACGTTATGAATTTAATGTTAGCTAATATAGCTAATATTAAATTAGCTTATGCTAAAATTGTTAGCTAAGTATCTTACAGTTATATTTTACAAAAAAGCATTTCCATCCGTTCTATACAGTTTTATTTTTCCAATGTATAGTATTTTTCATTGCGCTAATAGTTTCTTAAAATACACTTTTTAATATTTTTTAATGTGAATAATTATAACATTATATACAATTATAACATTCATCCATTCCCTAGATATGTTAAATTTAAACCAAAGTTTCATTTTACATGCCGTTAATAATAATATCCTCCAATGCAGTTTGAATCAACGTGATACATAATTTATGAAATTCCTCGAAGAAGATTTTAAAGTCTCTTATTAATTTTTATTTCAATAAATTATTTGTTCAACCGTGAAATGGCGTTTTTGCTGTTCAGTAAATAAAAATTATTTTCTTGCAGTCTGGGTATTTATATTTGATTTTATTTTTTTTTCTTTCGTGGAAGCTGGAATGCGGAAGAATAAATTCAGAGATTCTTCTTATTTTACGACAAAAGAAAGGAGTAATTTAGGTTTCTCGCAATTGATTTAGAAATAAAAGAGGCAGTCAACCTTGTATTACATCACTTATTCTAAAGAGGAATCTAGTTTTGTTATCTGTTCTAAGATTGATTTTTTTTTTCTATTATTCATATTTTTTATTCCACAATTATTGTTTTTTCATTTTTGATATAAAAAATAAATAATTGAAATTATTAAAAGTTAGGGAAAAGATTTTTTCTGTTAAATAATTTATTTATAGTATGTAGTGGACAAACATATTTCTTGTCCAATGCTTTCAATGTACTTAGTAGAATTTAAATTACTTGGTAGAACATTTAATCCCTTTACACAGGAAATATTGTAAAGTAAATATATAAATCTTTCTTAAAGTTATTTATTAGAATATTTATTTATTAGAACTTTTACAAATGTAAAAAATGATGCAGCTTTATATTTTTCTCCACATATATTTACACGTTTAAAAATAATTTGAGATAAATCTATGTATGTATGCATGTATGTACAGATATATATATGTATATATATATATATATATATATAAATATATATTTCCTCATGTTCAATATGGTTTTTTTCTATTAAATTCTAATGTTCATATTGTTTACAATTAATGGTCTTGTATATATATATATATATATATTACTAAATAATACTAAATATTACCTATGATAGCCAGATTTTTATACAGCCTCTTACATGTCTGGTTGTATCATCATCTAACGTATAACACACTTTCTTGTGGCAAAATTATTTCAGAATAATTCAAAAATGCAACAATTTTTGTACATAATATTATTTATGTAAATTATTTTCAATCAATAAAAAGTCTTTAAAAAATATACTTAGATCAGCTATATTTCTATAAACCAGAAAGTATAAACGGGTAAACTACAAAAGTTCAAAGATATATGAAGTCTAAATAATGGTATATATTACTCTTATTAAAAAAAATCCTAAATTTCACCTTTTTAAATATTTTTAATGTAAATATTTTTACAGTTATGAAATTCATCCATTCTCCGAATGTGTTAAATTGAAAACGAAGTTTAATTTTAAGTGCCGTTAAAAATAGTATCCACCGATGCAGTTTGAATCAAAGTGATACATAATTTATAAAATTCTTCGCAGATTTTAAAGTCTGTCATTAATTTTTATTTCCATAAATTGATCTTTCAACCATGAAATGGCGTTTCTGCTGTACAGTAAATAAAAATCATTTTCTTGCAGTTTCGGATTTTCTTTTCGATTTTTTTTTTTTTTTCTTTTCATGGAAGCAGGAATGCGGAAAAATAAATTCAGTCATTCATCTTTTTTTAGAAGAAAAGAAAGGAGTAATTTGAGTTTTCTGCAATTGTTCCAGAAATAAAAAAATCAGTTAACCTTGTATTACATTTAAGTTATGCTATAGAGGAATCTAGTTTTATAGTTTGTTCTATAATGGATTTTTTTTCTGCTGTTCATGTTTTTTTATTCAACACTTACTATTTTCTTTTTTTTCAAAACTTACTTTTTTCATTATTATATTTAAAAAAAAGTTATTGAAATTATTAAAATTTACGGAATAGAATTTTTATATTATGTAATTTATTCAAAATATGAAGCGGACAATGTTAGCTAACGATAATTATCTTACAATTATATTTTAGAGATAAGCATTTCCAATCGTTTTATATAGTATAATTTTTGCAATATGTAATATTTTTCATTGCATAAAAAGTTTTTTAAAGTTAACTTTTAATAGTTTTTTAATGTAAGAATTTTTACAATTATAAAGTTATCTATTCTCTATATATGTTAGCTTTAAATCAAAGCTTAATTTTACATGCTGTTAAAAATAATATCCTCCGATGCAGTTTGCTTAAAAGTGACGCATAATTTATAAAATTCTTTGAAGAAGATTTTAATGTCTCTCATTAATTTTTATTTCTAAAAATTGCTCTTTCAACTCTAAAATGGCGTTTCTGCTGTACAGTAAATAAAAATTATTTTCTTGCAATCTGAGTATTTACTTTTTGATTTCGATTTTTTTTAAATGGTGACGGAAATGCGGAAAAAGAAATTCAGAGATCCCTCTATTTTTTTAGGAAAAGTAAAATAAGTAATTTAAATTTCTCGCAATTGATTCAAATATAAAAAGCGCAGTTAATATTGTATAACATCAATTATTATAAAAATGAATCTAATTTTGTAGTCTGTTTTAAAATTGTTTTTTTTTTTTTAATTTTTGTTCACATTTTTTATTCAATGCTTATTTTTTTTCTTTTTCATACAATAAAAAGTTACCGAAATTATTAAAAATTAGAGAATATAATTTTTGTCTTAAGTAATTTATTCAAAATGCGTGTTGGACGAGCTATTGCTTTCATAATACCTGCCTAATGCTTTCAATGTACTTAGTAGAAATTAAAATATATGCTAAATCTTTTAATGCCTATACAAAAATAAATAAATAAATAAAGAATGAAAAACTTTTCAAATGTATTATGAAAACTCAAAAAAAAAAAAAAAAAAAAAAAAAAAACAACTAGTTGGATGTGTTAATCCCAAAACTTTCTTCTATCTCATAAGTACATTTTAATTAAAAAAAATAAAAAAAATAAAAAAAAAAAAAAAAAAAAACGTGGTGACCCCAAAGTTACCCACTATCGAATTTCCTCGAACATTTGACCTAGCCTAATGAGATTCTGGCATCCGAAAAGCCTAAAACGCAAAATTTAATTAATCTTTTGAGAAAATGAGCTTAGTAGTGCTTCATGTTGGGTAATTTATACTAAAACCTAATAAGCATCTATTTATGTCAAGACCTAACTGAATCTGAAATTTGATGGAATTTCGTCCATCAGTTCTTGAGATGTAGTTATAACAAAAAATTTGAAAAACGTAGCACAGCAACACCATATCTTGGACAATTTATGCCAAAACGTAAAAAAAGCGTCTAATTATGTTATGGTGTAAAAGAATCTGAAGTTTAATGAAATTCTGTGCATTAGTTATTGAGATATAGCTAGTTAAAAAAAAACCGTGTAAAATATAGCACACCAGCACCATCAGTAGAAGGATTTATAACAAAACGTAATCATCGTATAATCATAGCAAACGCGGTAGCGTTTGGTATAATATGTTTAAGAAATAGAAAGTGCAAACAACTTTCTAAAATTTCTGGCGAACCAGTTGAGATACGGCAGTGAATTTTTTTTTTAAGATAGAACTCGACGAGACGAATAAAATGATAGCATTCAAAAAATTACTGCAGCTTAGAATAGTTTTTTATTTAATTTTTAATGAAAAAATGAAAGCAAAAAGTTCAACTAAGTCTAGTTAACGTTTCCATGGATGGATTAACTTCGTTTTTGGTTTATTTTAATCCTCATGGTAAAACTTAGAACAGTTTTTTTTTCATCTTTTTATGTTTGTCGGTCGCTGAGAAAATCGAATTTTTGTCTGAAATTTCCAGTTGAACATAGTCTTTTTCTTATATTTGTTTCTTCTTGTAATTGTTGCACGTAAGTTTAAATAAATATAAAAATTGCTATGTATGTAACATAAATAAATAGATTAGATAAATCACGTGAAAAAATACTTATTTGTTGTTATTTTCATGTATCATATTCACTATCTATTTTGACGAGCGAAGTGAAATATTTTTTTTATTTATTAATTTCTCATTTATTTAAGTTAAAAGCCGCCTCTGGCAAAAAGTTTAGTCTCTCTTAAATTTATGCTAGTCACTGTAATATGATACTTTTATTCATAATTGCTTATCTGAAGGTCCATAAGATGAAATCAACAAATTTAGGCGATCAGGGCAAGATTTTTCGGAAAAGTTCATTATCTTGTGCTGGTTGGTGTGTTTGGCGAATAAATCAAAAATGGCTCCGAAAGACCGAATAGCAAATGTTTTTAACCGCTAAAGCGACGTAACCGTGTTTTTCCATCACGTAATACTTTATTTCACAGACTGATTTAACACGAGATTGACATTAATGTTATTATTTTTTAATTGTACAAGACAAAAAGATATGTAAAGTTATTAAGTACATACGTTCATACCAATACCAAATTTTTTAAATAGCTGTCACCGTTTGTAAGTTATTGAGTTTTAAAATCCATCAGTCATATTTGGGACACCCGGTATATATATTTTTTAAGGTAATGACAATAAATAAAAAAAGGTTTGTTTAATAGAACAAAACAATTTATATAAGGTACCCTGGGGTAATAACGCCACGTTAAGGTTCTACCAATTTTCACGGCTCAGTTTTAGATTGTATTTTTCAAACAGATATATGATTTGATACAGCAACTCATTGACTGTCTATATAATAAAAATAATTTAACAGATATGTATTCATAAAATGTAATGGCGTGATTTCTTGACCAATGCTATTTGGCGTTATTACCCACCTATATGGGTAATAACGCCATGCAAACAAAACTATGAAATAAGATGAAATAATTGCATGTAGATTGCCCAATTCTAAAAATACAAACTCTACAAACTTAGAAATTAAAAATGTTCAATTTTTTGTGAAAGTCTAAGAAAAATAAAGGTGCGGTATGGGGGGGGGGAGGGAATGAGGCAAAAGAAAATCAGACCGTGAGCTTATTTTTGCTTAAAAAGGACCGCTTAAACAGAATTATTAGAAACATTGCACAGTTTTAACTGTGTTTATTTGAATCAGTATTTAGGATGTAGCTCGGCCACTGTAGGGAATCAACCGGGATGTTAATGCCAAGGATTGGCGTTATTACCCCGTTATAGTTATTGTGCTGTTCATTTTAAATTACAAATTATCTCGAGAATATATCCAAAATCTTCAACAACATTTTGAAAGTCCATGAAATGTACTACAAATTTATGTAATTAACAAAGTATTTCCGGATACAAAAAATAGTCTTCACATCACAAAACGTATCTCGCAAATTTTAGATCAAGCGTTAATTTTAGTTGCTTGTAAAAACAATAAGACCTAAAAATGAAACAAATTAACTTGAAGCTGTTTTTTGCGATTTATATGACTCAAAACCCTTCGGCGCAGAGCACATGGGTGTCATTTACCAGATTATTTCATAATTATGCATAATATAAGCACTTGGCGTTATTACCCCGCCTGGCGTTATTACCCCAGGGTACCTTATATAAAAAAAAGAAAAAAATATTTATTAAAAAGTAAAGAACAATCCGGGTTGACATATCAAGCAAATTAAGGACCTATGGATTCAGTTAAATACTCTGATGCGCATATGACATTGGCGTCAGAAAAAAAAAATCGCCAACATGGTGCATATATGACATCTGTGCCAAAAATGCATACCTATTTTATTTACATTACGTACGGTGCTACTTGATTATCAGGTCAACCAATTTCACTCATTTATAGAAATCGCCAAGCTATTCGCCAAATTAATCAAAAGGAAAAATGTTGCCATTAAAAAATTTTAAGTTTAGAAAATTAATGAATTTAGGTTAAAAAAAATAAAAGTCATTAACGAAAAGGATTACTTTAATGATGACGTTTGGTTATTACGCCGAGACGTACCAAATATAAAATTTGATTTATTCAGGTGATTTCGAACAAAAGAATACTAATAAAAGTTTTCATATTTTAATGCAGAATTTATGAAATCAAACCATAAAGAGATATTTGTAAGCTATCGCATATGTGAATAACATTGAAGTATTTTAAATGTAATATTATAATTTATTAAAGAGTATAAAAAATATGGTACTTACGTATTAACGGCACCGCAGCAGAAGTTGCGCTAATGTGCCAATAAACAGCAATTTTGTTCGCACGCGCACAAAAAAAATGGCATCAAAAATAGGCTAAAAAAGTGCTAAAATACTAAAAATAACGTCAAAATGACAAAAAAAAAGACTACTAAAAAGGCACGAACAACAAGATCACTCTTTATTGGCGCGTTAGCACAACTTCTACTGCGGTGGCATTAATACGAAGATACCAAAAATATCAATGTTAGCGGAAATTTGTAAGGAGTTAAATGCTTTTTATTTAACCAAATAATGTCAGCGGATACAACCACAAGTTGAATGTAGATTCTGCCATTGCAAAATTCAGTTTCGCCTCCAATTAGAAAAAAAAAAAAAATCGATAGAGGTTTTTTAGAAGGGCGACCCCGTTTAGATTGCAATGAACTAACTTCATTTTTCTTGTGCTTATCAATATAATAGCAAACAAAACGGCATGAAATACCCAATTGGATAGCAATTTCTCTCAGAGACATTGGAATTGCGGAATAATAAAGAGATACAATTTGACGTGCTACTTCTTCATTGACTAGATTCATCAAAAACGGATATTTTCTTTAGTTTAAACGCTTTTTTAAAAACTCTGAGTAATAGAAAATGGAATTTAACAATAAAACGAGTGGAATCCCGTCGAATTCGACGAATGAAATGTTTAAAAGACCCGATCCATTTGGTTAAAAAAAGCAAAAGTAATTACATTATTGAATCAATATATAATAAATATATTTACAAACTAAATGTCAAGTTTGCCAGTTACAATTTTGCATGCAAATATTCGCACATCTTCAGTTAAAATTGTAATCTGAGTGTCGGAGAAATCCAGAAATTTTATTTTATATGCACTCACAGAAAAATAGTTTTATTTAAAGAAAAACTAATTTCATTTTTACTGTGACATTATTTTCACTAACTGAAGTCATCTGAAAGTAAAATCTCAATCTCAGTGTCCATAATGAAAAGAAATATTGAAATGTAATATCTTGTATTACTAGGTTACCCCGTCGACCAAAAAATTATCGTCAAACTATAAGATTAAATGCCAATAATGGATGATCATGAATGTCACATTCAATGACATTAAATACGATTCATGTGTTTAAAATGTCATTAAGTGATTTTTATTTCGACTTTTTATTAATATTTTTATTAATATTCTACTAATTATTTGTTTTTTCGTTATTTAAAATAAAAATTATGCCAATAAATATAATTTTGCTATTAGTTTGGCGATTTGTATAATTTGGCGAAATTGGTCGTCGGGATAACACAGATAACAGGTCGACGGGATAACAGGATAACAGACGGCATAACAGAGCGATGTTTTAAATAGTGACGTCATTTTCTCTTCAAATGTTTTTTAAAAGTTACTGTTATTAATAATATGAAAAAAGCATCCGTAATAATATTGTAATTCCCATTTATCTGGTTGCTGAATGACATCATTTTCCTCATTTGAAATTTTTCTTATTTTGTTTAGACATTAATTTTAGACATTTTTATCATAAATTATTTTCTGGTATATTTTTTACATTATTAATATTATTTCTCAGTAAATATATTTTTTTTACCTCAATTAGTGCATACGCAATCATTTTGGATACGCAATCATTTTGGAAAATAAATTTATATTATCGAGAGAAAAGCTTAACCTGTTGCCACTGTTTTGAAGAAATGTCACGAAAAAGCTTTTAAAACTAAAAATAAAATATGAAAATTGAAATAAATTAAAAAATAACTAAAATGGGCACAACTACAAATAAATAGCTTTCATTAAAAAAAATTAATTATCAAAATCGGTTCAGTAGAAAACTCAGGGCTGATGACACGACATTTTTTAGCTTGTCTGAAAGAAATAGCATCGAAGGCTAATAAAGTAACTTTAATAAATTATATATTATATTTTTCTCAATTAATATCAAGAGATATTCGCTTATTGGCATAAAATTTATATTAAATAACAAAAGAACAAATAAATTAGTCAAACATTAATATAAATATAAATAAATCATCGAATTTAAAATTATTTGATCGCTTAACAAACAAGTGTAGCGGGTTTAATGTCAAGGAAGTGTAACATTTATGTTCACCCATTATTGGCATATAATCTTACAGTTTGTCTATCGTTCTTTGGTCGACAGGATAAATTAAGTAGTTATACATTATCTTATAGTATTTTTAATAAAATGAAAGAAACACGTGCAAGTTAAATGTATCTGATATATGTATTTTTAATTTATGTGCTTTTAATGA
The DNA here is from genome assembly GCA_964019185.1 of Maratus speculifer. Taxonomy (NCBI): domain Eukaryota; kingdom Metazoa; phylum Arthropoda; class Arachnida; order Araneae; family Salticidae; genus Maratus; species Maratus speculifer. Next base: position 262,856,757 of record OZ025291.1, on the reverse strand, counting down.
AAGTCGTGTATTTTAAATAAAGCTAGTGACAGTTTTATATTTAAAATGAAATTATGGCGAAGGAAACCTATTTGGCGATTGTTTCGAGTAGCTAAAATAAAAGTAGGAAAAAAACCGTCGGGAAATAGCCGCCATATAAAAAATAAAACAATCAGATCGGAGCTGTTGATGACAGTCACAAGACTTAAGCTCGTATTTATATAGTACTATAGCAAAATTTGCAACATCCCTGGTGTTAAACTAGGACTCTCGAGGTAAGGCATTTGGCTGCTCAGCAGCGGGTAGAGAGTTCAAATCCCATCGGATGTAAGTTCGTTTTGTTTAGAAATGCTTTTGTGTTAAATTATTATTCCTTCGGCAATATTCTTATGTTAATTGTTATTCAATTTCTAGAATTTTTCTAGCTGTGAATGTTTCATTTGAGAAATTACCTTGAATGTATTTAATTAGTATGGCTTTTAATTCTTTTAATAAAGTTCTGTACTTTTTTCGTTCAAATCCGTGGTTTATTTTTCATATCATGCATTTTATATAGCAATGCAATGACTTTTATAATTATTCTGATACATCAAAATTTTATGCTGTTGTTATCATTTTATAAATTTTGACAGCAGCAATTATTTTTCTTTTTAAGATATTAGAAAATCTTCAGTTTTTATCAAAAAATTAAATGACTAGTATTAAAAAATGCTCTGACGAGCACCAAAAAAGGTTAATATGTTTTTAAGTATGAAAAAGGGTTTGACAAGTGCTTCTGTTAATTACTGAGCATGAGGAAGGACAAGGGATTCCTTCTTGGCTACAACTCACTTTAATGCCAACTTTGAAAAAATCATATTTGCGCTTTTTCCATATAAAAGATATTTGCGGTTCTTTAGTAGAACTTCCCACCGAGCTTTAGATGTTAAACAGGAGTGTAGTCGTAAAAATAACATAGGATATATGCTGTAAGCAGAGGGATACCCTAGAATATGTATACTATAAGCTTTCTTGAGAAATAGAGGGTATATGGTGTTCTATTAAAAAGTCCAGAAGGTATACGGCGTATAACCTGCACTACATCCCTGATGTTAACTGCACAGTTCACTCTGCACTACACTACAAATCAATTTTCTGTGCAATTATACACTTAGGGCATGCTTGGTGCATTGCATGAATGTGATACCTGCAGGAACTAGGTTTTTGGCCCTATGTCGTCTTCCCTTACATTTATGTCTAATTAAGCTGTATCTTTACTGGTTACGTCTTTACACTATACATTTTTATAGTAACTGCGACTGATTTGTTTTCACGGAAAAAGCGTAAATATGATTTTTTCAAAGTTGGCATTAAAGTGAGTTGTAGCCAAGAAGGAATCCCTTGTCCTTCCTCATGCTCAGTAATTAACAGAAGCACTTGTCAAACCCTTTTTCATACTTAAAAACATATTAACCTTTTTTGGTGCTCGTCAGAGCACCAAAAAAGGTTAGAGCATTTTTTAATACTAGTTATAGATGTATGATACTAGTTATAGACTAATAGAGCATTTTTTAATACTAGTTATGTTATGTGTCATTTTGTAACAAAATCTGAAGTTTGATGAAATTCTGTGCGTTGGTTGTTGAGATATAGCTATCGGAAAAATCGTGCAAAATGCAGTATAGATGCACCACCTGTTGCAAGGTTAATACCAAAATGTAATCAGCGTCTAATTATGTTATATATTCTAGTGTAACAGAATCTAAAATTTGATGAAGTTCTCTGCATTAGTTCTTGAGATATATCTATCGCAAAAATCGTGCAAAATGTAGCATAGCAGCACCACATATAGGGCAGTTCACACCAAAACTTTATCAGTGGCTATGTATCTCAAGGTATCGCGGAATCTGAAGTTTGGTGAAATTCTGTGTATTAGTTCTTGAGATATAAATATCATGAAAATCATGAAAAACGTGGCATAGCAGCGCCACCTGCTGGCCAATTTTCACCAAAACTTAATCAGCGTCTATGTATACCAAGGGGTCACAGAATATGAAGTTTGGTGAAATTCTGTGCATCAGTTCTTGAGATATAGCAATCTTGAAAATCATGAAAAACGTAGTATAGCAGCGCCACCTGCTGGCCAATTTTCACCAAAAACCAATAAGCACTAATTTATATCAGGGTCTAACTGAATATAAAATTTTATTAAATTTCGAGCATTAGTTCTTGAGATAGAGCGTCCACAATTTTTTTGTCACATACAGACAGACAGGCTCACAGACAGACAGACAGACTCACAGACAGACGGACAGACTCACAGACAGACATTTTCTAAAAATAGTCAAAACGTGTTCAGGACCTTCTAAAACGTATAAATCCGTCGAAAACCGGAAATCGAAAATTTTCATGAATCTAATACTTTCTTCCTGTAAAGATAGAAGAAAGTAAAAAATCAATCCGGATAATAATGCATATGGATCATACACTGTTAAAAATTTTACTCCAATTTGAACCAAATTTTGGCGCTCAGTAGCTGCCCCCATAAGATGGTGAAATATCTCGTACCAATATTTGGAGCTTCCTATTTCAACCTTGTTCCAGCTGTTGGAACTATGCTTCAACAAGAGCTCCAAATATTGGTTCAAGATTTCACCATCATACAGTGGCAGCTATTGAGCATCAAAACTTGGTTCAAACTAGGACAAGATTTTTAACAGTGTATGTTATTAACGTAGTATACTGATTGTGCAGTATATTTTAAACTACAAACTAACTCGCCAACACATTCAAAATCTCCCACAACCTTTTGCCTCAAACTGATAGACGGTAGGTGCTGGGTTCGAACCCAATCGCGACCGTCGGCCTAACCGTTCGAAGTTTTCCGTGGTTTTCTTCGAACCTTGCGTAAATACGGGTTAGGTTCCCTTAGAAAGACCCCCACGGAGGGCAACCCACCCCATAGGGCCTATATTCCATAGCGTAGATAATCGGCCGACAAAATACACCATCCACAACCTTTTGAAAGTCCATGAAATATACTATCCTTTATGTAATAAACAGAGTATTTCCTAATAGAAAAATCACAGAACTAACAGTTCACAGAACTAACTCGGAAATTTTAGATCGGGAGTTTATTCTTTTGTGCTTATTCCAGCTATAAACTCAGCATATGGAGCAAAATTTGTTTTAGTGGTTGTTTGTAATTCACATGGCATAGAGCACTTTTGCACAAAATACATACGTACCATTTCAAGAATGTTTTCATAATTATGCATAATATGACGTTGTGGCGTTATTACCCATCACGGTGCTATCAACCCAAGGCATTTTATGTAAGTTTAATACTTATTTTAAGGTTAAATGTTGAAAATATCAACTATTCGTTACGAATTGTATGTTACCTAACTATAATTAACACTTATATTTTAAAGAAAAAACATTTCATTTTGGTTTATTTATTTTTACTTTTCCAATGCATAGTATTTTTCATTGTTCTAAAATTCTGTTAATGTTCACTTTTTAATATATATTTTTTTTAACCTGAAAAGTTTTGCATTCATAAAATTCTCTCATTCTCGAAATATATTAAATTTAAACCAAAGTTTAATTTTACTTGCCGTTAAAAATAATATCCTCCGATACAGTTTGAATAAAAGTGATACATAATTTATAAAATTCTTCAAAGAAGATGTTAAAGTATTTCATTAATTTTTATTTCCATAAATTGCCCTTTCAACAATGAAATAGCGTTCCTGCTGTACAGTAAATAAAAATCATTTTCTTGCAATCTGAGCATTTATTTTTGATTTCGATTTTTTTCCATGGAAGCAGGAATCCGTAAGAATAAATTCAGAGATCCTGATTTTTTGGGGAAAAGAAAGGAGTAATTTAAGTTTCTCGCGATTGATTCAGAAATAAAGAATACAGTCAACCTTGTATTACATAAGTTATTCTAAAGAAGAATCTTGTTTTGTAGTCTGTTCTAAAATTAACTTTTTTTTTGGTCACATTTTTTTATTCCACACTTATTTTTTTTCTTTTCATGTATAAAAAAATTTACAGAAATTATTAAAAGTTTGCGAATAGAATTTCTGTGTTAAATAATTTATTCAAAAAGTGTAGTGGACAAACTATTGCAACCTATTACTTCTTTCCCAATGCTTTCAATGTTGTTAGTAGAATTTAAAATACTGGGAAGATCTTTTGATACTTATACTAAAAAAGGAAAAAAAACTCGCTTCAAATGTAGTTTTAGCTTTGAAAAAAAAAAACCGGAATAATGACACCAATGAATGGCGTGTTATTAACCTGGTATGCATATTGTGCACTATATTTTAAACTAAAATCTACTTCGCCAACACATCCAAAATCTCACATATCGTTTTGAAATTACATGAATAATGCTACCAATTTTTTCAATAAACAAAGATGTCCTAATACAATTATAGTCTTCAGATCACAGATTTTACCTTTGAAATTTTAGATCGGGAGTTGATTCTTATGTGCTTATTATAGCTATAAGCTCTAAAAATAGAAGAAATTAAGTTTAGCAATTGTTTGTAATTTACATGACTCAGGGTACTTTTAGTCAAAATTTGTATGTTGCATTTCCCGATTTCCTTCGTAATTATGCATAATATTACCTCTTAGCGTTTTTACAGATCACGTTTTATACTTATTTTAAGGTAAAATATTTAAAAATATTAACTGTAAGTTATGAATTCTATGTGACTTAACAGTAAGAGAAAAAATAGAGAAGAAAGAGAATGCTTAGATAAAAGCATTTCCATTCTTCTTATACAGCTTTATTTTCGCAATGTGTAGTACATTTCATTGCACTAAATGTTTCTTAGATTTCCTCTTTAATATTTTTAATGTAAATAGTTTTACATTATAAAATTTATCCATTCTCTAAATATGTTAAATTTAAACGAAAGTTTAATTTTACATGCCGTTAAAAGTAATAAGCTCCGATGCAGTTTGAATCATAGTGATACATAATTTATGAATTTCCTCGAAGAAGATTTTTTAAGTCTGTCATTAATTACATTTACATAAATTGTTCTTTCAACTATGAAATGTCTTTTGTGCTCTACAGTAAGTAAAATTTATTTTCTTGCAATCTGAGTATTTACTTTTAATTCCTTTTTTTCTTTTATAATGGAAGAAGGAGTGCGAGGGAATAAAGTCCGATATCTCTCTTTTTTCAGGGAAAAAGAAATAAATAATTTAAGTTTCTTGCAATTGATTCAAAAATAAAAATTTCAGTCAACCTTGTATTACATAATTTATTCTAAAGAGGAATCTTGTTTTATAGTCTGTTCTAAAATGTATTTTTTCTGTACTTCGCATTTTTAAGTCAAAACTTTTTATATAAAAACAAATTACTGAAATCATTAAAATTCAATGAGTAGAATTTTCGTCTTAAGTAATTTATTCATATTATGTATTGGATGAACATATATCTTGTCCAATGCTTTCTATAGGCTTAGTAGAATATAAAATAATTGGTAGAACATTTAATGCCTATACACAGAAAATATTTTAAAGTAAATATACAACTCTTTTTTAAATGCATGTTTAAAAATATTTGAAAATGAAAAAAATGACGTTGTTTCTACTTTTTGCGCCACATAGATGCACATTCTTTAAAATATAATTTACGATATATGTATATTTTGCTTTATAATACTAAATATAAACTACAGGTAGCTAGGTTTTTGTAGAAGCACTTGATCTTTTAATTACATATCTACTTACATCACCATCTAATGTATAACATACTTTTTTGTGACAAAAGTATCTACGAGTAAAATACAAAAACATTTTTATATAAAATTGTTACTATAACTTTTTATGAATAAAATTTCGTTTTTTTATGACGAAAAATTCTTTAATCGTGTATCAAAAGTTGTATCAAAATCGTAAGGTTACTAAGATCTCAAACTCGAATGCGTGTAACTTTTTATGTAACTGCAAAACTAGTTAAGACAAAAATTATAGCTAGAATTTCTATAAAGCTATAGCTTTCTGTAGTTTTACAAAAACTATTTTTCTAGACTTACATTTATTTTATTTAATTTTTATTTTATTTTATTTATTTTTTGTACAGAGTACAGATGAAATTTGAGCATGCATCCAGATTGCTTTTATTTTACATTTGTATTTTACTTTTTTACAGTCTACCAGCTTTCAGAACCAAAATTTCTCGTTCACTACAATAATGCTTTCTCTCTTGTAAAAATATCTACTTATTAAGCACCAAATTCTTCAAGTTTTCTTTTGTGTTTAATGATAGTTTAACATTGTCAGATTACATTTCTATCTTTCAGTTAAACAAACTTTTTTGGAAATGCAATTCTTTCTTCCAAAAAGATATCAAAATCTGACTAATGGTAATATTTTATAATAGATACCTTCACAGAGTGATACAAACTGATAATAAAATATTAAATTTTGTCCTGTTTTTGTATTTTTTGAAGTCCGTCAGGTATAGGAAAATATAAAATTCTGAAAATAAATCCACGTAACATAACATGTCCCATTAAAACTTTAATTAAATTACGCGTCACATGCAATTCTTTGTAATATGAAGAGTTAAATGTTACATAACATTTCTAATAATAAAATCAAAATTTCTATTAAAAGTTAATTTTCATGTTTTCGGATTTGTTCTTGGCATTCTTGGTACGAATTTAATTTTGAAATTTTGCATTGGGTTACATTTAGGATTTGTTTTCTTTACTGCCACTAAATACAATGTACAAGAAATAAAGACAGATGAAAGAAAGAAATAGAAAGAAAATGTGTAATATCGAACGCAATAATAGCAGGGAAATATATATAACTCGAAAGTTTTGAAAATTATAAACTGCATTAACCAAAACGCCATCACTAACACGTTCTCATAAAAGTGATTAAATATAGAGTTTTTTAAATTTACAAGCCTATAGAAATCAGTTCCATTATTCAAATCCAGCCTCATTATTTCATGAAACTAAAGAGGAAAATACTAATGAAAATTATTATTATTCTTCTAATATCATATTATCGATATTATGCTAATCGCCCAATCCACGAAAAAATGGACATGAGGATGAAAATTTAAATTACTTTAAATATGATTGAAAATTTGCATGTTAACTGCTAAGAGTGTACTATTTCATATTTTATCAAAAAAGAATTAAATTTTTGTCATTAACATACTTATTTTAATTAATAAAGTGACACTATGACTTTGTAAAATAGACTGCGGCAAAAATCTTTACATTTCATGGTCTCGTACAGCTGAACAAACATTCTGAAAATCTCCAAACTTGGATATATATGATCTGACAGCTATTATTGAGAGTTTTTGTCTGCAGAGAAGTGTTCACTAATCTTCATTACAAAAGGTAAGCATATTTAATTACTCTTAATTATTGTGTCACACCCGCAACAAAAAGTTACATTTATATCTCTGCAGAAAAATATTTTTGATTTAAAGTTATGAAACTTTATATTCAAAAATAGTTTATTAAGATACTTTGAATTACAGACACAAAAGAAATTAATTAATATTTTAATTATAATTATTGAGCGTTGCGGGCGTGACATGTCCCTGTTGCGGGTGTGACATTTAATTAAAGTCACACCCGCAACGTCTTTTAAAATTGATTACAAATGCATATTTGAACAAATCATATGTAAATTTATAAAAGAATAATATGCTGGAAAACATGTACTTGGCAGCTTTAACTATACCCTTCTGATTTAATAGAGGAAATTCCAGTTAATAAATAAAAATTTGCATCATCTGAACATGTGACACTGTGTGCAGTTGATTTATTCAGTTTGGATTGATAAAATTGTTGCTTTACTGCAAGAAAATAATTTTATTAGTGATATATGATTAAGAAATTAATTTAAAAGGTAAGATTTTTATAGAAATTAAAAAAAGAAAATTACGAAACAATATTTTAGCAATTTTCTTTAAATTTGTTAATTTTGTTTTGTTTTTTTATATACATTTTTTTTATTTTGTTATTTGATAGTATTTAATATATATATTTTTAGTTTTTTTAAATAAGTAAATCAATATTAGGGGAGGATTTTTTTCTTTTTTAATTCAAATTAAATAAAAAATAGAAGTAAGAATAATAGAAACTGTTAAAATGTTTATTAAGTTATCATAAAATGTATATAGTCAGTTTGAAATTAACCAAAATTTAACATAATTAACTTTATGTAAGATTAGAAATTTCAATGGATAACTATTAAAAATTTGTTAAGCTTATATTTTTGGACTGGAAGTGCTATATCTATTCAATTTACACATTAATTTCTTATCTTTTGCAGAGAATGAAGAGCACAGAAAGATCACGATATCATTGAAAAAGATTAAGGAAAACCCTTTTAAATATGAAGCATATCTACAACAAGAGAAGGAAAGAGACAAAGCAAGGAGAGAAAAAAAGAGACTATTTTAAAAAATCATAGTAAAGGATGGCAATCCTTTTGCATATCATCTCATGGTAAAGAAGTTGTCGATGGGTTGGTGCAATTGCCAAGAAAATGGTAACACTAGCAACGCTCTGCAACTATAAATTCAGCTTCAGATTTTGCCATGTGTGTAGAAAAAGTCCTAAAAAATATAAAAGAACTTTGCTGAATGTAAAATTTCAGAAGATATTGTGAAAATGCTTCATGAATGCTGGCACCAAGCACAATCGGAGCTCAACATTCAATCGATACATCATGTTGTTTTTATTGACGTAGGAACAATTAATGTAGCAATAACTTCAGAAAGTGATCACAAGAGAATTTGTTTGTTACCATATTTTTTCAAAAATATAATATCCAATGATAAGAGTGCAGTTGGAGATTTTGTAGAAGTTGTTTTATTCTCCACATTAAGAAAACAAAAAGTGAAAACTTTGATGGACAAATAAGACAAATGAATTGGGATATTATAGAATAAGAGTATCGGAATAAAAATCAAGAAAATTTGTCCATTTGGCTCAGACAGTTAGATGTATCCATACTTTGACAAGGGTATAATATCAGTCAAGGTAATAATGAATGTGCAGTCAAAGGTAATAATGAATGTGCAGTTGGAGATTTTGTAGAAGTTGTTTTATTCTCGACATTAAAAAAGTGAAAACTTTGATGGATAAATAAGACAAATGGATGGTGACGATATAGAATTAGAATGTTTGAAAAAAATTTAAGAAAACGTGCATATTTGGCCCAGTCAGTCAGATGCATCCTAGGAAAAAAGAAGAGCATTTTTGTAAAAAAAGCTACCACCACCAGAAATTATAAATTCAAGATTGGAAATGAAACTTTTTTTATATTTTCCTCTCTAGATATTATAATTGTAATATTGATCAATTCTTTAATTAAAAAAAAATCTGCCTTGAGAATATTTGTGTATGTCATTATTTTATTGGCTATACAAGTCACACCCGCAACGAAAATTTTGAATATTTTCCACAAAAGCAAGAATTGAGTAAGTAATTTAATTTTTTCATAGAATAGTTATTTAAGTATTACTGTCTAATATATAAAAATATCAATTCACTCAGTTGTCATAATTCACAGAGTTTTGCATTTTTGCACTGAAAGATGAAAATGCATGTCCTTTTTGTGTCACACCCGCAACAGGCGGAAATTATTTTTTTTATATAAATAAATGATACATCGAACAATTTTCAGATTTGGATAAATGTACGTGTAAGTGGTCTACATTGAAATTCATACAAATTGAAACCAATGCTCAAAATTTTTTTTGCTGGTGACTAAATTAAGTTGTGTAAATGTCACACCCGCAACCTTGGATTGGGCGTAATATATAATTTTGCCTTTCATACTAAATAATTATCTTATTAGAAGATTTGCAAGAAATTATTAATCTAACGTTTAATACATGAAAATATCATATTGTACCTGGATATTTTAATTGCTGCACTTATGTGCATTATATCTTAACAGAATCAGACATGTTGATTATCTCCGCTTTTTAATAAGATTCAAGATCTTTGTGATACTGACTTTTCTCACAATTTTTACTTATAAATTAAAATAATTATTTAATAAAAATGATAGTTAATTTTTTTCTAAAATTTTTTAATTAAAAAAGTAAGAGTGAACTTATTTTCCTTTTGTTATCCATTTATAACACACATATATATAATAAAATATAAATATAAATATAAATATAAATATAAATATAAATATAAATATAAATATAAATATAAATATAAATATAAATATAAAAACAGAAAAACAGGATGGACGAAAATGTGGAAGCCCTAAATCTTTGAATAGCATATAGATTCATCTGAGGTGGTATGCATACTAGTTCATGGAAAATGCACGTTATTTCATTGAATTTTGTCAGCAGTATACTTAATAAGACAAAATTTGGCACTTTAAAGCATGCTGAAAGCCAAAAACAGTTGTAAGAATTGTAGAATAAAGAAATAAATCAATGAACAAATGAAATAAAATAAAAAACACAAAATCCAATGCTCGAAACTCACCAAGAAAAACAATGATATCCAATTTATAATGAAAATTTTACATAATCTAACACGAATCAGGAAAATTAAAATAAAAGAGAAAACGATTAATACGATATTGTATTGCTGTCCTCTGCCAGGTGAAAATTGAAATGCAAAGTTGTGATTATGTTTTTAGAAAAATAAAAAATGCTTATGAAAAGAAAAAAAAACAAGCAACGTAAAATGTATATGAAGGATTTGTTAAATATTGAACAATAAGAAAAATGCAGTATCCCAAGAAAATCAAGCAGTAATTAAGATAGAAAAGAAAAAAAAACGAAAGTGTGGGGTATAAACCATGCAACAAACAATCATTAATAAATCCAGTAGAGAATTCCACCATCATGCACAAGGTATATATATATATATATATATATATATATATATATATATATATATATATATATAATTTTATAATTTTTTTGGAAAATATTTCGTAATTGCTTACCCTCATATATACATATGAGAGTATATTTGTCAAAATAAACAATTTTCTTTTATTTGAAAGAAAAATATAATACTTTTTTCTGAATATTGCTTTGAAAAACAATTTATCATATCCAAGATATGCATATAATGCCTTATTTAACAACCATCTGCGTGCTTTGTGTTCCAACCTATAATATTATTAAGAATTTTCTTGGAACTGAAAAAAGATCTATGACTGCTACACTGACGCGTAGACATATTTATTTTAATGGTTTTAGTCACGATAACTAAACATCCAAAAACCTAAAATTTTACGGCATCTCTAAATTTTTACGAAAACATCCATATCCATAAACTAACGTAAAGGGAAAAAAACTTTTGGATATTCAATCATTTAAAGTTGTATCCCACATTGCATATTTTACAAGATTTTCTTCTATAATTTGTGTTTGTTTTGAGTAAATAAATGTTCCATTTTATATTGTTTACTATAGTAAAACCAAAACTTATGATCCTGCCTCTTTTATTTGTCTGACAATTTACAAAAGAACGTAAATAACACCGGTAAATTTTATAACTTCTTTCTAAGCTTCCTAAATATATATATATATATATATATATATATATATATATATATATATATATATATATATATATACATAACAAAACCAAAAGAAATTCCATATCCCCAAAATACATGGAAGTCTTCATCAGGGAGGCCCCTCCATGTAGGGGTAAATAAAGAGAAGTTTCTGAAAGGATGTAGGCTCATAAGCTAAATTACATCCTTAGCCCCCAACTTCTCAGATTTCAGAAATCAAACTCAAACCTTCAAAAATATTATAAATATATACAAAAAATTTTTTAAAAATACCAAAGTACAAGACCAAAAATTACACAAACAAAAAAGGAAAATTACCTACAAAACTAAATATAAAAAATAAAATTGTAAAATACAAACCCCCAGGAATACAAAACCCTCTTCAGCTAGTGGGGCCATTCACTAGCGCTTCAATCTCGCCCTAAATTGAAATCAAGCATCCGTAAGTAAAGAAACACTGAGACTCAGAAACTTTCAGTTAACATATAAGATGGATAACAGTTAACCATTAAAATCTTTTTTAAACCACTCATAGCCAATTCTAGATCTGTTTTGTTATTGCAAATCCTGCGGATCCTATTAACTTGTGAATACATAATATTTTTTAAAACTTTATTGCTAATACATGAAAACCAGTAAGTGAGGCTATTAACTTCAAAATTAAAATCTTTCCTTTTATCATAAAGTCCAATCAACCATTTTTCCTTGTTTTTCTTAATTTTAAGATCTAAGAAAGTAATTTGTTCACCATCATCGGTTCGGTTTAGGACGAGCTCTTTAGGGTAAATGTTAAGGCTTATTTCCTCAAAATTATTGCAGTTAAATACTATAAGATCGTCTACATATCTAAAGAAGGAAATATTATTGAAATTTTTTTCGTAAAAATATAAAAATAGATTAGAGAACGCACTTGAAAAACTTGTTCCCATTGGCACCCCCTTATTTTGTTTAAAATAATTAATTCCATTAAATAAAACATTTTCAAATAGGCAAAACTTAATTAAATCAATCCAAAACTTCTTATCTACTTTTAAAACATAGTCAAATTCAACATAAATATTTTCAAATACCCCCACAATCAAATTGTGAGGAATGCTGCCAAACAGATTCTCAAAGTCAAAAGTGTTTACAGAAGTAATTTTCCATGAGTTATCATTCAAAAAATCTAAAACTTTAAGGTTATTGCCAATGATTGTATTGCAATCAAAAGTTTCTATTTCCTTTAAAATTAAATTCAGCAAACCAAACAAAATTTTACCCGCTTTGCAATTATAACTATTAGTACCACAGGTAACGAAGCGAAATTTTACTGGTTTCTTATGAAATTTAACAGTCGCAAAAAGGTAAGGAAATACAAAGTAATTCCTACTAATTCCAAATTTTTTATCAAAATCCAAAATACGTTTTTTTATTTTAGAGGGGTTTTCAGTTAACGTTTTATAAGATTCATTACAGGTATATTCCTTCAAAAGAAGATTCCTATAGAAAACTTTACAAATTAAGGCAAAGTTACTACTTGCTTTATCAACAGTAGCAATAATAAACTGTTCTTTTAATTTAGCTATACTGGTTTTTAAATCGAAATTATAATGAAATTTTTTAGAACTACCCTTATTATAATAGTCTCTAAAAAACAAAAAATCTTTTTTAAATAATACCATAAACTTTAATTTCCATTCTCTAAAATCCTCAAAAGGCCAACTATATTTATATGAAACTTTTAAAATAAAGGCATCCAAATCCTTTTCCATAAATTCTATAATTTTAAGATTACTATAATTAAAGTTTAATCTAAATCCAGAACCCAAACTCATAATATTCCTTAACTGAACATCTTTTACAATATTTAAATCTCCTGAAACAATATGTCCAAAATCTGGATTAATATAATCTTTATAGCAGTCTAAATCACAGTAACAATCATCCCCTTTAATTAAATCAAGATTCTTACTATAATCATTATAGTTACAAATAAGATTTTTTAATGTCCTGTCATAACTATAAGTAATTCTAATTTTAAAGCTATTTTTAAGAGGGAAAAGGCTATTACAATCTTTCAGAATATTCTTAAATTTAATAGAATCAAAAATCTTATCTCTAAAACACAAAACAAAATTTTCAAGAGTTTCTTCACTTATAGATTTTATTTTATTTAAATCTCTGAAACCAGTTTTATATTTAAAGGGGACAGGACATTAAAAAATCTTATTTGTAACTATAATGATTATAGTAAGAATCTTGATTTAATTAAAGGGGATGATTGTTACTGTGATTTAGACTGCTATAAAGATTATATTAATCCAGATTTTGGACATATTGTTTCAGGAGATTTAAATATTGTAAAAGATGTTCAGTTAAGGAATATTATGAGTTTGGGTTCTGGATTTAGATTAAACTTTAATTATAGTAATCTTAAAATTATAGAATTTATGGAAAAGGATTTGGATGCCTTTATTTTAAAAGTTTCATATAAATATAGTTGGCCTTTTGAGGATTTTAGAGAATGGAAATTAAAGTTTATGGTATTATTTAAAAAAGATTTTTTGTTTTTTAGAGACTATTATAATAAGGGTAGTTCTAAAAAATTTCATTATAATTTCGATTTAAAAACCAGTATAGCTAAATTAAAAGAACAGTTTATTATTGCTACTGTTGATAAAGCAAGTAGTAACTTTGCCTTAATTTGTAAAGTTTTCTATAGGAATCTTCTTTTGAAGGAATATACCTGTAATGAATCTTATAAAACGTTAACTGAAAACCCCTCTAAAATAAAAAAAACGTATTTTGGATTTTGATAAAAAATTTGGAATTAGTAGGAATTACTTTGTATTTCCTTACCTTTTTGCGACTGTTAAATTTCATAAGAAACCAGTAAAATTTCGCTTCGTTACCTGTGGTACTAATAGTTATAATTGCAAAGCGGGTAAAATTTTGTTTGGTTTGCTGAATTTAATTTTAAAGGAAATAGAAACTTTTGATTGCAATACAATCATTGGCAATAACCTTAAAGTTTTAGATTTTTTGAATGATAACTCATGGAAAATTACTTCTGTAAACACTTTTGACTTTGAGAATCTGTTTGGCAGCATTCCTCACAATTTGATTGTGGGGGTATTTGAAAATATTTATGTTGAATTTGAATATGTTTTAAAAGTAGATAAGAAGTTTTGGATTGATTTAATTAAGTTTTGCCTATTTGAAAATGTTTTATTTAATGGAATTAATTATTTTAAACAAAATAAGGGGGTGCCAATGGGAACAAGTTTTTCAAGTGCGTTCTCTAATCTATTTTTATATTTTTACGAAAAAAATTTCAATAATATTTCCTTCTTTAGATATGTAGACGATCTTATAGTATTTAACTGCAATAATTTTGAGGAAATAAGCCTTAACATTTACCCTAAAGAGCTCGTCCTGAACCAAACCGATGATGGTGAACAAATTACTTTCTTAGATCTTAAAATTAAGAAAAACAAGGAAAAATGGTTGATTGGACTTTATGATAAAAGGAAAGATTTTAATTTTGAAGTTAATAGCCTCACTTACTGGTTTTCATGTATTAGCAATAAAGTTTTAAAAAATATTATGTATTCACAAGTTAATAGGATCCGCAGGATTTGCAATAACAAAACAGATCTAGAATTGGCTATGAGTGGTTTAAAAAAGATTTTAATGGTTAACTGTTATCCATCTTATATGTTAACTGAAAGTTTCTGAGTCTCAGTGTTTCTTTACTTACGGATGCTTGATTTCAATTTAGGGCGAGATTGAAGCGCTAGTGAATGGCCCCACTAGCTGAAGAGGGTTTTGTATTCCTGGGGGTTTGTATTTTACAATTTTATTTTTTATATTTAGTTTTGTAGGTAATTTTCCTTTTTTGTTTGTGTAATTTTTGGTCTTGTACTTTGGTATTTTTTAAAAATTTTTTGTATATATTTATAATATTTTTGAAGGTTTGAGTTTGATTTCTGAAATCTGAGAAGTTGGGGGCTAAGGATGTAATTTAGCTTATGAGCCTACATCCTTTCAGAAACTTCTCTTTATTTACCCCTACATGGAGGGGCCTCCCTGATGAAGACTTCCATGTATTTTGGGGATATGGAATTTCTTTTGGTTTTGTTATATACATTTTTTACATTTCTTTTTGCAGCATTTTGCGCATTGGTCTGTAAAAAACTGTTTCATTTTTTAAAAATTAATTGAATGGTTTTAATAATATTGTGTATATATATACATATATATATATATATATATATATATATATATATATATATATATATATATATTATGTATACTTTGCGCAATTAAATCAGTAAAATCACGTTTTAAAATATTATAAAAACAGAGATATATGAAACTTAATGTTAGTTAAAAATCTTATTCAATTAATTTAAAATTAAAATGTGCATAAATTTATATATATATCGTTTTATCTTATTACTATTTTCCTTATTTATTTATATTTATATTTGTGACTTAGTTTTATTATATATAGACTATATTGCCAAAGGTGACCGGCCACTTGTGATTTTAGACATTATGTTAAATATCAAGAAAAATTCAAGGTTAATTATTCTTAAACTCTAAGTATCTAACATAGTACTATAGGTAATACATTTCCATGAAGATTTTTTCGCGAAAATCTAAAGAGGACCGTCTACAAATTGAAAAAAGAAAGAATACCTTTTGGGTAACCCTGTCAAAACTAATGTAGCAAAAACGTTCAAACTGCAGATTACATGATTCAGTGGCGTATTGTAATAAACTGTGATTATTTGTACGCAAATAGCATGTATACTCATTAAAAATTAAGGTTTTTATAAAAACAGTCCAAATTTTTTCCAAATATTTTCCTATAATTTGCAGAGTTCTTAATATAGAATAATGTTCTCTTCGAAAAATATGACAAATAATATTGTACATAATACCGTGTAATCAGAATTTAAAAAAAATAATAATAATTGTGTTAAAAATGAGCAGGTTTACTAAATAATTTTTCAATGCACATGCGTCAACGCTATCAAAATTTAATTTGCATATTGTGTTAGGTAAAAGTACAGAGCAAATTTGTTGAAAGTTACAAAAATAGCTTCAAAATTCTGAATGCGATCGAATTCTTTATCTCGCGTACATCCCACAGCCAATAGGAATGCGACTTTTTATAGCACCTATAAATACAGCAGTTTATAAATTTCATATCAAATATGCACAGTTGGGGAGCAAACAATTGTTGGAAAATGCATTGATTTTTGATCCAACTTATGTTATAACATTTCAAGCACCGAAGCTGTGAAATCAAATTCAAACACCGATGCAGTGAAAATGAATTCAAACAGCAAAAAAATTTAAATAAATAAATAAAGAATAAAAATAAAGATAAAATAAATAATAATAATAATAATAATTTCTTTTTCGCGTATTAAGCATATAATAGCAACGCGACATTCCCCAGACACGAGAAATTTTAAAGATCTAGCTGTTTAGACAAGAACTTCTAAATTTTACAGTAACAGTGTTCACAGCTGGAGTGGCAGCACCTTCTGTTGTAAAAATTTCGAATTATAACTAATATGTATATATTACATTGTATAAAACATACAGTGTAATATATACATATTGATTAGTTAAGAATAGTTTTTTTTCTGTTTAAAGATTTTACTAGGATGGAAATTTATCAATGACACAGTTTATAAAGACAAATCGCATTATAAAAACCTCGATTCAAACGGGGACACTTTTAGCCGATTGGGTAAATATACAATCTAAATACAGATACTTTTTTTTTTTTTTTTTTTTTTTTTTTTTTTTTTTTTTTTTTTTTGCAACCAAATCTTTAAATGGAATCTTGAATGAATATTATTAAAAGTTTACATACTAATTGTTTTGGTATAGTACTGCATATCATTTTTAATGGAGATAAATTGCAATAATTATTACAAACATTTATTTAATAATATTTATCTATTACGTTTTCATCAGAAGTAAATTTCTAAATCATAAATACATGTCTGGTTTCGGAGTATTTTGACAGTTGATTAAAAAAAGATTTCGTGAGATTACCTTTTGCTATTAATGTGTAAAAAATCAATTATAAGTCGCTATTGTTGTTGAGAATCATTTTAGATTTGTAATATTTCTTATTGTTAATTTTACTGTTAAGTAAATGAAAAACGTTTTACATATTTTACATTTAGATTGGAATGCGAGTATATTATGTACAATGTTGCATATAGTATACACCTACATAGAAAAGTTATTTGCATTATTATTCTTAATTATTGCATGTATATTTATTGAATAAAACCTTCCGTAAAGTACTCAATATATTTAAAATATATAGAAATATATAAAGATGTCAGAAAATGAATTTCAGAAAAATTAAAAGTGTTAAAGAAGAGATGTTTTTCTGAATAATAAATTAATTAATGTGCATATTAATGCGATAGTCAAGAAATATTTCTAAATTCTTTCTAAAACATACCAATTTAAATAGTTCATTATTGAAAATATTTACAGGAACATATTAGAATCTTGAATTTTAACCAAAAAAAGAAGGAAAAAAAATCACTTGAACACTTTAAAACACTTTTCAATACAAGCTGGATACTGCAAAAATCTACTACGTTTAAATAATACAAAACATGGTAGTTTCGAAACTCATTTGAACATTTGAAATATCGAAACACAATTCGAACATTTTAAAATAAATTTTCAGAAATAACCACATGTAGTCCGAAAAATATTTCTATATCTAGTACATAATACACAAAAATGTGGCTCAGTAAAGAAGCATACAAAAATTAAAAATGCCCCTTTAACAATTTCTCACAATTTGGAACGCTCTTATTGCTCATAGACAGTACTGTAAAAGAATTATTTATTGTTCCTTGTAAAGAAACAACAAATCCTACGCACAACATATTTTATAGTACTTCAGTGATGTATTTAACTTTCAATATGTTTATATGATCTAACATTGTCAACATACACTGTAATCAATTTACCCCCCAAAAAACTATAATGTAAAGAAATAATTTCGAGTATTCCGGTAAACGAACGGTAAATATAACGCACTTTTTTTAACACATTACATATTGTGGCACATTTATTAACATGTACGAGGTATTTAGCAGTTCGAGGATATTTAGGCCACTTACAGCAGGGGGAACAGGCATGCTGACGTATGGACGAATAAACCGAAAGCATACATACTTTTCAACTATACTGGAAGCCGTTAAAATTTATAGATCTTATTATCTGTATAA
This sequence comes from Maratus speculifer, assembly GCA_964019185.1. Lineage (NCBI taxonomy): Eukaryota > Metazoa > Arthropoda > Arachnida > Araneae > Salticidae > Maratus > Maratus speculifer. Next base: position 262,837,957 of record OZ025291.1, on the reverse strand, counting down.
ATGACTCTAATCTTTACACTGCATCAAACGTAAATAACTAAAATAGTATTAAGTCTTAGAATTAAGTTTAAAAGACAAATATCTTAATTACGGTTGACTACATCACAGGAAAAATTGGTAGCCTGTAAAAGAGTTTTTTATTAAAAAGTTATAATCAAATTCTTGATAAATATTAAAGTTATTTTTTATAGTAAGAAACACGTATACTGGTAGCTTACTGGAGACTCTTATATTAATCGTTCATGCCATCTCTTATTCCATATATTTACGTTTTTTTCTGTCATAAAAAGCCTAAGAAATAAATAGTTAAAAATAAAAGTTCATTTTGATATTAAATTTATTAATTGGAAAAGCAGTTTTCTCTACATTTAAATATGCAATGAAGTTGGTTAATCATTATGCATAATATTTTTTTAAAAGTTCTCACAACATAGCTGCAGAGAAACTCCACACTTAATATTAACAACTTTAACAAGTTCTTGCAACATTATTGCAGACAGACTCCACACTAAATGCTAATAACTTTAATAAGTTGATAGTTTGTGAGTTTTTATTCTTTTTTCTTCAAAGAAAAGAAGAAAATATATAATATTTCCTAAAACTCACCCAAATGCTGTAATATTAGTATTATATTTAAGTTGAAAAAAATAAGAATCTGTTAGCGTTGAAAATATATAAATTTGTGCAATGCAATATATTTGTAAATCAAATTAAGGTAATTATGTTACAAGAAGCGATTTTGTTTATATAAGATTAAATTCTTCTGTAATAATATAGATATATGTTAAGATATTTTTCTTCTTGAAAAATTTTTCTGCTTGTTAAAAACTTATCAGTAGATTCTTTGTTTAGATGTTCTTAAAACTCTCTCTTTCCCCTTATCCCACCTCCCCCCTCAAAAAAAAAGAGGGACATTCTAAAAACAATCTCAAATTAGTTTCAAAGAAAATAATGTCAAATAACAGAAGAAATTTGTTAAACTTTTTAAAATTTTTGCTGTGGTGTTATTAAAAAAACTACAGTGTAAATAACTTAGAACATTGTAATAGTTTTTAGAAGAAAAAAGAAAAAAAACTTTTTGTTAAGAAAAATATTTTCGTTAAACAATGACCAAATCTTTATCTTAATAAAATCTGTTACTTTACAGCAATATTTAAAGAAAATATATTAACTAACATCGACTAAATAAAAATGTTCTTTTTTTAATTTAGATTTTTACTTATTTTTAATAAAGCGAAATGGAAATAAATTATTATATTGGTGAAAAGAAATATCCTTAATTTTTTGAGAGTCATATACTAGCCCAGCGAAAACAGCTATATTTTATTGCATGTAATATTTTCAATATAATCACTTTAGCAACATTTCCAGATCTCATATTTTCTTATTAAACATGCTAATCATAGAATTACAATGTATAATAATGTTTAGTTATGTAAACAGCACTACTGCTACTATTTCCAATAATATTTCTTGCTAATAAAGGAAACCTGTAAAACTAATCATGTGTATATTGGTTTCTTGCCTTCAATAAAAATATTTGGTTGCATTGAGGGAAGAAGTACCACAGACTTGAACCTGCGAAGAAAGAAACTTACCAAAAACACAAATTTTGAATGCTTTCGAAACTTTTCATAACAAATCAATTTTCAAATGTTTTATTGAATTTAAAATTCGAATTGGCTGAATTTGCTCCAAATGTGAATTTATCTGTATGAAAATTCGATAAATCAATTCCTACACTGTTAATAAAAGCTGTACAATTACTATTATTTTTTATGTAACTACAACCCAGGTTACAGATAAAATTTTAGTAAGATAACAGTAATTTTAATAGATTATTTTGTAAAGTTACAGATTTCTGTAGTTTTACAAATGTTAGTTTTTTAAATTTAATTTTTTTTTCTTGTACGGTGCGCAAATAAATGTTGCACACAGATACCAGCAACTTTACATCTGTAGGATTACAGATTTTTTTGCAGAGTACTAAAACATTCATATGCTAAAATCATATGTTTTCGGATGAAAGCGCTGCGCAACCGATTGCTACCCCTAAATTTTAACAATATTCCTCACCATTCCCACCATATCAATGACTGATTTTATTACTTTTAATAAGATGAAGAATACTATTAAAATTTAACGGTGAAAATCAGCCATTTGAGGCTTTTCTTTTTCTGTGCTACTTTTTATCAATGTTGCCAATGGGCTACTTTTTAAAAAATTCAGATATCTTGATTGGTATACAATTTTTTAAATTGTAATTTTCACCCCATTTACGCCTTAATTAATATGTTATTTAATAAGGAACATTTTACCATTTTCAAAAAGTGTTGTCAATCAAAAAATCTAAAATAAAAAAAAAAAAAATAAAAAACTCACCCATTAACAACATAGCTTAGCACAATAACTCGCAGATAATAGATTTCGGCCCCTGCATTTCTGTCTGATTCTGAGTGGTCTCTGTGCTCCCTATACCTCCTGCAAGTATTTGTCAGTTTGGTAGCGAAACACCCTGTATAAATTGCAGTTCGATAAACAAAATGTGTCGTATATTTTAAATTATACTTATTGCATCCCGACATATATATATATATATATATATATATATATATATATATATATATATAAATCGATTATTTAATAAATATTTTTAAAAGTATTTTTTGAAATATACAGACAGTTGTAGGCTCTAATTTATGAGAGCAGACACCTATTTACATAAGTTTCAAAATTTTCGAATTTAAAATGTTTATTTAATGTTGCCAAATTTTGTTATGTTATGTTTCAATAACAATCCCTTCTTTTCAATGAAATGAATTTAAAATTAAGAGACTAAATTACTGGACTGTATAACTTTCCTTGCTATAGCGAGTGCATTGATAAAGCAGAAAGAATATTATCAAAATTGAAAGTTTGTATGAAAATTGGCTTGTTTGGTAAAATTTATTTATATGTAAACGCCGCCATAAACAAAATTTTAATATGGAGTTCATTAGTATATATGATTACTAATCAGTTGGTGTCAATTACAATTTTTTTTTGATGAAGTATGGGAGTAAAACTATGCATTATAAATTATGACTATTAAGTTATCAAACATTTTCAGGTATAGAAAAACATTCTGGATGTTATTGGAGTATTGATGAATAAAACATATAAAATATATATTAAAAATGTAACATTTACCAAACGTGTCTAACTATTGACATTTGAAGAAAAAACTAATTTCATTAATTTTTTGACTTTCTATAATATTTCGATTGTTTGAATGTTTATGTAGATATTTCGTAAAAAAAGAAAAAAAATGCCCATTACATTTTTCCCTAAGTAGGAATTTCTGAAAATGTTATTCTGATCTACGCCATCCATGACCCCTGGAATCCAAAATTTTATTTGCGTATGAATTGATATACATAAATTTGTATATAAATCATTTTTTCTGAATACGATAGCCTCCATAATACTGCACAAATATCTTCCAAACATATACATACTACGATCGGGAGAAAATCTCATTCATGTTTGATCATGGGCATAGGTAATGGCATGGGCATTTTTGTGAAAACATGAAAAAATCCATGAATTCTTAATCATAGTTGGTGTTAAATAGTTACATTGTTTGTTATTCTTACGAAAAGTGCCAATGATTTATGCATAACAGATTTTTGATATTATTAAAAATGGGGTTAGTGTGTAGTAAAAAAAGGGTTTTAAAAAGAAAAAAATTCATAGCTTCATCAATTCAGAAGCTATCAAAAAGGTTTTATTATAAATATTTACCACTTTATCCACAAGTTTCCACAAGTTTTTATTGACAAGTTTTTTACAGAACCAACCTTACAGCAAACAAAATAAAATAAAATAAAAAAAGAGAGATGCGAAGAAAGAAAAAATAACTTAGTCACATTTCAATATCATAAATCCGCTTGAATTTATTTTAAATATTCTTTACATTATTCTCAGTTTTGATATTGACAAGTTTTTAGAAGACCAAATCCATCAATATATATATTTTAAAAGGTGCTGAAGAAAAAGTGATCGTAATAAAAGGATTTTGATAAAACCTTCTCTTAGAGAAAAATGAAATAAAAAACTCTTCAAAAATAGCCAGGTAAAAATGTTATACTGGGTTTATTTCTAATAGTGATCTAATAAATGTTGATGAAATTAGCACTTAAGTTGAAATATGCCTGCTGTTGTTAACCGAGCGAGCAGGGTATTTTTTTAACTTTTAGGATTAATGAGCATTTAGAAAACTTAACACAGCCCATAAAAAAATGTAAATTTAAACGCATCACTTAAGTAAGCGATACTAGGAGTAAAACAACTTATGTTCTATTCACAAAACAGCATATTTTAAATTTAATTAATCTTATTCTTTATTTTAATGTAAGAATCTAAGTAATGAAAGAATTTAAGTATCTAACAAATTGAAATTTTTTGTGCCTACTATTAATATTTTTGTGAATTGTATCAATGTCTATCCATATTTGAAAATATTTGTTATTTTATTAAAAGTAATATAATTTCCATATTCTTAACTGGTATATTGACATCCTACTTCAATATACAATATGAATTATAAACGGTTCCGTTAGGTATTTCAAATTAACGATATTGGCATCCTACTTCAATATACAATATGAATTATAAAGCGGTTCCGTTAGGTATTTCAAATTAACGAGACATGTCGTGGGCGTATTTCACAGTGTTAATGACTAAGTGATGGATAAAAATCGTGAATATTTTATTATGCGTGTCTAAGTACTGACATTATGAGATAAAATTAATTTGCTTCATTTTCCTGAAATATAGTTGTATCTGTTTGCATACAAAATCCTTATTTGTACTTTTAAGCCTAATAGGAATATTTAAATCTTGAAAATAAAAAAAATGTGTATAAAAATAATGAAATTTAAAGCAATTTTAGTTCATTATATGTGGTACACGATATTACAAAATATTTAGTATAATTTGCAAAATTTTATACATTTATTGTAAATTTAATTTGTACATTTTTCAATAAAACAATATGTATGTTTTTAATAGCTCAACAGAATTGAATATTTTGTACTTATTACTAACGTTTTTATATACAGATGCTTTTTATAGATAAACCCTACACGACGACCACGAGGTGTTTATACACTCCAAGCCTGAAAATATTCATCTACTGTCTTTGCATATAAACCGAAGTAGTCAGGTCCATCAGTACTTCCTTCTAAGGTTAACGTCCAGTGTAGCATAAGTGACAGCATTGTAGAATTCTTTGTTATACTTATAGAGCGATTTTTTGTGTCCAGATACTCAAAAAATCTATAGCTTCTGATCCATGTACACCCTAATTGACTTATGCAAATTAATAAATATGAGCTTTTTAACCACAATAATGTATAAAAAAATCCTTATATGCTACATGGGAAGAATTAAATTTTCGTATAAAGAAAATGAAGAATACTGCTTTTAATATTTTTTTCCAAAAAAAAAATCAATAATTAAACATTTTAATTATCTATTTTTCAATAGAAAGAGCAATTATCATGAATTTGTACAGCGAGAATTCTAAAGCCGTTTAAATAATGCCATATTTATTATTTTATATATACGTATTTATGCCGTTTAATAGATTTGGGGTGTGCTGACTCCTTATGCCTGTTCTGGTTTAAATTGTATCCACCCATATCAATCCGACAAACTATGAATAATCTATTTTCTTTAACACAGCATCTGTTTATGAAAAATACCAAATATAAAAATATTTCTTAAAAGGAAAGCTAGTAACAATCAAATAAATATAATAATCTTGGTGGATTTCTACAAAACAAAAAAAATATTCCTACCAAAAAATTAAATAAATAAATATTCCAAGATTTGAAGAACTTGAGTAGTCCAAGTAATCAAGATGTTTGACGGATTGAATATTTCCAACTGAGCGAAAATCTGACTAGGACGTTAATCGAACCTAGATCCTTAACTTATACGGTTACTGTTTAAGCTAACTGGGCAGTAACCAGCGGGCATTACCTTATTGGTCATAACATCTCATCTGTAAGTTAGACAGCTAGACAGAATAAACTGCAGGTAAAGGAATTCCATATAACGATTGGTACATAGTTATACTGTTATTTAACACAAACAAACTGATTGGTAAATTTATCATACGAATTGAATATTTCCAACCTTGCGATATGCCAGCTGGTTATCTCCCAGTTAGCTTAAATGGTAAAGCATTGTCCTTGTAAGCCAATGTTCTGAGCTCTATTCCCTGCCTGGGTAATTTTTCGCTCAGTGGGAAATATCCAATTCGTAGATTAATTTACCAATCAGTTTGGTTGAGTTAAAATAACAGTATGTTTGACGGATTCCAACCAAATGTGCAACGATAAAACGTTAGGTAAAAGTGCAAAGATAAAAGTGTGAAGAGATAAAAAGTTATGTTTCGATTTTCAAACATTTTCAAACGCAAATCAGTTTTATTTACACCAATCTGTAGCACATATTCTATTGCAATTTATAATGTTTAAACAGATTTTTTAGTTTAAACAGAACAACAATCTATCTGCTGTTATCATTAGAGAATTTGAAAAAAAATTCTGTTGTGTCCAACTATAGTAGAATGTGCCATGTTGGTGCTAATCAATGAATATATGAATACAGCCCCTCCCCCATCATTTTGCTTCATTTTGCTCATTCTATCGACGGTAATTTTCTGAATTTTGAACCTATGTTTTTGAGACTTTCACAAATGTTGCTCTATATATTTAGCTGACACAATATGCAAATGCAACTTTGATAGAGTTCAAGCATGCGAAGTCAAAATAATTTAGTAAACCTGCTCATTTTTTATACAAGTTTTTTTTATCTGATTGCAGGGTACTGTGTACAATATTATGCGTCATATGTTTGGTAAAGAACATTATTTTATATTAAGAACTCTGCAAATTATAAGCAAAAAACTTGGAAAATTTTAGGGCTGTTTTTAAAAAAGTCATAATTTCACTACGAGTATACATGCTATCCGCCTAAAAATGAACACAGTTTATCACAATAAACAATTTAATCATATTCTACAGTTAGAATGCTTTTGCTACATTAGTTTTGACAGGATTATCCAAAAGATATTTGTTATTTTTTAGTTTGTTGACGGTCCCCTTTACAATTACGTAAAATGTATGACTTATACTATTATGTTTACACACTTAGAGTGTCCGGATAATTTCTCATGTATTTTTCAAGATATTTAACAAAATATCTAAGATTGTAAGTGGCCGGTAACCTTTGACCATATAGTGTATAATCCATCAAAGTGTATGTTTATCCTAAATTAGCACTCCCCTCTTAAAGCAGAAACTCTTTTAAAAGTTAAATATTCAACAAGAAAATACAGAAAAACAGGCTACGGCCTCATCGATGGTCTATACTTCAAACGGAGATGGTCTATATTTGGGAAGCAGCTGAGCATTAAAAAAATGTATATAAAATATGTGTGCAAGTGGCAGTAGCTTTTGGCCAGAACAGGGAATAGAGAAATCAAATGTTAAAATTTGATCTCTACATGAATAATCTATATCATACTCGATAGCTTCATATTCCATGTTGTACCACCGGTCACTATGCCCCATTAGTAATTAAATGCCTCACCTTGAACATACTAAAAGATGCAAAATTATGTTCGTAAACACAATTTTTGCATCTAATAATATGTTCCGGGTGTGGCACTCATGTATAAAATGAGAATTTATAATTTTATTAATATATATCACCATACTTTAGTTAATGTCAGTTAATATAAAAATTGTATGTTAGACAGAAATTAAATCCGTCATGATTTTAATTTGGGTCGTTAATGATGAAAATGATACATAAAAACTTTGAGTTTTTATTATTATGAATGACATTAAATGACCATTTCTGCTAATTTTATAGATTAAAACCATTTTTTCTCATTTTCCCAAAATACTATAATCTACTTGTTGCTACTTCATTTTTTTTTTTTTTTTTTTTTTTTTTTTTTTTTTTTTTTTTAAGTAAAATCTAATTTTACTGTTTATTCATTTATCGAAAAAGTATTCGCAACTTCCACTTTCAATTACAGAAAAAAACTGTGGAAATAATTGACTGACACCAAAATGCACCAAAAATATTTTTTTTAAATAAAAACCTGTCTTTCTACACATTCATTGTAAAGTTCAAGATAAAGTAAGATTCTCGCTGTTCTAAAAAAAGTACACAATATGGAAATGAAATTTTTATGGATTGACGCATTCGCAGTGAAAATTTATTTAGTAAACCTGCTCATTTTTTATACAATTATTAATATTTTTTTAAATTTTCATTACAGGGTATTATGTACAATGTTGTTTTTCATATTCTCTGAAAAGAACATTGTTTTTTATTAAGAACTCTACAAATTATAAGCAAAAAACCTGACAAAATTTGGGACCGTTTTTATAAAAATCTTAATTTCTCTCGAGTATACATGCTATCCGCATGAAAATGAACACAGTTTATTACTGTGAGCTACTTAATCATAATCTGCAGTTGAAATGCTTTTGCAACATTAGTTTTGACAGGGTTATCCAAAAGATCTCCGTTCTTTTTCAATTTGTTGAAGGTCCCCTATGGGATTTCAGAAAAAAAAAAAAACCTTCGCGAAAATATGTGACGTGTACTATTTTGTTTATATATCTGTAGTTTCAAAGTTATTCTTCATGTATATTTTTAGATATTTAACAAAACGTCCAAAATTGCAAATGCCAATTTTTTTTTATTACTATTTATTTATTTTTTTATGTGTCTGTATTCTAGGAGATATTTTACGTTAAAGTTAGCCAAAATTGTACCATTAAAAAAGTTTGGTAGGAGTATAAACTATATATATGAATTTAATTTTTTTAGTTCATTTTATACATTAGAGGTTCTAGTTGTGTATACTACATTATCTTTGTTAATTAATTAAATAAATAATTTTGACTCATTTTATGGGACTTTATGTCTATTTAAAGTTTAAACTTTCAGCGATTCGTGATATATTTTTTACATATTTTAGAAATGAAAATTATTTAAATTGCTAATGACTAAAACAGTGAGAAGAGTAAAACTTACGTTAAATTAAAAATTTATTAAAAAGTGAAAATAATAAACAGAAAAGACTTTCAGATTAATGCTTAATGAATAAATAATGAAATAGCAGATAAATCATGAATAGCAGAAAACTAATTAAAATTACGGCAACTAACTTAAAATTTATACGTATACTTATGCTTATGCACGTATACCTGTAATTTTTACAGTATAAAAATATATTTACACGTGAAGTTAAAAAAAAAATTGTAAAATAATAAATTCATAATGTGTCTTAAAAATTGTAAATGGATAAAAATTATGTTAGATAATAAAATAAAATAAAATAAAATAAATAAAAATGTGATTTTTAGAGGCGGGATGATGGTGGTTGACGAAAATAGCTCGTAGGGGGTAGTGTCCCGAAGTTTATCAATATATTCTTTGCACCGTTTGTCCTCAAAAGGGTTAACAAAGATTTTCAAGAAATATGATAAATAATTTTGATTGTTTTTTTATTTAAATTTTTTATAATAAACTATATAAAATATGTATCCAATGAGAATTTTGTTGTGTTATGGTACACAAACGAATTTGAACAGAGTTAAGTTGAATTAAAATATTTTGAATTTTATATTGCGAAAACAACTGGATTATAATTCGAAACAATTTGAAAATAAGAATAACATAAAAAACGTATAATTCATTAGCTTCGATTAAACAATGCGTGTTAGTAAAAAATCTTTCTAGTTGTAAAGTTTCATTGAGGATGAACGAAAAAGTAAATGGTAATATGTAAAAAGGAAGACAATGAAAATTTAAATTATCAAAACACTTTAAATTTTTAAATTTATATATTATTTTTAAAGTAATATAATTTCTCATCAAATAACATAATCCATTTAAAAAACAATGTACTTTCTTTCTGAATAATAACTCGTTTCAATTTATAATAAATACAATTTTTAAAATAATACGTTTCATAAAGCTTTTCACTATTCCCATAGCTGTTTAAAAATTCGATGAAGCCAGACATGACTCTATCGATCAGTATATATTATTATCCTATTTTTATCTCTTGAACTATCAATGATTCCATTGTTACAAAAAGTCTGTTACTGAAATGTAGCTAATTATGAACGAAACTTAGCATTATTTTTTCGGGTCAGAAGTAGTTGAATGTTAATGCAAAATAAGAAATGCAGTAATGACGATTTGGGCAATAATTCTGATGCGCTGCGTAATTAATACGATGCTGTAAAAATATCAGATATTTACTTTTTTGTTGAAAAAAATATAAAAAAATTATAAGTAAAATATATTTTTGCGTTTTATTATTCGATTAGTTAAAATACGCTTGAGTGATTTATTAATTACTTTCTTCTCTGAGCAGAAACTTAAATAAAATATTTTCCAAGACTTAAATTTTCCAAAAAAATAAATAAATAAACAAATAAACAAGTGCCTGATATTTTGCTAAATAATTCTTAATTTTATTATCTATTAAGTTATCGAATGTATAACGTTAAAGTTTAAGATTGTTAATATTTTATTTAAAATTTAACTGTTTTAAGCAATTTTGGTTATGACACAGTTTTCTAGTAATTGTGTTACTGTAAAATCTATTTCTGAATTTACTTTCTTATAAAGCATATAAGCATCGTCACATGTCAAGCAGTATCATATGTACATTACTCTAACAGTAATAATTGTCTACAATGACTGCTGATCTGCAATGAATGACGAGCTCGCACAAATTTTCAAACTTTTATACTTTTATTGTTTCTTTTTCATTGTTTCAGACAATAATCTTACTTTTGTGATGTATATATTTGGACAATTTGGTGAATTACAGAATTATGTGAATTATACGAGTTATGTGAATTATTTAAAAAACAAGTTAGAAATTACACGTGAAGCGTACCAAATGAGGTGCGTTCGTACGCTAACAAAATTTTAAATATATTCAGATCTTGCTGTTATAATTAGATAGTATTTCGGATAGAGTATAGTAGTCGAATTTTTTTGAGTTACTGTAAATATACAGGAAGTCACTTTTATTACACCTCAGCAACGTATATCATATGCTATACTATATGCTTTCTTTTATACATGAAATAACTTGTAGTATTCCTCAGCAAAGTATATCATTCTCATAAAATGTTAAATAGTCAATTACAATTAAAACGCGCAACAAAAAATCTCCTTATAACATTATGTAATGGATTACTTCATGTGGCCTTGTAAATCAATAACAAAAGTTTTTTGCACCACAGATTGTACAAAATGTATATTATAATATGTATTTCACAGATGCATAACAATTTTATTGTGTTCGAATGAGTGTAACACCATTAAAATGCATTTGAAACTTTTTTCCCATTGACCATAATGTAACGGAATACTTTTGATTGTCCCTGTAATTAATCTATTCATCCGATTTTCATAAAATTTGAAATGACTCGACAAAATTATGCAATAATCATATATTTTAAATTTCAGACGATTCGGTTGGGTAATTTTTGCGTTGTTATATACGGACAGACGGACGGACAGACAGACAGACGGACAGATGGACGGACTGAGCGACAACTATAGGTGCTACGTATTTACATAATTGCGAACGCACCTAATAATGCCAAGAATAAGTCAAAGTATTCTTAATAAAAAAAAGGAAATTCTGTGTTTTTACAGCGTTTGGAAAATTTATTATGAAAAATAAATCTATATTACATGTTGAGATGCTTTGGAAGAACCGATTTTAACTGGCATTTAGTAACTTCAATGCTAAAACATTTGCTGTTTACACAAATAACAGGTATATTAGACAAACTCTGTTTCGTCATGTTCTAAGTAAAGTGTTCCCTTTAGTATATTTCACACTAAAATAAACATAGTGCTTGTGCTAATTCGTTTAACCATTATGGTCTTACTTTAAAAGAACTCTGCGTTATCTAAGTTGAAGTAAATTTTTTAATGTATTCATGAAGCATCAAAGAAATAAGAATTAAACTTTTAATTTATAATATTATTGACCCATTATCATTAAAGGATTTTCATTCTGTATTACATAAACTTATTTAGGAATACAAATTACAAGTTTAGCATTTGCGTATAGCCATTTTTTGTTTTGCTTATGAGAATAAGAAAATGCAATAAATGGGTTTGTGATTTACAGAGCTATATATGAAAATGGTTAAGCAATCATATTAAAAAGAAGAAACTTTACATTTCATAATGGAAAAGAAATTGAATAGAGCTATTCTTGAATTAAAGCTATCAAAAAATTCTTCTAAAATTTTTCATACGACAGCGAGATTCTCTTTTGAAAAATGTCAAACTGCACGGACCTTGGTTCAGAATTTCTTATACAATATAAAAATATTTTTAGATCTTATTTACCAAATTTTTAAAAATTGTAGATTTTTTGCTTTTAGGATTCTCGAAAATATTACTGAAGACATTATAGAAAATCCTATATACGCGATTAGATGCTATTTATGCAAGAATATATAAATTTCTAAATAAAGAGGTACTTTATAAAAAATACATTTATCTTTAATCTAGTTACATTTTATTTTCTTTCTTTCCTTTTAAAATGATTTTATTGTTGATATTTCGAAGCCAGTTATTGTATTTTTAAGGGCTTGGTTAAATAAATAATTAACCCTTTTGTTGTGGGAACTTGTATACACATATAACCATACAAAATAACTGTTTATTTATTACCTGCTTCTGGAAAATAGAACAATGACTAAAAATAAATTTATTAATTTATAATTAAGTTGTAAAAATATTAAAATGTTGCAGTATCATCCGAAGAACAGCTATGATCATATTTTTTAGATTTCTAGCTTATCAGGAAATAAGTCAAATGTCGATTACAAGATGACGGAACATGAGGAATGGCAGCATGAGATGAAACTTGGCATCTCAAAATGAACGAAATTAAATTAAATAAGAGAGTGTAATAATGGTCGATTTTGAAATAATTTTGTAGTTAAAAATAATATAGTTTAACATATGTTAAATGTTTTACAGATGCTTAATATTTTCCTCTATTATTTTGAAATTATTTATTAGAAAGGAAAGGAAGATTGGTAAATAACATAATTGTACAAAAGCAGCTTTTCTCTCTATTCTAAAGAAAAGTAATTGAAGTTGTCATTGCCACTGACTATGAGTTTTTTGTGACCAGTGGTTTTCTTCCTTAATATTAAGAGTGCTGTTGCATACAAAAATATAAAAGTCGATAGAAAAATGTTTAATAAACACACTGGTGCAGTCAGTTTTTATTTAGAATAATAATTTTAAGAGAATATTTAATGTTAAAGATGCTCAAAATCGTTTCATTAAAAAGTTTTATAGGAGAAAATCTATACATAAGAATTTAATCTTTTTTAGATAATTTTATGCATTATAAGTTCTTGATGAAGTTCTTATTTATTTTTAATTTGACTAATTTCATGAAGATTTATTTTTATTTTAAATTTCAAATTTTTAGCATTTCGAAAGATATATCTTACATATTTTAAAAAAGAAAATTATTTTAAATTGTTGTCAACTATCAAAATAAGGCAAAGAACAAAAGTTTTTCCAAAATAAGTATTTATTCTTCACTATTATAAACAAAAAAAAAGCATTAAATGAGTAAATTAAAAGCAGGAAAATATTGAAAATTACGGCATAAATCCATACTTACACATACATTTTTAAAGAGAAAAAATTGAAAAACAACAAATTCATTAATTTTCATTAAAAGTCGTAAATGAAGAGAAAAATTACATTGTATTTAAAATACAAGGCAGTGCAAATAATTATATTTCCTTTCTGACGATAGAAATATTTTCGCATGACTATTACAAAAAAAAAAAAAAAAAAAAAAAAAAAAAAAGGTTGGTGAAACCTACGCCAGATTTAAAAAGTTGCATTTAATTAAAACATCATTTATAATCATTACCCTGTAGCATTGTTAAAAATACTGGCAAGCTATGAAATTGTTGACTGAGTTTATTTTATATCAGCTAATTCTGAAATGATTAAATAATCTTATTGCCAATGTGAAATTTTCCGCAGTCCTTATTAAACTCAAAAACAGGCATTAATAGGACTCATTCGGCCTTAAACCATTTCCGTAAAACGGAAAAGAATAAATGGCCGTTTCTTGGGCGATTTGCACCGTTTTATTATTATTATTATTATTATTATTATTATTATTATTATTATTATTATTATTATTATTATTATTATCATTATTATTATTATTATTATTATTATTATTATTATTATTATTATTAATATTATTATTCATTTGTCAGTAAAATTTTTAAAGCCCATCAACAAACTGATTTTTAGGAACAAGACGGGGTTCGACAAGCATAGTTCATAGGTGACAGTCCCCCTTACTACTTTTTTTAAAAAAAATTACCGATTCTTCTTTCTTTTCTTGCTTGATTTTGAGAACTTTATTTTTAATTTATTTTATCCCAAATATTTCAGTATCATAAACACTTCCAAAAAATTCTAAGGACTTCTTACAAAAAAAGAAATGAATAACGCAAATTATATTTATGAAAATTTACTAAGTGTAAAGCATTTTTATATAGAATATGGATATTTTTGTTACAAAAAAACATGTTGCTTACCACCAAAATAAGCAACAAAAATTTACGACATGCTACAGGAAATGTTGTTATTGTTGTTCTGACTTTCATATTATTCTTGAGTTTTATCTACTCTACCATGAAATGATATTTTCACGATAGAAAGACTCTAGATTATTCTTTTCTGTATAAGATATTTTTGGTTTTATTCTTTTCGGTCTTTCCCGCTATTTTATTTTCGTTCCTCCTTTTAAAAGAACTGCAGAATATAAGATGCATTATTAAACAGTGGAATAGTTAAACGAATAAAATCAGTTTTCTAAATTTTATTATATTCCGAACAAAGAAGTGACATGGCAGGCTTCTTCAATAAATTCATGATAAAAGGTATTTTAAAAATATTTTCAAGGATAAAATTATATCTTAAATTATCTATTACTTTTTTTGTTTTTGGTTTTATGGTATGGTTTTTCATCGATTGTACTGTTTCTCTCTTTTGCATATATTTATGAGTGTTACCACATTCCACGTAGATTTTTATACTTCAAAAGGCTCTTTAAAGGCACATGTAAAATAAAATTTTTATTTTTTAAAGTTTTTAATTGTCGGCCTAAAAATATAACTAAACTATAATGGTGCTAACCGATTACAAACTTAAAACCATCATGCCGTAAGAATGTTTAAAAAAAAGAACTGCCTGTGTATACATATTTTTTTTTTCTGTTTTTTATTCAAAATGCCTTTTTTGTGCTTTGGTACGGATTTTTAAAAATCTATTTTAGATAAACTGTTGAAGTTTTTTAATTTCCTATAACTAACGCGTTTCTTCAAAAATATCGAACGTTTTAAATTGGAGTGAAATTTTTATGATGCTGTTGTAATGAAAAATGTACCAAAAATTTACGACATGCTACAGGAAATGTTGTTCTGATTGTTCTAACATTTATATTATTCGTGAATTTTATTTATTCTATCATGAAACGATATTGTTATGATAAAAATACTCTGTATTTTTTTGTGTGAGTGTAAGATACTCATATTCGTATTTTTTTTTTTTTTTTTTTTTTTTTTTACTTTTCAGCTATTTTATTTTCTTTCCTTGTTTTAAACGAACTGCAGACTATAAGAGGCATTACACTGATAAACAAGTATGTGGTGACTTTTATATTTTAGGTGGTGCTGTGAAAGAATATGCCATTAAAAAGTTTCTATCACCCACAGATTTTTAAAAAATTCAAAATCCTGAAAATCTCAATTTTGTAGTGTTTATTCAACACATACACCTTATGAAATTTATCATTTGGTATTTTAGTAATGACAAACTGTTAAATAAACATTTATAAAGCTTAAAATTATTATTTAAAACACTGAAAGTATGCATTGTTTATAAAGTTCCAGAAAAATATAGATTTTTTGTAAAAAGAAATGATATTAATAAGAAATTTCACACTTTATGTAGCTGTAAATGTCTTATCTGTGGGTGCTCTCTTATTGGTCATTGTTCCGAGTTATATTGTCCATTTAAAGCAAACATTAAGCCAATTATATCATTAAAATAGCGTAAATCATCTTTTCTTTTAAAAAATATTGAATATTTCTTATATCAATCTCGATAATTAGATATCTTTGTATAGTTTTTCAGGAGATTCCAACCTTGCAATCTTGATCAAGTTTTTCTTTGACAAATTTAAGTGTCTCACAAAATCATTTAATTCTTTTTAAGTTATTAGGTGTGGTTCTTCATTTATGCCAGGAGATTAATTCACATCAGATGTCGAGGAAGTTTCAGTTTCACCGATTTCCATTTCTACTGCTGCATCATCATATGTGAAATTCTCTGGAGGTTTCGGAATTTTTAAATCATCATTATGTAATGCTGGTCACATTCCTGAATCTAAGTTCGTGTACTTAATTTTATGTTTACTTCTTGCAAAGAATCCTTTAATTTTTGTAATACATTAGTAGCAGTCAGTTATTTGATCCTTCGGCAAGTGTCACATCATGGGTATAGCAAAGGACATACACTTTTTTGTACCTTTCATCCACGTCCGGAGGTTTGTAGTACGTTGTGTATAACAAGAACGAGGTGCTTATTTCTTATCTCGTTCAGCTACTTTATATCCAAAGTACATATGATAGGCGCATCGATGCTTTTTCAAAGTTAGCTCCCAGCACACACAGCAAAAAGAATCGGGTTCATTAACGCATCCTCTAGACATGTTTTACATATTGTAGAAGAAGATATGATAATTATAATCAAAATTCAATTAAAAAGTCTTATATAACAAAGAAATAGTTTTATATTCGCCCCGAAAGATAAGTTTCCCCTGACAGGGATTTGCGTTAAAGTCAAATACTGTGGGGGTAGCTAGAGTTGTCTGTTCAAGGTCGCTAACATAAAATTTATTACGGGGACATTTATTTCTACTCTCTTGCTGTATCTTCTATCGTTGTAATAAGAAAAAGGAATATTTGTGTGAATCAAATACATGAAAGAGAATAATATAATATAATTATAATGCCTATAGGATGCCTACATACTCCAAAACGTATAAATGAAATTTCTTAAAAATGGAGGGTGATAGAAAATTTTTACAAACATATTCTTTTTCAGCAGATTGAAATCTATAAGAAACACCCAACGTATATAGAGAAATCGAAAATTCGTTAAAATTTGTAATCAGTGTTATTAAACAGTCGATAGTTAAACGAATAAAATCTATTTTTTAAACTTTATTATATTTGTAGCAAAGAAGTGACAAAGCAGACTTCTTTAAGAAATTCATGGGAAAAAATACTTTAAAAACATCTTCATGTATGTAAATTATATATTTAAATATCTATTTCTTTTTTTACGTTTGGTTTTATAGTGCAGTTGTTCATCGATTTTATTATGTTTTACTGTTATGCGTATATGTATGGGAGTTACCGCGTTCTTACGAGTATACTACGTGGTTATTTACTTCTGAAAAGTTTGTTTAAGGGCACAAAGAGTATAAAATGTTCCATATTTATAGTTTTAAATTATCGGTATAAAAGCTTAACTGAAAAAATTTGGTACTAAATGGTTATGAACCTAGAAAGACTATATAGCAGGAATGTTTTCAAATAATATATTAAAAGTACTGTATGTGTGTACATATTTTTTTTATCTTTTCATCAAAATGTATTTTTTATGGTTTGGTGCGGATTTTTTAAATTCTATTTTAGGTAATCAGTTGAAACTTTCCAAATTTCTGTAACGTGTTTCTTTAAGACGAGGGTTTTGGGTAGAAGTGAAAAATGTTTATGTTCCTGTTACATTGAAAAATATATTGTTGAATTTTTTACGATTTTCAAAATATTTTAGTAAATTATTTTTTATTTTATTTCTTTTATGCTCAAATGAAAATTGCGTTTCATTATTCTCAAAAATCTTGTTCAGAGACAGATTTTCACACACAATATGGATATTTTTGTCGCAACAAATATTTTGCTTTAAACCGAAATAAGTGACAAAAATTTACGATATGCTACAGAAAATTTTTTTGTTATTTTTCTAACTTTCAGATTAGTCTTGAATTTTTATCTAATGTACTATAAAATGATATTTTCACGATAGAAAGACTCTAGATTATTCCTTTTTGTGTAAGATATTTATGTTTTTTATTCTTTTTGGTCTTTTCCGCTATTTTATTTTCTTGCCTTGTTTTAAAAGAACTGCAGACTATAACATGCATTGTTAAACAGTGGAATAGTTAAACGAATAAAATCAATTTTTTAAAACTTTATTATATTTGGATCAAGGAAGTGACATAGCAGGTTTCATCAATAAATTCGTGAAAAAAGATATTTTAAAAATATTTCCATGTGTAGAAATTATATCTTAAAATATCTATTGTGTTTTTTTTACGTTTGGTTTTATTGTATGTTTGTTCATCGAAATTGTTATATTTCACTCTTATGCGCACATTTATGGGTGTAACCTCGTGTTTACGTGTATGCCACGTGGTTTTTTATGCCTCAAAACTTTTTTAAAAGCCCATGGAGCATAAAATGGTTAATTTTTAATATTTTTATTTTATTTATTTACTTGTTTATTTTTTTCCTTTTTATCGGCTTAAAAATATAGCTAAAATATTTTGGGGCAAATTGGTTATGAGCTTAAAAAGACTATGGCGCAGGAAGTTATTAATGTAATACACTAAAAGAACTGTCTACGTGTACATATTGTTTTGCCTTGTCTTAAAAAATGTATTTTTTATACTTTAATAAGGCTTTTTAAAATTCTATTTTAGGTAAACGTTTGAAACTTTCCAAATTTCTGGAACTAGAGTGTTTAAAAATATCAAACATTTTAGGTTGGAGAGAAACATTATATATGCTACTGTTATAATAAAAAAAACATGTTGTTTAAATTCATTGGAGTATTGAAATATTTTATATTTTTTTTCTTTTCAATCGAAATGAAAATTACGTTTTATTATTCTTAAATAGCATTTTTACTGACATCAAAATTAATTTTAGTCTGATATATTCAACAGTTTTTTTTTATAACAATATACCAAACAGACACATTGTTCAAAAAATATGTAAAAATTTAATTACATCCTGAATACTAGTTTATGCATGAAATTAATTCATTTTCATTTACCTATGGGCTATAATGTGCATATTTACCGTAAAAAATAAGGTACCTTAAAGTAAAATACACGATGTTAAATATTTCATAAAATCTTTTTCTTTTTGCTTGTCATAATATTCCTCGTGCACTTAAAGTATTATAATGCTTATGG
Source organism: Maratus speculifer (assembly GCA_964019185.1). NCBI lineage: Eukaryota > Metazoa > Arthropoda > Arachnida > Araneae > Salticidae > Maratus > Maratus speculifer. Next base: position 262,818,513 of record OZ025291.1, on the reverse strand, counting down.
TTATTAATATGTCGGAATTCGCTGATTTCACTGGACTTTGTATGTACGATTATTTATCCCTTTGCAACTTTGTATTAAAATTTTCGAAAACTTAGTCATATTGTGATTACTTACAGTTGGAACAAGGAATGATATAGCAGGTTTTTTCAATAAATTCGTGGAAAAAGGCATTTTAAGAATATTGTCATGTATATAAATTATATTTTAAAATATATTTTTGTTTTTTTACGTTTGGTTTTATTGTATGGTTGTTAACCGATTTTGTTATGTTTTACTCTTAAGCGCACATGTATGGGTGTTACCTCGTTTTTACATTTATGCCACTTAATTTTTCTAATCCCCAAAAGTTTATTTAAGGGCCCACGGATCATAGAATGGATATTTATTATTATTTTTACTATTTTTATGTTTATTTTATTTTTTCTTTTATCGGCCTAAAAATATAGCTAAAATATTTTGGTACTAATTGGTTATGAACAAAAAATGAAATTTTAAAATTAGCTTTTAGCTTTTAAAAGAATGAAAACTGATTAAATTATTTTGCTACCACTGTTTGTTGAATTGTTACTGCTGAAATTTCCTTTTTCTGTAGAAATAATCTATTAATCAAAGCTCATGAGCTACTCGAGAACTCAGTGTACATAAAATGCTTACGTTTAAAATGTAATTACGCAACAACCAATTTGTCAATGCAACGCAGACTTACATAAATATTTGTGACTTTCTTTGTAAATTACAAAGAATGTTAGCTGAGGCGTTGACCAGGCTAATAATAAAGACAGGCTACTGTGGTTCAATCCTCGTATCTTTTTTTACATACCGCTGGAATCACGTGACGTCGAATGCACCATTGCAGGCACACAAAATGATCATTACGTCATTCAAGCAGTCTGTAAAAGAGACACCTGGAATGGACCGCGGTAGCCTGTCATTTTCGTTAGGCTCGGGCGTTGACATGGGACGTAGAGTGAGCGACAAAAAAGAAATTTCATAGGACAAACCATGTCGAAGGCATTGGGGATACTTCATGAGACATAATGCAGCCATTATGAGAAATAAAATAAAAGAGATATGTACAAATTCTTTTTCCCATGCTATTGGCCTTAGTATTTCCCATTATTATTTGATATCATTTACTATCAAAGGAAAAAAAAAACGGAAAATGGATTGTAATCTTTTATTCCTCTGAAAAAAGTGAAGTTCTCAAAAATCAGTAAATCTATGTACTCATATCAAACTGAGGATATAAAAGAACCTATTCTTTCTCAATTTTGAAACATCACAACAAATCAAACAACAATCGTTATCATACACAAATAATACGATAATATTGTAATCTGTTATGATTTATTTCATTCATCTCATCATAAAATACGTTATTTATGTAAAATTAAATTATGTGGAACATTTTAAAATAACTTATAAAAAGTTACTGCAAATAATGCTCTCATCATACTTTTGCTATTTTATACAGAAAATAATCAATTATTTTTTCCCTCTTAGTAATTTTCATCGGTAAATAGATGTTAACCACTTAACTGATCAATATTTTCGAAAAAAACATTCAAATGATGCCTACTTTTTCAAAATAGAAATGTTACAAAAAAAATGCTCGAATTAAATAATTCAAAATTTACAATAAAAATTTACTGGTGAAAATAATAAATTATGCCCATACCACATACGGGCATCCAAAGTCTGGTAAAAACCCTTTGCCCTTACGGAGTATGGGCAAATCAGTGTATATATGTATTGTAAGTTGAATCAGGGTATTATATGTATTGTAAGTTGAAGAAAGAAATGCATAATGATTCAAATTTGAACAGAACCATAGAATCAAAAATGATGTATTTCTCAATTTTAAGTAATAATCTGAGTATGTGACTAATGTGAGTATCAGCTAATCTGAGTAAATGACCTATTATACAAATGGGTAAGTGTGATCGGAGATCGCGTAGAGCGTTTTGTTTAATATCTCCATCAAAAAAATTTATCGTTAAATTAATAAACAAAAAACGGTTTTTCGGCACTATTTTGGGATTTATTCGCCAATCACGCCAAAATGAACATAATATTGAATTATTCCCCTAAATGCTGCCTTCATCGCATAGATTTGTTGATTTCTCTGTCACATACTGCAGATTTATTGAAGGTACGCAAGTAAATAAAATATGAATGAAAATAAAATATTACAAAGTTCAGCATAAATATAAGAGAGATCAAGCTGGTCACCAAAAGTGACAAGTAATTTAAATGAATAATAATTTAATAAATATAAAGTAATATTTCATTTCGCGTGTCAAAATAGATGATAAATAAGATTTAATTTAATGAAATAAAAACAAATAAGCACGTTTTTTACGTGATCTATTTAATCCATTAAATTATGTTATATACATAAATTAATTTTATTTAAAATTGCGTGCAGAAAAGACAGTTCAAATTTGAAATTGACTCTACTGCAAAATTTTAAGCTTTTAAATATCGCACATTTTCAATATTTACACCATTGTTTTGGAAAAAAAATATACTTTTAAACGTAATTTGTTTACAAGCTGTACCTCAATTTATTTTTGAGAAATTAATTTTTTTGTAGTTTTTTATACAAATTTTGTAATTGTGGAAACAGAAATACTCCATTTCTTTTAAAAGTAAAGGTAAAAAAAGAAATACTTTTTTATATCTATTTAAACATGCGTGGCAACAATCAGAAGAGAAAAAACACAAAAAAATGAACTGACGATTTAAAAAATAATATTTAAACTGAAATAATAGTCTTTAATTTTATAATTTGTTGTGAGAAGACGTATTCAGCTGTAAGTGCACAAAATTTGAACTGTGTTACTTATGTAGTTTTTGTGTACGGACTCTGCGACAGACAGGCAGACAGGGGACAGAGACGATTAGAGTTTCGTCAGATAAACGAAACCCTAAAAATTGAGTATTTTATACTTAATTTTGAGAACCCAATTATTTCCGTGTCTCGTTTCCTTGTTAACACCTTTGTTATGTAAAATATTAACAGATCATACAAATTGTACGGTAATTATATTATGATTTATTATACAAAGTTTATTACTTTCACTTTAATGTAAAAAATATTAATGCTAAGAAGTTTTACAGCTAAAATTATTTTTGAAAAATCTTTTAAAACATAGATTTTATTTAATAAGCAATTTTCTATGGTGAACTATATTTTAAAATTCGTTAAGACAACTTTTATTCAACAATATTTTTTTCTTTTCTTTCAAACGTATCGATGTTATATAGGTTAAATAACATATGCCTTTTTATAATTTGGGAAGAGAATAATAATAAAAAAATGGCAAACAAAATAATTCAAAAATTATGTAAGCATGTAGAATAAAGTTATTATCATACACGTTACTTATGCAACTTTTTTTTCTAATTTTATTGTAATAGTTTAGGTCCTATTTAAAATGACTTTCATTTTGAATTTTTTCAATATATACTTGTAATTTTCTTTCATCAGATTTGTCAAGTTTTATACACCTGAAATAAAACATATTCACTTACTCTTCAAAAATGTACTTTTAATATGAGCTAAAATATTTTTGGATATACATTATCAATAGTAAAATGTACTTCTAGTATTTATTCTAATAAAAATTCTAATGTATATTTAAACGGAAAATGCTATTTAACCCGTTAAAAGCAAAATAAGAAAGAAAAAAATTCTCTTTTGAGTATTATTTTTATTAACAATACATGAATTTATTGGATTAATGCTTTTTAATCCTTCTTTTTTCACACATTGTGAATAAAGAACTACAACAACAAAAAATTAGATAATGTGGGTTACAATGACTATGATAAATGCATATTTTTATTTTGGGATTCTTATTAATTATAGTATTTATAAATTATTTTCTGTCTCTATGTAAAATTGCTACAGAGAATCTCTAGTTATAATATTCTGCAATTTTTTTATTTGATTTACAAACTAAAAATTTTAAAGAAACTTTATCTCTTACAATCTAGTGCAAAAATGAATGAAGCTTGAGAATTAATTATATTAAACAGAATATAATATTAAAAAACAAATAAACCTCATGTTTAGTAATTATTCGCATATTTACTGATCGTTTTGTGTAATAGCATTTTAAATAGATTTATTATCTTTATAATATCAACTTTAAACCACATATTTGATTCTATCACAAATGTTAAATTCTCAACTGTTAGTGACTTCCTAACAATGTTGATATCTGTACTTAACGATGCGTTATACAACAGTTATTTTTAAAACACTATGCATTATTGTGAGCTTAGTCATAAGTATAAAATAATGTGAAGTCTGCACAATTTTTACAACAGTTAGAACTTCTTAAAAGATGGAACTGCACACAAATAAGAACAAAAACGTCACATACAGACAGGTACAAAAACATCATTTTTCAGATTATGTCATGAATTTATATATATATATATATATATATGTATATATATACATTTATATACAGGGTGATTCTAAATTTTTTTTACAATAAAAGAGGGGTGATAGTACACATCAAGGCAAACAATATTAAATAGGAGATCAAGGGTCCAAAACGTTTTCCAAAGGAGATAACCGCCATTAAAGTTAAGGGACCAAAACTTCAATTAAACATAAAAAACGGAAAAATCGGTGGATTGATTTGCGGTTTTCACTAAAATTATTCTTTATGCCGGCATTTTCTTAAAATTAAATTATAAAGATAAATTCTAAAAAATGCCGATAGAGGGCGCTTTAGACATTGGAGTAACAGACAAGTATTTTTTGCAGGTATTTTCTGCATCTCATTAAATGTTTTCGTAAGCTTATACTCAAACTTAAATTTTGAGCTAAAAATCTGAATAGCTGGGAGTGGTTAAGTAGACAAACTGAGCTGTGTTCAGAAGGTTCAAATTTCAAATGATTGTAAAAAACGGAAAAATTGGTCGATTCATTTGCAGTTTTCGCTAAAACTAAATTTTAATTTTTGATCAGCAATTTCTTGAAAATAATTTCTAAAGATAAATTGCCGACAGAGGGCGACTTAGACTTTGGAGTAGCGTACAGCTATTTTTTACTGTTATTATTATTATTATTTTAATCTCATTAAATACTTTCAAATGCATAGACTTAAATTTTGGGCTTAAATTCTGACTCGTTCGGAGTGTTTAAGTAGCAAAAAATTCAATTGTGTTCGAGGAGGAAAAAGGGTTAAATTTGAACTCCTGAACACACTTCATTTTGCGCTTCTTAACCCCTCAAAACGATTCAGAATTTGAGCTCAGAGCTAAATCTAAGCTTCCATAACATTTAAAAAGCTTTTGCAAGTTTTAAATTAGAACTAAAAAATAATGGTTAAAATGAATTGTTGGTTACTCTGAAGTTTAAGGCGCCCTCTGACGGAATTTTTTGAAATTTATCTTTAAAATTTATTTTCAAGAAGATACCGACCCAAAGAATAGTTTTATTTTAAACCGCAAACGAATCGACCGATTTTTCCATTTTCTATAATTATTTAAAATTTGAACCTCCCCCTTAAACACAGTTCAGTTTGTGCCACTTAACCACTCCCTACTATTCAGATTTTGAGCTCAAAATTTAGGTTTAAGTCTAAGCTTCTAAAAAAATTTAATGAGATGCAAAAAATAACGGCAAAAAATAGTTGTTCTTTACTCCAAAGTTTAAAGCGCCCTCTATCGACATTTTTTGAAATTTATCTTTATAATTTATTTTTAAGAAAATACCAACATAAAGAATAGTTTTAGTGAATACCACAAATAAATGAACCATTTTTTTTTAATCATTTGAAATTTGAACCCTCTGAACATAGTTCAATTTGTGCTATTTAACTACTCTCATCTTTCAGATTTTGAGCTCAAAATTTAAGTTTGAATTTATGCTTACGAAAACATTTAATGAGATGAAAAAAATACCGGCAAAAAATAGTTGTTCGTTACTCCAAAATCTAAAGCGCCCTCTATCGGCATTTTTTAGAATTTATCTTTATAATTTAATTTCAAGAAAATCCTGGCATAAAGAATAATTTTAGTGAAAACCGCAAATCAATCGACCGATTTTTCCGTTTTTTTATGTTTATTTGAAATTTTGGTCCCTAAACTTTAATGGCGGCTATTTCCTTTGAAAAACGTTTTGGACCCTTGGTCTCCTATTTAATATTGTTTGTCTTGAGACTAGGCCAAGCTAGTTTATCTAACGCCCATCGGATAAACTAGTTTTTCCTAGGTCAAACCGGTTTATCCTAACGCCCATTGGATAAACTAGTTTTTCCTATGCCAAATTAGTCTATCCTAAGGCCCATAGGACAAATTAGTTTTTTCTAGGCCAAACTAGTTTGACCTAACTTTTATAGGATAGTCTAGTTTAGCCTGCTATTTATTGGTCTGAACTAGTTTATCCTAGGCCATTTCAATTTGGCGTGATTTTATTGAATTCAATGACCGCCTCAGCGCCAACATTTTAGTTTGTCCTAGGCTGATCTAGTTTATCCTAGGCCAATGTAATTTTATGTGTTTTTAGCTCACAGGCGTCAAAGCCTGACAAATAATAGGCTCACAAGTTCTGTATGTACGCATCTACGTACGTATGTACGTACGTATGTACGTACGTATGTACGTAACGCGATAACTCTTAATAGAAATATCCGGTTTAGAAATATCCAAATTTTGGATGTAGGTTAATCCTGATAGCGTACTATTCTGATTACTTTAGGGAATTCATTGGATAAGAAAGGGGAGGCTAATCCCCCACCATTAATTTAGAGAAATGGATGTCTCATGCAGAATTATCAGTTTTCATTTAAAATTTTAGATATAAGATTATTCTGACAAGGCGCCTCCGTGATTACTTGTGGATCTTTATTATTTAAGTGTAAAAAAAGGCAATATAGGTAATCCGCCATAAATTAGATAAATGGTTTTGACACAGAATTTACGGATTTGCTTCAAATTTTGGATAAGATGGGATAAGCTCTTTTTCATAAGGTGATTCTCTGAATAGTTTTAGGTGTTTAATGGTTAAGTATAAAGGGAAAAATAAAGGATTGACCTCTTTCCTAAGAAAAACTAGATTAACTTGTAGGTATTTACATAAACCAGTTTGTCGTAAGAAAAACTAGTTTATCCATTTGGCGTTAGGATAAAATAGTTTCGACCAGGCCAATCAAATTTGGCCTAAAATCGGGTTTGGCCGGTAAAAAAACATATTTTTCACTAGAATAAGTATAAATGTGTTTCAAGAGTCATTGGTTATAACATCAATACGAAAATTTAACATGTCCACCGTATAGAAATGATGCATTGGATATGGTGTTTGCTTATTTTATTTATTTTTCTGCAGACTCGTGACGTGCTGAGATGAGACTTGCATTTATTATTATTATTAATATTGTTTGAAATTCGAGCCAGATCGGATCTGAACATAATTTGGAATCGAACAGTGTTTTACATTTTTGTGAAATTTATTATTTGTCGACATATAAGCTATTCTTGTCACGGCGTCAAGTTTTTCTTTTCCATGAAATCGTAACCGGAAATTCGATACCGGATATTAAAGCTTCAAAATGTAGCTATAATAGTATTTTCTCAAACAAAAATCATCGCTTTCATGAAAATATGGTTAACGCCATTCGATTACGTATTTTCTAAATAAGAATGCCTATTAATCTTATGCATTTTCAAAAAGAAATTAGTTCATAAATGTGTTAGGATATAGCTCTTTTGGATTCGAGAAAAGTCTTAAGAAATGACAAGAATTCATAAATCTACATTTTGCTAATCAGATTCTAAAGTTACGATGTTTATAACTCTCATTTTCTTTTTCTTTTGCTCTAAAATACATCAATTATTTAATAAATCCCTATTTGCATATTGAAAGGTCTAAGAATCAAAATAATCAATGATACATTGTGTATTTTCCATTCTGCGAACGCATCGTTATTTAAAAAAACATTGTACATTTATCCAATAAATATGCATGCAGTATTTTTTTAAAGGAATCTTAATTGCAAGTATATAAAATCTGATTTTTTTGCAGAAATTGTGTAGGGCCAGATCGAGCCGGACTGAGTCTTTTTTCACTGATTATTATAGAGGCAGGGCTCGGGGTTAACTTTTAATTTTTGCACCGGGTCAAGGCAAAATGACTTTCCTTCGGGACGGGCGAGGCAATATTCGACTACCCTACGAATAAGATACATTATACAGGAATGATGGCAAAACCACTTTGTAAAAGGTTAGCAATGAGGCAGTAGTCGAGATCAATATTAAAAATAATATTGCTCAGTTAAACTGATGGCTTTGCATTCACAGGCTGTTTACACTAATTGTGTATTACAACTTTTCTTTTTTAAAGAATAACACCCTCGAAAAATAAAGTAAGGGGGATTACCTTTTCCCATTTCGCTCAGTTACACTTAAACATTGAACATCCACAATAGGCATCCAGTAAACCAATAAGCATCCATAACTGATCACGGAGGTGCCTTGTCAGAATGATCCTATATCTAAAATTTTAAATGAAAACTGATAATTCTGCTTGAAAAATCCATTTAACCAAACTAACGATGAAAGATTAGCCTCCCGTTCTCCCCCCCCCTAATTCTTATCCAATGAATTCCCAAAACTAATCAGAATAGTACCTTATCAGAATGAACCTACATCCAAAATTTGAAGCAAATCGGATATTTCTATCAAGAATTACCGCGTTACATACATACGTACATACATACAGAAACTGCGAGCCCATTATTTGTCAGGCTTTGACGTCTGTAAGCTAAAAACACGTAAAATTACATTGGCCTAGTTATGAACTAGATCAGCCTCGGACAAACTAGAATGTTGGCGCCGAGGCGGTCATTGAATTCAATAGAATCACGACAAACTGAATTGGCCTAGGATAAACTAGTTCAGACCAATAAACAGCAGGCTAAACTAGTCTATCTTAAAGAGTAGTTTGGCCTAGGAAAAACTAGTTTGTCCTATGGGCCTTAGGATAGACTAGTTTGGCTTAGGAAAAACTAGTTTAGACGAAAGGTGTTAAGATAAACCGGTTTGGCCTAGGAAAAACTAGTTTATCAAATGGGCGTTAGGATAGACCGGTTTGGCCTAGGAAAAACTAGTTTATTCGATGGGCGTTAGGATAAACTAGTTTGGCCTAAAATCGTGTTTGGCATGTAACATATATATATATATATATATATACACACACATATATATAGATATACATTAAATATAGATAAAGAAAATTGTATGAAACCAAAACTGAAATAAAAATCCATTTGAAAAGTTAAAATATAAACTCAAGATTAAAAAAAATCAAATTATTGATCACTTATATTTAATATTTTAATATATATATTGCAATAACCATAAATATAATATTAATGCGACAATCTTATATATATTTCTTTGTAATGTAATTTATTTTTTGGATTCGTTTCTTTAGAATATTTGTATGCATTTTCTAAAGAATGTTTCCTTTACTACAGCCTCAGGAGACAAGGCAAGTACGATTTTAAATTTGTTTAGTTGAAGCGAAAATTCTTTAAAAACAGACTGTCAAAAGCAGATGATGGATAAACCACATATAACTCAGATTTATTTTTGAAAGAAAACGATTCCGTTTTCTTTCTACCACCGGTTCTGTACTATTACATATATGCGAATTTCGGATTTTGTTATAATACTAAAATATAATAAAAAAGAAACGTGAAAATAAATCTCAGAATAAAATACAGCAGTCTTAAAATTTTTCTCCTTAAGACGATATTGTGCAAACACAAAGTAAAAAAATAGTAATTAATTAAAGACATACCAACCGATAAAACATTTTTTAATGTAACAGAAAAATTAAGAATTTAGCGAACTGCATTTTTATTAGATATAAATTTATGAAATAAAAAGAATTTAATCCCAAATGATTCAATGAAATTTCAAATAAATATTTAGAAATAAAGGTACTTTTCATATTTAAAAACATATGTGGGATAGAGCATTTATAAAATTGTTTAACACTAGAACGCCCGCTACACTTTCCCCCCTAGAACGCCCGCGGGAGTCGCTTCGATTCCTGTCTGTTTTAGAAGAGATAAATATATACAAAACACATGAAAATGAGTATAAGCGCGTAATATAACACTTACATTTGTATTTGAGATTCATATATATACATTACATATATATATATATATATATTACAAATGGAAGAATAATATTAATATGCACAGTTTTAAAAAATTAGTAATTTTTATCAAAAAAAATATACTCACATAATCTTTTGAAATTAATTATCTGACAAGCATGATTTACAAGTATAGTTTGTTTTAGCTAAGCATTTTCCGCAAACCATTTTCTTACATGTTATGCAATCTTTGAAAGTCATATTGCCTTTACACAGTTTTACTTCGCATTTTCTTCTCTTTGGGGATCTTGTTTCTGATGACTCATCCGAGAAACATTTTCGTGCGTTTTTATTTTTAGCAGATATATAATTTTGACGCAATTCATCTGCTAATAACTGAATAAATGCTTGTCTGCTTGGCTTTGTTTTTCCAGTAACATCTTTGTAAATAATCTACGCATTTATTGCAGCCAAATCCAAGACGTTGTAAAAAGTATGCACAGGCCATCTTCTTGAAGGTGCCTTCACCGAATACTTCCTAGCCATTTGATCAATAATGTCAACCCCACATTTAGTTTCATTATAATATCTAACAGTTTCTGGGGTCTTCTTTTCGTTATTTTCAATATTAATGGATGGGTGCATCGTGCTGAGAATGATAACATTTTTATTTCTCTTCCCTTGATACACAGTAAGAGTAGCATCTGTTTCTTCATGTTTTAGAAATTTTGTCTCGTACAATTTATCTTTCAAAACTTTCAGTGATTTTAGAATTTCTCTCCTACTTTTTTTCACAGTACCTACCAAACTAGTTCCTTTCTTTTTCAGTTGTTCAGCCAAACGCAGTGAAGTGAAATAATTATCCACTGTGACATTTATTCCTTTGTTTAGAAACGGCTGCATCAATCGCATCACTACATATTCCGATAAACTTTGGTCCGACGGCCGTTCTTCACTTCTGCCTAAATAAGGGAAACCATTCAACAAGTACTTCGTTCTAAGATCTACTGCAAGCCAAAACTTTTGTCCATATTTATCCGGTTTAGTAGGTATGAATTGCGTAAAAGGACAGCGTGTTTTGCTTGGGAATAACTGTTCATCTATTGTTACATTTTCACCAGACTTGAAGCAGGCAATACAGTTTTCGATGAACCTATTCCATATATCAGATATCATTCCAAATTTATCCGATTTTAATCTCATAGATCTCGTAGATTTCAAATCAAATCTCAGAAATCGTAGAATTTCACAAAATCTATTTCTTCCCATAGTTTCAATGCAAAAATTTAAACCCCATGTGTTTGACCACAACGAATGAATATCAATTCCATTTGCACCACATACACCTCGAGCATATAAAATTCCAATAAAGGCATAGAGCTCATCTAACGTAACTGTCCAATTATCGGTTTCAAGAACACGTCTTGCTTCTGCTTCTGTGCAATTTTTTATCTGTTGTAACATTTTGTTATCTACAAATAATAACCAGGCACTCAAAACACTTTCAGATTTTACGTTTTTTTTTAGAATAAATAGTGGGACCAGTGGACTGACACATGACATTTTGCTTTGAATATCTTCCAGGACTTTTCTTATTTACGAACATTTTCCATTGCGTACCATCTGGAGCAAAATGAATTCAATCTTTATAAGATGCAGTATTTTCTAGATCTTCACTTTCATCGGAATCCGATGAAGAAATATTGTCAATATTAATTTTATCAATTTCTTCTTCATATTCGGATAACTCACCGCCTTCAGATTCGTTATCTGAAAGCTCTCGTAATAAAGCAGCTATTTCATCCGGTGTTAAACCTTTTTTCCGCGACATTTTGCCGTTAATTCTTCTAGAAAAGAGCTATGCAGTCACTCAATTATAAAACGTAAAATGATAAAACTTTACACGAAAAGACAGTCGAATAATGACACACAAAGAATTTCGCAAGCAGCAGGCAATTCTTTCCGCAGGTGCACGGCACTGATCATTTTTCTAAATAAAAGGGGTGGAAAGAAGGGAGGAACAAAAATATTTACACATCTGGTAACCGAGAAAATATTATAAATCCCAAGGTCATGAGACGCGAAAATAACGAGGGAATGTTACTTATCTTACGCTGGAATCGTTTCGACTCCGTTGGGAGTTCTAGGGGTAGTAACCTACTAACAATTTAGAAAATGTGATTATATTTTATAATTTTGTAAATAAATAGAGATTATAAAAATAATAAAAGTCACGGAAGGAAAAAAATATGAATCAAAATTTGTATGAGATATGTGCATTTAAGAGGCATTTGGAGTCGAAAGGACTCCATCGGGCGTTCTAGTGTTAAAACACATTTGTTTTTTCACCAAATCAATTTCAATCGCCCCTTTTTAATACTCTGCGGTTAAATCAAGAAAAAAAGTGTTATTTTTCTGTATAGCATTATTTTTAATGAATATGTAAATATGGATACACACTTTTCCGATAGTCAGATTTTCTATTAATTTCTTTTTTTCTTTTCTTTCCTTTCTTTTCTTTTTTTTTCTTTACGTTTCAAATAGCAAATATTCAGGTTATGATTACATTGGTGGAACAAGCTAACGCAAAACTATGAAAAAAGTATCTTATTATACTTCTGTTAGATGAATGCCAATGAAACATAGTATATTGGAAATGTATGCATATTCAATATATTGTTCACGTGCGGAAGTTATGAAATATCCCTCAGGAATAATGATTGTGATAAATACGGTTTATATGGGAAACTAGAAGCAGAACTGCAAGATTGTACAAAAGTAAATCTTTCATTTCGGATTGATATCACTTATAAATTTTGTCTGTAACTAAGTTGTTTTTTAATACAATTGAAAAATATTTTCAAATTGTGTTTCCTTGATTCTCTGCCCTTCTATAGCTCGCTTAAATACGTTCGGATTGAATTGCATATTTTATTGCAGATTACCAGGACACGTTGTGTAATGAAAATAAACGTTTATATCATTTATTATTTGTTTGCAATGATTTTTATTACTTTAAACTGTTACAGATGTATTAAAAATGGTTTACAACGCCGAAAAACACTACATGATATTTACTATATAAAAACAGAGTGAATAAGATTATTTTTATAAGGTGACTCTTAATGAATTCGCTAATTTGGCTATCAGCAATGACTGTTTGAAATGGATTTTCAGTGTCATAAGCATCTGTTGTTAAAGCAATTTTAAGCAGAATATTTAGCGCGAATTACACTTTTAGATCGTATACAGGGTTGCACTGAAACATTAGACTACATTTCTTTTTATTCACGGAAATTGCTCATACGGGATTTTCAAGTGGATTACTCGTTTTTAACCAGAATAAGTTTTTTAATACAATTTAGTATATATACGAATCTTTATATGATTTACTGGGCTGTATAAAACAGTATTTTTAGTTCTAAATAATAATTTCATTTTTTTAATTTTTTTTATTTATTTTATTTTTATTTATTTATTTATTTTTTAGTTTTAGTTTTTGATTGTAATTGCAGAAACTATTTATGTAGTTATGTGTGTTAAATTTGTTATGCGTTTTCCTTAAATACAAAACCTAAGTTCCAGAATGCGATCATCCTTGTCACTGCTTATTTACGTAAAAACACACAACAGATTTCATTTACAATATTGTAACTGTAGTACATCAACAGTTTTTTACATTTGGAAATGCTATTATAAGCTAATTAATTCTTGAATGTTGCATTTACTTATTCACCTAGTGACCATATAGTAGTAGTAAAATTCGTAAGTAAAATTCCTATAAAAGTAAGCAATAAAATTCCTATTAAATGGTACATGATATTATATAAAATTCTTTTCATACATTCTAATAAAAAATATCCTTAGAACTATTTTCAAGAGAAATTTACATTTCCAATAACATAAATAAAGGAATTAAAAGGTTTAGAATTTCAGATTGTCATTTTCCTGGTATGTAACACTGTAATGTGCGCAAAGTAAAAGTCTTTCTGCTATACTATATAAATACCTTTTATAGTTTCTTTTTAATATTTATACATTATAAGGCAAATATATGAGGAATGTAACAAATTTTGTATCTTACAAATATTTTTTCATAATTAAAATGCAATTATTTAGATTAACGTTATAACACGATTATTTAATGGGTAAATGAATTATAACAGAAATTTTTTTCTAAGTGGGTGAAAAAAGTCCGGACCAGGATTCAAACCAGGGATGTATTGGCTGAAGCAACCAATGCTCTTACCAACTAAGCCATCCCTGATCACTACTGGAAGGTTAATTCACCTAATGAACTTTAACGTTACACAATCTGGTCTGATATAAGCTCAACAGACTAAATCGAAGGTCAATATATGGAACTGCAGAATATGCTGCTGTAAATAAACACTGTAAAACATCTGTGTTACGTTACTCCATAAAATTGGTGGAAGCTACGACTTCCATTTTACAGAAAAATTTTCACTTATATAATGGTGTAATTTAAACATATAATATTGGTGTAACTTCGCGATGTTACATGAGTTATATCGGTTAAAGTACTCTACAAAATTGGAGGCAGCATATCTGCCACCAATTTTATGGAGTAACGTTACACAAATGTTTTACAGTGAGTTATTGCAGGTGTAAATTTTCCAAGAGAGAAAAAAGTTTGGTCCAGGATTCGAACCACGGATGTATTCAATGTTAAAAATATTGTCCTAGTTTCAACGGAATTTTGGTGCTCAAAAGCTACCACAATAAGATAGTAAAATCTTGAAACATTATTTAGGACGGCCTGTTGAAGCACGGACGTCTTTCACAGAACTTTTATCCCTACACAACATTACAGTCAGCAAAACTTTCGTGACCTTGATTTAGGGAGATTTTTGCTCACTATTCTTGTTTAGTGAGCATTTCCCGCATTGCACGGAAGATGCTGGCCTTTCATTCAGCACTGATTAACTGATTAATAGGAGCGGAGCAAGAAATTGTATAACCCCGCGAGAAATTTGAAAAACCTGTATGCAAAACACACAACAGAATGAACGATCGTGCTTTGTAAAATGTTTGCGGAAAACCGTTTTCAGTGTGATACAGCTCTAAGAAGCTCCAAATGTTGGTATGAGATTTCATTATTTTGTGGCGGCAGCTACTGAGCACCATAATTTTGTTCAAACTAGGCCAAAATTTTTAACAGTGTTGCCTGATTTTTTTCATCCCCTTGGAACATTTGCATCTTCTAAAATAAAGTTATCACTGAAAATAAATTGGCATTTCCCTGGCCTACATTTAACTCCTTTATCTTGTATAAATATGACCCTGCAGAGTATTTCTTCTTATTTTTCGCTTCTTATTCTTCTTATTATTTTTTATTCATGTCTTATTATTTTATTATTATTCATAGTTTAAGTTAGAATTAGTAACATCATAGCTATCATCAAGATATTTTATTTCTTTGGAAATCATTTTATTAAAATCTTTTTAAAATTTGAGTGCAGACTTTTATTGTGTCGTTTTCCTGGTTTAAATAAATTAATAAATAAAATTGAATATAACATTGATATTGAGCTACTTTATTGAAAACATGTTCCTTTAAACAAAATTAAATGTTAGGTGTAAAAAAATAATATTTTTTGAATGAAATTGTCACTATCCTGCCATACATATGCCAACAAATGACAAACATATAACTACATAATTAACTTATTCCTTAAGTTTTTAAAAATTTAGCAATTTCAGATGGAAAATTCGTTATACTTTATTAGAAAATAAATATAGCTCTTGAAAATTTTAATTGTTTTCAGTAGACGCATTCAATATCTCAGATGATCAAAATTTAATACTTTGTGATATGCGCCTACATATATATTGGGTAAAAAGATTAAATATGCATTACACGTTTCTATAATAGTTTCCAAATGGGCATTTTTCTCTTAAAACTAGAGCTGTATGAAATCGATGTATCTAATCATGTATTACGATACGTAGGAATAGAGAAATAAAAAGAAGTAACAGTAAGTATATCTCAAAAAATTTTCATATTTAAAAGTAAATAAATTTGTAATATATTTAGAAGTGAAAACTAGTAATAATATTTTCAGTTATTAAATTTTAATACATAGTTGAACTGAGCATTATACATATATTTAATTTATTTTTCAAAAAATATTTCTGTTTAACAAATTTTGTTTACAATACAAAAATAAGTTAGATAATCAACAAAAATAATAAAGTACATACGTATATGTATTTAAATTAAAGTAATAGTTATAAATATGTTCTTGTTTGAAAAAAAAACTGTCGATTTAGCTGTTAAAATCAGATAAATACAT
This sequence comes from Maratus speculifer, assembly GCA_964019185.1. Lineage (NCBI taxonomy): Eukaryota > Metazoa > Arthropoda > Arachnida > Araneae > Salticidae > Maratus > Maratus speculifer. The sequence continues at coordinate 262,802,064 of OZ025291.1, read as the reverse complement.
CTATGAAAAATATTTAATTTATGAGAGAAATATTGTAGTACTGTATTTAGCGCAACTTGATTGCAACCAAGTCATATTGTTGAATTAAATTTGCTGATTTAAGCATTTCAACATACCTAGCTATTTATACAATGAATATTGTACCGTGTTCTCTCGCTGCAGATTTGCTTTATGATTTATTATAGCTTCAAATTTCTCGTTCATTAACAGGCTTTGCTTTACAAGGGAGGGAAATTGTCGGCTTGGATAAATGTCATTTTAAATGAAAGTAGTAGTTATTCTTTCGATTCATTTCTATAAGTACGCACAAAGTAATCTTTTTTAACGTGGGAAAAATACATTTTAATAATATCGAATTTCTATAGAGGAAACATTTGATGAGAAACACTATATGCTGTGCCACATGATTTAAAAGTGGAAAGGAATATTTCATTTGAAATATTTATTCTGATAATATTATGAAGGTGAAAGTGTGTGAATGCTTGCCTATAGTGATCAACTAAACTGAAATAATATATTTAGATTATAATCCAATAAAGTTTTTAGGCTATGGTTTATTTAATTTATTATACTATTTTCTTTTAAATAATTTAATATTTCGTTTTTTTTTTATTTAATTGAGAAACAAAGCAGATCTTCATATAAATATTTTCACTTATTCTATTTTAAATATGTTAAACTTGATTTGTATGCATATACGCACACATACACATACACACATATATATATATATATATATATATATATATATATATATATATATATATATATATATATATATATATATATATATAAGCGAAATGTATAATAATCCCTGACAAACGTGACTGACGAAATATTGGATGATTAGAATTCCAACTATTCGAATTCGAGAAGAGTGGAAAAATGCGTTACACTTTTTTTACGTTGTTTATTTTAACATTTTTTAGCTTAATAATCCCTAAAGTTTTGTTCCAGCATTCTGAATATGTCAGAAAATGTATGCTGCGTGCATTATTTTTCCTTCATGTCATTTTAAAAAACAATATTATGTAAAAAAGAAGCAAAATGCGTGAGAGAAATTATTTATCTATACAGGCTTATGATAAATAAATTGGAATAGATTTAAAACTCATCATTCATAACGGATTTTAGTAACACCGCTAATTTATGGGGAAAAAAACGCACCACATCTTTTATTACAAAAATCGTTCGTTAGACATTTTCATAATCCTTATTATAAGCATGTAAATGCACATGTTATTTTCGTGCATTGCGTGATCTGAACGCTACGTCGATTTTTTTCTTAGTTTAAAATACAGATACAGATAAAGATAAATATATGTAATTTAAAAAAGTATATATCACAGACATATACTAGAGTTAAAATCCATAAAGCCCAAAATGAACTAAAATATCATATTTTCTTTACACTGTTGATTAATGAAAGCAAAAGAATAGTTCTAATAATTACTTTACACACATTTTCTACTTTCACTTTCTAGTGTGTTTAACAACTCATTTTTTATTTTTATTCTTTTAATAACATAAAATTTCTAGAATATCATTAATCAATGTCGAAAATAGAAAAAAAGTACAGGGATACCTCTAATAAAGTAGAATAAATTCCAAATACTTCGTTCGGCTTTAACTCAAATTTTGTTTAATAAGTGACAAACTAAAAAAAGTTTTGTGGAAGATCATTTGTGGTTTATATCGGAAAGTGCAAAATAACAAATATTGTAATAATACTTTTCTAAAAATATAAAAGATAGAAATATAAAATATAAGTTTTTTTTTCATGTTGCCAATAAATAAATTTTTAATCATGTTAAGTGTGTTTTTTAAATCTTTAATTATTGTTCATTTTCTAAAAAACATAAGCTGTCATATGATTTCATTAGATAAATACGTCAAACTTACAAAAGTAAAATATAGAGAAAGCGATTAGTCTAGCTTTAAATTTTATTGCGTTTACAATCTGCATTTTACATTAGAAATAAATATTTATATACGTCAAAAACCAAAAACCTTGAATAACTTTATAGTATAATTGCATATAACCGCCGTCAAAAATGACAGAAAGTTGATATGCATTTTATTTTCAAAAGACTTTACATAACTGAAGAGTTTATATTGTAAAAAAGTACATTTAAGAAATTGCAAATAAATTCTATGAATACAAATGATCAGGAAATTTTTTAACATTGTTCAATTTATAAAGTAGTAAAACAAAAATATTAGCTTACTTCCACCTGAAATTTCATAGCACAGTGAATGAAATTTATATTTCTTACAAAATGTAATTCAAATGTAAGGAATATATAATACCATATGCTATATATATATATGATATCCAAGCAGAAATTTCGATTTTTAAAGCAGTAACTATCGAACATAACTTTGGAGTGAAAATAAAACAATTTAATAAGAGAATGTGAAAAAATATTTTCCAGTCATATAAATGCAATCTCATAATTAAATTATATCTAAAAAACCCTCTTTTTTACTACTTATAATGGAAATAACATTCTATAAAATGAAGTGGATAAATGTTAAGCTCTAAAAATTAATAAACTAAATTAAATTTCTAATACTCATTTTATTTATATTGAACGGAATTATAAAACCATTTCACCGAAGCTCTAGCTATGTAAAGTTAAATTTTTTTCTGGGTTTAAATAAGATCAAAATTATTATTTTTATTATTTCTTTCGTGAAATTTAATTCAGAGGAAAATAGCTTACGTCCACATGAAATTTAATTGCACTATAAGGATTACATATGTTTCTTATAAAATGAAATTAACATGTAAGTAATATATTTCACTATTACTACATATATTAATTAAATCAATATGAATAAAGTTTCGATTTTTAACGTCATAACATTCGAACAGAGCTTTGTAGTAAAAATAAAATTGTAATTTAATAAGAGATTACGGAAAAATAATTTTCTGTCATACAAATACAATCTCATAACTCAATTACATCTAGGGATGAAAAATATCTCATTATTACCTATAATGCTAACTATTACAAAAAATAATCGGACAAGTGTTGAGCTCTTAAAAATTAATAAGACTAAACTTATATTATACTATTAATTTTATTTATATTGAACAAAATTCTAAAATTATATAATCTAAGTTTAAAAAATAGATATCAAATTATTTTATTACGTCCTGCAGATTGTCAGTACATGGAGTCACCAAAAAAAGTTTTGGTTTATTTTAAAATCTTTTTATCAGGTATTTTTAAATTAGAATTTAAAATATTAAAATTGGATAGTTTTTGAAGATTTTGGGGAAAAGCAGTAGAATAAATGTAATACACAAATTGTGTGTATATTTCCAAATGTTGAACAGTCAGTATATTTAAGCCATCTAAATACTTACGCCTAACGTGACAGCCATAAGTAGCTTTTCTGAAAGATAAGGGTAAACTAGGAATCGTCACATTAGCGTATTATACAGGGTGATTAAAAAAACGCGGACAAATTGGCTTGGCAAATCAGGTATAAGACAAGAATAAAAAATCCCACAGGAACATCGGGCTGCAAACTACTTATTGAGTCACAAATACATTGTGTTTCATCCTAATTTAATTTGGGTTCACGGTAATAAATTTCAGAAAACAGAAGCACATTATAATAAAGAAATTAACAGACATTCTCACCTTTGTTTTATATGTGATAACACGAAAGAAAAGGGGTAGAAATTTACATTATGCGCATCACTAATATGCACTTGGCACTTTATATTTTGGACTGTGATAATCAGTTTATACGATATCATCGATTGCTCGAACAATATGTTTTTCCACATCTTTTCGTAACGTTATCACATTTCACACAAAATAAGGTACATATCGTTGCATTTTCATTACAATAGTTTTATTTTCTTCGAAATTATTACTTTCAAACAAGGTGTAGATAGAATGAAACACCGTGTTATTGTGACTCAATAAGTAGTTTGTGACCCTATGTTCCTATGTCATTTTCTATCCATGTTGTATGCTTGATTTGTCTTATCATTTTGTCCACGTTCTTTTTAATCACCCTGTATAAATAGATATATGTGTATTATTTATTTCCTTTTATTTTAGTAGGGAGGCATCAGAAAGCAATGGACATGGGATGTCTGATTTAAATATTGTTTTGTTGCCGGATTAATTATTATTTATTAGAGATTTTGAAAAAAAAACAGGATACATTATTTTAAATTTTCTTTCATTATAATACTACTCTATGTCTTTCTATAAATGAAAAAAATATTTCAATTTTATTATTAGTTTTTGGATTATACAATGGCATAGAGTCGGTTACAATTAGATAGTTCACATTAAAGCCTTTCTTAAAATTAAAATATATTTTCTGTGGTTCAAAGTCCAAAATAACTTCAATTCTGACGAGAAATTTTAAATTTTGAGGGCCGCTGAAAATTAGTAATTTGCAATCTCGATATGCTCTTTCAGAAAATGAAGACATAAAATTTCTTATCTTTTTTATTGATCACTGCCTATAAATAAGGATATGCTTGGTTCCAATTTTTGTTCAAACATTTTATTTTCCAAATTTATTCATCATAGTTTTCCAAATTGGTCTTAAAACTGAAATAGGTTTAAGTTTAGAATTTTCAAGAAATTAACCTATGTTTTAAAACTTTAAATGAGATCGAGCATATTTTTGTTGTTGTTGTTGTTAGAATCGTTAAAGTAAATTATGGTTTAATATTGCAACTATTTATTTTTCTTTCAAAATATCCAATCTTGATTAAAACGATCCTTATACTCTAGTAACACAGTTATAACACAGCATTTTGGTTGAACCTATCACAAAATATTTTTGACAATGTAGATGTATATACTTGAATTTAAAATCGTATAACTCAAATAATTTTGTCATGTTTACTCGCAATTCTAAATTTATCATTACCACATCTTCATAAGAATTCTTTTTATTATTTTAATCAATATCCATCAAAATTTTATTCATGTTTAATGAACGGTACATTAGTCGAAATATATCAATTTGTTCCATAAAATCAACTTTCCTTTCCTCTACATAATTAGGAAAAGTATGAAAAGCGAACTCCACCCAAAACAGAATGAAAGTAAAAGAGCGATTTGTCTGCTGTTATCTTTGGAAGCAGTGTTGCTTCAGAAGCAACGAATGGAGCAACATAAGATAAGAAAGATCAAATAAGATAATGAGGTTATTTATCTGCTAAAGGAATTGGATTTATTAACTTCATCGCTCAAGGGTAAAGTGCACATAACAGCGGATATAATAAAACATGCCATTTTCCGTTATGATTGATAAAAGTTTTTCGAGAGCATTCGTTATCTATTTATTTCATAACATTTGTGATTTCCATTCGTTGCTCGGTAAAAGTTGAAGTACATAGAAATAAATAAAATAAAAGGGCTTTAAGATATTTGTTTCTAAACTGTTATTACTAAAGTATATTAAATTTTCAAAACATTTTATTTTGTAATCTTTGTCGATACAGATAAATATATGTCGTTTTATATTTAATACACTTGATTTTCTTTTATCCAATTTAGCAATGTATCTTAAATTAAGAAATTCCATACCTTTTATAATCTCCGACACCAGTACAATATTAATGTGGTTTACTGTTTTTTTTTATATAATTTTAAAAATATGCATTAAATTATATAAAATTACATAATATAATTAAGCTATATTTGAGAATTTTAAAAATATAAAAATGAATACTTGTTATATTATTTTATAAAAAAATGTATGGTTCAATTAATAACGCATTTTTTTCCCGTAGTATGTCAGAATCCATAAGAAAACTGAATTTAGAATAGTTATGCTAACATAAACCTTATGTTAAAATGAAGCCCAAACTATACTTTATAAACTTAAATATTGATGTCTGAATTTTTTATAGAAAGTATTTCAAAAATTTTATTGAATTTGAGAAATGAAAATCAATTTGAAAAAGTAATTAATGAATGATTAAAAAATTATGAAAATATTTGTTTGCCTTAATAATATAAATTTACTTTATAAAGTATCAGATATACCACATTTTAACACAGGCTTTATGTTTATATATCTATTAAAAATTAAATTCGCGTGTGGATTGTGACATAACACATAAAAAAATGCAATAGTAGCTTAACTGTATTTTTTACTACGTTATATTGTGGGTGTTTATTTTAAAATTCTATAAATATTTAAATATATTACAGAGATTTTGGTTGTTTAAGTATTAAAAATTTGTAAGAACTTGAAATTACGCAACTTTTACAATGGCGACGTAGTTTTAAAAAATTGTGAGACCCCTTAAAGAAACAGATAATTTGTTTTTCTAATATTAGAAAGTCTATACATCTACAGAAGATGAAATTAAAATTAAATCCATATTAGAAAAAAAAAATCATTATCAGCTATTAGTGATATTCACAGCGTCAACAACTGGCCAACACAATTCATGAGTATTGCATTTAAAAAAAAAAAAAAAACTTTTAACGGAAATTAAAATGTTCCAAACTAATAAAAAACTTTTTTTCCTACTTCATTCGTATAAACTTTTTTTCTTCTTTAATATAAGCTTTTTTCTTTAATCTATGTATGAGTCATGCAAACGGATCACTATGATTAATGGGTTCTCATTTCAAATTTATTCATAACTCAGCAACAACCAGCTGCCGAAAGGTTCTGCTCTCAAAGCTGATAGACGGGAGGTACTGGGTTCGAACCAAATTGTGCCCGTCGTCCTAATCATTTTTAGTTTTCCGAGGTTTTTTCCATATCTTGGATTTTCTTGTATAAATACGGGTTAGGTTCCCTTAGAAATATCTCATCCAGGGAAAATACTTCACCATTCTTAGGGCATGTATACTTTGCGTTGGTAATTGGCCGTCATAAACAAAACAAAACCGTAATTTCGCTAATTTTTTCCAGGCAGAGTTCAATGACGAAATTAAAATTAAATGACAAAATTAAATACTGAAATATTACATATAAAACACAAATTAACACATATAAGACACAAGTCCATATTTAGATTGCATTAAATACACATGCAATCTAAATATGGACTTATACCAGTTAAATTAGCAGAATGAAAGACACTGCTGTCAATAGCGAAATATTTGGCGGTTTCTTCAGCTATTATATACTAGCGTACGGATAATAAGACAGTATAGTTTCAGCGAACTTTAAAATATTCTTTTCTTAAATTATGATACATTTCTTATTTATGATTTTTTATTGAAAAATGCTGTTTGTTGATGTTAGTAGGCAATCAAAAAAAAAATAATTTTGACCTATGTTTTTTTAAGCAAGACAGTGCGATTTGGATCATCTCTTAGTTCATAAATTTAAATTATGAATTACCTTTTTATTTTAAAATATGAAGACGTGTATTAATTTTGCATTTTTAAAAATATTTTTTAAAGATATATTTATCTATGCATGAAACATTATACATCAAAAACTTTTAAAGATTTATCTTTTACATTGTAAAAAAATACATGTTTCTTAAACAACGAAAATTTATTTAATCACTAATGGAAATATCCAAGTCACCTACTATCATTGAACGTTTTTTTACCTTGAAAAAACTTCAGTAAACAATTCAGTTTCGAAATTTAAAGAAAAAATTAAGGAATGTTTTTTTATTAGCTGCCCGTAGTTTTAGAAATCGTTTTCGAGTAACTATTTAAACGCATTACTAGTTTTCTCCACCCGGAAATAATTACACTATCACATATAATTATCTCTTAAAATAGTTTTGCCAAAGAAAATTTTTCAAGAAAAAAATTCTTATAATTTCTTCAGTTTTAAGTGGCGTTTCATGTTAAACAGTATTTTACATGAAAAATATCCTGTTGCAATATTATATAATTGACATGGAGTTAAATTGTGTTTGCATAGATAGCTATTACGGAATATATACTATACTGGATTTTTATTTGACTAAACATACAAATTTTATTGCAAATCGTTCAATATAATGCTACTACGTCATATTATTATCATATTTTTAGATGAAAAGTTGTATTTGATAACTAAATGATGGAAAACATTGACATATGGATAACTTTACATATATATATAAATTGTAAAACAAAATTTTATTATTAGCATAATTATGCATTTATAAAAATCCCAATTTTCGGTATGAGAAGTAAACTTCACTTTATAAAAATAAACGTTCTAGCATAAAATATATTTTTAAGATATTGAATTGAAATAAAGTTTTTTATCTTATTTTTCATGTTATTTCACTTTATTACAATAATTCTACAATAAACAGTATGGACTAAAACAATTTTGCATCGCGCAAAAAGGTATAATTAAAACTCGCTTTGTGAATATACATTATTATCTGATACATCTTAAATTAAAATGCATTATACATTTTGTGCTTTAATTTTAAAAAGGTGAAGAGTTGAAATACAACATGAAATACAAACACTTAAAACAAATTATCGTGATCGCCATATAAATAAGAAAATAAAATGTTTATCACTAAATTATATTAGATACTGGAACATCACAACTCCATTTTATGTATGTAACTTGACTCTAGGCACTTAATTATGAAGCGCTGCACTTTGACGATAAACCTTTAAACAGATTAAAGGAAACACGAGCGGTTAAATGAATTTATTATTTATAGTGAAAAAGAGGATCAATTGTTAAGTTCTTTATTGCTACTCAAGTTTTCTTTTTTTCTCCTTTTTTTAAAGGCTAGTATATCTTTGGCTAAGGAATATTGAGATATTTTACAGATAAAGTTTTCCAGTAAGAAAAGATTTTTCCCATTTTTTATGCTCAGAATTTATAAGTGTTTTTCATTTAATCAAATACTTTTTAAAGAAATATCTAATAAAAATAATCTTTAAAGGCAATAAAAATGAAGCTTTTATGTGTTTCCAGAAAAATATGTCTAACATTTTATAGATAGAACACATGCATATTAATGTTTAATGTAAGCAAGCTATAAAAAGAAATTTACTGCAATACGTTATTAGGACGAAAATAAATGCTTACATAAGACTTCATTACAATAAATCATTTTCTTTTTCGCATACTTAAGCATGCAAAAAAAATCACAACTTATTCTATTTTATTATGTCTTTTTTAGTATGTGCGTTTGTGTGATGGTTTAATAATGTAAGAAGTAAATTTGTTTTGCTAACGATAAATGTATGGGCCTATGCTTTATGTAAAAAAAAGCAAAAATAAAATCTATATATTTTTAAAAATTGGAAGATTATGTATTTTTATTAATGTAACTAAAGTGCGATCAATTAGACATATGTTATTTTTTCTTTTTCAGTGTCATAATATCACTGTTTTAGAAATCGTCATATTTACAATAAATCATTTTGAAAAATTCACTTTTCGTTATTTATTCATGGAAAATGGTCATTGTTTTAATATTTTTTCTATTTGCTGTGGGTATGTTTGCTTATGTATTCTTAACAGATGTGCGAGATGTTTTATTCAATAAGTGTTAAATTTGGATTCAATAAATACTACACGTACTACCAATAAGTTTTAATGGCAATTTCCTTTAAATGTTTCCTTCATGTATATATATATATATATATATATATAGCAATCAATTTTTACAATAATGCATTAAATTTAATTAGAGTATAGTTTACTAGTCCAGTACTTGGTTTAAGAATTTTATTTAATATCAAAATATCTATTTGTGTTTTATTAAAATGTTAAACATTAAATACAAATTAATATACACACATGTGCATTTTTTATCGGAATTTTTAAGTTTTTTTTTCCTCAAACTGCATTTTTAAAAATATGCATTAGTTATTTACAAAAAAGTGAGTGTACTGTACATTTCGAGTAAAGATGTTGTTCTGGCACAGATGTCATATACGCACCACATTTGCGCGTGCTTTTTTCCCCGCCAATTTGTCGAAAATTTTGCTTTTGAATATATGTTATAAATTGTATGCAATAACAGCATGTGATTTTTTATTGCAATATAAAAATTAAAATGACGTGAAAAAATGAAAACGATTCTAGTATTTTAAAAAGGAAATAAAAACATGTAAATGATAGTTTGATATAAATAATTATTAATATAGTACATAATAAAAATAATTCATAAAATGAAAATGAAAAATAACAGTAAATATACATGATTTCAATAAAAAAGGAAACAATAAATAAGCATGTACAAATAATTAACTTATTAAGTAGTTAAGCTGTCAATATAATTTTCACAATTAATTGTAAATATTAGTACTTAAGCCATATTGAAATGCATGCTTTTACTTTACTTAAACAACACATTTCACTGAAATTTTTAATTTTTCCCATTTCATTTTACTAACAATTGTTGTAAACATGGTAAACCGATCCTCACAATGGCACAGATGTACAATGCCAAATTGGCGAGGGACAAAAATCACATGCAAATGTGGTGCGTATATGACATCTGTGCCGTTGTTCTTTTTCCATTTCTTTTAAAAGTGTCTTCAACAATAAAGCTGTACCTATAATGAATTTGACATTTAAAAATTTTTAATCAATAATGTATTTTAAAATTGAAAAGCATTCGAACTGTTTAAAACGTTAAACCGATACATTCTAGGCATAATTTCAGGGCAACAAATGGTCCGCGAACTAAACACCAGTATATTTTAACAGAAAATTTCATAGGAGATTTCTACAAATTTGTGCTAAAACTAACCTCCGAAAACGCTGCGCACTTTGCAAGAAAAGTTTAAAACAAAATTCTTTCTAAGAAAATATTGATGTTCAGTTGACGGAACATTTGGGAGCCCGATAATTTGAAAAAGATGCACTAATACATCTAAATTGAGTAAATATAAAACGTAGTATGAAATTAAATGTTATTAATTGTCTTATGTAAAGATACTTTATAGACCTAACGTCGTACCAAACATAGCACTTTAAAAGTATTTATTTTGCAAATAATTTTATTCGTTTAAAAAACCATATACATTGGAATTAAAATTAAACTGTTCTTACATTTTAAGTATATTTTTTATAAATTTATTAATAGAGTTGAATTGATGTTTTTAAATACTAAATTCATATCATTGCACATCCCGTCATTCATATATGTTTTATAGAATACTGCATGCAAGCTTCTTTAGAATTATACCATTCGTAGAATGTAATTTGTACAATGGTGTTTTATTATAATTGACGAATATTATTGAGTAGAAAATTTAATAAAAATTTTTGATTAACCACCTACACTCAATAATGCATTTTCAATAATTCGGCGTAGTTTTAATTACACAAAATACAGAGCAACTTCAATCTAAAATCTCTTTGAATAAATGTAACTTCATGAAAGTGCAGGATGCAAAGTGTCCATTGAAAATAATGACCTCCAATTACATTATTTAACAGGGTTCCTCTTTGAACAGTTTTATATATATTAACACGTAGATGTAACAGTATATACAATAAAATTCTTTAGAAATATAAAATATTTATTAAATTAGGCAGTATAGTTTTTTTTATTATTCATATGTTTTTATTCATTAAAAAATTGCATAAACCATAGAAATAAAATTTCTATTTAAACAACTTTACCTTTTTAAACTTTAAAGCTATTTTTGCAGTTAAAGTTCTAACATTATAGTGTGTTTTCTTATACTGTTCAAAATTTCCAGTTTACTATTTTTTAATGTATTACATGCGTTAATGTGAAAATTCGTAAATTTAAGCTGCACCCTTTTTTAAATCAAATATTAGACAATGTTTACGAGGAAAATACAACAGTTATAAATGCAAGCTTAATAGGATTTTTGATTCAAACAGAGATGTAGTGGAGAATAGGGGGGTATAGTCCGTATATCTTCTGGATTTTTTTAAGGAACATCGTATACCCACTGTTTTTACTATAGTACATATATTCTAGGGTATACACTGTACACTGAACGTATAGCGCTGCTCAGAGCGTATATCCTCTGTTTTTTTATGACTGCACCACTGGATTCATACTGCCATTTTACGTAAGTAATACAAACGTTATGTTGTAAATAATGTATTTTCGTTAGATGAAGTATATTTGAAATGCATACGAAAGAAATTAGTTTAAAGTTAACGGAAAAAGACTTACATTATGTTATATAATAGAATGCTAGTATTCGTAGCACAGTTTATGTATCATGTAGTATAAATAAATTAGCAATTCCACATTCCACTAAATACAAAGAATTTAGGACATTTTAGTTGGACCTAGTTCAAAACTCTGCCATTTCAAAATTAGACCAAATAAATTATATGATATTTTCATGGGCTAAGATAATTGGCATTTCGTTATTATTAATGTTGACAGTCACAGGCCAGTTAATTAAATAATTTTAAATACATGTTTCGAAGAACAAAAAATTCACGGATAAATTTTTGTTTTAGTTCATTTTTTCAACCCATTTCAAATCTAATATTTCATGAATAAACTATATAGCCTTTGAATACTATAGCCTATAGTCCTTGAATGATTTACCCTTATATTATATGTTTTCTCCAGAAATCGTAATTATGTAGGCTTATTATCATTTAGTATTGATCTTTTAAAACAAAATAGTTAAAAATTACTTTCTCTATGTTATTTATATCTCGCATATATTAGGTTTTATTTGTATAGTACCTGGTACTTTTACATTATATATATATATATATATATATATATATATATATATATATATATCATCTAATTTTCAATTAAGAATGACTGAAAGTTAAGTAATAAAAATATCTTTAAAAATTTATCATATTTCTTACGCAATATATCGCTTTATTTATTAACGCATATGATTATCATTTATTAATTAAAAAACTTTTGATCTTCTTTTGATGCCTTGATGCCCGTGTTAGTTTTATTATCTCTGCTGCTCATGTCATTTAAAAATTATTTCTTTATGCTCTTCTGATACTGACAGATACATCCGGTAATATCATTAATCAATGTCGAAACATAGAAGAAAAAGTACAGGAAGTATTCCATTTGACGCTCAAAATTTTATCACACTTTAAATTATCTTAGCAGCTTCTTACAGAATGGTTTTGACAAAAGGTGAAAGTTTGAAATATGGCATAAATTAAAATTTAAAACGTTTATATATATATATATATATATATATATATATATATATATATATATATATATATATATACAGCAAGCTATATATCTATTTGAAAAAAAATTTTTGGTAGATAATAATAAGTGTGTGGAAAAATTTTAAATTTTTATTTTTTGAGATAGTTGTTTATATATTTCCTGTTCTTCATTAATCAAATATAGTAATATTTGTCACTTATAAAATATAATTAAATTACATATTCAAAGTTGACCAGGTTTTTACTTTAATATACTTTGCATAAGAAGACAAACACCCCCTCCTACATTTATTAAATTTGTAGCTTTAAAAACTGCATACAAGCTTTAAAAATTAATTTTAAGATTACACTTTTTGATGACAACTTTTTACACTATCGGACTGTATCAGAGAACTGTGGGTGAGGTATTTTAATGACACTAGATATAAATGAGAAGTAAATATTTGTTACTTTAAATCCATAAGATGAACATAAAGCATACATATATGAGGTGTGTTTCTAAACTCGCCTTATCCAAAATTTTAAAAATCGATGTTTTTCATTTAATTTTGATTCTCTAGATAAGGCATGTTTTGAAATTTGCGTTCGCACATAAACAATTATGAAAATTCATCTTTTTTATAAAAGTACAAACATATAGAATAATAAAATTAAATACTTCTTTCAAAAATTATTTTGTTCTAAATATACATCCCAAATTTACGTAAACAAATATGTCCATAAGAAAAAACGAGGTTTTTTCTGATTTTCATTTTTAATTAAAAAAATATTACAAATAAATAAAAATAAAAATATTTGACTTTTTTTTTAGTTTTACGTAATCTAAAGCAATAGTTTAAAGCAGTTAATCAGGTAGTGACTGATAAATTGAGATTAAGTAATAGTTCACCTCTCTGGAGAGCAGATTTTGTATTTTAATTTTAACTGATAATTTCGATGTTTTCAATGCTAATTTTAGATTTTAGTTTCTTATTTCTATATTTTTATTAATTTCCTGGGTTTTTTTTTTATTATTACAAATTAAAGGTTCACTATAGTTCGGAAGGCAATGATTAGTTTTTTACCCACTTCTTTTAACTGAATCCTCAATGATGAATGCACAAGCATCGAAAAAAAAAATAAGCACAAAAATACAGATATTTCCACGCTTTTAAAAATCTAGAAAAGCTAACTTACATTTATTTTGTGCATTGAAAGCTGAAGATATATGTATATATATATATATATATATTATAATTTATATAAAAAATTATATAGATAAGTGCTACGTTAGTGTGTTCGTAAGTTATAGTTTCAGATAATTAAAAATAAATACTTCTAGTTGTTATATTCTATGAAGAAAACTCAATAATGTAGTATGTTCAGAAATTCAGCAGTTTTTTATATGCAGCTTTCTTAAGTGCCTGGATCACACTTAAAAATTTAGAGGGAAATGTATGGCATAGTGCTAGGGCATTTATTCAGCCTTTAGTTTGAAAAAATATGAAAATTGAGTAACGAAATATAAAATACATAAAAAAAAATATATATAAAGAAAACATTTTAAAAGTGTTTACTGAATCTACCATTTAAGAAATAAAAAAATAAATATACACAATAAACGCCATATAAGAAGCTTGCAAACATTGTAATTATAAGTGAACTGAGTGGGAGCAGTGCAAATAATGTAATTTTGTAATTGTGAATTGTAGTAATTAATGGGGGTTTTTTCAGTTATTTTATGTCTTTTAACAGATGTGTAGATTATATTTTCGTATGTTATGCATTCGTTCATACACCAGCGGTGAGGTAAAATAGCATAAATATTTTAATTTAACTCGGAAAGAAAAGTTTAGTCTTTTTTAATAGTAGTAATATATTTTATTTTTTAATTTAAGGGTACGGTGGACTCTCAAAACTAATTTTGTTTAATTTTCTATGGATTTTTAAAAACATTTCTGGAAATAGTCATAGTATATATACATCTTTTATCTCGCATTTTTTTCATATTCAATATTCAAATATATTCAATAGTTTTTGAGATACAGGCTTTTCTTTTTTTAAATTAACGAAAAATGACAATATTTCAAAATGCTGCATGTGAAATTCTTTATGCCTAATTTTTCTGATTTTTTGTTTAACATTATCTCTATGTATGTGTTAACAAATGTTACTAAGCATTTTTAGCATATAACTCGTAAAAAATTAAAAAAGTTATTTTAACTTAATTCTCTTGTATTTTTCGTTAAAAGATCATTAAAAATTCCGTATAACTGAAATTTTAAAAATTTAAATGCGTCTAAAAAGTTATTTTTAGTAACATTTGTTAACGTATACATAGAGAGCATTTTAAACAAAAAACCCAGGAAAATTGGGCAGAAAGAATTTCGCATGGAATATTTTGAAATCATGAAAACGACGAAAACATTCATTTTGAGAAAAACAGGTTTTAGTAACTACAATAGTTATAATTGCTTAATACTTTCTTAATGACACAGTTTCAGCTATATATAAAGGATATAAAATCATTTCTAGCTTATATGTAAGTGTTTTATTTTTTATGGTAAATTCACATAAAATATGTGGCTTCGACAGTAATTCAATTAAAGGACGTGAAGTATTTGAATTTTAAAAAATCGTCTCAAAAATAACTTTTTGTATTTTCTAATGATTTTTTTTTAATTTTTTTGAAACATTCATGGTATAAATACCTCTTACTGTACAATTTTTTGTTAAATATATTAAATATTTTAAATATATTAAATATATTAATATTTTTTTTATTTTACGCAAAAAAGATTGGGGACAAAAAGCAATCCCTCAAAATGCATTGTAAACAAACGCTAAAAGAAACAGTTAAAAGTTACAGTTAAAGTATTGTTTTGCGAAATTAGAAAATTAATAAGTATTCAGTACAAAATAATAACATTTTGTAAGGTAAAATTAAAAACTAGGCTAAATTTTACGGATGCGAATCGGCAAAAAAGTAAACAAAGAGGCGTGGCAGAATCAGCTGATTAGACAAAAATGCTTGTAACTCCAGTAAAAATAGTCGAAATTCAAAAATTCTTTTTTTGTTCTATAGCAGGGAGTCCAAATACTGTTATTATGCTAAGAATGAAAATTCGCCATTTAGATGATTTTTTTTTGCGATTTTGAAAGTCCACTGTACCCTTAACTGACACACTAAACTGGTACTTCGTTTATTCTTAATAATTTAATACTGAAAAACTAAAGAATAATTATCTTCAATAAAGTCTAAGAAATGTCATGAAACATGTGCAGTTCTTTATCAAATTAAACATAAAATCATGGTCACACTTGTCATTGTATTTTTTATACACATTTAGTTAAAAAATGTGTTTACGGACGTTTCAAATAACTTTTCCAGTATCAATATTTTTTCTGTGTGAGATATTCAGTCTTATCTCGAATACAATCCATAAAATTGCTTTTATATTCTGCAACCGTCAACCATTTTACTGTGAGGGAAAAAATATTTTTGCTCTACATGTCACATCATGTGTTATAAGACTAGCAAATTTTGTATCTATGAGAAAACATATACAGGGTGTTCATAAAAAAAACTTTGCCGATATATGGAGCTCTAGCGGCCAGTCCGCTCAACCAATCGAGGTGAAATTTCAGATATAGCTATTCAGAGGTATGAGCTCGAGATTCTGTGAACGGCAACAAAATGGTCCTCACGGTTACGGTTATAGTTACAGAAACTCAAAAATTTCCAATGGAAACACCCCTTTTTTTCATCGAAAAATGCTCAGCGCATGCGAAAACCCTAAAGAGCGTTGGAACCTTACGTGTATCGCAAGAAAAAGACATGTTATGCACGCACAAAAAACCGTTCTGGGAATCCTCCCCGCCATAGAAAAAACTCGATTGGGGCGCAAAGAGGAAATTTGCATATGACACAGAGTTAGTACACTAATCTCTGATTACAACACAGATCGGAGAAACTAAAATTTTTATTTTGATTACACATTTTCCACATGGGTGCTATCACCATTAATTGCCTGTGATAGCACCTATGTGGAAGCACCCGGTTAATATGGAATGCGGTTGGAATTTGTGTCAAAACCGATGCATTCGATTTCACCCATTTATATTCTGGTGTGTTTAATTACATAAAAATGACGTGAGAATTAAATATTCTATTTAGTACTCTCATAAAAATTAAACTTTACTTTATTTTAAAGTAATCCGGTACATACATTTTTTATATCTTGTTTACTTGTAGTTCCAATGTAATTAAACAGACTAACAAAAACAATATAATAAAAACGTATTTATAATTTACCTATTTTTGATGTTTGTGTCAAATTTATATCAGTGATATGTATAGGAAAGATAAAATAAATAAATATTTACAGTTGCAATTCCAGAAAACATTTGGACGTAGAAGGAACGTGGGCACATTGATACTTGGAGCACATTGATACACCCCCTGTAGAGCACACAGGGTCATTACAGGAAGTTTCACAACAGCCCCAAAGGTGATACTAGTGAAATTAACTACATACAGAAAGTTTTGTAATGATTCAATAGTTTGATGAAATGGGGTGAGTGATAATTGTTTTTGTAGGTCAAAAGTAAATTTGAGTTGCACAAATGAAATGTTATTATACAGCTGTTCAAGTATTTTCAATAGAAAAGAATACCCTCCCTGACAAGTAAAGCTACTCTTTATCAGTTCCCCATTCTTTATTGTTAGATAAATTATGAAGTGTTGGATTTGCGACTCATTTTATTCAAAATGGCTCTATGGGACACATTGATACAGTCTTTGTCGGGGCACATTGATACAACCTGAATCCTTTTCTAGTTCATTTTTTCATTACCTTTTATTTATTTATTTTTACCATACACTCCTTAATTCAACCATTTTTCGTCAAAAATTTCTACTACTAATTTTTATTGAAGGGAAATAGCTCTATTTTTTTTTTATATTAGAACATTTTATAGTATTTTTGCAAACAGAAAACGTACAAACTTACACAATATCTAATGCTAGTAGAATTAACAAAAGAAATGGACGGCAGCCTGGCAAATCTCAAATTTATATCGATTCTCCAGAGAGAAAAGTATTATCGACATGAGAAATGTTAAGTAAGAGAAACAAGCTGCAGAACAGTACAGGATAATTATACTCTAAAAATAATTTTTATTATAATTATCCTTTATTTATTGTTTGTAAACCGATTTATAAACAGAAAACCTGGTAATTCTTTCACTTTTCCTAAGAAAGAAGATAATTCTGGGGTTAAGGTGCCAGATATGACAAAGTTACCACAGCCAACAAACAGACAAGAAACAGCCAGAACATCAGGTTATTATACATTTCATTTTAATTGCTTTAATATCGCTTACAAATAAATTGTGTGTTATTTTAATGTATATAAATGTATATAAAATGGTTTGCTAACTATTTTTCTATGAAAAATATGCATTGGTGTTATTTTGTCTCCATTTTTCTCAGACGTGTCAAAGTGTATCAATCTTCCCCGGGGATGGGGCACATTGATACAAATTACTTTTTTAGATTTTTTTTAAAATTACATGCAAAAAAGATATATAAAACAGCGATTGTACATTTTTATAACACACTACACAGGATTTGCTGACATCACATAGAAAAATAACTTGAAATATCTGCTTTCTAGACACCAAAATAATTTTTTGAAAAAAGCTGTATCAATGTCCCCCAATTCTATGTGTTATTTAAACACAAATATTTCTGAGCTGTAGGAATAGATGTTTGAAGCGGGATGCACGTTATTTTCGAAATAAACCTCTGACCACAAAAATATAATTATTTATTTTAAATATCAACAGGTGTATAAAAGTGACTAAAATCTTATAATTTCCCGTGTGAGACCATAATGTTCTTCTCAAATAACTTTTCCATAAGCCGCCGCCATATGCCTGTAATTATATTAAAAGAAAACATAAAAAACAATATCTCTCCCAAATTTCCAATAGTTTACTCATATTTCACGTATTCTTTCCTTGGATGAAGTCTTGATTACAGTTATTAACTTCTCTGAGTTACTTATTAAGTGAGGTCTACCTAAAGCATAAGAATACATTTATTGAGGCTTGGCAAGTTTCCACAACCCAAAGAGAATATAGTTTATGTGGCATTAAAATTATAATTTTGGTAAATTGGAAGACAGATAGCTCGTACTAAACGGTAGTATATGGATTTATCAAAAAATTATCATATTCCATCGATTATTGCATTTTACCTAATTATTACTATTATTATTACTATTATTATTTATAAAACGTTTGTCTGTGACTAATCGTAAATCTATAAATGCGTGAAACATACGCACAATTAGTTCTAAGAGAATGAAATGCATATTGATAAATAATGTTTAGTTTCTTTCAGAAATTAAGATATACGTTATTTATTGTCTCCATACAGGTATAAATTAGCAATAATAAATTCATAAATAAATAATTAATTCTTTACCGCTATTCAAGTGTAAAACTATTCTTACATTTTTTTAATTTACTATATAAATCATGATGACTTGACACGGATATTTTTGACTAAACAATCTTTATAAAATATATTTGTGCATACGAAGAATTTATGAGTAGGTTGTAATAATAACAATAATAAAAATCTTATTGTATGATGAAGATTTAAAAAATTACGTTATATTATTTCATCCTTTCATCCTTTAATTGATATAATTCGAATAATTACTATCCCTCCATAACAGCTAGTCCATATAACATCTCATTCAGGTCACACATGGTCACAAGAGTCACAGTCATAACGGCGAAACATAAAAGAGGAAACTCATACGTCTCTTTTATGAGACTCAAATGATTACTATAAACACTCTAAAACTAAGAGGAGTGAAAAGCTCATTTTTGTAGGAGTCATTTGCATTTTCACTCTTGTTAGAGTGAACTTTATGACATATACACTCTTTAAAGAGTGGAATTTCCGACTCCCTAAAAAAGAGTGATATATCTCACTCCGTTGTCGAGAGTGAAATATCTCACTCCATGGTCGAGAGTGAAAAATCTCACTCCGTTAACGAGAGTTAAAGCCCGGCATTATACACTTGAAAAAAATACCCGCTCAACTTTGAACCAATATATGGAGTAAAACAATGAAAAGTACCAAAATATGTCAATTCTTACTTTTCAAAAAATACCTTTTTATAATATAACCTATAAAATTACGCTTATTTGCTATTAAAACGCACTCGTTTTCAAAAATGAGTGTCACTCCTTCGATAGAGTCAACGGTCACTCTTAAAAAGTGACTTAGATATGTATTACGCATCAGCCAATCAGAAATCGTCTTCTCAGTTGTGATGATAAAAATGTTTCCGCCATTTTATCATGTCCGTTATGTGTCCCACTTTCGTTTCCTCGGTCTACAAATGTGGATCTTTAATTTGCATTATTAATACTGAAAAGTAGTTTAAATTTCGATCTTGGAATGATATACTCCGATATCTTATGATTCAAAATAATCCACTTAGATTAAGTTTCTTGATCTGGAGTCAAAATGGAGAACAAATAATTCAGTAAAAAGCAATAATACCCCATTAATACTCAGTGACGAGGATGTTGCACTGCACATATCTTATTTATCAAACAA
Source organism: Maratus speculifer (assembly GCA_964019185.1). Lineage (NCBI taxonomy): Eukaryota > Metazoa > Arthropoda > Arachnida > Araneae > Salticidae > Maratus > Maratus speculifer. Next base: position 262,781,339 of record OZ025291.1, on the reverse strand, counting down.
AGGATTATTATTCATCAAACAAGGGATAATATTTAACATAAAAAACGGTAAGTCAATTTTAATTTTAACTTTTTATTTTCCGAAAGTAAATTCTAGTATGTCGAGTTAAAAGTTTTACTTTACACAGGAAGTTGTCTTCTATCTCTATGTGGTCGGAGAAAAAAAAAGAAAAGAAAAATCGCTGACGCAAAGATTGGTATTTTATGCTCGTTGTTAACAGAATAAAACGCTTTAGAAATTTTAAAAGTTTGCAGTATGACCTATATTAGATGACATTTAATTATTAGAGATAAATAACTCATTAAAATTGTTTTTCCAACAGTAAGAACAAAACATATGTAGCAGTGTTGAATTCAGAGGGTGTCCCGGGGGAGGTATTCCCCCCGGAGCACTGAAATTCCCTCCGGAAATTTTGAGATTTTGTGTTTTCAATGGTCGAAATGGGTTATTTCCCTCCCTGGAGCTCTATAATGTCCCCCCACCGGAGCCAGAAATATCCCTCCCGGAGAAAAATGTCTTAATTCAACACTTATGTAGTCATTTCTTTTATTTTATATTTTCTTCATTTTTCTTTTTCTTACATGAGTGTATTTTTTATAAAACTTTAACTCACATTCATAGGATACTATAAGGTAGATGTAGCAGTAATGTACACACCCGAATGTTTTTGGTTTATAAAAAAAAAAATAACTAATAAAAATTTAGCTTTGATTTTTTTTTTCGTAACTCGCCCTTGCATATTTTATAATTTAGCACTATTGTTGACACTCTTAATTAAACCAATCAGGGAATACAAAATAATGTTTTTAAGTTTCACTGTTTTTCATTGAAAATCGTGTTTTCATTGAAAATCATACTAAGAGCTGGCTTCATTTAATAAATTTATGTATTCCTTATTTTATTGCAAAATTTGCAATTTTTTGTTTTTGTAGTTGAAGAGAGCTTTGAATTTTATGTATTTAATGTCGTTTATGAAATTTCATTAATTTTTAAGATTTTGAGAGGAGTGTCCATTACTGGAATTCTTAAGTAGTCATTTTCCAGAAATGTACACCTCATATAGGCACTGTTAAAAAGCAATTACGGTAATGTTTATAGTGCATAAAATATTTTGATTTAATTAAAAACTTAAGTAATCAATTTTAATTTTTAAATTGCTCTTACCAAAATGTAATGACACCAAAATTTTTATAAATAGTTTTTTTTTTAAGTTATATTAATGTGATTTATAAAATTTCAACATCTTCTTCATTTTATTATTATTTTTTTTTTAATGAATCTAACTATGTTTTTCTTATTTTATAATCTGGCAATCAAACCACTCATGAAGCCGAAAGAAATATTTAAGCGCACAGTCAAAGAGGGGCTTATAGGGCTTAATCGTTCACCATTTAAATAAAAACACTTAAGTTACAGAAATCGTTAAAACACATTTTCTCTCTTAAATATTTGTTTACTTTTACTTTTTCAATTTTGTCCGCAGATATTTTTTTAAATAACACTTTCATTTTTGGTACCGCTTTTGAAAGTAAAAGACACTTTATAAAAATATCTGCTATCGAAATCGAAAAAGTAAAAAAGATGCCATATAGAGACGAACTTCAGCTATTCAATGCAAAATAAATAAATAAATAAAATGTCAAAATGCAAACGAGATATTAGAAAAATCGCTCCCCATAGGATTAGCATTAGCTCGTGAGTGTCTTCGCCGGCAGGTACTACATGCACATCTACTCGATATACTGGAATAAAAAATTTAAATTAAATATGACTTACCATGTCATTTTATAAATACGGCTTGTATTAATATATATTTTTCAGAAATAAGATTTTAATTACACATAAAAGAAATAGATAACTATCATTATGGATTTATTTAAATAATATGTATAACTTAATGGGTATTCGAAAAAAAAATGTATGTTTAATATTTTAAAACTGTTTAATAACTTGCGCTTATGGGCATTTTAAAACTATCATATATTTATGGGACTACCAATGAAAACAAACACAAGGAGAAAGATTGGAATAAAATAGCTTATTTCTGCCAATAATCTAATTTAATTCATGTGTAACTTTAATTATGTTTTCCCTTAAAAAGTTCAATTAATGTTACATACTTTGAATTAAATAAATATTGTCAATAAAGTATTTTATTCCAATTTTTACCACGTTTGTATTTATTTTCATTGTATGTTCTAAAAGGCACGATTCTTTTAAAATGCCCATAATAGCAATAAAAAAGGGGAATTCATTGCAAAAGAAAAAAGAAAAAAAATGAACATTTACTCCTATGAAAATGTGACTACTCACTTCTAGTGGGAGTGAAAAAAACGCCCTCCTTTGGCAAAAGTTAATAGTCACTCCTCAGAAATAGTGATTATTGACCCCTGTGTAGAGTTTACATTCACTTCCTAGGAGTGAGTATTCACTCTTTCAAAGAGTCAATGATTCCACTTTTGCTCAAAGCGAATAGTCACTCTAAAGAGGTTGGGCATATTTTGAGTCTGCGATAGAGTGAGTATTCACTATTCTGGTGTGGCTATTCACTCCTTTTTATTTAGAGTGTATGACTCCAGTGACTGGTCACTACGATTGCTGCTTTGTGTCTAGTCACCAGGTGACTTTACAATGTCGTTTTATTGAGACTCTCATGTGACTGTCATTTGGAGACTCAGTTTCAAAGTCATTGTGAACTTTGCATTATGATAAATCGCCAAATAATGTCACATAAAAGTCACATGATGACTTCTGTCACAAAATTTTGTCAAATGGTGACAGAGACCCTATTGTGAAGTAACCACTGTGAAAAGTGGTGAAGAGTCACCATGTGACTTTAATGGGACATTATTTGGTAATTTATCATAATGCAACGTTCACAATGACTTTGGATTTGAGTCTCCAGATGAGAGGTCACACGAGCGTCTCAATAAAACGAGATTATAAATTCACTTGGTGACTGGCCACAAAGCAGCAATCACAATGACCTGTCAATGGAGTCACACATAATAACCATTTGAGACACATAAAAGAGATGTATGTAATTTCCTTTTTTCTTTGTTTCGCCGTAGTGACTGTGACTCTTCTGACCATGTATGACTTGAATGAGGTGTTATAATTAAAAATTTACCCAGATGAGATGACTAGTTGTTATGCAGGGATAGTAATTATTCGAATTATATTACTTCCTTTTAAATATTCGCGTGAAAAGTATCGCTTTAAAATTGGCATTTTGGGACTAGTCCTTAAGTTTTGCACACCAGTGTATATATATATACATAACATTTTTCGAGAAGAATAAATAATAAAATTTGTATAATGCGAATATATCATGGTACTCTGAACTGAAACTTTATTTACAGTTTTAAAAATTTCTTTCATTCTAAGATGCATTCTAGGGTATGTGAACGCTGTATACATTCTCCGTTGTTTAAGGAAATTTGTATACTCTCTTTTTCTCGAATCTAGAAACCGTGTATATTTGCTTGTGTATATCTACAGCCTATAGCGTATCTCCTTCTTCTTCTTAAAGAACTACATTATTGCTTAAACTGAGGGACGTGTTACATACTTTTTAAAATTAACTTTGTTACGTGAAGTAGTAATTAATATCCCGGGGAGTTATCCTCAAATATCTGGTGTTGGTGCATTTATCAAATGTAAGAAATTTTATTAACCAAATTACATGTGCAACAACTTATATAATGAATTTTTCATAGAAGTCCTGGCGAGAAAGTATATGGAAATTGAAATATTAAATTTAAAAGGCAAAAATTAAAATAATTTTTTCTTTAATTTCATTTAACAATATTTTTATTTGAGCTAGTATGAAAATTTTCCGAATTTTATTTATGATAATTTTATTCAAGCATTCTGTGTTTCAAAACGTGTTTTAAAATTTGCGATTGTTCTAATTAAAGTGATTTCTTAAAATAATTATAAAAACAAACAAAAATATATGTTATTTGACAAATGTAGAAATAGTGATAAGTATTATACGGTTATTAGTTGTACTTTAAAATAGAAAATAAAACCTTTGTGCAAAAATGTATAAGGATATAAAAACAACGATTAGAAATGCTCTAATAATGCATGAAAAGGTATCAAGCAACAATTTCGAAACTACTATCAATATTCTTCATGAGTGCAAGACTCAGCGATCTAGAAAACGCAAAGCTGGGGAAAGAGAGAACGAAATGCAGACTTATATTTCCGTTACGATAACGATCCCACTAGAAGAAGAGCAATCATTCATAAAAAAAGCGGCATGAATAACTGGGTGAAATAATTGGGTGAATAACTGGGCAATTAGAGACATCTATCGAAGAAGAAACAAAACAAGACTGAGGAAAAAATATCATTAAATTAAAGACTTTCAATTGCTTGAAAAATAAGGTGTACTTGATAAGTCATTGACTAAGAAGTGAGAATTTTTAATGATGTGCTAATCTTCCCAAAAATTAAGATGAAGAATAGAAATACACTTATAGATAATGGTGGCAGAAGACAAGATGAGCCTATGTTGAGCAAAAACAAACAATGCTGAGCAATAGAAGATTCTAAAATGCTTTAATAGTTTTTAATTCAATGTTTTTTTTCAGTTTTGTTTTGTTTGTTCTCCGGTAGATGTCTTTACTTTTCCAACCAGTTGTTCCTGCTACTTTCTTCTCATTGGTTGCTTTTCTTTAGGCAGGATCGATTATTAACGGGTATATGACGGGGATCTACTTTTCTCTGTCTTTTTGCTCACATTTGCTTTTTTCAAGCTTGCAGAGTCTTGCATTGATGAAGAATCTCGATGGTAGATTCGAAACGGTTGTTTGCTATATTTTCATGCAGTATTTGCGAATTTCTAATCGTTGGTTTTCTATCCTTATACATTAGTAATACTCTACAAGATATACATATCAAGACACTAATACCGAGTTGCACGTGCGACTACTTTTTTTCCTTATTTCGTCTACATTTTTCAAAAACAATATCTTTCATTATTGATTTTGAGAAAGCGAGTTATTAAAGAACATCAAAGCGGGAGAAAAAAACGAAGTTCTTGAAGTGAATCAAAGGAACATATTCAGCAGTCCAGCTGGCACATCATTTGCATGGAGTTATGGGATATAAGGTGATTTTTAAAACGTAAACAAATGAAAAAAAAAATAAATTCATGGGGTTTATTGAAAAATGATGTCATTTTTAACAGATTATTATTATTTTTTATAATAATGAAATAAATAATGTGTAGATTAAAAGTATGGGATTAAAATATAATAAACACTCTAAGATATTATAGGTAAAAGTTAAAAACATAAAAATTTGGAATTAATTAACTAAGATAATTGGGATTTTTTTTTATTATTACATATATATATATATATATACTACATGGCCAAAGATGACCGTCCACTTGCAATTTTTGACATTTTGTTGAATAACTAGAAAAGTACACGAGGAATTATCCTAAAACACTTAATGTGTAAACATAATACTACATGTCATATAGTTTCGTGAAGATTTTTTCCCAAAACTCTATATGGGACCGTCAGCAAATTGAAAAAGAACAAGTAACTTTTGAATAACCCTGTCAAAACTAATGTAGCGAAAGCGCCCAAACTGTAGATTATAATGAAGTGAATTATTGCTATAAATTGTGTTCATTTTTATACCGATAGCATGTATATTCGTAGAGAAATTAAAATTTTTATAAAAACAGTCCCAAATTTTTCCAAGTTTTCTGCTTATAATTTGCAAAGATCTTAATATAAAATAATGTTCTTTTCCGAAAATAAGACAAATAACATTGTAAGAATATTGTATAATCAAAATTAAAAAATAATAAAAATTGTGAGAAAAATGAGCAAGTTCACATAATAAATTTTCATTGCGCATGCGTGAAGGCCATCAAAATTTCATTTGCATATTATTTTTGCTAAATGTATAGAGCAACTCTTATAAAAGTCTCAAAAACATAGCTTGAAAATTCTCAAAAAAGTCGTCGAGAGAATAAGTTCAAAATACGTTATTCCAAATTAAGGCAAAAAGATGAGGGGTTGTATCCAAATATAATAGTACGTGCTGTATTCTGTATACCATAATGGTACTAATCAATGGATAAATGGATACAACCCCTCATCTTTTTGCTTTATTTTGGGAATAACGGATTTTTAACGTATTCTCCCGACGATTATTTTGAGAACTTTCAAGCTATGTTTTTGAGACTTTTACAAAAGTTACTCGATACATTTAGTTAACATAATATGCAAATGAAATTATGGTTGCCTTCACGCATGCTCAATGAAAAATTATTCAGTAAACCTGTTCATTTTCACACAATTTTTATTATTTTTTAATCTTGATTAAAGGATAATGTGTACAATGTTGTTTGTCTTATTTTCGGAAAAGAACGTTATTTTTTATTAAGAACTATGCAAATTAAAAGCAAAATACTTGGGAAAATTTGGGACTGTTTTTATAAAATACTTAATTTCTGTACGAATATACAAGCTATTGGTATAAAAATGAACACAATTTATTCCAATAATTCACTTAATCATAATCTACAGATTGGGCGCTTTCGCTACATTAGTTTTGACAGGGTTACCCAACAGATATTCGTTCTTTTTCAATTTGTTGACTGTCCCCTATGGAGTTTTGGGAAAAAATCTTCGCGGAAATGTATGACTTGTAGTATTATGTTTACACATAAAGAGTTTCAGAATAATTGCTCATGTACTTTTCTAGATATTCAACAAAATATCAAAAATCGCAAGTGGACGGTCATCTTTGGCCATGTAGTGTATATATATATACATGTATATATATGTTCGTATATGAAAAGATATTTACCAAAATTTGGGCAAACACTTTTGAATGATTTATATATTAAAATATTTTAATGTTGAAATTATCAATTATCTTTTCCTCAATTCCTAATCTTTAAAATAAGAATAGTAATTTTTTAAACTATAAATTATGTATCAAAAATTGATTAATTATTCTAACAACCATCATTGCAATCAAAAGTAGTATATTTGTAATAAAGATTTTTTTTTATATTTGAACTTTGAAAATTGTTTAATAGAAAGCTATCGTTTAATAATTTCTTTTGTCACATTCTGATTTTGCGTATTGTGTATGTGGCAGACAAATGAAAAGACAGAAAAATGAAAAGTCAAAGTTATCTTTAAAGATGTGAAAAGCAATAAGGTGGTTGAAATTTACAGATCTTTGTTTTGGAAGATTCTAATTATTAGAGAGTTAAAGGGAAGAGAGTTATTAGAGAGTTAAATGGAAAGAGTTATATGCATAATACCACATAATTCTAAACATTTAGGAAAATTATAATATTTATTTTAATTCCTAAACTGTTCCATTAATCTTAACACTTTTCATAATCTTTTTGGTATTTATAGCTTTGTTTTTAAATACAAAAGTCAATTTGAAAAAACTCTAATTTTAAGAATATAGATTGACATTTTCTTAGAAAATCCTCTTTAAAACTGTAAAAGATCCCTCTTCTCTTAGGTAATCATATAATGATGTCATTCTTCATAAGAGAAGAAGGAATCCTTCTTTTTTATTTGTTGACATTTGAAATAAGAAATACTCTTTTTTATTGCCGTTTTAAATTATTCATATGGTCTCTTTTGATTTGTTTTGTTTAAGTTTTTTATTGCATGTTCTTTCCCAAATGAGCCCAATTAACTCATAAACTGTAATTAACCTGTCTAAATCGTAATTGCAACATTTCTTATTCTGGCATTTTGTACGTTATAAAGTTTTTTTTTTTTTTTTTTTTTTTTTTTTTAACTAGATAGACTTGAAAGATAATTTGGAGTAATTATAAACTACTTTATACAGTTTTACTTTATGCATTCTAATTTTTGAATAACATTTCTGTGGAATGATTTTAAAGTTAGGCTGTGACTTAAAGTGCTAAGAATTGAAAATATGAATAATGGAAAATCGTGCAAGTTGCTTCAGTTTAGTTAGTGAAGTTTTCACACTTAAGACGAAAGAGTGGATTTGGTTTCTCTGAAAAAAAAAAAAAAAAAGATTTTTTTTTTTTTATGTTTTACTCATCTTGATTGAAATAGCTTTAAATAGCTCTACTTGATATAAATTCCTTAAAAACGGTTCGTTTACTCGAGGTATTTCAATTCTTTACGAACAGCTGATTTTCGAATCGTGAGATGAGTGCATGTCTGCTCATCTTGAGTTACTATGTGGCTAGGTTTTTAAAAGAGCACGGTAATATGTGTATAATTACAATTTTGTAGGAAACTGGGATGCCTAAAGCTGTTTGCATTCCTTCAAAATTATTCGTTCACTCAAGTTATTTCAATTCTTTACGAGCAGCTGACTTTCAAATCGTGAGACAAGTGAAATTATATTCATCTTGAGCTACTGTGGGGCTGAGTTTTTAAAAGAGCACGGTAATATATATAATTACTACTTTTTTAGGAAACTGGAAAGCCTAGAACTTTTTACGTAATTACAGCATTAATAAAATTCTAAAAGATAATTAAGAATTTTTTAGGAAACTAGGAAACTTTGGGAATATTATTTTGTAACTGTAATTCGGGTTCAAGGTAAAATTTTAGTAAGATTGCTGTCATTTTATTTTATTCATACAGATTTCTGTAGCTTTACAAAAACTAATTGCATATTTACAAATTTGGAAATTTACATATTTTGTTGAACAATGTACCGATAAAAGTTTAATAAGCATGCAGATTTCTATAAATTTACATCTGTAGAATTACATCGCTTTTTATACTGTATGAACTATAATTAAAGTTTGATTGATATGAAAGAAAGGCAGAATACGGATTGATTAATGATACATCTTGTCGTATCCTAGATCACAAAGTAGGAATTTAGTAATATTATCTAGAAAATTACAAGTTAAAACGTTTTTTATCATTTTATAGCGATATTTTGTGTACATAATTCGTATAAATAGAGAATGATAAGTTTGACTGTTAAACGATGCAACTCCCATTGATATTATACCGTAAATTACGTTTAAAGGTAAACAGTTAAGAAAATGGAATAGGAAAAAGGAATTAAAGAAACACTGTTAAAAAATACAATAAAGCCCTGTTAGTGAAGATTTTAAAGAAAGCCTTGTCCACACTGACCGAATTCGACATTTAACGAAATAAATATCTGAATGCTTAAATCAGCACCCAAGACTACCCGTAAACCATGGTGACGTCACTGCAACGTCTTTGTGAAGTCACATTGTGACTTTGTGACCATCGATTGTCGATGTGACGTCACGTGACGTCGATTTGAAGTCACAGTGACTAAAATGTGAAGTCGTTATGGCCGTTTTAGAGCTCTTTTGTGACGTTTCACAAAGTGGTCACAATGTGACAAATTTGCGAAAAATTTGTCATTTGTGACATTAACATTGTGACGAAACTGTGACAAAAGCGACGATATTTAAATTGGCAGAAATATGTTTTTTAAAGTAAATAACATGTTTTGAAGGATATTTATACCTTTCTAAAGATTTTTAAGAAAGTCACATATTAGTCACAATGTGACGTCACTGAGAGAAGGAATTTTGGTCACAGATGTGTTGTGACCAAAGTGACTCTCAGTGACGTCACTGTGGCGTCACTGTGCCCATGCATGCTATTAGGGTAGCGATAAATCAGAAAAAAATAATAGAATTTTATATAAATCGACGTCAAATCAAAAAATGCGTTTCAATCTGGAAATAATAACAGACCATCATCAACTACTGGGAACATGCGTCTGTAAGTAGACAAAGTCGCAACTGGATGTTTTATATATTTCTTATTTGAAAGTATAAAATTTCTCAGAGACACTATAAAGTGTTTCATAATTTATGTTTAACGCATGTTTCTAAAAAATATAAACAAATAAAGATAAAATACTTATATGGTTTAGTGAATATTAGATAATAATAAATTTAATTGCTTATTTTATAAGTAAAAAAACACTTAAGAGATTGTTTAGTATCAACCCCATAAGCAGTGATCTAAATTTTGTATTTAGAAGGAGATGAAATGGAAAGAAGTATTAACAATATTTCGAAAGATAAATATACTGAATAAAAAGAAAAACATGAAAAATTTCCATTTTGAGTTTTTTTACTTAATATTATAACGCTTGACAGAAGTGCTTGATAATGACCAAATACATAATTGTTTTTAGAAAAACTTATTTAAAATATCAACAATCTATTTTTGTAAAGCTTTTTTACCTGAGACAAGTAATTAATATTTATTCTCTTACTGGAAATTCAGTTCTGACAAAGACATGGATTTTTGAAATAAAATGAAGTGTGATTAAATGAAGAAATGCGAATAATTAAGATTACTTGGAAAATCTACTTATTTTATCAACTTATTTATTTTTTTAATATGGTAAAGTTAGAATGTTAATTTACTTGAAGCTTCCAATAAACATATAAAATGCAGTAAGCAAAATATTGAAGCTTTTAGCAATCTCTTCTTTGCAATTTTTATTACTTTATCTTCAAAAGTTTAGGTATTTCTCTGGAGATATTCTCTATAAAATTAGTCTTCTTTAACGACTAATATTGACACTGTATAATTGTTAATATATGTTTAGCTACGAATATAATTGCAATGAAAATATCTTTGGGGATTTTTTTTATCTTCTACTTTTAAAAAAACTTTCAGGGCCATATTTGCGAAAGGAATTCAAAAAGTGATAATGTAAATCACAAGTAAAGTTGAATGAGTAATTAATTATATCCAAAAGCATTGCAAACATTTTAGTGCAAAAGAGTTATATATATATATATATATATATATATATATATATATATATATATATATATATATATATATATATATATATATATATATTATTTATACAATAGTTGCTATATCTGATGTATTTTAATGAAAAGTGAAAAAAATATTTGCATTCAGCTATGTAAAACGTATTCTTTATTTTATCTTTTATTCATAATATAGATTTTAGATTGCAATATTCAATCAAATTTTTAAATCAAGATATATTAAAATAAAAATTTTGGGTCTAGTGCGAATTAATAATTATACATTTTGTTATTTAAATGAAATTCTTTTATCAACAGATGTTTTATTATAAAAATTAATAGCAGAACTGAAAATATAAATAGAAAAACATATGTTTTTTTATAAAATTGATTATTATGTTAATTCTGTTTGATAGATCTGATATTTTAATTTATGTTTCTGGTGTGTTTTTTTTTCCAATTTTAGTACGTATTGCAAAGGAAACTTATATATGTAATAGTTGAATAGTATTTATTTTATTTTTTAATATTATAGAAAACTTATAAATCAACTTAAAATATTTTCAAATAACCGTAGATGAAGGATTTTTTTTCATGCTTCTTGTTTAGTGCTTCAATAAATATTATAAGTAGATTCTTCGAAGTTAAAAAAATTCAGCAAAGATAATAATTAAAAACTTATAACGTGTTCTTGTATTTCATGAATATGGGCATGGATATATCATGAACATACATTTCCGCTTATAATGTTATCATGGAAATTGGTTGTTAAATAGAAATTCTAGTTGTCACCTTCTAGAGAGACATATTAGTCCTGTAGTTCAATATCGTTATTTGGTCGTTCAAACTGGGAAATTAACATTACAATATTATTTACTACCACGTATCTATATGCAATTGAATATCACTGTCTATGGCATTACGCTAAAAAAAGGGGGGTCTCAAAATTGAGTAAAATGTACTCAATTTTAAATACGTTATGTACTCAAAGTAACACCGATTCGAATTGACTCATAACATAACTCATGTTTGATTTCATAGAAGAATATGAACATTTATGCACCCATTTTGATCTTATAGATATAGTTTAATATGGACTATGCATGTACATAAATGGACGAAATATAATATGAATTAAATTTAATCCCATGGGTGCTATCAAATATGAAGTGTTTATGAGTTCATAGTAATCCGATGTACACTCAAGATAAAAAACTTTATGACCACCTACCTAATAACGTATTGGCTACCTTATGAGCCACAAAACACCTGCAAACTGCCTGGCTACAAGTTTTTGCTAGATGACAGGAGATAAATTGTATGATTTGTTCAAGCAGCGCTCATCCATATCCGGTTTCTGAGCTAAGGGCTGCAGTTTAATGACACACGGAATGTGCTCTGTGGGATTACGATTCGTCGAGTTAGGTGACCAAGACGTTAATTGGAATTCTTTATTATCACTGCAGTACAATTTGAGTCATGTGACATACAGAGTTGTCTTCCACGAAGTCTCCATTTCCATTTCGGAAGATAAGTACCATGTAATGGAAAAAATGATTAGCGACAATTTCCAGTGGTATTCATCGTCTGTTCTACAACATTCACATGTCCTACTGACGACAACGGGAACGTTCCCCAAAACCTCATATTGCCACATTTGGCTCTGTGTATGAATGTTGCATAAGGGAAGTAATAAGTCGTATAGAAGACAGTCTAACCGAACACGGCCATCGACTTTTTTAAGAAGGAATTGTGTTTCAACCGACGAGGCAGCTTTCTCTCTATATTCCATGATATAGTCAATGGGGCACATGAGTGGAACCCCCGTAGTTTCATATTCAATAGTGACATCATTTTATTTAATAACGCATGGACATCTAACGCATTGACTTCTACCGATGTTTTCACCGCCATTTATCCCCTTTGTACAAGTACTAACAACGATATGTCCCAAACAACCCATAAGACGTGCAGTTTCAAATTTACAAATTCTGAGTGTGAGGTGATTGAAATCTGCCCTCTGTCAAAGTACCTTAGATCAGCAGCATTTACTCTCACAAGCAGACGAAAACGCAAAAAATATCCATGATGCTCCTTAGCAGCATTTTAAATAACATTCCTACCAGAGTATTTGCCTTTCGCGCCATCTAGACAAGTTCATTGCAGAATGTGACGCTGGTCATAATTTTTCACTCTTGAATGTATAATTTTTAAGTTGCAAGATGCTGAAAAAAAATTTCATGTCATTCTCGCATTTTCTAAGAAAACAAATTATAGAATAGTAAAGAAAATGAGGCATAAAACTAAAAATAACATATGTAATCATCGAAGATTTTTTAAGAAACATTGTGATTTATACTGTACGAAGAATTTTTTTATGCAAGCGTCCCAGAAGGAGGCATTTAAAATTTTTTCGTACTCATTTTTTTCCGATTTCTGGCAGGAGTAACATTAATATGCTCAGACGCTCACCGTAACTTCTTAAGTGCATATTATATCAATGAACATAGATAGCAATTTCTTCCCGTGTTTGTTCTTATTTATTTGAAAATAAGTTCTCTCTGTTAATATTTTTTTCTTATGTTATGTAATCAGTTCAACCTTCAATAAATATTAAATTAATGCAAACAATAAACTGTGTACTGTACTTTTAAATAATTTAAAATTGTTTAAATTTATGAACTACAAAATCGTTCAGAAGATCGTACAGAAACATTGTGAGGTTTTAACTGTTCAATGAAATGTACCTTACAAGAGTAGAGTTTCCGAGTTTTGTGTAAATCATGTACATGATAGACCACAAAATGTTTTGTTCTTGTACTACTGAGCGGTCATTCACAGTAGCATTTAGAAAACTTTCAGTTACTTGAGCTGTTGCAATTGTAGCTTCATTCACAATCGCTGGCTTAGTTGAAAAAGAATATTATCAATGCACGCTCCATCTTGTCCAGTGACATTTTAACTGCGGACAAGTATTGTTTTATGAGTTCGCGCTATGTAGTACAAATTATTTGAAACTATTTTTAAGAAAACCTAGGTCACTTTCTCGACATAACATATATTTCAAGTTTCATTCGGAACCGTTTAATATAACCGGAACTATGAGCCTCTCAGTTTGATGTCTTCTTATCCTTAACAAACCTGTATATTAATTTGTTTTAGAAGCTTCCAGCTTTAATTATTCTTTTTTCATTTATAAAAGAAAAAAAGAGATTAATTCCTACTCCAGAAACCCCATTTATCATTTGTTTAGGCTTACATATGTCGATAACTCGAAAATAAAAAAGGAAAAATGCTATTAATTGTAAATTGTGAATATAATACCGATAATGCGAAAATTTAAAAGAAGAAATCAAATATAATATCGGTAAACCAAAAATTAAAAAGAAAAAATAATGCTAATTGCAAACTGCAAATAGTGCACGCAGCTATTCTTTCAATATTATGTTCTTTTATTTTTCACTTACATTAATCGTTTAGAAAAACATTAAAAAAAATACTTGGCACTTATAAATTAACTGTTTAAATTTTGTTTATGAAGGTTTGCATACTATACAGACAATCCGTTAGGAGTATTTCGACCTTTACATAGCTATTTTGTTCTTATTTTTAATTTCACTATTTTTATTTACAAGGAAAACAATTGCTTGATATTTAAAGATGCGTTTATTCTGCGTTTATAATTAAATATTTCTTAAAGTTAATAATATTTGGTTAAATGGACACTGAATTTGTTAAAATATTAATCGTAAATATATAAATTTGCATGCAATGACAGTTTAAAAAATATTATTAAGCAAGTCAAATTATGGCTTTATTATATATTTCTAATAAGTATAAAGCAGAATTGCCATGCACGGAATACTTTTCCCCATACTCTCCTTTAAATACTTTTTCTTTGTTAGTACCGAAACAGCTAAAGCTAGTTTTCATAAAATGTATGTGTCAAACGTCATGTAAATCATTTACTATGTATAGAAGATTAACTGTATTTTTGTTAAATAACTGCAATATATATAAAAAACTTCTGAACGGATAATTCTTAATGGTTTTTATTAATGGAGCTTTATTTGAATATAAAATGTGGTAAGTAAAGGTAAACTTAGCTACTTTTTTGAAATTTTATTGCATTTTTATTTCGACATGAAGAATTTTTCGAATTCATTTAAAAGCGAAATATGCATTTGAATTTCATTTTTTTAGGATTTTTTTTTTAATAAAAATATAGAAAATTATTTTTTCTTTGTAGGATGATAGTAAATTACATTTTATTGCGACGCAATTTGTTTTTTAAGAATTATTTTGTCAGACTTCGCAGTATTATAGTGCTTTGTTTTTTCTGAAACAAACAAAGCTGATAAATAGGCGTCAAGAAAACTCATTCCATTTTCAGCATATTTTTCAATATAAATTTTCCTACTTGTTAATAACAACAACAAAAAACTAGTGGAAACTGTGCGTCAAAAGTGGTAAATGAATTGAGTTTCTACTTTTACAAAAGTAATTACTTTTACAAATAATTAGAGCTTGATGCATTAGCTGTTAAAATCTTATACAAAAATCTAAACATACAAAATTTGATAAGATTATATATCTTCCATTAAGTACTATGAAAATATTTGGACTTCATCTTAGATAGGACGTAATTAACATTGCAAACCTAGAATCATTACATATCATGGGATATAAGGTACCCTGGGGTAATAACGCCAGTTAAGGTTCTACCAATTTTCACGGCTCAGTTTTAGTTTGTATTTTTCAAACAAATACATGATTTGATAAAGCAACTCATTGACTATCTATATAAAGAAAATAAATTAACAGATATGTATTCATAAAATGTAATGGCGTGATTTCTTGACCAATGTTATTTGGCGTTATTACCCACCTGTATGGGTAATAACGCCATGTAAACAAAACTATGAAATAAGATGGAATAACTGCATGTAGATTCTAAAAATACACACTCTACAAACTTAGAAATTGACAAATTGCATTCTAAGATATTGAAAATGTTCAATTTTTTGTGAAAGTGTAAGAAAAATAAAGTTGTGGTGTGGGGGGGGGGTGAGGCAAAAGAATACCAGACCGTGAGCTTATTTTTGCTAAAAAAGGACCGCTTAAATAGAATTATTAGAAACATTGCACAGTTTTAACTGTGTTTATTTGAATCAGTATTTAGGATGTAGCTCGGCCACTGTAGGGAATCAACCGGGATATTAATGCCAAGGATTGGCGTTATTACCCCGTTATAGTTATTGCGCTGTACATTTTAAATTACAAATTATCTCGAGAAGACATCCAAAATCTTCAATAACATTTTGAAAGTCCATGAAATGTACTACAAATTTATATAATTAACAAAGTATTTCCGGATAAAAAATAGTCTTCACATCACAAAACGTATCTCGCAAATTTTAGATCAAGCGTTAATTTTAGTTGCTTGTAAAAACAATAAGAACTAAAAATGAAACAAATTAACTTGAAGCTGTTTTTTTGCGATTTATATGACTCAAAACCCTTCTGCGCAGAGCACATGGGTGTCATTTACCAGATTATTTCATAATTATGCAAAATATTAGCACTTGGCGTTATTACCCCGCCTGGCGTTATTACCCCAGGGTACCTTATTAAAAATGAGCAACTGATTCAAAAACCACTTTTAAGCTATTTTCATTCATATTTTGTAAATTTTACAGATTTTGTTGTATTACCATGTATATGATCTACAGCATTTATACACACTACGTAATACGCAAATGCACTTAAACTAAAAACTCATGTGCACAACAAAAAATGCACTTCCAGCAAAAATCCGTTAAATACAGTATTTCTCGAACATTATAACATCTGGAATTTTTTGTGAGTCCCTGTAAATACTGTTAGCATTGCTTTTTTTGTTACACAGGAATAACTTGTAATAAGTCTCAGCAACGTATATGAATTTCATTATATTTAAAATAATTTTAAATGATTGAAATACGCAGAAAATAATGTTTTCATATATATATTATGTAACGGAATTATTTTGTGTAGTTCTGTAAATTAATAAAAAACATTGTTTGTCCCACATATTGCACAGAATGTATATTTTAGTACACTTCAGTAAATGCATATGAGTTTTATCCTGTTTGAAAGCCTGCAACACCGTTTAAATGAACTTGAAACAGTTTTTTCCAATGACCCTAATGTAACGGAATACTTAGATAGTTTTTGTAATCAAACTATATATCCGATTTTCATAAAATTTGAAAATGACTCCACAAAATTATCCAACAATTATATATTTTAAAACTCAAATGATCCGATTGGATAAGTTTTTATCTATGCGGACAGAAGGATAAACGTACCAGCGGACTGAATAGAGATTAAAGGTGCTATGTATTTACATAATTGCGAAAGCATCTAAATACACAGATCATACGATTAATACGAGAAAAATGGTTAATACGAAGAGACAAATTTATGCAACGCAACCCTAATCTAATAGTCCGTTTTCTAATTACATCCCGTGTGCAATTTTATGATTAAGTATAGTGAGTGGTCTCATTTTGTTCCTTATGTCTTGTAGACTAAGAAAATCGATGGTGGACATCCGGGACCCGCGACTGGAGAGGGGGAGGGGGAGGGGAAGGGTAAAAAAATGGAAGGGGAAAAAATTTCCATTTCATAAATAATAAAGGAATTTATCAATAAATATTAATGTTTAAAATATTTATAGATTAGGAAAAATATTTGTGGACATCCAGGACCCGCGATTGGGGAGGGAGAGGGGGAGGGGAGGGGTTGAAAAGTACAAGGGAAAAAAATTCCATCTCTTAAAATATAAAGACAATTATGTATAAATATTGTTTAAAACATTTAAAGATTAGGAAAGACATTTGTGGACATCCAGGAGCCGCGACTGGTGAGGGGTATGGGGAGGGGGAGGAGTGGGGGAGGGGTGGGGGAGGGGAAGAGTTGCAAAGTGCAAGGAAAAAATTCCATTTCATAAAAAATAAAGAAAATTATGTATAAATATTAATGTTTAAAACATTTATAGATTAGGAAAAACATTTGTGGACATGAGGGACCCGCAACTGGGGAGGGGGAAGGAGAGGGGAAGGGTTGAAAAGTGCAAGGAAAAAAAATCAATTTCATAAAAAATAAAGAAAATTATGCATAAATATTAATACTTAAAACATTTATAGATTAGGGAAAACATTTGTGGACATCCAGGACACGCGACTGGGGAGGGGAAGGGGAAGGGTTGAAAATTGCAAGAGAGAAAAATTCTATTTCATAAAAAATAAAGAAAATTATGTATAAATATTAATGTTTAAAACATGTATAGATTAGGAAAAACATTTGTGGACAACCGGTACCCGCGACTGGAGAAGGGGAGAGGGAGGGGAAGGGTTGCAAAGTGCAAGGGAAAAAATAAGTAATAAAGGTAATTGAAAAGGAACTGAGTGATGATAAATACTAAATGATACAAATTTTGTAGCGCTAAATATTATTTATTATCTTTGTATTGTTATTCTATATTATACATCATATACCTAAATAGCAAAAACTTTCAAATTTTAAACTGCAAGTAAAAGTTTAACTTCAGAACAAAGTAGGATCATCGGTACCACTGTCATCATAATTTACATCATCAAGGCCTCCAACATTATCACATTTATCAGTCGCACCCGAGCATGAACACATTTCAGTTACAAGGTAATCCATTTTGTGAACATTTACAGGATGCTACACATCTTCACTTGACACACGAACAACGCACCGATTAAACCAGTTCTTGAGGAGCACATGGCATGTTACACATGACAGGTAGCATAGGAGCCAACTTTGGTCCCAAAGCTGGGTCTGCCAAAAAGACAGTTGTTTAACGGGGGGGGGGGGGGAATCTCATTCAGTTTTCCATCCACGGGAATTTTCAAAAGTCAGAATTCCGTCCTGTGGCCATGATCACAATACATATATATATGTGACGGTCAACTGATTTGATTCTTGTGAATAATAATAATAAAAAAGCACGGTGGCCAGGGTTTTAATTGATATTTTAAACAGATTTTTTGGCATGTGATTGCAAAAAGATAAAACAGGAAAAGCGCATGAATTGGGAAAATGAGAAATTACTTAAAATAGCTTGTGTTTAAACATGTGCTATATTAACCCTCTAAGCGTTTGGCCCGTAATATTCCGTACACTAAGCTCCAGTTTCACTGCCATTGTAAGCAATATTTAAAATAATATAACTCTATAAATTTAAAGAATTTTCAAAGCATTGAAGAATTATTAAGACTCTCAAGGGTTACATTTATATTCCTAAATGAGATTTTTTATGTAATATCGAAAGAATCATATTTTATTAGCATTTAAAACAAAATGCAGAGAAAACAACATTACAATTTTACCCATTTGCAATAAGATTATTTAATTAAAAATATAAAGAAAGAAAAAAAAGAAGTTATACTTTTCAAATGCTGCTTTATTTCAAGGGGGAGGGGAGGAAATCAATAATTTATGCAAATACTATAAGTAATTTTAAACTAAAAGTTTTTATATTAAGTCCATAATTCTGATTGAATGTTTTTTACACATCAATCTTTGCTAGTTGTCCAATCACATGTTCATATACTTTACTCAAAACATCAGTTAATAAATATGGCAAGATAATTACGTATTTTTCTTGAGGGTTTTTTTTTTTTTTTTTTTTTTTTTGCCGAAATTTGCATTTTTCTCACGATTTTTCGCCGAAAAAAATTTTTTTTCGCGATCTTCCGCCAAAATTAACATTTTCCTGAGATCTTTTGCTGCAATTAGCATTTTTCCCGCGATCTTTTGCCGAAATTAACGTTTTCCCCGCGGTGTTTACCTGAAATTAGCGTTTTTCCCACGATTCTTTAATTGAATTTGCATAGTTGCCAACTTGAACGATTTCGCCGTAAAATGTACGGATTTTTTTCTAAGTGTACGGTTGTATGGATTGTACGGTTTTGCGCGCGGAAAAAACGATCGCAGAGAAATGCAAATTTTGCAAAAAGATCGCCGAAAAAGCGCACATTTCGCCAATATTGCGTGGAAAAACGACGATTTCGTCAATGTTTTTATCAACGTACTTTTTCAAAAGATCGCTGAAAAACACTAATTTACTGCGCGGATCACGGAAAAAACGGCGATTTCATCAAAATATCGCAGATAAAACGCTAATTTCATCTGAAGACCGCAGAAAAATATCGATTTCGTCTAACGATTCCGATATAACACCGATTTCGTCAATAGATCGAGGGAAAAAACGCAGTTTTCGTTAAAAGATCGCTTTAAAATATTTTGTCAAAAGATAATTGAAAAAAGGCCGATTTCATTAAAAGATCATGGAAAAAACGCAGATTTCGTCAAAAGATCGCGGAGATAAAACGCTGTTTTCAAGAAAATGTCGCGTAAAAATGCAACTTTTGTCAAAAGGTCGTGGAACAAAACGCCGACTTCATCAAAAAATCACGGGAAAACGCCGATTTCGCGAAAAAAATCGCAGAAAAACCGCCGATTTCGTCTGAAGATCTCGGATAAAACGCCGATTTCATGAAAAGATTGCGCAAATTTCGTGAAAGGGTCACGGAAAACAGTGAATTTTGTCAAAGAAGTACGGGAAAAATACACATTTTGTCAAAAGATCTCTGAAAAATGTGCATTTCATCAAAGATAACCAGTAATAAAGCATAATTAATGCTGGTATAGATATACTCTCCTCCCACTCCCTCAACTGCTGTAACCTTTCAGGAAAATTGCTGTGAATTTAATCTGCCATTATCTATCACAGATCATCATGCAGGACAGTTTTTTGGAAACACGTTCCCGAAGTATGTAATTGGAAAAACATTTTCTTGTGTAACCACATGTTTTTATTTTTCAAAATGTTAAGTAGAAAAATAAATATAAAAGTAGCATAGAAAATATTGTAAAAAAAATATTACTT
This sequence comes from Maratus speculifer, assembly GCA_964019185.1. Taxonomy (NCBI): domain Eukaryota; kingdom Metazoa; phylum Arthropoda; class Arachnida; order Araneae; family Salticidae; genus Maratus; species Maratus speculifer. Next base: position 262,760,592 of record OZ025291.1, on the reverse strand, counting down.
TTTGCATTGCATATGTTATGCATTTTTAAGCATGTAAGAATACACCGTGAAAATTTTAAAGACAGACTTAATTGACATGTTGGCAGGTATGATTTTGTTTTTTCCCTGCTATCTTTGAACGAAATTTGAGTTTTTAACGCGATTCTTTGCGTTTTCCTCCTATTTTTGATGAAATTCGAGTCTTTTTCCATGATCTTTTGCCAAAATTCGAATTTTTCCACGATCTTTTGCTGCAATTTGCTTTTTTCGCGATATTTTCCAGAAATTTGTATTTTCCGCCAGTTTTTTAGCAAAATTCCGATTTTGTCCAGGATTCTTTGACAGAAAAATTGCTTTTTCTCTGCTGTTTTTGAATAAAATTCGAATTTTTCCGCTATTCTTTGCGTTTTGCCCGCAATTTTTTGACAAAATTCACGATTTTTTAAGATTTTTTTTGCCGAATTTCGCATTTTTCCCGTGATTTTTTGACGGAATTTGCATTTTTTTCGCGATCTCTTGTTAAAATTTGCATTTTCCATCTCAATCTTTTACCGAAATTCGCGTTTTTCCCTACGATTCTTTGACAAAATTTTCTTTTTCTTCACTATTGTTTGACGAAATTCGCGTCTTTTGTCAAAATTCGCAATTTTTCAACAGAATTTGCGTTTTTTCTGCAATTCTTTGAAAGAATCTATTTTTTTCGCTATTATTTGAGAAATTCTTATTTTTCTACGATCTTTTGCGAAAATTCATGTATTTCTCTCGATTCTTTGACAGAATTTGCATTTCTCTCCACTATCTTAGAACGAAATTTGCATGTTTTCTGTGATTCTTTAACAGAATGCGCGTTTTTCATGCTATTTAATGACGAAAATTTCCGCGATCTTTTAACGATTTTCATGTTTTTTCTAATATCTTTTCACAAAATTGACGTTTATTCACGATTCGTTGATGAAATTGGCTTTTTTCCACGATCTTTCGACGAAATTGACACCCCCCTCTCGCGCCCATTATTTTTTGGTTCCCGTTTATTACGCGATCTTTTGACAAAATTTTAGTTTTTTTCGCGATCTTATCTACGAATTTTCTGATTGATGACCGATTTTTTAAAATTCCGGAACAAATCTCCCCCGTCAAATCACTTTCAGCAAAAAATTGAAAAGGGAAAAAACACGGAAAATCACGAGTCTCATGGTTGCATTTTGCAGGGTCTGCCGAGATATTGCAAGGCCTGCAGATTTTTTTCAGGGTCTGCGCGGCAGACCCGCAGACCCGGAAGTCGGCGCCACTGACAGGTAGGTATTATTTTTCCTTTATTATCCAACCAAAATCAGTTGGGGGTGGAATATTATTTTTTTAAATGTGTATTCTTTGCCATATCATTGCTTGGTAAGGAACTCTTATGGCTGGGTAAAGGGCGGCTTGAGTTGGAGGCATATTTGTTCCTTCAACTTGCTCTTTTGTAAATAACCACCATCTTAGCTCACTGAATGTTTTAATGTTTAATTTTGGCATGTACACTGAACATATGTATTCTTAAAGTACAATATATGTTTCACTCTCAAGGATATCTGTTTGACCTTATGCGTCAAGTGCTTTCAGAATTCTGTCGTCAGCATTTATGAAGCTCTTCCAAAAACTGGTTTTTTATTTACCACTGAATGAACCAGTGGTGTCAGATCCAGAAAGAGAATGCAGTCCCGCTAAAGCTTCAGATCTTTTTTCTTACCCTTTTCAACCTTTCCCCTTCCCTCCCCCTCCCCCTAGCCTAGTTGCGGATCCCGGATGCCCACTATTGCTTTTCTTATTCTATAAAAGATTTAAATACTAATATATATATATATATATATATATATATATATATATATATATATATATATATATATATATAATGTATATAATTAGGTGGGGTTTTTTTGCCTCTTTCAACACTTTTCACTTCCCTCCCCTCCCCTCCTCTTCCCTTACCTCCGTCTTCCTAATCACAAGTCCCGAGTATCCTTCAATGCCACTCTCATTCTATAATCGTTTTAAACTTTAATATTTATGCATAATTTTTTTTGAAACAGAATTTTTTTTATTGCCCCTTTCAAATTCCTCTCCTCTCCTTTTCCTCCTCCCAAGTCGCGAGTCCCGGATGTCCACAAATGTTTTTTTCTAATTTATAAATGTTTTAAACATTCATATTTATACATAATTTCCTTTATTTTTTATGAAATGGAATTTTTGTACCTTGCAATTTTCAACCCTTCCCCTCCCCCTCCCCCGTCGCGGGTCCTGGATATCCACAAATGTTTTTCCTAATCTATAAATGTTTTAAATATTAATATTTATGCATAATTTTCTTTATTTTTTATGAAATGGAATTTTGTTCCCCTGCACTTTTCAACCCTTCCCCTCCCCCTCCCCCTCTCCAGTCGCTTGTCCCGGATGTCCACAAATGTTTTTCCTAATCTATAATTGTTTCAAACATTAATATTTATACATAATTTTCTTTATTTTTTATGAAATAGAATTTTTCCATTTGCACTTTGCAACTCTTCCATCCCCCCACCCCTCTCCCTCCCATCCCCCTCCCTAGTCGCGGCTCCTGGATGTCCACAAATGTTTTTCCTAATCTATAAATATTTTAAACATTAATATGTTTGCATAATTTTCTTAATTTTTATGAAATGGAATTTTTTTTGCCTTGCACTTTTCAACCCCTCCCCTTCCCCTCCCACTCCCCAGTCGCGGATCCCGAATGTCCACAAATGTTTTTCCTAATCTATAAATGTTTTAAACATTAATATTTATCGATAATTTTCTTTATTTTTTATGAAATGGAATTTTTTTCCCTTGCACTTTTCAACCCTTCCCCTCCCCCTCCCCCTCCCCAGTCGCGGGTCCCAGATGTCCACCATCGCTTTTCTTAGTCTACAATACATAAGGAACAAAATGAGACCACTCACGATACTTAATCATAAAATTGCACACGGACCTATGAAAAGCTGTAATTAGAAAACGGACTATAATGTAGTAATGCCATCCTCGTTGTAAATTTAGCCGAGTGTACTAATTTTAAAAGTAATAATTTTGTGATTTTTTTAAATTATATAACTGTCACGTACGGTACACCATTTTTAGAAAGAAAAGTGTCAATACTGGAAAATGATTCTTAATTTAAATTTATTTCAGAATTGAGAATGGAAAAATGAAATAAAAATATTAAATAAATAGTAGTATTATAAACATTCTTGTAGTATCAGAATCTAATAAACTTGTTACCCTCTAAAAAGTACAAGAGACCACCGCAAAAAAACCCAAAGCGCACAACCTCATCTTGCACATGAAAAATTCCTTATTTTTAATGAAGAGTAGTAATAGGGAAATCTAATCATCCATGTCTGCCGGAAGCAAAGTGGCGCATAAGCCAAAAATTGATACTGCTAGTGGCTCACTCGTAGGTTTAACATTGTGTTTGTCGTACAATTAAAAGTATGAAAATATGGAAATCTGGGTGCAGGAAAACATAATGCTAAATCTACGAGTCAACCACTAGTTGTATTCACTTTTGGCTTATGCACCAATTCGCTTCCAGTTGACACGAATCATTAGATTCCCCTACACTGTTAAAAATTTCGTGCTACTTTCAACCAAGATTTGGTGCTTGCAGCTATTACCAGCTGCCAGATGGTTCAATCTAAGCTCCAAATCTTGGAGCGAGTTTGCACCATATTATTTAAAAAAATGGTACTATGGTTCAACCGAAGTTCCAAATTTTGGGACAAGATTTTACCATCTTATGGTGGCAGCTATCAAGCACCAAATTTCGGTTCAAAGTAGCACAAAATTTTTAACAGTGTATTACTACTCTGCCATAAAATAAAGGAATTTTTCTTGTGCTCGATGACTTAGGGTTTTGTGTGGTCGGCTCTTGGACTATAAAATCTCAGCCACAAAATAATTCATGTTGAGCTGAAATCCACTCGTCTCACGAGTTAAAAGTCGGCTTCTCGTAATGAATTGAAACAGCTCGAATGAACGAATTATTTTTTAAGCAATTTAATTCAAAATTAGTAAAACGTTCAAAAAACAACTCATTCACTATCGAATTATTTACAGCTGTTTCCTGAGAATACAAAGCCATTCTTTCATTTTAAAAGTGTACGAAAATTAAAAATAATTTTTTTTTCTGCACTATCATTTTCATAAACGAAAGTGCTTTTAAATTTGTAAATATGAGGATATATTTTTTGACATAAAATTATTCACACGATCAGACTTTTCTCACTGATTAACATCACATCCCTGTTTTCAGAATTATAAAAGAAAATGAAATGCGATAATACGAAATTAATTTGAAAGAAGATAACAACATTAAAAAGGGAAGAATGGTAAAACAGCGTTAAAGATACTATTCATCGTCTTAAATAGCCAACTTTATTTGTATTAAAATTTTAAATGTGTAACAAAATAATAATTATAGTTTCGAAATGACTTTAAACATGACAAAATTTCTGCTACGTTTACATTATCATTATTCTAATTATTTCTGTAAAAAATATTACTCTCAATGCCAAATATTATTTTCCAGTTTAAAATGTTTTTTGTAATTGAAATTTATGTTAAACTAACACACAGTATATAAATATCATTGGTAAATTTTTTTGTACATTGAATTCATACAAAATTTATTTTCTTCATATAACTTTCATTGTGATTGTTATTGTACCTTATATAAGTTATTGCAATACTCATTTTGCAATTCGCATGTATTTAAAATAATTCTAAATATATTCAGTTACATATCTACAAAATCTTTCTATTAAATTAGCATATCTACAAAAATAATTTCTGCGTCTGCTCTTTGGATCAGTGTAAAATTTACTGTCTTACCAGTGTATCAAATAAGATAGATAGTTTTGAATTAGAGTATTACCTCGATTTTTTTATAGAAAAATCTGACATTTACATGTATATACTCTAATACATATACATTGTATTTAAGCAGTTACTTTTCTGTTCATTGTAACTTTTAATAATTCACATGAGAATCAATTGAGAAGTAATCGTGTGTGAAAAGAAAATATTTGTTTGCTTAAGGAATAAAATTGAATGAAGGAGGATAAAAAAATATTTTTACACCTTTCGCCACACTATAATTCATATTGTTATTGTCATTAGAAGATTTGTTTTTAACTGAAACATATCTAATAAAATTATTTTTATAATAGTGCAAAAAAAAAAAAAAAAAACACATGCAAGTAAGAGCCAAAGCATTTTTATCACCAAACTAATAACGTGTTGTCCACCTTTGACCTGCAAAACTGGCTTTAACCGCCTTGGCGTGGATGACACAAGTTCTTGACAGATGACCGGAGATAAATTGTATTAGCTGTTTTAGCGGCGATCATGCATATACGGATATTCCAAATGGGTTGTTCATGAAGTTCAGGGCTGCCGTTGAATGACACCTGAAATTTGGTCTGTCGGATTAAGATCTGTCGAGTTGGGCAATCGGGAAGGAAACTAGAAGTCAGTATTATGGACCTGTAACCAATCGAATACAATTTGAGTCATGTGACATAGCTTACCCTCTTGCACGTAAATACTATATCCGATAACATGTTGGAAATGATCCACAATGATCTTGAAATAGTGAATAACGTTCATGATTGTTCTATAACAACAAAAGCTCCCAGGGTCACCCATCAGAACATTTTCTAAATCTTGATATCTCCACAGCTCTCCTGGGTATGAGTTTTTGCATAAGGGGGAGTGACAATTCTAATAGAAAATGGCGTATCCAAACATGTCCAGAAGGATGTTCGTGTTCTATCCGACTAGCAAACTCTCTCCTTATGTTCCATAATCCAGTCGTGAAGTTCCCCGGGCCTTATGTAAGAATATTTGGTGATGATGGTCCGTAAAATGGGCACATGAGTGGGACGTTATCACTACAGTCTTCTATTCAAGAGTGTCATCTAAACTATACGCTTTTGAAGAATTCCACTTGGACCTGAATTGTCTTGGGATGTAAACTGAGCCAATCTGTTTTACCGATTTCGTTTTAAAGGGGGGGGGAGGTAGTATCCGACGTTTCTTTTATTTGATGGTGCATGGGCGTCCAATGCGATGGCTTCTACTAATAGTTTCACCTTCATTCATCCCCTTTGTGCAGGCACTAACAACAATATATCCCGAATAACCGAATGAGATGTGCAGTTTCGAAGTTACTCTTTTGAAGTCATCGGGCTACTGAATTCTACCTTCTATCAAAGTAGTTTAGATCTGCAGCTTTTATCATCAGAAGCAGATGTAAACTTAAAAACCTTTCCACGTCTTCCAGGCGAATTCATTACAAAATGAGGGGGTAGTCATACTTTTTTCGCTCTTGAGTGTATAATTTTTAAGCTGCAAGATGCTGAAAAAAAATTTTAATACATTTTTACAATTTGAAACAAAAGAATTTTTTTTTACAGAAAATTAGGCAGTAAGCTAAAAATAAATATGTAATCATCGAAAAAACAGTATGATATATACACTACTGTGCGAATTAATTGGGACAAACATAAAATTTTTTACAAATGTTGTTTAGTTTGTATAGGTTAACTTGCATGCTTTGTATAGCAATCTAAAATAAAATATGTCCGCCTCTAGCTTGAATGAGATCCTGTACACGTTTTGGTATGGATTCCACTAAATTAGAACATATATTTTTGATCTCGTCATCACGAAACCAAATTTTTATAACATTCTCAATCATTCTTTTCTTTGTTGAGCAGGCCATTTTACTCACACGTCTCTTTAAAATGCTCCACAAATTTTCGATGGGATTTAAATCCGGTGAATTACCAAGCCAATTCAAAATCGTTAATTCCTGTTCTTGGAAAAAATTTGTTTGTTAGCTTAGAAGTATGGCATGGAGCAAGACCTTATTGAAAGATACCGACACCACCAGCGAACATTTGCATCATAGTCACAATTTTTCTTTCTATTACAGAGATGTATTTTTTAGAGTTTATGATTCCTTCAACTGGTTCTAAGCTGCCAGGTCCTCCAGAAGTAAAATAACCCCAAAACATTTGTTTTTGAGGGTGCTTAATTGTTTGTGTAAGATGTTGCTCCCTGATGGGTTCTCCATCAGTTTGCCTGACAAATCTTGGTTGAAACCCTTATACAAAAAAATGCGTTTCGTCGCTGAATACAACATTTTTCCAGTCTTGTGCAGTCCAGGATTGATATTTCCTGGCCCAATCCAAACATTTTTTCTTCATTGCACGGGTTAATAACTGTTTTTTGATTGGTTTTCTTGCAAATCTCCCAGCTTCAATAAGCCTTCGTCGAACTGTCGATGAATCCACTCTCACACAAGTAGCTAATATTTCTCTCTGAAGATCTGTACTTGTTTTGCGAGGATACATTTTACTATTTCGTACAAGAAATTTGTCTGTTCGAGGTGTGGTCTTGCGATTGCGTCCACATTTACTCTTTCATTTTGGAGACAATGTCTTAAAATTCTTTTGCTGATTAATAATCCTAGAAACACTGGATTTGCTAACTCCATCTGTGCAGCAATATTCCTCACAGTCATAAAGGTATGCTGCCTAAGGGTAACAATTCTTGTCCTTTTCCTGGGAGTGATATCCATTTTTTAAATGCGTATCCGAAGCAAACAGTTCACACAATCGATCACTCCTTACAAAAACTGAAGCGCAACTGAAGGGAAATATTTTCGACATGTCATGATCACGTGATCAAACCGGTTTAGACTAGTCAAGAGCAGTGGCGTGTTGTAAGAATATACAATTGAAACCGGTTTGAGGCAGAAAATCCCCGAGAAAGGAACAATTTTCTTAAAAAACATGTTTGTCCCAATTAATTCGCACAGTAGTGTAGTATAAGAAATATTTTTATTTATGTCTTAACGCATCGTAAGGGGGCATTTCAAAATGATTAGCACCCATTATTCCATTTTTTGTCAGGAGTAACGTTGAAACTCCTCATACTATCTAACTTATTAAATGCATATTAAATGAGAGTGTATAGATAGGAATTCCTCCACATTTGCATGCTAGTAATTGTTCTGAGTTAGCTGTGGTAAGCCTTTATTGTAACACAGATTTCGAAATATATCAATTCAAATAAATGCCAGAGACATTAAATCTTCTATATAATCATCTACAACCAGGAAGATCTAAAAACATGTGCATGTTGATTGAAAGCTGTTCTTTTTCATCGAGACTAAAAACAAAACCCTTTCCGCAATACATATTTTGATTGCCTTAGATATTTCTTTTTTTCTTTTTGTTACATACTTCGTATCATTTTACAAGCAAATTTTATTACAGGAGAAATTCTTTTCGAAACCAAATAACAGTGAACAAACGAGTCTTTATTCTTAATATCTACAGCAATAAACACTTAACATTTGCTTCTAGATATTCAGAGAGTTATTTGTTTTTGTCACGCAAACATAGTAAGTGCACTTTTAAACTGATATGAGTTCTAAAAATGATTGTTCGTTCAAACGTAAAACAGTTATATAAATTCTCTTTTACATGATTATATTTTCTACCGTCATTTTGTATAAAGCTATAAAACTTTATCGTTCTCAGATAATTTAAACGAACAATTTTTAAATGAATTCTTTTTTCATTTTTAAAAATTAAAATAAACACTTTGCACTTCCATTACGATATAACTTTATTATATGTTTTTAAAAGTTATAATAACAAATAAACAGTTTTAATTTTAGTTTTATTTCTTAGTCATGCATTCCGGAAATTAATCTGTGAAGTCGATTTCTTTTATAATATTCGCTTGTTTTTGATTCAATTATCACCAATAGATGGCTTTTGGCTAGCTCAAGATGTAAGAAACTTCATTCAAAACTGCAAATAAATCATAGTTTACCCTATTAAGAATATGCATCCACTTTAGTAGCTTAAAGGGACACAGTACCTTGAAATTGATCAAATAATCGATATATATACACTTTTTTAAATTTTAACTTTAATTGTGAATAATTTGATACATCCTTTTTACTTATAAGACAATTATATTGCGAGAAATTGTAAATTTTGTCAATAAGTCAGCGTAATTGCCTTTACAAATTTAAACTGATTTTTCTCTCTGATCAAGTTTTTATAACTTTCTTGTTTGTCTTTTTAACTAATTTTGACAGATGTTTGAAATTTATTTACTCGTTTTCCATGCTATGTTTAATATTTTTTGTACATAAATTTAACGTTTAGCTTTACAGCTATTTTTTAAAAAAAAAGATTAACTGATAAGTTGTCGAATTTTCTTTAATTGTAAATGTACACGAGAGAAAATATACATATTAAATGTAACGTCCCATACATCCATAAAACCATGCATAGTTTTATATAGATTATTCTAATGAATATGAAAAAAATTTCCAAGTAAAAATATTTATATTTATAAAATAAGTGGGGATTTTGAAAAAGTTATTTTTATAAATTAAATTTTAGTAAAATAGGCTTCTCTAGAAGATTTATTCTAAATTTCTTTTAGTTTTTAGTGCCACCACATATTATTACAGTTATTATGGATAATTAAAGAGATGGTTTCAAAGGTAGTGTATCCCCTTAAATGTAAAAGGATAGTGGACTGCACTAGTGAGGGTTTTTTTAGACATATTATAGTATCAAACAGCATAGTACAATCTATGGGTGATAATTCGAATTAAAACAAAGTATATAAGTAAGAAAATATGCCTTTATATTATACTAGCTTCAATGTTTTTCTTTCTGTGTTTTCGTCGTTTACATAAATTTTATTTCATTTAGAACAAACCACAGTAAGTCCTTTTCATTTGCGAATTAGTATTATAAATCACTTCAAATTTAAACATGTAGAAAAGTAAAATAATTCCCTGTGATCTATATTTCCTAATTATATATATATATATATATATATATATATATATATATATATATATATATATATATATATATATATATATATATATATATATATATATATATATATATATATATATATATATATATATATATATATATATATATATGTATATATTAGATTTTCAAATTTTATTAACAGAAGAAATATTGATGAAAAATTTCTTAAATACTGTATTTATGTTCAAAAGGTAAAAATTACATTACAAATGTATTGTTCGCTGCTATAAAAAGAAGAACAAATGTTGAAATTTTAAGATAATTGAGTTCGTTTTAGATTTACTTGAGCAAACATCAGTATAAATGACAAATAGATGTTAATTTTAGTGCTATGAGTAAAGTGATGAAATCCTCCTTAACAACTTTTTTCTTAGTAACAGTTATAGTCATCATAATTTTATTCATAATTTGTAACCCTGTAAAACAACACTTGCAATACATTTATTTTTATCGCTAGAGTAATGTTTATTTCCGGTTACAAATTTGAATTTGCATATTTTGATTAAATTTTTGATTAATATACGAAAGCCTTGAAAATTCAGTTCCCAGTGCTTATTTTCGTTGTTTCAATTTCTTAAAGACGTTAATACTGATAATATTGAGTACGTTAACTCAAATTTAGTTTATAGTATTTGTGTTTAAATTCGGAACCTATATTGTTTCTTTTTATTAAAACAAACCTTGAAAAAACACAGGATATGCTGAAGTAAAAAGAAAGGGGGTACTTATCGTGAATCATATGCTTGAGAATTACTGAAAAAATAATAAAAATGTCTTTAATTTAGATATGAACTTAACAATAAACAATAAACAGTTGGCTACTGGAGTTAAATGCATATAATATATAAAATTCAAATAGAATGATTTATGAAAGAAAATAATTTTGAAAAATGCGTGGAAATTAAAAGACTCCTGATAGAGAGAACTATATTTGTATTAGTTGAAGATAAGAATTGCACCTTTCATGCATTTCTGTATGCACTTGAAACATGTGATATTACGTGAATAAGAAAAGCAAGTTATAATTTATAAATAGATACTTCTGTATATATTTTGAAATCGTTAATAAATATTCCCGGCTCATTTTGTAATTTTTATAGTCCCTATAATCCGGACTCCAGTTATTAATAATGCAGAAAATGCTTTAGACTTCAAGCATAAATCTTCCAATTAATGTAAAAAGCAATATAGTATATAAGCATTAGAAATTCAGACACAAAATATTTTAAGCTCTTGATCACGATGAATTAGCATTTATATGCTGTGAAATCTTATTTATTATTTTCGACAGCGATCTTTATATTAGGATTGTTAAAATATCGTATTTTTCTTTGACATCGTATTCTTCTTTACAAATTATCCTTATGGTACAATACATCCATTTTTGTTTTTTTAACGTATTTAACTTTTTTTGTTCATTTTTTAATAAATATGTTATGTCCTTTAAATATTTAAAGTAATTTATTTTTTGAATTATTTTATTTTAATGGAATGATTTATTTTACCACACAGACACAGACATACACTGAAAAAATTTTGCTAAAATCTGTAAAATGAAGAGAATATTTTGATTACAAGATTCTTATCATGCTTTGTAGATATTGAAAATTATCTTTCAAATTCACACGTCCGTCACTACTAGTATATGTGAATGGTACGTTCATATATGAAATCATTTTAAAATCTTTCCGCTTATTTTAAACAACGTATAGAAAGCATTCTTTGAGTTTTATAAAGTTCTGATAAAGATGTAATAATGGAAAAATAAGTAATTTTCTTGTGATATATTCCGTCCTTTTTTAAGCTATTAAATTTAACAACAGAGGAAAAAATAAAAGAATTTATTTATATTCAAAAAGCAAAAATATACATTCCTTGCTAATAAAAAAATGTCTTCAATATTTATGAGCAAGGATTTTTAAAGTTACATGAGCAGACTTTACTATAAACATCAAACAAAAGTAGTTGTCTGGTTTAATTGTATATTAATAAAATAACGTAATGAAAATATCCCTAAATATTATTTCTGTATAAGCATTACAGCTAATATATATATATATATATATATATATATATATATACATAAATATTGTTATGACTACAGTCATGTTTAAATATAATTACATACTTTATTTAGAACTAGCTGACCCGCCCGGCGTTGCCCGGGTCCGTATTAACAATACTAAACGAACTTGAAATTTGTATGATTTTATCATTAACTGGAAGCATGCAGAAATGCATTGTCTGAAATACGTCGCAGCTGACTTTGTGAAAAATCGGTTTTAAAAACAACTAATATTAAGCTCTAAAATTACTTAAAATGAGCAATGAGAAACACGGGAGGGAACATGTATCCAACGATTGCGTTAGTTTCGTGTTAAAGTGTTGATATTTACCCGTAAAAATCACTATTAAATCACGTAACTAATTTTTTTTTTCGCATAGAAATCCCAAGTGAAATTTTTTGAATCTCAAACTAATTATATCACTCTTAAATCCGACTATACCGTGAATGAAATCGATACGCGATGATAAAAGATTGGTATATAGTATTATAATTTCAGAGCCATTTAACAAAAGTATATATTTTTAATCAAAGCATGCGTAATCTTGACTCTGTGGGCAAATTCCTAACCGTAATGTTTTGTACCATAACCATAATCTGTCTGTAACCTAACTGCGACTTAACATTACACTACCGTAACTTAAATGTAACATAAATGTAACCTAGCCGTCACTTTGAAATATCAATATAGAAGCAAAGCATCATTTAAGATTTTGCTTGAAAAGTTAACATTCTTTCGTTAATGTCTTAAAATCGTCTGCACTCTGAAATCTAGATTTTAGACTAATATTTGTTATTTAAGTTTTCGCGCATGATTTTAAAAGAATGTTTTCATAAATATATTTTATATATTGACATAGAGTTATTAATATGTTGTTAAATTAAAAACATTTTTTCATCTATATTATAAAGTATTAAAAAGTTCTGTAAAAAAAGAAAACTTTTAGTAATACAATTTTTAGTTCAAATCAAATGTTTTCAATATTTTATTTAATTTTATTTTGACATTTAATTATTTCGAATTTATCAATTTCAATTATTTTAAAAGCAAACATTTTTTAAATATAAATAATATAATAGAAAAAAGACCATTTTAAAAAATTACTATTTCTTCGTAAAATACGCTTCAGCTGTAATTCATTTCTTTCAATTCGTCTTATTAATACAAAATCCCTTCCACATGCTTTTGTTTGGGACATTAAAATTTGAGCGATAAATGGTTTAATATTACAACCCTTTTTTCGGTTTACTTCACCATCACCTATCTTTTTCCTCCATGGTTTACAACCGCTGTGATAAAAAATGATCATTTAAACTGACAGTTTGCGAGTCTATGAATTTTAAAGGTCTGTTCCAGCTTTTTTAATTATTTATGCGAAAATTTTATGCAACCAACCAACCATAACTAAATGAAAGGAAAAAAAAGAAGAAAAAAGGCGATTTTTTATGAGAGTGATCTTTGGAATTTAATTAATTACTCAGTTAATAAATAGAATTTCGAAATTCTGAAGCTCAGGTGCATCAGGAAAGATATTGGGCTACTCTCATAAAAATTTTGAGCTTCGTACGTCCCATAGATTTTGCTAGCCATCGCAGACACACACACACACACACACACACACACACACACACACACGCAGACAGAGCGATTTGTTATTTTATTAGTATAGATTACATTATTGCATAGTTCGATCAGAATTACATGCTTTATTACATAATTTATTTATATAATTACCAGCGGAGAAGACCAATTAAATTTAAAAGATTTGTCTTCAGATTGATATACAATGTCTTGCTGTATAATATATAATTAAATTTGTTTCAGTCTCAAAATTAAGTCCAATTGAGACTGCCTATTCATTTTCATTGTTATAGAAACAAACACTTAACCGATATTGCAATGTATTACTGCAGCATTCTTCATCTAGTATTTATTTTGAATACTCTTAAATACAACATAATATATTTTTCAATATGAAAATATTTTATATATATATTTTTTTTACAGTATTAAAATTAAATAACTGTTTCAACAAGCAATATATATATATAATAATTATACAATATAATATACATATTAAACTCTATAATTGTTAAAGTTCAAAGTCATTAAATACATTTACATGCATTCTAAAAATGTATTAACGAAAAATTTTCAGTTGCATGAAAATCGTTTGCTTTTGGCGAAGAAAAATGCTGCTCGACAAATCGCGTGACGTTTTTGCCTTTTCACGAAAAATATTCGAAAATATTATATTTTTTTACAAAGTTTCCACTGTAATTCCGCCGCTAATTTTGACTGATTCTTTATTACATACATAAGTAGTTTAATTAGTATTTTTTATAAATTTTTCTGAGTATGCTCAGTATGCAGACCTTCCTTGTTAGTCAGAAACTGCTCTTCCGCTGTCAAAAGGTTTCGAACACAAATTCCAGGACGGATAGAAACAAATTGATTAAAAAATAAATAATACAGCAATTCAGAATTGCTCGAAAAATTCAAATTCATTTACGCTCATTCAGGATTGAATCATTTACTGATTTTGGAAACTTAATTAGATTCTTATCATTAAAAATAAATTACAGAGGCTTACGTATTTTTAACGATGCTAATTTACAGAGACCATTCTAAATTTACCAAATAATGCCTGTTATGTAACATAATCTGTGTTTATCTAATCTCTGTGGTTTTACATAAGACTTAAGATAATGGATTATCCGCAAATAAATAAAATATTTAGAAACGCATAGCATTATTAAAATCATCTTAATTTCCGACATTTCTGGGATTAGTCAAAAAAATGTTATATATATATATATACATATATACATATAATTTTTTTAACACCAGTGCTTATTTTTGAAAAAAAAATATACTCCACATATTAAACAAAACTTTATTTCAGGTAAAATACACATAATATAACAGTAAAAATAAACTTCCAACATTTTTTCGTAGCCCTTTTATAATTTTTTTCACATTCTAGAAGCATCTCATAGAATAAAATTATGTGATAAAATACAGTTTAACTCGAAAAAAGCATATTTTAATAAACATCAAAATAAATTTACGTTTAAAAAAAACCCGAAAAATATGGCGCTATTTTTGTAAATCAAAATAAATCATGGCTAATCAATGTCCAATAAATCAAGGCTAATTCCATTTTTGCAACTAATGTTATTCCACAGAAAAAAAAAGTCTAAAAAACTTCAATTTTGCTAATAATGAAAAATTCAGCCTTTTCAGCTTGCTGCAAATCACAAACAAGAAAAGGTATAATTTCTTCTCATTCTCTTTTTTAGAGTATGACAACTGGACAGAAAAATAATATTTAAACTACCTTTTTGAGCTTCTTAAACCATTTTCTCTACGGATAATCATAAAATATTTAAAATTAAATTCATAATAGTTAAAAGTGCATTGCTGAAAAAAAGAGAGATTATTTAGTATTAACAGATGAAATTCCCCATTTAAACGTTACGTGATTGCTTTGACACCATCTGTCAGAGAATGCAAGGATATAAGATATATAGCTACTGTCCTAGGCTTCAGTGTAAGGTTAATGTTTTATTTTAACTCATATGTATGTTTATAAACTGCGTTCATTTAGAATACATTTCAAATGTTAGCATTTTTTGATAACTTAAAAAAAAATAAATTGTCAACAAATTGAAATGAATAAAAAAAACTAATTGTTATTTAATTTTTAGTTCTGAAGCATTTTTTGTCTATTTTTAATTAATTTTGAAATTTTAATTTGTATAATGGTTATCCTTTCATTTAATAAAACAAATTCCATTTTTCTTTTTTATTAGAGGGTATATGCATGCATAAAGGCAATAAAAACAATTTCCCCATCTTTTTTTTTTTTTTTTTTTTTTTTTTTTTTTTTTTTAGAATTTTGGAAAGAATTTCCATGATACAACTTGTTTTTTATTTTTACAGTCATTATTTTTTAAAAAATGAGAAATTAATTAGAATGCAAAGACGAGTTTTTCTATTTTTATTGCACAACATAAAAACATATCAGGATTTAAATTAATATTCTATTCAAATAAAACTTGTTTTGGCAACAAAACAGTAGACAGAGTCACTTATAAATTTTCATTAATTCAAAGATAAATTTAATAAAATTAACTTTCTGTAATACATATCCAATTTATAGGTAAACATTAAATTTCATTATACATTTCATTTTATATTTAATCAGAAGTAAATCAAAAGAAAACATTTTATGTAAGCATCTCAGTTACTCTTTTCAATAGGTATTAATCTGAAATATTTCTAAGAAAATTCCAACTTTGGCTTTCATCCTGGATAAGATAAATATTGACTTAGGATGGTAACTACGTTCCACC
Organism: Maratus speculifer; assembly: GCA_964019185.1. Taxonomy (NCBI): domain Eukaryota; kingdom Metazoa; phylum Arthropoda; class Arachnida; order Araneae; family Salticidae; genus Maratus; species Maratus speculifer. The sequence continues at coordinate 262,744,260 of OZ025291.1, read as the reverse complement.
CATGTGAATTCTTCTAAAACTTGGCATCTTAAGATCTTTTATTATTGCAAGATAATTATTGGAAGAGAAATTTATGGTGGCAGAAGAAAAGCCTATTAATGCATCATGATGATATAACCTTTAGCCTACTTAATGATTCTCTTAAGAATTTTTGAAAAAGATTTGCGGCGCTTTATTTGATAAATATCATTAATATTTCACCAAAAGTTCCTCAAAAGAACACCCGGAGTAGGAGATTAATAAAACTGTAAAACTGCAATTTTAAAATATGTGTTATTTTTAGAATGCAATAAAATTTATCCATTTTAGTTCAGCGATATTTTATGAATATGTTTATGTTGATAATAAGTTGTTTATTAGATAATTTCATTAAAAAATAATTATCATTAATAAATTACACCACACTTCATTTATTGTTTTTTTTATTTAAAAAGAAAAGCAAATTGTTTACTAACGAGTATTTTTAGAAGTGTACACTGTAAAAAAAAATCTGTAAAGTTACAAAACTTTTTCTAGGAAACTAGGATTCCAAAAACATTTCCTGTAACGGTAACAGCAAAAATTTAAGTTTCAGAATCGGTTACACGAAATTTTCCTGTAACCTTTATATGAAAGGTTCTTGGAATCCCAGTTTCCTAGAAAAAGTTTAGTATCTTTACAGATTTTTTTTTTTACAGTGTAGTTGAGTAACAGAAATGAGATAGTTTGAACATTATCTTAAACATTATACATTAGAAGCTCTACATTCGTATTCAAAACTCACGAATAATTAATATGTAGTTAGTTCAACTAAGGCACAGAGGCAAAAGGATATTGGTTAGTACGTTAAATAACGCACAGTGTTCTGCATATACTTCTGTGAGATATAGATCTCCAATTCGTGTGCTAGCGATAGAATAAGCAAATATTCACTCACCATTTCACACCCTCAGAATTGATAAAATGAGTTTCAAGCTTGCTCGGGAACAAAACAGACAGGGTCCATCGTTAGGCTGAACAACTAGTTGGATCACGTACCCCATTTTACATTTGAAGCTCTACATTCGCATTCAACTCTCACGAATAATCTTATTATAGTTTGTTAACCTCAGACATAGAGGCAAAAGCATAATGGTTAGCACGTTAAACAAAATATACTGATGTGCACGCACTTCTGCGAGATATAGATCTCCAGCTCGAGTCCTAGCGGCAGACTAGGTAAATGTTCATTTAACATTGCATACTCTCAGAAATGATAAAATGATAAAATCTTGAAGTGAACAATTTATTTAAGTTGTATAATATCGAGATCTTATATAGTCATTGAATATTATAGACAGAGATTAAAATTGCAAATCATACTCGAAATTATTCAAGAGATTAATAAACCATAAGACTCATACGTTACAGTCACTATAAGATATTAGCTTCTAGTGGAAATTTATAATTAATAAGTAGAAATTTATAATAACTTATAAACTGTATGTTAAAAATGCCTTAAAACAGAAAAGAAGCTTTATGCAAGGTAGAGAGTACTGTTAGATTTAAAAAAATCGTTTTAAAATTTCTTTGCAAATGCACAGAAGAAACCAGATTGTCTACTCCAAACAGTATGTGATTTCAAAATGAATATTTCAAAACTGTTTAGTATTCATAAACAATCAAATTCAAGAAAAGAGCCTAATTTTGATAAATTGGAAAATATTTAACGAATGAAATACAATTAAAACCTTATAGCTTAATAGTTCCAAATAATCCTATCATTAACTAAAAAAGCATTTTAATCGTTACCGAATTATTAATTAATTTCAGATTAAATATGCATTGTAATAAAATTATTTACCCAATTAAAAGTTTTAAATATTGATAGATTAATTGTTATCATAAAATTCAATAAAAATAAACTTCTAAGTGTTGAATATAACAGTTAACAGTATAGTTATACTTCTATACAATTGCTAAGAAATAAATATGTATATTTTAAATATCACAGGAAATGACTGAAGAAATGAAACGCTAAGTGCATATCTAAGAAAGATAGAGTGCTATAAGTATCATGAAAATTGTACAGATCGCTCCACATCGGAAACTGGAATTGGAAAAAATGAATAAATGTCTGCTTTAAAAAATTCACAGATTATTGAATGAGGGATATCAATCATTCAATATCCATCAGCCCTACTCAGAAACATGTGATTTTGCTTTTGTTATCTATGATGCCTGCTAAACTATTGAGAAGTTCTTGCTGAACATTGCCCATCCCTCTCTCAAAGCTTTTTTCAGTTCTTGCATATTTCGAGTTATTTCTCTAAGAAAAGCGTATGCTAAAAGCATCTCATGCATACCCCATAGGATTTAAGTCTGAAGAATACACAGGCCATTCCACACATTCAATATTTTTACTTTCTAGTGTATCCGATACATCAGCTTCCGATGCTTCTTGAGGCCGTGAAGTTATTTAAACGTTCAAAGACATTCGCATAACATTTCCACCTTCAAAAACCTTTTTCAATAGATACATGATACTTTTTGACATTCACATTACTGTTGCTATAGTGACATTTTGTACTGTTTGTAGCCGTCCAACGGCGCGTTCACAATCATAAGTAAAAACATGATTCCTGGATTGCATTTTGCATTAAATTATTGACGTACAACAAGTTATTTCACAAAAATAAGTTCAACAACCTTTGTCGCTATTTTCGCTGTACAGAGACCTGCATGAATTTTATGACTAATAAAGATCATTCGTACATTGCCTTTTATGCAGACTACAAGAGCTGATTTAGTGTACTGCCCTTTATGGGTGATAGTTGGCTACTTTTCCAAAACTAATTTTACCTTAGCTATTGCCAAGCAGTATGTTTTAACTTAGAGAATGTAATATCACATAGCTTGTTGAGCACTTGGCTTCAATTTCTAATCTTATAACATTTGACAACGCTCTATTTCATGTAATTAGGCTAGGAGTTGCTAGAGTCATATACAGATTTAACCTTGATTAATTACAAAATAAGCAGGGTAAATAAAACTCAATAATTATACTATCAGAAATAAAACTCCAACTTTTGACGGAATGGCAATCCTTGAATTATATTACATCGTTTTTGTCATTTATTTCGCATCACAATCACATAATTATTAACGAAACGTAAATTTTCAAATATATGACGAAAATAATTCCTCCACTCAAATTTAGACTCAATGTGTAAGGAAGCAGTTGCGATAGCTGTTTGTCATGTTTGAACTTCTGTACCTCTTTATGTCCTGTGTTTTTAGTCCGTAAAAAATATGTATGTTTAGGTTTTTGTGCTACTATTTAATAAACGGTCACTTGCTAGTATTACTCACTTTCAGATCGTTCCCAACAATACCTTTATCTATTAACTGTATTATTAAAAGTAATCGTTTCTAAAAAAATATTAGGACTTTGTAAAAAACAATACAATGTAACTTTGTATATAGCTATATATACTAAAAAAGCATGTATAGGTGTACCGTAACAATTTAACGAGATACGAAGCCTAAATAATAGCGAATATTGCTGCCTTGTATAAATATATTTTTTTAACCTTATCCTAACATCTGTTTTTTTAATGAACATATTTCAATATTTACAATAAAAGTAGTGCAATTTACTTCGTTTGGGGTCTCATAAAACTAAATTCAAGTAGTAAAAATGTTTCTTTTTACAGTGTAGCTAAAGCAAAAGTCTTGTTCATAGTTTATACTTAACTTTGTTCTAACCGCGCTTCAAAAGGAGATCGCAAAGCTTTAATGTCACATTCGTCTGAGCATTGTTTTTTCCGAAAGTTTTTTGACTATCTAACAAATGCATGAGAAACGTATTGAGAGATCTACTAAATGTAAACTTATCTTATAGTATTTATGTGATTAATGCTGATTTAATGAGTCTGTTTTTAACAAATTGATATATGTTGTTTTTATACTTCTACTAGGCATTTCATTACACAAATATATCCTTAAAAGTTGATATCGAGCCTTTAAAAGCGCATGATTAATAAGATACGCAGTCCCTGTCAATATGTATGACCAAATCGCCAGTGTCTTTAAGGATTAATAACTCGGCTAATTACATATGATTTTTTTCAAATATCTTTTTGTCAATACTTTATTCAACAACATTGTTCAATGCCCGCATATCGAAAATTGTATTAAACGAAAAAATGCGCTATTCTCAAAAACTACGCTCTCTAAACGGAAGAGTGTATTTGTTTCTCAGGAAAAATATGTGAATTATTCAATCATGAATGTGTTGATTTTACTCATCTTGATTTAAATTGCTAAAAAACAAGTTATTCAATCGAATTATTTCATCTCTTTACGAGAAACTGACTTTCAAATGGTAAGATGAGTAGATTTTGGATCAACTTGAACTATTTTATGACTGGAGTTTTAATAAAGTATATATCTAAGGTAATCACTATAGTTTTCCTGCAAGATTTAAGTTAACCAATACTACCTTTCTTTAAATTTTAGTTTAACTAGATTCGGAAATAGATTGAATGGAATATGATTTTGCACAATACATTTGATGATATTTCCGAAAATATAGTATCTAAAATTAAAAGAAATGTAGTTTTTAGGACAGCGTTACGAAAGCTTTCACGGTATGCATCACACAATAACTATAGAAAAATATAATAAGAAATTAGTTTTATTGTAATAACCTTCAGGACTGTATCAGCTTCGATAAAATTACAATCTACTTTTATTATAAGCAAACTTTTGATTTCGCTACATACATGTAACATCATATCCATTCAAGGATCCTATGATGTGATTACCAGAACAACAGATTCCCACCCTAAAGGTCATGCGTTCAAATTATCCCGAAAATATTATTTTTCCTCTACAAATAATTACATGTGTTTCTAATTGTTCTATAGATGGCACCAGCAGCTCTCTTAGGATTTCACCAACACTCTTTAAGAAGATGCACTTTTCATGAAATTTACATACTCAAACAAGCCAAGAAAGCAATTTCCTCAATTTAATAAAAGATTTGCTCGGAGCATTTTCCAACAAGCCATATTTGGTCTAATCTGAATATTTATTTCTGAGTGTGTAAGATTATTCAGTTTTATTCAGTATTATTATTTCCTTTATAGAATTATTCTATTCTTCACGACCACAGGCATTTTTTTAGATTATTAAGTTAATTTCAATTTCAAATTCCAACATTAGTCAAACTTCAAGGAAATCACGTTAACAGACCGTAGTTGTGAAGAAATCTTCATTTATTAAATTGATAATGAATCTTTCTTACTAATCAAAAAGCTTCATACATAGGATCTAATTTCCACTCCACGTCTCTGTTACTCCCTCTATAATCTTCGGACGGAGACCTAACTATCCTCAGGAAGGGTAATGACCAATTCCACAAATGTTAAATCTAATCACATTTTTTTTCAAATAAAGTTTATTGAAATAGAAGTTTAAAGCTTAACAAAAAAATTCTTCCTATTACAATAGAAGTGCCGATGTAATGAATTTTTATCTTTTATTAAAGGGAATTAAAGAGAAATTATTCGTAACATTTATTATCACTTACGAGTAAATATTTGACTAAATTCTAAAACAAGAACCGTGCCACATTCTTTAGTGAACATTTAAGCACTAAATATTTATTTTGGACTGGTATGTTATTCAATTAAAAAATAATCTCCTAATTTCAGAAAAAAATCTTTTACGCCTTGTAAAATGTACACGAAGAACAACATCAGCAGGTCTATATTCACAGTTAACCTATCGATTTGGGGTATCATTTTGAGCCCTTCAGACGACAAAAATTTCATTATCTTTTTCTTAAATGCATACATTTGAAAACCAAACAAAGATTTCTTAAATATGTCACCCCTTACTTAAAATTTGTTGAAAGGAGACATTGCCATAATAGCGTCCGTTTTCTTTTTATTATTTTTAATCCGATCTTACGTAATACATATCCCTAAATACTTTATTTCATTTCTTTAAAAAATGAATTTCTCCATCTTAGCTATCAATCCTGCATTTCATGACGGCGTAAAAATCTCTCACAGCAATCTTCAATGCCACTCAAATGTCATCATACTATAATATCATTCAGGTAAATCAAGAGCTTGTTACTTATTATAAGTGTAAGAAAACTTTAATTTTCTAAACATTCTCGTTGATCCTTCTTCATATGTTTTCGAAAAATATGATAAATATTTTCATATTAAGAGAAAGTATAGGGAATAATATTTTATTAAGGTTTTTGCTATATGGAAATCAATTTCTGTTTTTTCTACAACGTACATTGAAAATGGTTATAATGTTGTTTATAAAAGTTTTATATAGCAAAAGAAAAGTGTTTGGCGGCTGTTAAACGGCTAAAAAGTGTACATAAGTAGTACAACGATTAAAATGACAACTGAATTAATAAATATATAATGCTTTTAGTGTAATAACGGGATTTTAATTTATAAGTATAAGAAATATAGAGAAAATACGTTTAAAATAAAGTTTAAGCGAAAAACAAGTACAACTTTTCCATCTCATTTAAAGCGATATGTGCAGTCTGTTGTAAATTAAACTTTAACATTTTCTCTTTATTCAATAGCCTCATAAAATGAACCAAAATGATTAATATGCATCCCTTTTATTCGAAATTCTCGCTCAATACAATGTAAATGATTCTTTAGAGGGCCTCTCAAATTTTATAATGGGTCTCATTAAGTTAGCTAATGACAAATCTGAAACTTAAATCACTTTTTAAGATCATGATGCTTCGAATGCATTATTAATGTCGTTTCAAGCAGTCAGTAATCCGGGAAGAATTTAAGGTGCAAATGATATTTAAATTACTTTTTAAAGCAAAGTACCTGTTAAAAATCGGAATACTTCTTGTTTGTTTAATGACTTAGTGAGTGATTTTGAGTGTGATAAAACGCCAAACAAATATAGTTTCTCTGAAATATTAGTTTCTCATACTTGAGTGCATCCGTCGCGATTATAATCAAAGGGATTTTGAATTAGTTAGAAGATTTACGGATTTCATGGTCAGTAAATCACCCTACTGAAATTCATTTACGTTTGGAATTTGAAATATAGGAGGAATATCTTGTACACTGATAAGATTATTGCTATGGGAGCTTTGTGCTTAACTGGCGTACATTAATTTTCGGAGCCTGGAAAAGTTTCCTTTTGAGTTTATTCGAAGTGGATTAAATAAATTAATTAAAATGATTTTCTTGGACAATTTATCAGTTAAAAGAATTGCTAAAGATTAAATTCTTGACGAAGCTTACATTTTGTTTAAAATCAGATGTCATTTCTTTGACAGTATTGAGCAAATGCAGGTAAACATCAAAGTGTGAATTGGCGTAGGAAAACAGATGAATAAATAGTACTTAAGACGATAATCATTAAATTAATATTTTATTACGATAAAAGCAAAGTGTAAATAGAAAATATTCATGAAATAAACTTGTGTAAAGTTTAAGACTAATGTCTAAGACTAAAGTTTAAGACTAATGTAAAGTTTAAGGAAATTTTCAGAAATTATTCAAATAAAAGATGGCATTATTAAATATATATCATAATAGACAAAAAAATATACGCTGAGAGAATTAAATTTTTACTGTTAGGTAACATAGAAAATTATCATTAAATTATCTTTAAATTACTTTCGAGTTTAAGTTAAAAGGAACACGATTTAATTTGATAAAAAACTGTTATATTTATCTTTATTAACCCGCGAGAACTCGCACCCATTTTCGAACACGAAAACTCGCGCCGCGCCGGGTATGTCATACCCTAGTTCATTTCTGTTATTGAAATATCAATTAACACAGTGTATAAACCAATTTTACGTACTTAAATATTTCAAAATAATACATTAAAGAATTTTAATTAATTTAAAATTACAAATTTACATGTTTAAAGACAATTTTTACAAATACATACTGGTGTTCAACACAGAGACTTTTTTCACATTTTTGGCACATAAATTTTGATTTTCTGTCCTTATTACATGGACAAAATGCACATCATTTATAATTCGCCTTGAGTCTTTTAGAAAGTGGTTCACTATTCGGGATTTCCGTTCCTTAGAAGTGCTTGGACAAGTTGTTTTTCTTTCAGGTTTACGGTTTCTGTGTTGTTCTGAAAGAACGAGACCCAGTGTTTTCAGAAAGAAACGTCTGTTTCTGAACTGTGAGAGTGGATTTTTCGTGGACATCAAAAGAATCCTGTCATTAATAGCAGCCACATTCAACATTGAAAATAAAATAGCCATTGGCCAACGATTTGATTGTTTGCTGCAGCCATTTCATCGACGACGTCCACAGCTCCTTTCGTGATATTATAAAACGTGATGATATCTGGTTTTTTCAGTTCCGTGGTAGTTTCATCTATCTTATCATCAGTATGCATTGTAGACAACATAACTACATTTTTCTTCTTATTTGTTGAGTACGAAAAAATTGTTTTTTCTTTTTGGAATCCAAAGACTGAATAGTACAATTAATTCTTCACTAAAAATTCAGGCGGTATTTCTCTTTTATTTTGTCTAAGTGTTCCAACAATACTAATTTTCTTTTTAAAAAATTCTTGAGCAAGCTCATATCCCGTATACCAGTTGTCACTTGTTAAGTTTCGTCCAGAATTGAACAGCGGTGCCATTAACCGCATCACAATGGCTTTCGAACTGCAGTCTATTTTGAAGGGTCCGTCGGGTTGCTGACCAGCATAAATCTCCATATTCCAGCTATAAAATACTCTCGAATCTACAAGTGCAAATATCATTATGTCATATTTAGCTAGCTTCATAGGCATATACTGCCTAAAGCTGCACCGTCCCGAAAAACTTGCAATTTTTCATCAATTGTGACGAATTCTCCGAGAGTATATGCATTTTTACAATTTGCAACAAATGTTTCGAAAAAATCTCTAATTGGAGCCAATTTATCTATTTCTCTCTTACTTTGTCGATCATTAATATTGTCAAAAAGAAGTCATCTCATCAAAAACAGGAAACGAATGCGACTCATGGTTTTAGGAAATCTGTCAATCACATTACCCGTGGGTTTCCCAATAATTATTGTCCATAGTGCATATAAAATATTTGGACTGCGATGATTGATGTAAAATTTCATTGTCTAATGTTTTATATGCCTATATGCTCAATTTGAAATCAAAAGTGCTATATTAACACATTCTTGGAAGATAAGGGCTATGTATAACTTCAGGAGTTTTTTTACCGTAATTTTTATTTTAGTTCGCATCTCAAACTATGGGTGGCGCTGACGGCAATTGAAGGCCAGGTGATCAGTGTTGAGTGAAGCGTCGACCTGGCTTTCAATCGCCGTCAGCGCCACTTATTGTTTGAGATGCGAACTAAAAATTACGGTAAAAAACCGTAAAAAAATTACGAATTGCAAACGGTAAAAAAAATACGGTAAAAAAACTCCTGACATTATACATAACCCTCCTGCAAAATATTTTTAAATAGCTGTCACCGTTTGCAAGTTATTGAATTTTAAAATCCATCAGTCATTTTTAGGACACCCGGTAGTTAGACTGATTTAAAAACCAAAAGAATGTCTGATAAGAAAATTTCTATGGAAACTTAAAATTGAATATATATTCATTAAGATCTTACACATGGAAAATTTTTCCTTAATTATTATTTGAAATAAATTAAATAAATACATTTCGTGTGCAAAGTATTAATCAAAATATTTTAAAGATTCACATCTCGATAAAGCGTAATTTTATATGTTTTAAATATTTTTACCACATAACTTACCACTGACAGCATCAAATAAATTGAAATAATAAACAAATAAAGAATTGATGCTTCGTACAAAGAAATATTCTTGAATAAAAGTTGCTAAGCATTATAATCAGTGAACTTTAAATTTAGTTAATCACAACCGATGTCTGCATTGAATTTATTGTTTAAACACGTTTATTAATGCATAAATGTACCTAAAATAAAATGTCACACCAAAATGTGAATGACCCAATTGCCTCAAAGAAAATTATCGAGGCAACCCCTTAAAAATCTTATAAATTATCAAACAAAAATTTCCATTTCTCATTTCCTTTTAATCACATATGCAAGTTTTCCAAGATTTATTGTGCTCACGTACGTTGGATATTTACGTTATGGATTCATATATTGCTGATTAATTATATTGAAATAATATCTTTGCTTTTCTTGCATTTTACGAAATCAAAATAAGGGAAAATGTGATCAATCAAGTTAAATACTAAAATACATTATTAATAACTTACTGATAACAACATTTCTAAAATAATCATTTTTATATAAAATCATGCGTTTTTTATAGTAAATGTTGTGCATGGTTAAACCACATTTTATATTTTTCCTTTCATACTAAAACAGTAAAAGATATTTATATAATCTGACAACCTCGTTAATTCCTGTAACTGAAAACTGCTGTTTTGCTATCTTTAAGCCTTTCACTTTAGATATAAAAAAACTTAATAATCTGAACATACGTATGCTATAAATTCTCTAATTAAAACTTTTAAAGTTTTAACAAAATTCTTTAAATGGTCTTCGTCTTCAAATAGTTGCCAAAATCTGCAAAAAGTTATTTTCTTTTTTCCTCATTGTTTTCAAATGTTTGTAGTATTGTTGACAAAAACATCTTTAACTAAAAAAAATGAAGTTAATTGCAATGTCTGTGACTGTCATTTAATACAAAAAATAATGTTGATTTTCCCAAAACTCAACAGAATAACTTATTGAGGCTTGAAACTTTTATTTGTTTCTTAAACAAAAATTGTTTATTTTTTTAGATTTATACACGAACCTATTCATTATTGATTAATAGTGTTAATTGGTTTATTATATGTGCATCTCTTTTTCAATTATTTTTATTTTTCCATTTTTCCACTTACGTATTCCATTGAAGATGAAACAGGTATTATATTACAAATGTTCTCAATTAATTATATCAGAAACTTTATTCATGTCATATTAAAGATTGTAATTGTCATAAAAAATTAAAGCAAGTCTGACATCTGTACAAATAGTGGTCTTTAATTTTCTTCTTTAGAATACAAATCATCTAATGCAACCTTTAAATAAACAATAAATTTTATAAACAATAAAAATTAATCAAACATTCAGCTGACTTTTTTGTCCTAACTATGAATAATTTGAAATTTTCTGATATTACTTGCGATATGTCCGTGTAAAAAATGGGATAATTGCAACAAAATGTAGTGCCCTCACACAAATATTTCTTTTTTTTCCTCGCAAATTTCAACACTATAGAAAAATGTCTTTCGTTTAATATATTTCTCTACAATATAATAGTTATTGTACATATAATAGTTATTGTAATACCTTAAAGATTACTTTTAGTAATTTATAATATTTAACAATTTAAATAATAATAATCGACTAATTTTATTAGTAGTAACGATCGTTTTTCTTTATACGTACTATTTAATAAGTTCAAAAATGCTGATATATAATTCCATATTGCCTCAAAATATTTGGTTTTTTAGAATTTGGTCAGAATTTAGCTTTCCAGAATGTTGCTGAAATAAACATAATGTAAACTAACTTAATGTTGAGTTTACATTCACAATGTACCAGTAATAAGTTTACAAACATAAAATTTTAATTGATATTTATACGATTTGAGTTAAAATTAAAAATGTATTAGTTAAATATTTTGTTCGATTAGTGCACGGAAATAATCAAATTTTTCAATGCACCTCATTAAATAAGAAAGAAATACGCAATTTTATAAAACGAAAACTCAGTTTCTTTTTATTCTTACAGAAACTTCTTTTTTAACTTGATTTATTAATAACTTGAAATTTGATTATTTTGATATTTGAATTACTTAACTTCAATGCAATTTCATACATATTAATGCTTCTGAGAAATGTGATATAAATATACAGCAGAGCAAAATTATTTAAAAAGATATTTTTAAACTTTATCTTTAGATTTAAAAAATATCTATTTTTAATGCCATATTAAATTTTCTCATTCAAAAACATTTTTAACAAGTCAAATTCTTTGTTTCTCTGTTTTGGGGGGTTACAATGTATACAAATATTGGTAAATTTCTAATTGTGGCTCCTGCATTTTCACTGTTTCTGACAAATGTGATATAAATTAGATCAATGTTCAAAAATAACATGTAATTGCATGAACAATCATAAATTTCAACTACATGATATATATTTCTCATCTTGAAAATAAAATTGAAAAAAAAATGCCAATTCTTCACATTATTGCTGCTGTTTTCAGAATAATAAATGGCGAAATCTATGTTATTCATACCATCTACAATTCTTTCTATTTATTTTTAATCTTTAAGGATAACTCGAATATCTGTTTTTCAAGTTAAATAGTTTCATAAATGCTATAGCATTTTTTTACATGATAAACCTAATGCGTACTATGTAAGTGTTAAAGAACACTTTTAAATTTTTTACTCTCGTGTGAACCCAATTTTGGTGTTCAGTAGCTACCACTATAACATTGTGAAATCCCGTACAAACTTTTAGAGCTTTGTATTTAAACCTCGTTCAAACCATTGGAACTAATCATCAACAGAAGCTCCAAAATTGGTTCAAGATTTCACCACCTTACAGTGGCAGCTTTTGAGTGCCAAAATTTTATCTAAACTAGGATTGTACTTTTTGAGATACAGCTATTGCAAAATCGTGAAAAATGCAGTGTAGCAGCGCCTGTACACTGTAAAAAAAAGGGTCGTTCTACTAAAAAAACTTTAGTGATCCTTGTAATTACTAAAAAATTTTTAGTAATCTTAGTCGGTTACAAGAAAATCTAAGAATTACTAGAAAAAAGTTAGCAACGAAGAGAATTAATAGTTTTATATTTTTAATAACTATTACTAAAACGCACTTGGTGTGGCCTAGTGGTTATAGTAACGGACTCCAGACTAAAAGGTCCCGGGTTCGACACTGGCCACCGCCAAATACGCCCCGAATGCATGTAGTGTAAGTACTCGCTAGTAAAGTGATTATGAAAATCCCTTCGGAGCAGTTAGCAATGTTTGGTGCTGCCATCTGTTGTTGTTTTGCCGAAAATCTTCCGCTTCAGAAGTCTGGATGCAGCTCGGAGGAACCTCCTGGGCGCACGTAATGGTTATTAAAAATAATTTTGGAACTATTACTAAAATTTGCTTGGTGGCTCATACTAAAAATTTTTAAGTTAGTTATACAAAAAATTCTTTTGTTCAGTTTACAAAAGAAATGCTTGTTTCACTTGCAAAAAAAAGTTTGTAATGGTTACTAAAAAATTCTGTGGAATACAAATTTACTAAAACATTTTTAGTAATCTCTTGATTTTTTTTTTACAGTGTAGGAGGATTTACACCAAAACGAAAAAACACAAATCTATATCACACAAAAACAGAATTTGAAGTTTGATGAAAATCCGTGCACTATAACTGGAGATATGGCTGTTGCAATAATCATGAATAATGCAGCATGGCAGCGCAACCTGTTGAGAGCTTTGCACCAAAAATAAAATAGTAAACACCAAATTATATCAAAGAGTAATTGAATCTTAAATTTTATAAAAACCCGAACATTATCTCTTGAAGAATATCTATTGTGGAAATTGTGCATAAGGCAGAAAGTAGCGCCTCCTGTTGAGCGATATGCATCAAAACTAATCAGCTCTAGTTAATACCAAGGTATAACTGAATCTAAAGTTTGGTGAAATTGAGTTAGAACGCCCGCAAAATTTTTGTCACATACAGGCTTCTAGAGTGACAGTTAAAAAAACTCACATACACATATTTTCTAAAAACTATAAAATCAAGTTGAAGATATTCTAAAAAATATAAATCCATCGAAAATTCGAAGTTGAATTTTTTCATGAATCCAGTACTTAAGTCTTGTAAAGATAGAAGAAAGTGAAAACATGAAGGCTAATTCCAATCGCAGATTTATTACATATATTAAAAAGAACATACTCAAAAAACTTAAAATATTTATCTCAAAATACAGATTAATTATACATGTCAATCCCAAAACTTTTTGTAAGATCATGTTTTTTATGTCTCTGACCCCTATAACATGTAAATTCGTCGAAAACCGGATTTAAATTTTTTTCACGAATCCAATACTTTTTTCTTTTAAAGAGAAAAGAACATAAAAATACCTTAGCATTACAAGAAAGTAACGAAAATATGAAGATGGAGAAAAAAGCCATATGAAAGTTTAATTTGTATGTGTAGTTGCTCTAGAGGCATTTAGGAAATTTACAAATCTCGTGATATAATTGCATATGAGTACAAATGAGTTGACAGAACATTCATAGTCAAATAAACTTTCGTTTATGAAAAAAAAACATCGATTTTTGACCAATTTTGAAGTTAACATCCTTAAATAACTTTCTAGCCTTTAGTTAAGTCAAAGTATTTCAACAACCAAAATGATTATAATAAAAATAAACGGTCAAGTATGAATATTACACGCGTACAGAAGGTTCCGTACAATAAATATATTATTCAGTAAATGTATAATTGAAAAAAAATAAAAGAATAATAACACTTTGTATAAACATAAGGTTGGTATATAGCTATATATCAGGAGAAGTTTGCATAAATGGCGGATGGATATGCTATAAAAATTCAGGCATGAAGGCTAAATACTATCAAATATTGCTATTCAATATAACTGTTTTTTTCTCCAAATCTGTTTATGGTGACAGAAAAAATGAAGGAATAACTCCACACTGCAAGGGGATGTTGGAGAATACATTGCCAATAGTTGTATTTTCTCTAGAAGTCGATTCTTGAATGAATGGACTTGGACCAAGAGTTAAGAAAAAGATTCTCCAACTTTTAATATCATTTTTCAAATTATTTTTTAAGCTATGGTATGCGTGAACGTGGGTAGGGGGGAATATCAGAGTTTCATAATGGAAATTGTACTCGATGCTGCAGAGAGAGATCTCCCTTGTTTTTTCTCTGAATTCAACACTGGTATATATGTTACAGGCCAAACACGATATTAGGCCATACTAGATTGCCCTAAGCCAAACTAGTCTATCCTAACGCCCATCGGATAAACTAGTTTTCCTAGGCCAAACCGGTCTATCCTAATGCCCACCGGATAAACTAGTTTTTCCTAGGCCAAATCGGTTTATCCTAACGCCCATCGGATAGACTAGTTTTTCCTAGGCCAAACTAGTCTATCCTAAGGCCCATAGGACAAACTAATTTTTCCTTGGCCAAATTAGTTTGGCCTAACTCTTAAGGATAAAATAGTTCAGCCTGCTGTTTATTGGTCAGAACTAGTTTATCCTAGGCCGATCAAGTTTATCCTAGGCCAATTCAATTTGGCGAGATTTTATTGAATTCAATGACTGCCTCAGCGCAAACATTCTAGTTTCTCCTAGGCTGATCTAGTTTGTCCTAACCCAATGTAATTACCCGTGTTTTTAGCTCACGGGCGTCAAAACCAGCGAAATAAAGGGCTCACAGGTTCTGTATGTACGTACGTACGCATGTATGTACGTATGTACGTACGAATGTACGTAACGCTATAACTGTTGATATAAATATCCGATTAGCTTCAAATTTTGGATGTAGGTTCCTTCTAATAGGATACTTTTCTGATTAGTTTTGGAAATTCACTGAATAAGAATAAAGGGGGCGAACGGGAGTCTAATGCCCCACCGTTAATTTAGAGAAATGCATTTATCATGCAGAATTATCAGTTTTCATTTAAAATGCTAGATATAGGATTATTCTGACAAGGCGTCTCCGGGATTAGTTGTGGATGTTTATTGTTTAAGTGTTAACTCCCTGACTGCCCGGCAAAAGGGTAAAATTGTAATGTTGTTTTCTCTGTAATTTATTAAAAAGATTTAAAAAAGATTTTTTTTCCAACCTGATACAAAATATGTTATTATGTATAGGTGTATAATCTTCGAGAGTATTAATCCTAACTTAATTTTTCAAAACTGGGTTTTATTTGTAGAATTATATTAATTTAAATATTGCTTATGCTGCAGTGAAACCTGCAGGTTAGTGTGCGAAAAAATCATCCAGCGGCAATCAGGAGGTTAAAGAAAGGGCAATGTAGGTATTAAGGTAGGTATTACCCCCCCCATAATTTAGATAAATGGTTTTTAACGCAGAAATTACGGATTTGCTTCAAATTTTGGTTATAGGTTCTTTCAGATAAGGCAATTCCCTGAATAGTTTTGAAGGTTTAATGGTAAACTATGAAGCGAAAATGACGGATTTCTCTCTTACCAAGTAAAAACTAGTTTTTCCTAAGGGCATATTGATAAACATGTTTGGCGTAGGAAATCTAGTTTATATAATTGGCGTTAAGATAAAATAGTTTGGCCTAGGCTAATCTAATTTGGCTCGAAATCGGGTTTGGCCGGTAAAAAACATGTCTTTCACTAGACTAAGTATAAATGTGTGTCAAGAGTAATTACTTATAACATCAATACAGGAATTTCACATGTCCACCCTAAAAACATAATGCATTTTACAGGGTGTTTTTTTTTCCTTCAGACTCGTGCCAACTGAGATCAAGCTTGCATTTATTATTATTATTATTATTGCATATTCGAGCTAGATTGGAGGTGAACATAATTTGGAATCGAACAGCGTTTTCCATTTTTTAGAAATTAATTTCTTGTCTACATATAAGTTATTCTTGTCACGGCGTCAAGTTTTTCTTTTCCGTGAAGTCGTAACCGAAAATTCGATTCAAAACGTGGCTTTAATAGTATTTTCTCAAAGGTACATCGCTTTTATGGAAAAATGGTTAACGCCATTCGATCACATATTTTATGAGTGAGAATGCCTAATAATCTTATGCCTTTCCGAAAATGAATTAAATCTTAAATGTGTTAGGATGTAGCTCTTTTGGATTTGAGAAAGGTCTTGAGGAATGACAGAGAAACATATTCACAAATTTACTTTTTACTGAACAGTTTAGTTATGATGTTTATAACTCTACTTTTTTTTCTTTTATTCTAAACTACATTAATTATTTAATGAATCCCCATTTCAATATTGAAAGGTCTAAGAAACTAAATAATCAATAATACATTTTGTATTTTTCATTCTGTGAACACCTCGTAATTTAAAAATATATTGTAAATTTTTCGAATACATATGTATGCAGTATTTTTTAAAGGAATCCTATTTGTATGTTAAGTAAAATCTGAATTTTTTGCAGAAATTGAGTAGGGCCAAATTGAGCGAGATCTTTTTTCACATATTTTTGTAGAGGCAGGGCTCAGGCTGAACTTTTAATTTTTACACAGGGCCACGGCAAAATAACTTTCCTTCGGGAAAGGAGGGGCCCGTAACTCGAAATTCTGGCCCGTGCAAACCTCTAACGGTATTCTACAACGCATCGAATAAAATACATTATAATGGTGATGACAAAACCACTTTGCACAAGGTTAGCAATGGAGCAGTAGTCGGGATCAATATTAAAAAGAATATTGCCCAATTAAACTGATGGATTTGCATTCACAGGCTGTTTACAGTCATTGTGTATTTCAACTTTATTTTTTTATACATTAACACCCTCGAAAAATAAAGTAAGTGTGATTACTTTTTCCCATTTCCCCCACTTATATTTAACCATTGAACCCCCCAAAACTTATCATAGATACGCTTTATAAAATTAAACAATTATCCAAAATTTGAACCAAATCAGATAATTCTGCTCAAAAAACCATTCATCTGATTTAGAGAGGGTATACAACATTCCTCCCTTTATACTTAATCATTAAACCCTCAAAAAAATTCAGAGATTCACCTTTTAAAGAGAAAACTATAAGCTATATTCAAAATTTACGGCAAATCGAATAAAACTTCACAAAAACCTATTTATCTAATTTAAGGAAGGCGATAAATCGTCCATTAACCCATTATACATAACCATAAGAAAAGATTCAAATTAATTAAAGATGCACCTGATCAAATGAATTCATGTCCAAAATTTTAAGCAAATTGGATAATTTTGTATTATAACAAATTTATATATTTTAACGAAGGAAATAAATTGCTGGTAACCAAAACTGGTTGCAAAAACCAAAGAACCACCAAAATTAATCAGTGAAATGCTTTATCAGAATGAACAAATCTAAGATTTGCAGGAAATCGGTTAATTCTGCATGAAAAACCCATTTAACAAAATTAGGCGGGATTCCCCCGTTCTTCCCCTTGTTCAATTAATCCCAAAAACCAATTATGGAAACGCCTTACCAGAATGAATCTATTTCTAAAATTTGAAGTAAATCGGTAAATTCAGCGTGAAAAAAAAGCATTTACATAAATTATGGGAAGTTACCCCTATTCTCCCGTACCTTTATACTTAAACAATTGACACCCACAACTAATGAAGGCGCCTAAACAGAATACTCCTATATCTAAAATTTGAATAAAATATACTAATAATCCATAAAAATCTATTTATTTGAATTACGGGAAAGGGCGAATCAGCCTCTCGTCCCTCCCCCCTTATTTTTCTCTAATGACCTCTCAAAATTAATCAGAAAAGCTCCTCATAAGAATAAACCGATATTGAAAGTTTGAGGTAAATCGAGTATTTCTATCAAAAATTATTGCGTTACGTACGTACGTACATACATAGATAGATACAGAACCCACGGGCACATGAGTTCTCAATCTTTGGTAGCTGATGAGATAAAAACATGTCAAATTACATTATTTCTATCAAGAGTTATCGTGTTACGTACATACATGCGTATATACATACATACAGAACCTGTGAGCCCATTTTTTCTTTGGCTTTGACGCCCATGATCTAAAAACACGTAAAATTACATTGGCCTAGGATAAACTAGATCAGCCTAGGACAAACTAGAATTTTGGCGCTGAGGCGGTCATTGAATCAAATAAAATCACGCCAAATTGAATTGGCCTAGGATAAACTAGTTCAGACCAATAAACAGTAGGCTAAACTAGTTTATCCTATAAGAGTTAGGCCAAACTAGTTTGGCCTAGGTAAAACTAGTTTATCCGATGGGCGTTAGGATAAACCGGTTTGGCCTAGAAAAAAACTAGTTTATCCGATGGGCGTTAGGATAGACTGGTTTGGCCTAGGCCAATCTAGTTTGGCCTAAAATCGGGTTTGGCCTGTAACATATATATTATATAAATACTTATGATGAAATACGGAGCGTTTAATTATTTAATGTGGCTTATATTTTCACATTAATCCAGTAAAATGTAGAAATGTATTATCTCCCCCATTCGAAACACGATTATTGTTGCTCAAAGAAACCTAATAAATTTTCTCACAAGTTTTAGAAATAATTGAAAAATCTTTATAAGTATCTGAGCTCGTGAAGTAACAGCATCAAGAATATTGAATGTGTTTAATTCAAATGCTATTTTCTAAAATAAAATTAATCACTCATTGTTGCTTCACACTGACTTAAAATTAACGTCAGTAAGTCTAGAATGAGAGGAAGAGGTGAGGAGGGAAGGGAAAGCTCAGAGCTGCTGTCTAATCAGGACTTGCAGGATGGCGACTACAGATTCTTTTGTTTTTCTGTTCAGAAAATTTTCTTTCTTATATATGCTACAACAATGTCGCAACATGTTCACAAACTAAAGTATACTATGGCTACAGGTTGAGAATAGACTAGACGACTACAATGAATATTTTATGCTTTCAAATGTTCGCGTCTCTCTTTTTATTGATAAAAGTTTTATATTTTATGAATAAACATTTTTAAATATCTAAATTTAATCATGGAATACATTTCAACTCTTTTTTAAATTCATTTTTACTATCAAACGTATTCAATTGGATGGTTCACTAATTCGGAAAATATATAATTCGCCGTATAAGTCGATTTTTTAAAATAAAAACAGAATATATTTTTAAAAAATGCTGTAAAATTGCGCATTTTTAATATATTTGGTTTCTAGGCGGACGTGGCAGATATTTTTACTTTTATATTGTTAATGTTCATTTTATTATACAAAATATAAGAAAAAGTTGTTTTCAAAGCTATTAAAGACGATGGTACCAGAGTACGCCGCCCTCGTCATTATTTATGTCCAAATCATCCGTGTGCTTAACGGTTAATAACGCGGCGAATTATCGACAATTTTTTTTAATTAATTATCAATATTGCGCTTATCCCTCTGTAGATAGGTATCTCTACCGCTCCTAAATACCTTGCTTAATGACTATAAATAGGAATTTGTATGTAACAGAAAATTACGATTTTCTTCAAAATTTCGTGAACTAAGGTAATCGATATAGTTTTCTCGCAAGGTTCAAATTAATGTATTAATTTTCGCGTAATTTTAGTTTCAGTAAATTGGAAAATAGATGGGGGGGGGACATATTTTAAACCAACTTTTCCAATATTATCTCTGAAAATATGATACCTAAAATTAAAATATTTTCACTTTTGAATTCAGCGTTACGAATGCTTTCAAACGATACCGCATAACATATACAAAGAAAATATTTTTATTTTCAACTAACGTAATTTGTTCCCCTACATTTTCCCTAAATATATTTATGAACGTTTTATAATCTGTAAATATGTGGGTCAAAAGTATTTATCACTACCCCCAATTTGAACTTTCCACGTTCTTTACTTTACGTGTAAAGTTGCTGTGACAGAAGAAGATACAGACACCTTGGTGATTTTATAGTGGTTCCGTTTTCACTTTATAAATATGGAATCCTAAAAATGTGAAGATTCTAGATATAAATTTATTAAAGCCTTATTTATAGTTAAAAAAATTATAAACTCCAATTAAATATGTGATAATAATTGCTGATAAACATTTTATTGATATTGTTATTAAGTTTTATCCTTATTGATCCTCCACTGACTGTTAAAATGTTAAACTCCATCTGTAAATGTTTAAATTTTTCTTTTGCAAATATTTATTTTCCCTAGCTGTTAAGTTGGTTATGGACTTGAAATCAATAATATTGTGAATTTTCGAGATATTTTAATTTAAGCGTATAATATTTCTAAAGATGTTTTCAAAATATGTTTATAAAAGTGTCTCTAATGAAAAGTTTATTTGTTAGCAGAATCACCGTTCTGTGAAAAGAAAATTCGTCAGTATTAGACTTACTGAAAAGCATAGTTTTTTGTATGAAATTTTATAACTTAAAACTTTAGTGCTCTAATTTCGTTGAGTTTCCAATTTTAAGGTTCATTTTGAAGTAGCAACAAGTTATAAGATATTTTAAAACACTGCTAATAGTCATTTTCTTATTTGTGAGTCGTTATTTTGCATTTATATTTAAATTTTAGGAATTAAATAAATTTTTGAAAATATTTAATGTCTTTTTAATTATGTAAAACGCTCTATGTTTATGAACAGGAAAATTCATAAAACTCTCATTACTTATTTCTTTCAGCCAAATTTCTGCATCATATGAAATAATCTGTATCTATATCAATGAAATCGCGACTTTTTGAATAGCGCTTTTCAAATTCAATGTTTAACTGCAGTTTTTGTAACCTTTTTCATTTAAATATTACCTTTTTGAGTTTTACTTTTATTTTTTTGTTAATCTGTGTTATTTTCAAAAAAATTGTTCCGAACGTCATAAGCCAAAACAAATTAGACTTACAAACAAGTTAAAAGTTAATATACATTTTATATGTATAAAAAGTATCCTATAAAAAATATATAACCATCAACATTATAAACTGAAAATCTTGGCTATTTAGTTAAAAAAATGAGATTTTTAATTAGATTTCGGGTGACTTATACAATTAATGACAGAGACGAGATTTTTTTTAATGCCATATGCCTGTCAAAGACTAACGCTCTTGTATTTTGAAAAAGATTACTTTGCATTCATATTAAAAAAAATGTATCTACATTTTAGGCCAAAAAGTTTAAACTATATCCTCATTCCTGAAACCTAAATAATTTTCACTTAAAAAAATGGTAGATATGTGATTATAGTGACACCTTTTTATCAGCTTTTATTTTAAATATATACAGGGTGTCCGAAAAGTCTGGAAACGGTCGAATAACTCGAGAAATATATATCAGATTGAAAAACAAAAATATACGTATTAAATATTTTTAAATAAGCTACTCAGTGATACCAAATTTGACCCCCGCAATCCCCTGGGGGCCAACTTTGAAATCTTCAATTATAAAACCCATTTTTTATTACAGATTCGGAATTTATAGACAAAAATACGTAGGTTTTGCATTTAATGTTTATTTCAAATCCTCCTTGATAACGGTGCAATCCGGCATATTCGGCAGATACATATTTCGGCTTTCCCAACGGTGTTTTGCCTTCTTGGAACCTGATTGGCCAGAACTTTTGACGTCAAATTCCCCGTCTTTTGCAGGAATAGTGTTTCCCGAAAACAGTCAGTGGCGATTATTTCAATAGTGCTACGGTACTTTATGCTTTATATGATTTTCTATGTAAAAATTTATTCAAATACATTAAATTAGTTTTGTATTTGGATTTTTATTTCATCTAGTATATCATTTCTAAATAATGACCTGCTTGCTTTGATATTTTAATGTTTAACTCAGGAGAACGCGTGCTTACCCAGGGTATGAATGGTTTTAACTTTGCCACCAATAAAATCAAATTATAACAATCACTTTATTAAAACGAAGACAATTCTTAGAAAATTTTCGATAAAATAAGTTGAAGATTACTTTAAAAAAATTACTGGTTACAATTGTAAAAACCATACGTACTCCGGGACTTTTAGACCCTGCGCATGTCCTCCCGGGTTAAGTATGAACCTTCCCTCCTGAAAAGAAAAAGATGTCTTCAGTTTTTGAGGGCGGGGTTTGTGGATAATCTTCGTTTCGAGGAGTTCTGCCTTTGTTTTTTAATCATTTAATTTAAAGGGGCGGGCGAATGGGAGTGTATGGGAATTACTACAGTTAGAATAACATGTAAGACAAATTATAAAAAAAAATGTAAGTATGAAATTACTTTGTGCTGACTGAGCAAAGGATGGGGAAATGCTGTAAATTTCAAGTGAGGTTGTGGTTACAGACTTTGGAGACTGATTAATTATGGCAAATACAAAATAACATGTCAACAAAACATTTTTCAACAATTCTAATAAATCAATTCTAAAAATAAACATATGAAATCTTTTTATGTTGGCTGTGCAACGATTGAAGGAGTATCGTAAATTCAGGGTACTTATAGGTCCCGTTATTTTCCAAGTGAAATATCAGTATTTTTTTTTTATAAAATAAATAAAGCTACTTCAAACAGTCGTATTTTTTCCCTTTTTCCCAACAAGAAAATTTTCCTGTTCTAGAAATTAATTCATTTTTGTAATTTAATTTTTTTTTTAATTTTACATTTTTTTCATTATTTTAAATTTAATAACGTGAATTATTTGAAAAATTTTCATCTTTTATTCATTATTTTTTTTTCATTTGAAAAATAATTGGATCTGTTGATTATTACCAAAGAGAGACGACTTTTTAATTTTCATAGGGAATGGATAATATAAAAAAATGCTTAATTATTTATTAATTTTTGCAATAAAATGTCAAACGTGACAAAATATATAAACATAAACGTAGTTTGCAAAACAATTCGATTTGTTACTTATATTTTTTAAGCCCAAAACGAGGCTTTATTAATAAATTTAATTCAATGTTTTCTGCGTTTAGTGTTAAATAGTTGTAAAAAATAAGTAATACCAATTGAGCATTTACAAATAAAAACAAAATTCAAAACTATACGATATTTAAAGTACTTTAAAACGTTAGATCCCCTTCGAATTAAATCTAAATAAATCTTAAAATTTTGAAAATGCTTTATTTGTCTTAAAAATCCTTAGTCATTTTGCACACACTCTCATTTGTTTTTAATTTGTTTTGTCAATTATTTTTTTTGCTTATATACAGGGAGTCGAATTCAAAAAGTCAGTGTCCAAAAGTTGAAAATGGTCGAATAACTCGTAAAACTCACGTCGAATTGAAAAACGAAAAAATGAGTGTTTTAATTATGTTTGTAAAAGTTATTCAGGGATACCGAAGTTGACCTCTGGATATCAGAGGCGTTCCAAATTTGAAATTTTAAATGATAACCGCCATTTTTAACTTTAGATTCGGACTCTACTGGCAAAAAACCAGGGTGGCGAGCGATTACGGAATATCTAAGTCAAAAGATATTAAATACTGGTATCTTGTTAAGAATAAACTTTAGTTTATTTGTATCATTTTCTATAATATAAGCTGTTCCATTTCATTTTATTTGACCACTCGCCAGCCTAAATGCCTAAATATTTATTTTTTCGTTGTTTTCTGTTTTATATTTATTATTTTTTTACATTATTTTCTGGTCCTTTTTTTCTTATTTTCTGATTGCGGTTGTAATCGATCAAAATACATCAGATACATATTTTATTTTCCCAGCCAGATTTTGCATCACGAAATATTCCCGCCAAGTAGTGTTGCCAGTTTAGTTTCACTTTTTACTGCGTAATTTCAAATTCGCACCATAACTTAAAAATAGCAAATTTCATTTTATATATTCGCTAAATGTTTGCCAGTAAATAATTATTTTGGTACTTTCCGATACAAAATTAAAAGTTATATATTAAAAAAAAAATATCTGTTTTATAAGATTTTGGGAAGACAATACATGGTTATGAAAATGAAATATGTATCTGACGTATATGGTTCGATTACATCATGATCTTCCAGGAACCGAAGAAAGCGTTAGATACAAATGTTACGTATCTTTGTCTGTAGAATCCGAATCTGCGATAAGAAATGGGAGTTATTATTAAAAATTAAAAAGTTGGAATCCCTCTAACCCCCAGGGTCGGACTCGGTTGGAGAGTCAAGTTTGATCGTACCATTTTTTAAAAAATATTTAATACGTTTTTTTCCCTTTTTTAATCTATGTATTTCGAGAATTATTCGAACGTTCTCGAATTTTTCGTTCACGCTGTATTTTTTCATATTTGTTATTTTATCGCTATAATGAATAAATAAATAATTTTCTACACTAACGTCCTGTTATAAAAACTAAAAGGTCGTCTCCCCCAACAAATAATCATTTTGTCTGAAGTTTTACAAAACCGCATCACTTACACTTTTTTTTGTGGAAAGCACTGTGTTTTTTAACAGTTCCTTCACTTGCGAAATACCAACAAGTGTTCTAATTAATAATAATATTAATAATAATCAATCAGCTACTAATTTTTATTTATTAATGGTGCCAAAATTAAATTACACATACGCCTAATGATGATGCACATATGCACCACAGGTCCCGGAAGTACTAAGGAATTAAAATATATTTTAGATTAAAAAGATTAAAATAGAATTGTTTTTTCTAATGATTAGTCGTTTCCCTGATTTGGACGTACCTTATAAGAACAACGTGTTTTTGCCAATCATGATTTGCCCATATCACGTACGGGCATGCATATTCCATTCATAATTTATTATTCTCACCAGTAAATTTTGCATTGTTTAATCCGAACATTATTCCGATTTAGTTTGGCAAAAACTTCTGTTTCGATATACCGGTGATAAAAGATTAAAAATTCTGTAAAAGACATGAAAAAACATGAATTATTTCAAAACTTTTGCTGAAATATTGATCAATGAAGTGGTTAACAATTTAAAATTTAAAAGAATGTATTATTTTACTAAAAATTATGACATATCTCTAAAAACTATTGAAAATATTTCTGCCCTACTTGTTATTTTGAAGTTGCAGCAATTAATCAATCATGAAAACCTTTAATCCCACCCCCATCTGAAATTTTAGGGTTCATACGTATCCTGGAAATTCTAGAACAGGAAATTTTTTTTGCTGAAAATCACTGGTTAAAATAGGAAAAAATACGAGTGTTTGAAGTAGCTATATTTATTTTATAAAAAAATACTGATATTTCCTTTGAAAAATAACGAGGCTTATAACTATCCTGAATTTATGATATTCCTTCATTCGTTGCACAGCGAACATAAAAAGATTTCATATGTTTATTTTTTAATATTTTGTCTTATATTTTTCTATAGTAACAATTAAAAAAATATACACTTTTATCAGCCGTATTAGATGATTTTTTTAAAACAGCAGAATCCACTGAAACACATAATACAGGGTGTATCTAAACTACTCGGCAAAACTTTAAGGGGGTGATAGAACACATCAAGACAAATAATATTAAAGGGGAAACTAAGGGTCCCAAACGTCTTCCGAAGGAGATAGGCGCAATAAAAGTTTAGTGTCCAAAATTTGAAACGATTATAAAAAAATGGAAATATTGGACGATACGTTTGCGGTTTTCACGAAAACTGTTCATTATCATTAAATTATCATAGTCATTAAGTTTTTTAGAAGTTTAGATATAAACTTAAATTTTTAGCTCAAAATCTGTGGTTAAGTAGCGCAAACTGAACTGTGTTCAATGGGAAAGGGTAGTTTCAAATTTCAAATGATTATAAAAAGCAGAAGAATTGGTCAATTGATTTGCAGTTTTCACTAAAACTATTCTTTATGTCAGTCTTATCTTGAAAATAAATTATAAAGAGAAATTTCAAAAAATGTCGATAGAGGGCTCTTTAGACTTTGGAGTAACGTACAACTATTTTTTACCGTCATTTTTTGCATTTATTTTTTTATTTTTATTTTTTTTTAAGCTTAGACATAAACTTAAATTTTGTGCTGAAAATTTGAATCGTTGAGAGTGGTTAAGTAGCGCAAACTGAACTGTGTTCAATGTTGGTGGGAAGGTTCAAATTTCAAATGATTATACAAAAAATTGGTCGATTCGTTTGCGGTTTTCTCTAAAACCATTCTTTATGTCAGTATTTCCTTGAAAATAAATTTTAAAGATAAATTTAAAAACATTCCGTTAGAGGGCGCCTTAAACTTTAAAGT
This sequence comes from Maratus speculifer, assembly GCA_964019185.1. Lineage (NCBI taxonomy): Eukaryota > Metazoa > Arthropoda > Arachnida > Araneae > Salticidae > Maratus > Maratus speculifer. The sequence goes on along the minus strand of OZ025291.1, from coordinate 262,717,362 downwards.
AACCAACAACAATTTTTAACTGTTATTTTTTGTATCTAATTAAATGCTTGCAAAAGCGTAGACTTAAATTTTGAGCTCAAATTCTGAATCGTTGGGAGAGGTGAAGAAGCGCAAACTGAACTGTGTTCAAGAGTTGAAATGTTACCCTGCCCACCTTACGAACACAGTTCAATTTTTCGCTACTTAATTACTCACAACGATTCTGATTTTGAGCTCAAAATTTAAGTCTAAGCTTATACAACATTTATTTAGATTTTAAAAAAATAACGGTTAAAAATAGCTGTTAGTTACTCTAAAGTTTAAGGCGCCCTCTAACGGAATTTTTTGAAATTTATCTTTAAAAATTAATTTCAAGGAAATACTGACATAAAGAATGGTTTTAGAGAAAACCGCAAATGAATCGACCATTTTTCCCATTTTTTATAATCATTTGAAATTTGAACCTCCCCACTCCCAATGAACACAGTTCAGTTTGGGCTACTTAACCACTCTCAACGATTCAGATTTTCATCTCAAAATTTAAGTTTATGTCTAAGCTTCTAAAAAAATTAATGAGATGCAAAAAATAACGGTAAAAATAGTTGTACGTTACTCCAATGTCTAAAGCGCCCTCTATCGATTTTTTAAATTTATCTGTATAATTTATTTTGAAGGCAATACTGACGTAAAGAATAATTTTAATAAAAAACGCAAATCAATTGACCAATTTTTCTGTTTTTTATAATCATTTGAAATTTGAACCAACCCATTCACATTGAACACAGTTCAGTTTGCGCTTCTTAACTACAGATTTTGAGCTAAAAATTTAAGTTTATGTCAAAACTTCTAAAAAAAATTAATGAGATGCAAAAAATAACGGTAAAAAATAGTTGTTCCTTACTCCAAAGTCTAAAGCGCCTTCTATCGAAATTTTTTTAATTTATCTTTATAATTTATTTTCAAGACAATACTGACATAAAGAATAGTTTTAGTGAAAACCGCAAACGAATCGATCAATTTTCCCGTTTTTTATAATCATTTCAAATTTTGTACCCTAAACTTTGATGGCGCCTATCTCCTTCGGAAGACGTTTGGGACCCTTAGTTTCCCATTTAATATTATTTGTCTTGACGTGTACTATCACCTCTTAAAGTTTTGCCCAGTAGTTTAGACACACCCTGTACACACACAACCCGCCTCCAAATAATGAAGATTATTCTGTTTCAATTAAGGAGGGCAGGTTCTTATTTATGCGTTAAAAGTTCGAAATACGCAAGTTTTTAGTTAGAATTGTTTATCAGGATAAAAAAAAAAATCGGAAAAGAAAACTAATATAATATGTTTCAATGACTTTTTGTTGAGAAACCCATATAAAAGACTATAGCAATATCGAAATAATCGTCCCTCGCGGTTTTTGAGAAACGGTATTCCTGCAAAAGATAGGGAATTTGACGTCAAAAGTTCTGGCCAATCAGGTTCCAAGGAGGCAAAACACGGTTGGAAAAGCCGAAATATGTATCTGTCAAATATGCCCGATTACATCGTGATCAAGGAGGATTTGAAATAAACATTAAATACAAAAATTACGTATTTTTGTCTGTAGATTCCGAATCTGCTATAAAAAATGGGAGTTATAATTGAAGATTTTAAACCTGGCCCTCCTTTGGCCCCCAGGGGGTCGGTTGCGGGGGTCAAATTTAGTATCACTGAGTAGCTTATTAAAAATATTTAATACGTATATCTTTGTTTTTCTATCTGATATATATTTCTCGAGTTATTCGACAGTTTTCAGACTTTTCGGATAGCCTGTATATATTTTAAGTGCTGATCCACTTGCGAAGTCCCCCCACCAAATTCAGGCCTCATGTCATAAAAAAATAATGATGTGTCTTATTTAAAAAATATTCACTAAAGATTCGATAATATTATCGTTATAATTTTGGCTGTTTTCTGTAAATTGTTGTACAAATAACAGCTGCTTTCTGGGTTCATAAGTAAGATCAGTTATACATTTGAAAAATAGCTTGTATAAAAAGGAGTATGTTAAAAGTGTCGCTATCTTTCAGACATTAATAAGAACCCTATATTTTAATCAAATTTTAGATATTTTCAAGATCATGTATAGCTAATTCAAAAAAATTGTTTTTATCTACTTCAATGCGCCATCACGGAGATTTTCATGTTATTTTATTTTTACAATGGAAATTGTTATGTCATTTTATTCTATAGTTTGTTGTAATTTCATTTCAACATTCCAGTTAAGGTCCTTGGCACCTGGATAGACGTGTAGGTCCATTTGTAGTTTATTGTACATTAATTACTTCCTCTTCATCTGATATTATTTTTGGAAAGCATTTTCATGTAATGGAACACCCGTTTACAGATTTTATTTAACACATTCCCTGCCGATCACGCGCTAGCGCCTGATGTAGGGTGATGTTCAATAGCCAGTCACACGCTGGCGCGGGAAAATCTTTCACTGATTCTTTGTTATAAAAAGTAAATTGGCTTCTGGAAAACCCCCACTTTTACAGTGCTGCATTAACCATCATCGCATCTTCACGTAAGCGGAAGCGAACGTGTTAAAATCCTTCGTCTTTGTACAGTCAAGTGCGGCTCAATCAGGTGTCCCTTGAATTTTTATGTGCCACGCATTATTCATCCCCTAATCTCCCCGCCTTCACTATAAAAAAGGGCGGTTTTTGGAAACCGTACGGGTAATCCGGATCGCTAGTACAATTCACTGGTTTTTAACCGAAAAATTCCATTAAATTACAGAAAATTTTCTGTTTTTCCTAGAATTTACGGAAAATTTTTCGTTGAAACAGTAACAGTAAAACGTTGACAATATGTTCTATTTGTGTCCCAATTTCCAGTAAAATCTCCGACAAATCGTTCTTTGTTTATAGCAAGGCCTTAATTGCATAATTTTAAAGCAGACTCTCGGCTCTTGTCCCTGTACCAAATCCTCATTTTAATAGTAGAACCCAAGGACCATGTTTTAAGCATACCCTTTTTGTGCATATATTTAAAATTCTGATTTTATTAAATTAATTCATACCCTGTGATCAATTTTGACTAGTTAACGATCTAAGGTGCTAAGGACCAAGGCTTTCACATGTTCGTAACCTCTAGAAATGCAGAAGGCAATGCCACCCCCGAAAAAGCGTCATTTTCAAAGATTTTTAAAAGATATAAAGTCATACAAACTTGAGTTCTGTTTGGGGTTAAAATAATGGATTCAAGACAACTCTGAACGGATCAGCTAGTTAATAATAAAACAGGGCACACTTCATAATATTCACCGCAATTAAAATGAAAAAACTCTACGTGTAAGGATAGAAAGTTCAAAAATATTAAAATGATATTGACATAATACAAGAGAATTTCAAGTATGATTGAGATTATATTATAATTTTAAAAATCGAAATATGCTGCTTTAATATTCTTCGACTTAAGTATTCAAAATATTTACCCCTGCAAAAGAAAAACATTCTCTAACTTTTAAAGTAATTCGTCATAAATTCTAGCTGCATTGCACAAAATTTATAAAGCTTTGAAAATTTCAATATGAACCTTCTTAAGTTTAAATCTAATAGACTTAGCTCATTTAAATTCTGATCTTCCTGGCTTCAAAGTAAACAAGTAGATTATAATTATGAACCTAGAAATTATCTTTTAAATTCAAGATTCTGTGTGCATAAATTTTAATGATAGTTATAAAGCAAAATGCAGTTTGAAAAGATAATTCAGGTTTCAAGAGATTTCAAAACTATAGCTCGAAATATAATTCTACTTTCAGTAAGATTGTAAAAATGACGCCAATTAAAAAGAAAAGTTGAAAGTAGAAAAGAGTGATTCTCTAATTAAGCTTTGAAAATGACACCGATAAGAAAAGGATAGTTTGAAAATTAAGCTATTACATTTTTATTCTTGAGAATAGGAATATGTTTCTATCTCTTTTCGAAAATATTTTTTGTCTTGGATATAAATTTTACTGATTTTTTATAATTATATTTGTGTAATCAATATATAGATAAAGAGTTAAGGTTAATAATAAATACTTATAAATAATGTATGCCTTGTAAGTATTATTTCAACAATTCGCATAAGGATGATTCTTTCAACAAAGTCAATTTTTGCTTACATTTCTTATGATCTATTACATATCTTATTTATTTACTTAAATTTTATTGTATAATTTGAATTTTTCTACAATATATCAAATAAATGAAAGACAAGGAGGGTACGATGATTAGATAGACACAGTTAGATAATAATTTTTTATAGTCCTTGCAATTACGAACATCGACACTCTTAGTTTTCATTGACATCTTTCTATAGTTGAAATGTTGTGATAATTTTTGACAATTTCTTTCCTCTTTTACAGAAAAATTCAAAAATCGTTCTACAAAAAAAATAAAATAAAATAAAATAAATAAAATAAAATAAAGTAAAATAAAATAAATAAATAAATAAAAACAATTTACAAATCAGTATGTTACAGAGTTAATAGAAAGTAATATTTCAATAAAAAAATAATTCCAGTGCTACTGTATAAGCAAAAACTTTTAAATATTCTAATTCACCTACATCTTAATGAATATACATAAAATAAAACAAGCCGTGCCGCTACTTTCAAAGTAGACCCAAGTCTTGTTTGCGATTGACAAAGAAAAACTCAGTTCCTTCGAAAAGCGTCGCGTGTTTTAGTATATTTTATGGTGTTTTTAAAAGTCTTTAAAAGTCTTCAGTTCGGAAGGTGTTATCAGTTCGGAATGTACATTTAATCAGAATTATTTGAAATACATACTTCGGCTTAATAATAAAGTTTAATTAGTCCGCTTTTCTGAGAAATCTAACAGAACTATTCGCTTTCTTAAAAAAACCAAACATAAATGTAAACATTTAGGATTCCAGTAAAATATTATTTTATGGATCTACAATCTTTTGAAATTATTTTAAGCCTAGCAATATTTTTCAGTAATGTATTTATTGTAAGTAGTAGCTATTTTTTCCACAAACTTTAATTACATTCTATTGCATTAAACATGTTTTTTCATTGTCAAATATAATATTTATCGACACTACTCTAAGATTACCATTAAATTTCAATATCATAATACTGAACTTTAACCTTTTAGTAAATCTCCGAATTCACTAAATCTTTGTCGTCATGAATAACCCCATGCTCTTTATAAATAAAATTAACTTCTATGTTTATATGCCAGTTACTGTAATAACTTATTGAAATAGCATTCAATGATACAAAAAGACTTCATGACAACATGACATACATGACACATTTAGCCATATAACATAATAATATGTAATGTAGATTATGATCAAGATAAACTGTGTATCAAACTGTGCATCCTGTTCGTGAATGTAATTTAGCCAATATTTCTAAATACTACACAATAACAAATACCTTTATTTTCAAAGTTCTGTGTATATAGTAAATACTGTCGCACATCGAAGTATTTCACCACTTTAGGATGGAGAGTTATTTTAATGTAATCGAATCTAAATTTGCATTGAAGTTAATTGATTTTTCTGTTTTTAAAATGCCATCAAGTGTTGTTTGGTATATTTTGTCACCGTATTCTAAGGACTGAAATTGCTTAATTATTTTGATGAGCTTTCTGTTTCCTGTTCCTACGTCATATAGCTGAATAGCATAAGCTAAGTTTTTATTAGCACTTGCACCTTCAGTAATGTGTAACCTTCAATAATGTGTATTTTGATGGCCTTTCATTTTCCTATTGTTTCGCAATATGGCTTTTGATGTTGTAAGTATATTTTGAATAGAGTTATTTTTTCTTGATATCCAAATGTTTTTTTTTCTTTTATTTACCCATCATCCGTAGTATAGAGTAAACCTAGCAATCGTTGTGCACATCGAAAAAAATGACGAATTTATATGTTTCAGATACTGGGGAGTACGAAAAACATGTTTTTGGAGTACGAAAAACATGTTTTTAGAAAACAAATTGCCGTCAGTCTGATGGTTTGTCTGAAAACGCTCTATCTTTCCGACAAATTGAGCTAGAGATTTAAAATTTGGTGTGTGCTAGTATATAAAGATGAAAATAAGCCTATTTAATATCAGTAACCTTGATATTCGGAACTATTTTTTTTCGGACTCTTGAAATAATCTGTTCGGATGACAGTTGCATAACAATTTTCGAATTTAAGGAGTGGATGTAAAAGACAATAAAAGAAAACAAATTCTGCATAAAGATGGAAGTGTATCGAATAATTATTTGCTAACATATTTGTAATCACATTTTCCATAGTCTTCGATTTTTCATGACCATATATTTCATTCAAGATTCAATTCAAATATGCATTTAAATTTAAAATGAGACGTTTAATCCGACGCAATAAACTGTTAGTTAAGTATCATTTTTGGAGTTATAAGGATGTTTCTTTTACACAATTCAATACTACTTGAGTATTTTGGCGTTTTATGTCATTTGTCGAAACTGATTCATCAGCAATTCCGTAATAGAACATGAACGTGTATAAAAAATATTTAAATATACGCTTATAGTTTATTTTAGAATTGCAATGCTTTTTATAAATAGTTTACACATGTTTTATTTTCATATTTTATATTATGCATATACATGATGTGTATGTATTACAATGGCCCCCAATAACTACGTTGTGTCACGCCTACTGTCATTAATATATGCTTGTTAACATCACATTTAACTTTAACAAAAAACGCTTATAAAGTCTAATAATGCTGTAAAATGTGTGCATAAGGATTATGTTTATTATTTTTTCAATTTGTATATTTAGCAATATGCAAATAACACCGAATTTATGTAGGTGAAAAGTGATTTTGAAAGTGGCACATGAGTGATATTTTGGATTGTGTCGAATTTGCCGTGAACTGTTACTTATTTTACAAAATCTCTTCAAATTCAGTTACAAATGGAAAAAATTAATGCCGGCTTTAAAATTTTAATTTTTTTTCCGTTAATTTTATTTTTCATTTCAGAATTTTAATTTCTGAAGTGCTTTGCTTGTGTCTTCAATTTAGATACACTTTGCGATATTATGAACATTCTTGGCAAAAAGTTACTTTTTAAAAATAAATATTGCAGTGAGAAGATCGATATTTGTTTTAAAACACATATAATAATTAAAACTTTACCTTTTAAAATTTTTGTTTGTTTTATTTTTTAAATAATTTTAATATGTTAATAAATTAGTCTCTAAACAGTTCCCCAGTCCTTCAATAACTAGAAAATTTGTAAGATTCTATTAAAAATCACTTTTCGGAATGATCACATTCATGTCCAATTTAATTTCATATATTATAAAATTAAACAAAAAAATATATGCTGCTAATTAAAATTGCATTACTAGGTCGCATGTACTCTTTCATGAAAAAATGAGTTTTCTGTGAATTACATTTTACGAATTTATAAATTAGAAAATATTATAATTCTACAGATATAAGAGAAATTACAGGGAAATGTATAACTATTATAATCGAGTCTACAGAAATTCCTCAAATATACAATCTTACTTACTATACAATCTTACATCATACCACGCTCGTAAATATAACTACATTTGGTGGAATAAATGAAATACATCGTTGGAATATTATAGTTGAAATACATAACATTAGTCTTTGACAGTAGTTGAAAATATCGAAATTTTACTTCTTTAACACGCATTGAATGTTATTCCCAAATTTAACTTGGATAAAAAATTTAGAACATAGAAAAAATATTCTAAAAAGCTCCGCTACGTGAAAGTTATCGCATCGTCAGAGCTGAAAAACTATTAAACTTATTGACTTCTCAGAAGATTGCCTAGATTTAAAAAAATTTCTGGCAAATACCCAATTAATCATATGCTAATTAATTTTTAGAGTGATAGTTTTTTTTAAATTAAATTCTGGTGGCCTAAATTGGGAAAATTTTCCCCTATGCGATTTTATGATCATACTTACAGTCCGTATGTTTAAATTACGAAAGTTATTTTCACAACATTTATTTCTATGTATATCGCAAAGTTTCAATTGCAAACGATTGTTATTATGCCCTATTCGCACATTTTTTTTAAAAAAAATGCATCCATTAATATATTTCTCTTGCAAATGTTCTCAATATCTTTATAAATATTTTGTTTTGAAAAATGGGTGAAAGGAAGCATTGAAAAATAATCGCGTGTAATCGGAACTTTGCGACACCTGCGTACGTATAGGCTTAGTGGAAAATAAAATAATAGTGTAATATATCAATAGTGAAAAAAAGAGTAAAGTAAACGTTATTTGGCATTTCACAGTTATTCATACATTTTTTATACATTCATACAGTTATCACTAAATTTCATATTTTTTATTTATGATTTGTTAATTATCTGGATTTTGATAATGCAATGATATTCATTCATGTAATATATTGATCTTATTTCTTTCATTTTTAAATAAATACAGGGATTGTATTCCATATGAAAATTTGTATTCACACAGTTATCACTGAAATTCATAATTTTTTTATAATTTGTCAATTATCTGGATTATGATAATGCAATGATATTCAGCCATGTAATATATTGAGCTTATTTCTTTCATTTTTACATAAATGAAGGGATTGTATTCCATATGGAAATTTGTATTCACACAGTTATCACTGAATTTCATAATTTTTTTTATGATTTGTTAATTATCTGGATTATGATAATGCAATGATATTCATTCATGCAATATATTGATCTTATTTCTTTCATTTTTACATAAATGCAGGGATTGTATTCCATATGGAACTTTGTATTCATACACTTATCACTGAATTTCATATTTTTTTTATAATTTGTTAATTACCTGGATTATGATAATGCAGTGATATTCATTCATGTAATATATTGATCTTATTTCTTTTATTTTTATGTAAATGCAGGGATTGTATTCATATGGAAATTTGTATTGTTCTTACCAGAATCTCTAATCTGTAATCTTTTATTATATAAATTATATAAAATTTGCTGTAGAAAATTACGATAATGTTATTATAAAAATGTGGTAGGAACAGTAAAATTTTCCTTATCGAATGCGACTCTTGTAGATGTTTGTAGGCCAAATTTTAATTAATTCTTAAGTATAATAATATATATTACTTTCTTTTTTTAGGTAAGTTGCATTATGTGCTTCTGAGACAAATACTTCTGATGTTTCAAGAATGGTTAAAAATGTAAGATTTACATTTTCACTATTATTAGAATAATTTAAAAAATTCGATATAATTAACTTATATACAGTAATTATTACTATTTTGTCGTTCGAAAAGTCGTTTCCGTTTGGGAAAATCAATTTGTACCGGAAAAACTTGTCCATTTATATCTAAGTATTAGATATCGGAAACAATGTCTAATAATTAAATAATAGATCTTTCCGCTACGAATCGATTTTCCCAAACTGAAAGGACTTTCCGAACAACCCAATAGAATATATTTTATATCGGAAAACTATCTACATTTATATAAAACTATTACATTATACAAAATGTTTAGAACACTGTTCCTTACTGAATTATTTTATGTTCACGAATACTTTTAAGGAAGTTAGTTTTGTGACTGGTGCATAGATAAAAAATTTTAAATGTAAAAGTAATTATAATCCATAAACTGATAATCGTAATATTTTTGTATTTGTAGTTTCTATAAATTTATTGCTACTGTATTATTGTGAGGTTGCTCTATTTCAAGACAACTTTTTTTTCTTTTTAATTTTGAAAATGTTCTATTATTAAGTAATTATTCATTTCAGTACTATTAACAAATTTAAGACAACATCAGACAACACCAAATGAAACTGTGTAAAATGAATTTTTATCAATGAGTTATGCATTTTTTTAACAATGACATTTTCATTTATTTAAAAGACCCATTTTAAAGATGAAATTGCATTTACACATTATCAGATAAAGAAAAAATTTCCGATTTTAAATAAATTCAATTTCTTTTCATAGTAAAAGTTTTAGTTATGTAAATATTTCAATTCTTAGAAAAATACCCCATTTTTCATAAACATTAGCATACATAAAAAATTCAAAAAATGTAAAACGTTTTTGAATAAAGTATCTATTTTACAGAAAAAAAAAATATTTTGTTTTATTAGTTTCTTTTTGAATTGCAAAAGCCGAATTTTTCTGGGGGTATACTCTTTAGGATGGGAAAAAAATATATATAAAATAAAAATATCTATTCTCATCTGTGCTATTTTATTTAAAAGATCTAACATACCTTTAAAATTTTCATTTTGAAAATGTATAGTAATAGCTCAAACTATTTTCAAAAATTACAAAATGTGTGTGTTATTTTGTTAACCTTTTTATCTATAATGTAAATTATAATAAGGAATATTTTTACAGAATATAAAGAATAAAATATTTTATAAAAATATGCCTCAGATTAGGCTCTCACAATGATGCTATAAAGTTTGCATAAAAAAATCTTTTAAAAGAAGCGTCTTGAAAAAATTTACTAATATTTTTACGTCGTGTGTAAAATATTTATTTTTTATGTATACATTACTGTGTAACATTAGTACCATACTTGTTATACTTTACTTAAGATGGCGACAAAGTATTTTTTAATAAATGCTGAATTTACATGCAAGATATGGGCTTCTTTTACATGATAACTATTTACTAATACTTTAAATGTGATATAAATATACAGCAGAGCAAAATTATTCAATAGGATATTTTTTAACTTTATCTTTCGATTTTAGAAAAAATCTACTTTTTAATGCCGTATTAAATTTTCTCATTTAAAAACATTTTTAACAAGGCAAATTGTTTATTTCTCTTTTGTTGGGGGTTACAATTTATACAAATATTGGTGCATTTCTAATAGTCGCTCCTGTATTTTCACTGTTTCTGACAAATGTGACATAAATTAGATCAACGTTCAAAAATAACATGTAATTACATGAACAATCATAATTTTCAACTACATGATATATATGTCATCTTGAAAATAAAATTGAAAAAAAAAATACCAATTCTTCACATTATTGCTACTGTTTTCAAAATAATAAATGGCGAAATCTATGGCATTCATGCCGTCTACAATGCTCTCTATTTATTTTTAATCTTTAAGGATAACTCGGACTTCTGTTTTTCAATTTAAATAGTTTCATAAATGCTATAGCATTTTTTTACATGATAAACCTAATGCGCACTATGTAAGTGTGACAGAACACTTTTATAAAATTTTTATTCAAGTTTGAACCTAATTTTGGTGTTCAGTAGCTGCCACAATAACATGGTGAAATATCGTACCAACATTTGGTGCTTCTTACTTCCAACCTTGTTCCAACTATTTGTACTATGGTTCAATACGAGCTCCAAATATTGGTTCAAGGATTCATCATCATACAGTTTCAGCTATTGAGCGCAGAAATTTTGTTCAAACTAGGACAAGATTTTTAACAGTGTAGTTATTGTTTTCAGTTATTATAAGGATAGTTTTTTTATTATTTCTTCATTTCAATATTGATAGTGGAGTTTAATATTCTGAAGTATTCGAAGAACAACTGTGGAGAAAAGGTTCAATTTATATGCATCTTTCTTTTCGTGGCAAGGCAACCAGAATAGCACTTTTCAAAAGTAAAGTCAGGAAGAACTCCATTTCGTGCGTTAGGAGCAAAACTGAATAGTGGAAGAATAATGTAAAACACAAAAGAAACTACATGTACTGTTTTTCAAGTTAAATAGTTTCATAAATGCTATAGCATTTTTTTACATGATAAAGCTAATGCGCACCATGTAAGTATGAAAGAACACTTTTAAAATTTTTATTCAAGTTTGAACGAAATTTTGGTGTTCAATAGCTGCCACAATAACATGGTGAAATATCGTACCAACATCTGGTGCTTCTTACTTCCAACCTCGTTCCAACTATTTGTACTATGGTTCAACAATAGCTCCAAATATTGGTTCAAGGATTCACCATCATACAGTTTCAGCTATTGAGCACCAAAATTTTGTCCAAACTAAGAAAAGATTTTTAACAGTGTAGATATTGTGTTCTGTTATTATAAGGATAGTTGTTTTATTATTTCTTCATTTCAATATTGATAGTGGAGTTTAATATTCTGAAGTATTCGAAGAACAACTGTGGAGAAAAGGTTCAATTTATATGCATCTTTCTTTTCGTGGCAAGGCAACCAGAATAGCACTTTTCAAAACTAAAGTCAGGAAGAACTCCATTTCGTGCGTTAGAAGCGAAACTGAATAGTGGAAGCATTATGCAAAACACAAAAGAAACTACATGTACTGGAATATTTATGATTTAATAGAGAAATATATGACTTCATGCCATATCTATCTCTTTGCATTTATTTTAAGCCTTTAAGGAAAACTCATAATTTCTGTTTTTTTAAGTTAAATAGTTCAATAAATTCAATAGATATCTTTTATTACATGAAAAAATATAATGTGCATTATGTGAACATTAAGATAGATAATGTGTTCAGGTATTTTAAGGATATATTTTTTAAATTCATCATTTCCGTATTTATTGTGGAGTTTAATGCTATAAAATATTCTAAGATCGATAGTAGGGATCAGGTTCGATTTATATGCATTCGTTAGCATTCATAAAATACTTCGGGCTGTGATAATAATAGAATCCTTTCGAATTCCTCTTAACGATATCTGTTTATCTTGGGTAGAAATATAAAACTAAAGTATATACAGAGATGAATAAGGATGGTAGCTGAGAGCATTTCTAAAATTCTTACGATTTTCACACAACTGACTTCGAGCAGCAAGAAATTGCGATTGAATGAGTTATTCCGTAATACATAAATTCCTATCGCATAATTGGCGCACATAAATTACAAATGACGTCATATAACCAAAATTTTCTTTTAAATACTAAACAATTTAGATTTTTTTTTTTTTTTTTGGCAAAGCAAGCAGAATAGCATTTCTAAAAAGTAAGCAAGGAAAAATTCGATCGCATATTCTTGCGTCATGTGTCAAATACTAAGAACATTATGTAGAAGACAAAATACACAGCATGTATTGGAAATGTTCCTGATTTAACAAAGAAAGTAAATCAAAAATTAAGCAGACCCATGAGTTATTTCTACTGAATGTTTGATGGAATAAGAATTACGTACAATATCTAAAAAAATACACGAGGAATTATTCTGAAAATCCAGGAGTTAAAACAAAATAATAAAAGTCACATATTTCCATGAAGATTTTTTTTCCGAAATTTCATAGGAGACAGAAAAATATCTTTTCAACAACCCAGTGAAAACTAATAAAGAAAAAGAAATCAAACTGCACATTATGATTAAATGGCTTACTGTAATAAACTGTTATCATTTTTTAATATGACAGCATGCATACTCGTAGAGGAATTATGGTTTTTCTTAAAAAAGATTCAAATTTTGACAAGTTGTTTGTTTATAATTTGCAGAGTTCTTAATATAAAAAAATGACAAACAAATATGAGAAAATATGACAAACAACATTGTGTACAATATACTGAAACCCAAATTAAAATACAGTGAAAATTTTATGAAAAATGAATATGTATACTAAATAATGTTAATTGCGCATGCGTGAACAAAATAAAAAAACATTATTTGCATAATGTGTAAGTTAATTGTATAGAGTAACTTTTGTAAAAGTCTCTAAAACATATCTTAAATTTTTTGAAAATTATTGTCGTTAGAATCCGTTATTCCCAAAATGAAGCAAAATTATGAGGGGTTGTATTCATATAACCACTGATTAGTATCAATATTATACGCACAATATAGCACTACTACTACATTTGAATACAACCCCTCATATTTTAGCTTTTTTTTTTGAATAACGGAATTTAAGCTTATTTTATCGACGATTATATTCAGAATTTTGAAGGCATGTTGTTGATAGTTTTACAAAAGTTGTTTTATACACTTAGCTAACACATTATGCAAAATACATTTTGATTGCGGTCACACATGCGCAGTGAATCATTATTAAGTAAACCTGCTCATTTTCCTACAAGTTTTAATTTTTTATTAAATTCTGATTACAAGGTATTATTTACAATATTATTTGTCATTTATTCTGAAAAGAATTTTTTTATATTAAATACTCTGCAAATTACAAGGAAAACAATTTGAAAAATAAATAAGACAGTTTTTATAAAATATTAATTTTTCTACAAGTGTATATGATATCATCATAAATAAGAACGCAGTTTATTACAATAATCCATATAATCATAATCTGCAGTTTGGACGCTATTACTACGTTAGTTTTTACAGACTTATGTGAAAGATTTTCGTTCTTTTTCAATTTGTTGACGGTCCTCTGTGGGATTTCAAGAAAAAACCTTCACGGAAATGTATGACTTGTACTATTTTGTCTAAGCACTTACAGTTTCAGAATACTTCCTCAAACATTTTTTCAAGATATTTAACAATTCGTCTAAAATTGCACGTGGCCTGTTTCCTTTGGCCATATTGTGTATGTGAGAGCCATTTTATTGATAAAGGCTCTTTAGCTATATTTTCTTTTGGAAATTAGATTGGAAACTGAAATAAAAATTAGAATAAAGTAAATAAGCAGTTAAATTTAGTTATAACTGAAATAAATAATAATAATAATAAAATTAATGATGAACGCAGCGTATGTTATGTTCTTTTGATCATTTCTGACAATATCATACTCAGAGTATCGCTTGATATCTTGATGATTTTTTAATTAGATATTCCAAATTCTCACCAGAAATTTGTAACTCTTATTTTTGCTTTACATAAATAAAGTAAAAGATAATTACCAATTACCTTTTTGTGGTGTAAAATTAAAACTAAACATAAAAAAAACATCTGCCAGAAGCTGCCATCCAGAAGGTTTGTGACAACCACTAGCTAAAAGGTCTATGGAGGAAGGTTTCGAAGAAGCCACATGCGCATGATTCTTATATGAATGGTAGCAGTTAATCTCTAAATTATGACAAATAATATTACAAAAATGGTACATAATTCTATGAAAGATTGTTTAGACCAGCATTTTGAAACTTTCAGACAAGCCTGTAGCACTATATTTAATAACTATTAAGTGTAAACTATAGAAATTATAATCTTTCCTTTATTCAAAATAAATGATTTCTATGAAATTTCATTCGCATTAGGAAAAATCACGTACCAAAACTGATATGCCTAAATAATAATGTAATTCACGAAAGCTTGATTTATATTTCAGGGAAAACAAAAAATTGTAAAACGTGAAATAGTAATGTCCAAGTTTATATTTATTCACAATAGTTGCAAACAATAAAATGTTCATAGTTAAGTGATGAATAGAGCTAGTCTCATTTTAGTTTAATAAAGGAACTGCGGGCATACTGAACAATCTATGCAAGAAAGCGAACTTAGAATTGTAATCTATATTTAAATAAGACTATACTTTATATTCATTACTTACACTGAGTATATCTTTCACTCTATTATACGTCGATATCGTAGAAGAAATGCAACTGATTTTGCTTTTTTAAAATAAGCCTATACAAAGAAAAAACACCTTATTTTCTAAAATTCATTATTGCATTTTAATGCAAGAAAGGAAAGATTTCTTTGGTTTTTATGTCATACATCTGATGAATAGAATTCATCTAAAATTTGCATCCCAAAGTGCTGCACTTTTAACTAAAACCTAGCTATAAATTACTTAGATCTCTTGCTCAATAAATCCAAAATATATTTATTTTTTGAAATTTACATAAAACATCGAAATATTTTAATGGAATATCATAAAATACGTACGTGTAGAAGTTATCTATACGAGAACATACTTCACTGAATTTTAATACATTATTTATTAATTCTTCTGTAGGAACATATATTATGTGTAAAAAGTAATTTTTTACATTTCTCAAACATTTGTCCATTAAATATTTAAGAACATTCATTTTTATAAAAAAAAATTATGCAAATATTTATGTAAATGTGTATCCAGATCATTATATGTTTTGATTTTTATGAAAAATACAACTGCTGTGAATTTATGTCAGCCTTAATGCATAATCAATTTTAATACGATAGATTGAGATTTTGGAATCGAGTACACACGCTATTTCAGAATATCAGAAAAGTTTTTTATTTTTTATTTTGTTATATATATATATAAACAGTACACAATCTAATCTCCTTCTGTGTCAAAATAATCTCGTCCCCTTTCGAATCAATATTCTTTTGCTTAACTGGAAAAGTCATTCAATTATTTTATTTGTTGTTTGATTGGTAATTTAATTCATTTGTTTGGTTAGTTTTCAGATGTGTATAGTAAAAATAAAATTGACATTTTAGCGATTTTCACTATTTGATTTAAAAAGAAATGCATTTATCTGAATACTCAGGTAGACGAAAATTAAATGAGCTACTTCTAAATGCTGAAGTGGTATTTTACATGCGGTTTCTAATTCCAAGTAATTTCTATCAATTTTGCTGCGCGCCAGATTTGTACATAAAAATATATTGTTACATACGCAACTCATATGAATTATTGGATAAAATAATTAATTTTTGAATAATACTTCAACTAACATTAAAAGGATATCAATTCGTATACTTTCAATCAGTTATTTTTTATTGAAATTTATTCGAAAATACACACAATTCATTTTATGCACATTTATCGTTGTAATGAAATGAACAAATAAAATTTTTGTTACTACCTGAGGGCTAGTAGATGTCACTTTTAATACAGCTTTTCTGCACATTTCTGTTATTTTAATGATTTTATGACATCCGAAAACTAAAGCCACCATGTTAACAATGAAAATCTAGATT
This sequence comes from Maratus speculifer, assembly GCA_964019185.1. Classification (NCBI taxonomy): domain Eukaryota; kingdom Metazoa; phylum Arthropoda; class Arachnida; order Araneae; family Salticidae; genus Maratus; species Maratus speculifer. The sequence goes on along the minus strand of OZ025291.1, from coordinate 262,700,552 downwards.
TGTGTATTACTTTTGATGTAAAGTTTTGTTATATTTATTCTATAGTGTGTAAGGGAAAAGGGCATATCTACCACCAAAGGCGTGCATGTCATAGCTTTGACATCGCATGTCTTGGACAGCACATTAGCGAGTAAAACGGATTTCCATTACTTTTAATACATTCAAACATTATAAGAAAAACAGAACTTTGAACCAGTACATCTCTATGTGCAGTCTGTACTTGTATTAGCCATTAAATATGATTATATGTTTATTTTTGGGTAAGACTTAACTAGTTCTTTAAAATTTAATATTTTATCTCCATTGTTTAAATTGTTTCGTATGCTGTTCCGACACAAATTTACTTCGATTGAATTAACACCATCTTATAAAAATAAAATAAATTGATAATCAATTGAGAGTAAAATTTTAGATTAGATGGAAATCTTTAAATAAAAAATGTTAAAATTTCAGAGGTGAAAAAAACCATTTATGGATTTATTATTGTTTTGATTCTATTTTCGTAGATTTTGAAAAGACTTGACAATGTTCTGCAACCATTATATAAATTAACTTTCAAACATTCGATCCTGCAGAACTAGGTACTTTTATGTATTCAGTTTTTTACGATGTTACATAGAGATACAATGTTAAAAACCTGCTGCATTTTGTTGCTACACACTTCGCCGCTTGTACGCCGCTATATTATGGAGCATTCTCATTGGTCGGAATAGAAACCTTACATAAAAACAGCGGAGTGCGTAGCGACCAGTGACGACGTCACAGTGACGTCACTGTGAGTCACTTTGGTCACATCACATATGTGACCAAAATGCCATCACTCAGTGACGTCACATTGTGACTGAGATGTGACTTTCTTAAAAAACTTTAGATATTTATAAATATCCTTCAAAACATGTTATTTACATTAAAAAACATGTTTCTGGCAATTTAAATATCGTCGCTTTTGTCGCAGTTTCGTCACAATGTTAATGTCTCATTTTTCACAAATTTGTCACATTGTGACCACTTTGTGAAACGTCACAATAGAGCGCTAAAACAGCCATAATGACTTCACATTTTAGTCATTGTGACTTCACATCGACGTCACGTGACGTCACATCGACAATAGATGGTCACAAAGTCACATGTGACTTCACACCGACGTTGCAGTGATGTCACCATGCTTTACGGGGACCAAATGCAGCAGATTTTTAACAGTGTAACCGCGTAGACAGACGTCCGGTATGGTCGAGGACTATATGTGCTACATATTTATTTAATTGCAAAAGTAAATAATAATACACATATTGGAGTCTATAAATGTGTTAAAACGCGTTTTCATTTTAAAATTAAAGTTAGTAGCGTAATAATGAAAGCAAAATAAACAAACACATCGGCATAAAACACAATTTTATTTTCTATGATAAAATTATAAGAAGCCGTGATATTCTGACAATTTAATTTCTGTTAAAGGTTTTTTCCCCTTACAATTTTGTTATTGTTTATAAAGCCATTTTAAAAGCAAAAATCGAGACTATTTTAGAAAGACATTTATTGGAATTAAAATTTAACTTAAAAAAATTCTCTTTTTGACCAACTTCAAAAAAAAAAAAAAAAAAAAAAAATGGATAAGTAAAGGAAAAGAAATGTTGAAAAGCATCAATTCAAACGTATGTTTTTTTTTATTGAAAAATTTTTTTAAGTGAAAAATACTAACAATTTACAAATGCAATAAAAACATTCGGAATTAGCAGTATTTTGTAATTCTATGAGAAATAATAGTAAATCGTCTTAAGTAAATAAATTTTTTATCTTTGCTTTATTTTTTTAATGTAAAATTTTGTTAAACCAAATAAAAAATAAAAATAATTGCGTTTGTTATCACAACTGAAATAAGTTTATAACAAAAATATATACAAAGTAGTAGAAAAATACAAAAAAAATAGTTTATTCCATGATAAAAACTTTATCCCATTTAAAACTAATTAAACTTTTGCGCAATAGAGTAAAATTTGAGAGATCAACACAGAATTTTCTCTGTGTGGGTATGTTACTCAATTTCACATCTGTGACAAAAATTATTTCTTTTTCACTATTTTCTGCCATCAATATTTAGCAAATAACGTTCATCAGTAGCGCTGATGTCATAAGAAAGCTGGAAACACGAGACCTTGAATTCAATTTTTACTGGGTTTTTTTTCTACTTTTAAGCATCATATTTTAAAATTTTCGCAATTGCATGTAGAAAAAAATTATTTTAGAAATACAGCGTGCTTTAAACTAGTATTAATTTCTTGCTGCTTTTTAAGGTTTTAAATAAAAATGAAAAAAAAAAAAAACATTTTTTAAGAAATATATGACGCATGCAGACCGGAGATGTAAGGTAACTCATTTCTACACAGTAAAAAAAAGGGGTCGATCTACTAAAAAAATTTTAGTGATCCTTGTAATTACTAAAAATTTTTTTAGTAATCTTACTCGGTTACAAGGTATCTGTAAGAATTACTAGAAAAAAGCTAGCAACGAATTAAGGTAATAGTTTTACATTTTTAATAGCTATTACTAACACTCACTTGGTGTGGCCCTGATAGCCTAGTGGTCATAGCACTGAACTCCAGACTGAAAGTATCCGGGTTCGATGCTGGATGCCTCCAAATATGCACCGAATGTATGCAATGTAAGTACTCGCTAAATAAAGGGATTAGAAAATCCTGTCGTAGCAGTTACCATGAGTAATGATCTCGGGACTTTCCCTCCCCTTTAGAAACACGTCAAAATAGAGCAGGTAGCAATATTTGATGCTGCCATCTATTGTGGTTTTGCCGAAAATCTTCCGCTTCAGAAGTCTAAATATAATTTTTTATTAACTAAAAATAATTTTGGAGCTATTACTAAAATTTGCTTTGTGGCTCATACTAAAAAGTTTTAAGTTAGTTATACAAAAAGTTCAGTTTACAAAAGAAATGTGTGTTTCACTTGCAAAAAAAATGCTTGTAATGGATACTAAAAAATTCTGTGGAATACAAATTTACTAAAAGATTTTTAGTAACCTCTTGAATTTGTTTTACAGTGTACACAAAGTGTATCAAACGTTTTCAGTGGCCATTATTTCACAATGAAATTAAAATATCATGAATAAATTAACTCATTCATATAAATAAAACTTAAATTTAAAAGACATGTGATGAAGTACTATTCTGAAACCAAATAATTAAATTAGCTGCTATAACTAAGAATATCTTCAGCCGTTTCTCTTCTATGAACCTATTGCATTTGATTATAACACAAAAGTAAAGCTGCTAATTAATTTCAAATATATATATGATTGCATACTTAATATTTTGGCGTAGTTTATAGGTAACTTGAAAAATAAATAACAATCGTTTTAAAAATGGAAAACAATGATATAGAAAAAAAAATCTAATCTATCTAGTGTTCCCGCTGACATTTGATCAACGTTCGTAATTTGGCTAATTAAAAATAAAAAGCATTCGCCAAAAGAAAAAAGAATTAGCAAAATATTCGCCGTGTAGCACAAAATAGGTAACTTCAACCCTTTAATCTCCCCCCATTTTTTCAATATGTTCTAAAATAACCTAAGTTTTCATAACTGCGACAACGATTGTTATTAATCTACACTGGCGTCCAAAAGTTAAGCATAATTGGTAATTAAGTAAGTAATGAAAGAAATATAAATCGAAATGTGGTGAAACTCCAGGTGTGTAAATTAAATGGTACGCGTCATATATTTTCGCGAAGAGTTTTCCCCGAAATCGAACAGGGGACCGTCAACAAATTAAAAAAGAACGGAGATCTTTTGGATAACCCTGTCAAAACTAATGTAGCAGAAGCGGTCAAACTGCACATTATGTTTAAGTGGCTTATTGTAATGTACTGTGTTTATTTTTATAAGGATAACATGTATACTAGTAGAGAAAATAAGGTTTTTATAAAACAGTCCTAAATTTTTTGCTTATAATTTGCAGAGTTCTTAATAGAAAATAATGTTCTATTCTGAAAATATGACAAACATCATTGTACAAAATACCTTATCAGAATTAAAAAAAAATAAAATTTTTTTGACAAATGAGCAAGTTTACTAAATAATTTTTTACTGCGCATGCGTGAACGCTATTAAAATTTCATTTGCATATTATGTTAGTTAAATGTATAGAGCAACTTTTGTGAAAAAACATAGCTTAAAACCATAGTCTCAAAAACATAGCTTAAAAATTCTGTAAATTATCGTTGATAGAATGAGATAAAAATCCTTTATTCCATAAATGAAGCAAAAAGGTGAGGGGCACTCCATATTCCATTGTTTAGTGCCTACACAATATTGCACGTACAACTACATTTGGATAAAACCACTGATTTTTTTGCTTCCTTTTAGGAATAAGGATTTTGAGTTGATTCTATAGACGATCATTTTCAGAATTTTCAAGCTATGTTTTTGAAACTTTTACAGAAGTTGCTCTGTACATTTAGCTAACACAATATGCAAATGAAATTTTGATATTGTTGACGCATGCGCAATGAAAAATTATTTACTAAACCTACTCATTTTTCATACAATTTTTATTATTTTAAAATTCTGATGACAGGGTATTCTGTACAATGATGTTTGTCATATTTTCAGAAAAGAACATTATTTTCTATTAAGAACTCTGCAAATTATAAGCAAAAAATTTAGAACTGTTTTTATAAAAACCTTAATTTCTCTACTAGTATACGTGCTATCCTTATAAAAATAAACGCAGTACGTTACAATAAGCCACTTAATCATAATGTGCAGTTTGACCGCTTTTGCTACATTAGTTTTGACCGGGTTATCCAAAAGATCTTCGTTCTTTTTCAATTTGTTGAAGGTCCCCTGTTCAATTTCGAGGAAAACTCTTCGCGAAAATATACGACGCGTACTATTTCGTTTGCACACCTGGAGTTTCACCACATTTCGATTTATATTTCTTTCATTACTTACTTAATTACCCATTATGCTTAACTTTTGGACACCAGTGTAATTTCAACTACCAGCTACAAATATATCATATATATATATATACTAAAAATATATGAATATATGGTTACGTAAGAAAAACGAAAAAGAAAGGAAAGAAAAAGGAAAAATTGAGCACTAGTAATTTGGCGAATTTAATCGCTTGTTTACTCGCCAAATGAAGTATTTAGTCGCAATTTAGCGCAATGGCGAGTGAGAGTGGGAACCATGAATCTATCTTCTGCAATGAGAAAAGTTCAGACTATATCACCTGTACATTTTGAAACGAATGCTGAATTTCAGAAACTGATTTTTATTGCAAGACGTATCTGCATATGGTTCCACAAGTGTCCAAACTGAATTTCACAAACAGATTTTTACTACAATACGTATCTGTATATGATATCCCAAGTGTCCAAGATTTTCTTCTCCCATAGCTGGTAAACAGTACTTGTAATTTTCGGAGATAATTCTATCCGTCGGCCTAATTAATCGGAATCACCTGTGATTCAGTGTGATTAGAACCTTGTATTTCCTTGCGTAAATAACTGTTAAATTTCTTCAGAAAGAACCTCAAGGAGGGTAACCCTGCCCCGTTTTGATCAATATCCCTCGTGCAGATATTTGGTTGTCATAAATAACGTACACATACCGCATTTATATGGATCAGTTTTGCTTAGCTTTTTTAATTAATTTAATTTTCCGGTTATGTATCAAAAATATTTTACTATTATTTTACCGAATACTGTCAGAAGGAAATTTTTTAAATTTTATTTTTTAAATGCGTGTATTTGAGCGTACTCGTCTTAAAATAACAGTAAACAGTAACTGGATGCACACTTTTTTTTAACCAAAATTGCCATTTGTTTAATAGAAAAAATGTCATCATAGATCAACGCAAAATAGATTTTCGAGTTTCTAGTGAACAGCTCTATAAAATACTGCAAAATGAAACAGACGGTCGATACACAGGTTCTTCTTTACAGTTAATAGACAAAGAGTGGTAAGCTGCAAACTATTTTCTCAAATCTACGCAAGCCATGCCGCATTTCCAGAAAACCTACAGATATGCACGGGTGAAAATGCGAGAACACAAGTATGGGATAATAGGAATGGAACTTCCAAACATGACCTCAAAATCAGTCCATTTACACAAGCACCATATCTGGTCAACATAGCGATAAACAAATAACAGCTTTGGCACAGACAGCTAGTTCAAAAGGAACACCTGAAAGTTAAAGGTAAATCAGTGATCAGATTACTTAAAGATAGCATAGACATAATGTCACACTAACTTAAGGCAAAACTGAGCAGGAATTTGCCTCCCCCCGCATTTACACCAGCAATGTAGCGCAGAGTATAGCAAAAAAAAAAAAAAATAAAAAATATAAAACCCTCAATTTTTCAGCCCCCCCCCCTCTACCGAAAACAGAGAACCTTAAAGGAATTTAATTTTTCCACACAAAATAAAAACAAAAAGAAAAGGGCATGAAAAGAATCTTTTTGTGCGCTAAAACGTGAGGCATTAAAAAACTTTTCCTGAAAACAACAACAACTTATAAATAACTCTATTTTTATTTTTACACCAAAAAAGCACCGTTTTTGAAATATTAAAAAATATATACAGCCAGCATCAAGGTGCACTATAAAAATTGATTTATTTGAGCTGTAACAGAGTCGTAGTCTTTCAGATATGAACTGATGGCCCATGAGCTCATTACTGAGCACGAACTTAAGTGATAACATTCATCAAAACAGATTAAACGGATAAACTGATAGCTCTCGAGCTTCAAATCCCAGAAAAAGCCAAAACCAATAAATAAAAATATAAATGATTTTTATGTGAATACAGACATATCTAAAACGAATAGAAGTCCTAAAGTCCAACAAACAGGTTCCATCCTACAGCATATCAAGGAAACATCCTATGAATAAACTACGCATTAGTAAAAATATTAACTGGTACACACGCTTTTGACATCAACTACCAAGATAATTGAAGATAATATATAAGTTATCTCATAAAAATATTCACTTTACGAGACTGGGATTACAGAAGAAACTCAGCAACAAATATATGTGACAACTATCCCCCAGCATTTAACCATGACAAGACTACCCGCTATCAAGAAAAGTCAAAGAATCAGTAATGAGAACAAACTAAGAAAAGTGACCAAAAAACAAACAACAATGGTGAATAGTACGCTAACAAAGTTGGCAACAAAACAAATCGCAATATACGGGCAGTAGTAGCCAATCGGCAGAGCGTCGAGCTCGTAGCCAGAAGTTCCTGGGTCAGAGGCTTACTGCTAACAAAAAATCCGCCATGTACCCTAATGGCACCTGGTGCAGGTAAAATCGTGGATGCAAAGTCTTTTAAGTTCACTATAAGTTGTACCTCTAGAGATGCAGCAGTCAGACGAAGAAAATGTCACTCTATTAAAGTTCTAAATCACGAGGTCAAGCTATCAATCGATACATCAGTACATCAAACGAGAGTATAAATTGTCGCTCTGATAGCCGTCTCGTATAAATTCGGTAGAAGTGTGAACAATCTCATTCCCTCTCAACTTCTCTTATATTCCCTTCCATTTTCAACAACATAGAGCACATCTAAACAACATTATTATAATCAATCTAGAACAAGCCGACGCAGTTACAAATATGATAAAATAAATAGCGATACTGCTACAAAAGGCCAAGTACAATCCAGTAAATCTCCGCATGAAGAGATCAAACGGCTTCTACCCCGCGACAAGTACAAAACTCATTAAGCTTGGCATAATTATCGGCAAAAAGGGGCTTGTCTACGGTATAGTAAAATAATAAATAAAATGCTATAGGAAAAAATAAGCAATATCGAAAAAATTGAGAATACAACGGTAAATATACAATAATCAACTACATAACTAATGAATTTGAAAATAGTGAGAATCCTTATGTTAGATTTTTCTACATATTTAAATCCGTGCGCATCCTTTTTATTCTAATTATTTATATTAATTGCAATAGTTGAAAATTTTACTCCATGATAAATGTAAAGATAAAACAAATAGCTTCATGTAATTATGTGCTTTTTTTCCGTTTAACATAATGGAATGTCATTGGAAATATTTAGGCTAAACATTATTAAAGATTTAACACGTTGAATGTCATGTCAGTAAACGGTGTCTGACAGTGAACTTTCCATTTAAGCCGCGTCAGTGACTGATCTTTGATAGACTAAAAATGGTATAATAATAATGTTTTAAGTATAGTATTGATAGAAAGTGTAAAAGTAATGTAGATATAAATGGAGTAGTAATAATATGATGTAAAACTAATATATATATGCTAGATGCTTCTTTAAATAATTACTAAAAATTATTTAAAATTTACTTACCTTTTATTTATTACAAATTTACAATTTCTTAATAGTTACTTAAAACAATATATGTATATGTAAATTTAAATTTTATGTCATATTTTACAGTGTAAGTCACCGGTGACTGAAGCGGAAAGTTCAATGTTAGCCACCGTGTCACTCAACGTATTTAATAAGTAAATTAATTTCAATTACATGCTGTTTTCGTGTTCTTCGTAAAATCCCATTTTTCTTTTCATTAAAAAAGTTGAATAGTTTTAAAAATAAAGTACAACTAGTGTATACACGAAAACTTTGGGGGTAATTTATAAAAAGGACCGTTTTCTATTATTTATGCACAAATAAATTTATAGATAAACTCTTTCAACCATAATATGGGAAAAAAATCATCCATCGATATCTACTAATCTATCTAATACCTACTATCATTCGCTAACTAATATATTTCAAGTTACTTCTTATATTCCATGTTACTTCCTTCATAATTACTTAAAAGAATATATATTTTTAGTTTTATGTCATATTTTACAATATCTGTCACCGGTGGCTGACGTGGCTTAAACGGAAAGTTCAGTGACAGCCATCGCAACACTCAATGTGTTCTTTTCATTTAAAAAGTTATGTAGGTTAAAAAATAAAATACAACTAGTATATAAGCTAAAACCTTGCGTGTAATTTATAAAAAAGGAACGTTTTCTATTGTTTATGTAAAAATAAATTTATAGATAAACTCTTTCCACCGCAATATAGGAAAAAAATCATCGATCGATATCTACTATCATTTGCTAACTAATACATTTCAAAGTAAAGAAAAAATTGTAATTTTTTAAATAATCTATATCTTTATATAATGAACATGTTTTGGTTCTTCATTATTCATAAGGAATGTTTCAATGAGAAAATAGAAATGGTGTTGAGATTGGGGATCTAATGACAGGGATAATTAATACTAGGTTCTTCTTATAGGATTTCAATAGAGTGAAATTCAATATTTTGATTCAAAAATACTTTTCTTTTTGTTATCAGGAATATAAGCTGGCTTTTGATAATAATTATTATTGATAGTCTGAATATTGAATGAGAGATTCAAAATATCTTTATAAAATAACTATATGGTGGAAAACGCTGCATATTTTGTTATTTCTGCGTTATAACGCAAATATACAGCGGAAAGAAAAGCATCAAACGGGAAAGCATGTTATAGAATCAATGTAATTAATCAGAATAAAGGAAAATATCCTAATATATTATTTCTAGATATGTATTTATTACTAGGTTTTATTTACTGCTAATAGATAAACTTAAAAAACATAATTTAAAAATTAAAAACATTTAAGTATTCAGACGATTGAGATTACAGGTAATTTCACTTATATATAATGTTAAAAGCGAAAGATAACCTTTTAAATGAAGATTTAGATTGTAAAGATTTCCTCATAAGAAACTTTTTCACAAAAAGTTGTATAAGTTTGTCTCACAGAATGCGTTGCATCAGACAGTTAAGGTTGAAGTTTGTACTTATATTAACTATGATCTTTCTGTTAGATTCGATACTGCTTCATTAATAAAAATATTACTTCTGGTGTACCATAGATAATCTTAAAAAAATAATTGAAAAAATAAAAACATATAAGCATACAGATGATTGAGATAACAGGTAATTTCACCTATACATAATGTCAAAATCGAAAATCTTTTAATGAAGATTTAGTTTCTAAAGGCTCCCTGATGAGAAATTTTTTTACGAAAAATTCACAAAAAGTTGTAAAAAAAATGTCTCACAGGAAACGTTGAATCAGATAGTCAAGGTTGAAGTTTGCTGTTATATTCACAATGGTTTTACTGTTAGATTCGATCCCTCTTCATTAATAAAAATATTATGTATGGTGTACCAAGCTTTTAGAAAACTTCTATTTCTATACTACGTTTTCATCAGACGTGGTAAATTTTATTCACTGATTTATTAAAATAAAGACTCAACATTTTATTAAATCTCATTGTTAAAAATCTAACATCCATAATTGCATATATGCTAAAAACAATGTTTTGAATTTAGTGGATTTTTTAATACGGATATTCTCAAATTCATACCAGAAATTTAAAAGAGCAGTACTTACTTTGTTCAATAACAGACAACTGTAGTTGGATAAAATGGATTATTATTTAATGTGTGAATTCGGGTTATCTGAACTGCGAAATCAGTGCAACCGATACTACCATGGACCTTTGAGGGTTAACATAATTACAACAACTTCAATTGCCTGAAGCAATGCTTTCTGTAAGTTTATTTTTTGTGAGGGATTATATGGAATTTAAAACGCTTTTTGAGTTGGCTTTTTTGTGTTTTTGAATTATTGTATAATTGAGATTGTTTGCAATCTGAATGATTTTTATAGCCATAAATATGTTCAATCTTAGTGTTATTGTTTAAAATAAAAACCAGAGTAATTTGTTTTATAAAAAAAAATTCTTAAATGTACTCTGCTTTAACCATAAACTAAAGTAAACCATTTGATTAAGGTGAAATCCGCTATAAGTCACGCTCTAAGTAATTTTTCTTGTTCAAATCACTTCGAAAATTTTATATGAATTTTCAATTATTTTTCTTTTTGAAAGATAGTACAGATACTTTAAAAGATATATTTTTACGTATACTATAGAACTAAACTGTACAATATTTCTTTATAAATATTTTAATATTTAATATAAAAGAAAACGCTTAAGAATTAAGAAAGATTAAACACTTATAATTTTTAATGCTTTATTTTCAGTTTAAGATCAATAAAAATATGTTTTTAAATATTTTATGTTTTGTTAAGTATTATTTAAACAATTCGAATAAGGGGGATTTTTTTTCAATAAAGCCAGTTCTTTCTTCGATTTTTTATATGAAATTTATGATATTTATTTATTTAAAATTTGGGGTAATATTTAAACTTTACTACAATCAATCAAATAAATGAAAGACTGTGGTGAGAAAAGATGATTTGACAGACACTGGGAGATTATAATTATTCAATATTCTTAATATTACGGGAATCGACACGCTTCGTTTTTCTTTAGCCATTTCTATAATTAGAATGTTCCGAGCAATTTTGTAATTATTGACTATTTCGGTCCTCTTTTACAGACAAATTAAAAAAAAATCTATAAAATAAAAATAAAAATAATTTGCAAATCAGCATGTTACACATTTAATAGAAAATGCTATTTTATTCAAAACACGATTCGACTGCTTCTGGATTAGTAAAAGCTTTTAAGTGTCCTAATTCAACTATATCTTGATGAATTTACATTTAATCAGAATTATTTGGAATACTTCGCTCGACGTAACAAAAAAAGTTTGATAAGTACGCTTTTCCCAGAAATGGAACGTAAATATACTCTTTCTTACAAAACCCAAACATAAATCTAAACCTTTAACATTCCAGTAAAACATTATTTTATTTATCTATAATAATTTGATATTATTTTCAGCTTAGTAGTACAATGCTTTGACGTATTTAGTAAATGAAACAGCTGTTAATTTTACAAAATTTATTTAAATTCTACTGCATTAAATATATCTTTGCATGGTCTAATATCAGATTTATCAACACCACAACTGTAAGGTTACCAAATAAATTTAAACTCTTTACCAAAAACTTTTCTGTAAATCTCTAAATTCTCTAAATTTGTATCGTCTCGATTGACCCCATGTTATTTATAAGTAAGATTTACTTATATGTTTATATATCAGTTACTGTAATAGCTTATTGAAATAGCACTCATGATACAGGGTGGCCAGCAAATAATACCCTGATTTCAAAATTAAATTTCTCAAAAACAAAGATCGATAGTAATATGCGGTAAACGGTTTTTTTCATTAGGTAAGCTGTAAAAATGTTATACAGAAATTTCAAACAGTGAATATTTTGAAAAGATTGCGTTCTGATTGCATAGAATGCTTTGATTTGACATTTTTCTTGTTTTAGATTGCCTGCAGAGAAATAATTTTTCAGCTTACAGTGAAATATTTTAAAGATTTTTCGAAGTAAATTTTTAGAATTTCGAAATTTCAAAAATTTAATTAAAAAAAAACTATGAAATTTGGCACTTTAAGCCGAAAAACACATTCTCTGGCAGCAATCTAAAGCAAGAAAAATGTCAAATCAAAGCATTCTTTGCAATCAGAAGACACTCTTTTCAAAATATTTACCGTTCGAAACTTTTGTATAAGATTTTTACAGCTTACCTGACAAACGAACCATTTACTGCATAATTCTATTGATCTTTGTTTTTGAGTAATTTAATTTTTAAATCAGGGTGTTATTTGCTGGACACCCTGTAAAAAAAGACTTTATAGCAGCTTAACACACATGGCATATTTAGCATGAAACATTATAATCCACAGTATAGATTGTGATCAATTTCAAGAAGACGTTGCATCAATATACGTTTTTGTAAATGTAATTTATTTAGTTGTGCTAAGCACTACAAAATAAAAGATTATTTTTTTTTTAAAGTTTCTGTCTGAAATACTGTCTCACATAGATGCTTTAGATTAATTTAGGATAAAAAGTTATTTTTATGTAAGAGAATCTAAATCTGTATTGAAGTTAACTACATTTTTAAAAAAAAGCTTTTAAGTATTCATTAGCATATTTTATTTTATATTTTATTTTATATTTTATCACTTTCTTTTACCACGTTCGCTGCCGCGTACGTGAAGATGTGATTATAGTTAATGCCGCACTGTAGAAGTGGGTTTTTCCCCGAAGCCGATTTATTTTTTTATAACAAAGAATCAATAAAATATTTTCCCGCGCCAGAGTGCGACTGACCCCACATCACGTGCTGGCGCGTGATTGGCAGCGAATGCGTTAAGGACTGCATTTGCCTAATTATTTTGATGAGCTTTCTGCTTTCTATTCCTACGTCATATAGCTGAATAGCATAAGCTAGTTTTTTATTTGCACTTGCACCTTCAATAATGTGTAACCTTTCACTTGATTAAAAGTACTGAAAATTATTTTTTATGAAGTTGCACATTATTTTTTTTTAATTTAAAATATAAGAATTACAAAAAAATAATAAAATTAAATAAAATTAAAATTAAAAAAATTAAAAAAATAAATCTTACCTTATAAATAATCGCAGTGCATCTTACTTTACGTAACAGTGCATACCTACTTGTACATCAGCCAGATCATTATGAGAAACACGTATAAATTTTAGAGGGAGTGCAGTTATCATTAGTACACGCACGGCAATTTTCTTTAGGGAAATTTCTTTGAGGATACCAAAAATTCTTGATTAACAGTAGCAGTTTTATATTGAAATATTTTAACGGGAAAAGAAAAAGAAAATTTGTGATATGTGTGTTTTAGAAGTTTTATTTAAAAAATTATCACAATTTGCCTAAGTTTCATTGTATTTATATATGTTATCGCTTTGTTTTATGTATATCTTATAAATATTAACGTTTTCGGTAAAACTTTTACAAATAATATTTAAATACATTCTCTATAGAGTTTATATTTCTTTGACATGCATTTTTTTAATTTGTGTGTCTTTAATATATGGTTTTTAACATCACATTTCACTTTGCTAAGTAATGCTTATGAAATTTTTTAATTCTAATTTTGCATTTTGTGTGTATAATGAATTTGTTTATTATTTTTTTCGTATATTCAGTACATTCAGTAGTTATATTCGTCAGTATGTACATAATACTGAGTTCATACAGGTGAAATGTGACTTTAAAAGTGTTACACCAAGCTCTGTTTCATTGTGATATTTTCGATTGTGTTGATTTTTCAGTGAGCTAATACTTATTTTACAAAATTTCTTCAAAATCTATTACAAATCCATTACATTTTAATGCTTGTTTTAAAATTTTAATTTATCTTCCATTAAATTTCTTTTCCGTTTCAGAATTTTAATATCTAAAACGTATTTCTTTAGTTTCCAATTTAGAGACATTTTGCGATATTGTGAATATTCCAGGCGAAAAAAATATTATTTTAAAAAAAATACTGTATGAGAAGATCAATATTTGTTTTAAAATACATTTAATAATTAAAATTTTATCTTTTAATCCTTTTGTTTGCTTCATTTGTGAAGTAATTTTCTTGTGGTAATAAATTAGTCTCAAAGTTTCCCCGCTTATTTATTGGCCGAAAAATTTGTAAGTTGTATAATATACTAAAATCAATTTTCGAATCATCATATTGTTGTTTAATTTAACTTCATGTATATTGAAATTAAAAAAAAAGAAATATGCTGTTAACTAAAATTGCATTTCTAAGTTAAATTTACTATTTAATGAAAAACAGAATTTCATGTAGGTTACATTTTACGAATTTATAAATTAGAAAATATAGTGAATCTACAGATGTAAGATAAATTACCAGGAAATGAACAATTATCATAATCGAGTTTACAGAAATTCCATAAATATAGAAAATTAAAAGGAAAATGTACGTAATTGTGGATATAATGCTCGTAAATATATCTACGTTTCGCACAATAAATGAAATAAATTGTTGAAATATTATTGTTAAAATACGTGACAACAGTTGTTGACAACAGTAGGAATATATCGAAACTTAACTTTTTTACTACTGTTCAATGAATTTTATTCCCAAATTTAACTTGTATAAAAAATATACAAAGTAGAAAGACTTATAAAAATAACGCGGCGACATATGAAAGTTATCGGATCGCCAAAGCTGAACAACTATTAAACTTGCTGCGCGCTCAGAAGATTATTTTGACTTAAAAATTTTCTAATCAAATGTCTAAGTAATCGTATACTAATAATTTTTGAGGAATGATAAGTTTTTGAAAATTAACTTTTGTTGGACTTAATTGGGGAACTTATCTCCACTACGCAGTTTTATGATCATACATATAGAGATTCAATTCGATTAAATTACAAAATTCATTTTTCACGACATTTATTTTCATGTGTTTTAAGTGGAGCTATCACAGAGTTTCAATTACTGGCGATTATTAAATCCTGTTCGCATGACAAATTTTTGAAAAATACATTTATTAGTATATTTCTTTTGCAAATGTTCTCAACAAATGAGCGTACAAATATTTTTGTTTTGAAAAATATGTGAAAGATTGCATTGAGAAATAATCGAATGTAATTTAAACTTTTGTGACACTTCCACGTATAAAGTTATTTACTAGTAGTGTAAAAAAGGTAGCAAAATGATAAACATTTGACATTTTATCGTAATATTTTTGTTATAAATTTTTAATTATGTAAATTATGATAAAAAAATGAAATCCATTTTTGTAATATATTGATCTTATTTCTTCCCTTTTAACATAATTACTGGGATTGGATTGTCGGATATTTCGATTGTTCTTATCAGAATACCTAATGAGTAATCTTCATTATCATATTATTTAAGATTTGCTGTATAAAATTAGGATGAAGATATTAATGTGGTAGCAACAATAACATTTTCTCTATAGAATGCGACTCCTGTAAATGTTTGTATGCCAAATTTTAATTAACTCTTTCATATAATATCCTTTTTTTAGGTAAGCTGCATTATGTGCAGCTGCGAGAAATACTTCTAGTATTTCATAAATACTTACAAATGTAAGATTTACATTTTCACTTTTATTAGAATAATTAAAAAATACTACATAAATTAATTCCTATGGAGTATTATATTATTTATCTATACTAATAAAATAACAAATCGCTCTGTCTGTCTGTTTGTGTGTGTGTGCGATCGCTATCGAAATCTACCGCACATAAAAATCAGAAAATTTAGGTGAAGATAGTACAAAACAGGTCCTGATGTATCTCAGCAGTTTAATTGTTTAAGGCCAGGGCCCTTGCATCCCTTATGCATTTTATACATTAAATTGTTAATAACTTTGCCTCTTTTTATCTAATCTTCTTCATTTTGAGAGACCTTTCTCCACATAGTTATTCTGGACTTTTTACACTTCAGTTATGTTCCTGGGCCCTTGGGGCCTAAATCAGGTGGCCTTTTTATAATAAATTGTTAATGATTTGCTTCCATTTAATCCTATCTTCATTTTTGGAATTTCTGTTCCATTTAGATATTTTCAAGTTTTTACATTCCATGTAAAACACTGTCTCTTCCTAGGAAATCATTGGGCCCGGCCCTGGGACCACTGAATTTTTTGTGTGCCAATCGTTTTTCACCCTTAAATTTTTCACCTTCTCAGTGCAAAATTTTAATGTTGAGTCTTGGGTTCTTCTTCTAGGACCAACACCCTAATATTTTTATTCGGATCCTAGGGCCCTTTTTTACACTTTCCAACAAAGTTGAAAAGTGTTTATGATTACTGAATGTCTGACCGTCTAGTCGCGCTCTGACTCTCATAAATATACTCAGATTGTCCTGAAATTTTTGGACGTTATTTACACTTACCCTAGCACGAACCCTATTTTAATAGTTTATTTACATGAACAGTCAAAATTCACCGTAACATTACAACCTATGAGAAAAAATTGTTTAAAATGAATTTTAAAGATTTTAATCCTGTCAAACACATTCATATGCATTTACGAAGTATACTGATATATGAATTCTATAAAGTATGGGGTGAAAAATTTAGCTATTATTCATTTACAGGACCACACAAAAGAATTCCATTACCTAATGATAAAGAGGAGAATTATTTGCAACATATTTTTATTATATTAAACTATTTCATATATAATAAAGTTGATGTATGTCACTCAAGCTAATTATGATTTATACGATATAGCCATGCATAATACGAAGTGAATAGCATTTACACGGTTACACATAAGATTTCAAATGGTATATTCTTTTCGAATTTTTGTATATGTATCCGATGATGGATGATTGATGGATGAAATGTATTTTAATTATGATATGCGCTTTTAAATTTTACTAAATCTATGCATATTATATGGTGTGTATAAATGGAACAGTTGATATAGAGGGCTACACAAAAGAACTCGCAAACATTTTTTAATATGAGTGTAAATTATTTAAAAGTGGTTTTTAAATAGATTGTGAATTTTTACGGTGAACTGCATTCAGTTTACTAAGAAATGTTCGTAGAATACTGATAAAAAGTTATACACTGTTACGAGAAGGATTGTGTACATCTACGGCTATGAATGATAATTTCTGAGAATGTCGTTTCGGTATTTTTAAGAGTGTTTTAATTTGAACTAAATTTTAGCTAAATACTGGCATGTAACTAAAGTACTTGATAAAGCACAGAGCAGAACAAAAGTATTCAAATATGTTTCCATCGATTAGTATAAATATAAATTTGAACCTACTAGACATTTTCTTGCTAGACTAAATTTCCTCATTACATCTATACTAAAAAAACCACAAATAGCTCTCTGACTAGCAAAATGCACCGCACGTAGAAGTCTGAACATTTAGATGAAGGTAATTCAAGAAAGGTCTTGATTCACCTAAAGCTCAGAATTTTAATATTAAGGATCATGGCCCCTGGAGCCCTTAAATTCTTTATGCATTAAATTGTTAATAACTTAACCCCTTTTTATCTAATCTTCTTCATTTTGAGGGATCTTTTTCCATTTAGTTATTCCCGCTGTTTTACTTTTCATTTATGACCCTGGACCCTTTTAGCATAATTCAGTCCCCATTAATTATTTTTTAAAATAAATTGTTAATAAATTGCTTCCATTTCGTCCTATCTTCATTTTTATGATTCCTGTTCCATTTAGATATTTTCAAGTTTTTACATTCCATATAAGACACTAGGACCCCTTAGGGAATCGTGGGGCCCACTGATTTTTTTGTGTGCCAAACATTTTAACACTCTAAATTTTTCATCCGCTCAGTGCAAAAATTTAAAGTTGAGTCTTGGACTCATCTTACAGGACCTAAACCCTGATATTATGATTGTTAATTCCAGTGCAGCTTACTTTATGTTGTGAGGACCCAGATGCAAGGTTCTTTCGGGAAGAGATCATTGGCAAAGCTGCAGAAATCAATAAGGTACCAGAAACTAGGTTCATTTGAAAGATTTTCAAAAGGTATAAGATCATGCAAAATACAACATTGTTTAATATTTTTTATTGGGCCCCGGGCAACGCCGGGTAGTTCAACTAGTAGAATAAATTTTATATCTGAAAACTATTTAAATTTTCATTTTAAAAAAAGTTTAGAAGACTGATCTTATTGAATTATCGTATGTTCACAAAAACTTTTAAGAAAAATTGATTATGTAACTGGTGCATATGTAAAAATATAATAGTATTTATAATCCATTAATTAACAATCGATATTTTTCTAAATTTGTACTTTTTATAAATTGCTTGCTATTATTTTACTGTGAAGATGTTCTTTTTTCAAGACAGCTTATTTTTTCTTTTTTATAGAATATGTAAAAAAATTATAATATTTAGATCAATATTAGTTTCAGTAATATTTACAGATTCCAGTTCATATCAGAAAACACCAATGTGTATCACGAATTTTTTAAAATGAGCTATGCATTGTGTTAAAAATTAACATTTTCATCACATATTTTATTAATAAAATTACTTTTACACATTATCAACTAATAAAAAAGCTTCAATATTTAAATAAAATCAATTTATTTTTACAAAAAAAATCGTTATGTAAATATTTCAATTTATAAAAACTATCTCATATTTAATAGACATTAGCATACATAAAGAATTCAAAGATTGTAAAAAGTTTTTTGAATAAAGTATTTATTCTACAAGAAAAACTAATATTTTGTTTTATCAATTTCTTTTCGAAGCGCAAAAGACGAATTTTTCCGGGATATACTTTTCAGGATAGGAAAAAAAAGAACCTAATACATTTTAAGAAAATATATAAAATAAAAAATCTACTCTCATACCATGCTATTTTATTTAAAAGATCTAACATACCTTTAACAGTATTATTTTGAGAAGGATATACTGATTGCTGGAACTATTTAAAAAAATTACAATATGTGTGTATTGCTTTGTTAAAAATTTGCTAGAAATATAAATTATAAATTATAATAAGGAATATTTTTATAGAATATACAGACGTAAATATTCTAAAAAAATGTAACTCATTACGCTCTCGCATTGATAGAATAATTTATGCTTCTGTAAAGAATGTTAAATCTTTTAAAAATAGTTTCTTGATAAAAAATTAACTAACTTTTTCACGTTGTATGTAAAATCCTTATTTAAATGTATATATTTCTGTGTAACATTAGGGCCATACATATATATATATATATATATAACTGTATATATTTTACCCAAAATGTCGCCAAAGTATTTTGTTTTAAATAAACTTTGAATTTATGGGCTTGATATGGGATTTTTGTACATGTTAATAATTAATACTTTTAATATAATATATGTATACAGTAGAGTGAAAATATTTAACAAGATATTTTTTTAACTTTATGTCTAGATTTATGAAGTTCTTCTGATATTTTAATACCATTGTAAATCTTCTAATTCAAAAGAGTGTCTAAAAAAAGCAAATTGTTTATTTTTCTGATAGTTACGATTTATGCAAATATAGGTACATTTAACAATTGTGGCAACATTCATAAACAACATTAATCAACATTCATAAAAAACACAAAATTACACGAGCATGCATAATTTCGAACTTCATTATATACAGCTCGAATCTTGAAAATAGAATTTAAAAAAAAATTTTGCATTATTGCTACTGTTTCTAAGTACTGTTAATACAATGTAAAAGGCGCAATACACCACATGTACTAAACATATTTATGAATCAATGATGAAATCATAAGTTATATGACCTCAATTTAAAAGTATATTCAAATTCATTACATAATAAGTGTCTTTAAAATCATACTTATTTAATTTAATAAAGAAAGTTGCGCCTATTTATCCAATAAAAAATTCTATGACAAAACTCGTGCTAAATTGAGGTTTGGTGTAAAATATTGTAGTGTAAGTAAATATAAATTCAATGTAAAATATATATCTGCTGTAGAACTTTTAAAATCTTGTGCGCAAAAGGCATATTCGAAAATTCATATTTTTAAAACGTCAATTTTGCCATTAAAATTTAACTAATAAATTTTGTTATGTATGTGTATTTGAATTATTTTAAAGTTATTATTATTGTATGTAAGTATTGAAAGAAATTGTTGTTTTCTATTAATTGGTTTTTAAGTTACAGAGCTTTCAGTATAATGGTCAAATTATTGTTATTTCCAGGCTGTTCAACATCATCTCTCTCCTTAAATAGCATTATACTTTATGTGTATTACTTACATTGAGTATATTTTTAAATCTTTTCTAGACCGTAATTGTAGAATAAATGTCCTTGTTTCGCTTTTTATACGCAAGGCTATACAAATTAAATCACTCTCATTTTTTCGATTAAATTACTGCATTTTTAATCCAAGAAAAAAATATATTTTTTTATTTTTATGTCATATATTTGATGAATGTAATGCGTCTAAAATTTACATCCCAAAGTGCTGTACTTTTAAATAAAACCTAGCTATAAATTACTTAAATCTCTTGCTCAATAATTCCAAAATATATTTATTTCTCAAAATTTACATAAAACATTGAAATATTTTAATGGAAAGTCATAAAATGCGTACGCGTAGAAGTTATTCGCTCGAGAACATAATTCACTGGATTTTAATACATTACCTTTTAATTCTACTATAAGAATATATATATTGTGTAAAGAATGATTTTTTACATTTTTCAAACACTTGTCCATTTAATATTTAAGAACAATCCTTTTTGAAAAAATATTTTTATTTACAAATAGTTATGTAAAATATTTCCAGATCTTTCTATGTTGTGATTTTCATGCAAATTACAAATGCTGCGAATTTATCTCAAGCCTTAATACATAATCAATTTTAATTCCATAGATTGAAATTTTGGAATCAAGTATACATGCTTTTTACTTTTTATTTATTTTTTTTATTTGTTATATGCATATATATATATATATAACACTACGCAATCTAATCTTCTTCTGTGTCAAAATAATTTCGTCCTCTTTCGAATCAATATTCTTTTGCTTAACTGGAAAAGTCATTCAGTTATTTTATTTGCTGTTTGTTTTGAGTGATTGGTAATTTAATTCATTTGTTTGGTTAGATTTCAGATGTGTGTAATAAAAATAAAATCGACATTTTAGTGAGTTACTATTTTAAAGAAATGCATTTTTCTGAATACATAGGTAGACGCAAATTAAGTGACCTACTTGTAAAGGCTGAAGCAAATTTTTACATGCGATTGCTAATTCCGAATAATGTCTATCAATATTGATGTGTGCCAGATTTGTACATAAAAATATATAGTACCATATGCAACTGATATGAGTTATTGGGTAGAATAATTATTTTTTTAAATAACATTACAACTAACATCAAAAGGATATCATTTCGTATACTTGAGTCAGTTATTTATTTATTGAAATTTATTCAAAAATACCTATGATTTATTTTCGTGAAACTCATCGTTGAAATGAAAAGAACAATAAAACATTTTGTTACTTCTTATGTGCCTTTAATTGTCACTTTTGGGGCAGATTTTCTACATATTTCTGCTGTATTAAGAATGCTATTGTATTCTCAAATTAAAACAACCAAGCTAATATGAGAATTTAGATTTGTCCTTTATTTTTAATGTATAGTTTTTTTATTTATAATTTGTAGTGAGCGAGAAAAAAGGACATACCTATCACGTGTCCACGTCACGAATGCGTGTCCTTGCTTTGACAACCCTGCTCTTAGACATCACTTTAGCGAGTAAAACGGATTTCTAGTTTTTTAATATATTCAAAAACTTTTATAAAAATATTCTTATGACTCCAGTACATCTCCAGGTGTTGTCTGTCTTTGTATTAGCCATTAAATATTTGAAGATATGCGTAGATTTAGACATTTATGAGTTTAATTATTACAGTAAAATTTACAATTTTTTCTTCATTTAAAAAATATTTCGCATAATTCTTTTTGTTCTTTTGATACAAGATTTATTTTTATTGGCGATTTTTTATGCTGTTTTTATAGCACGGTTTTTACCTTAGTATTTTGCAAGTAAAGTATACTATATAATAAAAATATGTAACATTATTTGATATATAATAATACCATCTTATGTAAAAAAAATATTGAAAATCTCTTAAGGGTAATATTTTATACTAATACATAATAACTTGTGACTCCTTCTAATTAAGAGACTGTTAATGTCATAATAATAACCAAATTTGCATAAATATCTGTAGCAAATTTATGGAAGTAAGATCAACTTGAATATTTATATTTTTGTTTTATTACATATACCATTACATATACCATTACGTTTACCTTAATATTATGAAATTAATGTATATTATATTACAAAAAAGAAAATCATTTTATTTCTTTGTTGATATGATATATATATGTAACTTTTTTATGTATAAATCTAATCACCATCAGTCACCAGTTTCTTAGAGTGAAATTTCCGTTTGGTTCGCGTTTGTCACCGATGACTGATAGTCTGAAATATGACGTAAAACTAATTGAAACAATATAATGTTTTAAGTAATTACTAAAAATGTATTTAAAATCTACTTAACATTTATTATTTGTTTATACTTCCTTCACAATTACTTAAAACAATATATTTTTTTAGTTTTATGTCATATTTTACAATATCAGTCGCCGATGGCTGTCGCGGCCGAAACGGAAAATTCAGTGGTAGTCATCGGGCCACTCAATGTGTTTTTTTTTCATTTAAAAAGTTATATCGGTTAAAAAATAAAATACAACTAGTATATAAACTAAAACCTTGCGTGTAATTTATAACAAAGAAACGTTTTCTGTCGTTTTTGTAAAAATAAATTTATAGATAATCTCTTTTTTCTCGCAAAGTAGGAAAACAAATATCGATCGATATCTACTATTATTTGCTAACTAATGCATTTCAGGTAAAGAAAAATCTGTAATTTTCCAAATAATCTATATCGTTGTATAATGAAATTATTTTAGTTCTACATTATTCATAATATTTTAATGAAAAAATAAAACGGTATTAAGATTGGGGATCTAATCATGAGAATAATTAATGCTAGGTTCTCCTTATAGAATTCCAATGAAATGAAATTCAATATTTTGATTGAAAAATGATTTTTTTTGGGGTTGTCATGAATATAAGCTTATTTTTGATAAATATTATTATTGATATTCTGAATATTAAATGAAAGACTGAGAGTATCTTTATAAATTAACTATATATTGTTAAACACGGTCTATTTTGTTATTTAAAAATTATACTGCAAATATTCGTCTAATAGAAAACCACGGGAAAGAATGGAATAGAATCATTGTTATAAATCGAAATAAAATAAAACATTATGATTCGTTATTTTTTAGTAAGCATTGCTTAAAAGGTTTTATTTGCTACTAATAGATAAACTTAAAAAATAATTGTAAAATAAAAAACATTTAAACATCCAGATGATTGAGATTACAAATAATTTCAATTGAATATTCTGTTAAAAGAAAAAAATAAATGAAGATTTAGCTTTTATAAATTCCCCCATTATAAAATTCTCAAGAAAAACATAAAAAGTTTCACAGAAATTGTTGAATCAGACAATCAAGGGTGAATTTTATACTTATTATACTAACAATGGATTTTCTGTAAAAATCGATCCAGCTTCTTTAATAAAAATGTTACTTCTGGTGGACCAAACTGTTAGAAAACTTATACATTACACCTTCATCAGACTGCAATAGGTTTTATTTACTGATTCAATTATTAAGTCCAACAAAATACACATTGTTAAAATCCAAAGTCCATGCTACCAGCAATATTTGGAATTTAGTGGATTTTTTAATTCGGATACTCCAAATTCATGCTAGAAAATTAAAATAGTAACATGGAATAATTAAAATAGTAATTTAAATAACAGACATCTTGTACTTATATAAACCGGGATTTTCTATTAAATGTTTCTGGTGTAAATTTAGATTATCTGAACAGCGAAAGCTCTAGAACGTAATGCATGTAGGCATTAGAGGATTTATATAACTGCAAGAAGCTCAATTGTCTGATGCAATGTTTTCTGTAAATAAATTTTAAATATATATATGGATTTTACGTTAAAATTTTCGTATGAGGTTTTCAAAACGCCTTTTTAACTAGCATTTTTTTTAGGTTTTATATATTTGAAATTGTTGGCAATCTCAACGATCTTTTCTATCTATAAATGTGTTCAATCTTAGTACTATTGTTTTATTTATAATCCAGAGTAATTTTTTTTTGCCAAATATTTTCTTTAAAATGTTCTGTTCTTTATCGTAAACTGAAATTAACCGTTCGATTATTGTGAAAACTGCAGTAACTGATGACTCACGAAAGTTTTTGTCGAAATCACTACGAAGATTTTTAATGATTTTTCTATTATTTTTATTTTTGAAGGACAACACACATACTTTAAAAAATACTGTTATTTTTTTAATTATATATATATATATTTATTTAAAAAAACAATTAAAGAATTTATGCTTTATAAATATAATAATATGTTATATGCAAACAAAGTACTTCAATTTTTATTTTGAAAAGAACATTTAAGAACTTATAATTTTTAAGTGCTTTATTTTTTGTTTATAGAAAATGAAGCAAAAAATTTGACATCATTTAATATAGTTTTGATTTAAAAAACAAAATTAATTATTATTATTATTATTATTATTATTATTATTATTATTATTATTATTATTATTATTATTATTATTATTATTATTAAGCAAGCAAAACACATGACACAAATGAAATAGAATCAAAGCAAAAATTATGTATCATTCTTTTTTCATTTGGCAGCATCTGGATTTATCTTATTAATTATAGCAATATCAACAGAAAAAGAGGTATTATGTATGTAAGTCTGAAATTTGTTAAAGATTTTTACCATACCATTACCATTACCATTTCCATTTTTACCATAGTATTGTCTGTTTTCTATGGCAAAAATCTTGTAAAATAACAGAATGCCCCATTTCTTTTGGAAAAAAATAAAATAAATATTTAGTCATAGGTGTAATTGGATTTTCATTTATAACATTCTTGCATTAACATCATTTTCTCTTTTTTTCAATATAGACTTACCGTTCCTAGATCTGCTTTGTTATTATTATACTTCTTGGAATTCCATCATATTGATACATTCATTTGTTATACTTGCAAAGCACTGATGATATTATAAAAGATTCACATGACTCTTAACATTCGCTGCTGATCACGCGCCAATACGCGCCGATTTCGCGTCATATGGCGCTAACGTTAAGGGCCCCCCTCACGCGCCAGCCCTTGATATGGGGTGATGTCTCAATAGCCAGGTGCGGGGAAATCTTTCACTGATTCTTTGTTATAAAAACTAAATCGGCTTCTGGGATAAACCCACTTCTACAGCATGCATTAACTGTCATCCCATCTTCACGTAATAGACAGCAAACGTGTTAAAATAGAAAAAAAATTATAAAAAAACAATATTTTCAACATTTAAACCTTAAGTGGATAATTTTTCAAAAATCAATTTAAATATGTTTTTTGGCTTCATTTCTTGAATAAATAATTTGAAAAATACTTTTAAAAATATATTTTGTTTTAAGTAGGATTTTCGGCTAAACAACAATTCGCTATTAATAGGCAATACTAATTTTTAATTGAAAAATAAGTTTCCTGTAAGAATTTCTATAACATTAAAAAGTCATGAATTTTAATCTGTATGATTATAAATAAATTTTACTTCCTCACTGCAGCCTAAAATAGAGTAATTCATGTGCTTCCAAATAAAACAAAAATCACACGTAACAACAATTAAAAAAATAAATCTATTTTTTATTCTTAAGCATTATTTTTTATTCATAAGCATTGTCATCTGAATGTTGAAAAATTGTTTATTAATATTTCAATATGTATTTTATTAGCTACGTTGGGCATTAAGCTACAGTGTTTTTCAAATGGTATTATTTTAAAAGACTAAATTTAGCCGAAAGACAACACATGACATTTAACGTTTAACGTCTAAAAATGCATACGACTTTAAAAGACAGTTTTTATTGGAGCGAAAAAGATAAGCATATCCTTTCATTCCATACATTTAAAAAATTGTAAGATTCACAATTATATTTTATCGGGAGCTCCAAACTGTCAGATATTTGACGGACAGAAAACCTCTATAGTAGCTTACGAGATGGATTATTAAATAAATATTGAAGCTAGAATAAAAAATTTATTGTCAACTTATACTTAAGATTGCAATAATTGCCTTGAGTTAAAATAATTTTGTGTAAGTTGTATTTTTTTTACTTTTAATACAAAGAGCTATTTAGCTAGCATAAATTTTGAAAATTACCAAAATGTAATCACCTAAGGAAATATTATTTTGAAAAATGAAAAGAAAATTTTAGGTTCCGTTTATACTGAATATTATTAGACATATATGTTGAAAATTAGATTAAAAAAAAAATCTGAAGTTTTTGAGTTATTTTGTGGATTACACTCCCAAACAATATATTTTTTAATGTCGTCACATTTTCGGAATCACCGCTTCAGCTATGAAGCTGGTCCTAAAAGCCATAACTTCTAGTCTAATGAGAATTTCAAGGTAAGATTTATATGGGAATTTTCATAAAAAATGGAGTTTTGAAGAAACATCATTTCGAAAATTTTGAAGCTTTAACTTTCTCACTTAAGCGAATTGATACAGGGTGCTTCAAAAATCACCGATATGTTCATAAATCAATATGTTTATAAATCAATAAAAATTAAGCTGGCAGCGATAGAAATACACCGTTTGTTGCAATATGCTTGGGACAACAAAACATTTTCAGGCAGATAAACTCTTGAAATTAATTACAATTTTCAACAACAGATGGCGCTGCAGGGAATTTGAAAGATATAGAAGAAAACGCAGTCTGTGAGTTCGCCATTCTGTAAGTCGTCTTTCTTCTGTAAACGTGTGCTGTTCACAGATTGCAGGTCTGCTTTGAAAAAATTGTTTAATCCTTAGAACAGAGGATTTTTGACTTGAGAGATTAGGTGTACCGCCACAACAGGGAACAATTGAACAACTAAAGCAGTACATCTCTTCCGCATGTAAAGCCATCCCGCCTGACACGTTTACAAAGGTTTCTGGTAATTTCGTTCAGAGACTACGTCATATTATTACTGCGCATGGTGGATATGTAAAGCATATAGCATTTAAGATTTTTCCAGATTGCAGCGTCATCTGTTGTTGAAAATTGTAACTAATTTTGAAAGCTTGTCTGTATTTTTGTATTTCTGTATTAAATTCTGTATTTCTGTATGTTATAAAAATCATCTTTTTATAAGATATTTTTACTAATTTCAGAGAAACAACAGTACATTTTTTTCCTTTTGCTCGGTGTTCAGAGAGTCTTGAGACCTATTAACAACGTCAAATAAATGTTGTATTTTTGGTTGCTATCAAAATGTATCGAATTTCAAATCCAGTATCGAATTTCAAATAAAAACTAAAAGGTTGTTTATATCTAACGGGAAAAAGTTAATTTTGCTACAAAAATTTTAATAATTGTTTGTATGAGTTTTTTAAGTTTGCTTTTCCACTATGAAGTATTATCTATTTTAGTAGTACTTTGATTTACAAATTGCTATTTATGTTTGATATCATACTAAAAACAGATGTGTCTTTTTTTCACGTTTTAATTTGTTCGTAGTATAGATATCCAATAACTGACTTTTATGATCCATTAATTATTTATAGTGTTTGACACTTAAAGATTCTTACTACAAAATAAATTTAAATAACTTTTATGCATTTTAAGCAGTCATATAATAGATTGCAACTCTTTTTAATATAATCATTAACTGATACTTCTGTCAAATATTGGTGAAATAATATTCTAGGAACCAGTAACAGGCTCTGCTCATTAAACTAAATTGAATGACTTTAATCATGGCCCTAGTGTGTGACATGAATCTTTAACATTTACGCAGGGGTTTGGACATCATCCATCCGGGTTGCTCCGACAGATTCTGTCTGAGCGTCCATGTAAAGGTTGACTAATTTTTAGAAAAAAAAATAGCAAAATGTTTAGTTTAACTGAATTGCAAATATGATAAAAATAAATAACCTTAATTTTAGATGGAAGATGGCTGCATTAAAATGGCACATTTTATTGGTATCAAAAGCTCTTTTCGCATTGAATATATTTTTGACCTCCAAGTACCGAACAATTGGATTTCACAGTCAAAATAAAAGTCTTAGTTATTACTTCAGGATAATACTTTTCGGAATTTAAAAATGAGTATTTATTTTAGATAGATGTTTTATGATGCGATACCTGTTGATTAGCGGGCTATAATTAACAGCGAGTTTCATCGTACATATTTGATGAACATCAGTATCCACTAATTTCATGATTTTACGAAATGAAATAAAATTAAAAATTCAGTAGTCGCGTGTCGGTTTTTTGACGCCTATATAGATTGTCTTCAAACTCACACCCCCTTACAAAGACTGCTACATAGATGGTTTTCAATGTTTTCCACCCCCACAGTAAAGTACCAAGATAACTCTTTTTTTGTTTTAGGTACATTTTTACAAACAAAGTTGTAATTAGTGAAAAAGGATGAAAAACGACCACGAATTTCGAATTCATTCTAACCATGAATTCAATTCGACCACGAATTCATTTTTACTTATTCTTATTATTCCAAATCGTCTGATTTAAAAGCACAATTTAAGTGAATTACAAATTTATAATTTCATTTAAATGTAATATTCGAATATTAAATGAAAAATGTTTCTTGCTTTACATTTTTTCCATTCGGCAGACCAAAAGGGAAAAGATCGGATGCGACTAATAATGTTATAAAGAAAAATTATCTTATCGCAATTATTTTTGGATTATAAAACGTGTCAGAGATTCACTACTTTGGTGTTTTGATATGTTAACAATTTATTTACATTATTTTAATTGTTC
The DNA here is from genome assembly GCA_964019185.1 of Maratus speculifer. Lineage (NCBI taxonomy): Eukaryota > Metazoa > Arthropoda > Arachnida > Araneae > Salticidae > Maratus > Maratus speculifer. The sequence continues at coordinate 262,671,225 of OZ025291.1, read as the reverse complement.
GTTATGTGTAAATGAGAAATAGAACTAAACTGCAGAGCTAAACTCTTTAGCATATTCCTTCAATATATGTTTCTTTTAAAAAGTTTCAATTGATCAAGTAACTTTACGTATTTTAATAGGCTTTTACAGCATGTTCGATTTTTCTTTTTTTTAGTTTTTAGTTTCGTATCTTCTACCTTTTTCATTAATCTTTTGAAAGTGTTCACTACCATACATATTTATGGCCTGCATGACATATTTTAAAAACTGTGTTTTTCGTTTGGTGAGTCTTACATATAAAGAATTTATCAACTCTCGCTGTTTTATAAAGATGTTACTTGCATACTACAAATGTGTTTTCTGATAGTTGCGTGACTGGCCGTCATGTCATGTAGCTAATTTGTTTTCTGCTAAAGCCTCTTTTCATACAAGCAAAACTGAATCAACGATCTGCATTCCAATTGAATAACATTTTATTATTCTTCATTTCAAAAAATAAAATCTAAATGTTTAATCTTTTGTAGACTAATTTTTCGATGTCATATTTTGCTCGTAATTCCATATATAATAAATATTAATATTTTCTTATGATAATACAACTTAAATTTGGCATACTGCAAAGTATTGTTTAACCCTTTCGGGTCTGGTGTGCTTTTAATGGTACATGTATTTTCATCTAGTATTATTTTGTATTAATAGTTACTTAGTTACTTTCTACGTATAAAATGATTGTATATGGTTAAATGTGTCTTATTATGACTTCATTTAGGTTTTGACAGTTGGTAATAATAATAATAATAATAATAATAATAATAATGATGATAATAATAATAATAACAATAATAATAATAATAATAAATTTTTACTTAAATATCTTTGCACCTTCGGCAAGTACTTTATTATATATATATATATATATATATATATAATACCATTAAAAGTAGACAAGATTCACCAATGGATTTTATCAATAAAACAATAAACCAAAACGAAGAGTTAGAATTGAATTGAATGTGAATTGAATTATAATAAAATAAAAAAATAGTGTAACGAGTAGCAAAATTAACAGTTAAAATATTATAAATATACCATATATAATATTCATGATGAAACGATTTGCAACTCTTAATGGAAATCCTATTAAGTGGTAACGGAAAACTACATTGTAGAAATCTCACAGACAATACACAAAGGTTATGCGGATAGCAGCAATTACCTGTGCGCACCATATTTATAAAATTGCTATTAGCAACGGATGTTATATATAAATTATATATAAGATACCACAATAGGAAAAAATTCATTATGACTATTCAAAATGAAAAGATATCAATTAAATATCAAATTGTATGCATATATCTTTTACCCAATGAATTTCTTAACCAGTCATGTGTTATAAAACGCAGAAAACTTTAAAAAGTTGTAATTCCTTCTCAAATCCTGTTGTAATACTTCATTTTTTAAATGTCTTCAAAAACTTTTCCTTAACTTATTATCCAAAAAATATGAATTGAATGGTACACAAAACAAATATATTCGTTAAATTTTTGACAATGAGATAATGTTTAAACTTCAGCAAATGTCTTTGGATCGATACGATTTACTTTATTAAAATAAAATTGATTTTCTGTTGAAAATAGAAAAAAATGGACCCGAAAGGGTTAACTTATCTGTAAATAAATTTCAGTAAAACGCTTACAAAACTATATAAAAATGTCAAAAATCGAAACTTGTGAATAAAATAATCCATGAAAATGTACATATTCGCTTAAATATTACTCAACAAAAGTGATAAATCTGATGGTATTGTTTTTACATAATATAATAGTAATTATAAAAAAGCATCAATATTGATTCTATTTTTTCTACATAATATCATCTGTGAATAACAAAAGGGTTTTTAGATCATTTGTTAAAGACAATTCAAATCTTTTTACATGAAAAAATATTATTGAGACCACAATTTAGCATAAAAGTCATTGAAAAATATTAGTATAGTAAATGATTCAAGAAAGGAATATTTAAGATGAACCAGTTTAATAATGATTCGAAACTTTGTATATTTTATTCCAAATGCTAAATATTAAAGTGAAATATTCAAATGTATTTTTTATATGTGAATACTATACGTTTTTATGATGTTAATGTCAGTGTCTGTGAAGGAAATAAATAATATTGAAATTTGATTGATATTTAATATATATCGATAGAATTGTCATCATCATATTGCTTATGGGAAGAACAAATTTTGCTTAAGTATGACATAGGGTAACATCCCCAGTAATTGGCACATTAAGAATTTGTCTTCAATTTGCATTATTATTTCATTCAATTTATTTCATTCAATTTCATACTTACTTCAATTTTCATTACCAAGACATAAATTATTTACTTGCAAATATATTTTAATCATAGAATGCATTTCTGTGCATCTATTTTGTCCACTAAAAGCAAAAATTTTTGAAAAAAGTATTTTATAAAAATATATTTATGAAAAGTTGCTGTATTCACCAGTAATTGGCACCTAGAGCACCAAAGTATGACACCTTATGATCCAGTAATTGGCATATGTTTATATATGTATAAAAAAAACTTTATATTTTTCATTGGGTTTAATTGCTTTGAATGAATTTACAGTAGATAAAGGTGCCATATTTCAGGTTTTTGAGAGTAAGAAATCAGCACATTAGTCTGAAATGTGAACACTTTAAAACAATACAATATATTTATATTAATGCACAGTAATTGTCATGTTGTCCCCAGTAATTGCCATATGAAGTTTAATGGATTCCAATTACTGATAATATTTCATATTTTCAAATAAAAACATCTGATAAACAAAATTAGTCTATAACTTTAAAAGTACTGCCAAAATAAGTGGTTTAATCTAAAATCGTGCGATTTCCTTGTAATTGGAATAGGTGTCAATTACTAGGAACTAGCAAAATTGAAGCATCATTAATTGGCATCTAATATTAATTCAGAAATCCCAATATTTGTGTCAAAAATACTTTTATACAGTTAAAGTAACCCTTTTCAACTAAACAAAACTGTTGTCAATTAAAATTTCAAATATATTATAAATCAGATAATAATGAATTTAAAAGCATGCCTTTCTTAAGCCAGAGAAAAAGCATTTGCAACAAAAATGGCTAAATTTTCATCTAGGCACTATTTTCATCTAGGCACTATTTTCATCTAGTAGAATAAATCAAAGTTATAATCTTTAAAGTAAATGAGCATATAACTGGTATATGGTCGGGCATTTTTAAAAGACTGGATGTAAATCTTGTTTTAGGACATGTTTGTAGTATCTGCCAATCATTGGTGCATGCCAATTACTGCGAATGTTATTCATTTTCTTAAATAATGTTAAAGTTGTTATATTTGCTAAATTATGTTTCACAGTAATGCAAAAATGCAATCAAAACTTAAAGATGCATAAAATATTAGTTTAAAATACTGAGTAACTTTTTGTAAAAATATATACCTTCAAAAATATACACCACAAAATATACCTTAAAAATTCTTGAGATGATCGTCAACAGAATAAACGTGAAATTCTTCGATCCCAAAATGAAGCAAAAAGATGAAAAATTGTATCCAAATACAGCACATGATACACAATCTTTCCAGTACATAATATTGCAACTACGTTGTTGTTGCCGTTGTTGTTGACGATATATCAACTATGTTGATATATCGTCTCATCTTTTAGTTTCTTTTAAGGAACAACAGTTTTCAAGCCTATTCTATAAACCCTAATTTTCAGATATTACAAGTTATATTTTTAAGAATTTCACGAAAGTTCCTCTATACATTTTGCTAATACATTGTGCACTGTAGAATTTTTTTTTTAAATTTACAGCATTAAAAACTGCTGGCAACAATGTTGCCAACAGTTTCTGCCGTAAAAAATGCAGTAAAATCAAATGTAATTTTTTTATTATGTCTAATTTTACTGCAATTTTTCGTCAAAAAGTGCCGTACTTTTAACGGATTTGTTTGGCAGTGTACGCATTATATTTTGATTGCATTCTTGCATGTGCACACAAATATTATTTAATAGACCTCGTCACTTTTCCTGAAATTTTTATTCATTATTAAATTTGATTTCAGTCTGTTGTGTGCAATGTTTATCACAGTTTCTGGAAATTCTTTTATATCAAAAACTCTGCAAATTATAAGGAATGTCATGACAAAATTTAGAACTGTTTTTATAAAAACTTTACTTTCTTTACGAGTATACATGTACTATTATTAAAATGAAATAATCTATTACAATAACCATCTTAATCATATTACATAGTTTGGAAATTTTTGCTACAGTAGTTTCTATAGGTTTATCCAAAAGAAATTCGTTTTTTTTTCGATTTATTGAAATATTAACATTTTAAAATGGCGAATTTCTAAAATTAATCTTTTTTATTAATCAATACGTTTTTCATTTTATAATATACAAGGTACGGCTATTAATTTCCAGGACTGACTTAACTGTAAGAGAACGAAAAGACGGAAGATGGCGCTAATGATTGTATATTGAAGAGTGTTTTCTTGCACATGTGCAGTGCACTCGGCGACATTCTGAAGTAAATGGTTTTTGTGGAAAGGCGCATTAAAACGTGGCTCTTAAATTTATGTTGTCGAAGTAAAAATGGAGCAAAGAATTAACATTAAATTACCTGTGAGGCGATTCTTAGCCCAGCATGGGGTCGAGATGCTATTCCCTTTATACTCTCCAGATCTAGCACCCGCAGGCTTCATCCTGTTTCCTAAGTTGAAAAATGTGCTGAAGGAAACAAGATTTCAGGATGTCGAAACCATCAGGAAAACTGTATCATCACTATTAAAGAGTATTCCAAAAGAGGACTTTAAAACTTCTTTCCGAAATTTGTACAGCCATGCACAAACATGCAATTCGGCTGATAGGGATTACTTCGAATTATATTAAATGGCTATGTATTTGACCTTTTTTATTCTGAGTTATTCCTTTAGTCCTGGGAATTAATAGCCGGACCTTATATTATAAACTCACATAAACGATAACTAATCACGTACATTCGTGAGTTATAAAAAGAAAATACACATAAATAACTGCAGCACCGTCAGTCATTTCAAGTTTGGCATGAATACAACAAAAAATATGTGCTATGAGTACTAAAAAAACTATGCATTACATCTAAATTAATAATACACATATAGCAGTTTTGTTGTAATTTATTTTCTTCAACACAAGCTACGTTTGTGTTAGATTACGCTTACTTAAGTTAATAAATCAATATTTACTCATTCTAACTCATTACAATATTAACTCATTTTCAGACATGCTATAATAATTCAAAATGTAAACGTAAGGGTTTTTTTCGATGAGAATACAGTAATTTAGAAATTTTAAAACTTAAACATAAAAATATATGTAAAATTAAATCATGAGGAAATAACACGTTGAAATTTCCATATGCAGGTTGGGTGTATCCGTCAAATTATTATACACGAATAAATTTTTTGTGGAAAAACCACAAATATCAATCGTAAAATATAACATGCTTTTCACGATAAACATTAAATGTTCCTAAAAAAGTATATTTAAGTATAAAGTCTAGTATATATTATGTATGTATTACGCAAAAATATATTAAAATTATGTAAAAATAATTACAACTATTTAATACAGACAAACTAAGATTTGTACTGCATGTGATCAAAATATTTTCAAACACAATTTTCAAAAAAAAAAATATTTTGAAATTTTTCGCAAGTTTAGTTATATTTACTACTTGACACACACACACACACACACACACACACACACACACACACACACACACAAAAAAAAAAAAAAAAAAAAAAAAAAAAAAAAAAAAACGGATTATTTGTTTCTTTCGTGACTTATCATATCATGCAAGCATGTTATGCACAACTTATCATACACTTTCCAAAAAGACGTGGAGTTTGATTTCTTTTCCTGTGTTTGGGTGGAAAAAATAAATTATGCAGCACGAGTTTCTAAAAGTGTGCCATAAATATTATGTCAGAAAATAATATTACTGCCTTCTGCCAGGCATGAATAATGTGCCAGGAAAGATGAACTCATTCGCGTCAACCTGGAATATACTTAACATAAACATTTGAAGGTAGATACGATGCTATAAATTTCTCATAAGATTTTGCGTGGAAAATTTATTTATACGATAAATGATGTAAATCATAGTAACTATGTTACAGCTTATATTTAATTCAGTTCGGCTTTCAATGATTTCATGCAGTGTGATTTTGTGTCATTTGACACTCATATAGGTTTTAAAATTAGAATTTAACGAGAAAAGTTTCACTTTTTCTTACATAGAAAAGCTGACTTTTAAAAAGTTTTAAAGTGTTTTAAACCTTGTATTTGCTCTGTGTGACTAAAACTAATTTTTGATGATATCAATATGTTTTAAAAGAGAAATATTAATCCATCTATACTAATAAATAATAAATCAATCTGTGTGTCTGCGATGGCTAGCAAAGAGTGTGGCACGTACCAGGTTCAATTTTTTTGTGAAGAATCTCAAAGGACCCTTCTAATGTAGCTCACCCTCAGAATTTTAAAGTTCTAATAATCAACTGAGAAATTAACTAACATTGCTAAATTAGATGAATGGAAAATTACTCATAATTCAATAAAAGCATGGATTTTTATCAAAACGGAGAACATTTGTTTGAAAACTGGAAGAGAGGGAAAAGGGTTAATGTGAATAACGTAACCTGCGATTTTTCTCATAAACTTTAATTTTTATTTTTAAAAAGTACATTTACGCATAACGTCTGATGTATAATACGTATATATTACGCAACAATTTATCGAATGCATGCGAAATAAATAAATAATACATATATATATGTATATATAATTGCAAATTAGAGACAAACTAAGATTTCTATTGCATGTGATCAATCCGTTTTCAAACATAATTATTCAAAATATATATATATATATTGAATTTTTTTGCAAGTATTTTTATATTTATTACTTGACATACACAAAAAGAATCACAATATTTGATTCTTCCGTGACTCCTCATATCATGCAAGCATGTTATGCACAACTTATCATATACTTTCCAAAAAGACGTGAAGTTTCCTTTCTTTTCCTGTGTTTGGGTGGAAAAAATAAATTAATATATTATGCAGCACGAGTTTTTAAAAGTGTGCCATGAATATTATGTCAGAAAATAATATTACTGCCTTCTGTCACGCATGAATAATGCGCGAGGAAAGATGAACTCATTCGCGTCAATCTGGAATATACTTAACATAAACATTTGAAGGTAGATGCGATGGTATAAATTTCTCATAATATTTTGCGTGGAAAATTTATCTATACAATAAATGATGTAAATCTTAGTAAATGTGTTACAGCTTATATTTAATTCAGTTCGGCATTCAATGATTTCATGCAGTGTGATTTTGTATCATTTTATACTCACATAGGTTTTTAAAATTAGAATTTAATGAGAAAAGTTTTACATTTGTTTATTCAGAAAAGCTGGCATTGAAAAAGTTTCAAAATGTTTTAAACTTTTTATTTGCTCTGTGTGACTAAAAAACTATCTTTGACGGTATTAATATTTTTAAAAAAGGAAATATTAATGTAAAATGTGTGTTATCATAATTTTTGTGCATCATAATTTAAGAGTAATCATTTTTAAATAAATATACATAGAATATAATTAGTAAAACGTTGTTATTAAGATTAATTCCGGTAATTTATTTCATTTAATATTATTAAAATTAATAAATAATATTATTGAAGTTTTTCGATGTTAAACGAAAATACTTCAAAACTTTTTTCACGATTTATTTTACTACAGCAAAAAGCATGCATGTGATACACAACGTTTAATTTACCCTCGAGTGATTTGAACGTTATATTTTTTTTTCAGGTTATTGTGTAAAGAGCTTTCTGTTGATAAGTTACCATTTCGAAGTGAACTGAGTCGGAGTTGCGAACTGAAGGTACCTAGACTCTCTGTTAGGCTTAATGAAATACATATGCAAACAAATGACAACTATAAAATAATTTATTTTAAATCATATCTCAGCATACTTTTACATGAAAATTTATATCAACATTTATGTAAACAATTATTTATTTTGCACATTATTATCAAAACAATGTTTAACAGTAGTGTAAATAAATGAAAAGCGGTTTTGTAAGCCATAATTTTTTTAATTCATCTATTTTCATAGAATAACATATTTTAAAATTTAAATACTAAAACATTGACGTTTTAATTTGAAAGTGCTGTGAAGACTTCAGACATTATGTTTTGCTTTGCTCTTTTAGTATTGTTGCAATAAGTAATAATGTTTGGAGAGGATTTTTTTTTTGGAGTAAGCTCTACGTCAATATTCAAGAAATACGAAAAGTTAATCTATCATATAGAAAAGAAAATTGAATACTTATAAATATAATGTAGTTTTTCTCAAAACATGATAACAGACATCGCAAAGTTTATTATTTGAAGAATCTTGTAGATTTTTAAAAACTAATGCTTTCGAGTATAAAAATAAAAGTAATAAAAAGTGCCAATTGTATACTATTGCCATAATAAGGTAACAGAAAAATCTTTATTTATTTCAAAAGCTGATGTTATATAATATTTTGCCATTCAAATCATTACAAAGACAAAAGTAAAAAATAACATTAGAAGAAAGCACAAAAATACATTTTTAACCTGAATTATGATAACTTTTTGTTACAGATTAAAAGAAATGCTAAAATTATTTTTTTAAATACCATCAACAAAGGATTTTGCATGTGAAAATAACATAAAAATAAACATGATATTTCGAGGAACAAAATAATATTGATTCATTCTAAAATAAAGATAAATTTATGTATAAAAGTGAGAATAAAGTTTATTAGATGAATAAAAGGAAAGAAAAAAATCAAATATTTCTATTTCATAGTATATTCAGCTAAAGCAAAATAAATAAAAAATAAAAGATGCTTTTCATACTTTCAGTGTAGAATTAAAAAAAAAAAAACTCTTTGAAAGTTTTCAGTAATTTTTATAACTAAACAATTTTTAGTGATGTTCTTTTGTTTAATATGTTCTGAATTTTACGCTTTTATTATAAACTAGTAACGTAGAACTGAATACAAACTTTACAAATTTAAAATACAATTCTACTTTTTTTTGCGAAAATATATGTGATAAAAAATGTTTCAATAAAGCTACAACGTGACAAAGCTAGTAAACAATCGTCTGTTAAACGACACTTAAATATATTATAAATAATTTAATAAGTTCCACCAATTAAAAATATTTGATAATTACAATTTAAATGAAATGTTTTACAATCTTTAATGTATAAATACATTGTTTAATTTAATCATGAATCATTTGTTTTTTAAAGACTATATTTTTTCTATCCAATGAGAATGGCTTTTGTCAGCAAATGGATAGTCTTTAAAAACTGAATGCATATTTCACGATATTTTTGACAGTGTATTTGGCCGTAAATATGCCTTTATTAATATGTGTTAGACACCCGAAATGCGGCATAAAGTACAGTATTTTTTTTTATTTCAAAGGTTTGTTTAAATCAAATTACTTAACAAATATTTGTTCTATTAAGCTTTTTAGAATTGGTGTAGATACGTATCTGAATTATACTGTATAAAGTTAAAGAAATACTTGCTAGATTCTATATATGTAAACATGGTTAATATCATAATACTGTAGATTTTGTTATTAATTGCAACACTAATTGACATTCAATTTAAGAAAACCTTTATAAACATATCATATCTAACAGTAAGTTTTATATAAGTTTGAAAGAACCTGTTTGTATTGTATGAAACAAAACTATGTGAAAAACTACAATTTAATTAAATCAATTTCCTGCTTAAATTTAGTGTAACAAAGTTTTTGTAGTGAGTGAGATGAACCGAATTTATCGAAACAAATGAAATTCTGAGCAAAGAATATTTATTAGACATTAAAATATCCGTCTTCATTTATTCTTCGATATTTCCTAACGTATTGCAAATTTATAAAATTAATAACAATATCATATGCCTTGCAACATTTGTTAGATCGAATACATATCTAATAAGGAATATTTTAATATAAGTTACAAACACTCTACCAGCGCTAAATTCGAAACAGAAGCTCATTTGTAAAATGGATTCTAAATACCTGATTTATTTCGTGATCTACATTGATATAGTAGTTCTAGAATGTTGTACAGCAACGAAATAGATCAAAATATTATATTGATAACAGGAGTATTAACTCCATTGTAGCTGAGGAATTATACTTTCGTAGGGACAATAATGCATTAAGTAAGATTTATAAATATATTGCGATTCAGATTTAAAATTCATAGGCACATATTAATATGTTATATTTGTAAAATGGAACTATTTCAGTATACTAATAATAAGGAACAATTCGTTTTACAAATTTTCATAATGACACTCAGTTGGTATGCGCATACAGGGCGAATCTGAACTCTTGGGCAAAAATTTAAGGGGTGATAGTAATCGTCAAGACAAACAATATTAAAGTATAAACTAAGGGTCCCAATATTTTTCCAAAGAAGATAGGTCCAAAATTTCAAATGATTATGAAAAATGGATAAATGTGTCGATTCGTTTGTGATTTTTGCTAAAACTGTACTTTATGTCAGTATTTTCTTGAAAATAAGGTTTTAAAATAAAGTTCAAAAAATGCCGATAGAGGGTGCTTCCAATTTTCGAATAATGGACAAATATTCTTCACCGTTGTTTTTTATATCTCAATGAATACTTTCAAAAGCTTACCTTTAAATTTTGTATTCAAGATTCAAGTTTTAGTCTAAGCTTTTTACGACCAAGTTTGAAGTCTAAGTTTGAGTCTAAGCTTTTTGCGGAAATCGTTGTTAATGTAAAATAGAAGTACCTGTAGTTGACTGATACGCACCAAAAAATAATCAGCTCTATATTCTATCAAAGTCTAAGAGAAACTAAAGTTTTGTGAAATTGTGTTCATTAGTTCTTCAGATAAAGTGCCCACAAATTTTTCTTACATACATATTCACAGAGTGAGAGAGAGGGAGAGTGACAGAGACAGTCACCGAGAGAAATTTTCTAAAAGATGCACTTTTTGTAGAATTTGAGTGGGCCAGATTGGGTCCGGCAGGCTCGTGTGAGACTTTTTTTACTCAGGTACGGGCCAGGCACATAACGTCAGGAGTTTGGCCCATACAGATCTCTAACTGTATACTACTCTCCATCAAAGAAAATATATATAGGGAAATGAAAAAAATACTTTTCACAAGGCTGGCGATGGAGCGGCAATCGGAACTATTAATACAAATAATATTGTCCAGATAACATGATGGCATTGATCTCACAAGCTATTTATAGAAATCGCATATTACAACATTATTTTTTGAAGGAATAATGTCACTCGAAAAACAAAGTAAGGGGGGCATTAGCTCCCCATTCCCGCCCTTTTATATTTAATAATTGAACCTCCGAAAATAATCAGATATCCACCTTATCAAAATGCACAATTATCCAAAATCCGATGTAAATCAGAAAATTCTGCATAAAACTCATTTATCTAATTTAAGGGGGGGGGGGGTACTTCCCCATATCTCGCTTAATAGTTAAACATCAAATTTCTAAAACTATCCAGGGAAGCGCCTTATCAAAATAAACCTATATCCAAAATTTTAAGCAAATCGGTCTAATTTCTATCAAGAGTTATCGTAGCTTTGATAGTTCGTGAACTAAAATCACGTCAAATTACATTAGCTTGAATTAAACTAGATCATCCCTAGGATGAACTAGAAAGTTTGGCGCCAAAGCGGTCTTTAGGTTCAATAAAATCATTCCAAATTGAATTAACCATAGATTAAACTAGATCGGCCTAAGAGAAACTAGTTCAGACCAATGAATTGCAGGCTAAACTATTTAATCCTATGAGCATTAGGCGAAATTAGTTTGGCCTAGAAAAAACTAGTTTATCCTACGGACTTTAGGATAGACTTGTTTGGCCTAGGAAAACTAGCTTATCCGATAGGAATTAAGATAAACTAATCTGGACTAAGGCAATCTAGTTTGACCTAAAATTGGTTTTGGCCTAACCAACTGGTAACATATATACGGTTAATAGATTTTTAACAATCTAAAGTTATTGAAAATATTGAAATTTAAATATTTTTATTGAATATCTTTATTCTATAGCTAATTACTTAGTTGTAAGTTTTAAAGACGCGCTATCAGTTGCAAAATGTTATCCGACATACCAAAATTTTGCCATTTTATGGATTATTAGTTGCACCACAGATGCCATTCACCTATAATTGATATCACGAAGCGTCTCACTTATCTAATACTTTGTGTTTGGGATGATTTTTTTTTTTTTTTTTTTTTTTTTTTTTTTTTTTTTTTTACATAAGAAATGCATAGTTTATATTGATACATGATATTTTGATTTGTTCCATATCACCATATCATGTTTGTGTTTGATTGATTTGATTAAACATGTTATAACACATGTTTGTATGTTAAAACGGATATGTTTATTATAGTGCATAGAAAGCTCATCCCATGATTTTTTTTTTTTTTTTTTTTTAATACTTTTGACATAAATAGAATTTATCCGATAAAAATATATCGGGAATATAATTTATTACCATAGTTTTCAATAAATTTGTTCTTTGTATTTACGCTGTGAGTCTTTAAATTTTTTCTATGACAGTAACTGTTTTTTTTAGCTTTATAATGAATAGAAATTATACAGAAATAATGTCCTGATACTAATGCAGAGAAACAAAATATAATAACTCAAAGACGTTACTTTTTGCTTTAAATCATATGTTTTTTAGGTATAATTAGCTCTATTTTTTTATAATTTTATATATCAAAGCAATTATGATTTATGCCAATTTCCCAGCCACGTATTTCATTAATTTCATTTAAAGCATAAGGTACTATCTGATTATCCCGTGCACCCGATTTCGCCAAATTATACAAAATTACATAATTTTATTTTAAATAATGTAAGAGCAAATAAATTATTAAACATTAATAAAAATAAAAATAAAAATTTTAATTAAAAATTACTTTTATTAAAAATATACATGTGCCAAGTTTAATGTCAAGTGGATTTAAAATTTACGATCATCCATTATTTGCCATCAATCGTGCAGTTTGGCGATAATTTTAGTCGACGAGGTAATAAAGTAGTGCCAAATGAAATACTTCCATTTATTCATTCATTTTATTTAAAATACTCATAATTTATTTAAAACTGAAGCATTTCAAATTCACGACATTTTCTTATTTCTTGGGAAAAAAAAACCAAACGAAAATAATAAATAATACAATAAGCCATTGCATTTAAGAAAGAATTATTTTTATTTACCACGCGAAAAATTAAAAATGTTAAACGGTAAATTATAAAATTGAAATATTTTCTGAAGACTGCAACAACCATACCGAAACATTTATCACCAAAAAGAAGACGAAGAAAAAAGAAGGACAAAGAATTTTATCCATGTTTTGTATTTTTCAAATGTTTATTAAAATACTTTTTTGAATTCGATTGGTCTTTGAAATTTTTATATAAACTTAAAGAATAACAATAATTTATGGCATTCTACGCAAATGATGATATTGATACCAAATTACTTGACGATGAGATATGAAATTTGATTCATTAAATAATACATGATCTTGTTTACATTTCGCTTTGTCAAGAAATTTTTTGAAAGTCGAGTTGTACAGCACTTCACCTAACAGAATGATACTAAAGCTCGATTGGTTTGTATATTCGAATTAATTTTCCATGGCAAAATTCATGGCTGGAAAACTTGGTATGTGAATTAACACCTCCATAATTTATTATTTTTTTTTCACTCATTGACGAATGAATCTTTTATTGTTTACTTTGTTTGAAAGAGATATTAGATTGTCAAATTAATGATCACTAAAGTAATCTCAAAATATAGGTATTTCAATGCAAGACATGTCTTAAATATTATCATTTTCAAATGATCTCTATAAATGTGTAACTTTTATGTAATTTTATGCGAAAAAGAAATTTTGATTAAACCTGGCCGCTTGACATATGAAAAGCGAAGTGGTCATCGCGGCAAACAGTTGATGACAGTCAGAGGCTTTGCGCTTAATAATAATGATCTGTACATTATTTGGCGAATTATCATCTGCGCCTACTAACATTAAACTACAATATTGGCCCCATAGCATATAAAAAGTGAACTGAGTAGGCCCGGAACTGTTGAGGTCAGTCACATGACTTAGACATTTATTTTATAGATGTTTGTTAAGTTTTTAATATTTTGTAAACACCTATTTAGTAAACAACCGATATTGTATTTTTATGATAATATTAAACTTTTCAGAGTAAATGTCCATATTTTATAATGAATAAAAACTTTTTGTAATTTAGAAAGGAGGACTGTTTAACTTTAGTTACAATTCTATAATATTCTTCTGAAAATATATGAAATAAACATTATCTGTTATGCATATAACATAAAAAAGTATTAATTTTACTTAATTATAGAAGGAGATAAATTAAATTATTGTAGTAAAACAAATGAACATAAATATTGAATAGAAAATTTAATTTTTTTCATTGTAACAAAATTCAACTGCATAAAATATAGATAAAGTAATGTAAGCGTTTTATTTCGTACGTATATTCAACTGTCTAAATTAACGTTAAAATCTTTAATTTTCTTGTTTACCGTCAAACCATATTACTGCAAGGCTAAAAATAAGTGTAAAAAGTTAATGCTTTTAATTCGGTAAACGAAATAAAAGTTCTTATTGTTAACTGTTTTCTTTATTTCCGGAAATTCTTACGTTGCAATCCAAATTCTTTAAATAATTTTCAGATTTTAGGAGAAAATGTTGTGAAAAACTAATCCTTATTTTGAATCAGTGAAATTACTTTAAAACAATTTTTTATTCCATATATTTAATTAGAAATTTATAAACACAGTCTAACAAATTTTCGTAATTACAAATTACTTTTTTTCCTAAATTGACTTTCATTCAAAAAATAGTAAGTAGGATAAAATAAATGTATGGAAATAAGATATTAAATACAAATAATAAAATATCACTTTTTTCTTAACGAAACGAGATCACAATTTTTGAATGTTTTTAAATTTTACAAAAATAACAACACAATTTTTTAAATATGAAAGGTACTGAAATTTTCTTTTGCTGAATTTTTATGGATAAAGAAAGAATTAGTGATAGCTTAAGCATGAATTAGATTATTTTGTCCTTCCTAATTGGATAACTAATTCAGAAACATCGCATCACATATAATTAAAATTTATCTTTAAAAAGAAAAAAAAACATTTGTTAGATTGGATTTTGTTTTTAAATCACTGAATGGATGCTTTAAAAACATCTCTTGTTAAGTTGTTAATAAATTATTCATATAGATGCAGTCGAAGATTTGAGTAAGTATTTTATTTTAATGGTTAAAATAATATATTTGTTAATATTTTATGTGTAATTAATTTTTAAGATGTGAAAAAATTTATAGATTTTTGTTTAAAACATAAAATTAGCTCTATTTTTAGGATAAAATTTTTAATTTTAAACAATATTTCATATTGTCTGGTATGCATTATATTAAAAGACAATTTCTAAGCAATTTGCTAAGATTTTTTATGCATATAAGATGCTATTTCCTGACGCTATTTTTAAAATTAAAGCAAAAGCTGCTAGTAAAATATGCAAGTAAAAACTCAATGTTTAAAATTAATACATTTATTTGCCGTCTGAATTGTGTAATTTTGCAATAATGTATTCAACAATTCATTCAAAAAATATATGTAAATATATTTTTCTGTATTTCTCTCTCTCGTTTTCTATTTTTCTGTAATGAATATATTATACATTAATTCTTGTAGTAAGATAATATATTATGGGAAACATCTTGGCAAGCGTAACATACCAGAAAATCACAACAATAAATAATCGTAATTATATGTATGAAGTTAATCAAAATTGAAATAAAAACTCCTATACAGAATTAATGTTGGTTATGAGGTTATAATTATTTTTTAAAAATACTGTTGCCAAATTTTCCATGAAATGTGAATTAAAGTTCTATGAAATAGAAAGACAGGTAAAACCCCCTTTTTTAACAACTTAAATAAAAAAATGATTTTTTGCGGGAGGGGGGGGGGCATTATAAGGATAATCCCTATGAACTAAATTACATATATTTCAATAGCGGAATCAAATAGATTCTATAAAATTACGTCTTTCTTGCAAGTATCGAAGAATTTTTTTTCCGAACATCAATTTATTAATCAATATTAATCATCAGTTACACGATCAGGAATTGGTTTTATGTCATGAAATGTATAATAGATGTTTTAAAACCTTAAGAATCATTTATAAGTATCAATAGATTTTCCCCACTGAATCATAAAATATATACCTTGACTCAACACCAAAATATTCTATAGCTCAGTAAATAATATGTTTTCCTATTGTCAAGAGGTCTCGTGTTCAAACCCTTGGACGGCTTGGAACAAATTGTGTGAAAATTAAACGATACAGCAATTCGAATTTATACGTAAAATTAAAATTCACTGAACTGACTAATGATTGAGCCTTTCCTCTTTTCATAACAAAAAATAATTTTATTAGAATTAACGAAATCCATTTAAAATAAAAGATTACACAATTATAAAACTTATAATCAAGGCATATATTTCTGAATCTGTGAAAATTTATCATAAATACGAACGAAAATATGGCATAATCTCTTTTCATTTACACATAAAAAAAACTAATATACTATAGAATTAAAAGAAGCATTTAGTTTCTGTTATTATTATTTTCAAGAAATGAAAATATTTTCATGGTAAAACAATTTTTAACGATAAGATAATAACAGTAACAATAATTTCAAATTTAATAGTTTGTTACTCTTGCAAGCTAAATTCAATTACATCGCTGAAAATAATTAATTTAGAATTCACAGAAAGCTAAAAAGTGGATATCCAATTTTGAAAAATCGTAATTTTTGTTCTTTAAGATCTACAAGGAAACGCTTTCGACATTTTGTGTCATTAAAAGATATATATATTTATGTACATAAATGCTTCTTTAAAACTTCAAAACATAGTGATTTTTTTTTATTCCAATAATATAGTGTGTATTTTCGTTGAAGGATGTGTGACAATGCCATAAATTATGAGACATTTTTTCAATGTGGAAACTGGGTGACGTAGAAATTTTTTAAAATGTTCGTAAAAATCTTGGACTGGAAGAAGAAAAATTCCACTTCATCTAATGTTTTAACTTGTGCATCAATCTTTCAAAATGAAAGCCAAAGTGTTTCAAATTCATAATCGGACACAAATTAAAATACATTTACAAGACAGATTTCATATAATTTTACTTAATTGAACAAGTGTTACGTTTATTTTATGCTATAACAATAAAGTGTAATATTAAATAGACAAACGAATATTTATATTGCATTTAATTAATTTTTAAATATTTTAAAGGGCGAGAAGATGCAAAAATTCATAGAATTTTGAAAGATTTTACAAGTTTCATTGCTTGGATAGGGTGGAAGAAATAAATTACGCTGTATGTGTTTCTATAAGTGTGCCATGAATAAAATCCCAGAAAATAATATTATTACCTTCACTTCCACGTAAATAATGCGAGAGGAAAGATGAACTGATTTGCGTCAATATGGAATATATTTAACACAAACATTTGAACATAGGTATGACGCAATAACTTTCACATAAAATTTGTGTGTAAAAATTATTTTATTATTTCCATGATGAATGTATTTGAAAAGTTTTACAGGATATGTTTAATTCAATTTGGCTTTCAATACTTTCCCGAAAAGCTTTTGTAATTTTTTATACCTATTATATAACTCTATAATATAGAGTTTTGAAAATAGAATTACTAAAATGTTACTTTTTATCAAATTGTTGCAACAAAACTAAGAAGAATAAAATCTTTTATTTTTTCAAAGAGTCTTTTTTATATAGAAATTAAAATGAAAGTTAAAATGTTGTCTAGTATAATTAAAAAAAATTCTTTATTATTAGTATTTCTATTTTATAGGAAAAAAAAACCTTTGCATAGAAAAAAATCCGTTACGTTCGATGTTTTAAATAATGCATCAATCATTTAAAATAAAAACCAAAGTGCTTCAATTTCGTAATCGCACGCAAACAAACATACATTGCCAAGACTGATTTCATATACTTTTACTTAATTGAACAAGCGTCACTTTTGTCACTATAACAACAAATAACACATAATCAAAAATTGACAAACCAATATTTCTATTCCATATAATAAAATTTTTAAATATTTTAAAGGGGAGAGAACACAAAAATTCATACAATTTTAAAATATTTCACAGGTTTTATTGCTTAAAACAACCCAACACAAAAAACCTTCAATTTCTGATACTTCCGTGACTCTTCATATCGTGCAAGCATGTTATGCACAATTTATCATCTTCTTTCTGAGAAGACCTCAAATTTCCTTTCTTTTCTTGGGATAGGGTGGAAAAAATAAATTATGCAGCATGAATTTCTAAAAGTGTGCCATGAATATTATCCCAGGAAATAACATTGCTGCCTACTCCCGCATGAATAATGCGCGAGGGAAGATGAACTTATTCGCATCAATCTGAAATGTATTTAATATAAACATTTGAAGGTAAATACGACGCAATAACTTTCGCGTAAAATATGTTTTCTTATGTCCATGATGTGATAGATGGAAATGTTTTACACCATATGTTTGATTCAATTCGTCTTTCAATATTTTCACGGTATGGGATTTTGTAATTTTTTACACATATGTAATTATATAAAATAGAATTTTATAGGGGAAAACTTCATTTTCTGTGGGTTTAGAAAGAGTTGAAATTAGAAAATTCTGAATTATATAAAAAAATTATTTATTTACTTTTGTATGTAATTATAACAATAATTTCAAAAGATATGAAATACTTTAAAATAGATTATTTTTTAAACTAAAATGTTACTTTTACCGAATTGTTAACACAAAAAACATTCAATTTTTTATACTTCCGTGACGCTTAATATCGTGCAAGCATGTTATGCACAATTTATCATCTACTTTCTGAGAAGACGTGAAATTTCCTTTCTTTTCCTGGGATAAGGTGAAAGAAATAAATTATGCAGCATGGGTTTCTAAAAGTATGCCATGAATATTATCCCAGAAAATAACATTTCTGCCTTCACTCCCGATTGAATAATGCGTGAGGAAATATGAACTCATTCGCATCAATCTGGAATATATTTAATATAAACATTGAAGATAGTACGATACAATAACTTTCCCATAAAATATGTGTGTAAAATGTATTTTCTTATTTCCATGATATAATAGATGGAAATTTTTTTACAGCATGTTTTTAATTCAATATGGTTTTCAGTACTTTCACGCAATATGATTTTGCAAAATTTTTACACATATGTAAATGTATAAAATATAATTTTATTTGAAAAACTTTATTTTGTAGTAGGTTTAGAAAAAGCTGACATTAAGAAATTTCCAAATTCTTAAAAAAATGCTTTATTTATTCATTTATTTATTGTAAATATATTTATTTATTTATAATTTTTTGTGTAATTAAGAAAATATTTTTAAAGGATGTTAAACACTTTAAAATGAATCATTTATAAACTAAAATGTTACTCTTTACCCAATTGTCGCAGCGAAAATTTAAAAATATAGATTCTTAAGTAATCTTTATATATATATATATATATACATATATACATATATATATATATATATATATATATGTATATATATATATAGAGAGAGAGAGAGAGAAGATTAAAGTTAAAAAGATTCTAATATAATCGATAAAATTTTTTATTGTTTTGTTATATTTTGTATTTTTTTAAATTTTGTTAAAGTATTTCTATTATATAGATTCGGAAAGTACGCTAAATTAATTAAAAATACATTAATATTTCTTATAAAAATCATATTATTGAAATAAACATTTCTTAATCCTTTTAATCCTTTTACTTTCTTTTTGATATAAATGTATTGTAAAGTACAGGTCTAAACAAATATACGTACGAAATGTAATGTAGTTACTCAAATTTTATTTTTAAATATGAAATTTATTTTAATAAAAAATAATAATTTTTAAAACTTTAACTTTGTTATATAAAGTTATAAATAATTAAATAATTCATTTTCTTCAATCAAAAATAAATTCAAAAGTCTTAAAATTTAATTACTTGATTTGTCATATATTTCTGGCAGTTAAACCTCATTTCTTTTTAATCGTCTAAAAAAGTACCATTTATTATTATTACAAAATACTTTCTTGATTAAACTGTAATATTTTTATATTTGTCTATTGATTTATAATATAAATAAGTAAATGTTATTTAATGTGTGAAATCACTACAAAAATTTCATTTCTACATAAATGAATTTATTATTATTACAATAGCTTCATTTCTCAGAAACGATAAAGTTAAATGTCCTTAAAGAAATTCCATGCTTTTATCCGATTATTCCTTAAACGGAAAATTTAAAGTATTAAATCAAAATAGATAATTAAATAAAGCGTGTTGCAAAATATATTTTGAAAATTAACTCCCATTTCGAAATTAAAACTGGTCGCTATTTTGAAATATCAGTTACTAGACATAGGGTTGTAAATACTCATTCGCTATGGCAATAGTTTAAAGATTTGATATAATGTTATTAATTTTAAAAGATTACTAAGTGCAAAATAAATTGAAGAAAACTTTTAGAAGTTATATTCACATCTGTAATAAATATTTAATATTGAGACTTTTACCTGTTTCTATAAATATAATTCAATTTGTATTCTTCGGTGTCTCTCACCATCAATGATGTATAATAACTTGAATCAAAAAATTGTTTTCATTAATCCTTCGCGACGCAGAGCGCACTCATTGCTTAAATGTTGAAGTTAATGATTGACACTGGAATTTTAAAACAATTTTATTTGTAAATAAGAAAAAACTATTTTCACGTATTCAATAAATTGATTTTTTTTACTGAAATTTCGGTGTTAATCTGGCATTTGTGAATTAAAATTAAGTAGTTTCATAAATAAACTACCACTCCTCATGTTTTTTTTTTTTTTTTTTTTTTTTTTACTTTAGAAAATTGCCATTGTTTAGTTTTCATCACTTTATTTAGTTTATCAGTTTGTTTAGTTTTCAAACTTTTAAAAATACTTTACTTAAAACTAAATAAATCCTGAATTCATAACTAAATTAATTAGAACAAAAATCGACAAAAAAGTTGGTTTCTTTTTCGTTTTTAATTTAAAATTTGAATTTTTTTTTTTTTTTTTTTTTTTTTTTTGAAAATGCGGCTGAAAATTCGAAAAGAACAAAACTATCGTTATTTAAAAAATATATCGTTTCTTCTTTCAGAAATTTTTAATATTATTCACCAATTTGAGCTGCATTGGCTTAAATGAGACCATTTATTGCTACAAACTTCGTTGTCAGTCATGAAGGACCCAAAATGTGAATACAAATTATAAATCGAGGGTGCACATATAAATGACTTTTTCATGTGCTTATTGAAAGCTGCAGATATAACAGAAATAGAAATTGTTCCCTTTGAAATTGCAGAAGTTTACGAATACTTTTTGGAAAAGTTCAAATGTAACAGAGGATTAATTATGAAAATATATATATATGAGATATATCAAGGTATGTATGCATAAATCTGTAATATGTTTAATTAAATAAAATTCGGATAATTAGAAAAAAATTCTGTGTCGTTGAATTATTAATTACAATTAATTTTATATGAAAATGAAAAATTTGAGATCTAAGACTCAGAAAACCAAATTGGGAAAAACGTCAATCAAATTAATAATTAAGTATATTTAATAAATATGTATAATTACTTAATATTTATATCCATTTGTGTATGCGTTATTTACTTTAATACATATAGCTTAATTGCTTTAAAAAATTCGATTTTGTTTTGGTATTCGTTTTTAGCCGCAAATATGAGGAAAATTCAAATTCGGTTTAGAATTCCAGCCTTAAATGAATTTGAAGCACAAAAATCTTCAAATTTTCTAAAAATAGCATATTGCGTTCGAAATTTCTCTTTTTTATGCTTAAAATGACATTTAAATCATGTTTTTATTTTAATTTGAATAGGAATTATTAATTTTTTCGTTTTGGATTATTTTCAAAATCTAACTTTCAAGCAAGGGTTGCCAAGAAAATGAATTCTTCTGAAACTGCGTTTTTCTTCATAATGGGTTTGTAAACAATTTATTGAATTTTAATTGTTATAAATCGAAAAACGTTAGACTCAAACTTGAAACATGAGTTTCTTTATTGATTTACTTTAATTTTTATTTCGCAAATTAAAAAAATAATTCTAATAATAATTTTAAAAATATGATTTAAAAAAACAAGTAACACATTTTTTTAATAATTAATTTTATTATTTTTAATATTTTTAATTAATATTTTTAAAAAGCTGAATTAAAATTAAAATTTAGTTATGTCTGTTTATTTAAATGTAAAAATAGTAAATCCTACAAGTAATAATTTGAGTTAGAACGATCTTAATCTATCCTAATTTTTAATAAATTTTAAAATTTCAAATTGTATTAAAAAAAGAGAGAAATAATTTTAATCTATCTATCTATCCATCCATCTATATATATATATATATATATATATATATATATATATATATATATATATATATATATATATATACAAACTTAAATAAAATTTATTTTTAAATGTCTCACGCACCAATATAAAAAGGTGATTCAGTCGATCCTTAACTATTTTCTTTTTTTTTTTTGTAAAATTCAATATAAATTGTTGCTTTTAAAAAGTAAAACTTATTATATTATAGTAATGTAATGATTTTTATGATTATAGCTAAAAATGAAGTAATTAAGGTGTCCAAACGCCTTTAAAACGTAATTTTCGATCAAAATATGCATTTTTCATTTTTACAATAATATTAAAATTGAACCTTTTATAAATCAAAAGCTGCTGAAATTTTGCCTGTATCAAAAATAGAACTCAAGTTACAGTCGTTTAAAATCAAATCTGTTACAACTTTTGAGTTGTGTTTTAAAGTTATTTTTATACGCAAAACACCCTAAAAAAAAAAAAAAAAAAAAAAAAAAAAAACGAATGAAATGGCACAAAATTTTCTGTACTGATTTTATAAATGTCTTTTAAGGAAATAAAATTCACCTATGATAATATAGCAAATAGTTTTATATTTACACTGGTATTAAAGACAAGACGGAGACATTTTTTTAAAATTTTTCATTACATTAGTACTTTAACTGCCATATCATCTAAAATCGAGATGTGATTATAATGTGTTTTGTCCAGGTCCTTGAGAAATTGCGTTACTTCCCCTATTGCGCTTATTATGCAGTGAACAAAATGTGAATATATTTTTTATTTTTGAGATATCACGTCTTGTGGAAACGTCGATTTTCACATATTTTTGACCAATTTTGAGATTTTTTTTTTTCAAAGTGTTAAAATAAATGTTATGATAAAAAATAGATAACAATAAAAAGCTTTAAAAAAAGTCACTTCCGAAGGTATGTTTATGCTAAATTTTTATTGTATAATATACATTCAACAGCATCCATTAAAGCAAGATATTATAACGTCCTTTTAAATTAATAAGAATTCGGACATTTTATGCACAATCACGGGCACTAACACACATAAATTGTATAAATTTTGCATTTTTTTCTTTTAAATTCGTTTAAAAAATAAGTATGAGATTTTTTTTTATCATTGGGGAAGCAGATCCATCTCAGCTTTGTGTAAGGCGATTATTAACATGCACTGTTTTTGTTTTATGATAAATCAAAAATAAAAATTCATAATATTAGAAGAAAGATATTTTAATAAAAGCAGCATTACTTAAAAAAATGAATGAATTTCTTCAAAACCTTTTCTGTTCCAAAAAATTATATTCTTACCAGTATGAATACCAACTGTATTTATCTTTCCATTGATCCATCAAGAAAAGAAAAAAACTTTTTTTTTTCAATTATTCTTCGAAAGTTTTTATTCCCTTTATCTATTTTTAAATACAGATTTCTATGTTATTCAGTTACTATGATGTTTACTTTTATTCATTTATTTTCATAAGAAAATCTTTTGTGCATGATACTTAATTTCCTTATTTTTATCACCCTTTGTTTATTTTTCACATAAAAAATATGCAAAGTTTTGCAATTCAAATGCTGAAAATATTTTCTACTTCGAATTCGATAAAAATATAATAATCGCATTTTATATCTCAATATATTGCAGAAATTCATATTTTTTAATTAATAATAAATGTCTTTTAAGGGATTTTATTGTAAAACTATAACTTTGACAAGTAATGAAATACATATACAGTTATTATATATGAGGTGGGATACCAAGCTATCATGTATTAATTATGATTGGGGAGATTAAGATGTGTTTAGATCTTTCGTTAATTCGATTTTAGTTATTAAAAAAACGCTATTTTTCTTACATTATCCTTCTATATTGCCTTTAAAATTTTACATTATAAACAATCATCAAAAATAATTTTACTTACTTTTGTTATAAAACATATAGTTTGAAATTTAAAAACGTCTATTACAAACCAATATAATACGATTTCTTAACTGGTTTGTATTTTAACATCCATAATGTATTTCATAACTTTCCAAGTAATTAAGTTTCTTAAAAAACCCTATGTTTACCAATCTACAATCTCAGCAAAAAAAAAATAAAAAAAATAAAAAAAAAAAAATTCTTGACACTTGCGATTTTAGACGTTTTGTTGAATATCTACAAACATAGATAAGGAATTATTATGAAACTCCAGGTATGTAAACAAAATAGGACAGGTGGTATATTTTCGCGAAGATTTTCCCCCAAAATCCCATAGGGGACCGTCAATAAATTGAAAAAGAACGAAGACTTCTTGGATAATCCTGTCGAAACTAATGTAGCAAAAGCCTTCAAACTGCAGATTATAATTAAGAGGTTTATTGTAATATGGTGTGTCCATTTTTATGATTATAGTATGTATACTCGTAGAGAAATTAAAATTTTTATAAAAAAATTCGCCAAGTTTTACTTATAATTTGCAAAGTTCTCAATAAAAAACAATGTTCTTTTCAGAAAATATGATAATCAACATTATACATAACGCGCTGTAATCGAAATCAAAAAATATTAATAATTGTGTGAAAAATAAGCAGGTTTACTAAATGCATTTTCACTGAGCATGCACAAACACTATGAAAATTTCATTTGCATATTGCGTTAGCTAAATGTATGGAGAAATTTTGTTAAATTTTAAAAACCATAGCTTGAAAATTGTGAAAATTACCGTCAATAGAATAAGATAAAAATCCGTTACTCCCAAAATCTAGCAAAAAGAGGAAGAGCTGAATCCAAATACAGTAATACGTACAATATTGTGTAGACTAATCAATGGAATATGGATACAGCCACTCATCATTTTTTTTCAATTTGGGAATAACGGATTTTGATCTTATTCTTTCGACGATAATTTTAAGAATTTTCAAGTTATGATTTTGAACTTTAACAAAGTTTGCTGTACACAGTTAGCTAACACAATATGCAAATGGAATTTTCATAGAGTTGACGCATATGCAGTGAAAATTTATTTAATAAACTTGCTCAGTTTTCATAGAATTATTAATATTTTTAAATTTTGATTAAAGGGTGTCAGGTACAATGCTGTTTATCATATTTTTTTGAAAAGAACATTGTTTTACATTAAGAACTCTGCAAATTATAAGAAAAACAATCTTATCAGAATTTGGGACCATTTTTATAAAAAAAAAACCCTCAATTTTTCTACGAGTTTACTTGTTATCCGCCTAAAAATGAACACAGTCTATTATCATAAGCCATTTAATTATAATCTGCAGTTTGAACGCTTTTGCTATATTAGTTTTGACAGGGTTATTCAAAAGATATTCGTTCTCTTTCAATTTTTTGACAGTCCCCTACTGGATTTTCGGGGAAACTCTTCGCGAAAATATATGAACTGCACTATTTTGTCTATACATCTGGAGTTTCAGAGTTATTCCGCATGTATATTTCTAGATATTTAACAAAACATTTGAAATCGCAAATGTCAAGATTTTTTTTTTTTTTTTTTTTTTTTTTTTAGATTTATAGGTAAGTTTATATACCTGTACCTCTTGCTTTTCCGTTTGAATAACATTTTCGACAGAGTTCTGTGGTTGTTTCAGTTGAAACAATGTGCCGCTTTCTATATTCGTCACAAATAATCATTCAGATATGGTCAGGAATAATTTTGTGACAAGAAGTCTAGACCGTATAGTTTTTGAAAAAAAAAAAAAAAAAAAAAAAAAAAAAAAAACTGTAACAAACTGTATTTTAAATTTTTCAATAGGGAAAATTTGGGTGTTCTCGAAGTACTTAAGAATATGAAATCACCCAAGAATCGCTGATTATGGGTTTCAAAAAATAGTTGGCAAATAAATTAGATATGAAGTAAAATACGATCCAGAAAACGCTGTATTTCAACTTATTGTTTGTGACATACTTTTGAAGCTTACTAGCTCAATGATAGGTTGTTGTACGGAATGCTTTCTGCGTGTAGAACTCACATTTGAAACATTGCTTCTTATAATTTGATGTTTTTGTAAAATGATATAACTTTAATGTTCTCCATTTTTACAAACCGTTTCACATAACAGTATGCTTTTTAAACATAAGCCTGGTAAAAAATATATATAATTGATTTTGTTTCTTACTGTACATCAGATTGTAATTAAATAAGGAAAAATAGAACTGTGTAGATACCTTAATGTATTTTTTGAGTGTGGTTCAACGTAATATCAAGGCAATATGCAAGCGGTTTGTGAGGATATAAAGGAGAAATTAAGTTTAAGAAGAAAATTAATTGAAAAAATAAGTTTAACTTTAGTATAAAAGTGCATAAAAATAAATAACTAAAAAAAATATACATATCAATACAAGAAATAGATAAAAAAAATTTTTTATTTATTATTATCTTAATCTATTCAGATTTATCTATGTCTTTATTTATTCAGCAAGCAGAAATATAATTTAATTACATGTTAAACTTACTTTACAAACTCTGTAGTTAAATATTAACAAGAACTTTAATAAGGTACCCTGGGGTAATAACGCCAGACGGGGTAATAACGCCAAGTGCTTATATTTTGCATAATTATGAAATAATTTGGTAAATGACACCCATGTGTTCTGCGCAGAAGGGTTTTGAGTCATATAAATCGCAAAAAAACAGCTTCAAGTTAATTTGTTTCATTTTTAGGTCTTATTGTTTTTACAAGCAGCTAAAATTAACGCTTGATCTAAAATTTGCGAGATACGTTTTGTGATGTGAAGACTATTTTTTTTTATCCGGAAATACTTTGATAATTACATAAATTTGTAGTACAGTTCATGGCTTCTCAAAATGTTGTTGAAGATTTTGGATATCTTTTCGAGATAATTTGTAATTTAAAATGTACAGCGCAATAACTATAACGGGGTAATAACGCCAATCCTTGGCATTAATACCCCGGTTGATTCCCTACAGTGGCCGAGCTACATTCTAAATACTGATTCAAATAAACACAGTTAAAACTGTGCAATGTTTCTAATAATTCTATTTAAACGGTTTTTTAAGCAAAAAGAAGCTCACGGTCTGATATTCTTTTGCCTCATCTCCCCCCTCCCTACACCACACCTTTATTTTTCTTACACTTTCACAAAAAAATGAACATTTTCAATAGCTTAGGATGCAATTTGTCAATTTCTAGAGCTGAGAGTTTGTATTTTTAGAATTGGGCAATCTACATGCAATTATTCCAACTTATTTCATAGTTTTGTTTGCATGGCGTTATTACCCATATAGGTGGGTAATAACGCCAAATAGCATTGGTCAAGAAATCGCGCCATTACATTTTATGTATTCATATCTGTTAAATTATTTTTTTTATATAGATAGTCAACGAGTTTCTGTATCAAATCATATATTTGTTTGAAAAATACAAACTAAAACTGAGCCGTGAAAATTGCTAGAACCTTAACGTGGCGTTATTACCCCAGGGTACCTTACTTTAAATATTTCAAAACTAGCGTAATGATAACAGAAGTCTCAATGACTCCATATAGATGATTTTTTTTCATTTCTTTGACGATGAGTAAAAATGTTATAAAGTTATATATTTCTTTATGCTTATTATCGATAATTCTTGTCTCAAGAATCTTCTAATCTCGTTCTGTTTTCGTACAGAGAGGTCATAATATATCTTCTGCATATGAATGTTTATAATTCTGATATTAAAATTCAGGAATATTCATGAAAAAAACACCTTTTAAACGATTACTTTCCTATCAGATAAAATTTTTAAGGTTTTTTTTATTATTATTTCATGGAAAATTAATTAAAAAATAATTAAGAACAATTAAAGGTGATCAGTATACCTTGAATATTTTCAGTACTTTTAAATTATTTTTTATTTTTCAATAAGAGGATTCTTTATTACAAAATATACAGGTACACGCATGTATATATGTTAATGTATATAGTATGCATGTTAATATAAAAAACATACATGCATATATATTCATATCGTAACATTATTTTTTTTCAAAAAATTAAATTATTACTTTACCTAATATAATTCCGATGAGTTTTAAAATAAGATAAATAAATCAGTTAAAAAAAATTCTATCTTGTTACTTAAGTCATTTTACTATTTATAGAGCTAAATCTCTTTTATTTCTAAATCAATTTCTAAAAAATGTGATATTCACTAGTTATTAGATTATATTTATAATACTGAATTCTCTAAAAACGTGCTTGCTTAATATGTTCCCAGATTAGATTCACCCCTGTTAAAAGTCTTTCCAGATGCTGGAATATGAGATCATTTGCATCTCGTTTCTCCCAAATAATATCTCGTATTCAGAAAGGTTATTTTCTGATTCCCCTGCGGCTGTATAAAACATGTCTTTTGAACTTTACAGATTTTATTGTATAACATTTGACTATGATGAAATGAAACATATTTTTGTCACGCAAATAATATATATATATATATTTTCAATATTCAAAGAGTTTTTGAATTTCTAAAAAAGGTGTTTTTATATTAATTTTTGATTTTAAGAAGAAATCAGAAAATATCATTATTACAAATGTTGGGTGTATTTTTTAATATTTATATTATTTTTTCCTTTTTTTTTAAATTTATTAATTCTACAATATAACGTAACTTGTGAAATCTTATTTTTCCCGTAGATTTTGGTAATATGGAAATATAAGTTTAGATCACAAATTTTTACCTTATTTTATGCATGTAAATCTTGTAAATCTGAGAGAAAAAAAGAAATGTTTATATACAGATATATCTAATCCTTTTTTCCTTATCATCCTGCTCTTATAAGACAACCCTGCCCATTTTTGTTATTTTTGTTACATGAAATTTCTATGCGAATACGAAATATTAAATAAAAAAAGCGCGATGTTTTATTATTTTAAAACACTAGAAAATAGTCGGCAGAATAATTATTACTGAATCAATATAATCTTTAACTAAAACTTAATTAATCAATTAACTCATTTTTTATTTTTACGCACAATAAATTGAATATATTGGTTAACATTACTTTTTAATCTAAAATATTCGTAACATTTAGTCTAAACATTTCCATAATTGAATAACATGAAATTATATTAAAAAAATAGTGGCGTCAAAAAGTTTTCAGTGATAAATCAAGCAAGTTCTTATTGCCCGTGCAGGCGTATGTCGTGCAGGCAAAAAATTAAAGTGGTTAATAAATTTTGAAGTGTTGCTAAACAAACACTTTTTAACAATTTTTTAATTTAAGTTTATTTATAATTTGTTCTTTTTAATGTTAAATCTCCCTACGAAGAAGATTTTATAATTTCCTTCCGATTTTCACATTGAAAAAAGGGATATTTGCATAGTGTAAATTTATTTGTAATATAATAAATGAGAAAAAGCCTTCCAAAAAATATAATAACAGAACTTTATTAAAATAGATGTATTAATATATATATGAAATTATCCATAAATAACTTTAAAAATAAATATAGCATGAATTTACTTTGGAGAATAAAATTTGCTATCGAAAATTTTATATATATATATATAGAGAGAGAGAGAGAGAGAGAGCGCAACAATTAATAGATGGATTGTTTCTATATGAATATCAGGACCATTGGTAGTATTTAATACATAAAACTTAAAATTATAATTAATATATAAAATAAAAAAGCAGTCCAAAGAGTTTTGCTTAAGAGTTTACAAGTGTTCAACTTTCGTCACATGACACACGAACATTGATTTACAAAGTATTTCTGTTCAGACGCTCACACGATCTGACTCTTTGTGTTTGCAAGCTGTATGGGTTTATCGTGTGTATGTGCCTCCACTACCAGCTGACAAAACAGCTGTAGTAATAATGGCCCCACAAACAATAATAAACATTTGGAACAAACTAAGCTACACTGTAAAAAAAAAAAAAAAAAAAAAAAAAAAAAGACGTTACTTTACCATGAATTATTCAGTAAATTTACGGAATATGTCACATTTCTCACATAAACGGTCAACTTTCGTATTTTTGTGTCTTATCGGCAAAAACCATTCTTTTTTTCAATGGCATTGTCTGGAATCTCTGCAGCATATTTTACAGGGTATCGACTTGATGTGTGCCGTGTGACAAAAGGAGCTTACATTGAACACTCATAAGCTTGTAGATAAAATTGTTTGATTTGCTCTTTTATTTTTGTATTAATTATAATTTTACATTTTATATAATAAATACTGCTAAGCGTTAAAAGAAATTTAATAAATCAAACCAAACTTGCATGAAAAATACTTTCAAAATTACTGCAATTTTACTCGGTTAAAGAACTTGAAACTTTTATCAATAAATAAATTGCAGAAAAAACTCAAAGCAGTGGTTATGGAATGTTTTATAGGGGAAGAAATTTCTGAAGGATTTCTAAAAGAAAAAAGTTATTTTTAAAAAACTTTCCTACATAGTTTAAGAGTGATTGGAATTCGATTTTTGTATCTCTTCGTACACTACCTTACATAAATATGCTCATATTACCATTTAATGTTGTTTTTGAAGTTTTGATATATACCAACATACGGCATTGGATACTGAGTATGCAGCGTTAATTGCTTGTTTGCATATATTAACAAAATAATTCATTTATATTATGGTCTATAAGAGAAAATTGTAATCGAATCATTTTAATGGTGTTTCAATGCATCAAATATACACTGGTGTCCAAAATTTAAGCATAATTGGTAATTAAGTAATTATTTTTAAGTAATGAAAGAAATATGAATCGGAATGTGCTGAAACTCCAGGTGTATAAACAAAATAGTACGCGTCACATATTTTCGCGAAGAGTTTTCCCCGAAATCGAACAAGGGACCGTCAACAAATTGAAAAAGAACGAAGATATTTTGGATAAACCTGTCAAAACTAATGTAGCAAAAGCGTTCAAACTGCACATTATGATTAATTGGCTTATTGTAATGTACTGTGTTAATTTTTACAAGAAAAGCATGTATACTCGTAGAGAAATTAAGGTTTTTATAAAAACAGTCCTAAATTTTTCCAAGTTTTTTGCTTATAATTTGCAGAGTTCTTATTATAAAATAATGTTCTTTTCTGAAAATATGACAAACATCATTGTACACAATACCCTGTCACCAGGACTTAAAAATAATAAAAATTGTATGAAAAATGAGTATGTTTAGTAAATAATTTTTCATTGCGCATGCGTCAACGATATCAAAATGTGATTTGCATATTATGTTAGCTAAATGTATAGAGCAACTTCTGTAAAAGTTTCAAAAACATAGCTTGAAAATTCTGAAAATGGGAGCCTATAGAATCAACTCAAAATCCGTTATTCCTAAAGGAAGCAAAAAAATCAGGGGTTTTACCTAAATATAGTTGTACGTGCAATATTGTGTAGGCACTAAACAATGGAATATGGATACACCCCTCATCTTTTTGCTTCATTTAGGGAATAAAGGATTTTGATCTCATTCTATCAACGAAAATTTTCAGAATTTTTAAGCTATGTTTTTGAGACTTTCACAAAAGTTGCTCTATACATTTAACTAACATAATATGCAAATAAAATTTTAATAGCGTTCACGCATGCGCAGTAAAAAATTATTTAGTAAACCTGCTCATTTGTCATACAATTTTTATTATTTTTTAATTCTGATGACAGGGTATTGTGTACAATGATGTTTGTCATTTTTTCAAAAAAGAATACTATTTTATATTAAGAACTCTGCAAATTATAAGCAAAAAACTTAGGACTGTTTTTATAAAAACCTTAATTTCTCTACGAGTATACATGCTATCCTTGTAAAAATGAACACAGTACATTATAATAAGCCAATTAATCATAATGTGCAGTTTGAACGCTTTTGCAACATTAGTTTTGACAGGGTTATCCAAAAGATCTTCGTTCTTTTTCAATTTGTTGACGGTCCCCTGTTCGATTTCGAGGAAAACTCTTCGCGAAAATACTTGACGCGTACTATTTTGTTTACACACCTGGAGTTTCAGCACATTCCGATTCATATTTCTTTCATTACTTAAAAATAATTACTTAATTACCAATTATGCTTAAATTTTGGACACCAGTGTAAATAAATTAATGAACATTGTTCAGGTGGAATAAAAAATGTTTCCTAAGAAGTGTACAATAATTAGCGTTTATAGTTTGTTTCCAGAAACAGAGAAAAATATTATCCCGTACTTTATCAACTGAAGGGAAAACTCTTTTGCCTTGCTTTTAATAAATATAATGCCCTAAGCATGTCATTGAAGTCCATTACACCATTATTTCTATAATTTTTTTAAGATAAAGATTTTTTTTTTCTACAGAAAAATACAAAATTACTCTTCTGTGTGATGGAAAGTGGTTGATTTCATTGTATCATAACAAAGATAATTGTTATATTATTTTAGAGCCAGAAAAGATTTTGTAATTTATCTTTGATGTGTGATTTTAGGTGTTCCTAATTTAAAGTAAAAATATTAATTAGTCTGTTTAAAATGTATCATATCTCTTATATGTTAAAATATACTTTTGTTTTCTTGAAAGTAACCACTATTTTTCCGTAAATTTATTTTTTGCTACAATTTTTAAATTAATTACTTCATTTATTAGTTTAAAGTAATTAAGTATAAGAATTAGTAATATTTTTTTATCTGTTTAAATTAAACGATACCAATCCAATACTTTATACTTAATGAAGGCTTTAACATAATCACCAAGATACTTTTTAGTTTGTAAAAGTTTTTTTAGTACAAAATTATTTTTAATTGTGTGTCCTGAAACAGTTTAGAATTAAGAATGTTATCTAAAGAATATAAAAAATAACATGTTTTTAAATTATTTCCACAAATGACATTTCAAGAATGTATTATATATAAGCATTATTTAATACAAAACTGACCCATATACCCGAATGATCGGATTTCTCGTTACTGATATCCAAAGTTGAGCGTTTGTATTTTTTTGGTTTATTTTTTATTTATTGATTTTTTTACATACAGACATTTTTTTTAGAATCAACAAAAACAGGTTTTGAAATGAAAATATTTGCAGAAACGTAGTGTAGACTCTTAATGCAGGGCTTGACGTTTTAATTACTTTTTTTGAAAGAAGGTAACTTGATTTTTATGAAAGATCACCTTTTTAATTGTTTTAAAAAAAATGAGATAGATATCCATAAAGGATATTACACTTTTTTTTAATAATTTCAAATCCCCTTCGTCCTTCACCACAAAGTGTTATGGTTCACCGTACCCCCCCCCCCTCCTCTCTTGTCACATGACTCGCTATATTACATAAACAAATATTTGCAGTTCAGAAACAAAGAACTACGTTATAATTTATATTTCATTTTAACTATGTGTTTAAGTTTAACTACGTGTTTTTGATGACATTCGAAATCATATCATTCAAAAGGATTCATATGTATTTTTATTTGTATGAAACAAGATTAAGTTTACGACAAAATAATTAATTTCAATAGTAATAAAATATTGACTAGCATGAGCAGTTAAAAATAGTATTATTTTGGAATTTGAAATGAAATTCAATATATTTGTTTTAAAACTAATTCTTGAACACAAAATACTTTATTTCAAAGTAACTTCGAAATTTATTATACCATTTTTTAATGTTTTTATTCTAATCAATATGTGTAATATCTCATTTCTTCTTACCCCCTTATCACAAACTCTGACCATTTCACGAGCCCCTCCACATCTAAGCTTACCTTGATCGCACAGTTTTAAAGACTTTTTTGTTTCGGCATTTAAAATACTCAAAAATACTTACTGACATTCCTAAAATCATATAGTTAAGTCTTATTGACAATTTTAT
Organism: Maratus speculifer; assembly: GCA_964019185.1. Lineage (NCBI taxonomy): Eukaryota > Metazoa > Arthropoda > Arachnida > Araneae > Salticidae > Maratus > Maratus speculifer. The sequence continues at coordinate 262,636,688 of OZ025291.1, read as the reverse complement.
TATTATATTTTTTTCACAAACTGGGACAAAATATTAGAAAATTACAATTTTAATGAAATTCAATTTCATTTCTGGATTTCTTTAAGCAAAAATCTTAGGACATAGATCCTTTAGCCCCTTACAGAGGATTATAGAATAATTTAAGTACGTTTCTTGTTTCGGCATTTTGAATACTCAAAAGCACTTATTAACATATACATTAAAAAAAGTCGTATAGATTAGTCTTATTAACAATTTTGTTTCAAAATAAACTATAATCAAATCATTAGAAAATTACAATTTTAATGCATTCCAAACTCAGTTCTAGATTTATTTAAATAATCAATTTAAGGCCATAGATCCTATTTTTGCCTCTTACACAGAGTTTTCACATTTTTTACACATACTTTTGGAAAAAAAAAGTACAAACAGAGATAAAAAATTTTATTTTTTAATAGGGTTATTACGATGAACCTTTTTTTAAACTATGATATTTCTTAAAAGGATTTTTTTTAAAAGCTGTACGACATTTTGTGACGTCGCGTATAAAGAGCTTGATTTATAGTATTTTTGTTTAGTTGTTTCTTTCAATATATTTAATATGCCTGGGTAACTGGATCTCACATTATCCCATCAGCACATGTCCCAGTTACCCACATGTCCCAGTTACCCAATTTTATAAAGCTTTTAAGGTAACTGGAACACCGGCCTTTACATTTAAAATATGATGTATATATTTTGAGCATTTATATGCAAACATCTTTAAATAAACTGATTGTTTGATAAAAGAACTTACGATATATTAATAAAAAGACGAAGAAGTTGAACAAAACCGACGTTGTTTATTAAAAAAAAAAAAAAAAAAAAAACACCGAATATTTAATAAGTGAGAATTTTATTGCTAGTTACGCATAGAACTAGTAAGGTGGAAAAGGTCCAAGACAGGTATCGAACCCGTAACACTTGGAATAGCGCTCCAAGTGCTTTACTATTTAAGCTACGAAAACGATGCCGAGCGTGGCATTCTCACTCATTTCTTGGTGAGGCTGCAACTGCAGCACAAGATGGGAACGTTCCCATAAGCACACAATCTTGTAGCGTAACATGATACATACAAATAGATAAAGCATCGTTGAACGCATCTTCAATTATAATTATTTTTTCAAAATGTAATAGTCACTTATTAAATATTCAATGATTTTAAACGTATTTCCATTGCTGATAAAAATTTAAAAATTAGTTACAATTAAATATGTGTTCACTTACGCTGTGTCTATTTGAGTGTCTCATGTTATGCTATAGGTTTGTATATCATGTGGACATTTCCGTTTTGTGCTGCAGTGGCAGCCTTACAACAAATGAGTGGGAATGCTAACCTGGGCATCATCATCTTTCTTAAATGGGCCCCACCATTGGCCGAGAGCTTGTGACCTCTCAACTGGTAGACGGCAGGTGCTGGGTGCGAAACCAATTGCGGCCGTCGGCCTAACCGTTCGGTGTTTTGGTGGTCTTCTTTTTCTTTCCTTGGGCGAATACCGGTTAGGTTCCCTTAGAAAGACCCCCACGAAAGGCACTCTTCCTCCTGGGCCTATATCCCTAGAATACATAATCGGGCGACACAAAATAAACCGAACTTAGCTTAAATTTTAGACCACTTGGGATGCTATTCCAAGGGTTCCGGGTTCGAGTCCCGGCTTGGACATTTTTCACTCTGTTGGTTCTACGCTTAACTAACAATCTGACATTCACATATTAAATAATCAGTAATTTCAAGATTATTTCCACTGATGATAATTAATTGAAAAATTAACTGTAATTAAATAAGGTGTCCGAATTTTCGGTGAACCATCTGATCTATGTTGACACAAGTTGTTTTAAGACGTAGAGATAGGAATTGCAATGTAGAGAACTAAAAGTTAAAAGTCATTAGCGGTTTATTTTATGATATACCGTATTGCTCGGTTATCCCGCGGGCTCATTTTACCTTTGCAGTAGATTTAAAGGAGAGTCTGGTAGACTTTTCGATGATGTGAAATTTTACAAAATAATGATTAGGTAAAGTGATGTAATATCTCATTTAAAGTAATTATTAAAACATTTTTCTCAGAGTAATAAGAATTAATCTTGGAATGCCTCTGTAATTTTTTCTTTTAGTGCTTTTCGTTAATTAGAGAACTAAGCAATACGCTAAAAAATTTAATTAACAAAATGTTGTTGCTTTCTCCAAATAAACATTTTAGATCATTTTCTTCTACCTTTGCTGTTGATAGATTTTGGTTTTTTTTTTTATCAGTTAAACGTACACTTTGACTTTTTTTGTTTCTAATTAGTTATATCAATTATTTTACAAGTACAAATCTTAAAATCATGAGTTTTCAAACATTTTATTACAAAAAGAAAGATTTTGTTTTTTGGAAAAACAGAAAAATATACATTTACAGAGCAACATAAAAAAAAATCAATAAGAAATACTTCGTTAATATTTATATTCGGCGAAATATTTTTTTTTTCTTTTATGAATCTTTTATTTTTTTAAATCTAAATTGTATGCAAATTAAAGTGACACAGTCCATTAGAAATGTTACACAAATGAGGTCGCTTTTTGTTTTACATACAGAGTACGCAAGACGCGTGATTTTTAATTAAAAGTAACACATGTAATTAATTATTTGAATATCCGATAGTTTTTGATTTTTTCGAGTAACCTTTCTTTTAAAAGACGGGTGAGCAATTGAATTTTCAAATAGCATCATTATTTATTTATCCATAATTAGAAAAGGTAAAATATTTTAAATATATAGTTTTGGACATAAATAAAACACAAAATATATGTTTAATTAAGACATTTTGAAAAACTACATTGTGCAAGATATTTTTTTCTACATTTCAAAAACATATTTTTATTTAATAATTGGGTACGTGTACTAAAACCTTATTTTATGGGGAAAAATCGAATATTGCATTCAAATTTAATTTCTTTGACAGCAAAATGAACTTTGAAATGTATTATAGATAATTTTAATATAAAACTGCATATCTATTGTTTTGCTGAATATTTATTTTAACGCACTAAGCTGATGGTTCTCTTTTATTAAAAGATAGAAAAAAAAATACTCAACCATACAGTGGTAAATATATAAAAAGTTTCAGAATTTCTTATTTTAAAAATGAAGCAAATATATATATTCTACTCTTGTACTCCGCTCAGGGTTCAAAATCAGGGTGTTTCTCTAATTAGCTCTCAGATATTTAGTAGAAATGACTGGAATCATGCCAAATTATAAAGCTCCTTAGATAAGACCCATTCAGAAACGCTCTTCGAGTCAGAGTATAAAGGCAATGGTAAACCTTGATTGCCTGCAATATCCTAAAACTACGAAGATGATTTCCTAAATTTATACTTACAATGTCATTAAAAGAGCGCGTATCGTTTTCAGCACATTTCTGTCATCAGCACTAACAAGATATGTATATTTAAAGTGGAATCCATAGTTAATGAGTTGAAATTACTTTTCATAAAAATAAAAATAAAAAATAAAGTCGTCTGAGTTCAGTTTTAATATTAACTAATGCCGTGCCAATTTCTTACCTAATATTTAAGAAGCATAATATTTAAGAACAGCATTATTAAATTATTCATATATTTGGAGATAAAAAAAAGTAGCTTTTAAACACTAGCTAATGAAAGTGATACTTGCCATATCTGGTAATACTGCCATCCATATGCTTTTTTTGAATTAAAGCATTCTTGAAAATTGTATACTTAGCATATTCCTTAATCGTGTTCATACAGAAAAATGTCTGCCGTTAAGTAAATAAATGCTTCGTGGTTCCTTCGGCTATTAACTTGTACTAAACTATCCGTTTTAATAAATTTCAGAATATTTTTAAATGAAAATGAATACATTTGAAATAAAAAATGCGCTTTGGTGCATTAGTGGGCTAGCTAAAAATACGCATTAACATTTGAAAAAATCGTTTTCATCCATATTCTGTCACCCGAAAGGTTTAGGTTAATCCCTTATTTATGCATAAAATATTACCTCATGTTTTACAAGAAAGATAATCCCGCTTATCTCCAAAATATATATATATATATATATATATATATATTTAATCATAACAAAAGCCTCAATGTGGTTAAATTACTTTGATTATTATTCATAACTTGTGTATATGCGGGTTCTAAGACGAGGTTTAAATTTAAAAGTTGAAATATTTGATAAAAATATTAATATCCTATACATAGACAATAAGGGGAGCTGATCATAAATATAACAGTATGACTTATTGGGTTTTACATATGGCCTTTAATCTGTGAATTATACATATGGCCTCTAGGATTTTGACAAAAAAGTGTAATGTGATGCAAATAAGATGTCAAAAATGAAGATAAATTACAGATCTGTCAATAATAGTAAAATGAAAGAAATATAGATTGAATGCAATATCGATACAAATAGTCAACTTACATTAACTTGTACTGTAAGAAATATAAAAGTGCTTGGTACTTTTACATTATCTTTAGACCATACTATAACGAAAACACTAATACGCAATTTTTTCAACCTTAAATATGTAAAGGATGATTATTTCAAGCCGTATCAAACATTATGATTTGCTATGATTTCACGTGAATCAATTTTTTGTTATTTAATTGTAACCAATCCAATTTCATAATTAGATATTTTTCGATTAGGAAATATTTATTATTAAACACTATAATATACTTATAATAAGTGAAAGGAATCAGCATGAGAGGCTGAAATCTAATAACACAGTTTTAATTAATTCTGGAAATTTTAATGATAACTCTAATAATCTGGGTATGAATCAGTTTATTCAATAACTAGCTGACCCTCCATAGCTGACAAGAGCGCAATTTATAATCACTCCTTTTTGTTCTGTTTTGTGTTTTAAGCTATTACATGTCCCAAATATTTGTTTTACTTATACTTTATTGTTTTATTTATTGATCTATTGAAAAATGTTTGTATTTCGTGATAGAACATAAACTGGAAACAAATTAGGAACTGTTAATATTAATGCAACCACAAACGGATTGTTTGAGGCTGTCACTTTTAAAATAACGTCAACATTACGCACACATATATGTTTGTCTTTTATAATATAGACAGGACTTTAGTTAAATTTAGCATTAGCTTGTATAATAATTACCAACTATTGCCTACATTGCACAAACATACCTAAAATAAATTGTAAGTTTTAATCATAAGAAATTTCAGATAATTTTGTTTATTTAATTCAATTTCTAAATCGTTCTTCCACTAATGCACAAAATGACTTTTATCTTTTATTTAAGATTTTATCTTTTACGGTAGAGAAAAATGGTTACTTAATTATTGTAGGCAAAAAATAAATTCCAGCTCTAAGCAGATTTATTTAATTAGAGATTTAAAGCAAATTAACATTTTTCTGAAACAAATAATACAATTATATCAGTAAATAGAAAAAAAATAATGGTCCATTAAATTTTACGCTTATTGTTTGAGATTTAAAATGTTTATATTAAAGTTTATATTTTGATTGTTTTTTTTTTTTTTTTCGTATTGAACTTTTTTGTCTTTATTAAAATAACTGATGAAATGCAAACATTTCTCCTCTGACAAAAGAATTCCAAATTGTTAACACTAACTGTTCCTTTTTTGAAAAATACTTATAATGCCATATACTTAAAATTCAGAATAAATTATGCATTTAAAGAGAAAATAATTTTGAGAAACAACGATACTTTTTATCAGTCGTTTTTTCGAAAATAAAATTACTTAAGTACAAACTTGCTCCTTTTATATTTTAATTACAAACTTCTATATTCCAAACATCGCATTTGCACCATATATGCATTAACTAGCAAAGTTTAAGAAATTAAATCTACGTTTTTATTTAATCTACCTTTGTTAATTCCTTTTTTGTAATGTTAAAAAGTAATATATAAAAAGTAAACACACAAGCGATTAAATATTCTTTCTTTTTTTTTCTTTAAACAAATAGCGTTCACAATTTTCAAATGGTTTTCATTATAAATTTTAACACAATTAATTAAGTATTGAAGGCACTAAACTTTCCTTTACTTTAATTCATTTTGATAAAGAAAGAATTTGATAATGATAGCTTGCGCATTGATTAGATTAAGTTTTTTTTTTTTATTTTAAAAAAGAATAATTAATTAAGATGCTTCACATATTAATTAAAATTTATCTTTAAAGGTAGAAAAGAAAAACAGAAATCCTTTGTCAAAGTTCTTTTTTTTTGTCTGTTTGTTTGCAACTTTAAATGCATATGGAAAAAAATTCATCTCTCACTTAATTGATTTTAAATATCTTATTTATATACTATTTTAGATACTCAATAAATACATTTAATTTAATATGATGATTTTTTAAATTATTTTTATTGTTAAGCTATCTATAAACTCTAGAAAAGCATACAGTTACTAAAATTATTTTCTTGGAAAATGGTATTTCAAGAATTTTTTTATGTGATGCATTGTAATATTTATATTTATTCATGTAGAAAAATGCGTTAAATTTAGGGCAAAACCTGCCGGCATCAACGTTGCCGGCAGTTTTTACCGTAAAAATTGCAGTAAAATTACATGTTTTATTATTATTACATCTACTTTTGCCATAAAATTAACTTTTTTTTTATTGTGTAGAAACAAGAAAAAATTATCTAATAGATACAAATACGTATACTCAAGATTGTTGTTAATAGGATTGCGAGAACATTTGTAACTTCTAATACATTGTTAAAAAAAATCCGTTAAATTTACGGCAAAAACTGCTAGCAGCAATATTGCAAGTAGTTTTTTTTTCCATAAAATTATCAGTAATATTCGATAATAAATTAATTTACATCTAATTTTACTGCAGTTTTTACGGTTAAAACTGCCGGCCACATTGCTGCCTCCAGTTTTTGCCGTAAATTTAACGGTTTTTTTTTCACTGTGTGGCAGAACTGTCCTTATTGAGTCGTTTATAATGAAGGTCACTAGTTAGGTCAATATATTGCATACTACAGGAATTTTATTTAATTCCATATTGAGCATTAAAAGCTTTACAAAAATTTTAATGACAAGAATTATGAATTGCTGTGACTCGTTTACATGAGGAAAAATCAGACAACGAGGCAAAGCATTTGTTAAAATGAAGACGTGGCGAGGGTGAAAAAAATAGATAGTTGGAGATGATCGATGGCTAATCTAAATAACTAATAATGACTGGGCATTGCACTGAAAATTTATAAAGTACAAAATATTAATTGCTAAATATTTATAAAGAACTCCCATAAAGAATGAGAGATAATATGAAACATGCAAAGTATTGATTTGGTCTGAGGCATACAATTAAAATAGTTTCTGTCTAGAATATATAAAAGAAAGAGAAAAAAGAAAATATGTTAAAGAAAAATGATATATCTTAAACTTTTTAGAAATATATATATATATTTAATAACAGTAATTGCGATTGAGCTACACACACACACACATATATATATATATATTCTTTGTATTCAAAATGTAGAAATTCAAATTCATACATATTCACATTAATCAAATATAAAACTCATGAACAATTTGCTAATAAAATGATATTTAATTTATATTTGATTTTCCATTACTCTCATTTAATATATATTTCCACTAATTTGTTTGAAATTATGTGCTTACAAGTTAATATATATTTCCACTAATTTATTTGAAATTATGTGCTTACAAGTTAAACCGATTTTTAAAAGTATTGATCTAACCATTTACCTAAGCTATCGTCCACTTGTATAAGCATTTACATCATTTCAATTAACTCATCTGCCAGTGTTATAATTGTACCTCAAGCAATTGACTGTAATTGATAGTAGCGCTGTTAATGATTACTATCACTTGAGGAAAGATGTATTTGCAAATTAATCAGAAACGGTGATTCTAAGATCGAGATTCAATCGTTATTCATTCTAATGTAATTTTACATTTATATATGGCATTGAAGATTAAGATACAATAGCGCTATACACTGTGCTATACAAGTACATATGTTAATCTAAATATTTTGCGACTACAAAGACGGAAAAAAAATAGTTTGTAATATAAAATAAATCAGCTGAAAACTAAATGGAATTATTTACCCGATTTCTTTATTTTGATGAGAAAAAATATATTATATTTGAAATCACTATGAGTGTAATTTATGAGTGTTATTAATTTATTTATCTTTATTTTTTCTAAGAACTGCATTACTTTTGTTTACTTTTATTTAATATTCTACTGATATCACTGTCATAATCTATGATTATTAGTGTGCAGAGAAATACTAGCATCTATATAAATACAGATGTATTATACATGTACATATCTATTTATATATACAGTATATTGATATACATATGTATAAAACTGGTGCCAGTCTAACCGGAAAGTACCTAATTTTGCATTGTTTTGAGAATCTGCACTAATTAAGAGGAAAAAAATCTGACTAAGTTTAGCTGTTGTATTTAAATAATTACTGGAATTTCTATGAGTTATTGAATTTAATGTTATTTTACACATGTTTTTTTTTATTTGCAAAATAAAGTTTAGACTTTGTTTTTTCTGATTAACCCACGAGTAGTCGCGACTTTTTTCACAATGTCATTAGTCGCGCTCGGTCTTTTCGCCGCTGACCTTCAGCATACCAAATATGTAAAATAAGAAATATTTTTCAAATAATATGCGAAAATGACATTTCAATAAAGATATAAATTTGCAGTTTTCTTAAATTATGCATTTTATTCATGAGATCTGGAGTAATTGGAAAAAGGAAATATGAACTGACATTAGTGATTGTTACGTAGACTTTTTCGCCAATTTCAACTTTGTTTCTAAAAATGTACCTGAAAGAAAAACAGAGGTGACCTGTTACTTCACTAAGGCGGTTGAGAAACTTTCAAAATCGGCTACATGGTAGATGTCCATCGTATTTGTAATGTGGTACAAGTTAGGAGAAGATACGTTATACGGGCGGCAAAAAGACCGACACGCGGCTACCGAATGGTTAAAAAAACGGACTGTAATATGTTTCCAAATTAAATTTAGGGAATGGTCCATAAATTTCGTTTCGTTATTTAATAATGGTCATTTTTTGCTAATCTAAAGAATCTCTTACTTTTATCTTCAATAATTAAACTCAAAACAGATTTTTTTCTGTACAGTATAAAATAAATAATTTTTTCTCCTCACATTTCCATTCTTTCTTTTGAATGCTTATATATTAATTATTTGTGTTTAAAAATGTTCAAAACCTTGTATTTATTCTCCTTGGGTAATTTTAATCAGTTTAAATATTTAAATTGGCAAGTTTAAATACACAAATGTTTAACAGAACTTAAATTTGTTTCTCTAGTCTTAAATATTTAATTGCACCTGCCTTGTATAAACACCTTCTGATAAAGACAGGGTAATGTTCGTTAGTGAAAGCAGATGTTTTGAAATCAATTTAATCAAATTATTGTCATTCTGTTCTTTCTTATCATAGAAGAATGATCTAACTTTTACTGTGTTACTAAAAATATATTCTGATTTTTACATATTTTATAGTTTGTGATATGTATAAATATTTTTTTTTTTGCTTTATTGTTTTAATATAGAGCCTGATATTAAACCTTGTACTAGTCTTCAGGCTTGCAGGATTGTAATATTAACTGGTTTAGAATGTCACAAAACTAGCTATACAAATAACATGGAAATAGACTACATTGATAATCTCTGTGATTCAGAAAAAGAACTTTTATTTCTTAGGACTATTGCATTTATAAAACAAAAATTAAATGAAAACTGTTTGATTAATATATACAAGCATCACAGAATTTGGCTCTTCACGAAATATGAATTTTATCAATATAAATGTGGAGATCCATTTAAGAGGCATAAAAAGCAGGTGAAAAAAGCAATTAGGGTAGTTAATAAACATTTATATACGGCCGAAAAAGTAAATCAAAGTTGAAAGTTATGATTATTTTTCCGAAATTTTGTAACTTTATGAACAAGTCTCTACACAAAAAGGCAAATCAAATTTCCAATTTATTTTTGTATCAAATAACATTAAATTCAATAACTCATAGAAACTCCAGTAATTATTTAAGTACCACAGCTAAACTTAGTCAGTTTTTTTCCTCTTAATTGGTGCAGATTTTCAAAGGAAGGCAAAATTTGGTACTTTTCGGTTAGACGGGTACCAGTGTTATACATATATATATATCAATATACTGTATATATACATACATATGTACATGTATAATACATCTGTATTCATATAGATCTATACATATGTACATATGTAAAAATAAAACATGCATCCGGCTAAGTACCCAAAATGTTTGCATAAGCCATGCGAAAGACATCATTTTTATTTCACAGTAGAAAGACCAAAGTGTAAACTTTTATTTAAAACAAAAAGAAATTGGAAATTTCATTTGCCTTTTTGTAGGCATATGTAATATGTAAAAACAAAGCACTTATCCGGCTAATTGGAAAGTACCCGAAATTTTTGCATAAGCCATGCGAAAGACATCATTTTTATTTCATAGATAGAAAGCCCAAAGTGTAAACTTTTATTTAAAACAAAAAGAAATTAGAAATTTAATTTGCCTTTTTGTGTACACCCTTTTAGGTGAAGTAACAAAAATTTGGAAAAATAACCATAACTCTCAACTTTGGCTGACTTTTTTTTATCCTAAATATTACAAGTAAATTTTTTAAATATTTTTTATTAAAATCTGCATCTTTTAATATTATTACAGTGATATTTTTAGGATGATTCATGTTTTAGATCCAGAGAAACAACTTTTTGAAGATAAAAGTGCAATCTTATAATACAGACTCAGAAATGTGCGATTTGAGAAAAACCCAAGAATTGGACCCCCCCATATCTCACAAACTATGAGGTCTGGGAAGGAAAAATTTCTGATGGAATCATTTTATGGTAAAATTAATGTGCACACAAAGTTTCATCCAAATCCCTGTCGGTTGGGTTACAAATGGGGAAAAAATAATTGAATTGACATTTAATGACCCCAAGGTTAAATTTTAAACAGGGATTTTAGGTTCATTGTATGAAAAAATTCTATGCTGAATTAATTTTTATGAAATACCAAATGAATTTTAAATATGAACTACGTTTATTATCAGCATCGAATTAAGTTCATCATAGATAGATTAGAATAAGATTAAGAAAAAATTATACAGAATAGCAAGATTTGATATTTTTTAGGCTTCACACCTCTTTGATGTTTTATTGTAGACCCTATTCTACTTTTCTAGTTTATACAACCCTAGTTTGCTCCCAACGTGGTACAATACTTAATACTGAAAATTAAGTAATTTTAAAAATAAAATTTAATATAAATCTTGTAGCCCAACCCTTTTTATTAAAATTTAATAGAAAACTTAACATTTAAAAATACCTACTACTTTTATGAATATGAATATTTTTACTTCATTTTTTTTTTCAAAATTCATTAGGATATACTATATAAAACTTTGGATGAATTTTTAGATTTATGGGATTTACATTTAATATGAGTTTTTTCTTTCCTGTATATTAAAAAAAATGAAGGAAATTCAACAAGTTTATATATATGTGACATTTTAGGGGGGAACTCGAAAAATCTTCACTGGTTCCCCCTTTTTAAATCACGCAGTCGTGGCAAGCGAGGGAATAAACAAAATAAATAAATGTAAAAGATTCATTAAATTATACATAGCCTGCTGCAAGTTAGTTTATTAAACTGTAATCATAAGAGATGAAAATGCTCCCTTTGCAAAGCCGTCTTGAACCGAAACATCAAAAAGAATATTCCATCATTACTCAGCAAGCCATCCTTAACGTACGCACCGAAGAAAAGCAGAAAATCTCTCTCTTCACCTCCAGGCTTCCTTCTTAAATATAAAAACAAAGTTCTAGAAAATTATCTACTCTCGGACCATCATTTTTCCATTTAAACATAATTCATGTCCAGAGTCGAGATTTTTATTTATTCAGACTATAAATTTATTTTAAAAAATATTATTTAACTAATTTATAATCGACTCAAAATTTCGAATATATTAGACAGACGATATTTTTGCAGACGATTAATTTTAAGAGAAAAAGAAAAGAAATGAATTTATTAATATGCACAAAAATCAAATGTTGAAGGAGGGTAAAAATAAATAGATAAATAAAAATAATGATATTTTTTAAAGTATGGTTTTAGAATAAATCTAATAAGACTTTCTTAAAAAGGGTTGATAAAAACATACCAAAAAGGAGTTTTATTTATAATATTAAGAAATAAAGTTTAATTAAGAATATTTTTAATTTAGAGCCATCTTTTTAATTTACGCATATTGGAATAAATGCTTTTTAAGACGAATTAAATATTTTTATCGTTTCCATAAAGATTATTAAATTAGATCTAGAAACAAGATTTCAATTTATTAAGTTGAACTAAGTACGGAATATTGTTATAAGAAAATGAATATAGTATAAAGGTTATTCATGGCGAAAAAAAATTAAAAAAAGTCAAACCTCTAAGTTACAAAAAGGTTTAGTATTTTCCGTACAAGCAAGTTATAAAAATAAGAATAAGGAGAAATATCATTGTAAAGTTTCTGCTGGATCTATTAACATAATTTACAATATCTCGCGATATAATTATCATATAGGTAAAAATGAGGTGTCAAATTATTCACATTCTTTCATTTAATATTTTAAAAAATGAAAGTCTAAATTCTGAAAAAAAAAATAAAGTAGTGTGTCCCATTAATATTTCTTAACAATGATTTTTTTCTGATAATACAATTACCATTTATACATTTATTTCCCGGGATCCTCTGAGATCGAGTAATACTCATACTTGACAATTTTTTATATGTTTTTTAAACACTTTTAAATAACTAATATACGGGAACACAGAATAAATCTGCAGATCATAATACTTATTCAGTTTATCGTGTTTAAAATTTTCTGAATCGATGCATTTCAAAATAATCTAGCTGAAGACAGTTTCCCATTCGGACTTTTCAATATTGTGTTTGAGAAATAGGGATCAAGAAAAATAAATAGCACTGAAACATAATGCTAAAACTATTTCTTTTTCTGTATGAAGTTATATATATATATATATATATATACATACATACATACATAAATAGATATAAATGCAGATATATATACAATATTTATAGTTTTTAAATATTGATTTATGAAGCTAACACATCTTCGCGCACTCTACATTTTTATAAAATTATTCGTTACCTAATAATTTTACTGCAAGACCTTTTGAAATTATTTTATTCAATGGTACTGTAATCGCACATATAAATCAATTATCTTCATATAAATATCTGAATCGGATAATTCTATAGGTTGTTATATAGTAAAGGTATATAGTAGGTATAGGTATATAGTAAAAGTTGTGTTAATTAAGCATAACAAAATATTCCAAAAATAGAAAATGTCTTGTTTTCAGTTACTAAAACACACTAACTTTATAATCTTCAGTGCACTTACAAATTGGAAACTTTGTTTTTCTAATCCTAAAAAAAATCTACTTTATACGTCTTTTATTATAATTTGTTATTTAAATATTGTACTGATAACATTTCTTTTAGTAATAATAAGATCAATAATGAAATGATTTGATTTGATAATGTACAAATTCAAATCGGGTAAAAAAGGGCAACAACGAATAACGTCATCTAATAAATAAATATTTAAAATATTGATACTAAATAGAAACATAATAAATTATAACTCATATATTTATCCATTATGATTAAATAAATGATCTATGTGTCAGTGTGGGAATTTAAAGAATTTCAGAAATTTCGCCATATTATTAAATTTGGAAGAGCATATTCACAAATAACGAAGAGGATAACAAATCCATTTCGAATACGAAATGTTTAGAGATTTACACTTCAGAGGTAATTCTAAATCTTTTCTGTAATAAGCTTGTAAAGATCTGATAATATTAAAATGTAATAATAACTGCAAATCAGAAATACCCTGTTTATTCATTAATCAGACTAATTCTTATAAAAGATAGAAATACCACATTCAATTTCAGTTTTGAATATAAACTGCACACGTTTAATCAATAAAAGCCTATTTAAAATGTATTTTTACGTGATGTCATTGTGTAGATATTGGAACAAATGCAATTTAATTTAATTTCAAAAAGAGTTATTTTAAATGGTAAACTTTAATGCAATATTTAGTTTTTCACACTTATAAATCTGCTGATGAACACAATTAGTTCCTAAATCACATTCGTTATCCAACATATGTTTTATGTTATACATTAGTTTGTTATAAATCAAAATAAAGTATATTTAATTGAATTTCAGAAAAATGTAATTTTTAAATGGTACAGATTTATGAGTTGAAGGCTCTTCAAATAATTATGTGCCTCGGTAAATGAATATAGTTAGTTTCGAAATCATATTCGTTTTTTAAAATCTTTGTTAAGCGAAATGTAATATCCGATTCAATCACAACAATGCGTGTCTGCATTATTTTAGTGCATGCATCCCATGTAATATTCGTTAGACGAATTTACATTCGTCAGTCGTCTTCAGAAAACAGTGAAAATTATATTCGATTAAAAATTTGCTTGAATCACAGTACTTAAAATCTTATATAGTATATTGTTTAGCAGATTTCTATACATGTAATTGTTTTGGATAATTAAATTCATTTATAATTAAATTATCGAACATTTCACAATCAAAACTTATATCAAATGAACATTAGCGCACCTAGTTTTTTCAATTATTCTTGAAAAATCAAATACATTGCAATGATGCAGAATGATTTTTCATCTCGATTATATATATATATATCTGGAGCACACGGCTTTCGTTTCTGAGACACGACTGACTTCTTTTTATTCTTCCCTCTGGTAAATACTACTAAAATAAATTCAAATGTGTTAAATGATATATCAACTTTCATTTTTTGTTGATTATGAAAATGAAATACTGTTAAAAAAAATCTCAAAAATAAATTCAATGACTCGAAAATGTAATAAAAATCTCGAAAATAAAATCATTTCTCGAACAAATATTAAAATCAATAAGAGGAATATAAAATGCAAATATCCAAATAAAATCAATATTTTGGAAAAGTAATTCTGAAATTTGAAAAAGAAAAATTAATTACAAGTTTCCCAGAACGAATCTTTTTTTTATTATTTCAACACTAGGATGCATAGTAGTCTATAATGATTTAAAATGAGTATTTCCTTCTAGAAGTATAAAATAAAACATAACTCGCACTTTCAAATCCTCCTTTTACCTGTTTCAATCACTAACAAGTGTGTTTCAAAATTTATAAGATATCGTTAACAAATTATATTCTTAACGAAAAAAAATCAGATAAGGTTGTGAGGGAGTGACCTTTGCACAAAGGCACTCTAGTATTTCTGAGATCGTGACGTCAATAATTTAACATGTGTAAGCGTAAAAGCGACATCTATCCTCTCTTTTACTTTAACTTTCTAGTGTGTGTGTGTCTCTTTCGGATTCTGCAGTTAGGCTCGTGGTTAGTAGTATTATGTAAATATGAAGTATCTCAGTTTGCAGCATATAAAAGCTTGGAGTTTGAGTGTGTGGAGGGTGTCTCTGGCATTAGCCAGCCAAGACTGAGCGTGACTAGCGACATTAGATAGCGAAGTGAATCTCTGGCGATAGCCAGCCGTGTGTTCGAGCGGTATTAGTCAGCGAAGTGTGTTTCCCGCTGGTATCTAGCAGATTGCAAGTAGCATCGAGCCTCCCGTGAGTTGTGAAGGAGTTTCAGTAGTCAATTTGAGAAGTTGGCCGTGGTAAGAAATTTAATAGTAATTGCATTTGATTATCTCAAAGTAAATAAAGGATATCTACAGCCACGGGCTGTCTAAATAACTTTTATCTAGCAGCTTAGCCGAGAGATAGTGAGAAGTAATCAGAGTTGCCCCGATTGAGCTAGTTTCCGGAGCCTGTGAGTATGCGTTTAGTCTTTTCGTAGTATTCTCAGTTGTGAAAATTAGACTTGCTCCACTTCCCTTGAGCCCGTATAGTTTTTAATAAACTGTGTTTTTTATCTTAATTCATGAGTATGTCTGCATTTAACTCCCAGCAAGAGCACCCAACCGTTGAAAGGTAAAATCAATAATTATAAAATTAACCTTAAATATTTACCTTTTTCAGCTTAGAATTAATGGAATAATTTCTATTGAATTTAAATTTAATTTTAGGTTGAGTTATTAGTTAATAAAATGAAATTATTTGATTGAGATTTAGAATTTATTTTGAAAAAAAAAAGAAAAAACCCGCAATAGTTATACGTTTTGAATCCACCATACAGGAGAGTTTCTTAAGGACTATTCGCAAATCATTTTCTAGCAGACAATAAAAAATCACAATTACAAATGTTATAGAAATTTACTGAATTAAAAGGTAAACCGAAAAGCCGTTCTGCGCACAAATCTATTAACTCCATAAAAGAAAGAGGGAGAGAGAGAGAAACGGAATGAACTAATGTATATTGTTTTACTAAATTCCCTTTATAATATAAACTAAAAAAACTTATTGTAGAATGCATACATGCAAATGTATTTTTCATTGAACAGTATATAAAAATTATAAGAAAGAGTGGCCAAAATTGAATATAGCCTCGTTATTTTACGCGCATGGAGCCCACGTACAATTTCTTAAATGCGTAAAATAAAATAGTTTTAAATTTACCTGTAAATAAAATATTATGTATGTTAGTAGAATAATTTGTTTTTGTTTTATAGAATTTTGAAATGCGCTCAATGATTTATTATCACACTGTATTAGTGGCATGTCATTTTTGAAATTTATATAAATATTTTAAAATTTTGAATCACTAAATAAATTTTAGGATAATCAAATTAAAAGCCGTCTTCGCAACAATGTGCAAAATAAATGCATTTGTTTAACATAATAGAATAAATTAAAAAATAGATTATTTCATGCTTTTTTAATAATTTCATTGTTTTCAGTAGTTATAATATTATATAGATTTCACATTTTTTTTTATAGATTTATAGTTTATATATTTATATATTTTATAGTTTTAGTTATATAGGTTTGAAAACATTTTGTTGAACATTTTGTTACCTAAAAATAGTACGATACAGAACTGTAATTTATGGTAGAGAGAATCATTGCTTATGCGTAGCAATGTAAACCAGATAAAAAGATATAAATATCCAGTTATTACTCTAGTTAAGAAATATTTTCTCTTTCCTCATCTTATAAGCATATTTCTTTGCAAGAAAAATGCCAATGAAACAAAGGAAATAGATTTCGGTCATACCCACAACAGTTATTTTAAAATTTTCACTTAAATGTTAAATTTTGAATTTTTTTATAAATATTTACAAATTTTGCATCAATAATTAAATTTTAGAATATTTAAACTAAAAGCTTTTTTTCACAACAATACACAAAATAAATGCATTTAGTTGACATACTAGAATAAATTAAAAAATATACATTATTTTACTTTTTTAAGAGCGTTTAAAGTTTTTAATAGTTATAATTATTAAAAGATTTGACACATTTTAGTTGAATATTTTATTAAGTAAAAACAATAACTAATATATATGAAATTTATGGTGGCATTATTTGAAGTATGGTAGTGAAGCATTATTTGAAACGAATTTAGAATATGCAACTTATGAAGTCTTTTACAAATACCAGAAAATAATTACAGCGTGCATTATTATATAAGCTTAATGCCATATACTTGGTACGCAATATCCTCTCTCTATGGCAGTGACAGTCCTTTTAGTGGAATGAGGATTTAGAAATCCGTTAATAAATGAATCACTTTCAAGTTTTACGCTTATATGTAATATTATATATCAGTTGCAAGTTGTAAACCATTTCTATAAATTTATCACCATAGTTAAGAAGTATTTTCTGTATCCACATCTTATAAGCCTATTTCTTTGCATGACGAATGTCAGTCAAACAAAGGAAAAAGATTTTGGTAATTCTCTCAGCAGTGCAAATCAGTTGCAAGATATAAATTCATTTCTGTACATTTATCACCCTGTTAAGTGGTATTTTCTCTTTCCACACGTTATAAGCTTATTTATGTACAAAAGAAATTACAATGAAACAAAGAAATTAATTTTGGTTATCCCCTCTGCAGTTATTTCAAAATTTACAATTTTTAACTTTTAAAATGTTAAATTTCTTTTTGTTAGAAATCTATCATTTTTATGTTGCTCAAATGTAATTTCAGACTTTTTGAAATGTATTTTTTTAACATAATGTATAACTACTTAACTCGTATGCCAAAATATGAAGAACTAGATTTAGTTATCTGTCTTCTTCTTATTATTATTTATGTATCTCTTTAGTTTATTTCTTTATTTTCTTTTTATTTGTTTATTTAATTTTTTGTATGCATGTGTGCGTGAACATCGTGAACATTCAAATTATGGAAGTTTGTAAATAGCTTTAATAAATTTCTTATTTTCCTGATAAATTTGTATAAATATTTCTGAGGGCTTTGAAATATTTTGTAAAGTTCTATGTTTTAGAATAACTAATTTGTAAGCAAATTTTGATTTATCCCTGAAATTGTAGTGGCACAATTCCCATGAAATATTATTCTCTTTCATAAAATTATATTGCATAATCAAAATTTAATTAATTATATGCCGTTTTAAGATTTGATTTGGCACATTTTTAAATGATATATAGCATTAATCACTTAAATAATTATAAATGAAATTTTATGTTATATATATCGTATACAACCCTTAAGTTATAAGATTTTATTAATTTGATGAATCAGTTATAGCAAATAAATAAAACAGAAATAGATTCAAATGCATATTCAATCAATTTTCAATGTAGAAAACAAATAACAATTCGCTAAATATTCACTTTTTTATGGTTTTCATTATAGCAACTATTATTTTTATTTTAATTCAAATTATCTATATTTATTATGATTTTTTGGAGGATACAACAATGTTTACCATTAAATAAGATTTAGATTAAGCATACTATTGCAAATCGTAAAATATCATATCAAAAATTAAACATTTTTTTTCTTTTTTGGTAGCATTAGAACTATTACATGCGATGACATGTACGTAAATGATGCATGAACATCGATCAATTTTGCTTTAGGCTATGTATATTCAAAAGAAATCAATGTGGATTTTTAAAATGGAAATAAATATGCTATAATTATGAAGGTAACCCAAAACGAAACGAAAAATAAATATTTTTTTTCAAAGAAATTTTTTTTTTCAAATATAATTTAAAAATAATAACTGTTTGAAATTTATCATTTTTCTTTTAAAAAAATGGTGTATAGAGGAATGATCAACGTCGAAACTTTTAAATAATTGCTTAAAAGTTAATATATTAGTTGATATAACCATGAAGTCCTTAAACCGCACATGCGCATTCACTTTCAATATGTAAAAATGTTTGACTGTAAAAAAAGAAAACATGTGAAAAAACAATAGCTTTAATAAATAGCTTGTTTTCATAATTTTTTAATAAAAATTTCATTTTTAAAATGTGTTATAAATGCCATTGTTTCATGATACATAATTTATCAAAAAATTTTGCATAAACTCAAAAATTGTAGTGATACACTTTACATCAAACATTTTCTTTTAATAAAGTTTTATTCTATAATCAAAACTTAATTGCCTGTTTGTTGTTTTAAGATATAATTTAAACCATTTATCGGTAAAATATAACAATAAAATCACTTATATTACATATGAAATTTGCTGTTATAGATTTCGTATATAAACATTTAAGTTTTAAGTTTTTATTAATTCGATGAATCAATTATAGCAAATAAATAAAAAAACAAATAGATTCAGGTATATATTCAACCAATCTATTATATACACACACAAAAACATATATATATATATATATATATATATATATATACTAGATGGAACCCGTCAAAACTTGACGGCACCACAGAAATAAAAGGTATTTTCCAGCTATTAAAGGATTGTTTAACGACTAATCTTCAGCAAAAGTTTCAATAAATAAAAGAAAAACCTGCATTTTACATCCAGGCAAATGACCCGCAATTGGCAGAGTTACATTCAAACATACTGCTATAGAATTAGAATCTCTCTCATTTTATAATTTTCCATTTACAAATACAACACCAATAAATTATACATGACATGAATAAATCATAAATTACCGTCATTTCTCATTTCATACAAAATATACATACTTCACTTACTTCGCAGAAAAATAAGACTGAATTTATAGTTTGCCATTTAGCAACAACTGTAACAATGATCCTCTCAGCGGTTAATTTGTTTTTACATTACCCACCCCATTCAACAAATAAACATTTGCATTTTCAACTAACTTTTCTATTACATTTTCATGAATCAAAAATACATGTCGATTTCACATATTAAAAAAATTAATGATATTTATTCTGGCTAGGTGAAACCCGTCAAAACTTGACGGCAACAATATGAAAGAACCAAAGAAAAAAAAGTATTTTGCCGCTATAAAAAAAAATTTATATTTCTTAAAAATTTCAATATGCTTTTTCATTTACCAACATAACACCAACATGACATGATCCCGGGCGCAGAATCGGTGCAACGCCGCAACACACGTCACAAACTCTTGAAAATGTTTGAAGATTATTTTTCTACTGTTAAAGTTTTTTTAAAAAAATGCTAGAAATCATTTACTATGTACAAAAATTTGTCTAGGTACCATAAAAAATGCAAATTTTGGCAAATAATCACAAAAAATAGCTATTTTCGTCAAAATACCACCCCCCCCAAAAAAAAAAAACAAAAAAAAAAATCACCCGGAAATTTTGTAAATGGATGTGAAAAAAACAGCAAATTTCGTCAACAGATTGCAAAAAAACAACAAATTTTATGAAAAGATCTCTAAAATATTTGTCAAAAAAATGCCAAAAAAATTGTCTAGATATCCCAAATAAAACAAATTTCGTGAAAGTATTGCAAAAAATCAAAATTTTGCCAAAACGTCTAAAAAAATTGGCAATTTTCATGAAACAATTTCGAAAAATAAAGCCAAATTTGACAAAAAAAATCCCTAAAAAATGGCAAATTTGTAAACATATTGTGAAAAAAAAATTCAAAATATTGTAAGAAAGCAAAAAATTTTGACAAATGATTGTGAGTAAACAACAAATTTCGTCAAAGGATTGGAAAAAAAGCAAATTTCATCAAATAATCACAAAAAAGTAAATTTCGCAAAAAAACCCAAAAAATTTTGCAAAAAGATCTTTAATAAAACGGCAAATTACATCGAAAGATCGTGACAAAGCGACAATTTCATCGAAAGAACTCGAGAAAAACGATAAACTTCTCCGAAACTGTCCAGGTATCATAAAAGACACGAATTTCATCCATAGATCTCAAAAGTACATAAATTTTGTCTAGGTAATCGCAAAAAAGGTAAATTTCGCAAAAAATAGCAAAAAAAAAAAAAAAAATCTCAAAAAGATATCAAAAAACGACAATTTCTCAAAAAAATCATGGAAAAAGGATAAATTCGATAAAACGGCAAATTACATCAAAAGATTGTGAGAAAAAAACAACAAATTTCAAAAAACAACTTTCATTAATTGCAGGGGGAAAAGATGCAACATTTCTTTGTTCATCAGAAAAAAAAAAAAAAAAAAATCACACAATTTCTCGATCCATCACATAAAAGATAGAAAATTTGTCAATCAGTTGAAGAAAAAATACAAAAATCGTTAAAAATTATAAAATTCATTAATGAATCATGGATAAAAAGTCATTTAGTTATGTAAAAAAGCCCACAAAAATCTTGTGATTGATCGAGGCATTTCAGAATGTTTTTCTGGGTAATCTTATGATGGGAATACTGCAGTTCAGTGTACCCATTGAACTCTGTACTGAGTGACATATGTTTATTCCCTCATTCTATAGGCAATTAAATATATGTATGGAATTTTTTATCGCAACGTAATAAGTATATTTTTAACATAGGCTCAGAGTAAATTAGTCTTTTCAACAAATAACCTGGTAAGTGAGAACTAACTTTTTTATTGAAAGGCAATGTAACATCGGGTCGATCGAGTTTATTTTGATTTTGCCCTTGTTTTTGAAGGACATAATTTAACCGTTTTTTCTATTGCATAACACTTCTTATTTTGTTTTCAATCTTTTTTCTTTCTTTCTTTCTTTTTTTTTTTTTTTTTTAGTAATTTCTTTTTGTGATCTATATTTCTGTCATATGAAAAATTCATTTCTATTTTGCCTATAGCATTTACATAATGTTGACAAATTTCTGAAAAAAAAAAAGACGAAAAAAAACAACAAATTTCCAAAAAAGTATAAATTCGATAAAACGGCAAATTATATCGAAAGATGGCAAGAAAATACGACAAATTTCAACGAAAATGACTGAGAAAACAAATAATTATTTCCTGGTATCATAAAAAACGTGAATTTCGTCAAAAGATCGTGAAAATACTTTAAATTTGTCTAGGTGCTTCAAAGAATGCAAATAATGGTAAACAGATTGTGAGAAAACAACATATTTTGTCAAAAGTTGAAAAAAAGAGGCACATTTCATCAAAATATCACAAAAAAGGTAAATTTTGAAAAAAAAAAGGGTGAAAAAAATGGCAAATTTTTGAAAATAAAAAAAAAAACCCAACAAATTTCACAAAAAAATCACGAAAAAAGGAATAATTTGATAAAACGGCAAATTACATTGAAAGATGGCAAGAAAAAACGACAAATTTCACCGAAAATCCCTGAGAAAACAAATAATTATTTCCTGGTATAATAAAAGACGTGAATTTCGTCAAAAGATTGTGAAAATACTTTAAATTTGTCTAGGTTACTTCAAAAAATGCAAATATTAGTAAACAGATTGTGAGAAAACAACACATTTTGTCAAAAGATGAAAAAAAGAGGTACATTTCCTTAAAAGATCACAAAAAAGGTAAATTTTTCAAAAAAAAGGTGAAAAAAAAGACAAATTTCTGAAATTAACAAAAAAATGAAAAATTTCACAAAAAAAGATAATTTAGACAAAACAGCAAATTACATCAAAAGATCGTGAGAAAATGACAAATTTCACCGAAAATCCCTGAGAAAACAAATAATTTTATCCAAGTATAAAAAAAAACATGAATTTTGGCAAATAATCACAAAAAATAGCAAATTTCGTCAAAATATCCCCCCCCCCAAAAAAAAAGAAAACCTGGATATTTTGTAAATAGATGTGAAAAAAAACCAGCAAATTTCGTTAACAGATTGCAAAAAACAACAAATTTCTTCAAAAGATCTCTAAAAAATTTGTCAAAAAGCTGCAGAAAAAAAAATTGTCCAGGTATCTCAAATAAAACAAATTTCGTGAAAATATTGCAAAAAATCAAAATTTTGCCAAAACGTTTAAAAAAATTTCGAAAAAAAAGGAAATTTTGACTAAAAAAATCTCTAAAAAATGGCAAATTAAACATATTGTGAAAAAAAAATTCAAAATATTGTGAGAAAACAACAAATGATTGTGAGTAAACAGCAAATTTTATCAAAGGATTGAAAAAAAAGCAAATTTCATCATATAATCACAAAAAAGGTAATTTCGCAGAAGAAAACAACAAATTTTGCAAAAAGGTCTTCAATAAAATCGGAAATTACATCGAAAGATCGTGACAAAACGACAATTTCATCGAAAGAACTCGAGAAAAATGATAAACTTCTTCGAAATTGTCCAGGTATCATAAAAGACACAATTTTCGTCCAAAGATCTCAAAAGCACAGAAATTTTGTCTAGATAATCGCAAAAAAATATAAATTTCGCAAAAAATAGCAAAAAAAGACAAATTTCTCAAAAAGATAACAAAAACCGACATTTTCTCAAAAAAAAAATCACGAAAGAAGGATAAATTCAATAAAACGGCAAATTACATCAAAAGATTGCAAGAAAAAAAAAACAAATTTCAAAAAACAACTTCCATTAATTGCAGGGAGAAAAGATGCAACATTTCTTAGTTCATCAGAAAAAAAAATCACAAAATTTCTCGATCCATCACATGAAAAATAGAAAATTTGTCAATCAGTTTGACAGTTGGTCATGTGGGGTAAAAATTATAAAATTCATTAATCAATCATGGAAAAAAAGTCATTCAGTTATGTAAAAACCCCACAAAAATTATCAATCAGTAGAAGTCTCCACAAAAATCTTGTGATTGATTGAGACATTTCAGAATGTTTTTTGCATGTCCAAATTAAATATATATATATATATATATATATATATATTGTAGCTGCAGATTTTAAAAAGTAAGTTATTTTTAAGGCATCTATTTTGATCTCTTATTATTTTGTTTATTTTTTGCAAGACCTACGTTTATTTAGTTGAGTAATACGAATTTAGAATTTGCAATGTTTTGTCTTTTGTTATTTTTTATCAATTTTCAGAATGATAATGCAACAAATGTAAATGCTATAGGCAAAATAGAAATGCAATTTTCATATGACAGAAATGAAGATCACAATAAGGAATTAATTTAGAAAAAAGAAAAAGATTGAAAACAAAATAAGAAGCGTTATGCAATAGAAAAAACGGTTAAATTATGTCCTTCAATAAAAACGGGCAAAATCAAAATAAATAAACTCGAACGACCCGATGTTACATTGCCATTCAAAAAAAAAGTTCTCACTTACCAGGTTATATTGTTGAAAAGACTAATTTAAGGTGTAATAGATTACTCTGATCCTATGTTAAAAATATACTAATTACGTTGCGATAAAAAAAATCCATACAAATATTTAGTTGCACATTTTAAATATATGTCACTCAGCACACAGTAGATCCATTGGCTCTGCTACAATACAAACAACAAACAACGAACGCGGGCATACCATGCTAACATTTAGAGACAGTAACTATCTCTTCTCTCATTGGATCTATTGTCGGATCTGCGCAAGCACGAATGCGCATAGAGCAGTTTGAGTGTGCTGAATAAAAATGGCTATTGCTTTAATATATAAGATGTGTATTATGGTTTTCATTCTAACACCAACTGTTTTTCTTTTAATACAAGTTATCTATTTTTTTAAATTTATTTAGAAAATTCAACAATACACTTAACTTTATATAACATTTAAACTGGGAATTATTTAGGAATTATTAAATAGGAAGCTATTTAAAATCGTAAAATATCTTATGAAAAGCAAATTTTTAAAAACTTTTTTTCTCTTTTTTTTTTTTTCAAAAGAAAAGTATATGAACCTCAGTGAACTTTTACAAGTTATAACACTACCTAAACGATACATGACATGATCATTGATGAATATTGATTCACGGTTTGTATGTTGAAAGAAAACAATGTGTATTTTTAAAATCGAAATAGAGAGAGAGAGAGAGAGAGGTGGGGGAGCGCGTGAATTATAGCCATCGGATGTTTAACATCTGATTTTTTGCTATTCACCGTCCTGGCCGAAACCCACTGCCACTTAAATATATTTTGTTTTGTAAACTCGAATGCTTGGCTGCTTATGTCTAATAAAACCCATCGCTGACGAGGCTTGCAGCCTATTGTTTTTGTATTTCGATTGTTGATTTTTTTTAATTTTAAGGGAGTTTTGTTTTGTGAGGGGGTTGTGCTAATTCTTGCTAAATTGATAATTTTCAAGATATATATATGTATTTATATATATATATCTTTTTTCAAAGTAAAATATTTCTTCAAAAATATTTGAAAACTAATAACTGTCTGAAATTTACCCTTTTTTATTTAAAAAGGAAATACGTTTACAAGAAAGATCAATTTTAAAACGTACGCATAATCGCTTAACATTCTAAGATCTTGGCACAAAATACACTGTTCACTAAGCTATAGGTTTCACTGTAGTGCAAGTAATATTTAAGATAACATGGATTTAATGAATTGTTAATACATTGAAGAATGATTAATACTCTAAGGATTGCATTCATATTTGTAATTAAGTTTTTTATATAATAATAACAATAAAAAAGCGTATGCGCAAGCACAGAGCAGTCACTGTTCTAAAAGATTAAGTCAGATTATTTTCAGGAGCTAATCGCGGGAATAATATAAAAAGGACATCGTTACAAACAGTGCAACTCCTAAGTAAAAAATTAATGGATTCATGGATTATTGAAGAATAATGGTTTGATGGTAAAAGGTTATTAAAGCTTTTTTTAAGTTAATCTCAATATTTTCTTTTTGATGCAGCCTGCATAAATTTATACTTGATTCGTAAAATTTTATATCATATAAGTACTCTTTTCGCCTTTCTTTAAAATTTCGAGATGACATATAAATATTGAATAAAATTTTTGATGTTCTGGGCTGACTACTCTTGATCTTTCATAATCTGGAAATGGATAAATATTACTGTGAATAAATTCATTCAATTTTGGTGAAGGTTTGGCTAATTAATTATTATTATACATTAGTATATAAATAGTTACAAATTACCAGCCGGCTCTGTGTCCTGCCAAATTGGTCTGAAGTCAACTATAAGTTAAGAATGACATCAATGTATGTTTTAAAATATTTTATGGTTCACATATTTAATTAAAATTAATTTAAAAAAAAAAGAACAAACGTAAGATTTTTTTACACCTTCATGGACACAGAACATACGTTTACGATCTAAAGTAATTCTGGAGAAAAAATAAATTGACTTTGTACTGTTTATTGACTGTTAAATTATTAAATTAGCTCGCATATCATATGGTACTTATATATTATCCTGGCTAGACTGTGGGAATAATAGTACCGAGTGTATTAATTGTGATGACTCCTATTTATTTATTTATTTATTTACCTTCATTTTCAGTGGATTGCTGCAATACTAAACAAAAGTGTCAGAGGCATTTACATATTTATAACTATATAATAACAAAATATATATATGCAATAAGGCATTGTACTCATTAATAAATTATATTTATACTAGACACAATTTATATTATATTCATTCTTATGAGCTTAATAAATTATTGGGCAAAATTCCCCATTATTAATATCATTTACTGTTTATAGTCATGAATTATATTTAAGTGTTTTAATAAATATACACTTAATTACTGTTTTGTATTAGTTCAGTTTTCTTTCATATTATTTATCATTTTAAACAATTTAACGAATTAGCTTTTGAAGATTATTTGTTATTGTTAGAGTCATAAACAAAATTGGTGATCAATAACATGTTTTGGTGGTCTATTCACCAGATCCTGACAATATGTAAGAACCGTTTATATCATGGAAAATATTGAAAATTAGGTACATTTTTTTTAGTTTTCAATCAGGCTGTACTATTTATTTCCGCTCAAAAATGCATTAAAACAGTATCGTAGTTCATTATTACATTGCCTTTTTATGTACTGAATGAATTTATCGGAAAGTTAGCTGGAGAATTTTAGCACTGACTCTCAACTGGTGTGTCTTGGAAATAGTCATTAGGATTTCATACAACTTAAGAAATTTCGGGAAACTGTGAAATCATTTGAACGTTTTTACATCAATTGGTTACGTAACCGTGAGTTAACTCATTTAATAACCCAGTACTCTTCATTATATTTTCGAATAACAGATAGAATTAAAAACGGTCGACTGACTGGGATTTTTGGGTCAGACTTTCAGCAGTGTATCGTAACTTTTCAACAATTGAAATTTCTTCTTATTATGATGAAATCTAATTGGATGTACTTTACACAGAATGTATGTTTTTAAATTATAAATGAAGGCTGAACGTGATTGCTTACAAAATGTTTAAAATTTACCTCAAACTGGCCTGTCATTTGTGACCGTTTTCATAGAAGTTGGCTACGTAACTGCATTTTAACCATACTTATTGTTGGAATAAAGTTAAATTACGGTTGTATAACAATTTTCTATATAAAATAGACAAATACTACCATCGTGTATCAGGAAATCTTAACGTTGTAGCTCCATTCCAAGAGCAGGGAACAGCCGTTTCACTGTAATGTTAAATACGATTTTTTTTAAAGCAACAATTCAAGTCATACAATGTGCTTTTAATGTACATTCATTTTCTGTATTCTTTATATTTTAAAATAATACAATTTCATTTCATTCTACTCTGTATAAATAATTATTGACTCTGCACGACTATACTTTATTTTTCAATCGATTCATAAACCACTCAACTCAACTAAATGATTATTTCTCCGTAAATGTTCTAAAACCACCGGAACATAATCAGCTCTCACTATATATTCCTGATTTGATGCGACCATTGAAGTTTGAACACGAGATTATTTACTCCCCGTTATTAGCAATTATGTCCCAATTTAAGGTAAGTGGTTTTCTAATTTTATCGAGGCTTTCTGATTTCGAAATGCACTTGTAATGTAAATATTGCACTTTAGAATTTTCAGTATAACGACATGAATGTTATGCTTCTGAAATAAGGAAAATTACACTATTAGTGTTTTGGTACAAATGGCATTTTACAGCAAATTCATAATTAAATTTTATTACAAACATAATGATATGACTATTAAACTGATTTATACACTTTCCTCTAAAGAAAAAGCAATATTTGACCTTCCAAAAATTAAAAATTATTTTTTTTATTCTGTTTTTAAAAATAAATTTAGTTTACTTTTATGAAATCATCATTAGCTTATACTTCAGAAAATTAAATTCTATATAAGATATAAAAACATGTTGTTTAAAGAATACCCGATAACGAAATTTTAAATTTTAAAAAAGTCTTGCATATTTAACATATTTATTGAGTTATACTTGTTTCTTTTCACAGCTAGCATATGTGGATTCAATAACTGTCTTAATCGTATCCGAATGATGACGAAAAATGCCAGAATTAACTTAAAACATATTTGAAATTATTACTTGGGGTCACATTGCTGCTTGTTGTTCGTGTTTAAAAAATATTTTTAAATAAACTAATTAGTTGAACCGAAAGTTGAACCTTATTAATTTGAACCAAAACTTACAAGAGCGCAGATGCAGAATTTCTTTATTTTTAGTGAATATTTATATTTTAGTTCAAAACCACCGGTGCTTATAGATGCTAAGTTTTGACGGACAACGGTATAGACGTTTATATTCCTGTATGCTGTTAAGTGTTACAGTGATCTTCGTTTATTTTTGAAAAAATAGGTTTCATTTGTTGTTGAAACCAAATGCTTTGAATTAATGAACCAGCGAAATTAATCATACTTCTGAAATAGAATTTAATTAATAAGGCGCGAGTGTGGGAAAACTTTACGCACATGAGTTTGGTGGATCGGATATAATATTAAACTACGAAGTACAACTGTGGAGTACAACTGCACGATGTACAACTACGGAGAGGGTGGTGATTAACGACAATCACAGTTACTCTAGGTATTTACTCCCGTTCCTCCCCTGTAGATCATCATGTAACGGAATATTTTTAAGTAATCCTGCAAATGAACTACAGTAGAACCCCGATAATTTGGATTAATTGGGACCAGATCCACTCCGGATTGTCGAAAATCCTAATTATCCGGAGAATGTGAAAAAATGAAATAAAATAAAACATACTCACAGAAAATCACATTTAATCTGAACATATTCAATATTTACAAATAGTAAAAATATTTACTTTGTAATTATAAAATTTGTCAAGTTTTGCGGGCCGTGTGGTCACATATTTCTCTGCACATAAGTAGTTCTTTGGATGTGGTCCCCACATAACGTTTAAAATAAATCATTAATTGTTCAAAATGGAAAGTTGCTTCGGCATAGTTTATAACTTCTGGTTGATAATCATTGATAATAGTTTTCCTCTGCATCATCTTCGTTTTCTTCATTTGTGCACAAAACTATTATTAAATCATCTGTAAGCGAAGCGTTCTGCTTCCAACCAATTGCTAATGTCGCTGATATCAACATCTGAGTAACCATCAAAATTTTAAACAAGCTGACAAAATTTTCAGGTGTGATTTCTCTTTCATTCTCGTTTATTCCTCCTTCTATTACGATTTTTTACAAGTGATTTGTAGAAGGGTTTTGGCACGAAGACAAAAATAGACATAAGAGACCTATGGACTGGCCGACAAAGATCGGAAAGCGCTCCATATCAGTCAATGTATCTATAAGGACTATTTTACTTTGCTTTCTTGCAATGCTCTGAGTAAAATTTTATTAAGCAGTGAGCTTTTGATGAAATTTCTAAATGGATTAAATTGAAAACT
This sequence comes from Maratus speculifer, assembly GCA_964019185.1. Taxonomy (NCBI): domain Eukaryota; kingdom Metazoa; phylum Arthropoda; class Arachnida; order Araneae; family Salticidae; genus Maratus; species Maratus speculifer. Next base: position 262,606,444 of record OZ025291.1, on the reverse strand, counting down.
GTGAAAATTGGAATTGCCAAAACTTAAATGATGCATAGGTTTTCATTTCATAGATAACATTAAAGAGTTTAAATAAGAAAGCTTGAGGTATTCTACCGAAAAGATTTCAGAAAATACTTTTTAATTTAGAATATGAGGCTGAAATAAATTTATGTTATGGAAATTTGCCAATCACTTCTCAAACTTGAAAAAAAATCGACCAAACTGATCCGGATTAACGGGGTCCTAATTAGCGGTGTTCTACTGTATGAATACTTCACACTTTATTTCCAATACTGAACCTGCCAGGACAATCTTAAAAAATATATACGAATTACAAAGTATTTCGAGAATACTTACGCAAGTTAGAGTTTGATTAAACAAACAGTCGACTGAACAAACGGCCAGGTAAAGCTAATTGATAGACACTTGGAAAAAGTTGAAAAAGACAATTCGATTGTTATGCATTTCATTAGAAAGAAAACAAAAGATAGTTATTTAAAATGAAAGATTCAATTATTGAACAAAATTTTTAAAACAGATGTTTCTAAATCTGTGAAATCATGACATAAAAACATATGAAAATATACAATAACTCTTTCGTACGATTCAGAAAATAGTTTTCTATCTTTAGAAATATGATAAACTAATATGTTTCCGACATTAAAAAAAAGTTTAAAGGCAGTTAATTTTTGTTACAGTCTTTCATTTTCGAAAATGTTTTCGAATTTTTAATAGTGTACTAATCAGTTTTTCCTGGCAGCAATATGAGTTTTTATGATGGTATTCATTCTAAATATATTATTTTCATATCGAAAAAAAAGTTTCACAGAAAAACTTGATAAAGTAAGAGCATGTAAAATAACGTAAAATTAATAGTATTTTGGCACTGTTGCATGTCAAATTCTGCTAGGAAGCTGAAAAAAAAATAAGAATCCAAAACATAAATACGGAAAATGCAATTTGAAAAAGTAAAAAAAAAAAAAAAAATATTTGTAAAATGTACTCGGAAACGCTTTCGGAAATCTATTGTAGCAAAGTAAACTTATATGCAATTATATATGTTTCTTTCTGCTTCAAAAATACATTGTTTTTTGATATTTCTAAAAGGTTTGTATATTTTTGTTTGTAGAATTCTAATAGTTTTGTAAATCGTAAAACATTTGTTTAGTGTGGAAATTGAGTGGCATAGAAAGTAATGAAAGTTTGTGAGAAAATCTTGAAATGAAAGTAAAATTCCGCTGAACTGACACAATAATCTTTCTTAAAGAAGCCAAAATTATTTCAAATAGCGGTTAAATTAAAATACACTAACAAGAACGATTTTATATAATTTTTTTAATTAAACAAGCGTTATTTTTGTCTTATATATAACTATAAATTCTTTAAATATAAAATAGCCAAATCAACAATTACATTACATGTAATAAATTTAAAGGGGTTGGGGAACTTTCAAAATGAGTTTTAGTTTAACCATTACTCAGGGGCGTGCCGACCCAGTGTGAAAAGTGTGCGGCGCACACAGGCGCCGAAGTAGTAAAGGCGCCAGAGATTTCAGTTGAAGAGCAAATACTTAAAAAAATTCCTTAATTTAATTTTACTAAAATAATATTTTTTTTCTTAGCATCTGAATTATCTTTTCTAGATTTACCTTACATAAACTTATTTATAAATATTCTATTCTGAGTTTAAATATTTATTTCGTTTTATTCTACTTATGTGTCCCGTAATAAGTCATTTAGACGCAGACCTGTTCAATCTTTATAAACAGAGGCGCATCCCATATATTTCTAAACAATGAAAGGCTCCGTAATTCATATGGCTGAAAACATATAACACTATTATCTCACTGTAGTGGAAAAGTATGATGCATAGTTTTATTACCACAGCGACTGAATTCCACCTGTTTTTTACTTTTAAATAGAAATCACCGCCTTACAGCAGAATTTGTTAATGTGTAAGAAGAAAATATTTTTTCGATAATACTGGTAAAAGTTTCTCCTACAACAATTAGGCCATGAATAGAGTAGACTTATGCGTTAGAAACGTCCTATATGATGCAGGTATAACTCTTGTTGATAGTTATAAGTAAGTACCAGAAACTAATTCAGAAACTATTTTAAAATAATTTGCAGCAATAATTTAATTCCGAGTAAATTTAAAATTAGATTTTCAGAGAGGCAATCTATCTTCAAAAGTTTTATAGCTGAAGAAGCCGGAAACCTTAATCACTGAATAACAAATTAATAGCATTAAATAATTAAAACTAAATAAAGGTGACCCCGATGACTATTAGAAAAAACCTATTCTAATATTTTTTTTACTTTTAACAATGTATCCATTAAAATGGCTTTTTAATTAAGATGAAACATTCGAGTGGGCGCCAAGAAAACCTTCTAAACACGCAATTATGGCGCCCAATCTTTTTTGGTTATAATACACGGATGAAACTATTTACAAATGGATGTTTTATAAATGAGTAAAAGATGAACATTTTAACATAAGCCATCTGCCTATTACATTAGCTGGGTACGACCTGTAGTTCGTCTGACTGCAGTTAACTCCGGATTGCATCTGCTGTCATTCTCACAGAAAAACTACATAGTCCATCAAAATTTTATTGCTTGGTTGCTGGGATCTAGTTTCAGAAGCCTCATTGAAAAATGTGCATACTTTGCATTAGAAAGCTCAATCTTTGTGACTAGGCAAGGCACTATATGTATAACGTTATAACTTTAGGTGGGGAAATACTGAATTCATATGATACTGAAAGATATTTCTAGGGAGTGTGGGGGAAGGGTGTATTTCGATATCTTATCTTTATCATTTTTGAATGATCCAACCAAAATTTTCTCTTTTCATTTGTAATTTGTTTTTTACATAATATTTTTTTCTTTTTACTTATAACTTGTTCTTTACATCAAAATAGTGTGGAATAGTTTTTAGTCTGTTATCTATTTTTATGAAAATACAGTGGTCTCTCTCTGTCTGAACACTCTCTAATCTGAACACCCCGGTATTATGAACGCATTTCGATGGTCCCGGCGAAACTCCATAGACTTAACATAAGATAAACTCTCTGTATTCTGAACATCCTCTAATCTGAACACCCCGCTATTATGAACGCTACTTTCGATCCCCATTTTTACTTCACCTCTCTGTAAACTGAACATGTGTTTGGAATCGGAATTCAGGAAATTCCCGCATCATGGAAATGCAGTAAAACTTGTTTCAGAAGAATAAAATGGGTTAACGAACTCAAATAAGTATAGAATTTTGGAATACAAAACGGGAACCAAGAACATAAACATTAATGTTCGGAAGATTTTTTGTCAAATGAGGACAAAGAATCATCTGTAACTGGACTTCAAATTTTTTAGAAAAGCAGAAAATTGCAGAATTAAAGGCATAGGAAGGATTGATGACTCATTTCAAAATTTAACATAACATCGAATTCAAAATAATCAATGGTGAATTTATAGATGTAAATAGTAACGCTGTGGAAGAATAGAAAATAAAACTTCTGAACATAACGAAGGATTTCGATACAGCAAACATTTTCAATGCTGACGAAAGCGACCTGTTTTTCACAGCTTTTCCAAACAAAACTCAAGCAAAAATTGCATAATTGGGAAAATGTCAAAAGAAAGATTTGCGATTATGCTCTGTATTAGTTTGATGGATGATAAGCTCAAATTTCTTGTGATCGGAAAACGTTTAAAAAAATTGTGAAGATCACATCATTGCCTATACACTGTAAACCAAATCGAAAAGTGTGGATGATATTCATAATTTTCTCATAGTGGTTAGAGAGAATTAACGAGATAATGAAGAGATAAAGGAAGATTTTAAAAAATTGTTGTTGTTTTTAATACCAAATCACTTACAAACATGCAGCTGGGCAACATAAACTTGAAGTTCCTGTTACCAAAATGTACTTCTATAATCCAACCACTGGATCAAAGAGTAATCAAGACCATTAAAACTTACTACCAAATCCATTTTCTGAAGAAATTGTCCCTGGTGATGGAGGCGGTAAATTCGGCAGAAGGTCAACATCATGGATGCTGTCTATTGGATATCAACGGCATAAAATGAAACAACCCCCTACACCATCTAAAGATTCTTCTAAAAAGCTGGAATGATATGTGAGAATGGGCAAACAAGAATAGAGAAATAAGAAGCAACAGCTGTGAGTGGGGATCAATTTTTCAGAAGCTTCATACTGAAACAGAACTTGAAGCTTATCTCGAAACCGATGAAATCCTCATGGTTTGCTAGAACAACATTGTTGAAGAGGAAAGTGAAGGAGAAGCAGAACCAGAAGAGACTGACGAAATAAGACGAATGATGATTACATTCAAGCAATATGACTAAGAGACTCATTCAAGACCTGTTCAACTATGTGTCTGAACATCACCTCAAAGCTTTTCCACTTCTTAAACAGCCAGATAACATGTACATTGCATGAACACATACAATGCAAAAACAGACTAAAATTATTCATTTAAGTAATATAATGATTATGTTTTCAAGAGGTGTATAATGTAAATGTATATTTTGTAATGTAAATGTATGTTTTGTAAAAAATTTTTAATTAAAAAAATGAGATGGTACAGTACAAAACTGACTAAATTTAGTTTGACATTGCGCAAAGTCACTACCCAGGACTACCCATGTTAAAAATTTTATAACGACTGTAAATTCAATACATATTAGTAGTAGTAGCAATGCATTTCCGATTCTCCCTCTGTTCTGAACACCCCCTTAATCTGAACATTTTTGGTCGGTCCCATGAGTGTTCGGAATAGAGAGAGTCCACTGTACAAAGCTATTATTAAATGATTATAAAATTATTTAATTTCAAAATATGGAATACCTCAACGCTTGGTATTCCTTCCTACTCTCCTATCTTATGTGTATGCATATATAATCTGCGTTCAAGAAAACAGGTGCAAAGTACGTTTGAAATAATATTTGTATTTACTAGTAAAGAAATGAGGATTTCATCTAACTGTTTTGTTGATAAAAAGTTCAAACTGCCTCTTCTATCTTTCTTGTGCGGAAACAACTGCAAGAAGGCATTATTACTATTTAATGCACTGTGTAACAAAATTTGTTATCATATACTTTTAACTAGTAACTATTTTTTTTTAAGTTTCCTTTGATATAAAATTATTTCATATATAATAGTGATATTTTAATGACTTCTCTTCATTTGAATGAATGAAGAATGCAAATAATAAATGTAACTAATTTTGTATCTGTATATCTCTTCAAAGAAAAAAATTAAAAAATCTAAAGAATTTATAGACATTGAAAATGGTATCATTAGGCTGGAGGTTGAGGAATGATAACATATGATATCGTAAAAAGGAGATGTTCAAAATTACAATAAAGTTGATAACGTTCGTTATTAATTATAAATAGAAGTTTTCTAATACGTCCATTAAAAACATTTCAAACATTTCAAAATTTCGTTTGTAATAGTTTATTGTCATTTCCCATCTTTGTGTTTATTTGTATTTTGTTTTTTCTGATGATGATTGAATAAATTCAATCGAAACATGTAAAAACTATTAAGATATTTCAAAGTTTTTATTAGTATTTGACGTCCTTTATAGCAATTAAATATTTTAATGCATATTTTTGAAACGTTCGTTATATTTGTATATCCCTTGTATAATAATATTCTGTTCAATGTACAGATTTTAGATTAGAGGTACTGACGTCAGCTACGGGGCAAATTTTAACTGGTAAAAAACGAAGCATCAGCCTTTTGTGAAGCTGTTCGATTCCTCTTATACATATAAGGAAGGGAAAGAATCAACTTTGGCCGTGGTTTAACTCTGTGATTCTCGAGATTTCTCTGAGTAAAAATTATTTTAGGCGGCTGAAGCAATATTTGTGTTCAGCACTTCTGCAAATGATAATTTCTGTGGAAACTATTATGTATTGGACAAAAATTATGGTTTTATTTTTCTCAGCATAGACCTCTGAAAAAGCAAATGCCTTTTATATACATTTTCTGGTATTCTGAACATAACATGATGGTGAAAAAGAAGGAGGGGTGATGAAGATAGGCTAAATTTGGCCATAAATGTAAAAATATTTTTACATTTTCGAAGATTGAGGGGAAAGCCTTTCCATGTACTCCGAAAAAATCGAAGATTTTGGTTACTGGGAAGCAGTGGCGCAGCCAAGGGGGGGGGTGGTTAAAACCCCTCCCAGAGTTAAGAAAAATCGCTACAATTGCCGCTTATATGAATCAAAACCAAACTTAATATTTAAACGTTTTGGTGTACTTCAGATTCCGCCACCTTATTGAACCAGATTTCATTTAATAAAGGGATTCAATTAGATGGCAAAAATTCTACTTAAAACTGTGAAAGTGCATATTACATTGATTAGTTAAGTAAAAATTGGTTATTTGAACTAAATAAATTTTAGCCGTATTATGCTGAAAGAATGATGATTTTCTGCCACACAGATGTTCTTTGAGTTTAAGTATTATACAGTGAATATTCTAATAGTACTGATTCTATTAACCGGCGATTCAAATAACCGGCAAACACCTTTATCAGAAATTCAACCCCCCCCCCCCCTCTAGAACCGAATTCTGGCTGCGCCACTGGTAGGAAGGACTACTTAGTTTGGGGGAACCACACAAGCATGAACTCTTTCAAAAATAAAAGCTCGCCATTTTGTGATAATCATTAAGGGCTTTTAATTAATATTTCGGCTAATTAAGAAAAAAAAGAAAAATCTGAGTCTCGTGTGCACCTGCCTACCATCTATCCTTATCCAAATTTTCAGATCTCTATGTGCGGTAGATTTTCTTTTCTTAGCCATCGTGAATACATGCAAAGTAAAAACAGGCTTCTTTTTTTTTTTTTTTTTTTTTTTTTTTTTTTTTTTTTTTTTTTTTTAATGCAATCTATGGTTATTGTACTGAATTTTTTTCTCCGGGTAAATGAAATTTTACCATTAATGCAGGATTCTGATACAGAGAATTGCCATTTTCACAGGTTTTACCGTTTTACGAATTTTACTTTCATAGCTGCCATCCTTCTTTATTTTTCAAGTAATTTAAGCATGTTTGTAACCAAAGATTTTATTTAACAAATGAAATTATGCACGAACTGCATAGAAAGAAGGCATATTTTATTAAATGAGCTTTCTGGTTCAAAAAACTTTATTTGACTTGGTGAAAAATTCCAGAAGGATGGCAACTATGCATTTGCAAATATTCACAGATTATATATAATATATATACATATATATAAAATTTTATTTTTGGAGGCGAGATGGGGGGGGGGGTATAGGGCGCCAAATGAAGTTCTGCACACAGGCACCGGATACTGCTGGCACGCCCCTGCCATTACTTTAAATACAGGAACCTTTTTTTTGGCATATATTGACATATATTTATCACACATGAAATTTAAAAAAAAAGATAAAAATTAGAATATTTCAAGCGTTATAAATAACTTTTCAAAATATCCCATGTTCATTTCCTCTCATGTAAACTCCCCAATATTTTTTTTCGCAAGTTTGATTTATAGAAGTACAACCGTGCATTAAATTTTCTATATTTATATATAAAGTCCAGAACAAAAATAATTTTCCAATTTTTATCAAATTTTCAGTATTTTTGCAATTAACTAATGTTTAGTTTAATAAAATAAAATGCGCAGTTTTATTCATATACATAAACAAAATATGCAAAAGAAATATCGTCTTTATAATTGATAATGCGCAAGGGACATTTTGAAAAGTTCCTCATAGCGTTTTATATATTCTGGAAAATACCATGTTTTTATCCCCAAGAATTCTTTAATTTCTTGTATGAGTGTGTTCTTGTAATTAAAGTGAAAATTTAAAATTAAAAAAAATGAGACTGAAGGTCCCTTTTCTCCTTAAATACTTTAGAAAGTGTGAAAAAATAAAGACTCATAAAATTATAAAATGTTTCACAAGTCTTCATGTGCATTGCTTGGTACAGCATAACCCCAAAACACCTTTCAATTATTAATACTTTCGTGACTCTTCATATCGTGCAAGCATATGTTATGCACAATTTTTCATCTACTTTCTAAAAAGATGTAAAAAACCTTTTCTTATGTCTTGGATTAGGATGAAATAAATAAATTATGCAGTACGAGTTTCAAAAGTGTGCCATGAATTTTAGACCAGAAAATATTATTAATGCCATCTCTAATGCATGAATAATGCGCCAGGAAAGATGAACACTTTCGTTTCAGTTTATTTAATATAAACATTAGGAGATAGATTCGGAGCAATGCATTTCATGCAAAATCTGAGCGTAAAATTTATTTTTTACTTCTACAATATAATTGATATAAATCCCGTCAACTGTGATACAGCATATATTTAATCAATTCAACTTTTAATACTTTCACTCAATGAAATTTTGTAATTTTTATACATAAAGAAATGTATACAGTAGAATTTAATCTGAACAAGTTTACATTTAGTGGTTCTAAAAAAAGCTTAGATTAGGAAATTTCCAAAACATTTTAAACCTGTTTTTTTGTGACTATAATAATATATTCTAAAAATATCATTTTTTTTAAGATTGATTAAATTTTGAAGAATATTTTATTTTTACGTATGTTTTCCAGTAAAATTAATACATAAAATACTTTCGTTTCATGTATTCTTTCCTCGATATGGAAAAAGAAAAAAAAATGTAATATTAATAAAATCCTGTTATTATTTTTTTCTATTATATATAATAAAATATATAAAAAATGTAAAAATTCCTTACTATTATTTTAAAACAATGAAACCGATTTGTAAAGTTATCATACAATTTAAATAATTCAAAATGAAAAAAAAAATTCGCTTATTTGGAAATAATCAAAAGTTTGATAGCTTAATCAATCAGTTTGATTCTGTTAAAAATAGTTTAATTGCATACCAATCATTTATATAGAGTTCCTTTACCTACGATTTAATCTCTCGAGTTGTTTTACATGACGTACCACATTATTATTAGCAATATGTGTCTGAAGAAAATATGCTTTCTGGTTCTCACCGCAGATAGTTTAAATGGTAGAGCATTAGCCCCGTAAGCCGAGGATCTAGGTTCACCTTGTGTATTTTTCATGCAGTTGAAAATAGTGAATTTGTTTAAAATAACTAATAATTTTCACAAAATATATCTTGTTATGTCAAAAATTTCATAAAGTGTTTTTTTTTTTAATTTTATTCAATTATTTTTCATTCCTTTTTAATATAAATATGTTGTGATGCACATGCCCGCATTATATATATATATATATATATAATTTCAAATTTATCAATTTAGCAAGAACCAGCACACCCCCCTCACAAAACAAAAATCCCTTAAGATTGAAAATTCAACAATCAAAATACAAAAACAATAGGCTGCCAGCCTCATCAGCGATGGGTTTTATTAAACAAAAGCAGCCGGACACTCGAGTTTACAAAAACAAAATATATTTAAGTGGCAGTGGGTTTCGGCCAGAGCGGTGAATAGCAAAAAATCAGATGTTAAACACCCGATGGCTATAATTCACGCGCCCCCCCCCCCACCGGACCCTACGCCACATTAGTAAACGAATGTCTCACCTGGAACATTGTAAACGATGTCAAAATATGTTCTCTGAATAAAAACCACATCCCCAATTTAGCTGCAATGCCACAACTCAAAACAACTTAAACAGAACAAAGTAGAAACCGTATTCCAAACCAATCCAGAAACAATCCAGGTCTGTTGCCACCCAATGCAGCTCATCATCATAAAACCGTCCTTAAGCAGGCTTTAGGTAATACAAGTCATTTAGCTGTCACTGAGTAGCAAACGATAAAAAATGTAGAGAATCTGCAAAATCAGAGTACTTTTTTATGAACTTGAGAGGAATATTGTTTTTATAGTGAAGTTTACTTTTAAATTGAAAAAGCTCACTTTGAAATAGTTATTTTTCTGAACATATTCTATAAAATCGGAAAATTTGGCTGATTATAATGTTAATGTAGATTCGTTTTGAAATATTGGAGGACCAATGTACGAGCTGATTAACTGTAAAAGAGAAGCTTTTACGCTTATCATAAATAGAAATTTGTATTTTGTTATCTATTAAAATTTTTATTTTTAAATCTAGATAATCAGCCTCCGAACTATTTTCATTAGTTCTTTTTAACGTTAAGGAGTCAGGATACATTTCTTGAGAAATTTCATTAAAATCAGAATTAATATTCAAAACGATCAAATCATCAATGTATCGGTAAGCAAAAAATTTTAGATCAGCTTTATTTATACTATATTGAAATTCATAAAAAAATAAGAATAAGTTAGCTGCAGTGGATGAGTAACTAGTACCCATACCAATCCCATTAATTTGTAGGTATATTTTAGAACCAGTATAAACATAATTATTATAAAGGCAAAACCGGCATAATTTATAAAACAAGTTTGAATTAAAATCGGCACCATCCAAAACCAATTCAGCTATTTTTAAAAGTGCATCCTTTAAACTACTAATAGGAATGGTTGTAAATAAATTTCCGTAATCATATGTATGGATAGAATGAATTTTATTGTTTTTTAATTTTTCAACAATTTCAAAACTATTAGAAATAATCCAAAAACTGTTACTGTCTTTATATTTATATTTCAGCATGTTCAAAATTTTTTTAAGTAAATCCTCAAATTTTCTATTAAAATTATTACCAATACTATTAACATTACTGCAAATGAATCTGTATTTAGTCGGTACTTTATGAAATTTTGGAGTAAGAAATAAAAACGGAACTTCGGGTGAGTTACACATGAGAATCAATAATCACAGACATTTATCTAGTAAAGATGACAATAATTCAACTTTTGAAATAAAACACTTTTTTATACACGGTTTTCATAATGTAAAAATCCAAATATTAGAACAGATTATTGATGATCCTTTCCGGTTAAGAAGTGAAAGCTTCTATATACTTCGTTTAAAATCTCTGTATCCTTATGGATTGAACACTAAACTAAATTTTCGTACTGATAATTCTACATGTATATACAGTCTTTTCTCGTCTGTATATATTCCCTCATTTCAATATAAAAGAGGTAAATGTGGTAAACACACAGATAAGCTAAAGCAAAATAAATATTCTGACATAAGCCCATCTGTTGTTCTGCAGGACCTTTACAATTTATTTTGTAATAGTTTTAATATTAAACAAATTAAAACCATTTTATTTGGGTTAAAATTTAAAATACTTAAAAGATTGCAACAAAAAATTGAAAGTTTTAACTCTGCAAACTCTCAGTTTAAAGATCTGATTAGTGATATTTTGTTATACAAAATCGGAAAACACAGGCCTCAAGATTTGGAAAAAGTTTACTTTGTATGCACTTTTCAACAAAAAAGTTTTGATAATCTACGTTTAAGTTCTTTGATTTTACGTCATAAAAGTTTATTTCCTGTCAAAGATATTATAGTAATACCCACTTATAAATATACCAAAACACTAGGAAGTATTCTATTTAATTATAGAGAAGTTTCCCAAAACCTTGATTCGTATACTGATTTGGAATGCAATTGCGAAAATTTTAAAAATTCAACTTTTTTAAATGAAACCAATCAACATATAGTGACTGGAGATCTAAATATTATAGAAAATATTAATATACGTAATCTTTTAAACTCAGGTACTAAATTTCGTATTAACAGTAAATTAAATCCAATAAAGTCATTCAATACTTTTAAAGCTGATTTAAATGCTTTTATTTTAAATTTAAGTTACAGATACAATACACCTATCCCCCTCTTTACAGATTGGAAATTACATATTTTAAATGATTTTAAATCTTTCCAGGATTGCTTTCTAAATAATTCATCTTATAATTATCATTATTTCAATAAGGATTTTAGACACGAAATTGCCAAATTAAAACAAAATTTTGTTTTTTGTCAAGTTGATAAGGCTGCCGGTAACTTTGCAGTTATTTGAAAAAAGTTTTATGCAGAAATGCTTAATGCAGAGTTAAATAATAGTATAACTTATAAAATTTGTAAATCTTCTGTACAAGAAATTATCAATAAACATCTGGCTTTCTCTAAACAAACCAATATTCCATTTCCACGTTATAAAAATCCGTCATTTCCGTTTTTATTTCTTACTCCAAAATTTCATAAAGTACCGACTAACTACAGATTCATTTGCAGTAATGTTAATAGTATTGGTAATAATTTTAATAGAAAATTTGAGGATTTACTTAAAAAAATTTTGAACATGCTGAAATATAAATATAAAGACAGTAACAGTTTTTGGATTATTTCTAATAGTTTTGAAATTGTTGAAAAATTAAAAAACAATAAAATTTATTCTATCCATACATATGATTTCGAAAATTTATTTACAACCATTCCTATTAGTAGTTTAAAGGATGCACTTTTAAAAACAGCTAAATTGGTTTTGGATGGTGCCGATTTTAATTCAAACTTGTTTTATAAATTATGCCGATTTTGCCTTTATAATAATTATGTTTATACTGGTTCTAAAATATACCTACAAATTAATGGGATTGGTATGGGTACTAGTTACTCATCCACTGCAGCTAACTTATTCTTATTTTTGTATAAATAAAGCTGATCTAAAATTTTTTGCTTACTGATACATTGATGATTTGATCGTTTTGAATATTAATTCTGATTTTAATGAAATTTCTCAAGAAATGTATCCTGACTCCTTAACGTTAAAAAGAACTAATGAAAATAGTTCGGAGGCTGATTATCTAGATTTAAAAATAAAAATTTTAATAGATAATAAAATACAAATTTCTATTTATGATAAGCGTAAAAGCTTCTCTTTTACAGTTAATCAGCTCGTACACTGGTCCTCCAATATTTCAAAACGAATCTATATTAACATTATAATCAACCAAATTTTCCGATTTTATAGAATATGTTCAGAAAAATATCTATTTCAAAGTGAGCTTTTTCAATTTAAAAGTAAACTTCACTATAAAAACAATATTCCTCTCAAGTTCATAAAAAAGTACTCTGATTTTGCAGATTCTCTACATTTTTGATCGTTTGCTACTCAGTGACAGCTAAATGACTTGTATTACCTAAAGCCTGCTTAAGGACGGTTTTATGATGATGAGCTGCATTGGGTGGCAACAGACCTGGATTGTTTCCGGATTTGTTTGGAATACGGTTTCTACTTTGTTCTGTTTAAGTTGTTTTGAGTTGTGGCATTGCAGCTAAATTGGGGATGTGGTTTTTATTCAGAGAACATATTTTGACATCGTTTACAATGTTCCAGGTGAGACATTCGTTTACTAATGTGGCGTAGGGTCCGGTGGGGGGGCGCGTGAATTATAGCCATCGGGTGTTTAACATCTGATTTTTTGCTATTCACCGCTCTGGCCGAAACCCACTGCCACTTAAATATATTTTGTTTTTGTAAACTCGAGTGTCCGGCTGCTTTTGTCTAATAAAACCCATCGCAGATGAGGCTGGCAGCCTATTGTTTTTGTATTTTGATTGTTGAATTTTCAACCTTAAGGGATTTTTGTTTTGTGAGGGGGGTGTGCTGGTTCTTGCTAAATTGATAAATTTGAAATTATATTTTTAATTTATGTGTTTTAATGCAGCGTTTCGGCGCAATTCACATGAATTTCTATTGTTTATTGTTGATTGTTTTACATATTGGATATATATATATATATATATATATATATATACTGGTGTGTAAAATTTAAGGATTGACCTAAAATGCCAAAAATTTTCGGGCGAATATTCAAACGAAGTAACATAATTCGAATAATTTCTATCCCTGCATAACAGCTAGTTTATATAACATCTCAATCAGGTCACACATGGTCACAAGAGTCACAGTTACTACGGCGAAATAAAAAATAAGAAATTCCATACGTCTCTTTTATGAGTCTTAAATGGCTACTATATGTGACTGCACTGACATGTCATTGCGACTGCTGTTTTTTATCGAATCACGAAGTGACTTTACAATGTCATTTTATTGAGACTTTCATGTGACTGTCATTTGGAAACACCATTTCAAAGTCATCGTGATTTATGCATTATGATAAATCACCAAATAATGTCACATTGAAGTCACATGATGAGTTTCTGTCACAAGACTTTTTCAAATGGTCACAGAGACCCTACTGTGAAGTAACCACTTTGAAAAGTGGGGAAAATTCACCATGTGAATTTAATGTGACATTATTTTGTAATTTATCATAAAGCAATGTTCACAATGACTTTGAAATTTAGTCTTCAGATGAGAAGTCACTCGAGAGACTCATTGAAAGGACATTGCAAAGTCACCTGGTAACTCGCCTCAAATCAGCAGTCACAATAACCTGTGAGTTGAGTCACATATAGTAGTTATTTAGCTCATAAAAGAGACGTATGGAATTTCCTTTTTTTTGTTTCGCCGTAGTGACTGTGACTCCTGTGACCATAAGTGACCTGAATGAGATGTTATATGGACTAGCTGTTATGCAGGGATAGTAATTATTTGAATTATATTACTTCCTTTTAAATATTCCAGTGAAAATTATCGCTTAAAAATCCCTTGAAAAATGGCGTTTTGTGAGTCGTCCTCAAATTTTGCATACCAGTGCATATGAAATGGGATGTAGATGTACAAATCTTTCTTTTTTGTGCTAGTTTTATTTAAAAATAAAAGTGTTTTATATTTTATTTACTTTAACCTAATTATACAATATAATAACAAAATTAAATATCATAAGAAATTGTCCGAATTACTTTAAAACATTTTATTTGTTTTGTGCATTATAAAGATATTCTCAAAAGATGTAAAATTCTATAAAATTCTATAATTTTTAAAGAAGGTTTCTTTTTCGTTTTTCAGCAAATTTAATAATTTTTTTTTTGTAATTAAATATTATTTTCTTGATACAGAATATGAAAATTTAATTTTAAAAATTGACTTTGTAATCAATAAAATTCTGCTAAATGTTTTTTTAGTAAATATATTATTAACATAAATAAAAGTAAGTAAAAGCATTTAAATGCTTCTTACAAAATTCATATTATACAATCAAATATTTCACATATTTTTTAACCATTTTTATACAAAGAATTGTTGATAAGTACAGGTCTCGATATAAGAATATGATATATAATGTAGTTATGCAAAATGTTATTTTAATTTGTAATAATTTATATAATAAATTATGTTTTTGCAAAAGTTTTTTTTAATCACGAAAAGGTTTTTATTTTATGTAGCTTTAATTTAATAAGAAAACGTAATGATAACTATGAATATCTGAAGAATATTTTAATAACAAACTTTCATCTCAATAACAAATAAAAATTAATACTTAAGGTTAGATTTATCTATTAGTCGTATATTTCTAACTGTCAACCTTTACTTTTCATTATTAATAAGAAAATTCAGAGGTCATCCTGATAACATTTTTATAAAAATTTAGTATTTAAAAACGAAAGGAAATTTTTAATTGCCTGAAAAATGTGCCATTCATTATTCTTATGAAATACATTTATTATTAAATTATAATATATTAATGTTTTTTATTAATTTAATATAAAAATGGACAAATATTATTTAAAGCATGACATTCTTCCAAAATATCATTTCTACAGCAATATCACCTCTAGAATCGTGTTACTCCGTGAAAAGGATCATTTTTACACAAATATCAACGCTACAAAATTATAATTTCCCAGCAATGATTAAATTAAAATTCCTTAAAACAATGTCATACATTAAACCAATTAATCGCTACACAGCATTTTAAAAGTATTAAATCCAAATAACTAATGAAAACTGATATTTAAATTAAAATATCAGTTAGTAGGTATGGTGATATGTAAATATTTATTCCTCTAGGAATAGTTGCAAAATGGCATTATCATACTGCAAATTTGCTATGTGTAGGATAAATCAAGGACACTTTTCAGATATGTGACATCCAAATGTGTAATAAACATTAAACGTTTAGATTTTTACTTGTTTCTGTATTAATAATTCTGACATAAGACTTCAACGCTCTAAATCATCGATGCTTTATAATAAATTAAAAGAAAAAATTAGTAATTATTTGAATTAGATTTCTATTAAATTATTTCTTTTTAGAAAATTATTCTTATTTAGTTTTTTCATTTTATTTTATTTTATTTAAGCTTCTAAAATACTTTACTCTAAATTCAGTAAATCTAAATTTAGAACTAAGTCCATAACAGGTCTTATGTTAAATTCAAAATAAGTAACTTAGGTAATAAAAATTAGTATATGTCATCAATATAACGATGCTTATGTATGGATTAGCGAGCTACGACCGCTAGCTGGGCCACTTTTTCCAAACGAACCTCGGTATTAAGCAGTACATAATAAGCAAAAAAATTCATTTAATAAGCAAGTCTTGGTGTTCGAATCCTCAAGCACAAAAAAAAGTAAATTAAAGAGCCATGGTCCCGTTAAAAATATGTGATTTCGCATGGTGGGCCACGTGCACTTGAAAAAAAAAAAAGGATTGTGGATCGCAGCTATGGTCGCTTCGCGCCCATAGTCCCGTTAAAAATATTTGGTTTTGCACGGTGGGCACTAAGCGCCCATAAGACATTTTTTCGTATTTTTTAGTTCATCAGAAGCAGATTTTTACGCAAATTCTGAATATGTAATCAGTTTTTTCTACTTTAAAAACTGTCTGCATGATGGTTTAAGAAAAAACGCGCAAAAAAGGGAGAAAAAGAGGTTTTCGACTGCTTCTTCTTTTAGCCAAAGGGGAAAAGTTCAGGTTCTTCACCGCAAGGTGGCGCAGTGTTCTGCCTCAGAGCTCCGTTTGAGCGTCGTTTGGGATTTGAGACATTTTTCGTTCCGATTCCCAAGGGGTTTTTAATTCATAACTTTTTTTAATTTTGGTCCCACGGTCACGAAAATGCCCGAAATGACTTCCCCGGAATTTTTCCAATCGAAAGACACCTCTCGCGACTTCCAACTTCCAACTGCGAAGTTTAATCGGCTTCAAGCAGACAGAGGCGCACGGATTTTATTAGTATAGATACTAATTTCAAATCGAAATAGTAATAATTTTAAAATTTTATTTTATAACATACATGGTCATCTGTAAATGTATACATTCAGCATCATACTTTAAACACAAAATCTCGAACTACATTTTTTAATTAATAAGCTGTGAAATATTTTTATGCACATTCACGGCCAATAATACATAGCCATTAATATAAATTTTGCTCTTATACTTAAAAGAGCTTGAAAAGCTTTGTTTAAAACTTCAGTATAGAACGTTTTTCATTGCAGACCCACTAAAATGTTTTCTATAGTCCTATAGGATGCTATTTTATGAGTTTTATCACACATGATTTTTATTTTATGCTAAAGGAAAAGAAAATCACAAGATTGAAAAAAATATATTAATAAAAATCATTTATTTATCAGTGTTTTCCTTCAATTTTTTTTTTTTTCTGAAAAAATTTTATTTTCGCCGCTATGAATAACAATTTTATCTTTGTTTACATTGATTCATCATGAAAAGAAAATTCTTATTTCGCCTTTTGTTTTATTATATAATCAAAAAATTTCATTCCCTTTTATCTGTTTTGCATATTTTTCTTTAAAGAATGATTTTATATTATATCGTTACTGTGATGTTTACTTTTATTTATTTGCATGAGAAAAACTTCGTCCATGATATTTAATTTCCTTCTTTTTAACTCTTCGCTTTTATTTTAAACATTTAAAAAGGTGATGATATTTGCAATTCAAAAGTTGAATGTATTTTTGCACTTTATATTTTAAACATAATGATAGGATTTGATGTAGCAATATTATGCTGGAACTTAGATTTTTATTTACTTTTTAAATAAATATTTTTAGAATTAAATTATAACTTTGTCAAATTACTGAATGCATTTAAATTGCAATATATTTAACATTGTATGTTACCATATTACCATATGTTACCATTATATCAGTCATTAATTGTTATTGTGGTAAGCAAGCTCACTATTGATTTTTAAGAGTGTTACATTACAATCATTATAAATAAATTTAGTTTTATTTGTAAATACATACGTCTGACATTTAAAAAATGAATATTACATCGCAATACTAAACGATTTCTTCAGTGTTTACCATTTTGACCACCTTAACCTGTATTTAATAGCATTCTGAGCTCTTATATATCTTTAAAAAACATGTATTTACTATTCTACCAAATTGATATTTTTGTTTCTCTTGCTCTTAAACAACTGTTTCATCACTACTCTGAGACGTGGTCTGTTGAAATGATGTATCGTCTCTTGCATTTTTAGCGTGAGATTGTTCAGTCATGATCAAGAATGATGATCTCGTACTAAGAAGTCTAAGGAGCATAGTTTCTTTACAAACTTTTCAAATGCTTAACGTTTCATGTGCTTTCGAGACTCCTTTCCACACAAAATCGTGCAAGAGTTGTTGATAATGATTTCCTAAGAACATTGTCGATAACTAACCGAGATATTATTTAAAAACTTATCTAAGAAACTCTGTATTGCTAGTTTGCGTTTACGAAATCTTTTGGAAACGCATTTGCATGATGTCAAATATAAACTTTGTTGTACAGAACCCTTTGTTTGGCAGTAAGTCGCACTTACATAGTTACTACTTTCTAATTTGGCGTTTTAAAAAATAACAATATACATTCTGTTTTTATCGTTTTAGAAATGTAAGGTTTATTAAATATAAAACTAATTTACTTAAATAAGGGAAAATGGAACAATTTAGGCCTGTTCATGGACATTATGGAAGCTATTCAACATAATATCTAAGCATTATATAAGCGTTAGAGGAAATATGAATGAACTTTCGAGAAATTTAATTGAACATTAATATTAAAGTAACTAAATAATATTATTATATAAGTACGCAAAAAAATAACTTAAAAAATGTATTAAATTAAAAAAAATAAATATAATAAAAAGTAAAATGTAAAAAAAGTAAGCAGAACAAGTAAATTAATTCCATATTAAGTTTGTTCCACAAATGCTGTAGATAAAGATCAATCTCTTTCACGAAATTGTTCATCTGAAGTAGTTAATATTGTAGTTTACTTTAAGCTCATGTAGTTTAGAATGTGCCTTTTACCCCTGATAGCATGTAATTATTATAGCTTGACTAAAGAATATTTATGCAAAAAGAAAATTCTAAAACCATATTATCCTCGTAGTTTTTTCATTGCACGAAAAGGTTAATTAAAAAATTAACTAAGAACATTTAACGATAATGGATATATGTTTAATATTTTCAGTATGTTTAGGTTTAATTGCATTTTTATCGATAAGAACGAGCTTTTTCATAAAATATATATGTATATATCTATATATGTGAATGTTTGTATGCATATCAATATAAATAAATGCATATATATACATCCATATGTTGATGGTAAATTTTTATAATACTGAGTTATTATTTCATATAGTATTACTGCACTTTATTAAAAGAAAAACAAACCAACCAACATTAAAACAACTGTTCCACCTTACAAATCGTTATATTATTTATGGAAATAAATTATCATATTTCTAAATGAATTTTAAAATTTGTGGTATTAAAAAGTTATTAGGTTACTTCTATAATAATGAATTCTCTAAAAACGTGACGACTTGACACGTTCCCAGATAAGATTCACTCTATTAAAAGTCTCTCCAGATTCTGGAGTAAAAGGTTATTTGCATTCTGTTTCAACAAAGGTTATTTTCTGTTTTTCCTCCGGCTCTGTCGTTAGAAAATAAGCCCTTTGTAGCGCACAATTTTTATTTTATAACATTTGACCATAATGTAATGAAAAACATTTTAGTCAAGTTATAAAATATTTTTTGTAAAATATAAAAATGCTTCAGAATTTTAATTATTTTTTTATTTTAAAATAGCAACCAGTGAATGTCATTATTGCAAATAAAATGCTAGATATGCTTAATTTTGATATATATATTAAAATTTTAACCATTTTTAAAATGGTCGTTGTTTTTAGTCGACAATTGATATATCTGAGGGATAGCTGAATTCTTGTCATGTCCGCATTTTTGAAATATTTCTGTCCATATGTTGACATTAAATTTTTATAATATTGAGCTATTACTTCATATAATATTATTGCATTGTATTAAATAATGAAAGTAACCAGTCAATATTAAGAAAAGTGTTCTACACTCACATCGCCTTACACATCGTTGTACTATTTATGGAAATAAATTGTCATATTTCTAAATCAGTGTATTCAAATACGAAGGCATTAGGTTACTTCTATAATAATGCTTTCTCTAAAAACGTGACGGCTTAAAATGTTCCCAGATTAGATTCACCCTATTAAAAGTCTCTCCATATTCTGCAGTAAAAGGTCATTTGTATCCCGGTTTTTCCTAAAATATCCCGTTTTAAGAAAGGTTACTACTTGTTTTTCCTCCGGCTCTGTCGTTACAAAACACGTCCTTTATAGTTCGCATTTTTTATTTTGTAATATTTGACAATAAAGTAATGAAACACGTTTTAGTCAAGATATAAAATATTTTTTGTAAAATATCAAAGTGATTCAGAATTTTTGAAAAAGAAGCATTTTTATTTTTGACTCTGAGTTTAACATAGCACAAAATAAATATTAGTATTGAAAATGAAATGTCAGAAATATGTCATTTTAATCTGTCAATTAATTTTTTAACCATTTGAAAAAAGGTTGTTGTTTTCAGTCGAGAATAGATATTTTTTAGGCATAGCTGAATCCTTGTGGTGTTCGCATTTTTGGAATGCTTCTGTTGCTACGATTACAAAGAAAAGAAAATACTAAGAACTGCAAACAATTAATAAATAAAAAAACAAATTGAAATACAGCTATTAAACAAATTGCATTTAAAAGTACATTTTTTGCTTAAACGAAAGTGTAAAATTTGAAAATGTGCGGTGTTTAGAAGTTTTAAAATTTGCACTAGCGAAAATTGTAAACTTAAAATTAAAATTAAAATGTGTTGTGATTCGTAGAAGGACGTTTGCGTTACGCCCAGTTATGCTTTTCCTTTTGTGTGTTTATCATTATTAGTCCAAAAGACAACAGAACAAAACCCTATGTTAACAAGCACAAGGGAAAAAAACTTAATTTCATGGAAGGGTACAAAAAAGGAAATCTACTGCTTTATGTATGCCGGCAGTAAAGTGGCGCATAAGTCAAAATCAATACCAATCCGGTACATTTTTGGAGCATTATCCCAAGATACAAAGCACACAAAAAATAACGAAAAATGTTAAATTAATTAGTACTATAATAATTTCCTAGTCTGCAATGCCGCAGCCGGTGCGAAACACATGGCATACGTTCTTTTACCATTTTTGCTTGTAATGAAAACCTATTTTATCGAGCACAAGAATATTTTATATTTAAAAAAATAAATTTAAATGGCGTTATTACTAAAACTCAATGTCTGTCATTGTTCAGTTGTTGTTAAGTGTTTAAAAGACCAATTTTAGTGTGTGTGTGTTCATATAATTTTGTATCGATATTCCGTATTAAAGTACGAGGAACTACATAGAAGCCTTTGGTTGACTTTCTCTATGCCATGGTCAATGTTGAAGAGTTGTGAAATATTGTTAATTTGTTTCCCTAGAATATCTGAACTCGTTAGCGGAGTATGATGAAATTCTGTAAAAAAATGCCTAGGTTAGCCATAATTCATACAAACCCAATTGTTAACAAACAGTCTGATCAACAATGTCACTATTCTGAAATATAGTGGCGGTCAAAATTTCCGGCCAGCAAAAATTTTTCAATTTATTTGTAAGTATACTCATATGAAGAGGAATTTCAAAGTGATATTTATACATTTTATTGGCATAATAGTTAGGAACTTACTTATCGAAGAACGTGTAAATAACAATAAATTTAATTGAAAAAAATAAGTAAAAAGGAAAATGCATGTTCTCAAAAGTTTCCGGCCACCTTCACAAGTTTGTAAAAAAGTGGTATTGTATAGAAAATTACAGTGATAAACGACAATTGCAATTAGTATTTTATCGTATTACTATTTTATTAGCTTTAATAATAAGTACTACGGCGCAGCAACGTGACATTCATAAAATCAACGGTTAAAGATCTTCTATAGTACGTTTTTTCCACATTTCTTGCAATTTTGGAGAATTTTCGGCTGAGTTGGAATACTTATAGTTCCACAGACTTTTGCCAACTTCTTTCCAAAGATTTTCTATTGGATTCATGTTGGGCGTTTGGGCTGATCATTTCAAAAACGAAATTTTTTCTGTAAAAACCATTGCTTATCGAGGCTTTCAGACATTCTTTATGTCGTTATCATGTTAAGAAAAATAGTTGCGACCAAGTATTTTTCTCTAATAAGGCAGAAAATGGTCTTGCTAGATATCCTCATACATTTTATCATTCACTTGGCTGTGGATTTCAAATAACGGACCAACACTTTTTGAAAAAAATACTCCCCACGGCATAACGTGTCCTCCGTCATGCTTCATTGTAGGAATAACATAGGCCGAATGATATCTTTTGTTGTTAGGTCATCGGACGTTGTGTCTGCCATCACTTCCAAAAATTTTTTGAATTCGATTAATGGAAAAATACAACTTTTGTCCAGTTTTCACTTGACCAGACTTTGTGTTCCTTGGAAAATGCCAGTAGGGTACGTCGGTATTTTACTTACGTCTGAAAATTTTTTAACACCGACTCTTCCATAAAGTTCTGTATCACGTTAGCATTATAACACAGTATATAAACTTATTCCAGCAATGTTTTCATGTCATAAATCGCAGTTTGTTGCAACGGATTTTTCATGCGGATTATCAATGGGTTTTCTCCTGATAATTCTGTTCACAGGAATAGTAATTTTCCGGGGTCTCCCGGACCTCTGAAAGTCCTGAAAGCCATGGCCATCTTTAATTAATTTTAAATATCGTTTACAGTCGATTTTACCGATCGATAATTTAGCCGCAATATCTCAGGAAGATTGGCCTTTTAGCGACAAACTAATCACTCATTTATGAACAATAATTGTTGAACTTTTCAAATTTGAATTCAAACTATGCTATACACTTTGATTCATTGATAAACACAACCAAAAAACACTTCACGGATAGAAAAAACTAAAGAATGATAAGTGGCCGGAAATTTTTGAGATCATGCGTTTTCTTTCATACATAATATTTTCAATAAAATTTATTGATATTTTCACGTTCTTATATAAGTAAGTTCCTATCTAATATGTCAATAAAATGTGTAAATATCGCTTTCAGATTCCCCTATTTATGGGTATATTTACAAATTAACTGAAAAATACTTGCTGACCGGAAACTTTTGACCGCCATTGTAAAAGGAATCTACATTTACTACTCTTCCGTTTATATAAAATCTACAAATTTACGAATGAAAGGAACTCCAAGAAATATTTGTATACAGAAACTTCAGTAAAATTTCAAATAATTATTTTACTAAGTATATAATCAAAACAAGATTAATCCGTCAGAAATTGTATTTTTCGAAAGTTTGGCCCTTTGTGAAACTTTTCCAAAATGCAGGCTTGCAGTTGGACAATCTGCTTTTGGCAGTATGAAAACATTATTCTGAATACCTACTAATCTACATTAATCTGAATGTATCAGCGTTTACGTTTTTTGAATATTCAACATTTTCCATGGCATTAAGAAAGTGACGCGAAACTCTTTCATATGACGCAGTTTTGTTTTCTTATATTTATTGAACATAGACTCTATTCTAGGAAATAACTCTATTTAAACTTAATTTTAAAATATAAATTGTCCTTATGATCGATAACATTAGTTTTCACTAAAAATAACTCCAATAAAAGTACATCTGCCACGTGTTTCGAGCTTGGTACAGCATGGCAGACCAGTATATTATTATAGCACTAAATGAACTCAACATTTTCTATAATTTGTTTTTCTTTTACTCTATACCTTAGTATTAGCCTTTAAAAACACACCGGAAGTGATACTGATTTTTACATATGTACCACTTGGCTTTTTTCAGACATGGATCATTAGATTCCCCTATTTACACTTTTCCTTAAAATAAAGGGTTATTTCCCTTGTGATTGGTATCATAGTGTTTTGTGTAATCAGCTCTTAGGCTATAAGAAAATTATTGCAAAACCTTAATAAATAACATTTTTCTGAGTTATTTTCACATATAAACGTTATTTAATGCAACGTTTGATCAAATATCCGAATAGCAGGATTTCTTGCCATGCAGTATTGCAGTTGGACACTAATTTTTCTCGCTTCATTCAGGATGACTGGCTGCTAAGGAATTTTGTAAAAGCAATAGGTGCCAACTTTTATTGGAATAAGTGTTAGTTAATAAAAGATTAAATGCGTAAAGGCTACATTAAAAAAAGGAATTTTTGAAATTTTAGAAATTTTTGATAAAAAACCAAAGAATTAACGGGATAAAAAAGTTAATTTCTCTTTGAAAATGCATCAAGTTATGAATTCATGAAAATTTCATCTTCTAAACCAATTTTGTGAATTTTTTGAATCTAGATTAAAAGACGATTTATGCTATTTAATAACTTTTAGCAGGATTTGCTTATTAAATTTATATTTGGTACAATATTTATAACTTCATTTAAATTTTCTTTTAAGCTTTTAGTATTTTATAGAATAAAGAAATGTACATATATTATGCTCTTACAATAGAAAGATCGGAAACAGTCCGAATTGCACTTGTCACCCACAAATTTTCATGGCAAAGAAAACTGAAACAAAGCAAATGAAAAAGAAATAAGTCAAATATTTTTGTTCCGGAAGAATGACACTTTTTACGATAAACTATAATTTTAAATGCGTGTACAATATGATAAAAATGAAGAAATTTCAAACAATGTTACACAGAAAAGGGGCGTGATCGCGCAGTTTTAATTCTTTTCCTTCGTAGTTTAAATAGTCAGAAACACTTACTAACTTATACCTTTCAAAAATCACTGTTATTAACGGTTTTGTATTAAATAAAATTATGATCAAAATTTTAAAATGTTACAATTTTAATTAACTCCAAATTCAGTTCCGCATTTATTTAAATATAACGATTATCACAGAGACTTTATTTTCGCCCTTAGAGGAAGTTTTCATGCTTTTTAATGGAATTTTGGAAAATGAAATATATAAACAAAGACAAAAATTTTATTTTAAAATAATCTCAATGGTCAAACTCGTGTGTTGCATTGTCATATATCATAAAAGAGACTTTTACAATACCAAGGTAGATTTTATTCTATTCTTCGACCACAATCTTCCAGAAGTTTCTTTATAGAAAGTTTTCATATTTCTTTAACGCAATTTTGAAAAAAGAAATATATAGACACAGTCAATAATTTTATTTTAAAATAGTCTCAGTGAACAAATTCGTGTGTTGCATTATCATATATCATAAAAGAGTCTTTTACAATACGAAGGTCGATTTTATTCTATTCTTCGACCACAATCTTCCAGAAACTGTCCAATGTTTTGGGATGTCGTTAATTAAGAGCATATTTTAAAATCCAAATGCTCTGTAATCCATAGGAGAAATTTTGGGAAACTTTCATGGGATGTATTTAAATTAAAAGAATCTTACAATTTCCTTTCTTATTTTTTTCTCAAAATTCAGACTAATTCTCAACTTTCAGACGATTTAGAGGAATGACAGAAAAACTTATTATGATGAAACTTATTATGATGAAGATCAGGTAAAGTAATGCAATGTCTTGTTTGAAGATATATAATAAAATATGTTTTTGTTAGTAATTAAAGTGAAATTTTACATGTTTTTCTAGTTTATTTCTTTTAACATTTTTGTCTATCAAAGAGTACAGCCATACCCATAAAACTAACGAAACGAATTGGTGAAACTTACCTTGCTCTCCCTAAATCAACATTTTAGATTATTTTGTCATAAGAACGTACCTTGTGAAAAAGAAACTTTCTGTTTTGGCAAAACGCAAATGTATTGTATAGTCTTCAATCCTTTCTATATTTACCATTATATATTTAGCCACATTTTATTGCAAATGATATTTTTAATAATTCAGAAAATATTTAATTCCTCCTCAGAATTTATCTCATACAAGTTATATGTTCTTGCATTCAAATTTAATTAATACGGAATATCAATATCGTTAAAAATATATGTGATAAATGCTGTATTTTGTTTATATGATTAATCACATTTTCAATGCAAAAAAAAAAAAAAAAAAAAAAAAAAAAAAAAAAAAAAATTAATAAATAAAACTTTTAACAAGCATTGTTAAAATTTTTAAAGAATATCAATTTTACAATAATGACATATAATAATTTCATATTTCGTAAAATATAAATTTTATGATTAATAAAGTCTCACGTTTCATTAAATATACTATCCAAAGAAGGTCATTAGCTGTTTTGACGAAACATTATCAAATATGTATTATTTTATAATTAATTATTTGAGTTTCATAAGAAATTTTAGCGATTTAAAAAAAAACGAAAATGAATTTAATTAAAAAAAACATTAAATTTTATTATATTTTTACGAAATTAAAAAGGTACGATACACTATTGTACTTGAAAAATAAGATAAATATTTAACAACAAAATATATAATATATTTAGACATTTGAAAAGCATGCCTTATGAAAGATGTATTATCATATTTTTCGCATATTAATTTTTATATTTTATAGTAATATACAAAATCTTCGTTTCCAAACATTGCATTCAAAAATTGTCGTTTCCATTGCATTTAATTTCATTGATATCAGAAATAAAATTTTAAAAGTATAGCGAACAATTCAAATATATAAATATATATTTACAGTTTTCTTAAAATCTTATTCTTGAAGGCCTTAATTTGAATATTTTCTTTTATTCTTGAAAGCAAAATCAAATTTATCCACACAATGGTAAATTTAGTAAGAGTTTCAAAATTTCATATTTCATAAATCAAAATATATTCTATATTTGCATTTCTCTCAAAGTTCAAAATCCGGGTGTTTCCGTAATTAGCATTCAGATATTTAGCTGAAATGGCTGGAATCAAGCCAAATTATAAAGCTCCGTAGTAGAGATAAGCACCATTCAGAAACTCCCTTCATGTTAGAGTATAAAGACATTGGCAATCCTTGATTGCCAGCAATATCCTAGAACTGGAAACAATGGTTTTCTAAATCTATGTTTACAATATCATTAAAGGATGCACATAATTTTCTACATATTTTTGTCATAAACATAAATAAGAATGTGAATACTCTGGTATTCGTTGTTGATAAAAACTCTCTTAATTTAATATAAAAATAATGAAAGAATTTTAATTAAACCTCTTTTTTCTAATCTAAAATGATGCAAAGTAATGGCCGTATTTAATGGATCCCGCAAACAGGGTATAAACACACAATATTTCTCGGTTTACATATTTTATTCTTTTTTTTCATGGTAAATATTTTACAAAGAATCACGCAACGTAGCATTTTAGTGTATATAATTAACCTAGTTAAATTTTAAATTTGACTTTATAAAATGAAAACAAAATTCTTTTTAAGAAAATAAAAATAAATTTATTATCTTAAATGCTAATAAAAATATGTCTTCTTTTTATATCTAAGAAGTGAAACTATTTAAATTTCAATTGATTTTTAATTTTTAATCTTTTGTTCAGAAACATTCACAATTATGTCTCATGCAAGATTTCTGCACATGAAATTAGAATGTCACATTTACGCTTCTTGCACAATAAGCAATTATATATATTTTTAATTGGGCTATTCAGTACCGTCTTATACAAATATGTCACAAAGAAAAAGACTTATACATGAAATGTTAACGAAGGTATCATAATTTTTGTTAAACAATCTTTGAAAAAAAAGAAATATGATTTTCATTGTTAATTCAAAATAGGTTTTTTCTTCATTTCTAAGTAGTGAAATGTATGCAGTAATTTATTTTTTCTTTTCATCTGAAAAAGTAGAAAGGAAACTTCCGTATATTTGTATGGTGATGTATCCGATTGGTGTTTCGGATGAGATACAAACACGCAACGCTTTTATAATTATATACTTATATTTTATTACAGATTACGCTTAAGCCCCCGTGTAAAGGTTAAATGATAACTAAGTTATTCAAGGAAAAGTAATGCAGTCTCTAGATACATGCGATTACCTTCGTTGCATTTTTTTTCATATTAAAAAAAAATAGCTAAAACTGTAGTACACAAACATCCAGAGATTTTTAAAACTTTATTTCAAATAAGCATGTACCATGGATATAGTCACTGGATGGTGACTCATTTTTGTAAACATTTGGGCTTTCTGTATAGCTTAAATTTCATTTAAAAAAATAAAACTTACGTGGCATCAAATCGGAATGAAGTTTAGTTATCATACGCAACATTTAAAATATATTTTTGCGTGAAAATGTCTCTAAAATATAAATAATGAATAGCAGGGTATGCATCTGTGATTCACCTATATTCATTTCTTTTTAAGTTGTGAAAAGCATGTTTTTAATACTTTTTCAATCAAAATAAAGGACACAGAAATGTACGAAATATCAAAGTTTACATATAAAAGAGATTGTATATGCCAAAAAAATCTTTTCATTGATTTTAGGGTTCCGCGCTTAAAAAGTAAAAACAGAGCCCTTATAAGATCAATCTTGACTATATCTGTTACAGGTAATTTACACGGAAACTATGAAACGAGGAAAGTTCATTCAACAAATATTGTTGATGACAGAATGAGTTACGTATCGTTACAAAATTATAAAAGCATTTTTACGTGCGTTCGTAATTATGTAAATACGTAGCACCTATAGTTGTTGTTCAGTCCGTCCGTCTATCCGTCTGTCTTTCCGCCCGTCTATCTGTCCGCATATTCCGCATATAACAACGCAAAAACTATCCAACCAAATCGTTTGAAATTTAAAATACATTATTATTACATAATTTTGTCAAGTCATTTTAAATTTTATGATAATCGGACGGATAGATCAATTACAGGGGCAATCAAAAGGATTCCGTTACATTACGGTCAATGGGGAAAAAAGTTTCAAATGCATTTTAATCGTTTGAAATTTAAAGCATATAATATTTACATAATTTTGTCGAGTCATTTCAAACTTTATGAAAATTGGATGCATAGATCAATTACAGGGACAATCAAAAGTATTCCGTTACATTAATGTCAATGGGAAAATTGTTTCAAATGCATTTTAACGGTGCTACACTCATTCCAGAATAATAGAACTGACATGAATCTATGAAGTATATACTGAAATACACATTCTGTACAATCTGTAATGCAAAGAATATTTATTATTAAATTACAGGGACACACAAAACTATTCCACTACATAATGCTATAAGGGGAAACATTGTTTGGGACGTGTTTTAGTTATATAAAACTATTTCACATTTTATGAATAAGATATACGTTGCTGAGGTGTAATAAAAATTATTTCCTGCATATTTACAGGAACACAAGGATTTCCACCACTATACTGTATCCGAAGTACGCTCTACTATATCAACTAGATCTGCATATTTTTAAAACTTCGTTATCGTACGAACGCACCTGATTTGCTACGCTTCACGTGCAATTTCCAACTTGTTGATAATGATTTTCGAAAAAAAAATCGTCGGTATTTATTTTATTTTCTAATATGGGTAAAAGAATCGAAAAACTGAAATTCATTAAATTCTCACTCTGATACAGAAAGCACTCGCTTAATCAGTTTGAGCAATATATGATTTATTTTGTTTTAGTTAAGGTTTTTTAAAATCTCATTTAGTAGATGAAATCATTTTAATTGCTTTTTTTACCTCATGTGTGAAGATAAAAAACTTAAGAAAGTAAGGGAATTTTTTTATTCATTTTACTGTTACAAAAAAGAATTATTATGGATAAAATATTATAAAAATGATTATTGTGTAAAAAACATAAATTCTCTTGCACCAGTAAATCTATGTTTTAAACAAGTTTCATTTAAGTCGTTGTGATACATAATGTCATCATTTTATAGGAGAGAGTGCAGGAGTCTCACACTTAGCATTGTAAAATAATACAGAGAAAGCGAGATTTGTTTTTTAATGTTGTTATCGTTTTCGTTTGAAACATTTTTTTTCTCTTAACTTTTTCTTTACACCAATGCATTCAACAAATAATTTTTAGTTTGTTATTTATTTTTATGAAAATACGAAATGACTATTAAAATCATAAAATGATTATAAAATGAATTTCATTCCAGAATAAGAAATTCCTCATCATTCGCAATTTCTACTCTTCTGCCATAGCGCATTAATTCATTGGTATAAAATCCAAGTAAAAAATAATATTTGTTATATTTACTAGTTAAAAATTAGGACGAATTGTGTCCACCTGCTTTGTATATAAGAAAGTCTGATTACACCCTTGCAGTGGGCTAATGCAAAGTGAAACTATTATTGTTAAATACATTATGGAACGATTTTTTTTAATAACGTTTAAATTATAAGCATTTCTTCGAAATATTATTTGCTACAATGTCATTTCTTATACAGTGTGATACAAAAAAAACGTTGATAAAATGATATGATAAATCAATTATAGGGCAAGGATAACAAATCACATAGGAACATAGAGACACAATCGATGGAGTCACAAATACAAGGTGTTTCATTCTAACTAAACCCGGTTTGATGGCAATTTTTTTCAGGAAAAACAAATTTAATAAAAATGTCATGCTATGTACATTATTTTGTGTGAAATGTGATAACTTTACGAAAAGATCTGGAAAAATATATTGCTCAAGATATACCGGATGATCCAGAAGTTTCGACAATTTTGAAATGTTAATAATTAGGAAACTATGTACAATTCAAAGGTCCGGTTTCAGATATATGCTCAGAAACATGTGGGATTTTTATTTAGAATGATTTTTTTAAATATATAGAGTTAAAATTTTTAACTACAGGTGGCGCTGCTGCACAACATCAAATGTACCTATACCATGCATTATATAGACATATGAGTTCATTGCAAAATTGCTTTTCTAGGATATTGATAAGATATCTATTTAGGGGTGGTTTATGTTCAAACACCTGTTTTGTAAAGTAGTTGAAATTGCATGGAAAGTTAATTTTAATACAAAATTTGATGAGTAACTGACATGCTTTCTTTGTATGTCTAGTTGTGTTCTTATCGTACAATACGTTATGGTAAAACTTCAAAAGATTCGATGGCCATTACAAATGTGAAGGATATCGTAAAGAATATTTGAAAAAAGGCTCATTGTAAGATCGTAATAGGAACAGAGGACCTCAAACGTCTGTTGCAATCTTAAATGAGGTAGAGCTCGATGTCAATGCACAATAGAAATCATCAGCTCATGGTGAGTGCTGTACAATTGTAATTTCACGATGAACTGAAATTTCTTATGGGATATCTTTCTGCTCTGAGGATGATGTGCACGTTGTTTTGCATCGGTTTACGCCAGTACTCATAAGCTATGGGCATCGGAATGAACATTTTTAACACTTGGTGGCTAATTCTTTCTTTTTAGGGAGCTGTATCATATCATAAAAAATAATACTATCAATTTTAGCGCCACTTGTTGAGAAAAAGTGTAACTAACATAACATGTTTGTTTCATCGAAAAAACAAATCTCATAATTTCCCTTTTGAAAGATTTCCCTTTTTTAAATTAATTTTCATAAAGAATGAATTAGTTATAAATAGCTAACCCATCGATTAGATTATTTTTTCTGCTTCTTAAAAAAAGAATAACTGCTTAAAATACTTTACGTATTGATTAAAACGTATTTTAAAGGCAAAAAATAAAAAAAAAATCCTTTATCGAAGTTCCTTTTTTTGTTTAAAACGTGAATTGTTCATTAAAAAAATCTTCTCTTACTAAGTTGCTGCGAATACCTTAATTTTATATTATTTAAAGTGCTCATTAAATACATTTATTTTAACATTATTATTATATTTTTACTATAAACAAGTTACAGTGCATCTATCTTTTTATTTAGTTAATTATTGTTTACAAGTTTTGCAATCGTTTTGAATTGTTTTCATATTTTAAGAACACATAAAGTTTAATAATATTAAAAAAAAATTATTATTATGCAATGCAATTTTAAAATGTATGTCAGATTTTGCTTCATACATTAAAAAACTTTATTAGCCAATACCGTAGAATATTTCGATTGGATATTTGTAATTGTTACAAAATACTATTTTGGGAGACACTTTATAGTTTAAATTGAAAGTTGTCTGAAGAATCACAAATTGTTACCTTTAACTGTCCATTTTTGTCGAAATTCTTACATTGCTCATGAAAATGATATTGAAATTCCTAAAACTGGAGCAAATTATGCATTTCAAGGAAAAGTAATTAAAAAAATCTACTAAAATGAAACTACTTAAGTACAACTTTACTTCTTTCATACTTTTAGTTACAAAGTTCCACAATGGAAAAACCGCTTTTACACCATATACGTATATTAAATAGTATAGTTTTTCAAATTAACAAATCACGTTTTTATTTAATCTACCTATCTACCTTTGTTAATTTTTTTTAAATAACGTTAAGAAAGTATGCAAAAGAAAGATACAATTGATTAAATATTCCCAAAAGCTGTTTTTTTCTTTAAACGATTACCGTTCACAGTTTCAAATGATTTTAATTAAATTTTAATGGAATTAAATAAAATTTAAGGTGCTAAATTTCAATTTATTTCAATTAATTTTGATAAAGAAAGAATTAATTAACGATAGCTTACTCATTATGTTGACATTTTTTTTTCTTAAAAAAAGTATAATTTTTTGAAATACTTCGCATATTAATTCAAACGTATTTTAAAGGCAAAAACATAATAAAATAATATAAGAATAAAAATAAAAATTTTTGTCGATGTTCTTTTGTTTAAAACATTATTTGATTATTTAAAAAATTCTTCTCTTACTAAGTTGCTAGTAAATACCTTAATTATATATTATTTTAAATACTCAAGAAATACATTTATTTTCAAAAATTTTTATTATTTTTTGTATAAAACTAGTTATAGATCATTTATCTTTTCTTATTAGTTGATTCTTGAATTGTTTACAAATTCATAATTGTTTTACATTATTTTATTTTTAAAGATCACATTAAAAATTAAGAATATTAAAAATGCTTTTTTGTGATGAAATGCAGTTATAAATGTTTGTTTAGATTTTGTTTTATGTATTAACAAGCATAACTAGCCAACATTACAGAATATTTTGATTGAATATTTATAATTCTTACAAAATACAATGTCGGGGGACATTTTATAAATTAAACTAAAAGTTGGCTAAGCGATTACAAATTATTATCACTAATATTTCATTTTTTGTTAAAATTCTTACATTGCCCATGAAACTTATAAATATAATAAATTATGCATGTAAAAAGAAGGTAATTAAAAAAAAATCTGTTAAACTGAAATTACATAATCGTAAATTTACTTCTTTCATACTTTTAGTTATAATGTTCTACAATTTAAAAACCGCTTTTGCGTCATATTAGTATTAACAAGCAAAGCTTTCAAATTAACAAATTAATTTTTTATTTAATCTATTCATTTGTTAATTCCACCTTTAAATAAGGTTAAGAGAAGATTGAAAAAAGAATACAAGCGATTAAATATTCGTAGTGGAAGTTTTTTTTCTTTAAACGAATACCATTTACAGTTTTCAAATGATTATACTTGAAATTTTTCATTCAATTAAATAAAATTTAAGACGCTAAATTATCCTTTATTTTAATCAATTTTGATGAAGAAAGAATTACTTAATTATAGCTTACGAATTGATTAGAACACTTTTTCTCTTAAAAAAAAGAATAATTACAAAATATACTTCACGTTATAATTAAAACATACTTTAGCAGCCAAAAATAAATAAAAATCCATTGGGGAAGATTTTTTTTATTTAAAACTTTAATTGAATATTTTAAAAATTATTCTCTTAGCAAGTTCTTCGTGAATACCTTAAATATATACTTTTAAGTACTCAATAAATACATTTAATTTAAAATTCTAATTTTTTTAGATTATAAAATAAATAACAGACCATATGTCTGTTCTTAGTAGTTAATTCGTGAAACGTTTACAAGTTTTACCAATGTTTCTCAATGTTTGACTTTTTTATGATCACATTAAAATTTAAAAATATTAAAAATATCATTTTTATAATTATATGCAGTTTTAAATGAAGGTCAGATTTGATTTCATACTTTCAGAAGCATTATTGTCGAACACCGTAGAATATTTAGATTTAATGTTTGTAATTCTCACAAAATACTATATTGGAGGACGTTTTATAGTTAAAAATGAAAATTTACTTTGAAATATTAGTAAAATATTAAAAAACAAGAATTTCATGGAAATAAAAACTTGAAATAGAAATATTTATATTAACCGAAAAAAATCCTTAGAGAATAAAAACTTAATTTCGCTATATAACATTCAAGCGTACGTCTGCGTATGCATTGTAAAAAAAAATAAAAAAAAAAATAAATAAATCTGTAAACGTACTAAACACTTTATAGGAAACTGGGATTCCAAGAACTTTTCATGTAACAATAACAGGAAAAAACCATGTATTCGATTTTGAAACTAGAAATTTTGTTGTTACCGTTGCAGAAAAAGTTCTAGGAACCCCAGTTTCCTAGAAAAAGTTTTGTACCTTTACAGATTTTTTTTTTACAGTGTGGAACACCTTATGAAAAAACTTTAGAAAAAACATTGCATGCACATATTTTTTTAATTTTTATTTAGGCTTAATAAAAATGAATAATTTACCTTTAAAATAATAAAAATAAGAATTTACAAAAATGGTAACTATGTTATTAAATTTTAAGAAATTTCTGCTCGAAAAATGCTATTTGAAAAACTAATAAGCTTATTCGAAAAAAAAAATCATATCAAAGTATAAGTGTAACTATTACAAGTTAAACTACATCTTAATGTATAAAACATTTAGAAATCATCAAATAGTCTATTATAAAATTTCAACAGAATTACTGTGGTTAAATGTCGTAGCATTGTTTATTCTATACTTTATAATTTGGAGTACTAAACATAAAATTTGGCTGAAGTCTCCTCCTGATATAGAATATTAAATGCCGATAAGATCAATAACTTATTGAAATTCTGTTTGACTTAAATTTTTTTGTATTCAATGATTGTTTTTATCAACAATTGTATATAACCATTACTGGTCCAACCCTTCCGGTGGTGGTTGTTGCCGAAATAGTGTTGCAAGCAATTGAATTAGATATTATTAATGAATTTGTCCGCATTTGGCATTTTGGGGAAGATATAGATATGAAATTTACATAACAGCTGGAGACCTCAAATTTTATGGAGTACTTTAAGCTATATAATATTTTAGTGTTACACCAGTGATGTATGTTTAAGTTACACCATAATATATGTGAAAAATATTACCCCATAAAAATGGAGTCAGGAGCTGTCAGTATTTTTATTTAGTAGCGTTACGTAAATTTTATATAGTGTCCACTTAGCCAAAAAAAAAATTATAAAAAAAAAAAAAAAAACTTTAGCATTTTTAGCTGTAAAGTATTGCAGTAGTAATGAAATCTTTAAAATTGAAATAAACAAAGTAAACGAAGATCTGATGGATAATGGGTATCCAAAAATTCCAGTTAAAAATATTTTGAAAGAAATTTTAGTATTTGTTAATTTAACACACTCTGCTTTTCAACGGATTAAACCTAATATTTTTGTTTATTTACCATATTATAATACTGTTTCGAAAAAAGTTCAATTTATTTTTAAATCATTTAACATTAGGCTTTTGTTTAAACCGTTAAATAGAATAAGTATTTTTGTTTAATAATTACAAATATAAATAAGATAAATAAAAATTTTTTTATATGATACCATGCAGTAACTGTGATTATGTATATGAGAGTGTATATGTAAAACAGATAGATGAATGGAAATAAATCTTTAAGTTCATGTCGGCGCTTTTAAAAATGAAAAATTGAATTCTCACTTATTGAATTGGAATAAACAGCATAACTTTGTAACAGAACTCATCCCATCTTTTAAAAAATTTTTGATTTGAAAAATAATAGAAGCGCTTATTATTATAGATTATTCATGATAAATTGGTTCACGAGGCTATATCCTTATGCAATTAATAAATCTAGTTTGATTTGGGAGGAATATTACATGTTTTTGAAAGAATAACTTTAAGTTTGACTATTTCTACGAATTGATCGATATTCTGTTATTGTTGATATTTGTATTTAAGACACCAGCCGTTTCACAACAATACGCGTATTTTTCTCTGTTTTTGGCTTTAAATTAAACTTTTTTGTGTATGTTTTTAATTCAATTTATCTTTCTTTACATGTAGTTAAACTTGTCTAGTCACCACTAGTTTATAATAAAGCTAACTGTTAAAATTTATTTTATATTAATCTAAATAATGAGGTTATAAAAGAACTCAATGAATGTGTTAAAAGCAAAAAGTTTATCCAAACTGTTAAACATAAAAAAATGTCCTTTAAATAAAATAATGTTTGGATAAATTTATTAATATTGCATTATTTAAATTCAACGATGTCAAATAGTCTAATTTTAATCTTGACTATCATATCTTAGTAAAAGACACATATTTCTAAATCTTTTACATTTAACCAGAAAGTACTGAGAAATACCTGATTATTTTCTAGATGAATATTTCAATTATTTTTTTTTATAATATTCATCAATCATTTGTCTTGGGGTGGTAAGTTAACGCATGCTTTATTTAATTTTGACCATCAATTAGTACAAAATTGAATTTAATTTTGTTAGATGCTCAAAAATATTGGTCTCAACAATTATTGGTTTCACGAAATAATGATTTTAATATCCGAAGTAGAAGTGGTTGAAAGCTTATTCTATATCCAAATTTTCCTATTATTCTCAATAAAATGAATATCTATTTATTCATCATCTTACATGTGAAAATAGTTCAATTTTAAAAACTACCAGCGATGTAATCCCATGAAAATATCATTAGATATATAAAATTTAGAAATTCAAATTTGCATATACAGATTTGTGATAATCAGTCATCTATAAAACTCATAAGAATTTGACTTCAATATGACATTTAAATATATTTGATTTTCAATTACTCTCATTTGGCATACCTTTCTACTCGTAAATTTAGAGAAATGTGATTACAAGTTCCACTAACGTTTAGCAGCATTGATATAACCACTTACCTACGCTATCGTCCACTTGTATACATTGACTTTCATCATATCCATTAACTCATCTGCCAGCGTTATAATTGTACCTCAAAGTACGTAAAAGCAATTGACTGTAATTCATAGCAGGTCTGTTAGTAATTACTATCACTTAAGGAAGGATATATTTGTAAAATTAATCTGAAACGTCATTCGAAGATCAAGATGCAATCGTCATTCATTTTAATGTAATTTTAGAATTATATACGCTTTCGTAAAATAAAAGAAATGGTACCATACATATTGTGGTACGGAAGTGCACGCGTAACTATACAATATTAATAATACAAATTATATTTATCTGAATATATTTTACGTTATTATGTTAATATAATTGTTATAATATATTATTTTAATTATATAATTTTTATTGCAAATGATGTTTGTCCAAACGACGAATAATTCTTTGTAAATACAAAGACAAAAAATCAGTTTGAAATTACAAATAAAGCAGTTGAGAACTAAATTTGAATATCTATGGAATTTCTTTAGTTTGATGAGAAAAATACAGTTATATTTAAACTCGCTATGAGTGTGTTTTATGAGTGTTATTTATATTATTTTATTTTGTTTTTTGTTTTTTCTAAAAAACGATTTATTTTAGCTTTGAATATGCTAGTAATATAGCTGGTATAGTCTGTAATTATGTTAGCTTATCTGACGAAATGTTCCAACATAGCTTACTGTCATGAATCTGAATTTTTTCGTTCAAAATAAGGGTACATCTACACGATGTTTGAAAAGTACATATTGCAATGACTATATGAAGCAGATAAAGTAACTTGCTACTTTTTCTTTGAAAATGTAAAGACAAAAATTCGCTTTAAACTACTTTTTTTATTTTATTTCTAATAAATATTCGGATTTACTTTATTTTAAAGTTTCTGATACATAGGAACACAGAAAAAAATCTGCACATATCCAACAGTGTTATACAGCCATTCTCAAAACAGCTAAGAGTGCTGCACACCTGTTTATCAGTCATGCTATCGATAGGACTTTTCGGAATACTATTACACGCCTCAAGAAGTGAAATCTCCAAATTCCACACGTTATAAGCATGCCTTGGTCTAGCAACAGTCCGTCGTCCAAACATGTTCGAACTTATTCTGGTCAGGAGAAGACACTCGTCATTCCATACGGTGCATTGCTTCGTCTTCAAGCATATTTCCCACAAGACGAGCTCTACGTAGCTGGCACCATGCTGGAAAACAAAGGAATCTCCATAGAAATCTCCGTAAGTTATGACTTGAGGTCTCAGTATCTCAACATAGTTCAATATATCAGTTTTGGGCTGTTAAAGAAAATTCGAAATGGCATGTAGGTCCATACATCCACCTCTGCTGATTCCATACCATGAAACTACCCCGTCTATAGTGCGACCTTTCACGAACGAATGTGGAGTTACTTCAAGTGCTTCTTTCTCTCCATACCAAAACACATCGAGTGTCACTATCCAGTCTGAACCTCTACTCTCCTGTAAAGAGCACTTGGTTTCATTCATGTTGCTGACAAGCTCAATGGTCAGCAACCCATCTTCTTTGGGCCCCACGGTGGCTTGAAGTTGACAGAATGCAGAAAATCGGCTGTACTAAGAGGTTTATGACATACCATTTGGCTGGAGAACCTTCACCCTGTTGCAACTGTCTTTGCTCCTGCGTATTATTGTTTGTTCTATTTCGACGAGATTTTAACAGTATACACCGGTCATCAGTTGCTGTAGGGCCGCATGGCCGACCTTTCCCTAGTTGACGTATAACATTCCCTAATTCTTGGAATCGATTCCACAGCCTTGCATCGACACTTCTAGCGACCATACACCATACATATAATGCACTATACTATGGATTCTGGTACATCACGTTGTTGAGACATTTTTAAGTCACCCTTTCTCAAAAAAATAAGCTAAGCAATCACATTTTACATTAAAGCGGTGAAACAGTCGTTTCTGCAATATCCCAAGTTATGCCCATATGTAGTTTATCTAGTTTTTAAGATTATGAACTTTGATTTGCATATCAAGTTTTATTCTTCTATTTCCGTCTAGGTATTATATTATGGGTGATTTATTTTATGTTACTTGTCGATGTAAGTATTTGCGTAATTTCGTTAAAATCATGTCTCCCTTAATTTTTTTTGATCACAGTATGTATTATATATATTTGACAAAACGTATAATTTTTCCAATTGTATTTATTTACAACGTCAATAAAAATGTAATCTACAAATGTAATATGTTATTAGGTGCTGTGTCTTTATTTATTCATTAAGGAATAATAATTTATCTATAATTTTTTTCTTATTTGATCTAGTACATCTTTCTAAATGTCTTCGCTGTATAAAAAGATATGAATCCACTAAATTGAAACTTCCATTCAAGCGTTTTCTTTTGTATATTTTTCATTAAAATGTTATAGCTATTATATATATTATAATTTTTTTTAAGTATGTCACATAAATCTGCAACTTTAATGTCATTTACCAAACAATACATTAAATAAGTTCTATACGTACAATACTGTAACAGCTGTATTTACAGACCTTTTCTATTTGCAAAATTATCCACAAACAGAAAATTTCGTAATTGAGAAAAATATAATACATTCTTAATATATTATGTATTTGCTAAAACGTTAACAAATCTAAAACTTAAAAAAATGAGCAATCTTTACAATTTTTTTACACAATGATTCTTTTTTATAACATTTTACCCATCATAAAATTATTTAATAACAATAAAATCATCAATGAGATGCCCTGATTGTGCTATGTTTAGCTTACAAATCAAGTGAAAAACGCAACGACAAATAACATCATCAGGATAGTAATATTTTAAAATTTTGATACTCAGCCGAAACAATTCATCTATTCTCCATTTGTGATTAAACGAATGTTCTATGTATCATCAGAATGATAATTTAATGAATTTCAGTCCTCTCACCATATCATTAAATTTACAAGCACACGTGTTCACAACGAACAAAGAGGATAACAAATCCATTCCGAATATGGAAATGTTTGGAACTTTACACTTCAGCGATAATTCTAAATATTTTCTATAATAAGCTTATAAAGAGTTAATAATATTCTAGCGTAATAAGAGCCACATCTCACAACTACCTTGTTTAATCAATAATCAAAACAATGCTTTAGAAAGAAAGAGATCTTGCATGCGATTTCAGTTCGGGATAAAAATTCTATAGGCTTAATGAATATATACATATTTAAATAACGTGTTTACATGATTTTATTGTACTATATATCGGAGCTAAAGAATTTTAATTCAATGAAAAGTGAATTATTAAATCATGAAATTTTTTAGTCGAAGGTGAATAAAGTTTTACACAGTTACACATCGGATAGCGAACACAATTAGTTCTGAAATCACATTAATTACCTAAAATATTTGTTAAGCGAAACCTAATTTCCAATAAAATCACAAAAATGCATGTCTGTATGATGTATTATGCGTGTCTTATGCTACAATGGTTAGCTGAATTCATATTCGTCAAGCGATCCCGAAAAACATTGAAAATGATATTCACTAGAACGGACACTCGTAGTCGTGATATTACACTATTTAAAATCCCACGTAGAAGTTTTTTAACTTCTAATTTATGTTCCTGTAATGGACTTTACCCGAGACGAACGAAAAAGGCAAGCTACCACGGTGTATGAGACGCATCTTTTACAGACCGCTGAAGTCATTTGATGCTCGAATATGTACGAAAAGATCATTACGTCACTTTCGCGGTCTGTAAAAAAAGACACTTGAGATGCACCGGAGTAGCCTGTCTTTTTCATTAATCTCTACTTTACCATTATGACGTCAAAGTAGGTATATAAAAGGAAAAGATAAAAAAGCGTGCAGAAAATTTTTAGAGTACTTCCCCTCTGTCCAATAAGCAGTTATTTTCGGACGATACATAGTTACAGAGGTGTGGCTGTTGGCATTCGTGGACTAAGTTCATTGTTTTAACGGATTAAAATAATTTATAATTAGCAAACAGTTCAGAATATTGCTTTAAAATTAAATCGTCTATTTTTAAAAACGAATAAAATATTAAATTCATCGACATTCATTCATGATTCATTCATTCATCAAACGAATAAATTACTAAATTTATAACGAACAAAGAAAGTATTAAATTCATCATGTTAATGTCAAATTTTTTAATATATCAATTTTATATTCATTAATAAAGTGTAATCTATATTTTTAACAGCGTACAAAGCTGTCATTTCTTAGAAATTACCGAGAGATATTTTTAGGTACGCTCACAATTAAAGCAATACGTAATACATATCTTCGTCTGGTCTTTCCACCTATATGTCTGTCTGTCCACATATAACAGTGTAAACATTACCAAATTAAATGTTTTGAAATTTTAAATATATATCTGTAGTAGAAAGTCGGGACATTTCAAAGTTTTTGAATATCCTTTGCATACTTCAAATACAGCGATGTTAAAAGTTTTCCGTTACATTATGGCCAAAGGAAAAGAAAATAGTTCCAAGACTTTTTAATGATGTTACACGCATTTGAATATAATAAAATTGGTATGACTTTATGAAAGGCTCTAAAATGTACCTTTTTGTATAATATGCCGCACAAAGAATATTTATTCAGTTACAGTATCGCGCAAAAGAATTTTGTTATATAACATTTTAAGGGGTTGGCAACATTGTTTGTGGCATATTTTAACTATTCTAAACTATTCCACGTAAAGCTAATTGTTATATAATGCTTAACTATATTGCTTAACTTTACTAAAAGTTTTTTTTCCTGCGTGTAATAGAAAATGAACATTGAAATGAAATTGAATATTTACAGGGAGTCAAATGTTTCTGAGTACTATACTGTATCCAAAATACTGTATATTAGCGATGATTGGTAGAAGACATTAGTTGTAATAAGATTTTAGCTTGTAAGTTAAAAAAATGTGATTGCGTTGTGTGTACAAATGTTGCAAATCACATACAGGGTTACATAGGAATTCGTAAGCGTTACTGTGTGTGAAAGAAAAAAAATAAAGGTGTTATTTTAAAAAGAGTTGTGCATTTTTATGCTTAACAACATTTTAACCTATTATGCGTTTATAATACTTTCAACAATAAATTTGGTTTGGTTAGTAAATTATCTGTATGCTTTAATAACTCTAACTTGCATTAAATACAGCTGATTTGAACTGTAAATGATACATGTTATTGAGATTTTATATGTCATATTTGGTAGTAAAAATAGAATATTAGTATTAGAGATTGTAATTAATTAACAGAGACACCAAAAACTATTTAATTGCACTATTCTCCATGAGGAACATATACACACACACACATATATATATATATATATATATATATATATATATATATATATATATATATATATATATATATATATATATATATATATATATATATATATATATATACTTCTTAAAACATGTAAAAGGCCGTTTTTTGAGAACTTTTCTGCCTCTACAACCTTAACACAGGCTTTAATTGCTTGCAAAATTGTTGCCGCGTAATGATTTCTTAAGTTGTGGAAACAGCCAAAAATCGCATGGAGCGAGACCAGGACTGTATTGAGGGTGTGTTAAAATCTCTAAGTTGTTCTGCTGCAAAATATGATGGACGTTGATGCTTGTACCTCAAGCTCAATAACTTCTACATTTCTCTAATTTTATGCCATCGAAAAATGCTTGTCCTCTACATTGCATCATCATTGAATGCTTTACTTATCATGTCTCGTATCATTTTGCTGAAGAACACAAAATTTAATAGCATAATGTTGTTCAAACGACGCTTCCATTTCGATAACTGACCGCTCTAGCAGAGGCCTGCAAACCAGCTTCAGTTCAACAACGTGCTACTCAGGTACATGAATATGTATACGTCATCTATCGGCAGTTTTTGTTAATACAGACAACAAACTTTTTCATGCTCCAAAAATTAATATTCCGATGAGTGGTTTCGTAGCAGTAAAATTAGTCTTAATACTTATTGAACAGCCTACGTATATATATATATTCGGGGCAAAATTTTCGTTTGTCATTTTAAATTTTATGAGAATCGAATCAAAAATTTTCAAAGATGGCAGTAAAACTTTTCCTCATTATATTAAATCCTACCATGCATATGTAAATCCAGTGATAGTTAAGTATTTAAGATGGAAATGGTGATGATAGTCTATAGTCCAGGGATCACGGTCACGTATTTTTGGAGTCCTATCACGTGTACAAGAAGGTGAAAAAATAACTTTTCCTTAGGGTGTCCATATTAGGCACTGGTACCTTATATATAAGTAGATTATCGCTTAGGCATATTTGTTTTTAAAAGTATAAAATAAAATGTATCTAGCACTTTAAAGCCGTAGTTTTATTCTTCCTATTGGTAGACGTTAAAAAATTTACATAAACTTTATAGGTTTTTGAGTTATCTAATTAAATTATTAATCATAAGAAATCTCGAAAATAAAATAAGTATTCTTAAAATGAGTATATAATATTTACCTTCATTGGCAGAGAAATAATCGTAAAATTACTATTGAATCTATATCTCATTATGATTTGAGATTTCATTTATTGATAAAATACAATTAATTACTTCATAGTTTACGTTTATTTTGAAAAAAAAAGTAAAAATTAATATACATAATTTTTTCTGATGGATTAATAGTGGATCTTTTTCTATCAGACAACTAAGAATGTCATTTTTAAATTTTACTGAAATTATGACAATTTGTATGTATCCAGTCAATATTTTTGTAGGTATACAATATTATATATCTTTTTTCAATTAAGATAAACTGAAATACGTCTCATATGTATGATTAATATTTCATTAGGAGCCAACTGAAAGTGAAAATATGATGTTTCCTCCTGTTGTAATTAGTTATGTTTGCAAAGATGAACCTCTTATAACTTTGTCGATTCTCTTATAAGAATAAATAATGAAAAATAGCAATAAATAGATAAACTATTAATCAAGAAATTATATCCTTGTTTTAATTTAATTATTCTCAAAATGTCAATCTTTATTTCCCTGATACAAGATATTTAATTTGCAATTTATTTTATTAAATTCTGGAAATTCACATTAATTAAAACCGCGATTTTATTAAATATATTTCAGTTTAAATACGTTTCTCTGTAAATCCAGACCTATTGATTTCATTTTCACCTGTATCTATGCTATCGTGAATTCACTCGACACAAAGCTAGTATTTTATTTTATTTTCATTTTATTTATTTTTTATTTATTTATTTTTTTTTTTTAAGTTTGAAAAACGAATTCGTTGATCAAGAGCTTCATTCGAACCGATGGTCCACAAAAGCTCAACATCAAACAATATAGAAGGAGTCCAAAAGTTTTATTTTTGTTCTGTCGCCTTAAACGAATCATGTAAGGCCTCCCTTTTTCTTCTAATAATATAATAATTTTCTTAAAATTTCAACTACGTGAGAAATCCATACTTTGAGTCCTTCTCGAACAGCTGTACAATATTTGTTAGAAATCTTTTTATGCTATTTTACACTATTTTGAAAGGTAATGCATTTTTTTGTATATTTCATACCCCTTTGTTTATTTTAAAATTCACAGAATTTTATGATGCCATTCATAGAAATTTTT
The DNA here is from genome assembly GCA_964019185.1 of Maratus speculifer. NCBI lineage: Eukaryota > Metazoa > Arthropoda > Arachnida > Araneae > Salticidae > Maratus > Maratus speculifer. The sequence continues at coordinate 262,561,519 of OZ025291.1, read as the reverse complement.
AGAGGAAATGATATTTTCTTTAGAAGTGATAAAATTTTTAAAGCTGTTTCTCTTAGAATAGATATACATGAATTTTTGAAAAATATTTTCATATTGGAATTAATTAAACAACTATACTTTATTTTACTTTTATAATTTATGTTGCATTATTTGTAATACAAAACTTACTTTAATGAAGTTCTCAGTTGTTACTGTGTGTAATTGTGATTATACACTCATTTTCAAATTCTTAATGATGTAATTATAACATTCGAATAGCTTTCAATGGCTAAAATCCTTTATATGTAATTTAATGATTGATATTTTGCAACATTCCAATCTAAGTTTATGCAATGTTTTTGTGCGAAAATCAGGGAGTTAGCCTAATTAGTTCCACAAATAGTAAATTGAAACCTCTGGAAACGTGCCGAAATAGATAAGATCCATTCAACCACTCTCCCTATCTTGTAATTATAAAGGCCTTTGAGTCCTTTCATAGTTTAGAATACCCTAAAGCTGTTACGTTTGATTTCCTTCCTTATATATACAGGATGATTTCAGGTAGAAATTTTGCTTTCCGGTAACTTTTTAACTTTTTAGTGTACGAAACAAAAATACTTTTGTTAGAAGGACACTATGTGAATAAATTAAAATAAATATATTCAAGCAACATTGTATCAAAGCATTCTATTGTATAACAAAATATTGTAGCTAAATAATTCTACAGACAAATTGATTACATGAAATTTGATTATTATAACGATGCTAAAAAAGATATAATAATAAAATTTGATACTTATCAATTAAATGTAACATGGAAGTATAGGAACATGTTTCATGAGGCGTATTTGACGTATTATTTTTCTTTGATGAAAATTTATTCTCAAATAAACACTAAGTAATGTTTACCCTAAATTTTTGTTTGAAAATAATATTATGATTACTGTCTAATAGCATGAGTTAAACTTTTACTAGTTATTTAAACATTCAAAATCTACTTGATCAATCTCAACCTGAAACGTTTATATAAACTTGCACAAAAATAATTTTTATCAAATTAGAAAACCTGTTTTCCTATGTTTATTAATCATTTATATGCAAATAAGTGATCAGTAAAGTTTACACGAAATCGATATTTTAAAATAATTTGCAAATATGATCTTAACCTTTTCAGTTCCGATGTTAAAATAACAATACGAATACTTATTTAGAGGATTTTTTTCAAAGAAAATAACATTGTAAATGACAGAAAAAGTATCTTTTTCAAAAATGATCCTTTAGGCACTTACTAATTTAGGTTCAAATATGTGCAATTTTAAACTCTCTTAAAAATCAATTTATAACAATTAACCTAAATTAACGCAAACACATGCACACACACAAAAAAGCAATTGAAGAAGATTTAAAATACTTATGAAAATTTATGACTTTCTTCGTTACACTGCCTTTTGATTTTTTTTTTTTTTTTTTTTTTTTTTTTTTTTTTTTTTGCAAATTCAGATGAAAATTATATTTATTTTACGAGGTATTCAGTTTAGATTCACGTATTTATTGGTTTGCTGAAATATTCAGCTATTAAGAAGTGACGTAAAAATGTAAAAAAAGAAAAAAATCAGACATTTTAGTTTTAAAAGGAAAAGAACAGAGGTTCTTGAGTAAGGACTCAGGGACCGAAGACATTAAAAAAAATCACTTTCTATTAACTAATTGAAATTAACATTAATAAAATATTTAAGATTTATTCGACCAGTTGCTGAATTTGGACAACTTTTAACAGTTTTTTCAAATAAAAATAATTTTTTTAAATCATTTATTTAGTAAGTAGATCAACTGATTGGCGATGTTTTGCATATATTCAAAAACCAGCTGAATTAGGACTGAAAATAAGTGAAGTAGTCCAAATTTCGGCTTCTCTCCCCTGTTACATTAAAATTGAAGAACTTGAACTATGTTGTACATTTTTGAGAAAATTGTATTTAGAAATTTTCATTTCAATATTTCTTTCTTAAAGGAAATCTTTTGAGAGAGAAATTACTTATTTCGAACATTTAATTTTAAAATTTAAATTCAATCTGAAATTAATCTCAATCTCATAAACTACAAAGTCTAATATTTGCATTCTTTTTTTATTCAAATAAGCAATTGAGATATTTTTCAATGTTTGGTTTTATATCTTTACTATTTAAGCTATTGCATAGCTTTTATCACGGGCTTTGAGCGCAGCGACCGAATCCAAAAATTCCGTAACGAGAAATATCCTAACACATCCGTAACGAAAAAACCTAACACTCGGCTACCGTCGTTTCACTTCGGCAAACTTCGGCATGGTATTCTTCGGCAGACTTCGGCAGACATTGACGCGGTATTTTTCAGATATTTAGAGGATATCAAGTCTCAAACTTATATATCTTATTTCAGCTACTATAAATATATAGTTTCAATAATAACAATTCTGATAGAATGTGTACAGAAAAGAATCGTCTTAAGATAAAACAAGGTAGGATAATGTAGCTTTTGGTGAGTGGAGACCCGCCCAATGGTGAGGATTGAAAAATTTAAATGCTTATAACTCGCGATCTAATTTTCGTAGCGCGGCCAAATTTATTTTGGTAATTTATTATGAGACAGTGTTAATTTTTGGTGACAGGAGACCCCACGGTGAGGGTCGAAAAATTTAAAATGCTTATAACTCGCGGTCTAATTTTCGTATCGCGGCCAAATTTTGTTTAGTAATTTATTATCAGACAGTGTTAATTTTTGGTGACAGGAGACCCCCACGGTGAGGGTTGAAAAATTTAAAATGCTTATAACTCGCGATCTAATTTTCGTAGCGCGGCCAAATTTTGTTTGGTAATTTATTATGAGACAGTGTTACTTTTGGTGACAGGAGACCCCCCACGGTGAGGGTCGAAAAAGTTAAAATGCTTATAACTCGCGGTCTAATTTTCGTATCGCGGCCAAATTTTGTTTGGTAATTTATTATGAGACAGCGTTACTTTTGGTGACAGGAGACCCCCCACTGTGAGGGTCGAAAAATTTAAAATGCTTATAAATCGCGATCTAATTTTCGTAGCGCGGCCAAATATTGTTTGGTAATTTATTGTGAGACAGTGTTATTTTTGGTGACAGGAGATCCCCCATGGTTAGGGTTGAAAAATTTAAAGTGCTTATAACTCGCGATCTAGTTTTCGTAGCGCGGCCAAATTTTGTTTGGTAATTTATTATCAGACTGTGTTAATATTTAGTGACAGGAGATGCCCCATGGAGAGGGTCAAAAATTTTAAAATGCTTACAACTCGCGATCTAATTTTCCTAGTGCGGCCAAATTTTGTTTGGTAATTTACTATGAGACAGTGTTACTTTTGGTGACAGGAGACCCCCCCCCACTGTGAGGGTCGAAAAATTTAAAATGCTTATAACTCGCTATTTAATTTTCGTAGCGCGGCCAAATTTTGTTTGGTAATTTATTATGAGACAGCGTTACTTTTGGTGACAGGAGACCCCCCACTGTGAGGGTCGAAAAATTTAAAATGCTTATAACTCGCGATTTAATTTTCGTAGCGCGGCCAAATTTTGTTTGGTAATTTATTATGAGAAAGTGTTACTTTTGGTGACAGGAGATCCCCCATGGTTAGGGTCGAAAAATTTAAAGTGCTTATAACTCGCGATCTAATTTTCGTAGTGCGGCCAAATTTTGTTTGGTAATTTATTATGAGACAGTGTTACTTTTGGTGACAGGAGACCCCCCACGGTGAGGGTGGAAAAATTTAAAAGGCTTATAACTCGCGATCTAATTTTCGAAATGCGCCAAATGTTGTTTGGTAATTTATTATGAGACAGTGTTAATTTTTGGTGACAGGAGACCCCCACAGTGAGGTTCGGAAAATTTAAAATGCTTATAACTCGCGATCTAATTTTCGTAGCGCAGTCAAATTTTGTTTGTAATTTATTAAGGTATTGCATAGCTTTTATTGCGGGCTTTGAGCGCGGCGAAAGAATCTAGAAATTCTGTAACGAGGAAAAAACCTAACACTCCGGCTAACGTCGCTTCAGTTTGGCAGACTTCGGCACGGTATCCTTCCGTAGACTTCGGCATACATTGACGCGGTATTTTTCAGATATTTTGAGAATATCAAGTCTTAAACTTATGTTTTTAATTTCAGCTACCATAAACGTATAGTTTCAATGATAAAAATTCCTGATTAACCTACATGTATTGTAAGATAATAAAAATATTTTAAACGATATTAACTTCTCATTTGTTCAATATAAGAAAAAAAATTGTTATCGGTCATCACGCTCAAAATGTTTAACTTGAATTAATATAAAAGAAAAAAAACTGCATAAATAAGAAATAAATAAATATTTATAATTGCATAAGTTGATAAAAAATGCTATGCAATAGTTTTACCGCGGCAGTCCCCGAGTGCCACACGTTTTTTTTTTTTTTTTCAACATACCTTTAGAGAAAAGGCAAAAAGCATAAATGTTATGTCTATAAGCTACTATGCAAATGATTGGAGCATGATAATTATCAGAATTTTCAAGCTGTTTTTGAGGCTTTCACAAAATTTGCTCTATGCATGTAGCTAACACATTATGCAAATTTTATTTTTATTACTTTTACGCATGCGCAATGAAAAACTATTTAGTAATCCTGCTCACTATTCATACAATTTTCATTAATTTTTAATTCTGATTACAGAGTATACTGTGCAATTTTGTTTATCATATTTTCTGAAAAGAACATTTCTTTATATTAAGAATTCGGCAAATCATAAGCGAAAAACATGACAAAATTCCGGACTGGTTTAATGAAAATCTTAATTTCTTTACGAGTACACATGCTATTCTCATAAAAATGAATCAATTTTAAGTAGCTTTCATTACAAAAAGTAAAAAGCTACCTATTGCAGCCATTCGGAGGAAACATATCCGGAAAATTTTGGTATATTTTCATCGATTATGATCCCCATACCCCAAAACCACCCTTCATTCAAATGTTCACATACATCTACATATATATATATATCTTATTTTTGTCATGCTGTAACGTATTTATGAACCGATTTGAATGAAACTTGGTATGTAGATAAATCATACAAATATCTCGACCGAGTTTGTTGGCCGGCATCATCCGCCATCTTGCTTCAAAATACGGCCATTTAATTTTTTTATTTAAAATTAAAAATTAATTGTAAAAAAATGAAAAAAATTAAAAGTTGAAAAATATTTTCCTTTTATGTGTTAGAACTTAAAACAATTATTCCAGAACACTTCTTGCTTCATCTACATCTTAAAAATGACTGAGTTATAGCACTTTGAGGTTCTAGTGTGGCTGATATTTTGAAAAGATCTGCTTTTGGCACGTAATTACGTGCGTGTTTATGAACCGATTTGGATGTAACTTGGTGTACACATAGTACATAGTGAGACCTGGACCGAGATTATCACCCAGTTCCATCCGCCATTTTTTCAAAATGGCGGCTATATAAAATGTTTTTTTTAATTTAAAATTTAAAAATAGGTACAAAAAAGTGAGAAATTGAAAAGGTTTTTCTTTTGTGCATTTGCCCTTGATGCAAAGATTCCAGAGCTTTTTTGTTTTGTTTTGTCTGCATCGTAAAAAAAGTGCTGAGATATTGCACTTTGAATTTCTAGTGTTGCTAACATTTTGAAATGATCACATTTTCGTCACATGATTACACTTGCATTTATAAACCGATTTGGATGTAACTTGGTATGTACATAGTACATATCGATGCCTGGACCGAGTTCGTTGGCCAGTTCCATCCGACTCCATGTTTCAAAATGGCGGAATATTATTTTTCTAAACTTTAAATTAAATTGGGTGCAAAAAAAGTAAAAAATTGGAAAAGATTTTTCTTTTTTGTGTTTGACATTGATACAAAGATTGCAGAGCATTTTTTGTTCCATCTATGTCTTCAAAAATGGCTGAGTTATAGCACTTTCTATTTCCAGTGTGGTCGACACTTTGAACCGGTGTAAAATTTGTTACTCGATAATACGCATACTTATAAACTGATTTGGATGTAACTCCGTGTGTACATAGTACATACCAATGTTTTGACCGAGTTCACTGCCCAATTTCATCCGCCATCTTTTTTCAAAATGGTGGCCATTTAAGTTTGTCAAAAAACTTTTAAATGTATAATGATGTACAAATAAAAAATAAGAAAATTCAAAAAGATTCTTTCTGAAGTGTGATCGCAATACATGAATTCCAGAGTATTTTTTGCTTTGTTTTTAGCTTAAAAAAAGTCTGAGATATAGTATCTTGAATTTCTAATGTGGATGTCATTTTAAAAAAAATCCATTTGCGCGAGACAGCACTCGTATATATTAATCGATTTCGATGTGAATGTGCATGTGCACATGAAATAAAATTTCGACCAAGCTCATTGGTTTGTTTTATCCATCATGTTCTTTTAAAATGGCATACAGTTCATGATATCGTGGAATTTGGCAACCTTATAAATCGCTTAAAAACCCCAGTTTGAATAAAATATGACTAATTTCTAAAAATTCCCAATAATATTCAATATTGACAAAAACTAGTATTTAATCTTAGATAATCGGGTTCCACTAATTTGAGCTTCATATGTTTGAATAATATAACTTAATTTAAAATAAATAAATAAATAAATAAATAACATATATGAAAGCTACCTCTTCCTAGAGGTACTACAAGAGGGACTTTCAAGTTTTACGCTTATTCGCAATATTATAAATCCGTTTCAAGGTATTTGTATGTTTATCAACATACAATTGTTATATAGTGTGTTTGGCATCAATTATTTTTTTTTATTCCACTTCTTCCAAATTTATTACATAACAAAAGAAAAAGCAATCAAATAACGGGAAAAAATAACATTATCATCCCAGCATTTATATTAACGACGTCTCATAAATTTTAATTTCTGTTTTCCACAAACTTATCAGCTTTGTTTCATTTAAGCATAAATATTATCCGCTTATTTATTTATTTATTTATTTTATTTTATTTTATTACAACGAGTAATTTTTTAACACATGCTTTGTTTTGGAATTAAAAGAGAAAGAACTATGCTTAATTTTATTATTTTTTTATTTTAAAAATTGATTATTGTTTAATTAATTACCTATTGCACCTTTAATTTACGTAATAAAATTTTAGAAACTTTAAAATTTGTTATAAAGTCCTTTGTTTTATGATACATATTTTATGTGTAAATTTTCCTTAATATTAGAATTTGTGGTGATAATGTTGGTTTAATTAAAATGTTTCTTTCATACATTTCGGATTTAATACTTTTCGTAAATTCGATAAATCAGTTATAGCAAATAAATGAAAAATAAATAAATCCAGATGTATATTTAATCAAAATATCGTATGCAAAACAAAACCTAGTCGGATGTGTCAATTCCAAAACTTTCTGCTATCTTATGCACGTTACTATTTCCTAAAAAAAAAAAAATGCAGCATAGCAGCGACACCGGTTAGGTGGACAGCACCTAACCAGAGCAACAAAATCTTCTCAGAAACAACTTATGTCAACTTAAAGCTGAATTTGAAGTTTGATGTAAACTGTGCATTAGTTCTTGAGATAAAACCTGCAAACAAAAAACCTGCATGACAGCGCAACATGTTGGGTGATGCATATTAAAAAAGAATCAGGATTAATATTTATCAGGTACTAAATGAATCTGAAATTTGATGAAAATCCATGTATTAGTTCTTGAGATACAACTGTTGCGAAATCATAAAAAATGCAGCATAGCAGCGCCATCTCTAGGACGATTTACACCAAAAACTAAACAGCACTAATCTACTAATGAAATACTATTAACGGGGCTAACGATATCTGAAGTTTTAGAGAAATTCTTTCATTAGAGCTTGAGGTACAGCTATAGCGATAATGAAGAATAGTGCATTATTGAACCGCCATCTGTTCATCGATTTGTACCGAAACGTAATTAACATCATTTCATATCAAGTGCTAACTAAATTTAACGCCTATATCTAAAGTTATATAAAAATCCATGTATTAATTCTTCAGATATGGCTATGCCTATATTGTAAATAAATTTGCATAACAGCACCACCTGTTGAGCTATGTGCACCAAAAACCAATCAAATCAAGTTTATTTCAATATCTAACAAAATTTAAAGTTTTGTGAAATTCCATGCATTAGTTCTTGAAATAGAGCTATTGCAATAATCACGAATAATGCACCATGGCAGCGCTATCTGTTGAACAATTCGCATAAAAATGTAATCAATACCTTGTTATATCATGTACTAATCTAAAGTTTTGTAAAAATCCATAAAATAGTTTTCGAGGTATGGCTATTTAGGAAATTATAAATAATACAACATAGCAGCGCCACCTTTTGAGTGATATACAAGAAAAGCTAATCACATCTAATTTATATCACCCTCTAACAGACTCTAAAGTTTTGAGAGATGACGGGCATTACTTCTGTAGATAGAGCACCTACAAAATGTTTGTCATATACACAGAGACAGACATTCTGTAAAAACATGTCTTTCGTGTTCTCTGACCCCTAAAACGTGTAAATCAGTCGAAAATCGGATTTCGAAAATTTTCATGAATCCAATACTTTTTTCTTGTAAAGATAGAAGAAAGTAAAAAAAAAAAACTCTTAAAGCTGTTGTTTCGATAATGTTCTTATGGTTACGGCAATAAATTTTAATTTATTTCAAGATGTTTATTTTTTTCAATTTATAATTTAAAATATTATTTTTAAATTTATATGATTTAAATGAAACATACTATTGAAAATAATAAAATATCACATTTAAAACGAGATCTTTAGAAATGTTTCTTTATTCTTTTATAAAATAAATAAATAAACATAAATAAATGATGAACCTCAATGAAATTTAACATGCGGCAATATGTTACGGGTACGATACATGAACATCAATCAATTTTGATTGATGATGTGTATGTCTGAAAGATAACAGTGTATGTTTTTAAAATATAAATAAATGTTCTATTATTATATAAGTAACACGAACTAAAACGAAATTAAAAAACCCCTGTCGACTGGGCCTATAGGCGGAGGTAGATTTCGAAGAGTGCTCATTTCAACAATATATATATATATATATATATATACGATTAGAGATAAACCCAGTTTAATAACTTCATTTGGCCGTTTATGAAAAAATTTAATTTAATTTTTCTCCCAAAACTGGTTTTATCAGAATTATCTTAAGAAAAATTCAGCTCAAATGCCCATTTTGACAACATATTTTGAAATAAATTCTGAATTTATTAAAAAATCGACCAAAACAGTACATTATACCGTTCCTAAATAACAAAAAACTGTCAGTTGAATGCATTTGAGAAAAAAAATTGAATTTAAAAATGAGTCATAAAATAACCAATTTGTTGTTTGATTAGATCCTTAATTCTTTAATCATAATTGCTTCGGAAAATTTTGTGCGAAATACTCACTTTGACAGCATTTTTAAAAATACATTCTATCTTTATCAAAAAACTGGCCAATGAATCACAGTATATGGTTCCTAAATAAGAGGATCTGTAAATTGGATGCGTTTGAGAGCGAAAATGGATTTTAAAACGAGTCATAAAAAACGCAATTTGCTATGTGAAAACTTCCTTAAATTTTCAAATCGCGAAGACTTCGGGAAATTCTGTTCAAAATACCCTTTTTGGTAGCCTTTTTCAAAACATATTCTGTCTTTATCAAAAAACCGATCAATGCATCACATTATATAGTTCCTAAATAAGAGAATCTGTAAATTGGATGCATTTAAGAGCAAAAGTGTATTTAAAAACGGGTAAGAGAAAAACGCAATTTCTTATTTGAACACTTCATTAAATTTTCAGTGACGATGATTTCGGAAAATTCTGTTCAAAATACCCTTTTTGGTAGCCTTTTTTGAAATATATTCCGTCTTTATCAAAAAAATGACCAATGCATCACATTATATAGTTCCTAAATAAAAGGATCTGTAAATTGGATGCGTTTGAGAACAAAAATTTAAAAACGAGTCAGAAAAAAACGCAATTTCTTATTTGAATACTTCCTTAAATTTTCAGTCCCGATGACTTTGGGAAATTCTGTTCAAAATACCCTTTTCGGTAGCCTTTTTAAAAATATATTCTATCTTTATCAGAAAATTGAACAGTGCGTCACTTTATACAGTTTCTAAATAAGAGGATCTACCATTTGGATGTGTTTAAAATCAAAAATGATTTTAAAAATGAGTCAGAATATAAGCAGTTTGGATTTGAGTTTTTTTCTCCAACTCCTATTTTTGTTTAATTTCTTTTTGCTGTACGAATTGGTCCTATGAAAAACTTATCAATATAAAAGTCGTAGATATTTTTGAGAAGATGTAAAATAAATTTAATCAGATTTGATATCTTAAAAATTGACGGAGTTATGGATTTTTCTCTTTTTTCACCACCCTTTCTCTTTTCATTTTTAATTTTTTTCATCGGTAAATGTTGGTTCTATCAAAAACTTGTAAATACAAAAGTTTTAGATAATTTTAAGAACATTTACAAAAAAATTTAGTTGGACTTGATATCTTAAAAATTGATGAAGTTATGAATTTTTTTCTCTCAAAACCCCTGTTTTTTTCGCCCCTTGAGTCCACTTCTAAATTTATCAAAAATCTGTCATGCATAAACTTTTGGTCCATTTTTAAGAAGTAATATGAACTTTAAACCGATTCGATATCTACTTTTATTAAGAAGTTGTGGCGTTTTTTCGGTTTTCACAAAAACGCCCCCTATTCCGACCCCCTTGGTCCGATTTTGCCCATTAACGAACTTAGCCGAGATTTTAACCCCTTTGATTTTATGTACCAATTTGGTGGAGATTGGTGAAGAATTATAGATAGATAGATAGATATATAAACTGGTGCGATTGCAATAGGTAGTATTTCATACGAAATCTACCTAAAATTATATATTTTTTTTATGGTGAATATTTTTCAAAAAAAATTCATAACCAATTCGTGTTTGAAATTCAAAATAAATTGGCATATAAAAAAGTATTACTTAATCTTTTAATTTTTCTGGGGCAATGTATCTTTATTCGTAAAATACTATAATATTTGAATGACACCAGAATTTACAAACCATACAAAATTTACTTCATGTACGTAATAAAAGATTTTTTTTCTAAAAATCTGTTGCCAAGTCCTAATTTAGGCATTAAAACTTACTGAATAACCAGCATTGAAGAAGTTAAAAAATATGTTTTCATTAGTTTAAACAAATAGTTATACAAAATACATTACACATTTTAATCGATTTCCTTTTTTACAAGAATTTTAGTGATTAATTTTAGAAATATTGCATCAGTATGGAAAGACAAATCTATCACGGTTTAAGGAGCAAATCGACAGAATATACTGTCATTTGCACCGATGTAACCGCGTTTGTTTTACTAATCCGAAAAAAATCTTAATTGAAGCCTTGAACATTGCAATAGTTTCTTGGAAAAAAAAACTTAAATTTCAGAATGGCATAAGTTTGAACTATTAAAATGTAATTCGATGTGACAAAGAGTATATTTTATATGAAAGTCCGGCATTAAAAATACTCTTTTTTGCTATTAGTGATTTATTTGGCTGATATGTGGGCAAAAATTGATGGTTGCAATTCGTAATTTTTTTTAATATTAATCTCATAATTCATAATTAATATCATAAAGTTATAAAAATTGCAAATTCAACGTATTTTCGTTTGGGTATTTCAGGATTAATGTAGCATAAAAATAGCTCATTAGGAGAATAATTTCAAAAGATAATAATAAAAACATCAAAATGTATTTTATCAATTGTAATGTATATTAAATATTTTTAAAGCACTAAATTTTGGAAGATTATAATTCAAAAACTAATCACTCAAATGACTTGAAATTTGGTGTTTTGACATAATTTGAATCATCAGTTAGAAATATTTTGTTACAATTATGTATTGCTATTGGTAAAAATAAAGTGTGCTTACGTTTTAATACATTGATGGCCCTCTAAGGAAAATTTTTGTCAATCATATGAAAGCAAACTATATTTCTAGTTGTTCGGTACCAGTAATTTGTTTTATGATAATTTGTGAGGGACTTAGTAGGAGATGTTTTTCTTTTTTTACCCCCTGCTGTACTGTAATCCAAACCTTTTTTCAGGATTAATAGTTTATACTTTAAATATTAATTATTTATGTAAAACAGTACATTTTAGAATAGTCCGCTAACAACAGCAGTTTTAAAATTTAAATTCTACATTCAGAGTTTTCTTAAAGCTCAGTTTCATCGCTTGATAGAGATAAAAAGTTTATTTACCATCGGTCGTTTTTCATCATAGTTAAAGTATTCATTTATTCGAGCTATAAAAAGAACTTTGAACAGGTATTATTCAAAATAAGTCAAAAACATAAAAAACCTATGACTGCTGTTTAAAATAAAAATATCTGAATAATTTAATTAAATGCAGTAACAACATGCTATTTGTACATTCTATTAAACATATAAACTCGTAATTGGAATATATTTATATGACCATGTTTATTTGTTTAACTCTTATTAATTTCAAATAAAAAAGTACATTTTTTATTTAACTGCAGTATGGAATATTAGGAAATTAATAGCTCTCACATTAAAATTACGTTAAAAAATGAAATGTGTCTATATGTATCCATCACACTATAAATATCACATATCAGATGTTTTCATTGAATACTACGATGCAGCATTTAGTACGATAACTGCATTCTAAGAATACGCAATGAATCATGTCAATGATAGATACGAGTGTAAAAATTTAATCTTCATTTTCTGTATCGTTTCATTTTCCTGCTACTTCTCAGATTTGTTTAATTAACCACGCAAAGATTTTTCCTTCCATTCAGAAATAACCGATTTTATTTTAATACGATGAGAGATTAATTAGTATAATTTTCCACTTAGATAAAATACATTTAAGGTAATTTTGCAATATTAAAATGTGTTATTTGTAAAAGAATGATTTTTTTAGTAAAAAAAATATCCTATATCAGTGGAATAACAGTGCATATTAGAAAAGTTACATACTTATTCACTATTCTCTTGATTTCTTGCATTATGCTGATAGCAGTTTTTTAAATCAATTTATAGAAATCAATAAGATATAACTTTAGTTCACAATTATTGTGTTATACCAATTGTTAATTTATACAGGGTGTCCAGTAACTGACTGACCCATTTTGAATGTAAATAACAAAAAGCAGTTTGAGATAAAAAATATGCGGTTTGCTGCATTGTTATCGGAAAATCCGTAAATTTTTATATATACACTTTCTTAAAATAGTTCGAATTTTGGACAAAAGATGGCGCTGGCGGCGGCATCAGGCTATCGAAATCCAGGTATTACTCCAGTTTTCATAAGCATGAGCTTTTTGGCTCATTTCGCAGAGTAAATTATTATTTTACATATTGAACCGAACTCTCCACTCACCTGCAGATTTTGTTGGATTTAAAGAGATTTATAATAATACTTATGATTGAATAATGTCTATTATACTTAATAAAAAACAACAAAACTTCCTCTTCATAAGGATTGACTTTTCATAAATTTACCATAAATAAATTGTATTCAGAAAAGTTTTTGAAACAGGCTAACTGAATCTCTGTTTACGTACAATAAATTGAGAATATGGGATAAGCACCGCTTTTTTAAGTTAAAAAAATCGTGATATTTAATCTAAACACTTTATCCATTAAATAATATGAAATTGTATTTTAAAAAAAGTTAGTCGTGTGAAAAAGCTTTAAGTGAAGGATCAAGGAAACTCTTCTTGCCTATGTCACGTTGTGCAGTAAAATCAGTTAAGTGATTAAAACAGTGGTTCGAAAATAGTGTTGGCAAGTTACCTGTCTAAAAAAAAGCGGGGCATTGACTTTTAAATCGGCACATAAAAATATAATAAACCTGAGAATGAAGGAATACGTTTATAACAAATCCTGTATTAAACGTAAAAAAATGTTGATTTCGACAAAGGAAGTAACATACATTACTAGCTGCTAAGACGGAAACCTGCTTAAAACGAAACAATGTTCATTTTTCCAAAAACCGAAATCGTTTCTACATTATATTCATATTTTGACATTTAACACATCTGAAAATTTTATTACGAAAGCCATGAGGGATTTTAGGATGACTTTTACACACACCTCTCCCCCCCCCCCCCCAAGTGAAAACACATCTACACTGAAATAGAAAGATGTGTAAAAAGAAAAAAAAATCGTACCTGTTTTATATCCTGCGAGTTATCCATTTTCAAATTTTCATTACAAAGAGTATCATAGATCCTGAAATATATTTTTCGCCCTATTCCCTTCTCTTACTTTAAATACTTCTTGAGGAAAAGAAGGGAAGGAGTAAATTTCTCTTGCATGTGATTTGAAATAAGAAGCATTATTAAAAAAAGAAAAAATATGTTACATGTTTTTCAAGGTGTAGTGATAAACAAAATATTAAAACAATAGCGCAAGTTAAAGCCCTGTATCTAAGATAGACAATGCAGTCGTTTGAATTTTCTTTTCTTAAAAAATAAACCCCTTGCATATAAAAAATTGTCTAAGCATTAAATTTGCAATGCATATTCCTTCACCGAGAAAAATAAAACTTCCAAATATGAGTAAATCGATATTTTCATTTTGTCATGGATATTTTTTTTCAAATATTACAGCCTCATGCTTTTAATTTTGAAATATCAGAAATATTCAGTTTTAAACAAAATTAGATTTATTCGTTAAATGTCGTAAATTGCTAAAGGGCAAATTTATGAATAATTTTTTATTTGTTATGATTTCGAACAAAACGTTCTTTTGAGTAATATTTTATGTTAGGAAATGAGGCAAGATAGATATTTATGGTGTTCGCAGAAGAAGAGTGTCCTAATGTAATCGCTGAAGCGTAGGATTTGTTCTCCAGCCTTCGAAACCAAAAAAGGAATGAGTTCGTAAAAGAAAAACTTCACAGGTCGAATTTGAAAACCAAGAAAAAAAGATAAATACAAATTTCCTGACTTTTAAATCTCTCTTGAAACCAATGGTTTAGCCTTGAAAACATAACAATTTTTAACATATCATGGATTCATTTTAAAGATTAAACTATCAGAATTTAGGAATTTTGCATGTTTTATTATAAAGGACTAAAACCAAAGGTCCACATACATGGACTTCAGTAAGGAAAAGTCTAAAGAAAAAAGCTATATAACCATAACGGAACCGTATTCTTACTATGTTATTGTCAGAATGTAATTAAATTGAGGTTTCTCGTTCGTATAAAAACGGTCTTAGTTTTTTCCAAAATTTTTTAGAAAAAAATTTACACCTGTTCCAAGACCAAACTTTAGCTATTTCACTATATACTTAAACACTGTTTTCTTTTAAAACAACAACAAAATAATTAAAAAAACGAACAGCTGTATAAAGTACGAGTATACAAAGTGCATTT
Source organism: Maratus speculifer (assembly GCA_964019185.1). NCBI lineage: Eukaryota > Metazoa > Arthropoda > Arachnida > Araneae > Salticidae > Maratus > Maratus speculifer. Next base: position 262,546,035 of record OZ025291.1, on the reverse strand, counting down.
TATTCATTACCATATCTGTTAATAATTCCATTTTTTTTTCTTTATAGTAAATCAAATTTTGATAAAATTAAAAGAGATATCTGTAATATATTATAATACAAAGTATTTGTACTTACTTATCTACTTTATAGATAAAATATTTAATTATTGACTTTACTTGATCATACTGCCTTTGTCAATACATTCATAAAACCACTTAAATAATAAATTAAGTTTATAATTTAAGTTATTGTATTAAAACCACCAGAACACAACCAGTTCACTATATTTTCCTGATTCCAGGCGTACAAATAAAGGTTATTTACATCCTTTTATTAACAATTATGTCCCAATTTAAGATAAGTGCTTTTCTAAATTTCCCCCAGGCTTTATGATTCGAAATGTATCTCTTGTAATATAAAGGTTCCACTTTATGAATTTGCAACCCATCGTCTTTAAGGTTATGTTTTTCAAATATAATAATGTACAATATTAGTATTTGAATACAACGTTGTCATAAATAATATTCGTAATTAAAGTTTATTACAAGCAGAATTTTATGAAAATTAAATCGATTTATAAGCAGTTTTTGTTTTATTCTCAAAGATTTAAAAATCATTCTTTTTAGTAGTGTCGACTGAAGTTTGATAAATTATCGTGAATTGGGTTTACTTTGTCACGTTTCAGACATATTTTTGTACACTTCTTTTTTAATTCTTAGAATTTGTGTCTAAAAAATTCAGGCGTGTCGATCTAAAGATTCCCTTCAACATCAAAGCAGATTCGAATATATAACAGAAATACTGTAAGGGAAAAAATAACAAATATTGCAACAATGTTACCCCGGATTCAGGCTAACTTTGTCACCTAACTACAAATATGTTTTAAATGTTCTTAATAGAAGATTTATCACTAATTTACTTTAGATAACGATGCAAAATACTAAAGTGCACCCTTTAGATTACTTGTATTATTTGAAAATCGAATTTTACGACTTATTGGGAAAACATGACTTTCAAGTGTTTTTTTCTGAGGGTAAAAGCATTGATCATATCAACACCTGTTGCGTTATTGGTCAATGTAGGGATATTAACTCTCTTCTATTTATATCTTTTTTTAATTACTATCTTGACATTGTGCTTGATTAAGGAAAAACATCAGTCAGCCAAGACTCCCAAGGTCTTGGGAACAAACTGCTCTTCTTTCTAACTAAGAAGTGTCATACAACCCAGAGACTCGGTGTATCTTTAAAGGCACTTATTGACAGGAACACTACATAACAATTGGAATGTTGTGATAGCTAGTTTTTTACTTATGCTATAATTAGCAACTGCCAATACGCTTGCCGCATTCTCTTCTGATAACTTCGAACCCCTTGTGTTTTTTCATCATTCCGCATTTTACACTTACTGCCTAAGATCTGTAAGAAAAGCCAGGATTAATCATTTAAATAAAACGCACCAATAAATATACACAAAACAACCTTTTGCTTACAAGGTGACAAAGTTACCCCGGGGTGCCAGATTTCTGACCCGGCTTACGGCAAGAAATCTCTTTTTAAAGAGTGCTTTCATATTACGTTTCTGAAATTATTATTTTGTATTCACTTATACTTTAGAAATATGTGATTAATGCATTTTTCCAAAAGAATAGTATCTTAGAACATTTTAAACTAATTTTAATTCCTACTTAACATTTTTTATTAATTTAAATTTTATAATATAAATGATACAATCGAAAATAAATTAATAAAAAACCCACAAAAAGAAACAAATTACGTATATGACTACATTACATATGTTAAAAAATAATAATTACGATATATATATATGTATATATATATATATATATATATATATATATATATATATATATATATATATATATATATATTTACAGAAATAGTTAAATTTGTCTTATTAAATTAATTATGTAATGTCGTATGTTTCAGATAAAAAGGCTTTTAATCACAGTAAATGAATTGTGCAACATTATATCATTAAATTAAAAATGAAGTAATGTATTACAAAACAATAATTAAAAAGCATATGCATAATAAGAATTCAAATTAATGATACTTAAAGAAAAAAGTACATTAGGGATGTTTTAAAAGTCTTCATTTATTTAAAGAAATTTGTTTATTCGATGAAAATTTCGAATAAAAATGTTTTGAAACGACTAATTTATAAAATTGAATAAAATCGATTTTTTATATATTAAATAATGCATTAATTTCTCCAATGTTATTAGTATCTATCCTATTATCATTACATACTAAGTATTTCTTCCTTAAATGGAAAATTTGTGGATGCAATGTTTTGTACTTTGTATAATTGATGTTTTATTATTATTATTATGTATAAAATGTATGTAAATATATACATGTTGCTATTGCATTAAAGAAACAACATCCAGTTTTTAAGTGTATTTACTGAGAATATAATTTTTTAATTTAGGCTCATATCTTGCAAGCCAAAAGATTTTATCTTTTCTTAAATCAAGAAATTTTAATCAACGAGTCATTATATGAAAAACTTTATTTTAACTAGTGAAACATTTTAATTAGTATCACAGTAATAAAATTGTAAGATTTTAGCTTATATATGTAAATACACAGAAAATGTATCTGAAAAGAAGTAGAATGCGATTAATTTAAATATTGCTTAATTACTCAGAAGATTAAATATCATCTATCCATACACAGGTATTATTTTTTTCTAATTCTCTTCATACATTTACTATTCCCCAATTCACATTACGGATTTAAGTCGTTGAAAGAAAAGATTATTTTAATAATCCACATGCAATATTATTGTTTCTGTTGTTTCTGTATACGTAGAGACAACATGTTTCATTTATAACATTTATTCTAGACTAGGAATCATGTAATTAACTTTCATGCAGATTTCAGTGATCAAATGCTATTACATATAGTTAAAGGTAAATATTTTATATTAATTAAATCAAAACTTTTCAGATGTTTATGTATGAAAATAAGAGAGTTCCTTTAATTAGTCAAGAGATATTAAGGGGATATTTCTGGAAAGGTTCCAAATTAGAACGCTCTGTAACACTGATAAGATTCATTCAGCTTCCCTCTATATTTTAAAAAGGATGGCTTCAGTGACATTCTGAGGATTCAAATATCCACTAATTGTAATGTTTGATTTTCTGCTCAGACAATTTTTGCTTCTATCTACCATCCGACTTTTGAACATTATACTATTGAGAACTGAATCAGATAGCACTTCAAATATTCCTACTTCTCGAAACATTTATGTTATTAAAAATACATAGTTGAAAATATACAATTATCATACATTTCATAAGAGTTGTTTTTACCAAACTAAATTGTTAAGTGCGAGTATTGCTCGTTCCCAGATGTTCTGTACAATAAATAAAATAGTTATTGTTTGTAATATTAAAATAGTGTTGTTAAAAGAATAATAGAATTATGTAAAAAGCTGTACAATGTAGCTTTATGTGTAGCTGTCTATACTGGTAAAAAAAGAAGGGTAACCCATAAAAGTTTAATGAAATGTGAATCCTAAATATTTTAAAATACTGCTATTCTTCAAACTTATTTCTTTATCTTATCCTAAATTGTTTATTATGAATTTATTTCGGTACTAGCAATAAAATTAGTGTGTACATAAACTTTATTTGGCATTTGAGAAAAATAAATTCAGCATAGTACTAACCTTTTATCTTTAGAATGTAGGAAAAACAAACCACATCTTCAAAGTTTAAACTTGGTATTTCTCTTAGCTTGCTTCAAAAGGAGATCGCAAATTATCATAGGAGTCACAAAGGATGTCCAGTAATATTAATGTCATTAATTGAAATTAAATTAATCAGTTTTTAAGATTAAGCAGTGATTAATATTAAGAATTGGTGGTAGATAAAGTCTGATATATATACATATACATATATATATATGGAAATAAGAATGTGTTTAGAAAGGCGAATGAATCGGACTACTTTTATGGGAGCAATAAATCCCAAAAAGCCAGCTTATACGTAAAAACATATATTACATACCTAAATTGACACCATCGTAAAATATCTTAATACATGTTGCGTTATATTAGTAGCACGTTTAATTTGTAAAAATTAAACATAGGGATTGTATTATTCGTTAGTATAATATTTTAAAGATATGCACCAGAAATTGAGTAAATATTAATAAAGGGCCCTAAGTCCCAATAAAAACATGAGGGTGTTTTGGTAGGAAGTATAAGTACAAGTGTCAAATTTAAAATTAGAACTCTGAGAAGGTGAGAAAATCAGAGGCTAAAACCCCTTACACTATAGAATGTTCAAGGGTTTTAGACTGGACTTTACTGCACGCTAGTTCACTTTATGATTAAAACTGGAATGTAGAAACGTGAGAATAACTAAATGGAAATAGCCTCTTGAAAATGAAGATATAATTAAAAGGAGACAATGTATTAACAATTTATTTGTAGAAAAACTTCAAGAGACCCTGTATCAGTCTCCAAGTAGCCTTAATAATAACTGGAGATTAGAAAGGCAAAAATAATGAAATGAAGTAAGGATCTATCTTGGCCTATCCTCAACTAAATTTTGAGACATCTGCGTGAAATAGATATCGCTAACCATTGCACACAGAGACACACACAGAGCGAAACATTGTTTTATTTGTATAAATATTTGAAAATTATAATTTCTTTGAAAGGAAACAATTTAAACGTTACAAAAAATTTTTAAAATTACATAAATGTGATTAACTTTACATTCTACTATGAATGTAGGCGCACGTCTTTTTGCGCCTGACGAAGAAAGACTAAGATCTTTCGAAAGTTGTTGCGAAATTAATTTATTTTATGGTGTTTTAAAGAAGTTTTTTCATTTCAATTGTGTATACCACGAGATTCAACTTTATGTATTAAACTTCCTATAAATCGAAAAAAAAGAAATGTTTAATCTGGTTTCCATGTTATGGATGGCTGTTTGCTTTTTCCTTTTCGTCGTTTATATGAAATTTTTACATTTAAACTATGATTATGTATTTAACAGTTCTCGAGTTTCTTCTTTTATTAATCCTTTTTTTTATCATGCAAAACGAATTTGTAGTATTTTTGCATCATTGATACTTAAAATGGAACCTCCGGTTTTATTTGTAACTAATTTTTATATTTTCTTCTTTAAAGCAGTAAAAATTTTTTTTAAAAATGATACAATAGTAAACCAGATATATATTAAAAATAAAGCATTGTGATTAAGAAAATGTTAAGAGTATTTATGAATATTTTCATACATTATTTAAGCATATACTGTACAAACCAATAATTATTTTTTTGCATCTAAAATATTTTAATATTTTAATAGTAATACACTTGACATTTCATAAACTTATGTAGGCCAAAGTAATATTCCCCAAAGGATATTTTCCTCTAGGATATTTTTCAGAAGATAGTTTTCACAATAGCATGAAAATTTATTTAAAGTTTTCCAAGAAAATATTCTTTGTCGTTAAAATATCAATAACTCTAGAACAATAACCGGAAAATATTGAATTATTTTTTGAAGAAGTGCATCGATTTTTAAAGGAAAATTACACATCATCAGTATCTCTGTTTATCTACGTTTTGGATATACATGTTTTATCTGTTTGCTGATTCTGATAGAAGAAATAAAAACGAATAAATAATTTTAAAAGAAAAAACTTTATTTTTACTAATTCAAAGAAATTTCTTTCCCCGATTATCCGATGTGTTTTTCTGATTATTTCATATTGAAAACAAAACACTCTTTTTAAGCAAAGTGTTATTGCATACATAAAATAATTATTAATTTTCGAAAAGTGAGTATATAAATTATTTTAAATCATACTTTTACATACGAATTGGTCTTAAAAACTTAAAGCTATTTAATTATTATATTAAAAACAAATGTAAAACATTTTTACATTGGCCCGGAGATATGTTTCCGCCATTAACGTGATCATTGAAAATAAGATGCCTTTCATTGAACTTTTACATGTCTTTCATTACTTTATTTTACATCAATTTCAACCAATGATCCGTTTGGAGGTGTATATTGATTTCTTATATTCAGGTGCGAAAATTCCTTGATATTTTCAAAATATTGAATCGTTTCTCTGGTATATCATATATCAGGCAGGTCATAAATTGAAACATTATAATATGCGTTTTTCTTTTCATTCAAATTTAAAAAATATATATATCTGATTTTTGAAATATAATACTTCAGCCTCTGGACGTACGAGATTGTATACTTTCAACAATTAATATACTGACTTTGGTTTAAACTGATATGAAGTATTTGTTCGAATTGTTAACGCAACATTCTAGTAAAAGGTATCCAGTTGTATATGATCACATTTATGATTAAAAGATCTCCGAGTAAAAATTATATCTTTTATATATGTTTTTACATAATATATGATAACTTAAAATTTTTAAGACCAATTTATTTATAATGGGATGATTTTATATAATGGATGAATTTAAATATATTTATTTAACTCTGTAGTAAATTAATAATTATTTTATCTATATTAATTTAAGTTGAATGTGACATTCGATTTAAACTATATTTTGGGGGTTTCTTTTGTTATTTCATGGTTTTCGGATAGAACTGATTCAATCAAAGAATGATATTGTAGCAATATTATCTCACTTATGCAGTATAAATCAATGTATTAGCTTACAAACTAGTTTTTTATTCAACGCTAATGTGAAGGCTTACTTTTCATGAGGTCCCTCGATCAATACCTAGAAGTTGCTTTCATCACCTCAGTCACTGTATTAGTAACCTTGACGTGCAAGTAGACTTCAATAATGGCAACCCTCTCAGCTATTAATCAACTGATGACGGCCCCAAATAACTCGTCCCTAACACTTAAAAAAGTCTGTGAGATGGTCATAGCAGAAAAGCTGTTGCTCACGCCTCGCATAGCACCTGCACAAAGCAATAAGACAGCATGCATATATGCATGCGCATACCTCGTCACCATGACTTCCTCACTGGGAATGGAGTATGTGCCAATCTCATGTTTGTTGAATAGTATAAATCGTTTTATTATCTTACCCTGTAAAAAAAGAAGACGATGATTATTAAATTATGAAACGGTACACTAATCATAAAAGTAAATATATAAAGACTCCTCCGAGTCACGCAGGCTGAAAAAAAGAGATCATTTATCTTTAGAAAATACCAAAAAAAGTTTTTTTTTTCGAAAAGTAAAAAATAATTTATCAAAATAATTTTTATTATCTGTTCGTAAGTTTCAGAAACGTTTCCTAGAAGTTTTTACAGTGCATTAGTTAGTTTTCTGCATCCAAAAAATCCATTTAATGAATTGAATCGGTTTCCAGATAATGATTTTTAACTGCATAAATGAATTCGAGAATGCAATTGTAACAAAAAAAAAATAATTGTTATATCAATGTTCATGCTTTTATTACAGTAGTTTGTCTGGTAAAAATGTTTAATGGATATCAAAATATTTGCCTCAGAATCAGTAGCATCCGAAAGAGTGATATTCTGACATGTGAAATCAGGTTATATTACTTTAAAAGCAACCCGGATATAAAATGATTTTGTTTTTGGATTAGTGCAAATATACCACAATCGGGTTACTGTGCTACTTTCCACCTCCATGTTATATGTTCTGCATACGAAACTTCTTTTTGCTTATAAAAAACTTATATATTATACATAAAATTATTATATATAAAATTTACCTAAAGCTTGCATATGGTCTTTCTCGTTACAATGGAAACTTTTCACGTTATAAGAGAATTGCCGATGATTTGTTCTTATTCAGTAACTTTAAAATACTACAACACGTTCTATACTGATTGGAGTAGTTCAATAAAATTCTTTATCGAAATATTATAAAACAATAAATCTCTATGCAAAACAAATTTCAAATAAATAAGCTGTAATTTAAAATTGGAGGTCTAATAGCGAATAAAAAAATAAAAGTTGAAGAACTTTAATTTACCGTCAAGTGTATTACGACGCTATACGATGGGTTCTTAAAGTATCCAGCCACGATTGGTCGCTAGCATTCGCAACATGCTGCTCAGAACAATTTTTTCTTAAAGGAAGTAAGTTATGAGAACGTCATTTGTAGGACGGTTCTTTTTCCATATAAGTAGTGGAAAAAGTAACGTCTATGCCCCCTAAAGACAAACTACATTTTTTTTATATCGTTCTAGGCGCTACCTTTCGTTTTTCATAATGTAGAGCGTTATGTTACAGAATACTTGAAAAGGTAGAGGAAACTGTAGATTCTTTATTTAAATCGTAATAGAAACACATTTCTTGTTGAATTTTTCATATTAAGCATCGAAATTTCACGAATTTGACATTTGAAAGCAATACATTAGATGAGTATCGTTAATGCAAAATAAATAAATAAATAAATAAATAAATAAGCATTGCACAACAAATTCATTACAGAAACAATGACAAAATATACTTTAAAATCTGGAACTAATGAAAATAGATTGGTGACGAGGTGAATAGGTTGGCCTTTAAACTAAAACGCATTATTACTTCTCAATTTTAATTCAATTATTGGGAATCTGTAAATCGCAATAGCGTAGCAAAATAAGTCTATTATTGGACAAGATAGAAGTATTATTTACAATGATGATTACGATGAAATATTATTTACAAAATGAAACAATAATAAACATAGATAATTATTTAAAAAGTTGAAAAATATTAAGCGCATATTGTTTTCCTATTGGTAAAATTAATGGACTCAAATAATTTATATCGGATAAAATCAATTTTTCAATTTTTGAATAATTTTCTATTTTAAGTCTATTCTCTACATGCGCAGAGTACTATATAAACGTGATTTATATTTATTCAGATGTCATAATTAAATATTTTTATATAATTATTGGCTTTTTTGTATTTACTATAAAATGATACATATTTCCTTTTTTTAGGTAAGTGAATTATTCAATTTATTTCGAAAAAACGCAGACGAAAATCTTCAACGGGTAAGATTTTATGTTCATTTCAATTTAAGATACTTTCATTTTACCAAAAACAGTTAATTATGCACTAAAAACTTAGAGCAATTATGTTATGCAGCAAATCATTTTCATTAATAAAGTAAAAAAAATGACGAAGGAGTGTGAACAAAGTTTATGACACACGCATGAGTTATTTCTTTTTCAATATGTAACTGTACGTAATATACCTGCAAGATATGTTAAGTCAGTTGAATCATCTTTCTTTTCAAATAATATCGGTACATTTTGGAAAGAAAAAGTAAACTATAAAAAACAGTGACCAGCAGTTGAGTATTTTGTCAATATATTTTAATAATTTTAAGGCTCTCAATAAAAATTTGGATTGAGCTTAGGGTGAGTGAAACACTTTTTTTGGTATGATCACCCACTTCATAAATTGTTTTTTGAATTTTTAGCTATGTTTTTTGAAATAATCGTTACTGCCAGAACCAGCGAGGGTTAAATGTAACTAGAAAATATTTTATGCTATATATTTTTTAAAAATATATAATGCCTTATTTCTATTTAAGTTATATTACAAGTATGATATTTTTTATGACTACAGTTCGAATTATAGCTACTAAAAGTAATAGATTATGTAGATTTTTCATAACTATTCACAGACTACATAAAAGCTTTAATAAATATTGCATATATGCGTTTTATAAAACATAATTTCACATACGCACTAAATTTCACGTGAAAATGAGACTATTCCATGAGAAATTTAAAAAAAATATATAAAATAAAATTTACCAACCTGTTACCAAAGTATTAGTACTTAATACCTTGCTTTAAGACAATTAAAATAATTATTTAATATTATGTATCAAACAATTTATTAATGTATAAAAAATTAAAGTTAAGGCATGTACTAACTATTTACAATTTGAATGGAAATTAATATAAAATGTAATTTTTTTCTTCTTACAAATTTTACATTTAACTATTTTATTTCTAGGAAAAAAACATGCATTAAACATTTTTAAATCCAGAATACCAGGAACTTTTCATTTCTTGTTATTTTCTCATATCAAACTTTACATTCTAATGACTCGAAATAAAATACGCGCTTCAAAAGAATATAATACGGTGATAAATTTATTTTAATTTTATTATAATGGTTATTTTATTCTATTCGTACAAAAAAACTACTAAGGCAGGTAATTATTAGTTTTCAAACTTTAATTACAAAATTCTAAGCCAAATCACCTTTAAACTATTAACTGTTGCATTTTACTAATGAAAAACTGAAAACTTTCCCTCATTAGGATTTGAAAAATTTCCATTAAAATATTTCTATAAAAGAATTAACAAATTTAAATATCAGGTCTGAAACGATTTTTTTTCCTAAAATATTATGCGCGTGCATCTTCAGATTTCTTTATCTAAAATTTTAAATATATTAACTTACATATAAAACATTATACTTTAAACAGAAACTGAATATTTGCTATATAAGTAGATTCAGTAATATTAGTATTGACTCTTAATTTCTGAATTTATTTTATTTGCGTATTTTATATTGTGGAGTATATAAATATATATATTCACAATTAATTAATCATTAAATTTATAATGCTTAAATTAACAATTCGTAGTATTAAGAGTACCGTATCTAAAATTATTTTGTCCTGTAATTTGCAATTTTTTTTTTTTTACTTAGACAGGGAAAATTGTTTGAAATTAATATAATTTTTAGTCTACATACACTAAACAAATATGAAATTACAACATCATAAAGTTCATTTCAGCAACAAAATAACAAAAAAGATAGTAGAGGGAAACATCTTAAAATGATAGAGTTTGCAAGAGCATTCTTTGTATCATATCCATTTTTAAAAAGTTTGACTGAAAAAATCGGAAGTTGCTTTATTTCGTATATTTTGTCAATGACAGATCAATGCTTTCGTATGATTGTAGAACGTAAGAAATGCCTCGAAGACGTCAGGGAACATAAAACCAACAATAATCAATAACTACCAAAACCAGTTATTGGAAATGTTCAAACTTCATACTGACCTTCGGTCATTAATTGTATCTGATATCACCATGACGTCTTCAGTTCATACAATAGAGGTACAGCATGCTGCAGTAAACTGCGCCTAATAAGGAATTATTCAATTAACTATAAATGGCCTGATCAACAGTATGCATATACAGCTGACCGTGGGGTCCGTATTAAATTACTGATAAAACAGAAATTTAGAAAATATTTCTTTGTCTTTTGTTTTAATTATATGAATGGTTATACCAAATTCCTGATGCAAACTTAAATAGTTTATAAAGGAAACTATAAAAAAAAATATTTATTGTAGAGCAATGTAATGGATAAAAATGACGTGCTATGGCACAGATACAGGAAATATACATCAAAGGAATACGTATTGACAGGTTCTATGTTTACATTAAGTGTTGAAATTTACATGAATCAATAATAGTATGTGCCTGGCAGCTTCGATGGAGTGATTGGAGATAAGATTCAAACGTGCATGATATTTTTCATGTACAATCAACAACAACCCATATTTAAGAAAGATCGTCAACAGAATCAACAAGAGTCGCATAAAAAGTCTTCAGATGTCCTCATAAAAAGTAACTGAATGTTGATATAACAGCAGATAGGTGTTGTTAAGAGACTGTCCCAGCAAAATGCGCACCATTGATTTAAAATTTTTCTGGGAAAAATTTACAAGATTAACTTCAAGATCTTCAAATCACCGTTCATAACTACTGTTGTTTAACACTAATTATCCTCCCGCTTATTGAGCTAAAATATTTTCTGAAACGGGAAAAGAACTCACGCTATACGCTACAGTGAGATACGGGAACGCAAAATACAGATTTGAATTTGAAAAGTTCGATAGTGATTTCAGTTTAATTATAGCCTCCATATCAGGCGAAGATAGTAGTGCCAATATTATTATTCTAAACATAAATTCCTTCAAATCACGTATATTTTCTATTGAATTACACCTTTTCTTTGGAACTTTTTAAACATTATTTATGTACTATGAAATAAAAAAAAATGACATTTAATAAAAGTATTTTATTTTTATTTATAAGACTTATTCAGCAAATATGTACAAAATGACCAAAGATAATATATCAGAGTAATTTTATAATTATGTTTTTAATATAACTTTCAATTTACATAACTAATTACATAAACATTTTTTTATGTAAAACGTTTAAGCCTCATTTTATCAAGCACAATTTTTAATGCATTTTCAAAAAAGATTAATGGAAAGTTTATGTCTTGACTATTGTCATTTCATCTTTCAAGTAATCAGATAAAAATAAATGAGAAAGCTTTAAAACTTAAGGAACATAATAAAACAGTATTTTAAACTGTTTATCTGTTGTTTAATTTATATAATGCTCTTAAATTTTTGGTACCTCGAAATGTTCACACCAAATATTATTCAAAAACGCTTTTATATTTCTCTTATCATTACTTACACTTTTAAAAGAAGTTACTTGGAAGAAAATTAATTTTTTCTTATCTTTAATTACAAAATCTAGATCCAAGTCACAATCTCATCAGCAACAAAGTGTTAAGTTACCCATTTTTAGAAATGATGAATTAAGCTTTTTTCATCTTTAGTTTTAAAAGATAAACTTTGCTGTTTTTTGCTCACCCGTCTTTTGAAAAATGATTTAAAGGTAAAGAATAGGTCTTCAAGCGATTAAGTGCATGCACGAAGTCTGCTTTTTGTTTTCACGAAAAAACATGCAATTAACCTTTAAAATCTTTTTAATCAGAATTTTAGGAATAATTAATTAGGTAGCAAAAACATTGAATTGCCTTTAAAATTGGGTTTTTTTAGATAGAAAAGTCTAATTAAGGATATTTTATGGATATATTAAAAAAAACAGTGTTAGAATAGACGAATACTTATTGTTATTCGTAATGAGAAAAACATTACTATTGTAAGTTATAATATAAATTAAACAAAAAGAAACAATGCAAAATTAATAACTAATTTACATATTTATAAAATTTTATCAAAAATTATTTTGCTTATAGAAAGAAAAAAATATGTTTTTATTTCGTTTGAGAAGCATAAAATATGAAACTTGTTTTTATAAATTTATTTGATCAGTTATTTTTCAGACTGCATGAAAGTTATTATTAAAAGTATCTAGCATTCATATTTTCTATTGTTTATATTGATAGTACTTAGAATATTAAAATTTTCATAAAAAATTTTATGTAAAAAATGTAGCCAAAAAGTAAATTGGATAACTCCAGAAAAAATGATTTATTGCAGATAAAGGTACAATCAATTAAAACTTTTCAAAGTAACTTCTTTTCGTGCCAGAACACTGCGTTTTCTCTAGGCACCGAACGCATCCTATAAAGCATAGGTTCCCAACGGGGGCGGTACCGCCCCCTAGTGGGCGCTGGAACCTTCCAGGGGGGCGGTGGCGGGTCCAGAAGCAAATGGGGGGCGTTCAGACAATCAAGGCTGGGGGCGTTGCCGTGACGTATCTAGCAACTTATGATATGTGCAGTAAAATTAGCTTACATTCACGGTGTTGTCTGGGACCGTAATAAAAAGATAAAATATCCCTTTAAATGAAAATCTACTCAATCAAACCTAAAGCTGGGTCCCAAAAACATAATTTTTTTACGATTTTCAAAAAATTTGCCCCTGCTGCTGATGGTTTTCCAGCAATTATGGAGCATCATAAGGGAATAATTTGAAACAATCAGTATCATTTGTATTCGATGTACATTATTCATCATCAGTCATTGATTACAAAATAATTGAATGAATGACTGCATACGTCACTTTATTACATCATTAAGGTAATCGATAAAATTCAAAGAATTTTATTGCATGGCAGATTATTTTTTGTAACTTGTGACGCTTGTTGGTGCACACAGACGTTCACAGTAGGTATTTGATTGTACTGTGTTTAAATCCATTTGGACTCAGTACTTGACTTCTTTGAAAATGTAAACAAAAAATAGAGCGAATGCCTGATTACATCAAAATCTAACATAGATATTTTAATAGACTTACGGAAGAGTGTGATAAAAATTTAATTTTGCTGAAAGCAAAATTAAACTTTTATCTTACTTTTATTTTGTTCTCTAAAAAATTAATATTGAGTTTAACATTATAATATTTATACAGGGTGTCCTTAAAATGACCGCATAAACTTTGAACAGCTAGATTTCTCTTCAGGAGTACATAAAAACTGCCCAAAGAAGCGTTCCTGTACGAGCCATAGTTTACGAGAAAAATGCGAAAAACAAAGTATGACGTCACTGTCGGTGAAAGAAAAAACACTTTATTGGACATATCAACAACAGTATTTGCATATTTTTCCAGACGATAATGTTTAAACACACAATTGTGCACAATTTAAAGAAGATGTTCAAAGTGTTTGTCGTGCATGTCGAGGCAGGCTTGAGCACGCCGTGGAATGGATGTCATCACACGTGGCAGCATCACGAGGACCAGCGAAGTACAAGCAGCAACTAAGTCCATTGGTGTTGTCACTACGTCTCGATACACCAGGTCTTTGAGATGGCAACATAGGAAAAAATCCAACGGTGTAAGTGGTGGAACATGGCGGTCATAGAACCGGACCCCCACGTCCGATCCAGCGGCTGGGGTATTTCATATCCAGCTAATCAAATACAGAAGCACCGAAGTGCGCCGGAGCACCATCATGCTGGAACCAAAGTCCCTGTATTGCCGCTAATGGTATGTCATCGAGGAACTCGGTTAAGACCTCATTGAGAAAACCAAGTATGACTGTCACGAGAGCCGTTAAGGCAACAGATATGGTCCAAGCATATCCTTGAGTATGCCAGCCCACACGTTAAGAGACCAACGTTCCTGATGTTTCTGCGGCCGGATTGCATGCGGATTGACCTTTGAGGACATATGGCTGTTGTGATGGCTGAATTACCTCATCACGAGTGAAACATGATTCATCAGTCCAGAGGATATGTGCAATGAAACCATTATCCGTGTTCTGTTGCTGCAACAGCCATTCCATGCGTTTCTGAAAGTCATCTGGTTTCAGTCTTTGCACGGTTGTGCAGGGGCCTCGCTAAGGGGGGCGCAGCGGGGGAGCCTCCCCCCCAAACATTCGAAAATGTTGTTACATTTGGCAAATATAAAACTTTATGGCAAATTTAATTAAAATTTTTAATAAAAACTGTAACATATTTCCTATATTTGATAGAACTTGCAAAAGTTACAACTCTAATTGGGAATATCATTAAACTTTTTACAAATAAGAAGTGTATTTCATTATCTAAGTGTCGTAACTTGGCAAAAATCATAAAACGAGTTGGAAGTTATGAAAATTTGACTTGGCAATTTAAGGTCTTCTCCCCCATCAATAAAAAGTTTTAGCGATGTCCCTGCGGTTGTGTACCGAAATGGGTGTAGTATCTGAGACCCTAAAAACTTGTACACAGTACTTTTACTCGAAGTCATCTCACGAGTTAATGCGCGTGTGCTTACCTCAAGCGTCTCTTCTACCCGCTGCTATATTGCATCCGCCTGTGCTACCGTCAGGCCGCTCCGCGGTCTCTTAGTATCGTGAAGATTGGCTGTTGGCAAGTCGCTTCCCGTATTTCGCAGTCTGTCGTCGAGCCTACGGATGACGTTGGTATCGGGAGGATGGCGGGACGGATATCAACGAGCACATTCCCAGCAGTTCGTAAGGCATTTCCATTACATCAGCCGTACATCAGGTACATGTCGCAGTAGTCATGAACGGAATACGTGATAACCATGCGAAGAATACCGGTAGCTGCAAGATGCAGTCTTTTAAATACGAGTTCAACGGCGATTAACGTCATTCTAAGACGTTATATGCGTGGCGAACGTTTTAAACATTATCGCCTGGAAAGATATGCAAATACTGTTGTTGATATGTCCAATAAAGTGTTTTTTTCTTGTACCGGCAGTGACGTCATACTTTGTTTTTCGTATTTTTCTCCTAAACTATGGATCGTACAGGAACGTTCTTTGGGCAGTTTTTATGTACTCCCAACGAGGAATCTAGCTGTGCAGAGTTTATTTTAATACTACTACATTCTGTTAGCTAACATACTGTCATGCCTGAATACATTTTTAATTTCGGCAGGTGGATATAGGGCTGAAAGGGTGGTGGTAAAACTCAATAAAAAATTGCATGGAATACTAGTATTTTGTTAAAAAGAAATTCGCCTTTTATAATCCATTTGTATTATTGGAAATATTTTCTATAAGAAAATTTTGTTAGCTTCCCCCCTTTTTTTGACTCCCTTTTATTATTATTATTATTACTTCCCATTCCATTAATATATTTTGTTGAAGTTGCTAAATCCGTAACTGGCGGTGAAATTCTTGTTTTTGTTTTATCATCTATTGCAATATATTTTATTTTTATTTGTATGTTATCTTTTATTTTTAAATAATGTAACAAAATGTTCATAAAAGCATTTTATTAGCGTGTTTCTTTCAACCCCACAAGGTGGTCCTTTCATTTCCTTCAGTGGAATTAAAAGGGTTATTTCTCCCTATTTTTAAAAATACTTACAGATTTTTAAGCCAAAGTATTAGACGAGAATTAGGCACAAATTTAAGAATGATACCTTTTAGTTTCATTATTTTATAAGCTTGTTAATACAAATGTTCCTTTCTTCCTCAGTCTCCCTCTATTAAGAATATCTGATGAAGTCAATTTAGTAAAAACAAAAAACTTTATAGCTGCTTTTCTGAGAAAACTTCAGTTCAAACGAAATGCAAGTAGAGGTAAATACAAGCGCCTTTCTACATTTTTAGCAGTTTCTGCAAAACAGGGATATTTATTTGCATGCTGCTAACATTTGAAGGGCTTTATGCTGAATTTTCAGAATGATTCTGGGATATTTCAAACATGAATATTCCGAGTTGGCTTTTAGATCCTTTCGCAAATGCAGATACAACAAAATCATTAAATTTAGTGAAGAAACCCATAGAACCCACAACTAAAGAAATGGTTATCAAGAGTTCTAACTACAAATATCAATACTTTCAAGCTCTCTACTCTGAATTGCGGGAAAGAACACAAACATTTTTAATTGCCAGAAAGTTTCCCTTCATCATATTTGGTTTAACATGGATTAACTAATTTACTGTCTAAGAAAAGGCATAGATTGGCATGGACATGACTGAACATGGCAATTTGCGACTGATTTTAACAAAATCGGAACACAATATTAACAAACTGTTAAATGTCTACCAGTCTCCTGCATCTCATTTTATTTATTACCGACTTTGTGTTTATTTATAAATATTCAAGAAAAAATTTACTGCATTTGATTGCCCATTTAATTAATTTCTACGTTACAATTCTTTGTGAAAAAGTAAAATTCGATATTGATAATTACTATAACTTCGTATTTGTATAATTATTACGGTAAAGGGGGGGGGGCGTTAGAGTATTTTTTCTTATGAAGGGGGGCGATGGTCCAGAAAAGGTTGGGAACCTATGCTATAAAGCATTCCCAGGGACGTACCACTTCGTCATCGCTTTATTTGAAAACTTTCAAAGTCCTAAATCGAGGTCTTAGCGATACGTTTTGATCCTCGGTAACAAGGAGAAGACCAGTTGTGCTATCTTGGGTCTAAACGGTGGCTGAGGCAGTGTTGCCCCACTGCGTTTCGCTAAGTATACCTTGACAATGAAGGCGATGTGAGATGGGGCTTAGTGTACGATTTTGCAAATCTAGCGGAAAAATAATGTCTAAAACTTCTTTCTCTGTCAACGTTTTTACAAGGTGCTGAATGCACCCTAGAAAGCATGGACGCTAACTTCCTTCAAGCACTGCGTCATTGCATCTTTGACGGCTTTCAAATTCCGGAAATGGGACCCTAGCGATCCGTCATCATCCTACGTTACAAAGTAAAGGCCGGTGATGCCATATCGAGCCTAAACGGCGGCTGGGACAGTCTTGCCACACTGCGTTTCGCTAAGTATGCCGTGACAGTGAAGGCGGCGTGCGAGGGTGTGATGTCATCATGGAGATTTTCAACAGTTTTTGATCTCCCTTCTGATGTTTTTGTCCTCTTGTTTGGAGTATATTCAGGCCCTTCATATAAAGTATTCGTTTGCGGCCACGTAATACTTACCTATCATGGATATGCATAACGTAAAATGTGAAAATAAAACATGTGCAAACTATTTATAAAATGCAACGCAAATCTGAAATGAAATTTAAACGTATATTTAAATATTTTTAATACATAGTAATTATCTGTTACTTAATTGGGGGCTTTA
The DNA here is from genome assembly GCA_964019185.1 of Maratus speculifer. NCBI lineage: Eukaryota > Metazoa > Arthropoda > Arachnida > Araneae > Salticidae > Maratus > Maratus speculifer. The sequence goes on along the minus strand of OZ025291.1, from coordinate 262,527,751 downwards.
TTTGATTATCCCGTCGAAACGTTTCTACAAATTATATAAAACGGCAAACTACTCCTAAATTACACAAATTGGCATAGTTTTTATTTTAAATAACAAAAATACAAATAAATTAGTTAAAGATTAATACAAAATCCAAGTAAAATGTCAAATTAGCTATTACTTGATGACTTATCAAAGACGTGTAACGTGTGTTATGTCAAGTGGATGTGACATTTATGATAAGCCATTATTGGCATTTAATCTTATAGTTTAGCATTAGTTTTTTGATCGATGGGTTACTTAAGTAGTACTGAATTGCGTCAAAAAAACATCCCTATAACTCCAAAAATTTTAAACATATTAACTTAGAGTTTAATGCGTCGGATTAAACGTCTCATTTCCATTAAAAGTATATTTTTGATCCGAACTGAATATTTCCAACTGAGCGAAAAATTTTCAAGGCCGTGAATCGAACCCAGATACTTGGCTTACAAGGCCGATGCTTTACCTGTTGAGCTAACTGGACAACCATAGGACATTTATCGCTCAAATAACCTTATTAGGCATAACATCTCGTCTGTCATTTAGACAGCTCGGCAGAATAAACCGCAGGTAAAGGAACTCCACATAACGTTGAATACGTAGATATACTAATATTTTAACACAATCAAACTGATTGGTAAATTTATCATACGAACTGAATATTTCCAACTGAGCGAAAACATGCACATGCCGGGAATTGAACCAAGATACTTTGCTATCGGCCTTGTAATTCATACTACACTTCATTAATCGAAAAAAAGTTTACAGCTTAAAAATAATAGACAACACTTCCATGTTTACTAGAACAGTTTTAAATAAAATACTGCCTTCTAACATTACATCTATTTTTGAGAAAATGCAATATCTGATTTTTATTAATTTCATTCTACTTCACTTAAAGCACCTGTCTAATTTGCAACATTGACATTTTTAAATTATAACAACATTTTTAAAGAAATTGAAATGATTAAAGCTTCTGTACCTATCGGATAAATTAGAAAGTCTTTCTTAGCAGATGAAAATATGAATCAAATGCTGCATAACAAAGTTTTTTTTTATGAAAAAGAATTTTTACCCTATTAACTTTACTTATTTACTTATATTATTTTTTTATATCTGATAGCTTTTTACTAGTTATTTTATTTAAAATACACATTAACAAACATACATAGTTATTTAAATTAGATCTGCATATTTAAGAACAATTAATTTGTATTCATCACACTATTTCTAGACGGTTAATCATTTCATTATTTATCAGTAAGGTTCGAATGTGAAAATTGCATTGTTTATAATGAAGTGATGAATATTTTATATTAATTAAATCAAAACTTATGAGATGTTTATGTTGGAAAATTAGGGAGCTTCCTTAATTAGTCCACAGATTTTAAGTATAAACCACTGGAAACGTGCCAGATTATAATGTTTGGTAACACAGATAAGGTCCATTCAGTTTCTCTCCATATTTTCAGAAATAAAACTATTAGCATCCTTTCGCAACTTGAAACATTTAGGAATTATAATGTTTGATTTCCTACTATGAAAACTATGAAAACTTGTGACTTTATCTGACATCCGATTTATGAACATTATGATATAATGTATATCATTAACCGTATAATATCTTAAATAAATTTCTGTATTACTCCTAAACTTTTGGTATTTTGAAGTATAAAGGTGCAATGAAAATATAGAATTTTTAATCTGTATCTTAAAATCAGGTGTGGAAAACGAAATTCGTTAATGAGAATTCTCTTTATGAAAACAAAATTATTTTTTTCATATTTTTTTAACAGCACATAATTAACATTTTTATTTGTTATGAATGAAGTTAATTATTAAAACTTTTTTCATATGACTATCATTAATTAGTTAACAATGTCAGAATAAAACTAAATTTCATCAAGAACAGAAGTTATAAAGACACAGCTCCCAAATGGTCCACCAATTGAATATGAATATTTTACTAGAAAGATTTTCGTTTTATTTTTTTCTTGTAAATTGTGCAGAAACTGCCTTCGGAGTTTTAGCACAAGTGCTGTGTAAACCTACTATGAATTTTTCTGTAAAATAATATTGGTGTTCAGTTTACGGACCACTTTGAAGCCCTGTAAAGAAGAAAACTGAAGCATATCGAAACAGTAATATATAAAACTTACCATGATCTCACGAGTAAGTTAATATTTATTTAAGGAAGTTTATAGATCAAAATGTGTTCTAATGAGGTTCAAAGAAAAAAATTGCTACTATTAATTAAATTTTATTGCTGGATTACTTCTTAATAATAAATTACTTTAGTCGGTCCACATACTTACATTTGGGATAAGATCTGGACTGTTTCCGAGTTATGCCCCCACTGGAATATGATTAACTTGAAATAACCTTTTAAAAAACTCTTGCAATGTAAAATAGAGCAGATTACCTTTGAATTATAAATGATTCATTTTCTTAAAATGGATCAGCTGAGGAAAGCTTTAGTTTGGAAGACGTATTTCATTTATGGTTTTTTGAGCATTTATATTCTATTTAATCACAAAAGTTCAGTACACTCATTTTAATGTTGTACAATCCCATATCATAACAATGTTTGGAATCTGTATGTTGTGTATAATGCACTCAAAATGCAAAACGTCACACATTCTTCTCTTTATTTATTTCATACCCTTACAACCAAAAATTCTCACATCGTTCCCCAAAATTACGCCCTTTTATTGTTCCTTATCCGGTTAATTTGAATTTTCACCTCTAGTTTAATCTAATACGTCTTTTTTGTAGAAAAAAATCGTTGTTTGCATTGAACTCTCGCAGCTAAACCAAACTCTTGTATACAACAAGAGTTTGGTTATCCTTACCGAACAGTTCTTTCAATCACAGTCACAGTGTTTGTGACATCTTGTAAAGGTACTGATGATTTTCTTCTATCATCCATGCACATGCACAGTCTCCTAATTCTTATACCGTCACTTGCTGCTTATCGCTTGCAGCTATACACATTTTTTCCTGGCTTTAGGAGTTTGATTTTCTAGTGTCTTTTGTATTTGTCTTACATTACTTCAAATTTTTAAAAATGCCACTTTTGGTTGTATTTCGATCGACTTGCCTTCTAATTTCATCATAAATGCACCATTTATTAGTTAACAGCACTATTTTACTTCATTTTCTATTTGAGAAGAAACTTTTCTGTACAATTTTATTAGTTAGGTTTTACATCAAACTCCATTTCACAATATAAACACAAATGATTCGCAGTCCTCAATGTTCTTCAAGTACATTATAAAAACTGTTTAATTCTATTGTTAGCTGATTATCTCACGGCTAAAATAGGTTGAATGGCTAATTATTCAAGCTCATTGTCTACATTCAAATAAAGGTAAGATATTTTGAGTTAGGCTAAAGTTCTTTTTCCTTGTCTATAACTTTTATAATACAAAGTTATCATTGAATAAAACTACTATCAAGCTAATTTTCAATTGAAATCAAATAAGCATTTAACATTCAATTAGAGAGATTATGAGTCATATCTTTTACTAGACATGGGCACATATGGAGCAGTTTAAATGAAATCACTTCATATATATATAGGGCCATTCCACTGTCACGTGCGGGACAATCAGACACCATAACTCCACCAAAATTGTGTTATAGGGCTTAAAATTCTTCAGAAACAGGAATAAACATATTTTTGTAAGCTTATATTTGGTATAACAATATCTCAGGCAGAGACAGATTTTTCCTAAAGAGTTTTATGATTTAGTTATTAATTAATTTGCATGCGTCACGTGCAGGACATCTGAAGTCAACCACTTGTAATTTGCTCTATGATCCAGCTAACATTTCTGCTCTACTAGTTTTGCAATTTCAAAAGAAAAAATATATATTAGAAGCTAAAGGTCTAATGTTCATGAAATAAACATCATTTTTTGAAAAATAAATTTTTAAACTGCTAAAAAAATATAACGTATAGTGTCAAGTGCGGGACACGGTTGTCACGTGTGGGACATTTGCAAATATCATTCAAGTAACCTTTTCAAAAATCACAAAATAAAGGAATACAAAAAAGAAAATACATATTATACATTTTACAATACAAAAATATTTATTTTAACTTTTTTTTTTGTACAAAATAAATGTTCAAATTGACATTTTTATACATAAAATAAAGTAAATGTATAAACAGAAACTCAAAAGTTTTCCATAAATTTGAAACAACCTCTATTTTTAGTTACAGTGGAAGTTGATATATTCTTTACCACATCTTTAAATGAATATAGAATTTTATCTGGATACTGTGGCCGCTTGTAGAATTTACCACTCTTTATTGTGACAGATACTTCAATACTATCATGATTGGTGCTTGTAATAATCTCACCAGGATAATTAATGCAATCATATTTTACAACTACCCATTCACCCATCTTAAAAGATGTTGCTGTTTCTAAAGAGATGTTTAATATAATTGCTCCTGGAGGATTCATAGCACCATTTTCTCCCTTATCTTTTTCATTCTTCTAACACTAGTAGAGTTAGATCTTTCCATTTCTGCTAAATAAATAACAAACTTTATCAATTATAAATGCTTTTGTCTAAATTTACTTAATTTCATAGAAACATTGAACTTTAATTCTATTTTAATTTAGAAAAACAGAATATAAATAAGCAGTTTTATTATTTATTTTCTGCAGAATAATAACAAGTTCTTAAACACATGACTCTTCTTATTGTAGAGAAAAAAAAACCTATAAATTAAGTCGATCAATTCTTACTAGAAAACAATATGTTCTTATAATAAAAATAACCATCAAAGTGTTCAAATTTTATTAAAATAAATTTATAAAAAAATAGAAATAAAAAATATTAGCATCCCATAAAAAAAGAAAAAATGGAACTATCATAAAAAATGTTTTAAAAAAATCTTAATTTCGTTTAAGTTACATAGAATATGTTCTTAGGACAAAATAATTATTAAACTGTTAAACCTATGCTATAATAAATCTCTATTTAGCATTCAGAAAACAAAAATAATCGTCTTGCTCATAAGGTGTCACGTGCAGGACAATTTTGTTTTTATATTTTTTTCCAAATAAAAATTTGGCCCAAATTTTTAACTAGTATAGGTTACGTGTACTACACTAAACTGCTTTAGAAATGCCAATTAAACAAAATAAATGAGTTCCTATTTTCTCCTAATTTAAAAAATTCATCTTTTGTGTCACGTGTGGGACACAGATACAAAGCTTTTTGTGTGTGCTGTAATAATTATTTGAAATTATCCTAGATTTTTAAGTTTAGTGAAATGAAAAGAATGAATATTAGACTTACCTAAAATGTTGATTTCAAAAGTTTCATTGGATTTTCTTTCTTAAAAAAACTCCCTCAAAATACATTATAAAACTCAACATACTTGCTTGCACATGCACGCTATCTTAAAACTGTTGTGTTGCCAATCCACAAAAGCCACACTTTAAATTCTTACTCAAAACATAAAATTTGACATGTTGCCATTCAGAAAATACCAAACATATTTATTTTCACAAACTTTTTAAAATGACTATCAATTTACCTTTTTTCATGGAATGGCCCTATAGTATATACAGGGTGTCCCTAAAGAAATGGTATATACGCTAGGGGGTGATAGAATACATCAAGACGAGTAATAGTAAATAGGAAACCAAGGATCCCAAACGTTTTCAAAGGAGATAGCCGCCATTAAAGTTTGGGGTCCAAAATTTCAAATACACATAAAAAACGGAAAAATTGGTCGATTGATTTGCGGTTTTCACTAAAACTATTCTTTATGTTGGTATTTTCTTGAAAATAAATTATAAAGATAAATTTCGAAAAATGCCGATAGAGGGCGCTTTAGACTTCGATGTAATGAAAAACTTTTTTTTGCCGTGCTTTTTGCATCTCATTAAATGGTTTCGTAAGGTTAGACTTAAACTTAAATTTTGAGCTCAAAATCTGAATAGTTGGAAGCGGTTAAGTAGCACAAACATAACTGTGTTCAGACGGTTTAAATTTCAAATTATTATAAAAAACGGAAAAATTGGTCGATTGATTTGCGGTTTTCACGAAAACTATTCTTTATGTCGGTATTTTATTGAAAATGAATTATAAAGATAAATTTCAAAAAATGCCGATAGAGGGCGCTTTAGACTTTGGATTAACGAAATAATCCATCCTAATACTATTTTTTGCATCTCATTAAATGGTTTCGTAGGCTTAAATTTAAACTTAAATTTTGAGCTCAAAATCTGAATAGTTGGGAGTGGTTAAGTAGCACAAACTGAACTGTGTTCAGAGGGTTTAAATTTCAAACGAAACGGAAAACTATAAAAAAACGGAAACATTAGTCGATTCGTTTGCGGTTTTTGCTAAAACTACTCTTTAAATTAGTGTTTTCTTGAAAATAAATTTTAAAGATAAATTTCACAAAATGCCGATAGAGGGCGCCTTAGGCATTGGAGTAGCTTACAACTATTTTTAACCGTTATTTTTTTAAATCTCATTAAAAGCTTTCAAATGCTTAGGTTTAAATTTTGAGATCAAATTCTGAGTCGTTGCGAGTGTTTAAATAGCGCAAAGTGAACTGTGTTCGAGGGGGGGGGGGGTTAAATTTCAACTCCTGAACACACTTCAGATTGCGCTTCTTAACCCCTCCCAACGATTCAGAATTTCAGTTCAAAATTTAAGTTTAAATCTAAGATTTCGAAAACATTTAACAAGTTTTGGAAAGCATTTAATTGGATACAAAAAATAACGGTTAAAATTTGTTGTTGGTTACTCTGAAGTTTAAGGCACCCTGTAACGGAATTTTTTTTTAATTTATCTTTAAAATTCATTTTTAAGAAGATATTGACTTAAAGAATAGTTTTATTTTAAAGCGCAAACGAATCGACCAATTTTTCCGTTTTTTATTATCATTTGAAATTTGAACCCTCTGAACACAGTTCAGTTTGTGCTACTTAACCATTCCCAACTATTTAGATTTTGAGCTCAAAATTTAAGTTTAAGTCTAAGTTTACGAAAACATTTAATCAGATGCAAAAAATAACGTAAAAGGTAGTTGTTCGTTACTCCAATGTTTAAAGCGCCCTCTATCGGCATTTTTTGAAATTTATCTTTATAATTCATTTTCAATAAAATACCGACATAAAGAATAGTTTTAGTGAAAACCGCAAATCAATCGACCAATTTTTCCGTTTTTTATAATCATTTGAAATTTAAACCCTCTGAACACAGTTACGTTTGTGCTACTTAACCGCTTCCAACTATTCAGATTTTGAGCTCAAAATTTAAGATTAAGTCTAAACTTACGAAACCATTTAATGAGATGCAAAAAATCACGGCAAAAAGTAGTTTTTCATTACTTCAAAGTCTAAAGCACCCTCTATCGGCATTTTTCGAAATTCACCTTTATAATTTATTTTCAAGAAAATACCAACATAAAGAATAATTTTAGTGAAAACCGCAAATCAATCGACCAATTTTTTCGTTTTTTATGTGTATTTGAAATTTTGGACCCCAAACTTTTATGGCGGCTATCTCCTTTGAAAACGTTTGGGATCCTTGGTTTCCTATTTACTCGTCTTGATGTGTTCTATCACCACCTAGCGTATATACCATTTGTTTAGGGACACCCTGTATATATATATTAATCCCCAATTAGAGATACCTACGACAAAATTTGTTTAACCTTATTATAAAAACATTTTATGTTATTTTTAGATTAGAAATAGATGTATAAAGCTCAAAATTATGCATTTATGCTTTTTATGGAGTTTAAAATTTTATAGCCTTTGAAATGCTATTGTTAATTTTGTAATAAACTGAATTTTGAAAATTGCAATCCAATTTTTAAAATATTGAAAAGGGTATAAATAATTAGAGAATGTTCCCTATTGTATTGAATATAATTTAAGAACCAGCAGAAATTTTATCATGCAATAATTTCAAAAATGAAAAACAAGAAAAAAATTAAATATTCAAGGAAAAATACAGACAATAAATACAAAGCGAATAAAGACATTTCAGGATATTTTTTAAAAAAACAAGAAAAATTTTAATACAGATCACAAAGCAATCGAATTTATATTTTTCAAATGTGATTACATCATAAGTAGTAATAGAAGTAATTTGATCTTTGGCGCTGTATTTAACGTAATATATATTTTTATATGCGGTGCGGGTATTGCAATGTTTTATGACGCGATTGATACTAATTTCCACTACTTTTCATGATAAAATTATGTCACCGCATGTCAGTTATAGGAATTCGCAAAACCGCCTCCATTAATTTTACTTTTATAAATAAAAGTACTTCTTCTGCTTCCAGTGAAAACAAAGCGACTGCATGGGGCCTTGCCAGGTGAAGGTCTCACCATTTGATCAAGGCTCTAAATTATGAGACCATCTTGAGTAGCCATTTGCAGATCAAACAACAGGATGTAACATTAAATAACAAGGAAACAAAGTATGCTCAACGAGAAGCAAGTACTGCAGAGATGACGGCATGCGAAGCAAAGAAATCAGGCTTATTGCCGCTACACGGCAATTACGCGGTCTTCCGCCACGATACCAGATATCTAAACCGTTAAACTGAGATAATTCGGCAGGTAGGGGCCTGTTCATCGGTTAGAAAGAAAGAAAGTGACTGCATGAACTAGAGCAACCTTTTCTTCATTTATGAAAACTGTTCTTTTTAGTGTACTGTCTTAGCGTGTGCTCCCTCCAATTGTTTTCCACGCTTCTTTGAAACACTGTATTGTCACGTATTACATTATAGGAAAATGCGACCCATAAACCTTTTATACTATTTTTGAAAATGATATACATTTTATTATTATTGTTTTTATTATTTTTTTACAATTACAAAATTTAATTTTTTAAATTCATTGATGTTAAAGTAGACAATTTAAAGATTACTACATTATAAGAAATAAAGTAAAGCATTCAAGCAATATTTTAAATGTTCTTTTGCAAAACGATTTATCAGTATAATTTTAAACATACTTTAAATACATTAGAATATGTAAAAATACTTGTATATGAACACTTAAGGAAATACTTTTTTACAAAGATGGAGGTAAGCAACTATTTCATAATCAAAATATCTTTTTTTTATAGACGAACTAAACTTTTACTTTCATTAAAAAGTTTTAAGAGAAATAATTTTTTAAAATTTCCACCACACAATTTAAACATGAAAGAAAAATAATTTTATGGAAATAATAACTTTTCTACTTTTTATCAACATTATAATAGCATCTGGTTTTCCACATTTATAATTCCACATTTAGCATTTTAAACAATCGACAAAAATAAAGAAATTCTATCTGTAATTCCTGAATTCCAGAATGATAATGAAAATTGTTATCACTAACTATTCATCGTTTTCTTAATTCTCATATCGCACTTTAAATTCTGCGAAATAGAAATAAATTATGCATTTCTACAGAAAGGAGTGTTAAGGAACTCACTTCTTTTCTTTTATTTCTAGTTCCTTTCATGCTAAAAAGAAATTACTTGAGCAGAAAATTATTTCTTTCATATCTTTAATTACAAAGTTCAAGAACAGAATCACTTTCTTTGCAGTGAAAATTTGTTAACTCACACATTTTTCCTGGTGATAAATTGAATTTTTTTAATCTTCATCATGATTTTTAATTTTGGTGTATTTTTCTTACTTTTTTTGTAATTGATTACTGAAAAGTACTTATGAAATTGATGTATAAGGTCATAGGCGATTAAATGCTTGAACACAAAATAATTTTTCACAAAGAAAGTTTTTTCCCTTTTTATAATATTTAAATATAAAAATATATCATATAAATCGCTTTAAAATATTATTAAAATCCACATATATTTAAACAAATAATGTGTATTAATAATTTCATGAAATAATAATACTGTTATTAATTGAGATTATTATCATTATTAATTAAGAATTTAAAAGAGTTTTTAAAAATATTATTAACTTAACTATTATTAATATTAAACTAAATATTATTAATAGCTTATTAATTTAAATTAAAATTTTTGACTAATCCAAAGTAAGAATGAAAAAAAAAAATTACTTTTGTACTTTTTGGTCAATTATTTAGAAAATAAAAATTGTGTGATATGTATTTTACAACTTATGGTTTGTATACCCGTATATATTGCTTAAAAATTACTTGCTTTTATATACTCTAATTTGAAAGTTATAATTATATAAATAAAATGTATATTGAGTCATAGATTTTATTTTAATTCTTATTATAATTGCCAGTTTTAGCATTTATTTTAACTTTTAAAATAGAAGCGTGCATTTTAGTACACAGTAAATAATGTTTAAAGACCTGAAGTGTGAAAATAATTTCTGGAATTAATATTATGAAGGATTGTTAAATGTTTTCAGTGTAATGAATTGTAATTTCAATATCTAATATTAGTTTGATGTTTAACAGGTATTTTTTAAAAAATAACATACCGAAACAAATCAATAATTAGAGTTCATATATATGTATAGAAATTTTTTATTTCTCTCTTAGATTACAATTACTCGAAAATACATATAAAAGAAAAAAACAATGTATTATCTGAATATATTTCTAGTAAAATCATTTTGAATAATTCTTCAATATTCCGTTATTTTTCTTAAAATTTTTTTCTAAAATTTGTTTGCAATTTGTTTGCAAAAATAACAAACAAATTGCAACTAAATAATTTATTTGACAAATGGAATTGCCTTTTAATATTTGAAAAGAAATCAGTCATTCTTATGCTGTTTTTAGCTTTATCATATTAACTTATGTAATTTGCAATAGGATACTTTGGTACTAATAATTTCTTTAAAACCAGGGCAAAAATGTTTATGTATTATTATTATTATTATTATTATTATTATTTTGCTTGTTTAAAAATACGCGGAAATGCACCTTTGTCCACCTAAGAATCTATAGCGCAACTCATACATATATATCATTTTAAAGACGTTTCAAATAGTGTAATGTGAAAAAAATACACTTGAAACGATTTTTCTCCATATACTTCAATGTAACTTAAGTCTTCTTTTGTCCTTGTAAATTATTGATAAATGCTATCCATACCATATTATATAGCAATCATCTTGTATATCACTTCATATATATTTATATCAATTTCAATATGATCGTTAAAAATCACCGCAAACGATTTCCCCATAGACCGTAACATTGTGAATTATTTTAATGCCCATGTAAAGAAATAAAGACTGCTGCTCACTACATTTTGAGATACCGAATATTCATAGTGAATATTAGTAACATTTTCAACTTCATGGCAATGGGACTGCATTCAGGCCAAGAATAATTTCGGCTAGTTAGAATCTATTCTTAAATCACCCACAGTAAATCTGCAAATCACTTACATGCATGATCAGTAAATGCATATAATTTGGCTATATGTGGCGACTGTCAAAAAAGTTCATGATCTTTCATCAGCCACTATGTATTTTGGAATTTTTTTGAAATTTGATTACAGCTTATAGTATTTTGAAAAAAATTTAAACAACCCTACATATATACATATACTCATATTCACACCACACACACACATATATACATATATATATAAGGCGAGTCATTAATATCGAAACAAAGGCTATCTTCTTATGTATTTCACTTAGACCCATACTTCCGATTGCAAAAATTCATAAAAAAGGTAAAACATTTTGATAAGATAAGTTGCACCTCCATGGGGGGGGGGGGGGGGGTCTATTAGAAAAAGAGCGAAAATTAACTTTTTATACGGCCCCCGTAGAATAAAAATTCCAATTAGGAAAACCCTCCTTATCCAGCCCTGAATAATACAAAAAAAGTTGCATTTTCATATCTTCAAAACTCGCAGATATGGCCGTTTGAATAATTGATCATGCTTTAAGAGATTAGACACAAATTAAAATGGGCTTAATTCAAAAGACAATGTTACTTTAACAGTTCTAGGAAACGTGTAAAAAATCTATTTTTTGAGTTCGAATTTAGATTTTATTTTATTTTATTTTATTTTATTTTATTTTATTTTGTTGGTTAGCCATATAATTTGCTAAGAAAAACACATCAAAAAATTTATCATAAAATTCATTAAAATTTCATATGATTAGTACTGGTTTAAATTGGATAATAAAAATCGTTATAGCTCCAAACATTATTTATCGGATTTCAAATTCTTTCCATTTAATTAAAGATGAAAATCTGATTTTAGTTTTGCTTCTTGATCTTATTTTTCAATATTAATTATTGAACTATTCAAAATATTTATTGAAAAATACTTATAACTTTTAAAAAATCATATTTTCAAAAGTAAATAATTTTAAATTTTGCCCGAAACAAAACTAATGTTAAATAATTAAAGTTGACATGTTTCAAGATTGTACTTTTTTTCTTTAACAATTCTTAACTTTTAATAAGGTCTGCACTGGACGAAATTTTCAATCCCGGTCTCGAACAATCCGTATTAAAATCACTGTCTCTAACTGACCTTATACGTGCATGGAATACGTAAAATTTGGTTCAATCAAAATTTTTACAAAAACCACATAGATTTTAAAATCGCTTTTATTTTACAAAAAAAAAAAAAATAAATAAATAAATAAATAAATAAATAAAAATAAAAATAAAAATAAAACCAGAGAAAAAAATCTGCTTATGACGGAATTCTGTCTTAAACAGAAAATGTGTTGATCCATGCAAAATGAATACAATAATAACCTAAAAAAATAAATTCCATTCAATTTACTCTCCTAGGAAGGGCCTTTGTCTATTAAGTATTTTTTTCCCTATGTGATTACGTCTTAAAAGGTTTTACTGCATAATATTTTTCAATGTCTCCAACGCACGGGTTATGGATTTTCGATATTAAAATATAAGTGAAACATTTAGACATAAATAGTGATTCATAGATAAAATAAGTATATCACAGCCTTTGGCACTTCTTTAATAAAAAAAAATATATATAAAGTAAAAACCGAAAAGCTATAATAAGTAATTTTGGTCAGAACTCCTCCCCGCGAACCAAGTTTTACCTGCACTGAAGTAAAAAACTATGTAGAAATTCACGGCTGAGTCGGGCTATCATTTAAACTTTTTTTCCGACCAGTCCGGATTATGATTTTGACATTTTTCCATGCCGGGCAGAATTTTTTTCCGGCCGGTCTGGATTATGATTTTGACGTTTTTCCATGCCGGGTAGAATTTTTTTCCCTGTGGGTCGGTTTGGGACAGGACCTAGATATTTCGATCCATGCAGACCTCCAGTGCTAACGATCAACTTATTTTGAAAACAAGTTTTGATTTAAATCAATACGCTGCTTTATTATGTCCAAATAAGAGGTTCGGTCTTAAATCGACATTTATTATGGGCAATTTGTGGACGATCCCTTATTTGCTTTGACATTGAGTAAAATATTATTCGTTTACAGGCATGGTAAAGTGGTGTAAGTCACAAATTTTGGAAAATTTTGGATTTTAATAACTCTGTCAGGTTTTCAGATACGGAAATGAATTTTTTTTTTTTTTGTTCAATTTAGGAGTGGATAAGAAATAATTTCCTTATTGGAAATTTTGCTCTACGGGGGCCGTATAAAAATTTAATTTTCGTATTTTTTCAAATAGACCCCGCATGGAGTTGCAAGTCAACTTATCAAAAATTTCACGTTTTTTAATGAATTTTTGCATTTGGAAGTATGGGTCTAGAGGCAATATTTAAGAAGATAGCCTATGGTTTCGTTATTTATGACTCACCCTATATATATATATATATATATATATATATACTACCTTCGTATTGCAATCCTTCCACTTTCTGCCTTTGACCTATCTGCTTACAAATAGATGAGAAAGATGGAGATTTTAAAATATAATACCTGTTTTTTTAACTATTCATTTTTTTAAACAATCATGTATTACTTTTAAAATACTAACTACTGTATATAAATTGTAGATATAAAAAAATTAATTTTAAAATTTTATTTATTTATTTATTATTATTTACTCTTGTAAAGAAGTTACTTTAAAAGAAGATTATTTTCTTTAATTACAAACTCCGAATCTAGTTCACAATTCATCACAACAAAGTGGTAACTTGCACATACTTGCGAATGATAAATTAAAAGTTTTTTCACTGTTAATTTTAAAAGATAACCTTTACCATTTTGTTCCAACGCATCTTTTGAAAAATGATGTAAGAATAATGTAAAGGCCCTTAAGCGATTAAATTCATGTATCAAAGATTCTTTTTTAAAACTCAAGCGATGCAATTAAACTTTAAAAACCTTTTAAATAAAAGTTCTAGAAATAATTAATTAGATACTAGGAGCATTGAATTTCGTTTTAAATCAAAGGAAGATTTTGTAAGAAAATGTAATTAATAATATTTTATTCATACCTTTAAGAAAAAGTTATTTCAATACGTGGAATAAAATAATTACTATTATGAATGCAAATATTATCAGCGAATTTATGATAAAAATTAAACAGAAAAAATAATTTTTAAAACATATTCCGATTAAAGTGTGTTAACTTTTTTGCCAATAAAAATATATGCATATATTTCTGGTCTAAAATAATAAAAAATTAAAATAAATATTACAAAGGATCCCACTGTTACTATCGTTTTTGAATCGATCACGTTCTTTTTAAAGCTTCGGGTGTTTTCTTTATTTTCTTTATTTTTCTTTTTATTAAATGCTTATAAAAATAATATTAATCTCAATTTTGTTTTCCTGGTTGTTTCTAATGTACACTTCATGCTTCTTTATTTGATATGCACCTTAAAATACAAAATTAGGGAAAGTATTTTTATCTACAACTGATTTAAGTTCGGTTAGAAAAACGGGGTAATACGAACAAACCGCTTTGAAGGTTAAATTTTTAGTGCATACTGAAAAAATCCATGTAAAATTATAAAAACTTCGTGTACTATTACAGCGTAATGCATAATAAAAACGTTGTGGTAAAGAGTTTTAAAATTAACAAATTATCATAAAGGAAGTTGTATTTGAAATCGGCTAAGGTAATATTAAATATATATTTTGTCATTTCCATAAATATTATAGCTTCAAAATATATTCATGGAAGATGAACACTCTTGTGCAAACACATATTTGACTAGAATATGAGATGCAGTTTCAGTGATTTTTGAGTAGTAGTGGGTGATAAGTTGAAACATAATCTCTGTCCGAAAAGACATTTAATTCAAGTTTTCTTTTCGTTTCTTTAAGTTCCTTTCTAATAAAGGCTGCCTAAAGTTAAGGTTTCATTATTGCATTCACAAAAGAAACGTCGCTGGAGTAGGGCGAAACCCGAATAATATTTTCCGAAAAAATTTTATGAACATTCATATGCGAAAATTGAAACAAAACTTTAAAATAAATTAATTATTGCGTTGGAAATTATTGAAAGTTACATCAAGTTTAAACTGAACTGTGCACGCATTAGTATAGTTCCACGCATTAGTATTTTTTTTTAATGATACATAATTCACTTTCTTATGATAATATATGGATAATGTTGTATAATCTAGCATTCTCTCATTTGCATGAGTATTCTAACAGTGAAAATTTTAGAAAACATAAATTTACAAGTATTTTGCATGCATATACTTTACTGGAGGTGGTGAAAAGATCAATTCATATTTTCAGGTGTTCTTGAAATACCTAGGAATACCTTGAGATACCTACAACAAATAAACTGAAACATAGTAAGAAAGGACATCGTTTACATTCCGTTGAAAATTTAATTAGGAGAAATATTTTTTGCAATCATGTCGTTCATCTAATATTGCTGAGATTTTGTGTAATATCATATATACTTGTAGAACTCTTTGAAAATACGAATTGATCTTTTCACTGTCTTTTTGAGCAATGGACTGAACTTTGATTACGCATGCGTTTTCTTTTCTTTTTATGTATGTTTCCTATTCTAGTCAAAAAAAAATTACCCTTTGAAAATGGACGCGTGTGCGTTCGAAAGATCTCAAGGATAAATTAATAATA
The DNA here is from genome assembly GCA_964019185.1 of Maratus speculifer. NCBI lineage: Eukaryota > Metazoa > Arthropoda > Arachnida > Araneae > Salticidae > Maratus > Maratus speculifer. The sequence goes on along the minus strand of OZ025291.1, from coordinate 262,511,718 downwards.
CCTTTATATATTTGGAACGCCTTTAAGCAATTATATGACTTTCATAATTTACTAAAATCATTTGCAGTTTACTTTAATGCAATTAAGCTATTCCAAATATGACAGTATAGATTCCAAATATGTATACTCATACGTGAATATCGAAAAAAAACTAGGTAAATTAATTGTTACGTTTGAAATTAAGTGTGCCGAAATTATAAAGTTCCATCATAAGGTGCCTGTACCCTATATGGAAACCCTAAGGAAAATGTAATTTTTTCACCCTCATCTACAAGTCATAGGACTCCAAAAATATGTGACCACTATCCCAGGGCTATTGACTATCATTATTAAGATTAGCGACCTTGTAATTATTCTGGTTTAATTTAAATGATAAAAACAAAAAATTGTTTACAAGTGTCCATATAAGGAACTAACTGTCCCTATTATGGACAGGTGTTTCCTTATTGAATTTCTACGCAGTGTTTATGGACGAGCCACATTTCCAAGGGATTTTAGATGAGAGGGAATAAAAAAAATGTATTTTATATTATTCGGAGCAGGAGGGGGGATAGTAAATATCTTCAGAACATGCATTTCAGAAAGGGGGGGGGGTCATTCTCGGTTTTTACCCTTCGAAGACCCATGCAAAACCTCTTAGTTACTAGTAAATATGAAATAACATTGTTGGTTTTGCTTAGCTTTATTGCATCAGTCTGCGAATTTACATCTGTTATTACTCAGTCCTCACAGCATGTACAAATAGAAACTTTTTCGCCATGGGTAGTAAGTCCCACATAATCCTCATGAACATATCTGCCACATGTGATGCATGGCCGCATGTTTGAAAAAGCATCAATACTGAAAAAGAAGCAGTTCTCCAGCTCTTCTTTGTTGAGGAAGTCATACCATTGGTACCTACGATTTCGCCAACAGATGTCCTACTAGGGGGGGGGGGCTTCTCTTTATTTTTCTGCAAGGGTTTTTTGGAGGAAGGTTTTTGGGAGATTGTTCAAATGGCATCTTGTTGAACAAAGATTTTACCACTTTGATGCTTTTTCAATTTATTGCTTGGCAACGTTGAATTTTCTTCTTTCTTACAGTTGTAGTCGATGGGGACATAAGCTGTCCATATTGGGAACCGAGCATAGTTTTACTAAATCTTGTAACAAATGAATAAGGAAAATATTTTCAAGCAAAATATGCAATAGCAATCGAATATATGTTTTATTAGCTTTCTAAAATACTGCACTTTTCAACATTTAATGTAATTTTACCATATCTAAAAAGAAGTTAAACTTACAAGTAATTAAGATCAGCACATCTCGAAACAACAAATTTCTTCCTAAATGGCGAACAGCGCGCTTTTTTACAATTTCCAGCCTTAATTATCTTTTCAACTGCTTTTCTTTGCGAAAATGTTGAGCCATCTCTCGATCAAAATTATTACCTTTCAAAATATTAGGGGTGTCCATATTGAGAGCCCTGTCCACATAGGGTACAATTACCTTATATTTATTGACGCTATAATTAATACAATCTTTCATTCACAGAATAATAAATAAGTAAGAGTTACAAAAAACTCTATCAAATACTTTTATATGCTCTTGTAATTCATACAATCTCCTTAACCCTAGGGTGCTTAGGAAAAACTGCAGCAATTTTTTGAATTTATTACATAAAACAAAGTTATATTTTACAAAAATATGACCTATCTTTGCAAAAATATTAAAATATATGCATAAAAAATAAAATATTGCTTATTTATATAAGTTTTCGTTCAGACGCCGTTCTAGTTGTTTTAAGTAAGATTCAAACTATTTACTTTCTGTTTGGTACAATTTTCTAAAACTGAAAATAAAAGTTAATATACAATAAATAAATAAATAAATAAATAAATAAATAAAAATAAATTTAAAAAGCGTAATTATATAGAGTACAGTATTACAGTTATGAATCCATTTAAGAACATTGTTGGAATTCTAAAATAAATATACATAACTTTTCTTTTTCGTTTTGTAGGAAGATGCTTTTTATTCACTCATAATTTTTCAGCTGTTACTTTACTCGTTTTCCCAAGAAAATAAGAATTATATTTTTATTCTGTGATTATTTAAGATGTAAATTGTATCGCTGTTTCACAGGTAGTTCCATCTAGTGACAATAATTAAAATTAATTCCGATTGACAGATTCTTGTACTAATTGGCATTAATGGGTTAAGTTTTTAAAAAGAAAATACAAAACAATATCCTTCCAAAGAATATCATGAGTGCAAAGATTAATTTTGGTATAATGTGAACATCGTTCAAGTGAATATTATTAAAATAAAATAGGATAATATCATTTTTAACAACACGAAGAAATAATCGTTAAACTGAGCAGTTCGTTAAAGTGGCATTCGCTGCAACGAGATTCTACTGCACAAAGATAAATTCTCTTCCTCTGATTTATTTTCTAATGGTTTTAAGAGTAATGTTAATTGTGCATTAAACAGTCCTGTCATCCCCGAATACATGTTTTTTTATTATTAGCAATTTTCATTCATACGTATTCATCAGCATAATTGAATTTATATTTCAACTTCTCAAACTCATTCTTATTGTAATTGATAGAAATAACACTCATTTTTTTACCAATGAATTGTAACTCATTTATATTAAGATAATAATGCAGGTTGTCTCAATAAGTAGAATATTAGATTTTTATTCATATCTTTAATGATAATGAATACATTCAATCTTTCAACAGATTTACACTGGTATTTCAAATAACGAAGATACTTAATATATATACTTATGTGTATATGGGAAATCATTACATATGTTACTGTAAGTTTCTCCTTTAGATTACAAGCGTTTTGTAGGCACAATCATAGTTGATTAACAGGAACATGATTAACGTGAATTATTTTTAGCGCAAACTGTTTCCGATTGCTGCTTCCAGTTGTATGTAATGTATTTCAGTTTGGTTAACACTATCAGAAATTTCCCATTGAGTGTTTGCATTAGAGGGGTCCATGGCAAAAAAATCTTTAAATTTTGTGAAAAAGAATTTATTGCATTAAAAATTTCTCTTTTTTATGCTTAAAAGGACGTTTAAATCACGTATTTATCGTAAGGAGGAGGAAATAATATTTATTTCGTTTTGGTTTTTTCAAAATTTAGTTTTCAAGAAATGGCTGTAATAATTGACTTCTTCGAAAAATGGAATTTTCTTCATGATGGATTTTTTCCCAATTTGTCGAATTTGACATGTTATAACTCAAGGATCGTTAAAGTTAAACATATCTTTTTTGATTATTTTACTTTAATTTTGATTCAGCTAACTAAAAAAAAAGTTACTTTGAAAACAGGATTTTTTAATAAAAACAACACCATATTTTTTTCAGTTTTATAAAAAATATATTTTTTTAATTGATATTTCTATAAATTCAGAAACAAAATTGAAATTTAGATATTTATGATTAGTTAAATGTAATAAATAAATAAATAAATAAATAAAATTCTACAAATACGATATTCAGTTATAACAATTTTTAATTACTCCATTTTTTAATAAATTTAAGATTTTATTTATTATTTAAGTTATGAAGGGTCTTATCATGTGATTTTATTTACAAATAAAATGGTTAATCAACACAAAAAAATTCAAAATTTTAACTCAATACAAATTATTTTAAATGTGCCGGGACCCCTAAACGCAGTTCAACTGTAATTGGTAGTATATTGTTGACATTTTTTATATTTTTTATAAATAATCATAAGCATCATATTAATTACTTTAAAGTATTACTGTGATTTTATTTTTCCATGCAGTGATATAAATCTATATAAGTAATAGAAAATAAAATTTCTTTATATTTTAGTGTTATTGGAAATGGTAAGAGTTTGATTTAATATCTATAATTGATTCATTCTCGTTACTCTGCCATAAATGATATTTAGTAGAACTGCAATTTTTCAAATATAAGAAACTTTACATTATTTGAAATGTTTCCACAATATCCAATGGATGAAAGGAAACAAGGAAAAGTGTTTTACAAATGTCCGAAAATGAATACCTATTATATTGCAGTTACAGTTAAATGCAATTCATTTGTAAAGTAAATATCCTCAATCTGTGGTAACGATATAGTCCTTAAAGTGGGATGAAGATTTAGAAATCCATTTTGATAATTATTATCACTTTCAAGTCTTATGCTTATGCTTGATATTATAAATGGATTTCAAGTAATTTGGGTAGCGATTATATACAAATTTAAGCATTAATTCTGTCTTGTATCTTTACAAGAAGAAGGTATTGGCTTCATGAAAAAATTCGACTTCCGTTTTTGGATTGATTTAAACGTACATGAATGTTCTGAGCACGATATGATGATTTTTAGAAAAGGTTTATCTATCACTGTGTATTTCAGTCTATCTCTTTGTAAGTGGTAAAAATTTTTATTGTGCCCTATTGCAAGACTTAAATCACGGAGTTTTATTCATTTAAGTTTACTTAGATATTCAATATAAAATGGAGCTTATTAGCTTTTGGTGTACATCGTCATCCGATTACGCTACTATGCTGAATTTTTTACAATTTACAAAAAAGCTATATTTCAATAACTAATGCACGAATTTTCACGAAGCTTAAAATTCAATTAATTATTACTATTAATTGACGTGTATTAAATTTTGGCGTAAATCGTCTAATAGGTGGCACTTCTAAGCTGAAATTTTCATGATTTCCATAATGGCTCTATCTTTAAAACTTCCGCACGGATTTTCATCAAACGTTAAATTAAGTTAGATGTTAACACATTGTTGTTGTTTATGTTTTGTTGTATATTATTGAACTAACGGATCTGCTATGCTGATTCTTTCATATGTTACGCGCTTTTAGCGTACCCTAAATACTATCGTATTAGATTATTTAATAATAATGAAATAGTTAAATAATAGTCGTACCTCCAGAACTAACACACATAATTTCATATCATTTGAATCCTTATGATGGGTGCAGATTGCCAATAAATTCTGGTGCTGTGATAACGAATTTCAAAATATTAACATGCATGAGATAGAAGAAAATTTTGGGATTGGCACATCCAATTATTTATTTCAATTTTAATTTCTCGTTGTCTTATTTATGTATAAGAGAAGTGATAAAAAATAACTAGTTTGAAAATTTTCTCAGAAGTTACTGCATAATACATTTTAATTGTTAATAGTATTTTCATAGAAAATTATGATATTCTTTTGATGAAATCTGTCTAAAGTTTTCGTTTTTGGTAATTTTGAAAATGCAGACCAAATTACTATTTTAATACCTGATTTGCGTTTAAATTAAAATAGAACGAGCTTAAATTAGTTAATTCTAACAAAAATATAATACAGTGAAGTTTCTATTTTTAATTGTTTATTTATTTATTTATTTATTTATTTTCAAAATAAGAGTTATAATATCAATTTTAAGATGTCTAATTAACTTTAATGTTTTATGATATTTCGTTTTTAAACCATATTTGCACACATTTATAATCTTAAGCCTTTAAAAAAAGTTTGTAACAAATGTTTTTGATGTACAGACCTGTAGATAAAGAAAGAATTGTTTGGATTTTGACAAATTCAACAAATTAAATTGAATTTTAATATCTCATTAAACATAACATTTCCTTCGTTATTATAAAATTGGATTTACTTCAGTTATGACGGAAAATCATGAAAAAAATATAACGATGAAAATATTATTTCTTGTTTTAGACATACATGAACATTTGGATTTTTACAAACTGTGTTAAATCATAGACATGACTGTAGGTTTTGATTTACATCCAATATCTGATTTAAATCAATTCCTACAATCATATCAAAATGTACATTTATATTATTATTAAAATTTATATACTTAATAAATAAAGTAAAGCTGTTAATAATTGCATTTTTATGTATCACTTGTTAATGGAAATCTCTAATGGTTTTCTTTTAAAGAAAAATCAATCTCGTATTAAAGTTAAACATATTACATTTAGTTGCATACGAACAGTAATTTAAAATTATTCTTTTTTATATCAGACGTCGTTGTACACTAAATAAACGATGGTCCAAATTTTGGTCACTGACATATGTTTGGTGTCGCTAATATTTGACGAGACAGAACCGTTAACTTTCAAACTTCACAACTAGGGGCATAGTAGCTTTCATATCATAGGGCGTAGTCGTTTCACAATGGATAGAACATTGTTCCATAATTGTTATCCTTTGAAACATTATATGAGTCTGTACAGGCTAATTGCGTATTTTGCATTCTTTCCCACTCTTAACTAATGTGACAGTGAGTGGTCCTTAAAAGCATTGGATCGAAGAATGAATATAAAGTCCCATTCACACATAGGTGTGAATTTATCCTATGTGTGGAAGAATTATTAACACATAAGACATTGTTCATGTACTAAAGATTTATGTACTGGTATATTACGATTAAAATTCACCTATTTCGATGTCCTTTCCGATAGTACTAAAGCTCCAAACATAACAAAGTTTCACTATTTTATAAATTTAAACGGAATATTACATGTTAAATTAAAACAAATTAATAAATCTACAGTCTGTGATACCGGCAAAATCAGTTAAGCGTTAAATAACAGTCGTTTTCTAAATGCTATTTAAAATTACTTTACATGTCCTGTGCATAATTTTTCTCAACTAAAATTAATCAAATTTATTTTAATACTTTATCAAGAACGGCTAATTAGTATGTAATCCCTTTTAATTAAATCTTAATACAACCAATTACCTCCGAAAATCTACAGTATTGCTTTCGTGAAAGTATCATTTTCATAGTACATGACATTCATAGTATCAATGTATTAAGCTAATATAATAAGTAAATAAATCCATTGCATAAAAGGAAAATTTAAAAAGTTTTTTTTCACTCAGTTATCACTTTTAGATATTTTTTTATCCAAACATACCAGATATTTTTCAACTGATATGTAATCAATATTTAGCGAGCTTTGAGTTATTATTCAGAAACCACTGGGAAATTATCTTTATAAACTGTTAAATAAAAAAATTATTGATGAAACTGAAGAGTAAATATAAGAATGGTTGTCTATAAATGTGTAAGTTCGTTAAAAAAATGAATTGCACAAATTATTTTAGTATTATTATTACATTCCACTTTTTTGTATTTCGAAGTATTTTTTAAGAGATAAAAGATATGTGTGCATAAGCATGGATTTTAAGATAGACACGAGAGCGTTCACAGCGTTCAATCAGTGTTCACATAATACAGCTCGTACTATATTTGTGATGTTGTAGCAATCATTGTTGAAAAAAAAATGATCTCTCTTATCGAGGTAATTAGTTTTGTTAAATGATTTTAATATTTTCTAAAATTTTCATGATATTTTTAAAATTTCTCAAATAAAGTCTTGGTAAATTTGTTTTAAATTTTGTTTATGAAAAGCTGCAGTTGGTTGGATGTATCTACATGAATTTATTTTTGGACAAGAAAGAAAAAGATTCAAATAAGGACGAATATACTGTTTTAAAATGGCATTAGTTGTGTAGACTATACAAACTTCAAGGCGTTTGAGGATCGCCTTAATGTTTTCCGATTTAGCTAAAATTTTGCATACCGAATAAATTGTTCGAATGAATTCACCAGAATCAATAATCCGTGTTATTAATATTCAGTTGATGTATTTTAATCTAGAAAACTATTACAGCTTAAAACATTTCGCATATTTGGTTCATTCTTCTTATGAATGAATTTGCGGTCATTTGCTTCCTGTTTCATCCACACATATTTCTCGCTAAATTGAGCACATTCCTAGATTTTAACTGGTTTCGTGATTGCAAAATAGGTACTATTGTTGACAACATTCAATTATAAAACTATATGTTTAGCAAAATCGTTAAATATATGTATGAAAAAATATTGCAATCCCGACTTCATTTTTTAATACCGAAAATTATTTTATTTTATGAGAAACTAAGGAAAGGTGGAAACAAGGATTTTAGAGCAGAAGTATCTTCATGTTACTTGTTTCAAAATCGTGCACATATATACAATTGTTTTTTTAAAAAGTAATAAAACTGGCACATGACATACTTTTGACTTCCATGTTTTAACTTTTTCTCTAGTTCGCATAACTTACAAATTATACGGTATATCACCATTTATATTTATGTGAAATAATTATTCGAAAACAATGTCTATAATCGAACAAAAAACCCCTTTTTATGCCTTTATGAGTATAAACTACATAATGAGAGATCTGAAACATAACTTTTCTAGATTATGTCATAATTTACCCAATGATTTTGTAAATTTTGTTAAAGAGTAAAAACAAATTTTTAGGAGAACATTAAAACGTTAGTAAAGTGAAAATGCTGTACGATCAATCTATCATAAAATGCTTAAAAATGTAATGCTTAATATTTAAAAATATATCGAAGGAAAATATTAACCTTAGAATGTTTCTACATGTAGCATAATTTTCGAAAGATTCTCATTATTTGAAAGTTCAATTTGAAGAAAGAAATTTCTTCAACACGAAGAAAGAAAATTTTTCAACATGAAGAAAGTAATCTTAATAAAATTAATAACTGCGTTTCCTTCCAAACAATAAACATGGAAATAAATTCAATAAAATTTTGTTAACATTCTAAAAATAATTTAAATTTCATTTTATATTAAGTAATATTATAAGAAAGATATATAATGGGGTCATTACATTATCTGTTTGTTGCTATTTAAAAGGGTGAAATTAATTTTCTTTATTTAAAAACAAACTTTGGCAAAAATCACTTTCACTGGATGAAAGCATCGTAAAGGCTGTGTCACTTCTTGGAAAATAATTTACATATAAATGTCGGAGACTAATTAAGATAATCCATATTTACATTATTAACTGAATATAATAACCATTTGAGATTAATTTACTACTGAATATTTGAATCAAAACATTTATTAAATTTTTACTTTTGAGTTATTTATAAATTTATAACTTACCCTCACATTCAATACAAACACATTGTAGAGAGAAACTGTAAATTTACTAAAAATTTTCTAGAAAACTAGAATTCCTCGAACTTCGTATCTAACGGCAGCAACAAATATCTTTGTAACAGGTACACGTTTGAATTGTTAATAAAAAATCTATTTGGTTACTAAGAATTTTTTATGAAACTGGGATATCTAGAACCTTTTATGTAACTTCAACCCGAGTTACGCATAAAATTTTAGGAAAATTTAATAAATTTCTTAAAAAAAAAAAAAAAAAAAAATGTAGATTTACAAAAACTAGTTTGTAGCTTTTTTTCGTACAGTGTATAGGTGAAACTTTAGTAAGTATACTGTACTCTGTAACTTTATATCTGTAATACAACAGATTTATTTTATTTTATTTTATTTTTTTATTTATTTTTGTGAATATATTAAAAGTTGGCAGTTTTTTCCTTCTTATAAACTTCATAAAATATTGAACCGTGATCTGGATGTTAATTTTGTCGGGAAAAAGTATTCTTCCTTTCATTTCTTGATAAAAGTGTGTTTTATAACATATATGTTTAACGAAAATTGTTCTTTTATAGATTACATACACATTACAAAATATAAGTAATATGTGATAGTATGTCAAACGCATGTATTATAAAAAATAAACAAATGTAATGTACGTAAATACAGACTTTTGTTTAATGAATATGGAAGTCTGATTGTTCAATTTTGCATTATCCACTCAAATACAGAAATGAAATCGAGCAATATGACAGTAATAAATATTATTAAGCATTGCATTTTACTTATATAAAGAAATATTTGCTGTATTATTTTCAACATTGCGCGCAAAACTCCAGTAGAAAATATAAAAACACTTTTTTATATTTTTGCTAAAAAATGAAAAAAATTTCTACATTTAAAAATTAATTTTACATTTTTATTACTTTTTTTGGCAACGTACGTAGATATGTCAGGTAAATCTGCACCTGAATTTTTTATCATTTTAAATTACTTAGTAATTTTTTAATTAATATCTGATTCTGAAAATTACGTTATACTGGCTTGATTAGGTTTATTTAATTTTTTTTAATAAATCTTGTCAAAAAAGTATGCTTATAAAGTTTAATTTTATAAATTATATTTATGAAAGCATATTTTTTACGATTTAAGACTGTGGGTCCGTTACAAAAAGCATGAAATTCTTTATGTGTAACATACTTTACCAAATATTGTCTAAGCGAGAAAGATTTCATTCTTAACTTTGAAGTAAATTACAATGCATAAATTTATTTTAATAATAATTTCATCTATTTATATATTTTCTATTTATGTATTTGCATCTACTTATATAATTTGCTTGTTTAACATAAATTGTGCTTAAATAACAACCCTTTATTTCAATACCTGCGTTACTATTTTATTTGGATCTGCCTCCCCGGGATAGATTTGATAAGATGAAGCAAAGCTTAATTTTTAAACTAATAATCATACCACCTACTTTCGTACAGGATTAATTCAGCAATTCCATTGTTTTTTTTTAAATGGTGAACCTTTTATATTAATTAAATCAAAGCTTATGAGATTATTACGTTTGGAAATCATGAAGTTTCCTTAATTAGTCCATATATAAGTGAAAAATTCTGGAAACATGCCAATTTACAGAGTTTGATGCATAGATAAGGTATCCAGATTTTCCTACAATCTACGATATGAAGATATTAGCATACTTTCGAAATTTGAAATAACTAGGAAGAGTTTTATTACTATTATCTGAGTTATAAAATTAAGGTGAAATATAAAATCAAAACAGATCATGCATAAAAATGACTACATATTTTTTTTTTCTTTAAGGAGCCTGGGGCACCAAAGTCTGCAAATTTTCTAAAATAATTATTGCATTAAAACTATCAATGATTATTTATAATTAAAATGACGTTTAACACCTTCGAGACGACGGGAGAAGGAAGAAGTTCGTTTTTAAATATTTGGAAATAATGGTAATGCTTCGGTTACCATATTCACATTTTCACATCTATTGTTTAGTTTTGTTTCTTATGTTAATAAAAATAATTCATGTACATGTCACGTTATGGTATGTGGTGGTGAAAAAAGCTGTTTTTTTTTTTTTTCTTTTTTCGGTGCTAATGTTGGTTGGTAGCAATAAAAATGATGAAGATTTTCATCGATTGGCTTTTATAAATTAATCAGTATATCGATTTGAACATTTCAGTGAAAATGTAGCATTTTTATTTTCGTATGAATAGCCATTTCTTTTTATCGTTAAATTTATCGTTAATATATCGTTTTCTTTTAACTTTAGCAAATAAATAAATAATTAAATAAATAAAAAATAGTGACAACAATAAAAAAATTCGGTGAAATGTACCGCACAGGGAAGAAGTTCATTTCCAAATATTTGAAAATTATAAATATACTTTTAATATAGGTAAGTACACAAAGCAAATGAATGTGACGTCATTGAAAGGATTAAAATGAAAATGAATATGTCTTCATACCCCGAATGCATAATGAACATTTTATACTATTTCACAATACTACAAGAATACAAGATATGAGTAATTGAATAAAACAGAGAAATATAGCTTACTTTTTGAAAAAAGCACGAACATTTAGAGCTTTTAATTGAAACTAAATCTTTATTTAAAAAAAAGTTAATTATTGATAACTTTAGAATGAATATCACAGGTCTAAAATAGAGTAAACATTATGCTTAATAACCATTTATATTAATCAATATGGTTTTAATGCACTTACTGTGCCTAAAGTTTAGATGAATTAATTCTTTTACATTAATTTATAATTTGTAACAAATAATTATTTTTTCCTTTAAATAACTTTTAAAGCACAAAAGTTTTATACTTAAACTCTGCAAAGAAAGTTAAAAGTCTTACGCTATTTCATTCTTACATATATATTTTATTATCGTGAAACAAGTCGTTTTCTATCTTCAATACTTTTAACTAAGAATTCAAATTATGATTAAAAGAAGTAATAAAAACTTTATAGTTTAAACACTTATAGTAATGCGTTAATTGGCAGTAATTTAATGATTATCTCTTATATCATTTTTGAAATAATCATACAATGAATTTTAAAAGGATTAACTTATTAATATGTAATGAAATCTGAAACTATTTATAAATTTTAAACTGCCATTTTTGAATAATTTTATTGAAAATGTGTAGTTATTTGAATTAAATTTATTTTGAAAGATACTTCCGCTTTAAGATTTATTCAACTTGTAATATACGAGATATTTAATAGTTTCTCCACAAATATCTTGCAAAATTTTCGAACTATTATAAGAGAAAACATTTTTAACTCTTTTAAAGAGCATTGTTTTAGCATGAAGTTCTTGTAACAAAAGTCACTTTAAGAGAAACTTCAACAAACATTCTTTATTCTTTTTTAATTGTCTGGTGGAAGATGCAAGAAGTAGATACGACCCGTATTTTGAATTTCTATAAATTTACAATAAGACAAACATACGTACAAAAATTATTTTTCACCTACAAAGAGTTTTAAAAAGTAGTTAATAAATATTTTATTCTATTTTTTTAGTAATGGAGTAATATTACTTATTTTACAGTATACGAAATCACATTTGTCATTCATAACATACTTCAAAATAATATATAAAAAAGTCAAAAATTGTAAATGAGGAATTATTGAGGTAAATCCTAGCCAAAGAAAGTCTGAATATTTTATGCACAAAGAAATTTTTTTTTACAGCATTAAACCCTTCCAATCTGCAAGGAACCTTAACTTTAAAAGGCAATTTAAATAATTACTTTATGGCATATTTTACAAAAGCTTAAAAAATAAAAGTTTTTGAAAGAGTAATTTTCCCACTTTCTACATAAATTAAAATAATATGTAATTTTTCCATTCGTGTGTCTTCGTCAGGGTCAATGTTAAGAAAGAAAATTAAACTTTTGAAACTCGAATGCGTAATAGACTTTCGTATCTCTGACCATTCATCTTTTGTAATTTTCTATTATCATACCAAATATGCAGACGCTTCCAAATGAATTATGCATTCCATTAAAAAAAAAATCTCTTAATGTGCTGGGGACATAGGTTTATTTTGATTCTATATTTCTTTCTTTCTAGAAGAATTAATTGTTCAGAAATTATTTACTTCATATTTTTAATTAGAAAGTCTTAGAACACAGTTATTCTTAAGACCGACAATGACATTTTTCTAAGTGATAAATGCATATTTTTTCTTAATCATTCAGTTTATGAAATAATAATATTTTCTTATTTTTTAAGGCGAAACTGAAATAATATATTTTTTTAAAGTGGTGTAAAATGAAAGTTCTTACATGATAAAATATTTACATATAATTATTATTTTCTTAAAAATACATGAACACATGATGTACAAATATTTTAAAATTATAATTTTAATGTAATTAAATATATGTAGCATATATGAAAATCTTATTAGAAATTACATATTTGTTGAAAAATTCCAATCTGGCAAAATTTTAATTCACACATTGATAACATACTGTTGATTTTGAATTTTCTTTCTCTATTCATCTGAATTTCTAATGCCAGAATAAATATATGTATATAACATTTATTATAAGGAATTGCCAAAAATTGGTTTCATTTTTGAACCTGAAGTAGAATTTCTATATATATTCTTAACTTACATAAATATTGTATAATGGACTAAGATTCACACGTTGTTATTTCCAATGAAGATTGTAAATACGGAATGTAAAACAGGATCACACTCTTACTGCAAGCTGTGTATGTCATAAAAACAGTAAAATTCATGGCACAAATATGAAATATTTTATTGTTTTTCTTAAAGATTTAAGTTATTAATTAAAATATAAAATTTAAATTATTGAAAAATTAAAATGAAAACGTTTTTGTAAGAAATCTATTGTACTACGGTTTTAAGTTTGTACATAAATTTTTCTTTAAATTCTCTACATGAATACAAATCAATATGTTTCAAAATTCTTATTTTTTAAAAAGTCGTCCAATATATGAAAAAAAATACATGTTTAAAGGATATCAAAATGAAGAAATATTTGACAATAGTGTTGTCAAAGTAAAAGTTAATTACTATTATTTAAATATACAAAATTTAATATTTTAAATTTTTTCTGGACCGCCACAGACTTAAGATAATCCTAGAGATAGAAATCCAGGTGTTTTGATCAGGGGTTTGCGGTGGTCACGATATAGGGCTGATTGAAACATGTTCTCAATTCCATCCGGTATCTGCAGCAATCATCGAGGCTGATGGGATACATTTCGAGCAATTGTTATGAGTTTAACACTATTTCATTATAATGATATTTACGTGTCTTTATCTCTGTAAAAAGACATTTGTCGCTATGTCCTAAAAATTTGATATGACATATTATACTCAGTTACAGACGGAATGGCTTGCAATTGCAACAAGTTACTGATAATAATAAAAGATTCATTGACGGTCCATTGTAGAAATTATAAGTTTGACATTTTATACATTTATACAAGGGGAAGGGAGGAATAAAATCACTGAATAGTTATTTGAGTGGTAGCACAGTCCCTAGGAAGTTTTCTGTGCTTCTGTGTGTCTGTATTATTTTTCCAACTATGTCAAAGTATAATATTTTTTTCCTTACATACAAATAAAAGTCTTTATGTTTGATACATTTCTCCATAAATACTGTACTTAACTATTGAAGGAAGGATTTACGATTACAGTATGCTGTTGGCAATAATGAAGCATATATATAACATGTATGCAAACATTTATCTGATGAATGATAATACGAAAAAGTATATCAGCTTATTGTTGTTTATTTGATTTCTATGGTACTACTTTTAGAAAGTTTTCTGTGCTTAATGTTTTTATGAAATAAAAAGTAATGTAATAATATATATTACTTCTGCATTAGTTTTGCGTAAATTGCATGTATGTAACACATCCTACAACCATTTAGGGTGGAATTTTATTTCTTGCCAACCCCATGTCTAGTGTTAAATAATTGGTGTGTAATACATAATATTTAAATTTTTACTTTTATTTGCATTCTAAAAAACACTTAACTGTTTGGTTTAATGTTTCCTTAGAATTGAGAAAAGCGCCTTTGCAGTTAATATATTATATAGAATTCTTAAAACATTTGACTTACGAAGTGAAAGTCTTTTGAACTATTTTATACATTCTTTTGACAAAAAAGTCGAACATCCTTGTAATTTATGAACATACGTGTGTTGAGTAAAAAAATAAAAGTACTTAACGCTACCCCATGCGTGTAATTAGTCTACCTTCTAAGTCTTGTGAGTTTAAAAGTGATTAATTGTTTTTAAAACTCTCTGAACACTAAAATCGTATATAAATATATATATATATATATATATATATATATATATTTTTTTTGTAAAAAGTTTTAATAAAAAATTATATATATTCAAAAATAATATAAATTTTCAAAAAATTACTTCTCTTTATTATAAACATATTATTTATGTTTTGTTTTAATTGTCTAAGAAAAGTGTCAATATCTATATCAAATGTGAATCAAAATCAATCTTTTAATAATTTAATGAAAAGACAATTGATATGCAAAAAAGTATCTCATCGTTAAAGGACTAAGACTAAGAAATATAAATCGCTATGATTGTTAGAACAATATCCAATTACCAACTTTTTTTTCAGCTCAAAATTTAACGTTCGCGAATTATGGATTTTTAGGAATAAGAAATTATAATAGTGTCTAGGAAGCCTAAACTAGCAATTAATAAGATAATGTTTTTGTCATGTTTGGGATAAATACGAAATATTTCAAGAAAAAAAATCCTTGAAAAAACATGTGTGAAAGTATTTCTGCACCCTGGAGGACGTTTAATTCTAAGAGAAAATTTAGTAAGCATAGTATTTCACAGTTTATGAATGCATAGTAATTGAAAGATAAGAAAACACATAACATTTTACACATTCAATGGAAATGAAAAATTTATTTATTTATTTATTTATTAAGGCGAACGTGTTATGCATATCACGATTAAAAGAAGCTAAATATCACTAACCATTTATCATATGTTGAATTTTTGTATCACACATTAAATTCAGGTGATTTAAATTACACAATTTGGGATATGTGTTCTAAAACTCGTCACAGCTATTTAATACGCATAATCAAATTACAATAAGAAAATATTTAGCACAGTACAATGCAATAAATCAAAAAATATATTTAAAGCGACCAAACAGATTATCCTACTTGTACGTCAAGAATGTTCTTTTCTGAGCAATCATAATTTGTACTAATGACGGTACGCTATGGGTATCGAAACTAGCTTGTAACAAGAAGTAAAATGTTCTGGCTCTTTGAACATTGTTTTTTTATTTAATTAAAAATAAAAAAAATTTCCTTAAAATTTTTTTGAATTTAAAATAAGGAATATAATAATAATCAAACAAATACAAAAAAAAAATTATTAACTTCCTCTAAATAGCGCACTTGATACATATATACTTATCAAATGAAATAGGAAATCCATAATATTTTATGTTTCTATATATATATTTCTTTTATATATTCTTGATTTAATTCTAACTGTACATGTATTTAATTTAAATAATTTTATTTTATTTTAAATGTGCTCTTTTATATTTTTTTAGGAATCGGGAACATTTATTTCTCTGAATTTTAATTTCTTCGAAATGAAAATTTCCTTACGAAGCTCCAATGTCTGTGGATTTTCATTGGAGCTATGAAAAAAAATTCTTAAATTTTTGAAAGAACACAAAAAGGGATATTTTGCAACATCGTCAAACAACAACTTTTGGTAGATTTTATTTCAACAACTCTTACAATTCCTTTGGTTTTAGTAACGCCAAGTTAATAATCAAACGTTATACTACTATTGACCACCTATAGAAATGATTCCTTGAAATTATGATTAAAAGAAATAAAGTTTGTAACGATATCATCTCATTTAATATTTCCAAACTTTGGATACACATGCTAAAATAATTGCTAAATAGTTTTAGAAATTAAAAAACACGTTTTTATATCAGATCGGACTAAAAAATTTAAAATGTATTTTTTCGGTTACATAGTTACGGTTTTCATCTGTATTTCAAATATGGAAGCAGGACGAATCGGTCCCGCCATTTCGGTCCTGCCATTTCGGTCCCGCCGTTTCGGTCCCGAGACATTTCGGTCCCGAGACATTTCAGTCCCGAGACATTTTGGTCCCGAGACACTTCGGTCCCTAGCCATTTCGGTCCCAAGACATTTCGGTCCCAAGACATTTCGGTCCCTAGCCATTTCGGTCCCGAGACACTTCGGTCCCGAGACACTTCGGTCCCTTCTCCTTCAAACTGAAATTTTGAGAAATAAGACATAGTTTTATAGGGAACACTGCAATGCTTTTAAACTGAAGCCATAAAATAATAAAGTATAATGCAATTATAAGTGTCCGAAAACTGCACACACGTATAACTCTTATCCAAAATATTATAATTCACACAAATTTTGTGTGGTAATTCAAATCATAATTGGTAATCCTAATTCTCAAAACAGTTATAATTTTAATATAAAAATTAAATTAATATTTTATTGAATATATTTATTAATTAATAATATTATTAATTTACATAATGAATTTTATTTTAAAACAAACTCAACATAATCCACTTTATATTCAATACATCAATTATTTCTAGTAGTTCTAAACTGAATTTTATCTTTTACTTGTTTATTCATTGTATATTTAAAATTATAGAAATTTCAAAAAATTAGTATAGTTAAAAATAAAACTAAAATAAGAATTATATTTTTTTCTGGGAATGTAGGAGCGAAAAGGTAATATAAATAAATAAAAACTTAGCTTTGTCACTTAAAAATTGAAAATAAAAATATTAAAATATTATTGTATTACATTTTAATGTATTTTATTAAATTATGTATTATAATTTATGCATAATATTTATATATAATATTTATATTATTATACTTTAAAATATTATTATATTAATTTTATGTAAATAAAAATAAAAAATAATCATCTTATTAGAATGAAATAGACCCAGTTTCAATAAAATTAACTCACAAAATTGTCTTCATGGCATGAGAAGACTGTTAAAAAATGCAACCAATAAATACTCTTATTATTATTTTAAAAAAAAAGAAAAAAAATGGCGGAGGCAAATTTTTAAAAACAAAGTTTTTTTTTCATAGAATGCCCAGTTACGAAATCACTATTGCTTTCGCAATGTTAATATTGGAAAGTAACTTATGAAAACAAATTTATAAGATCCAACTTTGTATTATAAAAATAATAATAAAAATAAAAATTTGATCTTCAATAAATATATCTCATTTCTGAATTATCAAAGGAGAGGGTGTATATGGGTGATTTTAGGAAATATATACATATTATAACCTATAACTGTCTAATTGAATTATTAAAGACATTTATTATTAAATTAATTGGAAGAAAAAAATTAAGCACAGTTTTTTGTTATTTAGGTTCTAAAAAATTTATGTAAACAGCCAAAAAAATATTTATGGCAGTTTATATAAAATACTTTTTAGTTTATTGTAGTTTATAGAAGTTTATATAAAATACTGGTACTAATAATTAATAATAAGATTTTAAATATTTATTCTGATTATTAATAATACTACTAAAAGCAAAAGACAATATCTCGCAAATTTATATTACATTGTTTAATCAAATAAATTTTTCAGCTCGCTGCGATTTCATTATCACGAGTTATAAAAGTTTAAATTTATCGGACTCTTATATTGAACTTTTTATAAAATTTGTCGAGAGGGAGGGGGAGAATTAGAAAAATTAAAAAAAGGTCGGAATAATCTTGAACTTATACCATTTGGCAGACCCACAACAGTTAGAATCCGACTTATAAGTTACCGAGCAAAGAAATAACAAGGGACCGAAATGGCAAAGGACCAAAGTTGCTGGGAACCGAATTGTCTCGGGACCGAAATGGCCAGGGACCGAAATGTCTCGGGACCGAAACGGCCGGAACGAAATGGCGGTACCGAAGTGGCAGGACTGAAATGTCGTGTACCCTCAAATATTGCCATGTGTCAGGTGACTGTTAATTTCACAAATTGCTTTTTATCTGCTTATCCGGAGTTTTGTTATTTCGATCCTTTTAAGTGCCGATTTTTACAAATTGTCATCGCTGGTTAATAAATCTGTAAAGTTTCAATTTAATATGATGTCTTAAAGTGGTTGAAAATAACGTTCAAAGATTCCGTTACATAGATGCATACATGCATGCATACAGGTGAAGCTAATAAAAGCGTGTTAATAATGTTTTGCAACTAATTTTATTCATCTTAAACTTTTCAACGTCAGATCACGTCACATGATTATCTATCATTAAACCATATGAAAGTTTATTCTTATTTTATTAATGCATGTTTTCCTGTTTATGATTGGTTAAAGAAATTATTTGACTGGTAATGTAATGAACTTTTAAATTTCAAGGGGTTTTACTTTATTATGAAAGCAGCTTCTTCTCGCTGAAAATCTCTTTGATGAAGATCGAAATGTTGATTATCTGCAACAATTTATGCACCATTTAGTAATTTTTTGATTTTGATTTTTACGTTTAGTTATAGCATTTCAGGATGTAAATGTGCAGCTCCTTCAACATACCATTTATTCTGTCCATTAAAAAAAAATTAAATAGTTAGTAAGAAAATAAAATGTATTTCAAATTTCATTACCGTCTTATATTTTCTAAAATTTTGTTCTGTATTTTGTTTTCGCGAAAAATCTTTCCGATGATGCATTAAATAAAGCATTATTCATTTCATAATTCTAGGAACCTTAGCGTAATATGATACGTTCGTTCATATTTCGTACATCTTTTTCTTTTACTAGAAGATGTATCTTTTCACGCAGCCATTACCTACACGAATGAAAATACACAACAATAATATTTTAATTTAGTAAGATTTTAGTCTTCTTATCCAAAAGATCGATTTTTCAAATAGACGGCTGCCTCAGGCAAAATGAATAAAGTGGTATATTTTTCTTAAATTTAAGCTAAGAATTTTTAAATAAAAATATCGAAATCATTCTTCCTGATATTCCATTTACTGCATTTTTCTAGCGAATAAAATAGAACGACATTTCTCGTGTTGTTTTAAAACTTATTTAATAGAAATCGAATGTCTGCATACGATTTTATAAATGTCAACATTTTGAATTTCTAATCGATTGAATCTTCGGTTTGTTGCATAATTTGGAAACATTCCAAGTCAGCATGCCATGATACATCTAGTTTTATTACACATTCTTTTCTAATGGCCACAGATGTAATGCTTTCCGATACTTTAATAAATATTTTTCTAGCAAAAATACAGAATTTTATAAATAAATGATATTATATTAAACAAGCAAAAAGCTGCAATTTAAAGACAATGTATTAGTTAAATCAAAAACTACATGCATATATATATATATATACATATATATATATATGTGTGTATAATTATATTTATTAAACATATTAATATAATTTAATAATTAATATTAATGATAAATTTGAATCTAACTTTTAGTCAAATTGGGACAATGAGTAAAATATCATATTCTGAGTGTATAAAATGGATATATTAATTACATATGTATTCTTTGTTTTATCCTCTACTACTGTATTAATTAAGTTTAAGCTAGTCATATTAAATGAAACTAATTTCAATATTTAATTATCCCCGTATTTTTTTTTAAGTATCTAAACGTTTTGATACTAATTATTTAAGTTATTATCATTATATTATATATTTATATAAGTAATTATGATTTGATGTAAGAAAGATTTAATTTTTGATGTTTGATTGTTTGATCATTTAATTATGTTAATCATTAATTAATGATTCATCCATACCAAATTTTACACTATATTAATATTAAATAAACCAATTAAATATTATTTCTTATAATGCTATTCATTTAACATAAAATTTCAAATTTAAGTCATATATCAACTGAGAGATTATGCATTAAGGCATCATCCAATATATATACGGGGTGTATCTAAACTCTTCGGCAAATATTTAAGGGGTGATAGTACACATCCAGACAAACAATATTAAATAGAAAACTAAGGGTCCTAAACGTTTTCAGAAGAAGATATGCGTCATTAAAGTTCAGGTTCCAAAATTTCGAATAAACATAAAAAAAGGAAAAATTGGTCGATTGATTTGCGGTTTTCATTAAAACTATTATTTATGTCAGTATTTTCTTGAAAATAAATTATAATAATAAATTTAAGAAAAATGCTGACAGAGGGCGCTTTAGACTTTGGAGTAACGAAAAACTATTTTTTGCCAATATTTTTTGCATCTCATTAAAAGTTTTCGGAAGCCTTAGACTAAAACTCAAATATTGAACTCAAAATCTAAATAGTTGGGAGTGGTTAAGTAGCGCAAACTGAACTGTATTCAGAGGTTCAAATTTCAAATGATTATAAAAAACGGGAAAATTGGACAATTTGTTTGCAGTTTTCTCTAAAACTATTCTTTAAATTAGTATTTTCTTGAAAATATATTTTAAAGATTCTTTTCAAAAAATGCGGTTAGAGGGCGCCTTAGACTTTCGGGTAACGTACAACTATTTTTAACCGTTATTTTTTTAATCTCATTAAATGCTTGCAAAAGCTTAGACTTAAATTTTGAGCTTAAAATCTTAATCGTTGGGAGTAATTAAGTAGCGCAAAATTGAACTGTATTCGAGGTGGGAAGGGGGTTAGGGTTAAATATCAAAATCTGAACCCAGTTCAATTAGCACTTCTTAACTCCTCCGAACGATTCAGAATTTGAGCTTAAAATCTAAGTGTAAGCTTTTGCACGCATTTAATTAGATACAAAAGAATAACGGGTAAAAATAGTTGTTGATTACCCTTAAGTTTAAAGCGCCCTTTAAAAAATTTTTTTGAAATTTATTTAAAAAATTTAGTTTAATGAAAATACTGACATAAAGAATAGTTTTAGCGAAAACTGCAAACGAATCGATTAATATTTCCGTTTTTTATAATCATTTGAAATTTGAAACCCTCCCCTTGAATACAATTCAGTTTGCAATACTTAACCACTCCCAACGATTCAGATTTTAAGCTTACAATTTAATTTTATGTCTAAGCTTCTAAAAAATTAATGAGATGCAAAAAATAACCGTAAAAAATAGTTGTTTGTTACTCCAAAGTCTATAAAGCCCTATATCTTCATTTTTTGAAATCTATCTTTAAAATTTATTTTCGTGAAAATACTGATTTAAACACTGGTTTTAGCGAAAACCGCAAACGAATCGACCAAATTTTTCATTTTTTATAATCATATGGAATTTGAACCTCTCAACACAGTTTAGTTTTTGTGCTATTTAACTACTCCCAACTGTTCAGATTTTGAGCTCGAAATTTAAGTCTAAGCTTCCTAAAAATGTAATGAGATGCAAAAAATAACGGCAAAAAATAGTTGTTCGTTACTACAATGTCTAAAGCGCCCTCTATCGGCATTTTTTAAAATTTATCCTTATAATTTCTTTTCCAGAAAATACTGACATAAACAATAGTTTTAGTAAAAACCGCAAATCAATCAATTAATTTTTCCATTTTTTAGGGTTTTTTTATATTTTGGACCCTAAACTTAAATGGCGCATATCTCCTTCGGAAGACATTTGACCCTTAGTTTCCTATTTAATATTTTTTGTTATGATGTGTACAATCACCCCTTAAAGTCTTACCCAAGAGTTTAGATACACCCTGTATAGTTCATTTAATATAATGCATCTTGATCCAAGCTATTTATTTTACAATTTTTTCATAAGATGTCTGCACTACAGTAATTTATTGGCTGTACTATAGGGTGCACTGATACCATGTATTGAACTTTCCAAGTTATATACAAGGATATACTTTTTCCATTATTTTTAAAGTTTCCCATTTTTTGGCAACTGTTCAGGTATCCATACCAATATGTTTTCTGATGCATCCTTCAAGATGGATCTTTCGTGTTTGGTATGATTTTTCTTTTGTGTACAATTTAATTTTGAATTGCATTTTAATTTGAATTTTTTCTCATTTTTTTCTGGTTTTATGTGTTTAGTAGTTAATGGATTTGCTCAAAATTTCATGATTTGTAGCGTGACAACAGGTATTCAGTTTTAAGTACATAAAATTTCATGTCTCTGACTTATACAATTTTCGTGTTCGGATTCTGTGACGGACAGAGAGATAGAGGATTGAGACGTATGGGATTTCGTCAGATTAATGAAAACATTATTATTCATATATATATATATATATATATATATATATATATATATATACAGGGTGTTTCGCTACCAGACCGACAAACTTTGAGGAATGATAGTAGACATGAAGACAAACATTATTAAATAGGAAATCATGGGGCGCAAACGTCTTCTGTAAGAGCTAGGGGCCATTAAAGTTTAAGGTCCAAAAATTGAAACGATGATAAAAAACGGAAAAAAGAGTCGATTCGTTTGCGGTTTTCACTAAAATCATATTTTATATCACGATTTTTAAAAAACAAACTATAAAGGCTACGTTCAAAATTGTCGATAGAAGGCGCTGTAGACTTTAGAGTAACGAACAAGTATTTTTTACCGTTATTTTGTGCATGGGGTTGAAATTATTTTAAAGTTTAGATTTTAATTTAAATTTTAATCCCAAAATAGGAAACATTAGGATCAGGTAACTAGCGAAAATTGAACTGCGAACAGAGGGGTTGGATTTTAAACACTCATAAACATTATACAAGGTGCAGGTCATTCCCTTGGCAATTATTTTATTCAAAATGACTTACAACTCTTGTGTCTCCATTTTTTGAAAGAGGGCGCTTCCGACACATCGCCGACATTTCAATGGCATTACTCCTGGGTGTTTTACTACCAGACCAACATACTTCCAAGGAAGTGTTGGGGATGCAAAGCGACTCGGAATCACATAGGAATGTAACGTTGAAAATGCTTTTTTTTAACGAGCTATGGTTAAAAGAAGCAGAGAAAAAAGCAACAGAGACAGGTAGTGAAACAGCAACCTGCTAATATGGCAGAAAACAATTTAATTAAAGGTATTACTACAAAAGGTGTCCGAAATTACGACCAGAAGTAGTCGGGAATGCTTGACAGCAGCGTCGCATGCAATTACTCACCTTTTGAAAGATTCCTGGCATCTCGGATAACTTTCTGGCAGCTACAGAAATTCGAGTTGAGAGGTCTTCCACTGACGGTACGGGAGTCTCATATATTCAACTTTTGATTTGACCCCAGACGAAGAAGTCCATACAGATTCAGATTCAGATTGAGCCAGGTGGGGGAGCTTACCATTTGATTTGAGCTCAACTAGCCCCACCCAGCAATGTTCATTTTAAAAAATACAGAACAATTATACAATAATAAAATAAAGGTTGGTAACAGAAAGTAATTGATATAATAAAGTAGGTGCGACGATCTGGCAGGCCAACGAACCGGGCCACCACTACCTATCCACCGCTGTCCATATGTTACGTTGAGGTGTCTGCGAACATCGTTGGTAAAATGTGGAGGAGCCCCATCGTGCTATAGAGTGGCGTAACGAAAGAGGAACATGTGCTTTTACCAGAAGTTCCGACAGAACGTGTTCTAGAAATATTAAGTTGCTTTTTTCTCTGCTTCTTTTAACCTTAACTCATAAAAAAAGGCATTTTCGGCGTTACATTATAACATGATTCCGAGTCGTCTCTGCATCCTTAACACCTCCTGGAAATATGTTGGTCTGGTAGAAAAAAAATGGAGTAATGTCATTGAAATTTCGGAGATGTGTCGAAAGCGCCCTCTATCAAAAAATGGGGCCACCAATGCTGTGCGTCATTTTGAATAAAATAATTACCAAGGGAATTATCTACATGCAAACCGCAAAAAAACCGATTAGTTTGTCAAATGTTTATGAGCGTTCAAAATTCCTTCCTTTGTTTGCAGCTCAAATTTCGCTAGATACCCGATAACAATGTTTCTGATTTTGGGCTTAAAATTAAGTTAAAGTCTAAATTTTAGAATAATTTCAACCCCGTGCACAAAATAAGAGTAAAAAGCAGTTGTTTATTTCTCTAAAGTCTAAAGCGCCCTCTATCGACAATTTTTAAACGTAACCTTTAAAAATTTTTTACAAACAAATGGTGATATAAAGAATGATTTTAGCAAAAACTACAAACGAATCCACCCTTTTTTCCGTTTTTTATAATCGTTTGAAGTTTTGGATCTTAAACTTTAATGGCCACTAGCTCCTACGAAAGACGTTTGCGCCCCATGGTTTCCTATTTAATAATGTTTGTCTTCATGTCTACTATCACCCCTCAAAGTTTGTCGGTCTGGTAACGAAGCACCCTGTATATATGTATATATATATATATATATATATATATGGTATTAATGCTTATATTTATATACATATACAGTCGAGCCTCTATATAACGAAATCCATCGTTCCAGTAAAAAATTCGTTATATAGAGAAATTCGATGTATAGAGTATGATGTTAAAAATAGTATTTAATGTGTAAATTTTGAACAAATATTATTTTTGATCTTTTTAATTAAGAATTTGAAATGTTTAAAAGTATATATTAACCTAACATTTTATTTCTTACTTATTTAAGCAGTTTCAAAAAAGAGAAAAAACATTTATTTGAAAGCTTAATGAAAATAGAATGAGGAAGACTTACATAAATTTCAGAGGAATAAATCTGTAATTTTTTGTTGTTTTGATTTTAAAATTACAATTGTTACGCTCTCAAAAAAAATTCTCAAATTTTAGCAAGGAATGAAAAATTGTAGTTGATATTTTCCTCCATTTGAAGGTCTCTCTTATGTGCTCTTATTGATTCCTCTCTTATATGTGTAACAATTCAATTGACTGTGTTTTGAGAAGGATGTTGAAAGGTGTGTGGGAGGTGGGATGAACTTGTTAGATTTAAAGAATAAGGAGAGAAGTAATATTTATAAAAAAAAAAAAACCTCTCCACTGAACGATAAATCAAAAATAAGTGATGGAAAATTGATTCCATATGATTTCGAAGCTTTTTTAAAACTGAATAAATTAAGATCAATTTATGAAAAAATTCGTTATATGGAGGTAGATATTTCGCTATATAGAGTCTGTTTTTAATGTAATCATGCGAAAAGTAGACCGTTCTTACTAAAAATTCGTTATATGGATAAATTCGATGTATGGAGTTTCGTTATATAGAGGTTCGACTGTATATATAAGCATTAATACCGTTATGTGTACATCAATAAATCGTAAATCGTATTTCTATTTTTTTTTTTAAATCAAAATAATTGTTATCTAAATGTTCGGTTTATAATTCTGACTAAGTACTCACAATAAATGAAAAATATCATGTTAAACTTGAAAGCAATAGAGTCATCGATAAAATAAACTAAATAATATTTTTATATTGCATCCATGTTTTGAAAATAAATACAAAATTTTAATGCATATTATGTAGATACAATTTCACTGATGTATTTAAAATATTATGTTACATTTCGAGAATCTTTTGTATGTTTAAGCATTTAACTCTTCAACATCACTGAAATTCAGAAAATGTTACCGTTTAAAATCAATAGTTTCACCATGTTAGATTACAATATGTCACCCAAAATAGGATAACCAAATACTTTCGACATTAATGCGCTTATACACAAACTATATCATTTCCCATTTATTTTAAACGTTGCCCTGTGTTAAAATTTATAAATGAATAATAGCGTGAAATATTTTTCATCAGCTAAGCGAGAATTGTTAATTATTTTACTTATACATAGCAAAAAAGAGCAATAGTTATGTTTAAAGTGTGCCAATGATTTAAAAACAATATTATATAAAAAAAGTTAATATGCAAATTTCAGAAAGTCTATTGAAAAGAAAAATGTCTGTAATATTGCCTAATTCAGTTTTGTTGTGTATTCAATTAATTTTTTTCTTTGTTATTTTTGTATGAGATTTGACTTTTCAGAATATTTACTAACAATTTTTTTTCTGGAATTAGTAATTTTATTAAATGATAGTCTGAACACCTCCATTAAATATAGTTCCTTTTCAGAAACAATATTTTTTAAAATAAAAGTCCTCTTAGATATTCGTTTAGTTCATTTTTTAATTTTTTTTTTCTTTTTACAAAATTTTCAACACCAGAAAAAACGAATTTGTAAACGAATTTCCAGTGACATTTCTCCTTATTTTATGGAAATGGAAAAATAATGTGCTCGTCCCGATTTAAGTTAATTTGTGTGGATTTCATGGAATTCAATATATTTCATCTAAGCAATTTGGTGGGTAATATTAATGGCTACTGACAATGTACCCATTGATGATGCCACAATTATTGACGCAGCTGTATCCAATAAAAATTTCTTTAAATTATTTTAAATTAATAAAAAATGTAAGTCGAGATTTGAAGTAATACCTTGAATTTAGATCTAAGAAAAGGACTGGAATTCTATATTTTAGAGAAAAATAATTTTCTCAGGTACAAGATAACGCCTTTTAACCTTTTCAAGAGTAAAGTACTCCAGTTAATAAAAAGTTGTAATCAGTGAATCACACCTGAATTTAGGAACAGGTGTATATGAAACACTTAAAAGATGTGCTTCGCGTAAAGTTAGAGAGCAAAATTTCATTCGGAAAGTCCGGTTACATTGTGATGTTCGGAAATTAAAATTTAAAGGGGTATATTATATCCCATAGCACTGCAAGATGTAAAATTTGTCTATAACGTTGAATTTAAATATTTGTTTAGAAGCGTTTAAATCACAAAAGCTTCCATCGAAATGATTTAAAGATTCGAAAAAGGACAGATGTTTTATTATATGTACCAACATGAATTAAATATTTTCAGTAATGAAAAAAAAGGGGAGAGAGTAATAAGAAATACTAGTGTCAGAATGTAACCTTTTAACCCTTTATCTACCGACGGTACTTATAAGTACCATTGTAGTAAATGTAATAAAAAACGTATTTAATCAGTCAATTAATAAAAGTTCTTTTTTTTACCACACAATATACTTTACTCGATATAATTTAGATAAAGCAGCCGAAATTAAATATTTTTGGCTAATTAATTTATTATTTTTGTAAATATTTTACAGAAAATTATAAATACCGATATATTTAATCGGTTTAAATGAAAAAAAACACTTCTAAATTTCACATTATTATTATTTAAAAAATCCAGTATAGCTTCAGATATTAAAGAGGACAATTATTGGCCTGAAGCTATTTCTTGATAAATAGTTCGATAGATAAAGGGTTAAATAAATATAACTAATCTATTTCTTTATAACGTGCATGGTTACTTTTCAAATAATATGTATTTGAAAATTGTATCGTTTTAAGAAAGAAAATGAAAATTTTAAAATTATGTTTTAAAACGGTTATGGTGTATATTATGATGTATGAATATTTTAATGAACCTATAGCTAAAAAATATTGACTTTTCATTTTTACTCTTACTTAAAAATGAACACAATAAAGCTTTACTATTATATTAAATTGTATAATTTATCTTTTTTATAAAATTGAAATATCTGAATTTTAAGAAATATATCATAAAATATAGTGTATAAAATAAAAAACTTTTAGATGGGAATTATACATAATTCTAATTATATTATGAATTGTAAATGGAATTTCTATAAAGTATGCTAAAAAACACAGTAAGGTGAAATGATTTAATAGCATATATTTTTTAAAACACTTGTCAACAGTTTTCATTTTAATTTTAGATAGCTACATATAGTTAAAATTTTGATTGATATTACTGAAAAGAATTTAGTTAAACATATTTAAAAATATATTTGATTTATAAATGCAATAAGATTAGATATAATATTATTTTAAAAAATGGATAGGTAAATTTGTTACAAATTTTGTTGAAATATTATCATCTTTAAATATCTGAAAATAAATTTATTTCAAATTCAATGAAGACTCAGATTTTAAGATTTCATTATTACTCCGGTTTCCTACTAAATGTTATTTATTATTGAATTGTTACAACCTTTTAACATTCTAAAATTGCATTCTCTAGTTTATGTGATTTTCTCATTTCTCTAAAGAGATATCTGACAAGTGATTTGTTTAAATTTATTTTTCTAGGGTGCTTCACTTGTGCGGAAAATATAACTTCACTACTAAATATAAACGACTCTGTAAAAGGACATCCAGGAAAATGTATAGGAAAATATAATGTAACCACGAATTCAAACATATTGTACGGTATTTCGATATTTCGAGCTACCCACGAATTCCTAAAATGTTCCTTCATACATATGTATATAAACAAAGTTTATTTTTTTTCCATTGATTAAACTTTCTGACCGCCGAGCAAAAGTGCAAAAGTGCAAAATTGTAATGTTGTTTTCTTTCTAATATATTTAAAATTAATAAAAAATGTATTTTTTCCATTATCATATGAACATTTTTATTAAGTATAGATGTATGCGCCTTGATAGTATTGATCGTAACTTATTTTTTTCAATTGGATTATATCTGTAGAATTATGTTAATTTAAAAATGCATGTATTGTTTTGATACTTCTAGATAACTGAACCGATATATGATTTCACGACAGAAAGAAGATTTTAATAAATGTTTATAATTTCTTTTCATGGTGCATTAATGAGTTTTTCAAAAAGGTATATTGATTTTTTAGATGTTATCGAGCATTTTCATGTTCAATACCATGATGAATTAACAGCATTCAAAGTAACATTATATATAGTATTATTGTTTTACTCTTACAAATAAAAGTTTTTTTTTTAGTATTAAAACAGCAGGATATAGTTTAATTTCCTAAGAAATACCTTTCAGAGAAAGGAAACCAAGTCCATAGATTATAGTGTCCCACCCGGTCTCTATTATTAAGATCTTATAAAATACAGTTTTTAGCGAGAGAGGAAGTAACTAGAACCACGAAAGGGAGCAATGTTTCCATAAATTTAATCCAGGCCGCAAGACACAGTTAAATAAATACAATAAATGATTGTGATATTCCAGTCTATTCCAGTATGTAACACGCACTTCTGAAAAAAAAAGTACACGTACGAATTAAATACAAATAAAAAATTTAAAATTTAAAATTAAACACTAAGCATGGAAACTGAGAAAGAGAGTGCTAGATTACCCAGAGTACTATCCTATCGCTTTATAATAACTTATTTGTGAAACATTATTTTGAGTGTCGTGTAGTATCTTTGTTTTAAATTGTATCATTTTTTGTTAGCCTTATTATTATAATTGTTGCTGCTCATACAATATTTCCATACTGCATATAATCATTAAAGGTTGCTATCCAAAGACGTGTATCCACGTGACGCACTTAATATGAGGAAAGAACCCTAAAAATAGAGTATATATACATAAACTCCCATCTCATGTTCACATTAAGTATCGAAGTGTGTGCATAGTTTAAAGTTTATTTCACAATAATAACTAGCCGCAATAAATAAGTTGAAAGATTATCTAGGAAAATAAATGCTTTTTTTCTAAATCATTATTTAAATTTAAATATCTGATAACTTTTATCGTTTTTTTATATTTCTTATTTCTTCTAAGCAAAGAAATTCTTTAAATAAATAAAAGCGTTGCTGAATTGCAAAGTTATTCAATTTTCAGCAAACTGTTAGATAAATAGAGTAAATTTAACTGAAAAATATAACCGTTAAAAAATTAAACGCTTGTTCTTACGCAAAGCGACTCTTTATATTTATTCATGAAATATAAAATAAATTGATATATTAATTATTTCCTTTATAAAAAAATTGTTTCTATTTGATATTGAGAATTTATCTGTGGCATAATGAAATAGTTTGTCTTCTTGAATAAAGCCTTCCCATTTTATCTTTTTACGAAAAATTAAAATTACTTTGGCTCAACTTTTATTCTCCATTGTATGTCCTTCAATACATTGGCAATGGTGCCTTGGGGCATACAGAACATAAACTAATTCAATT
Organism: Maratus speculifer; assembly: GCA_964019185.1. Classification (NCBI taxonomy): domain Eukaryota; kingdom Metazoa; phylum Arthropoda; class Arachnida; order Araneae; family Salticidae; genus Maratus; species Maratus speculifer. The sequence goes on along the minus strand of OZ025291.1, from coordinate 262,480,705 downwards.
TATGTCTGAAGAAAGAAACAACTTTAAACATTATATAAATTCTTTTTAAGCAATTTATACATTCCTTCAAGCACGAAACTTTAATTATATTCAAGAAAAAAATGACTCACACTACATTTATTTCACTCCAGAAAAGGATATAACAGAGCTAAGCACAATTATTATTTTTACTATTTTTAGAGACTTTCATTTTTAAAATAATTCAAATTCTAAAGAAGCAGCAAACTATGCATATTATTAATTTAAATCATCTGGTGGGATAGCAAGAACTTACGATTTGAATCAACAAGGACTTCCATTCTCCCATATGAGTTGAAAGAAATTACTTTTCTCTCCGAATATTTTAACAAATGCAATTAGGAATAACTCTTTTGAAACATTAAAAAAATAAAAATAAGAATACATGACTTCAGATGTCAAAAGATGCTCATCTTGTAAAGATAAATTGTAAGAGAACTTTTCTTTTCTTATAAGTGTTTTGGATTATTTATCATGCGCTTAGGTAATTTGGGTCTAAATTTTACAAATGTTGCATCATTTTTTATCTCTTGTTAGGCATAGAAGCATTAGGCATATCGTGCAAAACATTTAATCTGCTTAAGAAAATTATAAATGAGAAAGTGTGTATCTTTGTCATAGAGTCTGAATAAATATTGCCTAAAATTTCTTTATACATTTTTTTTTTTTTTTTTTTGTAAACGTCATATGTTCTTTTTTTCAAAACATGCATTATTTATTATGGATCGTTTTAACTGTTTGCTTCTCGTGTATTTTTGTAATATTGAACGATACGTTATTTAAAGCATATTTACTTGTTGGGCTTCTCTATATTCACATAAACTTTGGTTACTATACCTAGTATAAGAATTTGAAAAAATATATGTATTCTTATTTTAGGAAAATAATGAACTTAATTTCTAAAGTTCCTTTTTTAATACTCGTTTTATTTTCTGACACTCAAAATGCGCATCAAGGATCTTAAAATCATGAAAATAACGATTATTCTTTACTTAGCAAAGCCATGTATGTTGCGTTCAGATAATAAACATTGCAAGTGACACAAACATTATTTTGAGAAAATTACTATTAAAGTTCCAAATATTTGTTTGCATTTGTTGCCAAATGCAATCAATCAAGTTATCAATCCACATCTATGTGATTATTAGGTTTTTCAAATAGTAATTTAGCAGGTGGTAGACACACATTGATTTTTTTCAATCATATAATTAATTCTTTTTTTGTCACATACCACTTTATCTTCTCTATTCATATATTGGCATTCAAAATGAAGTTACTCTGAAATGTCTTAAATATATACTGATGAATGTTATAAAATATATTTTGCATCATAATGCTAACAAATTTAAAATCACCAATGAAATGAATTAGGTTTGAATTATATTTTAAGTGATATTATATTTTATGTCCTTAATCCGTTTAAACCAATAGTAATAAGTAAGAATAGCACTAATAAAAATATTCTTTTTATTCATTATTAATAAATATTTTCATGTTTTATTGATTTCTTTTCCAACAAATAGAAAATTAAAAATCTAGGCTTCAGGATTTACATTTTAAAGGTTTCACAAATTATTTCGCAATCAGATGTTTCTTTCTGTAATACCTCTATATGATAATGATATCTTCATGAAATTACGGCTAAAGCCTGAAATATTCCAGAATATAGAATTTAAGTCCAGATACCTAGATTCTTGAAAATGTATCCTTTTGATATTAAAATAGTTATAGTACGTTCAAAACTCACATTGCAAATTTGTTAAAACTAATAATTTGCGTATTATGAGAATAATAGAAACGTTATATGTGTTTCCTGGCATATCACAAGTATTGATAATAGTAAATCTTAAAACATTTTTTGTCAGCTTTTTTATTTATTTAGTTAGTTATCGGGGAGTAATTTCGTTGTAATTTATCATTTAAATATATCTTATAGATGTCAGAAAAAAGAACGTGTAAAGTATTTTTTAAACTTTCATCACTTAATGATATTCTTTTATGAAATGAGTAATTAGAGGGTTTGATTTAAATAAACAGGTATTCAAAATTATAATGAGTAACAGAAAATTACATAAATATAGATGTACATGTATATGGATATGCTTTGTACTTTCCAAAACATTCTAACATGAACTTAAATAAAAGCAGCATGTTCCCATGAGAACTAACAAAACTCAACACAATGAACCTGATAACTTCGTAAATTTGCGTCTCTTACCTGGAAAAAACACCGAATAAGATCAGATAAGATTTATTTTGACGTGGATTGAGGATAAATATCATTCTGAGTTCCAATTCGATCGGAAGTTTAGGCAGCAGCCGGAGTAATTCCATGCAATGTCATTATTATTGAGACGCAACCTCCCTCTTCCCCTTTAAAACTCTGTATATAATTTATATATATCCTGTGCATAGAATTTATACTTTAGCTAAGATTAAAAACACCTTGTTCCTATATAAAATTTATCACTGAACTGCTTCGATTAACACAGGCAATTGCACTTATACATATACATGTACATATAATAATAATAATAATAATAATAATAATAATAATAATAATAATAATCTTAAAAAACAATTCCTGTGTATTTCATTGAAATTTAGTTTTATTTGTTAATTTTTTTAATGAATAAAATGTTTTTTATCTAATTCATTATTCGAAACAACCAAAAAAGACAAGACTACATATAACAAAATTTTAGGAAAGCGTGAGAAATGTGGTTCGTAGAAAAGCTCTTGTACACATGATAGTCGTAAACAACTATTCGGTCACAAACTTTCGGTCACATACCACGGATGTTTACATAGAGACATCATTAAATTTACAGAATCGAAGCAGTGTACGAATTTAAGTTTAACCTTAATTCTTATTCTTTGGACAATTATAATAAACATATCACAGATTTGGAGAAATACAGATATCTATAACATCTTTACTGCAACCTATTTACTGTATAGCATTAAAATTACAATACATGTTTTTTTTTATATAAATATTCTGAGATGGTCAATATAAACAATGATATAAAAATTAAACTATTTGTGAAAAAACATAAGTTTGTTACGTTTTAATTGAAGTTTAAATAGTTCTCAATATTCGATATTATATCATTTTGCAAACAAGTACTTTTAAGCTAATAACAGGAAGAAAATTATTTTCATACTGCATTATCCCTCTATTTATTGTTCTTATCTCGAAATTCCTCTTTGGTTTAGGTCAATTTACTAGTGTATTTCCTTTCAGTTAAAAATGTAATTTTTTTCTTTTTAAGCGAATGAATATAATAAAAATAATAATCTAAAATTATAACTTTACTTGGCACATAAAAATATAATTACTTGATTCAAAATCTTTTTTAACTACTAGCAATGCTTTTCATAATCTGAATAAAATGACAGTATTGTTTGACTTTTTAATAATTCTGAATTTTTATCATTGCAATAATTTTTCGACATATGTATATGTATATGCGTGTGTGTTTAAATAGAGAGAGGAAGTTCGCATATCATAGAATGGCCGGACTAGATAAAGTAATTTAATATATTGCGCATAATACTTTGTAGCCATGTATAAAGCCGCTAGATAGTTTCCTAGTACTTCCAGGAAACACTGTGCCGAGTTCCGCATGAATGGCTATTGTCTGAGCCACACTTTGCGTCTTACAAAATTTGCATCCGTATTAATTATAAAATCTCATTGTCCTTTATATGACCCAAGTTCAATATAAAAACTTATATTTATTACTGTCTTAACTCATTTTTAGGTCATCGTTCCCATTTAAATACAGTATTTTTTATGAACCCTATAAAAACAATTCGAAATAAAGTCTGTCTAAGATTCTTTAATTTTCGATAAAGGTATACTAATATTTTTAAAATTAAGAATATGTGACATATTTTCTGTGACTTATAGTCATATGAAAACAACTTATGGAAAGATCATGTAAGTAAGTAAGCTATTATTTTTTAAAATCTATTTGAGAAAGTATTTTTAGTCAAGCATACTATAATTAATAATATGAGTTCAAATTTATGCATAAAATATTTAGTACTAAGATTTTGTACTTAATTTTATCTTGCTTAAAAAACTCGCAAATTTTTTTCTCATATTTTTTTCTGTTCGTATATCATTGTTTGCCTTATCTTTAGAATCATAATAAAAAATACACTTTTGTTTTGTTTTATTTCTTTTTTGTCATAATGGATAATTAGTTTTTATGCCAAATTTTTGACAAGTGAATAGATTTTTTTTTTCAAAATGGCTTGTCCGGTAATATCAAATATGAGCTAGACAACTGTTTATTTTTTCGAACCCATGCAATCGAATATATATGCAGTCCCTTATAATTGGACATCCTCACAATATATATGTATATGTGCATATTGTTTATACAGAAAGAAAATATTTGAAATGACCTATATTAGCAAATAAATATAAAGAAAAATTTTCTTGACAAAAATCAAAAAAAGATAATAGTGTGTGCTTTATACAACAAAAAGTGCATTCAATTTCATTAAAATTACAAACAAAAGGTGTTTTCAGTTTTTTGCAGTTCGTGAGCTGAAATTGAAAAAAAATTTTTAAGCTACTTCTGTTTTTATTAATACTTAAGAAACTTGTTACTTTTTAACAGAAATTAATTAGATATTTTTAAAACTAAATACACAAAACACTATTGTTAGTATTTTCTACGATACAAATTACAAAGCACTTTTTTATTAACTGTAAGCTTTTGAAGTAGCTTAAAAATGACTAATTAAATATTTGGGTTTTTTATTAACTGGACTTTTTGCTCTGAAAAAAATGAAGCATGGAAAGTACAATGTATATTTATTATATAGCGTATGTAATTTAACAATATTTGTAAAGAGAAAATGACTCTAATTTTAAAGAAACTATTTTACATTTTTAGTAGAAGAGTTATTCAATTAAAATTTGTTATTAAGACTACAAGTTGTAAATATTTCCGAACGACATAAAAACAGACATTTTAATAAAGGGGAATAAAATGTGTTTAAATTTATGGTTAAAAAATTTCTTTTAATTTACGGTACTTATACAGAATTTCTTTATTAAAGGCTTTTTTTTTTCAAATATTATATGAATAAATTATGCTTTTTTAAGATATTTTAAAAAGAATTTAGGCATACTCGTTTTTTAAAATGATTTTCTGGCAAATACTTTAAAAATTGTTTTTGAAAAATAATTCGATTTTAGTTTAACTTTATATTTATTCTTAACACACTTGCGATACTAAAAATATACATCAACCAAATTTAGGTTTCCAAATGCTCCACATATTGAACATCTTGTTAATTGTCGATTGGAAGAAAATCTTTAACATACCGTAAATATATTTGCTAAAACTCACACAATGTTAATGTTAAGCTTATGATAATGTTAAGCTATAAAGCTTATATAAGTATTTTAAATATGTTGATTCTGATATTTTTTTTTCAAAAATAATAAGTATCTTTACAAAATTAAGTAGAAAGCATTTTAGGTTTTTAATTAAATGCGTAAACGAAAGCTTTATATGGTTATTTTCTTTTGAAAAAATGTTGAAAAGATTCATTAACGTGTATATTTCGTCACATAATCAGTTTTATTCACTAAAATATGCATCAATTACTAAAACAAACTTTACATACGTAAAACAAACAACGGAATTTGTAACTGATTTTGAAACAATTGTATCAGATTTTTACGGCTTTCAAAATAAATATACTAATTGTTCCTTTTTTCTACTCATCTCAGTTCCCAGTTATTAATTTTTAAATTCGGGGAGCTCTTTGCAGGATATCCTTTATGTATAATAATATAGAATTAGGGTGCTTATATTGCCGTATATTGTAAGTTTTTATGACGAACATGTAAAATTCATAAATAATTAACTACTTTTAAATCTTTATCTAAGGTAACCTGGGGTACTAATGCCACGTTAAGGTTCTACCATTTTTCACAGCTAAATTTAAGTTGTTTTTTTTTCAAAAAAATACAGGATGTATTACAACAACTTACATTCTTTAAACGAAAGTGTGGATTTGGCTTCTCAGAAATGTGGTGTAATTTAATGCATCATGAATGAGTGGCTCTTAAACGTTTAACATATCTTGCTTTAATTTGCTTATTTAAATTACTCAGCGCTTGATTTAAATTACTTAGAAACAACTCGTTCACTCGGGTTGTTTCAACTCTTTACGAGAAGCTGACTTTCAAATCATGACATGAGTGGATTTCGTCTCAATTTGAGTTATTTTGTGGCTGAGGTTTTAAGAGAGTAATAATACAAGAAAGAATATTTTAGCAGATATGTATTCATAAAATGTAATGACGGGATATCTTCATCAATGTTATCGGACATTATTACCTACCTAAATCTCTAACAAAAGTATAAAATAAGGTGAAATAATAGTATTGAAATTGTCCAATTGTAAAGATACAATTGGACTTGTTTAAAGCTCTAGAAATTGACAAATTTCTATTACTTACAATTAATTGTGATATCAGTTCGCAGTTATAGTTATTTGATATTTTAATTTCTGACATGAAAAAAAAAACAATCAGTATTGTGGACAAAACATTTTTTTTATCCTTTTTAGTTTTCGACAGTGATAATAGTCTCTCATGATTAAGTCTTTCGCACATAAAAAAGCCCTGCTAATTTGATTCCACGACTGAAAGTAATCAATCGGATTAATAATACTAGAGAACGGCGTTATTCCCCGGTATACTTATTGCTCAATATATTCCAAACTACAAACCACTTCTTCAACACATCCAAACTCTTCCGCAGCATTTTTAAAGTACATGAAATACACTACAAATCTATGATATAAACGATATATTTCCGAAAAAAAAATATAATTTTCAGATCACAGAACTTACTTCTCAAATTTTATATTGGGCTTTGACTCTTGCGTTCTCCTTCTAGCGATAAGGTCTACAAATGGAATAATTAAAGTTTTAACTGTTATTTATGATTCGGATGACTCAGAGCCCTTCTGCGCCAAACACGTTGTTGCGATATCCCAGATAATTTCATAATTACGCATAACATTAGCGCTAGGCGTTAATACCCACACTGGCGTTATTACCACTATACACTTTATTTATGTTCGACTAGAGAAGTGTAATAAATATTTTATAAAATACTTTGATTTTCGACCTGGGCTAATTTTTTTATTTGACATGTAATTAAACATATATATATATATATATATATATTATTTCTCTATTTTATTTAATATTCTAATTCAATGCGTTTGTTTACCATCATGTATTGGAATCTTATATTACAGATATTACTACGAAATCACATAAAAGCTTAGTAACATATTTCCAGAAGTCAAGAACATTTGTTATTCTGTAGGTTTACTTTTAGGAACAATACCATATGTTTCATCTCCAACCATAAGTTTCTGTTTACCCTTATAATTTCGACCTGAGTTGAATTGATAAAATTCTTTAAGTATCATTCTGTGGAAACGTACATGGAATAATGTAACTCTTCGTCTTTTCGATGTGAACATTAGTGTTATGTAATATCCTTATATGTATATAAAAACCGTAATGTATCTATGGACAAAGATCCAGAAGTTTCTTTGATTCTTAATAAGACAATAAGAGAATATAATAAGTCATGCTTATAATACATTAAATACAAAATATAAAGACTTTCATCTAAAATGAAGGAAACAAAGCGTATAAATAGACATAATATTAGTGTAAGGGGTGAGGTATTTTTTAAAATTAGACATTGCATAAAAATAGGACCATGAATATGGATTGCCATAACTCAGTCTCTGATTAACTTTCGGATATGAAATTTTAAATGCACATTAAAATAGCTGCATGCCATTAGTTATTGTCCTGAAAAAACATCTAGATGCATATATATATATATGTATTTATTATTATTATTCATTTTGGTTTCGTACTAAAAAAGTTAAAACGGAACCATTGTAAGATAACTCCGGTTTCTGTCTGTCCGTCTGTCACAGCCATATTTCTCACAAATCATGAAACGTTAAAAGCTCAAATGGGGGTAAATAATAAAGATTATTGACCCACATATTTACAGATTTTTAAACATTTAAAATATTTTTATTAGGGGGATAGGGGGAGAATTAAATTATTTGAAGAAAAAAATATTTTTCTTTGTACATCGAGTGGGATATCTGAACTGAAAAATATATTTCTTATATTTTTCGGTATTATATTTTTAGAGATATCGTCTAAAATACAGTGCAAAAATGAGTTTCCTCTTATCCGGAATCTATTGAAACCGAAATTATGAAAAAAATCAGGAGTTACAGGAGTTACTTCAAACATTGCTGGAAAACTATAGCGATTACTCTAGATTGCAGTTTTTGAGAAAAGCACGTTTTTCTGTTACACACAAATTTCGATTTGTGGATATTGAGCAACGGAATTGAGGAGCGTTGAAAGTACCTATCGCAGCAGAAGTATAAAAGCCCTGTTGATATTGCATTTTCAAAGAATTCGTCGGTAATTAGTCAAGATATTAATTTTTAAAATCAGGGACGGTTTGGACATAAATAATGATGCGGGTGGTGTACTCTGTATACCATCGGACTTTACAGTCTAGATAACAACTTTGAATAATATATTCGTGTAATGAAATACTTAGTAGCATTATAAAATATACAAATTCATGCAGTTGGAAACATACTAATTTGATTAGAATTAATCACTTAAATCAGTATTCGTATGCATAAGAAATTAAACAAATATATCCATTTTCGTAGCAGGATTTTTTAAAAGTATCATTTCGGTTATTTAATGTAAAATGTTCCTTACTTCGGATATAGCGGCCACTACCTTACGAAATTTTTGGTACTAAAATATCTATTTTTTTATTAATTTTCTTATGCATCCGAAGCTTTTATAGATACTATGGGATATGCTAATAGTTTGCAGTGAATTGTCTAACATTACGACTTTTGTGTATTTAAAAGTTAATTAAAAACTTATCTGGAAAAACACATAAGAGACCAAGGCGGCTTTGCAAATTTGCTAGCGCTTTTACCACAATGCCAAACTCAAACATTGAGCAAGGGTTTTGTGTTAGGTACGCTAGAAAAAGAAAAGGTATTACACTGAATTTAGTTTTATGAAATGACAGTTGAAGTTTAAATATGCAGTACATTTTTTTTTCTCAGCATCATACTAGGTTTCTTATAAATAGATAAGGTTAAGATTATAAAAGAGTTATATAGAATAGCAATATTTGATAGGCTTATTAAGGCTTCTTATCCCTTTTATATTTTATGGTATATTCATTCATACTTTTCTAGTATATACTGCTATATCCAACACTACTGTGTATAGTTTTTTTTTCGAAGTATTAATTTCTTTCAGGAATAATTTTCTTTTTATAATATAGTTAATTCCTTCGGGATGACAGCATTTTGCTTAATTTTTAATCTTTAACAACCGGTTTTTCAAAACAAAAAATTTTCTCTACTTGAATTCTGAAAATGCTCCAATTACATAATGTAATGTTTACAATAGAAAAAAACTGGTGGGAATAATGAAATATTCTGAAAATTTTAAGTAGTACATTTACCCTCGAAGAGCTTAATAACTCATATGCTTACTACATGGAACCCTTTGAGCGCGAGTAATATTCGCACTTGACAGATTATTTATTTATTTATTTACTTTGGTTAGAAATTTAATGTTTTTTATTTAACGAATCCACTTTATGTATCTTGCGCTCACGATTCTTCATAATTGATTTTTCACCAATTAGCTCATTTTTTTTTTTTTTATTGTGTCAAGATATAATATGTGTTTAAAATAATCTACACTGGGGAATATATAATGATAAGCTTTTGAGAAAAAAATGTGTAATTAAAAATGTGAAAATTTTAAAATTATTTCTAAATTTCTTGCTTGATAAACATTCTAGTACGCCATTTTGTGCATGTATAAGTTTTATACATTCACTTTAAATTTCATAAAATTCTACCAGCTATTTCTTAAAACATCATGCGTGCACTGACCAAAATTGATCATTTGAGAAAACTAAGTTTAAAAACTTTATTGTCTCTTAAATATATAAAGAGGTTTCAAACTTTTTTGTCATAACTTCCCTTCTAAAGCAAATTCTTTTACGGAGTTTCTTTTAAAATATTCCTTGAGAATAAAATTTCATTATAAGCTATTAAAAAAAGTTACTTTTGTATACTTTCAAAGATACCCGAAACCTTAAGGGGACAAAAGACCTTTAAACTCAATTATTTATTTGATTTTCCCTTTAAATATTATTCAAGGTCATACTATATGAATCATGTCATATAATTATCACAATATCACAAGCGTCAGATAAGTTGAAAAGATTGCCATAACGCTTAAAATATTCACGAAAATTTCTATTTTTCTAAGAATTTCTTTTTAATTTCTTTTGCGTTAAATATATACCATTTTCATATATTGTACCGTTAAATAACATTTCGGTTTCTACTAAAAATGTAAAATTGTATTTCAAGTTCCCTTGTTTTAGAGATTGATGTTTCACAAAACAGTTCTTTAAATGTTAAATATTCCCGTTTGTTTGTAAATGTTTTATATTCATAATTTCTTTTCACGAACGTACATGTTTTGTAAGGTTTATTTATCTTTTTGTTCTTCCATTGCTTAAAAACTTTGTTCCAAATTTATAATTACTAACTTAAAAGCAAACGCGTCAGTCCGTAACGCTGCAGAGTGGTCCCATATCGAATTTATGTGACCGAGAAAATCGAAGTTTCGTATTCCGGAATGAAAAATATTCCGTAGTATTCAGAAATATCTCAAGATTTATGTTCTTAAATGTTTTGGTTTTATAAGTACATGTGAAACTGCTTATATACTATTGGGAGTTTTTAACTATTTCTGCTATTGCGTGAATTTCAGGAAAATTCGTTACATTCACACGCTAATTAAGCCCTTTTCGCATAGTTTGTCATTTTTTTCTTTATACTTCCCTAAAACAACACATTAAATTCTTAATTTAAATTTTTTGTCCCGAAATCTTTTAAAAATATAAAAAGAACTGTTATTTAAAAAATTCACAGTCTTAAGGTGTTTTTGTTCATGAAAAGTGATCTATAATAGAAGATACTGTGAGTTTCTTGGACTTACATAGTACATAATGAAGAAAAAACTTCTAAAATCCTATACCAAGAGATGTATTGTGATTTTTCGCGATTTCGGAAGAAACGGTAGTTTTAAATTGGACATTGAATATTGACAGAATTAATCTAACATCAGTAAACGGGTTTATTGTCTATCCAATTTTTCGAACAGATGAAAAAGTGGCACTTTTTATAAAATGCAACATTCTGTTTAACATAACACTGTGATTTTTGTTTTATTTTTTAATGTATTTATTTTGGAAAGGTAGAGGAAAAGTTGTATTTTCTTTTAAATATATTTGATTTGTTTTTAAAACTTTTACTCTTACTTTTTATATTTATATTAAAAATATTATTAAAACTCGATTTTCTTTGTTTTAAGTCATGAGAAGCATTCCCTTATACAAACATTTATTAAATTTTATGAATATGCAGCCATCCAATAAAATCATTCGAATGTTTAATTTTTTTTTAATTTTTAGAGAAATCACTTTTTATCTACTTACAAAAGAATTTGATTAAATGTATATTTTAATGTGGTTCGAATATTACATCAATAAAACATTTATAAGTCCCGCACAAAAAGATGACGCGTTCAACGCTTTTACAAAAATGTATCATTACCATTTATGTTTTGTAAAACGTTTCCTTCAGATATTTTACTTATTACATCATTTTAAGAACGTAATGTTTGCTGAAAAATATATTTAATGAGTTTTACGTACATTACGAAATATTTTAAAATGCAAAACTTATAAATATTGCGTAGTGCATATCGTTGCACTGTAAATTTTGACTTTCAATGTAATGGTTTATTGTTATTTTTTAACTCTAAAATAAAAAAGAAATTAAATTTCACATTATCAATAAGCTTTTTTAGCGACAAATAAAAATTAACCATCGAACAATTTGCTAATAGAGCAAGATCCCAGGGCCCCCAGACGTTACGTATTTTCTCACAAGTAAAATATATTGGATAAAGTAGTGTCAGTACGTGCGTAGTTAGTACGTGCTATGAGCGTAGTGATACCTGCAAGCTTGGACCGACGGCCAATTTACGGATAGCAGGTACCAAAGGTAGGTAAAATCACTACGAACTTTTCTTATTTTCTCAGTCTTGATTTTTATATATGATGCTCAGGGAACTATTTCAATACTTTATGTAAGCTCCCAAAGCTGTGTAGCTGCATGGGCCAAACATCTTCCCAGACATGCAAAAGAAGCGCATTCAGCTCAACTTACCGAAGTAATCTATTTTAAGATGATAAAGCAAATAAACTGAAACAAGAATACTGATTTTAAATAAAATCATCTGAATTTAATCAATGTTTTTTATTGAATGTCATTTATGAATTGGTAATACTTAAAGGGGAATTAATTTGATATATTCTAATACTTTGAATTACTTGAATATATATTCTAATATTTTCACTTTTCAAAAAATATATTTTTTAATTAATCTTTTAAAACTGATATTAATTTTAAGATAACAAATAATTAATAACATAATAATTATTAACATAAGTTTTATGAAGCTATGTTATAAAACTATCTAATTGTCACGCTCGCGCTCATACTCATAGCGACACTTTATGTAAGTCTGGGAAGATGTTTGGCCCATGCAATTGGTCTGGGAGCTTACATAAAGTGTTGAAATAGTTCCCTGAGCATCATATATAAAAATCAAGACTGAAAAAATAAGAAAAGTTCGTAGTGTTTTTACCTACATTTGGTACCTGGTGCCCGTAAATTGGCCGTTGGTCCAAACTAGCAGATATCACTACGCCCATAGCACGTACTAACACTACTTTATCCAATACATTTTATTTCTGAGAAAATAAGTAACGTCTGGCGGCTGTGGGATCTTGGACTAAAAATAAAGTAATCCCGAAACAATGTAAAAATTAAGGAATATATTCGTGCTTAACGAAGATTTTGATCTAGGTAAATATTCCCTTAGCTCTTACTCTAATATTTCTACGTTCTATTTTAATTTCTTTGACAAAAATAAAGCAGGTAAACTATGTGTTACATAAGTTAAGGTAGATGGTTACGCATAAAGTTTATCATGTTTTTAAACGAAATGATAAAAGATTATCTAAGATTTAAATAAAAGATCTTTGGAATAGTAGCACAACATAAATTGATAAAAAAAAAATATCTTAAAAGAAATGAGTAGGTTACAGAATGAAACATTGATCAAATAAAATGTTTAACATAGCAATTATAACATTTGATTGTTTCTTTTTTGCAATATTCTCCAATGTAGTATTTTAAAAATACAATAATGAATCAGTAAAAATGCATATCATGCAAACTCCGAAAAACTAAGCAAGATAATGTAATGAGTTAGTACTTAAATTACGTTCAATTTAAAATTACTTCCGCAGCATAAGAATTTCATAACAAATAATAAATTCAGCTCATCAGTGTATACTAGATGTTAAATTTTTTAATTAAAATTCATGTACTACTTACAACTAAAGTAGAATTGATTTCCTACAGTTTCGAACAATAAAACTTGTTCATCATCAGGGAAACATTATAAGATAAAAACTAACACGTTACACAGTTCACATAATACAATACTAAAAGCAAAAAAATCTACTAAATAACATCTAGTATACATTAGTAAGTATTAGTAAGCATTAGTAAGTACATTATAGTAATTAACATCTAGTATACACTGATGAGCTGAATTTATTATTTGTTATATTATCAAACAGTGTAATTGGTCCTCCTATATTAAAAAAAAAATAAGAATTTCATGTATACTTTTACATAACTTGCTGTAACTTCAACTTTCAAAGCATAATGTCACACAAATAAATGCATTTTATATCCAACTCTTACAAATAATGGGACATTATAGGTTGGTTTCATTAATTGAATTTAATATCTTCAAATTACCTATCACAAATTACTTTGTTAAAGTCTAGTACTCGCTTTCAATCATCAGTCGCCACTCAAGTATAAATTTCTTATGTATTTCGGTCAAAATCGATAAATAATTTCATTTGTCGACAATTAAATATGTATCGATCCCCATTCTCCAATAAAATTAGTTATTTGTCTTCAAAGTGCAATACAATATTATACTTTCAAAGTTTTTAATTTGATTTCCGTATAAAGTTCTTTGTTCGTTACATACAACCGTTTAATTTAATCAATATGAAAATCGTATCGAGCATCAGAATATTATCTTTTAACTGTCTTTTTTTTTTTTTGTAGCTCATATTTTGAATTCGTCTACTAAATCGTGTCTAAAGTTTTGTTTGAGATAAAATTTTACATATAAATGTTTTCTTTAAAAATTCATATCTTTTTCGAATACTATCCAATTCAATTTTGGTGATACATTCTACTATAGAGAGTAGGTGTAATAACAAAGGATAGTACAAATCTGAGAAAACAGATGTAAAAGAGATTATCTATGATTTATACAAAAATCAATGTTTTTGGCAAAAAACCCATGAAACTGGAAACAGGGTGCCCCAAACTCTTCACAGCAAGATTCCTCGTTGGGAGCAAATAATACATACCCAAAATACCTGTACAATCAAAATTTTACACAATAGAAAATTTTTCATGCCTTAATTTTTTATTTAAAAAATAATTAAATATTTTAATCCTTTCGGGATTTGCGATGCATATATGCAGCATCAAAAGATGCTTGCGTAATTTGTTTTTGGTAACATTAATATATAAATATTAACATTTGACTTTTTTAATGAGAGCATTTTTTTTTTTTTTTTTTTTTTGTATTGTACAAATAAAAGGGACTGTTTACAAAAAAAGATGTTTCCCAAGTAAAATGTATCTGCACGATGTGGTCTCAAAATGGTTAAGGTGTAGTGATTAT
This sequence comes from Maratus speculifer, assembly GCA_964019185.1. Lineage (NCBI taxonomy): Eukaryota > Metazoa > Arthropoda > Arachnida > Araneae > Salticidae > Maratus > Maratus speculifer. The sequence continues at coordinate 262,465,677 of OZ025291.1, read as the reverse complement.
TTGCTGGATACAACTTTAACAGAAGGATAATGTAGAAAATTGTTTAATTTTTTTATTTATTATTAAATTAAATTTTACAAATGTGATAAAATATATAAATAAAATTTCAATTGGAAGAACAAATTAAAAACGAATCAGTTTATTTAATACATTTTTTAATCCCGAAAAGGAGAATTTATTAATATATTTTATTCAGTTGTTTCAAAATTAAATGTCAATGTTTTTGTGACAAATAAGTTAAACCAATTGAACATATAAAAAAAAATGAACAATATCATACTTAAAAAACATTAAAAACTTAGGCTCATTAAAATAAAATATAAAGAAATTTTACAATTTTCTTTCAATTTTAATTCGCAAATATTGTTATTGCAGGTTTTGTATTATGCGTATGAGTATATTCAAAATGGTAGAGCCATGTAAAATACGGAAAAAATCAAAGTCTTGGATTTATTTTGAAATGAATCTGTGTTTCTTGGGTATTTAAATTATCATATTGTTCGAGTTTTGTTTTTATTTTTTAATGTTTAGTTTTTTTTAACCTATTTGTTACAAAAATTTAACATTAAATTTAGAACTAACTGAATGAAAAAAATTAATAACTTTCTCCTCTCGGGCTTAAAAAATGTAGGAAATAAATTTATTTATTATTTTTTAATTTGATCTTCAAATTACGTTTATGTTTATATATATATATATATATATATATATTATTGTAATAATAAAGAAAAGAGGAAACAATTTTCTACATTTCCCGTCCCCTATCAAAATTAAAACTTCTTCTTCACAGAAAATAATCAAGAGAGCTTAAAGAGTTAATGTATAATTTAAATGAAAAAAATATAGAGCAACAAAAAATGTTAATAGTTTAAAATTAATAAATATGAAACTAGAAAAAGTGTTAAAATGGAAAAATATATCAAAAATATTACATTTATTAGAATTATTGAAATGTTTTCTGTCTTTTCTGCTATTTTCTAGTTGCTAACTAATTGATCATCAAAAGGTTTAATTCGTCCCCCACCTGAAATTTACGACACTGCCACCTCTTTCTCTCGGCCAACACAAAAATATTTTATGTGCTTAATTTATTTTATGTCACTTTGCCTTTTATGTAATTATATAGTAAGGTTTGAAAAAAAATCATTTAACCTCTCCCCCCCCCCCCCACCGAAATAAATTGTTTAACAGTACAAACCACTGAAGGGCAAAGTATCGATACAGCCCGCTCTCCCCTAAAATAAATAAATAAATAAATAAATAAATAAATAAATAAAGACTATCCCTTTTTCTGTTCGGGTGGGAAAGTGCATATTTATACGTTAAAAGATCAAAATATGCGGGTTATTGTTTAGCGATGATTGATTCTATTAAAAATTCGCAAATATAAAATTAATTTAGCCCGCGAGTAGTCGCGACTTTTTTCACAACGTCATTAGTCGCGCTCGGTCTTTTCGCCGCTGGCCCCCCGCAAACCAAATATGTAAAATAAGAAATATTTCTCACCTAATATACGAAAATAACATTATAACGAAGATATAAATTTGCAGTTTTCTTAAATTATGCATTTTATTCATGAGATCTGGAGTAATTGGAAAAAGCAAAAATGAACTCGCATTAGTGACTTTTACGTAGACTTTTTTGCCAATTTCAACTTTGTTTCTAAAAATCTACCTGAAAGAAAAACAGAGGTGTCCTGTTACTTTACGAAGGTGTTCGAGAAAGCTTTAAAGTCAGCTACATGGTAGATCTCCGCTGTATTTGTAATGTGATATAAGTTAGAAGAAGATAAATTATACGGGCGGCGAAAAGACCGACACGCGACTACTGACGGGTTAGTGTATTTTTATTAATTTTTATGCAAAAGGCATAAAAAGCGCCAGTAAAATAATCTCCACTGAAGGTTTCTGAGAAGCGCTATTTAAGCAAAAGATGGCAACTTCGACCAATGCCAAATCAAGATGACAAAATCTAGTTGGGAAAACCAAAATATGCATCTGTTGAAACTGCTAAATTACACGGTAATCAACATGAATCCGAAATAAATGTTAAATACGAAAGTTGCCAATTTTCGACCATAAAATCCGAATTTATAATAGAATATATTGTTATCATTCAAGATTTTAAAGCTGGACATTCTATGACTATTAACCCCTTCACGACGGAAGCCTTTTACAAAATGTTTAATGTGTTGTCACCGGTATTAAAAAAAAAAAGAAATTTATAACTTATTAAATGGAGAAAATGCTCCGATTAAATTAGGCAAAATTTACAATATAATTTTACTGGTGGCGATAAAAATGGATTCTTAAGCCTATTTGTGACACCTATACGTGTCGCTCGTCCCCAAGGGGTTAAGGAGTCGGTTGCGGATCCCAAATATGCTGTCACTGAGGAGCTTTTTAAAAAATATTTCACATGTATACTTTCATTTTTCAATCTGACATGTATTTTCCGAGTTATTCGACCGTTTCGAGACTTTTTGGACATCCTATATAAAAATTTATTTAAAAACATAAGCGCAGTCTCAAAAGTCGCATTTCTACCAAATTTCATCTCTTTCAGACGTTTTAGCGACTTTAAAAGAAATCCTATGATACCTTGCACATGCCATATTATTTTAAAATAGTTACACTTAATACTGGCTATAAATTATTTTTTAATATTGACAACAAAGATTTGGGAATCCATGAAATAAGTATAGGAAAATAAGCACCATTTAGTAAAAGATATCATATAGATTTAACAACCATTAAACTTTCTGAAATTTATGAACAGGACAGTATTTTTGCATTAAAAAGACTTTATTCGAATTCTTTATTATTATTATTATTTACGATTCTTTATTATTACTCTTTTGTTGCAATATTCATTGAAAAAATATTTTTTTTTTACTTGATTAATCTTCACTGAACCATGTGTCAAATATGACACATATCTAAAAACACGATAATTCTCATTATGCGCCATGAATTGGCCAATATGATTGCTGTAACTGATCAATATTTGTCCAAAGTATTGAACAGCACTTATTTTGTCCATGTCAGATGGCTGCATTTGACAAAAAATAAAATAAATAAAAAATTCGGCGGAAAAAATAAAATTTAGTATAAGCTATTAAAGCAAAATTTAATTTTATTATTTTTACTGAATACTTAAAAATATTAATATAAAGAAATTTGAAGAGTGTTAAGCATATAAAATTAATTACTATAAGCCCATTTAATTACAAAATATATTCATGCAATATTTAAAAACTAATTTTGCATGTAGAGTACATGCTATAAAATTCCAAATTTTAGCTGAAATTTTATTATTATTTTTTTACTATTATTCCCATTATTACACTGATACATAAATTCCAAATATTTTTTCCATAAAAATAGAAAAGAGAGAGGTTAACTCACTTAATAGATATATTTTATATAATAAACAATTAAAGTATACAAAATTCATATTAGAAAAAATTTAGTTGCATATATTGACTTGTTATCTTTAATTTATTTTCTAAGGTTTTTCTTTACTTAATGTTCACACCTATAATAATACTGCATATTTGATAATCTTATCGCAGAATCAATTTTTCAAAATCTACTGAAATAAAATGTGAATGCATTTTATGTAAGACAGCCAATAGCACATAAAAGGGTATTTCAGTAATTTAATCCAAAGTCTACAAATTACTAATTACTTTACTGAAAGTTCGTTCTTGCTATTCATCCTATAAATTTAAGAACTCTTAAAATTTTAAAATGATTTTTGAACAGAACAACATTTTTGCGTTATTAAGAAGACTTTTTTCAATTCTTTATTTTTATTACTTTTTTGTTGCAATATTCATGAAAAAAAGATTTCGGTTATTTTTCCTTAATTAATTCAATCTATAGATAAAATGTATATAATAAACAATCAAAACACACAAAATGTATATTTAAAAAATGGTTCGGTATATTGATTTTTTATCTTTAATTTATTTTATAATATTCATCTTTATTTAATGGTAATTGTTATTATAATAATGTATATTTAATAATTTTAAGCCAGAATTGATTTATGAAAATCTAGGAATATAAAATCTGAATGCATTATATGTAAGACAATCAAGAGCACATAAAAGGGTATTTCAGTAATTTAATCTAAGGTCTACAAATTACTAATTACTTCACTGAAAGCTCGTTCTTGCTATTTATCATCGGTCCTCATTCACGTATAAGTTTAGAAAATATCTCAGACAAAATCGAAAAATAATTCCATTCATCGATAATTAAATATATTGATCGCCATTCTATAAATAAAATAAATTGGCTTGTAAATGCTGCATAAGTTTTTGTTTAACTTTAATTAAAATGTCAGCATTGCCAGAAAAATAGAGTAAGAGAATGAATAGACTTGATAGTGCTGAATAAAAACTTATTTTTTACTTTAAAAGAAAATGTCAGTATTGATTTAAAAAAACACATTATTTTTCATTAAATTATATTTACTCTTAATTACCAGTTATTGTATTAAAAGCCTAAAACTGGCACTTTCTTAGCTAAGATTAAACTAATTTCATTAAAACTTTCAGGGGCAATGTACTTCTATTCGTAAAATTGCAGAAATGAGTGATCTACTAAGAAATTTAAAAGCAGATTTATTTTAAAATATCCAGACGCTTTTTTCCAGTATTCAATAAAGGGAAGTTTTTCCTTTAAATATCCTGGCGTCAATGAGGCATTTAGGAAAAAAAATGGTTGGCCAAAAAGAAACCTAGAAATCCCAAAAAGGGTTTAGTATAAAGTCTTAAATCTAGCAATTGGCAGGACGTACAAAAAAATAATATATTTGAAAAACATGTATGTTATCTAATACACTTATGCAACTTGCAGAGATAAAGTGTTGTAATTTACTGCGATAAAAAAATACTTTGAAGTAGCATAGCTACATTTTTTTCAACGCGTAATATAATATAAAATAAGTTGTGATACTTTTTTTTTATATGTAAATTGCTGACATATTTATTTTATTCTTTTTACAAAATGAAGCTGTAATATATTATATTTCACAGATCTTTGTCATTTTTGTTTGATTCTGTTTAGAATACAACAATATATTTTCAAAAGAAACGGTTAAAACTGAAATGCATGAACAATTATTTTGCAGTTAGGAGGTCAAATTATAAATAACTCGCTGTAATATCGTTTGGGTGATATGCAACTTGTATATGCATTCAGTATTTAGCCTTGCTTTAAAGATTCTAAAGACACTTTAACTATAGTACCAAAATATTAACTTTCAACAGACACCAAGACATTGACAATCATAGTCAAAATTATTTTTTTCAAGTAAAAAGAAAGCAAATGTCCTATGCTAAATAGGACCATAATACAGACCATCGAAACGATTGAAAAACATTATTCGCACACAAAAAGAAAAAATGACAGACATTCTTTATAACCAAAGTACTTATGCAGCAACACGGGTATAAGTAGGCTTACTAACCAGCAATATAAAAATAATAAAAACATCGAAAAAACATCTTTTTTCAATATTCTTTGAAAATATTTTTCGTTTTTTTTCACCTTAATTAACTCATTGAATACATCTTATTAACTCACTGAATGCATCTCATGCAAGACAACCAAAGGCACATAAAAGAATGTTTCAGCAATTTAATCTAAGGTCTACAATTTTCTAATTACTTCACTGAAATCTCGTTCTTACTATCCATCATTCATTCTAATTCACGTGCAAGTTTAGAAAGTATTTCAGATAAAATCCATAAATAATTTCATTTGTCAACAATTAAATATATTGATCGCCATTCATCGTGATTCATTAAAACAATATTGGATTAATAAGGCTGAACATGTTACATGTTTTTAAATAATAAAATAACATGCCAGTATTGACTTAAAAAAAGAATATTTTTTAGTTAAAATTTATTTGCTTATAATTTTAGTTTTCTGTTATTTGAGGTGCAAAATTGACACTTTCTTAGCTAAAATCAAACTAAAAGCGTTAAAATCGTCTGTAATATTGACAGCAAGGCTTTGGAACATCTTGTAATAAGCAGGAAAATAAGCATCATTTACTAAAAAACATCATTTAGATTTAACAACCCATTAGATATTTTAATTAGTTTATGAACACGACGAAATCTTTGTTTTACGATTTTTTTTCAACTCTTTATTATTATTACTTTTTTCTTCCCAATATTTATTAGATTAAATTTTGGTTATTATTCGTTTATTAACTCATTGAATAGATAAAATTTAGATAATAAGCAATCAAAACACAGAAAATGCATATTAGAAATAATTTTGTTGCATATATTGAATTTTTATCTTTACTTTCTAATATTCCTCTTAACTTAAAATTTACTCCTATTAGTCATTCTTCAGTGCAACAAAAAATCATAAAAACTATAAAATTATATTATCTTAAATATTGCTTATATTGCAGTGAAACCGGAAGCTGAGTGTACGGAATTTTATTTACCAAACACTTAATTTTTTTTTTTAAAGATCAGTTGCGTATATTGATTTTTTTTAATTTTAGTTAATTTTCAATGATTTCTGTTTATTTAAAGTTCATTCATATTGTAATTCTGTAAATTTAATATTTTTTGCACAGAATTAATTTCTCAAAATCTAGTGCAATGCATTTTATGTGAGACAGTGCAATACATTTTATGTGAGTTCAGTAATTTAATCTAAGGTCTACAATTTGCTAATTACTTCACTGGAAGCTCGTTTATGCTATTCATCATCGGATCTCATTCACGTATAAGTTTGAAAAGTATTTCAGACAAAATCGATGAATAATTTCAGTTGTCGATAATTAAATATATTGATCGTTATTCTGCAATTAAAATTAACTGGCTGGATAGAGCAGAATAAAAACTTTTTTTTTAAACCTTAAAATAAAACGTTGAATTGGCTTGATATTGCAGCAAGAAAATATCTTTTTGAACTTTAAAGTAAAATCTAAGCATTTACATAAAAAATATATTTTTTTATTAACTTTCTTTTAATTTCTGTCTATTGTTATTAAAGGTTTAAAACTGACACTTTCGTGGCTAAGATTAATCGAAAACCCTTAGTCTAAAGTCTTAAACAGAGCAGTTGTCAGGGCATACAAAAAAGTAATGTATTAGGAAACACGTATGTTATCTAACACACTTATGTAATTTACGAAGATGAAGCGTGTTAAATTACTCCGATAAAAAAAAAAACGCTGAGAAGAAACATAAATAAATCTCTTTTTTTAAACAAATAATGTAATATAAAAAGGTGCTGTTATAGTTTTGTTGTTCTTTTATATGTGTAAATTGCTGAGAAATTTATTTTATTAGTTTAAGAAAATGGCACTGTAATATATTATATTTCACAGATTTTTCTCATTTTTGTTTGCTTCTTTTTAGACTATAACAATAGATTACCAAAAGAAAATATTAAAATGAAAGTACAAGAGAAAATATTTTCCAGTAAGAAGGTCAAATTTTAAATAAATCGCTGTAACATCTTTTGAATGATATGCAATATTTTTATATTTTCAGCATTTAACCTTGCTTTAAATATTCTAAAAACATTTTAAACATATTGTCAAAATATTAGCTTTCAACAGGCAGCAAGACATTGACAATAATATTAAAAAATATATAATATTATTTCAAGGACAAAAAAAAGCAAACGTCCTAAGCTAATGGTTAATAAAACAGACCATCCAAATCATCGAAAAAAAATATTCATAGACAAAATAAATATGACAGAAAGGTTTTAAAACAAAAGTACTTATGCAGTAACACGGATATAAATAGGCTTATTAACTAACAATATAACAATAATAAAATCACCGAAAAAGCATGCTTTTTTTCAGTATTCATTTAAAACATTTTCAGTTATTTTTTCCTTAATTAACTAATTGAGCAAATAAAATTTATATAATAAACAAGAAGATGCAGAAAATGCATATCAGAAAAAATATAGTTGCATATATTGATTTTTTATCTTTAATTTGTTTTCTAAGATACGTCTTTATTTAAAATTCACTCTCATTATAATACTGTAATAATTAATATTTTTAGCACATAATCAATTTATCAAAATCTGGTGAAATAAAATCTGATTGCATTTTATCTAAGATATCCAACGACACTTTCTTTGCTAAAACCATTAAAATCTTCTTTAATATTGACAGCAAGGCTTTGGGACACCCTGTAATAAGTAGAAAAATAAGCGTTATTTATTAAAAGACATACTATAGGAGCGAGATCGCAAACTGTACAAAGTCAGAATCCAGAAATAAGGGAATTGCAGAAAAATAATAAACCTATTGTTAGCAATTCAGATATATTGAAGAAATCCCAATTGGAATGTAAAGAGTTAGAGAAAGCTTGGGAATTAGCTAAAACGGAAAAAGAGGATTATTATATTGTAAATGGTTTTTTGTATCATAAAGAGAAATTGGTAGGCGAAACTATAGCGCAATTAGTAGTACCCAAGATAAAAAGGGAAGGAATCTTAAAATTAGCGCATACTTCGGTATTTGGAGGGCATCATGCAGTCAAGAAAACGTTACAGAGAATCAGATATTCGTTTTATTCGGAGGGGATGGCGAAAGAAACTAAATAATTTTGTGAGTCATGTTTAGAGTGCCAGTTGACTATAGGGGTTAAAGTGAATGATAGAGCTCCTATTTCCCCAGTATCGCGGCCGGAACTTTCATTTCAGGTAGTTAATGTTGATTTAATTGGGCCTATTGATCCTAAAAAATCACAAGGGCATCAGTATATACTAACTTTAATTGATCAACATACCAGATGGGCGGATGCGATCCCTCTAAAAAATTTAACTGCTAAAACCGCTTGTGATGTGTTACTTCAAATATTTATGAGGACAGGAATTCCAAATGTAATCGCCTGCGATAATGGAAACAATTTCACTGCCGACTTAACGAAAGAATTTGAGAAAAGGTTAGGCGCTAGTCCACGATTTTCGACCCCACAGAATCCACAGTCTAACGGTCTTGTGGAACGTTTTAATCAGACTCTAAAACGAATGTTACATCACACTATTAGAGAAGAAGGAAAAAGATGGCATGAACAAATACCATTTATATTATAGGCGTATAGGGAAGTCCCAAATTCTAAGACAGGAATCGCACCTTTCCAGTTATTATATGGTAGAGCGCTGAAGGGTCCTTTATCGATTCACAAGTCATCCTGGGCAGGAGAAAATAAGCGGGCGCAGTTAGATACTACGCCGATTCATTAGTATTTGAATAAACATAGGGGACGTTTAGAAAGAGGCGCAAATGAGGCAAAATTATCGTCTGGGGTGCAACAAAATAGAATGGCGTATCATTATAATTTAAGGTCAAAAGAAAAAACCTTTGAAGTAGGCGATAAAGTAATACTGCTAATCCCCGATTCAACTAATAAATTATATTCTAGGTGGCAAGGGCCGGCAACTATCGACGAAAAACGAAACCAGCATTCGTTTATAGTTAAGTTAGCCGACGGAAGTAGGAAGCACGTGCACCAAAATAAAATACGAGGACGTATTGCTAAATGTAATATAGTTAATATTGTTTTCGGAGGTGATGAGGAATTTAGGGAAGTTGGGGAAATTCCTATTTTGAACCGGGATCAAGAGATAGAACAAGATATAGAGAGGTTCGAAATAAAAAGGTTATTTAATAGTCAAGTCAAAGATATAAATTCCATTTTGAGGGAGAATAAAGAGGTGTTTATGGGTCCTGTACGACCAGCGGAAGTAGGGGACATCGTATTGAACTTAAACCGGGGATGGCCAGGAAAAAAAACAAAGTTAAATAGCGTACCGGTAGCTTATAAAGAGGAAGTAGATAGGCAGATTCAGGAGTAATTAGAACTAAATCTAATCGAAGTGTCAAATGCTGAAATTAGCCATCCAATTGTTTGCGTGGCGAAAAAAGACGCAACTGTTAGACTTTGTATAGATTATAGAGCTTTAAATTCGGTAACTCAAGTTCCAACCTTTCGATGAAAGATTCACAAGAAATCATGTATACTGCGGGGGCAGCTAAATAGTTATCTTCGATTGATCTATTGAGGGGTTATTGGCAGATTAAAATGGCTGAGGAGTGTAAACATTTGACAACTTTTACAACGCATAACGAAACTTATCAGTGGAGTACTATGCCTTTTGGATTATCACTGGCGGCTGCTACGTTTCAGAAAGATATGAATGAGGTTCTTCAAGGTCATCGGAGATATGCGGAAGCATATATTGATGATGTCATCATTTTCTCCGACACCTGGGAGGAGCATTGTGAGCATGTTAGGGCTGTCATTGAAGAGCTGAAAAATAGAAATTTTACGATTAGGCTGGATAAATGTAAATTTGGGGAGAAATTGACTAAGTTTTTAGGTCATGTAATTGGGGGTGGAACGCATGCACCGGATGAGGAGAAAATAGGAGCGATAAGGGATTTAAAGAGACCAAAAACTAAAAAGGAAATTAGATCTGTTTTTGGATTAATGGGATTTTACCGATCTTATATTCCAAATTATGCCGAAATAGCTATACCGTTAACCGAATTAACAAAAGGGAAGGTTAAAAATACTGTACCATAGGTTGAAAGGGCTGAAGAAGCATTTAATACTCTTAAAGATGAGTTATGTAAAGTGACGAGTTTGGCTACACCTACTGTAGGCCAGGAACATCAGCTCCACGCCGATGCTTCTGACCTGGCAGTAGGATGTTGTCTTACTCAAAAAGAGGAAAAGGGTCAGTTTAAATCGATAGCTTTTTCCAGTTAGAAATTGTCAGGGGCTCAGCGTGCTTGGCCTAGTATAGAGAAAGAGGCTTGGAGTGTTCTCTTTGGGTTGCGAAATTTTGAAAAGTGGACCTATGAATCTCAAATTGAGATCATTACGGATCATAATCCATTAAAATTTCTCACCGAAACAACCCCAAGATCACCCAAACTCACTAGATGGGCTCTTGCCTTACAACGCTGGAACCTGAGTATTTCGCATCGCCAAACCTTTGAATCGCCAAACCTTTGACCCCCTTGTTGAGCTCAACCTTTGAATGCTGATGCTATTTCTAGGCTACATAGAAAGAGCTGGGAAGAACAGCCAGTTGCTAGCTCATCAGCATCAATGATCAAGTAGTGGACAACCTAAAAGGGATGTCATCACATGTTTAATTTTTTTTGCTGTGTATGTGTAATTATTTTTGAATTTTGTGGTTATAATAGTGTATTAGCATGTGTATTGTTTATGTAATAATAATATTAGTACAAGGTTCAATAGAGATGTCAGTAGATAATCTTCAGACACCTGGAAATACCTATGTAATAAGCATAATGAAGAAATCTGCAAAAAGACTATTGAACTCTTCTGTGATATTACTATATGTTTGGGGAAAATTACCCCTAAAAGGCATATTTTCCGCTAAGGTGGGAGGGGTGTCAAGTTCTAAGCAAACATCTGCTACAGACTGGAATTTCTGTTATTCCTCTATCTTAATATTTTATGTATTGTACAGGCTGTGTACTGGAATTTTCAAGGTGACATTCTTTCTTTGTTAAAATAAGAATTGACAGGTGATCATGTGCAGGTGGTGAAGTGAGAAAGATAATATTGCCGAGAGGCGTGTTCATCCGTCAACGATGTATGTGAATGATGAGCAAACAAGGAACATGCCACGAATCAAGAAAGCAATGTGGAATTTGTCCAATAGAGAAGCTCCACAGGGGGGTATACATTTGGGAGAAGCAGTGATTTGAGAAGGTCAAGTCTTGTCTGAGATTTTGGCAGTTCGTATCTGGGCTCGTATCTAGAGAGCAGGGTAGGACAGAGGTCCTTGTGTGTAGTGTTCTGGGCCTGAATTTGATCTCCGGTAAAGTGAATCTAACGTGCATCGAGTGTGAGGGAGAAGGTGTAATTTGAACAGTACACAGCCAACCTTTACTGTATTTAATTTAATGTTGATCCGGATCACCTATATCCGAGTTGTAACTGTATATAACTGTAAATAGCGTATTTATTGTGTACATATATTCTAAATAAACGGTTAATTCAGTTAGTTGACAGCGACAGTGTTCATTTACATAATCCTCACAGTGGGTGACCGATATCACCTAATAATATCGGTGGTGGCAGCTATAACTACTACGAACTTTCTTCAAAGTTGTGTGCGCTGAAAGGAACATCCGACATTTGTCTTAAAAAAACAATGCATAATGCCTTGTTTTGATTTAGTGAGCTAAAATATTTAAACTGCAAACATTAATTTAACAGAAAAGACTTTGGTTCTGATCTGTATAATCACAGTATCTACACTGGTGTCCAAAAGTTAAGCATAATTCGTAAAATGCTAAAAACGTGAAGTAAATATTCGTAAAATTATTCAAAATCATTGTGGAGATTAACTGGTTGAAGACGAAACATTGGGTTTATGCAAAACTTTTCAATCGACTACGTCATGCGCGAAATAACGGCACATGTCGGAACACTTATAAACCGGTTCACGCGGTATAGGCAGTTCAGGCGAATTTCATACAACTTATGTTCCACGAAACATTGTTACAATTAAACAGGATTAATGATGACACAAAGACACCAACTGGACATGTTTGCGAAAGGAAGAATCGTTGGAATGCTGGAATTCGGATGATCACAAACCGAAGTGTCTCGAATTATGATCGTGGAACAGTCTACCATCTCATTACTGTGACAGAGGCTTCAAAATACGAGAATTGTTACCCAACGACCAGTACTAGGTCGACCAAGAGTCAGAACTCTTCGCCAAGACCGATATCTGGCAATAAGTGCGCGACGTCAGAGGTACAGTACTGCCAGAGAACTTGGTTCGGCGCTTATAGTCGCCATACCAACACGAATTTCGAGATAAACTGTTTACAGGAGACTCAATCATGCTGGTCTTTATGCCAGAAGACCAGAAAATTGCATTCCACTCACGTCTACACATAAACACGCTGGTTTGAACTGGAGTTTGAAATATCAACATTGGAGTGAGGGAGAGTGAGCCAATATGATGTTCACTGAAGAGTCCTGATTCACTGAAGAGTCGTTATTCTCGTCAAGTAAAGATATGGACAAAACGCGGAACACGTTTTGAACCAAGAAACATAATGGAAAGACATTTTTTTCCATCAGGGGGAGTAATGGTATGGACATGCATCATGTTGGGCGGCCACACAGACCCCCATATCATTGACAAGGGGTCTGCGACTGGTGGAGACGAAGTTCTTGAGCCTTATGTTCGCTTGTTTCGAGGTGTTGTCGATCCTTACTTCACATTCATGGATGATAATGCGCCTTCTCACCGTTCGTTACTGGTTGACGACTTCCTTGAAACGGAAAACATCCTGCGCATGTCGTAGCCTGCGAACTCCCCGGATTTAAATCCCATCGAGCATGTATGGCATATGTTCGGGAGACAATTTACAGTCTTTTCGCACCCAGCATGCTTCAGGTCAGAACTGAAAGAGCTTTCAAAGAAGTTTGGAACGGTTTGAGCCCACAAATCATTAGTAATCTCATAGCAGGTAGGGGAAATCGTATGCAGCGTGCCTGGCTGTCAGAGGTGATCACGCGCCTTATTAAACTCCAGCATCACTATTTTATTTAATGTTTTCTTTCATTTTTTTCCTTTTAAAGTGTAATCCCTTACTATGCTCAATTTTCTTTCAAACTGCTACTATGGTTAATAAAAATAAATATTATCGTTATTTTGAATTGTTTCCTTACTTTATAACCATTTTACCCTCGCACATCACGTTTCACCACATTACGATTTACGTTTTTTTTTTCATTACTCACTTAATTACCAACTATGCTTAAATTTTGGACACCAGAGTATTTAAAAAATATACATAATTAGTTTTAAAGTCATGCATGATACATACTTAAATAAATATGCATCTTATAAATGAGATTTAACGACTAATACATAACGTTAAATTTAAAATTTTCAATGTTTTAATGAAGTAAATCATATTTTATGGCACCTTGTATTACTCTAATTTTTTATTCATTAGAAAATTATCTTTTAGATTACTAGAGTTTCTCATTATTTAAATGTGATTCAAAATGTATGATCAATCAATGCTTTGCAATTTATTTCAATTGTAACAGTTACAAAATACAGAATCCTATATAATGATTTCATTTTATGCAAGAATAGTCATACTGAGATATTGCAATCGAACTTTTATTAGAAAAGTGTAATTGTTATTCATGGGTACAATTATTTTTTATGATAAAGAGTGTCATAATACAAAAAATGTTTATTAAAGTAATCAAATTATATTTATTATGAAATTTTATTTGGATATTCAATTTCGAATGTAATTAATAGGTAATTTAATATTAAAGGAAGAAAAAAGAATGTTGGAAGATTTTTACTTTGTTATATAGAGTGCTTTCGAATAGAAATTTACTATTATCAGAAATAATGTAAATGTATCAATTGGTATTCGATATTTTATGTATTTACATACTTAGTCGAAGATATGTTGCTATTAAATCTGGAAATCCTTGAAGGTGAATCTTAAATTTCATTATAAAGACTTCTGAAGAAACTGTTGCAAATACGAAATTTAAATTTGAGAAAAAAGCCGTTCATAATTTTTTTACAATTCTTAACAATAATATATATATATCCATGCGGTTTTTTTTCGTAAACCCATTAAATACTGCCAAGTTTACAACAGCAAAAAAATTATCAACATTTTTTTCTTTTTTTTTTTTTTAAATGTTACCATAAACAGTTTTAGTATAATTTAGGTGATGCAAATAGAAGGCATATTATTACTTACTTTAAATGTTTAGGAATATCTATTGTTTAGATAAAGATAATTTGTTTTTTTTTATTCATCTATATTAACTGAATTTATTGCAATATAATTATGGGTTTCAACGTTTTATTAAATATATAGAGAAATACATAAGGAATTATCCTGAAAAACTTGGTTAGTTAATAGATGTGTACTGGTGTTATGTTTCGGGAAGATTTTTTTCTTTAAACCCTATAAGGGACTGTCCAAAAAAAAATCCTTTTTTTTCGATAACCCTATTAAAACTAACATAGAAAAAAAGGTTCGAATTGTCGATTCTGCTTACTTTAATATACTGTGTTCATTTTTATGATGATAGCAGGTATACTGATAGAGAGATTTAGGTTTTCATAAAACGACTTTTTTGCTTATAATTAACAAAGTTCTTAATACAAAAAAAAAATTATGAAATTATGAAAATATAAAAAACAACATTACACGTAATGCCTTGTAGTAAGGATTAAAAAAAAATGTATGAAAAATAAGCGGGTTTACAAAATAATGTAATAAAGCATGTGCGAATAGAATCAAAACATAATTTGCATAATTTTTTGTCTAAATTTATAGAGCAACATTTGTGGAAGTCTCAAAAACATAGCTTGAAAATTCTGAAAATTATCGCCGAGGGAATAAGCTGAAAATCACTTTTTCTCAAAATAAAGCAAAAAGATGAGAGGCTGTATCCATATACTCGTGGATTCGTGTCGAATACATCATACACAATATTGCACGTACATTTGAATACAGTTCCACATCTTTTTTTTTTTTGGGGGGGGGGGGGGACTAACATATTTTAAGATTATTTTTTCGTCGATAATTTTGAGAATCAGCAAGTTATTTTTTGAGACTTTAAAAACAATTTTTCAATACATTTAGCTAACATATTATAGATGCATTCACGTATGCATGGTGAAACATTATTTAGTAAACTTTTATTATTTTCCATTGTCATATTTTCTAAACCGAACATTTTTGATATTAAGAATTCCGCAAATTATCAACTAAAAAATTACCAGACTTTTGCCTATTTTTATGAAAACTTTAATTCCTCTACGCGTATACATGCTATCCTTATAAAAATGAACACAGTTCAATAAAATAAACCATTTAATCGTAATCTAAAGTTTGAATACTTTTGCTACATTAGTTTCAACAGGGTTATTTAAAAGATATTCGATCTTTTTCTATCTTTTTTGTTGACGATCGTCTTTGGGTTTTCGAAAAAAAATTTCTGGCGGAAATATATATCTTATACAATTTTCTTTACCCGCTTAGAATTTCAGGATAATTCCTGCTGTATTTTTCTACGTATTTAATAGAACATCTAAAATTGCAAGTGACTGGTTTCCTTTGGCGATACAGTGTATCAGTTACTACCATTTCTGATATACCTATACCTCGACATCTAGGAAATGAAATTTCTGCAATGATCGCATTAATTTACACTTTGTCAAAAAAATAATGCTGAATAAACTTTGATGTATTTAGTTACACAGGTTGCGCAAATAAATTGCGTTTATATATATGTACATATATATATATATACCGGGTGTCCCAAAAATGACTGATGGATTTTAAAATTCAATAACTTGCAAACGGTGACAGCTATTTAAAAAATTTTTGCAGCAAGTTTATGTATAATGTCAGGAGTTTTTTTACCGTAATTTTTTATTTTAATTCGAATTTCAAACAATAGGTGGCGCTGACGGCGATTGAAGGCCAAATGATCAGTGCTGAGTGATGCGTCGACCGGGCCTTCAATCGCCGTCAGCGCCACCCATTGTTTAAAATTCGAACTAAAATAAAAAATTACTTTAAAAATACTCCTGACATTATACATAACCCTGCTGCAAAAATTTTTAAATAGCTGTCACCGTTTGCAAGTTATTGAATTTTAAATTCCATCAGTCATTTTTGGGACACCCAGTATATATATATATATAATTTTTTCACAGCAATTTCTTGGCATCAGTCGCAAATTTAATATGTTAGATGTTTATGGAAAACATCTTTGATTTCTATATTGATTTTCATCATTCAAACCACAGACATTGCTACATTAAGTTCAATACCGTGAACATTATAATTTATTTAATTTTGTATTACATAAAAACACGTAGAATGTTGTGTTTTTTTGTTATTCGTTAAAAATATTTAAATCAGTCTAATTTTCGATTTTAAAATTAAAGAGGGATGTCCTTATTGTTTCTTCCTTATTTCTTTATCTTCGGCTTATGCATAAAGGAGTGCAATATTTTCCGTAATTGATGGCGTATAACACCGCCTTTTCATTAATTTATTTAAATGACATAAATTAAACTGTTATGTAATGATAACAGCTTAATAGTTGTCTTTTGTGGACGTTTCTTCATCTAATTATATAATTACAGTCCACACGAGTACTAATTTAATTAATCTAGATTTATGGATTGATGATAATATACAGGGTGTATCTAAACTACTGGGCAAAACTTTAAGGGATGATACTACATATAATGACAAATAATATTAAATGGGAAAGTAAAGGTCCCAAACGTCTTCCGAAGGAGATAGGCGCCATCAAAGTTTAGGGTCCAAAATTTGAAATGATTATAAAAAACGGAAAAATTGGTCGATTCGTTTGCGGTTTCGCGAAAATTATTCTTTATCGCAGTATTGTCTTGAAAATGAATTATAAATATAAATTTCAAAAAATGCCGATAGAGGGAGCTTTAAACTTTGGAGTAACGAACAACTATTTTTTACCGTTATTTTTTGCATATCTTTAATTTTTTTAGAAGTTTAGATATAAACTTACAATTTGAACTCAAAATCTGTGGTTAAGTAGCGCAAACTGATCTGTGTTCAGTGGGAGTGGGCAGGTTCAAATTTCAAATGATTATAAGAAACAGAAAGATTGGTCAATTGATTTGCGGTTTTCACTAAAACTATTCTTTGTGTCAGTATTGTCTTGAAAATAAATTATAAACATAAATTTCAATAAATGTTGATAGAGGGCGCTTTAGACTTTGGAGTTACGTACAACTATTTTTTACCGTTATTTTTTGCATCTCATTATTTTTTTTTAATCTTAGACATAAACTTAAATTTTGTGCTGAAAATCTAAATCGTTGAGAGTGGTTAAGTAGTGCTAACTGAACTGCTTTCAATGGGGGTGGGAAGGTTCAAATTTCAAATGATTATACAAAACGGAAAAATTGGTCATTCGTTTGCGGTTTTTTATAAAACCATTCTTTATGTCAGTATTTCCTTGAAAATAAATTTTAAAGATAAATTTCAAAAAATTCCGTTAGAGGGCGCCTTAAACTTTAGAGTAACCAACAGCAACTTTTAACTGTTATTTTTTACATCTAATTAAATGCTTGCAAAAGCTTAGACTTAAATTTTGAGCTCAAATTCTGAATCGTTGGGAGGGGTTAAGAAGCGCAAACTGAACTGTGTTCAGGATTTGAAATGTTACCCTGACCGCCCTAGGAACACAGTTCAATTTTTTGCTATTTAATTACTCACAACAATTCAGATTTTGAGCTCAAAATTTAAGTCTAAGCTTTTAAAACATTTATTTAGATTTTAAAAAAATAACGGTTAAAAATAGTTGTTGGTTATTCTAAAATTTAAGGTGCCCTCTAACGGATTTTTTTTAAATTTATCTTTAAAATTTATTTTGAAGAAAATACTGACATAAAGAATGATTTTAGAGAAAACCGTAAAAGAATCGACCAATTTTTCCGTTTTTTATAATCATTTGAAATTTGAACCTCCCCACCCCCATTGAACACATATCAGTTTGCGCTTCTTAACCACTCTCAATGATTTATATTTTCGGCTCAAAATTTAAGTTTATGTCTAAGCTTCTAGAAAAATTTAATGAGATGCAGAAAACAACGGTAAAAAATTGTTGTACGTTACTCCAAAGTCTAAAGCGCTCTCTATTGGCATTTTTTGAAATTTATCTGTATAATTTATTTTCCAGACAATACTGACATAAAGAATAGTTTTAATGAAAACCGCAAATCAATTGACCAATTTTTCTGTTTTTTATAATCATTTGAAATTTGAACTTACCCACTCCCATTGAACACAGATCAGTTTGCGCTACTTAACCACAGATTTTGAGCTCAAAATTTAAGTTTATGTCTAAAATTCTAAAAAAAATTAATGAGATTCAAAAATTACGGTGAAAAATAGTTGTTCCTTACTCCAAAGTCTAAAGCGCCCCCTATCGACATTTTTTGAAATTTATCTTTATAATTTATTTTCGAGACAATACTGAGATAAAGAATAGTTTTCGCGAAAACCGCAAACGAGTCGACGAATTTTCCCGTTTTTTATAATCATTTCAAATTTTGGACCCTAAACTTTGATGGCACCTATCTCTTTCGGAAGACGTTTGGGACCCTTAGTTTCCCATTTAATATTATTTGTCTTGATGTGTACTATTACCCCTTAAAGGTTTGCCCAATAGTTTAGATACACCCTGTATTTATGACTGAATATACATAGACAACAATTAGAAACATCCTTTTCTCTATTCTTAAAATATTTTCAGGAAATTTATAAGATTTTTCATAAATGTGAAACATAATAAAACATGATTTTGTTCCATTCTAATAATATAAGATATTTTAATTTATTAAAGAATTATTTTTAATAGAAATTTTCAGTACTACAATCTGATTCAAGATTCACAATTTTTTGGGTACTTTTAAAAATGCCATTTGAAGAATAAACCGCTAGTAAAAATGTAAATATTTTATGATTAAACCTTTATTTTATTGGTAATCAATATAACAAAACAGGAAGAAGAATAGAACAAGTAATAGAACAGAACAGCAATGAATTGAATATGAAAATAATACTACGATTTAATTTAACTAATGTAGTTTCGTATAAAGAGCTTCTTTCATTTTGGTGAGAAAATGCTAAAATATTATTTATATAAAATCTCATTTCGTTTTCAATACACATAAATTCTAAATTCTTTTCATAATTTCATGTATGAACTTTTCCTTTTACAAAACAGTCGTGTAATTTAAATTTGATATTTGTCCAGTAATTTCTTCAACTACGAAATAAAGTTTAATATGCGTGTTTAAAAATCACCTGGACGTGAACCACATTTTAAAATACTTTCAATTATAATAGTTCAAGTTTAATTAGAAAACTGTCCTTTCCAAATTTCTACATTGCCATAAATTTTAAATGAATTCTAATTTTAAATTACACTAGTACACAATTCTTTTTGTATTTTGTCGTTAGCTGGAAATGATCGCAGGAATTTATTTCGTGAATAATCATTCCATAACACACAAGTAATGTTTTTCTAGTACTTTTAATAATTTCAAACTCTGATTACTGACACCATAATGTAACTAGAAACAGTAACATTCTAAAACCAATTTCAAATTGCATTATGGCATTATCTATTTTGGCATAAAGTGATTATTTATTTGTCATGCTTTAAAACGTTTGGTCAGTATATATTACATTGCATGTAATTATATTGAAAGATATTCTAATAAAAATAATCAGTTTATTCAATATCTGGTAAGATGAAAAATATGAAATTTATTTCGGTGTCCTATTGCATACAATTCTCAAATAGCGTATGTTTAAATTTACGATGGTAAAACAGTAACTTATTATCCAATGTCTACTATAATTCTCTAAATGTAACATTTGTAATATAAAATCTTTTCTTGTTGTTACTAATCTATTAGAGGTCATCAATATTTTAATATTTCATTTTCTAATTCTGTTTCTTTCATTAGAATTGTTGAAAGTAGGTATGCCTACAATTCAGTTATTAAATTTAGGTATCAATTGAGGAAAAACATGTAAACATCATCATTTTTTTCTCTTTTAATAACTTTTTGTATTTCAAATATATCCTTAATGAACCATAATTTCTTATTCATATAAAATATCAAAATTGATGGGTACAATATTGAAAAAAATAGATCAAATAATGAACACATTTCCGTAGCTTAGATATTTTGTTTTTGTGTAAAATACACAATCCCGCATTATGTATCAGTTAATTACGACCAGTTAATTATTTATCGGTTAAATATTTATCAGTTAATAATAATAATTGACATTGTTACATTATTTTTAAAAGAAAAAAATATAAAAGTTATGTATGAGTATGTTTCGTATTAATTAACTAAATTAAAAAAATTGGTTTCCCTTAAACCCTACAATTATGTATTAAATTATAGCCTTTCATTTTTTAAGTATGTACAAAATAAACACTCATTTATTTATCTTATTAAATTATCAAACATGAAAGTATGAAATTTTAAAATTGTAAAATTTCAAGAGCACTCGGTACTTTTTGAACTTCTTTTTTTTTTTTTTTTTTTACTGTAAATATTTTTAGATACATTTTTGGCACAATAATAAAGGACTAAATGAAGAAAAATGATTTTGTCGAATGTGTTCGATATAACTGAAAAAAATTCAAAAAACCTATTTGTTTATTTATACACTTATTTTTGGAAAAAAAAATTAAAATGTTTTTTCTCGTACGATTTTTAACATTTTGAGTTAACTTATTTTTTAAACTATTCGTAAAAATATGTTGCATAATGTTAACTATTTGATTAACCGAAAGTTAATTAGTTTTGGAAAAAATAAAATATGCAAAAACGTGTAAAATTACAGTAACAACTTAATTTTATTTTAAATTTTATTTGTAAGAAAAGTAAACAAAATTTTAAAAAAAATTATTGCCATTAGCTATAATGATATCATTCAATAAAACGTATTATATTGATCCCATTCACACTTCTTTCGCCTTTTTTTATCTCTTTGGAGTTACATCGGTTCTTTTTCTTAATATAAGTTTATATAACAGAAAATTTTCCGTACCAAATATAGTAGATTATTTGTTTCGGTAATTAAATTCTTGGCCAAATTTTGGGTTTTTGTTTATTATTGGCACTTTGAGCGTTTTTTCGTCTAACAACTAATTAATAATGCCACTATCAGGATTTTTTTCCGTGACCACTGTATATACGCACTCTACTTCTTTAATAAACGTCTACGATAAACAAGACATATCACTATTTTCTTTTTGTTGGATGATAAAGTGAAGATTTTAAAATTTTCCTTACTTGTTTTTGCACATATCAAGGTAAAACTTTGCATTTTTTTATTAAAAAAATATGTATTTGATATAAATGAAATACATTTGTAGAGACTTTTTAATAATACTAAATTAATATACAATTTATCAAAAACGGAATTAAAATTTTTCATGTTTTAAAAAAAAATCCATTTAATTAAGATTTTATAATTAGGTGTTTCGAAAGAAACACTAAGTAATAGAGCAATTTTCATAATGAGATACAATATCATTAATCTTTTTATCAGTATTTATATGTCTTTATAAATTACAGCAAAATGCATTTCCAAAAGTTTAAATCTGTTTAACTAAAATCAACATTAATTTATTAAATATTGTCTTTTAAAACATTGTTACAACATTATTTATAAAACAAAGAATTCCTGTGATGTTATTTGGTAAACAATTATTATCAGAAAATCAATTATCTTAATAAAGATATTTTGTTAATGTTTCTTCAAAATAATTTATAAATTTCGTAGAAGCATAAATAATAATGTTTGATCAGCAATTCTTTGTTACTTTATAAGCTTTATGACAGAATGTTATTTGAATTTTATTAATACAGATATTAGTATGGTATAACGGTTTATTAATATTGTATATTCATAATTCATAAAATTTGTTTTCTGTAACATAATTTGTGAATTAATTTAATAATTTATCATTTGCTTACTTTTTTAATTTGATTAAATACTGAAGTATATAAAAAAGAAAACTATAAACTCATAATCTTCCATCATTGCCGTAAAAAATGAAAATAATCTGGAAGTTTAGGGATTTAGTTCTCAAATGGAACCCTTAAACATTTCATCGTGTAGCATCTAATTATCTATACCAGAAAAATATTTTTTTCCTCGGAACTCATCTTCAATAGAGATGTGCACTCCGCAAAATATATGTGAAAATTAGTTGCTATGCATAAATTTGGAAAATTACACTTTTGTCACAAAATGTAAACTCTCAATTTTGTTAAAATGTACCTGCGTTTTTATTAGCCTAATGGAAGTGTATCCCTTCAAAAACTCGAGCAACAATGTAAATGTTTGAAATCTTTGTGGGCATTTACCTGAATTAGTGTGTTAGCGTAATTCACAAATATTGTGTATTACACAAATATTTATCCGAATTAGTGTGTTAACATAATTTACAAATTGCGTATATTACACAAATTCATTTGTATTCCTTATATATGTATATGTAGTGAAATATGTGAAAGAATATTACAGCGACGCATATGTGAAAACAAAAAATTATACAAAAGTTTGCTTGCGTATTTTTCATAAATATATATGTAAGAACAAAATATTTCTCTGGATTAAGTGCAATTATGTGAAAATGAGAATTATCGATACTTGGCTTTGCAGCTGAACAATCCTGTTACCTGTTTTGAAAGTCGAAGGTTGTGAGTTAAAATCCGTTTTTACACGTATTGCTTTTTTATAGTATTGCGTGTTATTGGGATACATTTATTGAAATCATATAGCTTGCATTTGCAAATTATGACTGTTTACAGGATTCAAAACATTTTTTACAAAAAATGTCATGTAGCAAATGTAAAATCAAATTGTACTGTTTTTTGTAAATTAAAATAACTTTTTTAGTCTAAAAGCAAGACAGAAATTGCATGTCAAGCGTAGCAAATGTGCTGCGTTCATACTACAACGAAGTTTAAAAAATATTCAGATCTTGTTTTAGTAGTACACAAACAATTTTTATACAGTGTAATAGCCGAAAAGTTTTGTTTGTCCCTATAAATACCATCTTTTTATTATACGGAAAATAATTTATAGTAAACCCCTGCAACGTATATAAATTTAATAAAATATAAACAAGTTTAATGTAATTAAAATGCGCCTGAAACAATATTTCTCCCTATACCATTATGTAATGAAATACATTTGTTTGGCCCGATAAATTTATAACAAATATTCTTTACACCACAGATTGTACACAATGTATATTTTGGTATATACTTTTGAGATGCATACTAATAATATTAAATAGAAAGAATGTAACATCATTAAAATGCACTCGAAACTATTTTTTTCCATTGGCCATAATGTAACAGAATTCTTTTGATTATCCCTGCAATTGAACTATGCATCTGATTTTCATGACATTTGAAATGACTCAACAAAATTATGCTACAATTATATATTATCAATTTCAAATGATTCGGTTGGGTAGTTTTTGCTCTGTTATATATGGGCTGACAGAAAGAGGGGTGGGCGGGTGGACAAAACGACGTTTATTGATGCTACGAATTAATTTAATTACGAATGCACCTGACAAATCTGTTCGAAAGGAAACAAACAAACCCAGCACATGTGTTTCTTGTTCACGAAATTTGTTTGCAATCTTTAAAATATTTCGTTCAAAATTTACAAATCCCAAATTATAAAGTTCTGCACGTACACGGAATTCATTGTTTTTGCATATTACAATGATCTATGTTTACACATTTGCAATTTACAAACTACTTTTAAACAGTTACTTTTAACTATTAAATTGTGCATTTCTAAGTTATCCGATAACATTTTACACACTCAAGTCTCTTAATATGATACTAAAAATTATATTTGAATGCATGCGTATGAACATGTTTGTTTTGAAATTGACACTTCGGGACGTATATTCGAGAAAAAATCGTATATATAAATAGCTTATTTATCATTATGAGCCTGTTTGAATGTGTAAATTTACACAATTATATTTTAAAAATGTGAGATGCATTGTCATGGTGTTCTAGTAAGTTGCGTACATAAAGGCTTTAGAAATTTTCATATCGAAAATAATGTTTCATACACTAATTTACAAAATAATTCCACGAAGTAAAATTAATATCTTAATATTCTTCAAATTACAATGCAAGAATTTCTTTTTTGCAATAGTCTTTTTCATATTATATTGAAGTTACTGATTATATTCTAGTATATTGACTGGAAAAGCAACATTGGTTCTTATAGAATATATTTCATAGAGATTATCTGACTAACAATGAGTTGTGTACTGTTGCGCGCATTTGCAGAACTTTTCAAATCACTACTGAAAAATTGCTATACACATATCATAATTATTATTTGTAAATTATCATATAAAACCTTTTGTGAGCATAATACGCAGCATGAAACTTCTAAATATTACATAATAATTTGAAGCATTTTGAAATGAATTTCGTCTTCAGATGATGTTCAATATAGAGCAGAGATAATTTTTGTAATCTGTCAGTTTCGCAGGAATAAATATTGCATTTAACTGTTTAGCTTTACCTATAACGTCCTTATCTTGTTTGAAAACAAATGTTTTATTTATCAAAAGCATTACGACATTTCATTTCGTCCAATTTAATTCAACTTCTCTAGTATACTCGCAACGCAAAATTGTTTTCAATTTTCTTTTTCAGATTCATTTTCTTATAAATAGCAAATTGTAACTTAACACTTCACTTTCATAACGCAATTGTCAAGTTTAAATTCCTTTAATATACCACCAACTGCTTGAAAAGTGTAGATAAAAGGGAGTGGACTTTTAAATTTATTTCTCGAGGCAATAAAGTATTATTTCTTTGGCAGATTTTCAACAACTGTTATGTTTAAGATTCTCATATCTTCAAACCAAGTAAATAACACTGAATATTTTTATTCTTAGCCCCTTGGGTACGAACGATCGATATATATGCCGAATAAGGTGCTCAGAATCCTTAATTATTCCCACGAGTACATTTTTTAAATAAATTTTGCCTTGTTTAATCCGAGCATTTTCCCAAATCAACTAATCAAAAATTTCTTCTTAAATAAACCAATGATAAAATATTAAAAATTCTGCAAAAAACGCTCGTCCTGAAGGGGTTAAAAGCATTCGTCAGAGCATGCGCTTTCATTATTTCAATTCTTAGATCTAATGTTTTACTTCGGATTAAGTCTAGTTACTGAAATTGGAGACAAAAGAATAATAATATTAACTTCAATTACAGTGTCCAAAAAAAATATTCGCCGCTTTATCAGTTTTAAAAAATATATAATTTCCTTGTCCTGGGAGTTTTTAAATGTTGTCTCTTCTTTAAGGATTGCAGCAGCACTTCAAACTTTGGTTTAAAGTGACAGATTTAATTCCATGAGCGATGTGTATATATATATATATATATATATATATATATATATATATATATATATATATATATATATATATATATATATATTGACGATTCCAGTTAGAATTCTAAAAATGTACCGATACATTTTTGAATATGAATTCCTATTACAATATATACACAGTAGTGTAAAATGTTCTAGTAACTTCAAATGTGTTCAAATTGAGTAATTTTTAAAACTAGCAAGAATTAAAATAAACAATTAGGTGTGTAAGATAGCATACCGCGCTAAGAGTTTTGTTTAATATCTTTTTTAAAATATTCTAATGTAATACGTGTTAATTTATAAAAATTCAATACATTCTTAAATGGTAGCAACAGTACACTTAGTTTTAAAATAATTTAAAGAAGTATTTTGTGTCAAATTAAAAGTAGACAAATAAAATTATTTAAACAAAATTAAAAAATATTTTTTAATTTAGCAATTAAATTATTAGTGAAGGTATAAATAAAATATGTATTTTTTTATATTTTAATAATTAAAAACTTCTGAAAAATTTATATTCATTTTTTTATTTTTCAAACATTCACTAGATGATGCCAAACAAATTTGTTCATATTTATTTAAAATCGGGGAAAAAAGATCAAATCTTTCAATTCCTAATTTCTGTTTATAATTATGACATGAAAAATTATCCATAGAAGTCTATTATTTAAAAGATAAATGGGAGTATATGGCAGCGGCAAACAGAAACATTCATTCTTCTGCATTCAGTTTATTATTAAAAATGAGGAAAACATCCAGACTTGCAATTTAACATACCTTTCTCTAAAAATCGCGGATCGTTTCTATTAAATATGTATTTCAAATATTGTACATTTTGTTATTCAATGACACTTTCAACCTTTCTTTCGTCTAACAACTAATTAGCAACGTCAGTATCAGGAATTTTTTTATGATAATTACCTACGCTGTTATGATAACAAACATATGTGGTGAGCATGACATATCACCACCTGCTTTGCGTTTAAAGATAAATTGTGGTCTTTTCTAAATTTTTGAAAACCTGCCAGAAGTTTTCCTCTTTTATTCTGGTATCTAATAAGAGTGAACTTCGCATCTTTTCAGAAAATAACATATCGATTCCAATTTAGATATTTTAGTATTTTATAAGGAAAAGAAATTAATAATTAATTTTTCATATTGAATAAAGTGAAATAATTCATATTTATTATTTTATTAAATTACTGTTGTTTAAAATGTAGAGTATAAAAATTGCAAACATTAAACACTGTTTGCATTATTTATCATGTATATATTTTTTAATATTGTTACTTTGCGAACTAATTTTTGCCTCGCATTTAATTACATTAATACGCCGGTTTCAAAATTTCGAAAGTTTGACTAATGTTTCCATCATTTATTGTGTAATACTTTGGGAATCTAATACAATTTCTTAGTGAGACGTTTTCATCGAAAAGTTAATTATGTTAATGAAAATACTTTTATTATACTCTTAAGTAATTACTTTTGAAAGTGTCGTAAATAAATGAAAAATAAACGTTATAATTTGTATTTTGTTTCATAAACTATACGGTAGAAAAATATTAAAATAGTATATTTTGATATAATAATAGAAGTAAAGTGTTACAAAGCTTAAAGTATGAATCAGCAATTTTGTTTACACTTCAAAAAATTATATTATTTATTTTTTTTTCATATTTTGTAAATCTTACATGGCCTGTAAAAGTGTACGTAAGCATGAGGGTATTTATGAGATTTTAGGTGTTTGAGTGCCATAGATTTAGCATATTACGATTCGATGTACCGAAGATGGTTTTTACTTTCATCAAATAACGTAAATATTACTTTGAGAAAATTCTGGTAAAAGGTTCTTGAAAGTGCTTGAAATGTACGAACCCAGCACAGTAGACCAAACAAATTTTGAAAATAAAATGGGATACTCCATTTAAAAGTGGCGGAAATTTGTATCCTATTTCCTATCTACTGGCATAGTGATAAGAGACTGTTTCCACATAATTTTTTTCATAAAATAAAACAAATACTATTTAATATAAATTCTTATAAAAAGTGTTGAAAGTCCTTAAAGCGTACAAACCCATATAAAAAATATATTTCCCGCATGTCTAATTATTTTTTAATTTAACCGCGTGAAGTACCATTCCCAACGTTTTGCAGTATGATAAAGTGTATTACGTTGTGCATACAATTGTGTACATACTATTCTTTACATCCCATCTAATGGAAATTAACTTGGCAATTTAGAAAATGTAATCTATGACATTATGGTATGGCTGTTTCAATTACAACTTACTCCACAATCGTAATCTCTCTTGCACGATATCTTTTTTTTATTGCTGAAACATCAAAAGAACTAATTTCTCCAAATTAAACAGTTATCCCTGTGACTACATTTACAAATATGAGTTCTCTGATTAAAATCCTTTTAGGAGGATTGGGGTGGATTACATCTCATCTAATGATCAGCTTTTTTAGATTTTCAGTAGTCGTTAATTGAGAAATAGAACTAGTATATGGAAATAATTGTTTTTTTTTCATTTAAATTGCTGATTTCTACCCGCAATTACGTGGAGACAAAAAGAGGTGAACTTATAAATAATCCAAACATTGGTCCTTATAGCTTTATTTCATTAATGTGCTTCAGAAATAGTACATATCCATGAAACAGAACGCTTTTCATACGATGAGATGAAGTGGATCCATAACATTTTAAATATTTACAATACAAAGGTTTTAGTCAGAAGTGTTGAAAGCAAATTGCTTTTCATGCCAATCTTACCAAATCTACGTATGACGAGTTGGACAAAACTACTAACATGGGCAGCTTTGCGAATGAAACTTTTGTGTATGGTAAAATAAAAACATGCTGCACCCGTTTTATAAATTGAATTTCTAAGTATATCTGCACACATAGAAATCATATTTCAGTTAAATTTCCCTTTACTTTATTTAACATCTTTTTTATCGTTAGTGGAGAGCAGAAACTGAACTGCATAATAAACACTTAATACTTATTTTCAATGAATGCGATTATTTTTAGAAGAGAAAAGAAACTATTTCAAAGCAAAGAAGCAGGCTTTTAAACACTGAAATAAGGGTTATATTCAAAAGATAAAGATTAGCCTCTACCTTCGAATGCAAAAGAATGAATTAATTTAAATTGAAGTTTTTCTTTTTATAAATGTCAAAGTTTAAATTTGAAAATTTACTTGACAATCTAGAAATTTTAATCCGTAACATTATGTATGACTGTTGCAATTGCAATATACTCCACAATTTCACTGGCTCAGCCGCACGTTTTCCCATTCCTCTTGTAATATCCAAAAAACAGATTTCTTGAAATTTACCAGTTTTGCCTGTAACTACATTTATAGACATATATCCTCTGTTTAAAAGCCTTTTAGGTGCAGTGAGATACATTGCATCAAATCAAATTTTAGTCAGAACTTGCACCAGAAAGTAAGTTTTATTTTGTAACTTTGCAATAGTGGGGGGAAAATAGCTTTTCGTTGTTTTGAAACAATTTTTTTTTCAAAAATTGTGATGTGAATTCGATGTTACAGAAACACAATTATTTGTCTCTGAAAGAGTTACGTTTTGCATCTGCCGATGAAGTGTATGAAAACAATGCTTTTATTCTGATAATTTTTAAAAAAAAATCTATGTGCTTACCTTCTCGTTCAGTGGCATTTCCATTGCAAACTAATGATTTCCTTTTACCATCCGTATCGCTTGCATAATGAAATTACATTTGCAACACGCTTGCTTAGCTTAGGCTTTAGCTGTATAGTATCATCTGGTGTCGAGATATTAATTTTTTTTACAAAAATCTTAACCGCATCGTATGCATTACATATGTTTCATGTTCCATTCTGATTTTTTAATTAGAATAAAAACTATTAGACTCTGTGTGCGTGTACCGTCATTTTAACTTTAACCAACTTTATTACTTGTAGTTAACATCAGTACACTGTTAAAACTAATGGTGACACATTGCACCATTTAGGGGTGAAAGGATTGTCTTACTGGTGACACCCCTAAAGGAGCCAGAATGGCACCTTTTATTAGGGTGAAGAGATGGCACCCTTAATCCAGAGTGCTCAATAATAAAAAATAAAAAATATACAAACCGACTTTTGCCCTCGAAAGATTCGAACCCACTACATCTGATTGCAAGCTCAACACTCTAACCACTCGCTCATGGAACACACCTTCAAACCACCTTGAAATCTCAAATGTACTGAAATTCAAAAGTTGCTTTATATAAATAAAAGCTCGCCAAAAGTTATCCATCCAAAATCCTAAACGAAATTGGGATAGAGCATAGCGGTGATAGTCATAGTAGGTAAAAATTGCTGTTTTGATCCACCAGTGACGGCTAGTTGAAGGGCAAGGATATACGTCACAGAGCATGCGCAAATGACTAAGGGGTGAAACCTTTCCAACGGCATGCATTGCGCGGCACCCTATTAGCGTGAATCATCCAGTGAGAGATCAAATAGCACCCCAATGACATTTTCAAGACCGCGGGTGTCAATTGATAACACCTTTTCACCCCTGGGCGCCAAATGCAACTGATTTGTCACCTTTATTTTTTACAGTGTAAAGTTTACAATGTTCTACTAGAGCCTAACAGCATTTGTCTGATAATGACTCTTAATTACCAGTTATTGGAAAATTACCTTACTAATAATTTAAAGGAGAAATGAAAGGCATCTGTAGTGTGATATTTAATAAAATATTAAATTGTTTTGTTCTTATATAAAAATTTGAGATATTGTTAAAGTATAATTTCCTTGAAAAGTGAGATAAACTTTTCTTTTTCTATTTCCAACCAAAGTGTCTGTAACTGGCTCATTTTGTGTCAGTTATTTTATAATAATGGGGTTGATGTCAGTTATTGGAGTTACAGAACTATATTTTAAAAAAATATTTTTTTATAATATAGAGTTTAATTGTTCAGACTTATGTAAACAGTAATTTCTTGTCAACAGTATATGCACAATCCTTTCAAAAAATAAGTGTAAAATGTATTTTAAATATTATATATAAATAAGATTGCATTGCTTTACATTTTATAATAAAAAATAAAGTACTTTTAAAATATGAGATAATATTTGCATTTTTTCTAGCCAAGCAACGTGCCAGTCACTCAAAGACTCACTTTGTGTCAGTTATTGTTTTTTATTTTTTAAAGAGATGGTGTCAGGTGCTGGAATTAATGCCAGATTTGTGAAAAGAAAAATATCTTTAATATTATAGAATCTAATTTATGAAAATTTTCTAAAAGTAAATTTTTAGAGTATGTGTAGTATCATTTAAAAAAAGAGTGTAAAATGGATTTAAAATTTTGTGATATTAATACGAACAAAAAAGCAACTACAAAATGCCAGTTACTTCAGGTTTCGTCCTACTCAATTTTTATTAGGATAAATATTCTTATCTTGGTTCTTTTTTGTCGGTAGATTGTGTGAAAAGTTAGAAATATTACAAAGTTTAATTTGATTGTACCGAGAACTCCAAAAATAACTGAATAAATTTTATTAAATATAGTAATTAAAAACTAATAGACAGTAGTTGTTATTTTCATAGAAAATAGTGATTTTCTTAAAAATAACTTTTAGCAACAATTATCGATTTGGCGCTATTGGGTGACAATTATACAACAAGAGATTCAATCGTTTTTTCAATGATACACGTAAATCGCAGTTAAACGTCATTCCTACATTTTACATTTGTTTAATACTTCACTTATAAGGAGAACATTATTACTGTTGTCTTAAATTGAGCGATTAAAAAAACAAATTGTAACAACATGATCAAAAACAATATATATTTGAATATAAATATATTTTACCATATTAAAATTTTGTGAAATATTTCTTATGGTACTGTTTGAAGTTTAAATCTTTAAAGGCATGCAAAGAATTTACCGTATCAATAACGAAATAATATTCTAAAGTTTCGTTATTTTACCGAAAACTTGTAATCTTTTGAAATGTTACAATTATATTTAAAATTACCTAGATTACAGAGACGCATTATATAATGTTTAATAATATTAAATGTTAAATATTAATCTATATGGCATACTCAAAATTTATCTAGACGGGTTTCAAAATATGAAAACTGTCAATTCAAAATAACTCTTTGTACATAACATGAAATATGTTTAGACTCGTTCTCGTATTTCATCTCTTCTAACTCATAAATAATGCGTTCAAAATATATTATCAAACTGGCTTGACAGTCCCCTTATCAGAGGTGCTTTAATGGTTATGGCGGTATACATATTTTTCTAGAGTTTGTCGAGAATATTGCAGATATTTGCATCAATATACTCAAAAAATATTGTTACCTCTCCTGTATTTTCCTAGAAAATCAATTTAAAAAAGTATCCAAATTAATTTAATTAAATTTTATATAAATTATTCACTACAAGAAAACTATGTTTATAATTAATTATAAAATTTCCCTGAAAATTCTAATAAAAATGCTTTTATATAAATGGGAAAACTTCCTAAAGTTTGGGATGTTTAATTTAAATCAATTAATTTTTATGATTAATTTGTCTCATAACGTATATTTAACATTCAACAACATTTATAATATGAACAAGTTTAAATTACCTTAAATTAATTATTTTAATCTAAACTACATTTTAATATTTTAAAAGCTATTAAATGCACTTGAGGAAAAAAGTGAAAATGTTTTCTTTAGAAATATATATTAAAATGTTTAGCATTTATTATAATTGTTTTTATTCATAACTCAATACAATTTAATTTTAAAAATAGACAAAGAAATTAATACGTATGTACGTATATAAGTATGCAAAGTCGGATTGAATTCTTATCGAGAAAACTGTTAATAACTTTTTGATAAATTAACATTTAATAGAAAGAAAATCATGTAGATTTTTCATACAATATGTCAATTCAAAACAAATTAAAATCTGGATTTACAATGTTTTCTTACGCTATAATTAGTTTTCGTCGCTATAATGGAAAAGTAAATTTAGTATAAAAACAGATTTATGAAACTGACAACATAAGTAAGCAGTATTATCATAAAATATTATATTTTCAGTTCATAAAAATGTGATACGAACAATTTCTTTAAATTAAGAGACTAAATACATGTGCAGAAATTCACATATAAAAAAGAAAAAAAATCAAAATAAGATTCAGCGCTAAATTCATAATTATTTTTTAAATATTTGCAGTTTTAAAGTTTTTGATTATATTTTAGCAACATTCTAGAGAGAATAACTATCGTTATTCCTTCGCTATAAATTAAATCTAAAGGTAATTATTTTGTGACTTAATTTTTCGTCGTTTATACAATGCAATCAAGATTAGAATTCTTAATATTTATAACTCAATGTAATTTAATTTGAAAACGTAAAAATACACTTAACTGTACATAAATTATTTAAAAGGTGCACTAGAATACTTATAAAAATTTAAAAAATACATTTAAAGTCTTTTAAAAGTTCACAAGTTCAGAACGTTTTCAACCGTCACTTACTCGGTCTTCGTCAGTGAGAGAAACTACCTAATTTAACTTAATTTAACGTAATTTAATTTAACAGAATATAATGTTTATATATGTGTATAAGTATTCGAAGTTCAATTGAGTTCGTTTCGCAAAAACATTCAATAAGTTTTTATGAATTAACATTTAATAGAGAGAAAATCATGCAGATTATTCATAGAACAAGTCTACTCAGAACAGTTTTAAATCTGTTCTTACACGTTTTCTGTGTGCTATCCCTAATTTTCGTCTAAGTAGCAATGCTTTATGGACTTTAAGAAACATGCTTATTAGTTTTTAATGTTATTTTACGTTGTTATGATAAAATAAAAAGAGGAGTGATCAAAGAAAGAAAATTTAGCTTAAAAACAGATTTATCACAGTATAAATTACATGCTTTATGATAAAGAATTACATTTCTAAATTAATAAAAAAATGAGGCAAATAAGTACTTCAAATTAACAGAATAAATATATCTACAGAAAGTTTAAATAATGAAAAGAAAAAGAATCAAAAGGAGATTCAGCACAGAAATTTCTGATTTTAATAAAAATATGTGCAAATTGAATATTTTTGACTATGTTTACAGAAAAATTTTACCAAACTAAACTTTTATTATTCCCTCGATATAAATTAAATCTAAAGATAATTAATATTTGGGCTTAATTTTTTGTATCCTATATAATGCAATTGAGATTCATTAATACGAAATCCCTTAACGCGAAAGTTCTCTAAACACGAAATGATACCTAGGTCCAACAAGATAAGTATAAAAATCAGGGTTAATTAATTCTTTTGACATGAAATAGAATCCTGTAAAATATTACTTTAGTCGATTAAACAATTTTAGTCCAATGCCAAAACGTAATTCATTATGAGAAATTAGCGATACTTTAAATTTACATGCCACATCCTGTTATTAAAGTATTAACTTTTTTAACTGTTTAAAACGGACTAAATTTTCAAAAATAATGTAGAACTAGATAAAATAGCCAAAAAATCTCGACTGCTTTAAATTTTTCTCTGTATTCGAACTTTTTCTCACACTAAACATATGAGCTGTATACTGTTAGATAACTATAATTTAACTCGATTCTGACCATATCATTGTCATAATAAAATTAAATTACGGTTATCTAACCGATTTCTAAAAAGTCTGGTTGAATGAATAGATAGTTATGTATAAATATTTAAGAGAGTACATTTGCAACAATGAAAGTTTGTTGTTTTCGACTTTTCTACGTACTCGGATATGCGTACGTTTCCCCAAACTAAACATACGAGCTGTACACTGTTACATAGCAATAACTTATATCCATTCTGACTATATCATTGTCATAATAAAATTAAATTACGGTTATTTAAAGGTTTCTAAAAAAGGGTTGAATGACTGGATTGTTTTGTGCACATATTTCACAGCTTACATTTATAACAATTATTTTTTTCCTTCGACTTTTCCCTGTACTCGGATCTGCGGACGTTTTTTCCAACGGCTACACATATAAGACATACACTGTTAGATGGTCATAATTTAATTCATTTAAGACCATATCATTGTCATAATAAAATTAAATCGCATTCATCTAACCGTTTTCTTAAAAATCTGGTCGAATGAATAGACAGTTTGCTGCAAATATTTAAGAGTGTACATCTGCAACAGTGAAAGTTCGGGGAAAGAAATTTCTTTTTTGAA
This sequence comes from Maratus speculifer, assembly GCA_964019185.1. Lineage (NCBI taxonomy): Eukaryota > Metazoa > Arthropoda > Arachnida > Araneae > Salticidae > Maratus > Maratus speculifer. The sequence goes on along the minus strand of OZ025291.1, from coordinate 262,430,348 downwards.
AGTGACTGTATCATTACTCGTTTGTATGCATTATTTACAGTGTCAAAAAATGTAAATTAGGTTTAGGAAATCCATGAAATTCTAGTTAATGAACACTACCTGACAAACTTAATTGAAACTTTGTTCACAGTTGCTTTGTAGAATTCTTTGCAAAAAGAGGCGAATCAAAAAATTTTAAACAAAGTCAGCAAAATAGTGTTAAAAAACAGAAATTTCGAGAAAGTGAAATGCCAAAGTGAATTTAATTTATTGTAATTGCTTTATGCTGTAAGTCAATTCGAAACAGCATGATAACAAATGAGTACAGGAAAAGTCGCTCGCTTATAGTTGATAAAAGGTTTAACTGACACAAATTTGATATACGTTACGTTTACCTGGTGCGATATATATGATTTTGTTTATTTATCCTCTTATTTTGCCCTTTTTTAAAATTTTGTTTAAATGAAAAAGAAAGTTATAGACACAGTTCGCTGAAAAAAGGAAAATTAATTCATACAGGAAGAGAGAAAGCAGAAACCTGCGCTGATATAAAGGTATCTATCACAATCGTTGTCTGAAAAAATTCAGTTTTAAGAAAATTAGACCACCGTAAAAAGAGATCACTGCACTCACTGCATATGTTTATAACATTAACACTAGAAGCGCCGTTGGGGTCATTTCGCATTTTTTTTCAATTTCCAATGCTTTAGTTCAACATGTAAGCGAACACCGCAGCTCATATTTTTTTACTTTTTCTAAAATTATATTAAGCGTACTGTGACAATGTTTCATCTTTCTATATTAATTATTAAAAAAAATAATCAAAGAAATACCTAAAACAGCCAACAGGTGTCATTTTGACCCCCATTAGAAAAATGATAAATTTTCAAGACAAAGTCTGTTTTTGAATTCGCCATATCTCGGTTTTGATTACTGCACATGGAGGAAACACACATTTCTTATCGCGATGACAAAAAAGAGAAAAGTAAACTCCAGTTTTACTTTGTTTCGATGATGCATAGCGACGCGGAGAGGGGGGGGGTGGGGTGTTGGAGGTAGTCTTCTCTCTATTGCCCGCGCGCCTTCAATTAGGGGGGGGGGGGGGTTCTTCCAAGCATACTGACTCTTCTCTGAAATGCGCACGCATCCTAGCAACGCTGGCGTATTACAGAATTTTTGGAGGAAAAATCGTTCTTCTAGAGCTACGGCCGAAAACGAAATTTGAAACCATTTTCCACAGCAGTGTTTTTCTCAAAGATTTCGATTGCGACAAAAGTGTAGTCTTTTTCCTTTATAAAAAATGCGGAGAGGATTGAGTACACAGGAGTGCTTTGCGCTTCTGGAGCAGTTAGATTCAGATATGAGTGGTGATGACAGTAATGATGAATATTTTCGCATAGAAAATGTGAATTTACAGAATGCGTCGTCTTCTGAAAGCAGTGACAGTGATGCTGTAGAATATATTACCAATGTGATTTCCCCTGTTTCTCGAGGATCAGGAACCTCATGTGGACGTGGACGTGCGCAAAAAAGAGGTAATAAGATATCTAATCTTTCTGTTGTCAGCAGTAACGAAAAGTACACGTCATCCAGAGGTATTCTTTAAACTCCGATGAACCTTATCACCCCTACTTCTACTACAGGTCGAACACCAGCTCGAAATATTTTAAAAATTGCTAGTGGACAAACACCTTATGCTCGTCGCAACATTGGGGCTAATCCAGCTTCAGCCTGGCGTTTGATGGTGACTGAAACAATGGTAAAACACATTCAAACATGCACAGTTGCTGAAGCACGACATTAGCTAGGAGATGACAGCAACTGGTATGTTACTCTGGTGGAACTGGATGCTTTTTTCGCCCTCTTATACGCCCGTGGGGAACTAGGTCATTCAAAGCTTTGTGCAGATGACTTATGGAATAAAAGTTGGGGACCACCTGTGTTCAAAGAGACAATGCCACGCAATCGTTTCCGTGAAATCATGCGATATCTCAGATTCGATCTTTGAAGTAGAAGATCGGAACGCCTGGCCACGGACAAATTTGCTCTCGCTTCAGAAACTTGGAAGAAGCTGATTGAAAATTGTTATTTATGTTATAATCCTAGTGAAGAAATAACCGACGAAATAAAACTTCTGCAAGCTGTGAGGGATGTCAGAAACCAATTTGTGGTAAGCGTGTTGATGTCACCATCAAACACATATATTGTATTACTTGTGCTAACGTCTAAATAACTTTGGAACACATTTATATGCTTATTCAGGAATTATGTTTTTTATTTTCTCTCTTTGAAACATGTTGTACGCTAATTTCTATTATTTCTATTTTTATTATTTGTTTCTTTTCTTATCAATTTTATTGTGTAATATTGCATATATATATATATATATATATATATATATATATATATATATATATATATATATATATATATATATATATATATATATATAATTAAATCTATTGTGATTGTGTACTATTGTGTAGTAAAATATTTTGAATTATACATTGTCATTTATATACTGTCATTTCAAAAGAATGTAAAAATTGGGATAAACAATCTCTAAAAACTAAATAAATAAAAAAGAAAAAGTTATAAAACCTTTAAAAACTTTTATATTTTTCAATTTAAACCTCATTTATCATTTAAAAAATATATTTATTTTAATATGGCTTGAATTTCTCATGGGGGTCAAATTGACACCAAACGGCGGTTTTAGGTATGTCCAAAATCCGGCTGTTCTAGTGTTAAATAGAAGTAGCATCTTCTAAAGCTAGCCACTGTTAAACATAAAAAAATCATATTTTATAGATTTTGGCAATACATATATTCAAAAGACATTAAATGAATATATAAATATTATCAATTAAATAAATACAGTTTTATAAACTTGCTTATTCATATAAAATGAAGATTTATTAGAATATGTAATGCGATTACTTTCTTTAAGAAATTTTACCAAAATGAAAAAATGCCTCTAAACAGAGCTGCCTGAAAGACATGCAAAGGTATTCAGTTTATATGCGGAGAGAGAAATCAGAAATTTTTTGCTTATATAAAAGTATTTATCATAATCATCGATTGCAAAAATTTAGCGGTAAGAAAATTTGATCATCGTAAACCGGTATGCCTTCCTGTGATTATAGCAGGAAATAAAAATAGATTTTTTTAAAGCTAGACTTTATTAAATATTAAAAAAAAGTTATATTTTATAGATTTTGGCATTAAATAAATTTAAAAAATATATAAATTGTAATAAGAATGTATGAATATTTTATTGAAATAAACGGCAAATTCTGTTCAAATAAACTTATCATGTATAAGATAATGAATAAGGAGATGATATATATATATATATATATATATATATATATATATATATATTTGCATTTTATTTCAAGTCTAAGAAATTTCATTTAAATGATAAAACAATGCCTATAAACAAAGATCGAGAGATTTGAGTGATATAAGAAGGAAATAAGTTTATATTAGAAGAGGCAATGCAGAAATGTGTGCCGATACAAAAGTATCCATCACAGTCATCGACAGTAAAAATTTAGATTTAAGAAAAATCGTTTACTCCGTAAAAAAGGATCACTGACAGTTTTGATTTATGTCAACATTTCTGAAGGTCTGCTAAGATTGCGTTCAAGTGGATATCGATATTTCACGGAAAATGCTCATTTTAGAACCATTGCGACACAAGTAAGACCTTTCTCCATTACATCATCTTTTTTTTTTCAATATTCATTCAAATGATATATGACATTTTCGATCGTGCTTTAAACAACATTTAACTTACACAAAACTTTTTGAAATCTGAAATTTCATTTTTAATAAACATAGTTTATGTTATATTAAAATAAAATAGCATTAATGCCTGTTTTCAAAATTAATGTTTTATTAATGGCAGTTAAATTAATACTAGAGATATAGAAAATAAACTTCAGAAAAATAATATCAACTCAGCGGCGTGCGAAGAGGAAACTGCTCCCGGGGCTAAGTTTGATATTGGCGCCCCCCCCCCATTCCAACTTTTTTATGTGACAGGCAAAAAATGACATTTATAGCGTAAATTTGGAGACTAAAGTTTTTCGCCCTGGGCAACAGCCTTCTTCATCCCCCCCCATTTCTTACGGCGCTGTATCAACTATGTAAATGCGTGCCGATAGTTTAAAGTTAAACAATGCAGAAGTTTTGAATTATCAAGGTTACTGATATTCATTAGACTTCTTTCCATTATTACATGCTGAGTACACAACAAATTTAAAGTCTCAGTCTTTTATCGCAAGATAATTTTAACGCAAGATATTTTATCTCAAGATAAAATGTTTACAGACACACAAACAGACAAACGGAGGACAATTTCTTAAATGTCTTTTTTCGAATTTACATTGTCTGATACGTGTAAATCCCACAAAAAACATTTTCAATTTTCAGAACGATTACAAGACTTACTTTATAAAACGTATAAGAGATAAGTAATATATTACATATGATAGGCAAGTAAAAATCAGCATCAAGGACTCAAGAAGAAAAGGAATTTCATTCTTTATTTTTAATTCCAACATCTCCAAAACAGATTTATCACGTTATTATTGTCGTTTATATCGTATATAATATCGTCGCAAATCTCGTTAATATCGTATAAATACAATCATGCAATACATGTTTTCCTATATAAAAAATAAAAATAAAAATATGACTATTTACTAAGACAAAAAGAAGTACAGAGGGACTTTTAAGTAAAAATGGGAACTCATGCGTTAGTTTGTCACAAAATCTGAGAGATTCTCATTACAGTTACCTGATTAAAAACATGAAAATTTATAATATGCATTAAATATTACTAACCAAAGCACAACTGGTGTAATATCTATAATGAAAAAAAATAACGAATATAAAAGAAAAACTATTACTACAATGGAAACATTGAAGATGATAAAAATTACCATTGATCGTCAAATCTTAAACAGGATCTACATAGCCATTTTCTTCAGTGATAAAACATTTTGAGCATTTTTTTCATAAGTGATTGCCAATAATATATTATTGTTATATTTAATATTATTCCCTAATTGTTCTCGCCACTAAATCGACCTTGGCAAATATGAAGTCAATATGCTGTTCACATCACAGAAGTTAAAGGAAGTCCTTACATTTCATCAAGAATTTTAGTAAATATTCAACACAACGTGTAAAATCGCGAGAGTCCAGGCATTTCCCTTTAATTTTGAGACGCGACTGTCATTGAAAATGTCACATGTATCACATAATGTATTAACGAAAGAAGGTTAAAAAGACAGTCGACAGATTAACAATTTCGCAGAATATAAATCATTTATAAAAAATATCAAGCACTTTATTATTTTTAAGCAACATTCCACTTACGTAAGAATAATAATAATAAGTATTATGGAGGATATTGGGCATATTTGAAGATAAAGAACAAACAGCATAAATTCATTTATATAAATTATTTTTATGAGTTTTTCACCTTGTTAATTAAATAATTAAAATTACGTTTATTTTTTTACCGAATATCATTATTTTACTCATTATTTTATTCTACTCAGATTAAAATCCGTTTTATCATAATTATTATTTTGCTCAAATTTTAACTTTAAAGAGTTACAAAAGAAGTTTCACATGAGAGGACACAAAAATGACAATTGTTTATATATTATTATATAATATTATTATAACTTGCATTGTTACTGGTAGTAGTAATATTTATTATATTATTATAATATAAATACTTAAGTTGTTACGATGAAATCTTTTTTAGTATTTCCAATACTTTAACCCCTTGGGGACGAGCGACACGTATACGTGCCGCAAATTGGCTTAAGAATCCATGTTTATCGCCACCAGTAAACTTATACCGTAAATTTTGCCTTATTTAATCGGAGCATTTTTTCGATTTAACAATTCACAAATTTCTGTTTTTTTTTAAACCGGTGACAAAACATTAAAAATATATGACAAAACATTAATATAATGAGTGATATTATATATAAATGATTTTCTTATAAGTTATACTACTTTAAGTTTTCCACCTTACCCAGTTAACGTAACAGATTATAGTTTTGAGTTTTTTTTTTCAAATAATACATTATCAATTCTCAAAGATTAAAATCTGCACAATTATAATTATTTGTTTACTTCAGTATTTTACTTTAAAAATAATTCAAATAAAAAATTAGCACACAAAAATTATAATTAACTATTATTATATAAATATTTAACATATCAAGCTGAATATCTTTATAGACTTCGTCAATACTTTAACACAATAAATGACATTTTACTCAAACAAATATTTTTTAAGCTATTGAATTGTAAATTTAGAAAATATAGCAGTACTCACATTCATATATTATTCATATCACATAAATTATGCTCCTTTTTAGCCTAATGAGCTATTTCTTACGTATTGCATTATCTTTAAATATGATAAAATAAATGCGGATAAGCGTAAAAATCACAATTGAAAGATAATTTTTAAATGTCAATTTTTTTATCACTTGTACTTCATCTGTAAGAATTTCTAAAAAATATTGTGCATTTAATGACAATTAAGAACCGTAATAGTGATTTCTCTAATCACATTATAGATTTCCTACCTGTGTTCGTAAATTCAACATTTTTTCACTTATAGAAAAAACCCAACATAATTTGATAAAGAGTTATGTCTTAATGTAGATCCTAAATGCATTTACTCTTATTCCACTGTTTTACTCTAATAAAAAAAATGCGATTGCCTAAAGGGCTTACTACAGTCAGCATTTTCTTTCAATCTCGTGCATTTTTTTCGGGTCTAAAAAATGTGGTAAGGAATTCCTCTATGTAATTTAGGGCAGTGTTAGTTATGCTCCATAATTAGATTATGAAAAAAATTCATTCCTGAGTACAATACTCCATTTAAAAGTTGGATCAAATGCAGTGCATTACATCGTTTCACAATTTTTTCGTGAACCATGAGTGTTCTCCTTTCAAAATTAAAGTTTTCCGCTGAGCTCATAATTTTATTTGCGTTTTCCTTGCGGCTGAGAAAGAAAATTTTATGAAAAATTCAGTTTCATATTTTTTCTTAGCGTAAAACTTTTTTAAGTCGGGAACGTGTGAGTAACAGATTCTTTTGCTATTTTTACGTGGTTAAAAATACCATATGCCTGTAAGAAGAATTTATTCAGAATATAGTTTTTTTAATAATAATATTTCGTCTAAATGAGGTAAGTTTATTTTCAGAAAGTATGTATTGCGTATACTTACATTCAGGTGAAATAAAAGTTTAATAAAAAATATGAGATAAAAAAAAATAAAAGAAAAATGATATATTATGATTTACAATTGTAAATACATTTTCAATGATTTTCTCTGATTTTCCTAAAAGTTACACATAAGCTACACATCATTACCAAAGAGTTATTTTATTAAAAAGTTATCAAAAGTTAAAATTAACTATTTAGAAGATAATTTTTATAATATTACGTAATGTACACGAAAGTGCTTCATATCAATTATATTGCCAAATATTCATTATCTCGTAGAAGATCGACAAAGCAATGAAATTGTACGATTTATTCAAGAGCCATTCAATTTTAATTCTCCGTAATTTCTCTACATGTTTCTGGGCCTGAGCCCGAAGCCCGTATTCGGTTCGAGCCGGTTCGCCGGCGAAATAATATAGGGAATTTCAAGCGCACTGGAAAAATTAGAACAAATTTTAAATGGCCTGGACGACGAATAATAAACGAAAAAAATAATCATAAACAAAATAAACGGGCCGGGCTGGGCCGACCAAAATAAATGAACGGACCATACTGGCCCGGGTGATAAACAATGTAGCGGGGCTACTGACCAGGTATAAAGATTTAAGCAAGAGTTATAAAATATGATCTATTTTCATTGAATTTAGCTTTCATGAGAGTAAGTATAAATGTTCATCACGAGCCGATGCTAGTTTGACAACGTCAATATACTGAAATGCAACTTGGCGAATGTAGAGATTGGAATCGAACAGATATATTTGATCTATATCGGGCTTTATATATATATATGTACATATATATATATACACTAGTAGACGAGTGGCCGAATCGAGATCAGGCTGCATTGTTTTTCTGCATAGTCGAGCCGAGTCGGAAATGGACTTAATTTCTCTCAAGATAACAAACAAAATATTTAAAAAAATATTAACAGGACACGAACTTCTGTTAACGTAATCTTTAGAAATATACTACTTGGTGATTATTTTAGGTGATTCTTAAATGCAACACTCAACAACGTGAAATTTTGACATAGTTTCTAATTTATTTTTAAGTATAAAGTTATAAAATTGACATTCCTGAAATGATTTCGAATCGAATATATTTTTCTATGTTTCTTAAATACATTACTTGTCTAGATATAAGAGATTCTTTTCATGTAGCTGCAGATTTATCTCCCTCTCCATGCTGTCACTTCCTGAAATTCGATTAAAAACGCTAACTTTGACATTATTTCTCTAAAATATATTGCTCGTATTAAAAATGGATAACGAAATTCGATTACTAGTTTCTTAATAAGATCACGTGCTAATTGTATGCGTTTCAGAAAAGAAATGAATTCAGAAATGTCTCAAAATGTATCACATTCGGATTTCAGAAAATCTTTAATTATTGATATAGAAATATCTTTATAAATCTACTTTTTATTATACAGCTTCAAAAGTTATGATGGTTTTAACTTTCCTTTTTTTATTTTATTCTAAATCATATTAATTTCCTAATGAATATTTATCTCAATGTTGAATGTCCATGAACCCAAGTAATCATTGAAACTGCTATTTTGTATTTTATGTAAAATATACTGCAAAATTAACCCATACATGGGTCATTCCATGTCAAATGAGCAAAAATGTAAAAAAAGCCGTGGCTGCATAGAATTCGATTTTAATAAAATTTGAGATAGGTGTTCATTTCATATTCAAATGTATGTCTGCACAATATTTTGACGAAAAATAAATTATTTTATCACTTTTGGACTTTAAAAAAAAATTGTGATATAGAAAATAGGCTTGCGGATAATCGTCGAAAGTTGCAAGTTTCAAGTTCTATATTTTGAAAATTATTTAACAAAAATGAAGTTTTTTTATAATATTGAAATCTCTGGATATTAATCTTTATATTTATTGAGTAATAATAATCTGGTAATACCATAATTAATCATAAATTGGTTGTAAATATCGAAATTTTGTAAATTTTTAAAAAATTTGAAATGTTATAAAAATCAAAGTATTTTAAAAACATCTTTGAAACTGATGCAAAATGTAGTACTATGTATGAAGATCGAATTCTCAAAGTTTCAAAGTTGTTATTTATTTTCTTCATCTTCAAAAAAACTTAGAAACTTTTTAAAAAATGACAAAATCATAATTATTCCTCTTATGTTACCTTAAAAAATAATTAAAGGAAAGCTCCTACATCAACAATATTACACATACATAAGAATCAATAAGTCCATGACACACTAAAAACGTATCAATACTGCTTTTTAATTTCTAACATAACAAAAATGGTTCAAAAAACTATTATTCGAGACATTCTAAAGACAATCTTTCTCTGAAAACAGGCGCTTTTTGAAAGTTTCTTGTTTAAAAAAGATATCTGCTGCCATCTATGTTTGCTACTTGATATTAAGATTAAAATACAGTTATGTTATCCAGAAAATCGTTTTTCTTCTATACAAATTTAAAATATTATTGAGGCAAAAATAAACTGAAAGCAAGAATAAAACTCCGTATACTTAAAATATACACTTTTATCTGTAATATCAAAGAGTTTAAAACTTTTGAAAGCTTTTATTTGTCTCCAAAAAATTATAATAATGTTGAATTTTTAATCAGCAGTTTTCACTATTTATTTTTTTTCTCATAAAGGAATGAAAAAGGCAAGAATTAAATTATAGATTTATTAAATATATTCAATTAGCTATAATGGCAAAAAATTTGAATTTGGAAAAAGAGTGCTTAATTTTAAAGCATATAATTGAAATATTTCATTTTTTCCACGATTTATTTTATTATTTATTTATTTTTAAATTAGGAAAAAAAAACACAATTACTAAATTACGATATTCTGTTACTTATAGTTCATTCTTAAGTGTAAATAATTTTTATTACAATCTTTCCATTCCTAAGGTTAATAATCAAACTCGAAATTTCAATCATGTACACAAGACCTCGATTTCGTATCAACTTTAATGTAAATTTTTATACTGAAATAAACTAGTCTGAACTCTACTACTTTGCGTTTCCTCGTAAAAGATTGTGATCTACATATATGATGATTTTCAATAAAATCTGTGACATGTCAGCCACACCTGATTTGCACATTTAGTGTGGAATGACCCACATATGTTTGCAGTACTCTTTAAAGAAATCGTAATCTATCTATACATATAATAAAACAGTAGGACCCGGTGTGTCTGTACATTGAAGATAATTGACAAAAATGGAGTCAGGGCGATAAAAGAAAACCAATGAAACACAAAAAATTTTTTTTTGAATTTTTTGTCTGTCTGTCTGTCTGTCTGTCTGTTTGTTCGAGGTTATCTTCGTAACTACTGAATGGATTTTTATGCGGTTTTCACTAATGAAGAATGCACACTCCCGGGCAGTGTATAGGCTTTGTTTCATCAAAATCGGACAACAGACAAAAAAGTAACAAAAAGAAACAAAAGAAACTATTAGGTGCGCTGCTCACGTTTTTTAGTACATAACGTTTTTTAGTACATATAAAATCCAATCGATGTCACTGTGCGATTTTAAAACGCGCTATCGTTATGTTTTCGCCAGTCTACTTAAGTATGAGAAAGTTTCAAGCTGGCTGTCGTTCCATGTGGTTTAGTCGGTAGAACGTCAGTGCGCCATACTGATGGCCCGGGTTCGATTCCCAGCATGGAATTTTTTTTCACTATGTTGGCATTAACGCCTATAAGCAATTAAAAAAATTTGAAATATTGTATTCAAGGCGAATTTTCTCTCTGGGAAAATTTCCTTGCATTAATATGTCAGTGTAATTTTTTTTTCGATTTAATTTTTTTTTTTCGAAACTTTGTTTTTCTTAAAAAATTACAGTAAATATTTGATATTTCCCAACGTTTTTTGAATGATCGACTTGCTTTTTTTTTTTTTTAATGTATGTCTGAACCTTATCTAACTACTTCTTCAAGATTTCTTTAGATGAACCGACCAGCGTAGCGGGCGAAGGCCGCTAGTCATATCATAAAAATCTGGGTTTTTTTGAAATAGTAGAAAATATGTAAGACGAGATCGGGCTGGTCCGTGAAAAATTCCAATTCTGAGCCGGATATTAATTTTATTAAAATCATGGAAGTGATACATACAGTCATTAAGAATTTATTGTAACCTGTGTTCGGGTAGTATATTTCTTGGGTACAATCAGCACAATGAAATCGTAAGATACATTCAAGAGCCATCAAATTCCGATTCTGAGTCTGAAACGGATATTAATCTTATTGAAAATGAGTCGAATGATACACATAGTTGTTATGAATTTATTGTAACCCATGTACATGAAGTGTAATTGCCATGTACAGTACAATGCGCACAGTGAAATCTTAAGATTTATGGATGATCCAACTACTTTTTCGATTCTGGTATCCGAAACAGATATTAATCTTATTCAAAATGATACAAATGATAGATATGGTCGTTATAAACTAATTGGAACTCCTGTTCATGAATTATATTCATCAGCTTAAATGAAAATATAAACGTAATGGATAACGAAAAATCTGCATTATAAAAGAAAATCCGTAAAAATACAAATTTTTTTCTAGAAAACTGGGAGAACTTTTCCTTGAACTCTAACAGCGAAAATTCATGCAACCGAATCAGATACATCAATTTTTGCTATTACCGTTACGTCAAAAGTTCTAAAAATCGCAATATCCTAGAAAAAACTTAATAACTGTACAGTTTTTTTCCTACAATCTAGTTCACATGAATGTTAGAATGTAAAAGCAAGATGTACTGGACACTAAAAATGAAAGTGAAGTATAATGCTGTTCGCACAGTAGATTTTGACGAAAATTGATACGAATGGAACTCTGTGATAAGAAAACAAAACAATGAAAATATTATTATGTATTATAAATACTTTATGAACATTTACATGATAAAAGGTAGTGCCATTTTAAAAGCATATAGTCGAACGCCGGAACCGTCTGCGAATAAAGCAATATGTCTGCTATGACTTATGGTTCACTATATCCAAATTGTTTTAAAAGAGCATTTTTAGCATATGATATAGCATATTGTTGAAAATACTAGCTGCAGCAATACGAGATTTGCTTACAAATTATTAACTCATTAAATGATTAATAAATCAAATATATAACAGAAAATTAGTTACTTACGAAAGCTTGAATTTATTCATATATTCTAGGGAAGAAATAAAATATTTTTCATTGAATACAATTCGATTTTAAGTAAAGCTCATCAAATTATTAGAAAACAATCCAATATTTTTTGCTCCACATTTTCTGTAGAATAAACATGTTCAAGATTTTCGCTACTGATTTCGCTTCAGAGTTAGGATGTGACCAAATTTTAAATTCTTCTTCAACATCGTCTTCTAAATCTTCTTCGGTATCTTATATATATATATATATATATATATACATACATATATAATTTTAGATACAATGCCATTATCTATATTGGTAACATTCCTTGGAAAAGTATTCATACTATGTGTTTTCAGTCATCAGAAATATTGGAAAGTCTTTTTCTTTGTCTTCGTCATCTACGTTGACGTATCACTTGTTTTCACGACTTTTCTAACTGAAAAATCTCTTCCAAAAGAAAAATGTTGTACTCCGTGTTATTCTCTTCGCAGTTCACTAAAACACACATCACTAACTGTTTCCTACACTGTAAAAAGAAAATCTGTAATCCTAGAAATGTAAAATTTCTACAACCTGTATGTTTACTAACATTTTATTTGAACACCGTCAAGGAAAAGATGCAAATGTACAAAACTAATTTTTGTAAAGCTACAGAAATCTGTAACTTTACAAACGTATCTACTCAAATTATAGCTATCTTACTAAAATTTTATTTGTAACCTGGGTTGTAATAACATAATACAATCTACACATCCCAAGCTTCCTAAATATTTTTATTAACCTTACATTTTTTTTATTTCCAATGAAAGTCTATATCTGTTATATGAATTTTTACTGCTGCCGTTGCATAAAACGTTATAGGAATCTCAGTTTCCTAAAAAACTTTTAGTAACTTTGCAATTTTTTTCAGTGTACAGTGAGACTTCAGATAACGAATAATGACTTGGTCCATTATTTGCAGCACATAAATCGTATTTGATAATAATAATAATAATAATAATAATAATAATAATAATGATCTCAATGCACTTTAGATACTCTCAATGGGGAAGAAGAGCTGCGCAAGTGTGGACAAAAAATCAATTTAATGATCTTTACGGAGTTAGCAAGCAAACACCAGATGCCTATTGTTATAATTAAGGGGGCGCAGTGATGATAGCTTTGTTTCTTCAACTTAAGAGAAAAAGAAGAGGCGTGAGTCGTTCAACAACTTTGGGACGTTGTTTAACGCCATGAGTATGAAAGAGTGAAATTTGACTCAATGCAATGGAATGCCATTACTTTCAGTCTCAACTACTGCAAGCGTAAAGTTCGAGAACTAAAAAAAATGACTGGAGAGATAAAATTTGATTCCACTATAAACGAACTTCCAAATTTTCGACTGTTCACTAAAAGCTATAAAATAACATTGGTTAGATGGAGTTCGCACGCGATCACTGAAAAAGACTTAGTTACGCTTAGTTTAATTCTCTTAGTTTTATATCGAGTACATTATAGCGAGACTCGAGTGTATGTATAAAACATTTTCAAAATCAAAATCCACCTTAACAGCTTACTAACGTGATTTCATACATTAAGATATGAATTAGATGTAAAAATACAATCAAATAGAAATGTTCCCGCTTTGTCATTTTGTACACATAAAAAAAGCATACATATAATAAATGTTCTTTATAACTCCTATATAAAAAAAAATTCCTGAAATAAAATTTTCAGTTCAAATTTTCAATTGTGTTTTTTTATACAAAAAAATATAAGGTATATAAAGCTTAATACTAACATCTTTTAAATTAATTAAAAAAATTTTGTCCCAAATATGGATTCATTCTACATATCTGCAAAAAATTAAAAATATAAATGAAATCGTTTGGAAAACAAAGGTCTTTAGAGTTATCATATAAAAAAATGCATTTTTTACATGTATTACAATATATAAAAAAGTAAACATTAAAATTTAAATTGTTTATTCCCAAATTAAATATTTCTTCATCACAAAGTCAAAGTTTTGACAACATGAGATAATTATTTAAATTTACTTTTATATTTACTCATTTTTAAACTTACACAACTTTATATCGTAAAGAAATAGTGTATGTACATTTAAATGAAACTCTATTGATTTTTACGTTTACGTAAAAATATTGCTCTTCATTTATGAAACAGAATTATTTATGTCAACAATATAATTTTATAAAGTAATTTAATATTCCGTTAGTGTTCTTTCATTTTATTTATTTTTTAGCCAATATTTCATTTATTTTTATTTTATAATGGTTATATAATCTTAAGTTAGATAAACTTATTTTTCTCTTAGTTAATTAATAAAAAAGGGAGATTTAATGAACAAAGTTTGAGGGAAAAAACAGCTATTTTTAAAAATATCTAAGGCAGTTTTAATTAACAAAGATCATACAATTTTCTATTTTTACTTAGTAATTAAGTGTATAAAAAAATAAGGCTGCTAATTGTGTTAAAAATTTCTGAATGTGGATTTCACGATAATTGAATTTCATGTTTCAAGAGATTTCAGAGAGTATTTTGTGTTAGAATATACATGAAATAATAGATTAATTATATTTCAGCCCTAAACGTATTGAATAAAATAATGAACTAATTATTAATTTTTTTATCAAGGACATTTGAATATCCATAGAGTAAAAAAAGGCGTTGCCTGCATAAACTAATAATGATATTTCAAACATCTGATGAAAATTATTCAAAAGTTCATTTTAAATGCTTTTTCAAGAAGGCAATAAAAAATAAATAATCATCAAAATAACTTGGTATAAATACTGTTCAATTACTCATGTGAACTATCACAAATAAGTATACTAGAGGTCTGCACGGGCCGAAATTTCCAGGCCCGGGCCCGGCCCGAAAGTTAAAATTTCGGCCCGGGCCCGGCTCGGCCCGAACGAAAGATATATTGGCCCGACCCGACCCGGCCCGGCCCGAAAGTTAAAAATTCAGCCCGAGCCCGGCCCGGCCTGAACGAAAAAAATAATGGCCCGACCCGGACCGGCCCGAAAGTTAAAATTTCGGCCCGAGCTCGGCCCGGTCCGGAAAATTTTTTTAATTTCGGCCCGAACCCGGCCCGGCTCGAGTGAATTTCTACAGAACATTTATCTTTAATCTTATGGAAGAGTTCTGACCAAAAAAAATTATATTAGTCTTTTTTTTTCCATGTTTATAATCTCCATTTATGCAGAAGTGCCGTAAGCTTCGATATTTATGCTTTTAAATGAATCTTTGTTTGTTGTATGTAAATGTTTCAGTTATCACTAGTATTTATTAATCCATATTCCCTGTAATGGAGACAAAAAATCAAAAAAGCGGTATATGGTAAAATTTCCAAAGACGAAATCGCTTTGGAACGAAAAAAAAATGCATTCCCTTCTTAACAGATGTAAATGTTTAATATATTTTTTTCTCCCGTATTGTTGTATTCATTTTGCATGGATGAACATTTTAAAAGAAACTTTCAGTTTTCAAAAAAAATTCCGTCATAATCATGTTTTTTTTTTTGTGTGTGTGTGTGTGTGTGTTTAATTCTATTTTAAAACGCCTAATAATCTACGATTCTTTAAAAGGAATAAATTCTAATGTTTAATTGTAGAATAATGACGGGTTAAAAGTATATGCTTTTTTTGCAGAAATTTTTGGACAAAGCTAAATATTACTGATTTATAAAAAGTCGACAAAAGGATTTTCATATAGGAAAATTCAATAGGAACTGATTATTTTGGTCCATGAAAACTAGGAAGAATGGAATCAGTCTCGGCTTCGTACAGAAAAAAAAAGTTATGCCCGGCCCGATACTCCAGCAAAAAAATTAAGGCCCGAGCCCAGCCCGGCCCGAAAAGATTTGACTAGGCTCGGCCCAGCCCGGCCCGAAAGGATTAGTGACTAGACCCGACCCGGCCCGAGTCTTTAGAAGTAAGGCCCGAGCCCGGCCCGGCTCGAATGCCATTATTGGAAATCGGCCCGAGCCCGGCCCGTGCAGACCTCTAAAGTATACATTATATCAGACAACAACAAAAAAGGTAAAAAAATGGGGTGATAGATTTTATTTCTTTTATTATAACCTCAAAAAACCAGCACTTTTAGTTGGACATTTTATACTATAAAATAATTCCAAGCAAGCTAAATTGATTTAATTTTATCTCAATTCTTCTGATTTTTTAATACATTATACACAAGTATATATACATTTTTTAAATATTTATTTAAAAATATATGAATTGTTAAATGATATATATATATATTGCAAATTTCAAATATTTATAATTAAGCAAGTAAACTTAGGGAAATTGAAATTAAGAAAGTGTTGATCCACACTTTAGTTTTCATGTTTAAAATAATTTTGGAATTTTTAATAATAGGTGGCAACCGAGGCCACTGAAATATTCAAACAATAGTCTTGTTTTACGTAGGTAACTAAAATAGGGGCTTAAAAGTCAATGATAAAGAGTTTTTAGCTTAAAAAGTATATTTTTTAGAAAGATTCTCTAAGATAAATTGTACCATGTAAACTTAAGTAAGTGTATTTTATATAATATAGAAACATTTGCTCTCTTAAAACCGCATCCACAAAATAACTCAAGTTGAGCCGAAATTCACTCATTACGCGTTTTGAAAGGCAGCTTTTGAAAAAGAATTGAAACAACTCGAGTATCGAGTGGTTTGTAAGTAATTTAAATCAAAATGAGTAGTCTAAAAAAGAAATTTAAATCAAGACGAGTAAGACGTTTAAAAAGCCCTTCATTCACGATCCAATAAATTACAGCTCTTTCCTGAGAAGTCAAATCCACCATTTTATTTTAAGAGAGTAGCTTTTACTTGATAATTTTAAGGTGGCTTGATCTAATGTGAGTGAGAGAGGGTTAACCAGATGGTCAAATTTCCCTTTATTAGGTATATTTGGAAATCTTTTTATTATACACTATACATAATAAAACTTTTTTTAATGATGTAAATTTGCTTTGTAAAGCTACATTAAATGCAGTGGCACAAAGGAAAATGTTAAAAATTGATAAAATGAAGATGGAAAAATGCCACAATAGCAAGAAGGGAAAATTTATCAAAATATAAATTGGAAAATTAACAGGAATTTTTTTTCATTTTAATAGTACCCATTAGTAAATAGCACTAAATGTAGGATTTTGATCATAAGAGATATTGTAAGTATCCATTGAAAACAATTCAAACTTTCAAGCGGTAAATCTATTTTTTATTAGAGACTAAAGGATTTTCCATGTGAAATTGTTAAATTTTGATGACCTTACCTAAAATGTTAATTTTTATCTAATTATATATAATTTAATGGAATATGTATGCCAGAATAATGAAAACTCCATTTTAAATTGTTTTTTTTTTATCTTAAAATCTTGGGTTTTTTTTTTCCTTTCAGAGGTCTAACAATTAAATTTTGTTTAAAGAATCATTTTTTTTATATAGTAACTCAAATTTCATGTAATGCTCAGTTTTATTTGTTAATTTATGGAAGTCAGAATAATAAAAGTGTATTCATTTTTTACAAAGACTCTAATCACATTATTTTAAAAGAAAATACCTAAAAGATCCTATTGGTAGCTATGATTTTACTACTTCTGACTTGAACTACGCCAAAAATCAAAAGAATTATTCGTCTGTGTCATATTTATACCTGATAAAAAACGAAAATGCAAGCCAAGAAAATGATGTTCATTTTCAGAAACAACAACACTTTAATTATAAAAAAATATTTGTAATATATCGCATTTGGTACATTCTTCATATATTTGTTTTATAAGGTAAAACATCACTTAGAAAAAAAAAATAGAAAAATGTATCTATAGAATATAGTAGAAGACCATTTACTCTGCACAAATTACAATGTGAAATGCCAAAAAATAACAATCTAAATTCCCAAAACATTTAATAGCTTTACTTGTATTATTAGAAATGTAATGTTTCTTGGAAATATTTCAAAAGATACATTTTAATAGAACGTAACAAAGTAAATTGCATTATATAACAATGAAATAAATCATTTTTCAAGATTATTATACATAATATTTAAATCACAATTCTATTTCATACAAAACATGATAACCAATGTACAATACGAATGTATACTAAAGTAACATGTTTAACGAATAAAATTATATCTGAAATTTAATTCTAGATTTAATATAAAAAAATAAAAATATATATTTTGTAAAAAATGGGTCCTTCCCCATGCCTCCACTATTTAAACTTGCAACAAAAATGCATTACGCTAATGAACATATATTTTTTGTCCTTTTTGTGGATATATTTTGAAAAAAATATGCAAAATGTAGCATAAATATTGAAATGCTTTAAGTGCTTCATTATTTTAATAAGATACTTGACAAAAAATTTTACGAACGAAACAAATATATTAAGTTGTTTTATTTTATTTTATAGAAATGCATCGTAAGTGTTCTGTTTAAAATATACACATTTTCAATAACAAAATATAATTATACTCGTTGGAAAAAAAATAACATAATATTATTATTTACCTATACAAATTTATTGCTTCAATCCTAAAATAAAATTCGATATATGTTGAATTAAGTTTTTGTGAATTTTTTAGTTATTTTCTAAAAATGGAATAGAAAAGTATTTATAGTTATTTTGTAAATTTATTTAGTTAGAGTATGAAGCTGCATTTTATAATTATCTAGATATCTCTTATGAACATGCAACGGATAAAGTTGTGCAGTAACACTCTAATAACGACACTGGAATATAATTGTACATAAGGAGATCGTGGATTAAGCTGATTTCATGAATCATGAATTTCTGAAGTGCGATCAAAATTCTAAGTAATTTATTGGGAATTCAAGATTCTAATATGTGTAATAAAAATTACTTTAATTGAAAAGATCATTTAGATTTAAAGTATCTGGGATATATTTTTTATTCATATAAATATTTTTTCATATTATATATTTTCAATTATAAATAAAATATATATTTATGTTATATAAATATATAATATATATTATATATCTTTAAATATAAAGCAGTTTTATCAAAATAAAGGCGAATAATGAGTGAGAAACTTTCAGCTGTGTGTTTCTGAATAAATAGTTGTTTTCTGAATAAGTAGAAAAAAAAAGGAATGACTTCAAAAATATTATGCATCTAAATTTAAATTATTTTTCGTTTCTTTTTAACTTTTAATTTTTAATTTTCTTTTTCTTAGTAGTTCACGCACCATTTTTTTACATTTAAGGCAATCATCATTAAAAATATTGCTATTTAAATATGGAACAATTAATTCCAGATTAATCGTGATAATTAATTCCTGGCAAATTTATTATTTAACAAATAGCAAATCACGAAAATCTTTGATGTCATGTAAAAATATAAACCTGAATTATACCTTTAGAATCATTTTCAAGTGTTTACTCTAACCGATTAAAGAATTTATAAAGCTATATGTATACGAATGTCAACATGATGTCATTTCCAAATGATTTTTTTTTCTGGTAAAAATACTGTGTCTATAAATTAATTGTCTTTCACTGAAGGGGCATAAAAATTCAGACAAGTTATTGTTCATATGCAAAAACTGTTTAACCTGGCAGAAGGCGAGCACATAACTGTGACGATGGAGATCATTTAGGGTGACTAGATAACCAGAATTGGTTTTAAATGAAAAAATGTACTAAAATTAAAAAAATATATATAAATAATGAGTGCATTAATTTATTAAGAAAGTATACGTCTTTTGTTAAGAAATCTGTTTTAAGGTTTGAACTCGATCACTTAACTGTGACGTTAGAGATCGCTGAATCACTCTAATATGTTTTATACATAAAAATTCTTTTGAATTAGGGAAAACATCATTTGACTATGAGCAAAATTGCATTCATAAAGAAAAGCGTACAGAATAAGAGAAACATATCAGAAATGAAAATTATACATATTAGAATGATAAATTTTGAAACAATAGGGTCACGTGGGTAGACTGAGTCACCCCATATTTACACTGATTGAAAAAAAATAACTTTTTACAACAATAAAACCACAGTAAGTAAAAGAAAAATTTTATATATATATATATATATATATATATATATATATATATATATATATATATATATATATATATATATATATATATATATATATGTGTGTGTGTGTGTGTGTGTGTGTGTGTGAATGTATACACTACACCTACTAAGGAAATATAAGAAAAGAGGATACTAAAAGGATAATTAATTACAGGTAATTATTTATCCCGGGACTGATGTTTTTCTATGAATGGGGTGATTCTATGTCCAGTATATTCTCTCTATAGTTAAGCAAATTTTAATGATATTGTGTTCCATCAAATCTGGTTTAATAAATAATGGAAAAGTGGAACCCCCAAAAGAAAAAAAGTACTTTTTAAATATATCTTCGGACTACTTTCTAAAAGCAATGGTCTGTTTAACGAATATTCTATCTCCTTTCATTCCCAGCTAACTTCTGATATGTTCAATGGACTTCATCTCTTGTTGTGTCAAAAGTATTTGACCTGTATATTTTATTTTTACATTAAAATAATATATTTTTAATTGTTTCCATTTAAATTTCGTCACATTTTATTCAACATTTTTATATAAATGAAAAATCTCAAAAACCAAAATAAACATCTTTTAAATATTTAATTTTCAACGAGTTTCTCCAAATGAAGTAGCTGTATGCGTTTGAAGCAAAAGATGGTGCTGGAATATAGTCGTGGAAGAATCTCCTATCATTGCCAGAATTAACAACCTTGGTATACAAAATAAGTTACCAAGTATAACTTTCCCAATTTAAGCTAATTAGCCAGTTGAGCTAAAATCATCCACATATCATACTTTATCGTTCTTATATTTTGTCCTCATACGAATTTCTCTGTTAACATAACATTTTGGTTAGCTATATTAACCGTTTAAATAAATGAATTATTCTTAAATGTATGAAAACGCACACTGAAACTAAAGCAAATCTTTAATGTCTTATTAAATACAAATAAGGATTATAGAAAAACATTTTATGTATTTTTTTATTATACAGGGTATTTATTTACGAAATTCTTCATCATTTTCCTACTCTAAAAAATAAATGTTTAAAACATTTATTATTAAAACATTATAGATGATACAAAAACGATTTGTTTACATACGTAAAGTGGTGTTTAACACAAAAAACACATATAATGTGCAAATTTCGAAACTCACACTTTAATATATAATTCAAATGATAACAATAAGTGTGTAAAGTGTGTTACTTGATCACGCTTGAAATACGCACCTAAATGTGTATATTGCGCAAGAATATACATGTATCTATGTAATATTCTTTGTTTACACAGATAAATGTTTATTATGCAAGTGTTATATGTAATTTACACAGTTCTTTGTGTAATATGTGTAATACGCACATATTTATGTAATATGCAAAATACATACATTTTTATGTAACATTCATTTCTTACATATACTTCTATATTCAGTGTAAAACACAGATTTGTCTAATATTCAAAATACATAGATTTTTATAGAATATTCCAAGTAGATATACTTTTTACAATTAATGTTTTATTCTTTTCTTTTATACTTTGGTATAGTTAAACTGTGAACTATTCTTTTCAATTGCATGTGCTAGATATAATTGTTCTTTCTAGTAGCCTTGTTTCCCGATAAAAAGACAGAGAACCCATAAAGTATTATTTAAATTTAATTTAAATATAAAGCAGATGCTTTTTAATCACCGATATTGCCTATTTACACATAAAAAAGTATCAAATGAAATTATAGTTACTACATATCATCTTTCTGTTAGAATAGACGCGGACTTATAAAACCGTATAGTAAAAATTTACGAGCAGAGTTGTATAATTTGAATTTTACATAGATTATAAAAAAGTTTTATCAATAATAATAAAAAAAGAAAAAAGAAAAGAAAAGAAAGAAATAATAATCCTCATTTAGTCTTTAAACTATAAGTTTTCATTTTGTTTTTGATAGTTAACAGTTTTTTTTTTATGTTTATGCAACCCCTCCCCTACACACTGAACATTAAATAATTTTAACTGTATTTATAAATGGTACAAAATACTATTTAAGCATAGCATTTTTTTTTTCAGAAGTTTTCTGAAATTTTGATCATTTTATATAAATATTTCCAACTGAATTCAGTTGAAAAATTAGACATGATTTTCAAGACTAACATCGAATATTTGTGTGAGGGTAGGTTTTTTTAAAAAGTGATTTATCTTTTTATCTTTTCTATTTGAATAAATAAGAAATAGTTGCTAGAGAGTATGACTTTATTTTAACATTTTGAGTTGATTTCTTTAAAAATCGTCTTATTTTATTTATATTTAAAATCATTTTATTTGTATTTTTAAAAAAGGCAAATTTTATCGCCACAATAACGGCTAAAATACTGAACCAATTTATACATAATTTAAACAATCAAAAAATTGTGTACAGTTTCTGAAATGTTTGACTGTAAAATCCTGTTAATTTTGTTATGTTTATTCATCTCTCCACCTCCCTATACATTGAATATTGAATAGTTTTACCGTATTTATAAATGGCAAAAATAAATTTAAGTATCGGATTTTTTTAAAGAAGTATTCTGAAATGTTGATCATTTTATGTTAATTCTTCGTAAAATTCATATAAGGAAATTTCCTAATAATCTATGAAATATATCATGAATAATGTTCATAGACATAATAAAGGGTACATGGAGATACATACTCTCTATATCATTTATATATTTTTAAAAGTTTCATATACATTCTACTTCTCCAATAATTCTCTAATCATGCTCTAACTATTAACTTTCATGCGTAGCTCTTTTTTATGTTAACAAATTTGGTGAGATTAGATCTGAGATTTTAAAATTAAAACTAGCATTTCAACACGTATAAGATAAAATACACATTTATACACCACGTATACACTTACATTTCATATGTTAACAATTCATTACAGTTGTCAACACACTGATATTAAGTACTTCTCCTTTTCTTCAAAAAAATAAACAAAGAGATAAATTACATTTGTATTAAATCATGAAAAGTTGCCCTCTTTAGTCAGCTATTTTCTTTTTCTTATAGTTTTTTTTTTTCGTGTTCCAACTTAGGCTATCTAATAAACATTTTATGTAAAGCTTCATATATTTTTATCTTTATACAAATTACAGATATTATTATATAGAGTTTTTTTATCAAAAAAACACCTTATCAAAAACGTATTTTATCCATTTATCCCGGAGCTCAGGGTTAAGCACCCATTTGAGCGGAATGTGTGTCCTATTCATACTTCAACCGCCGCGGTGAGCGGTCAATCTTCGTGGACGACCCCTAACCACGACCCGAATAGCCCTACTCTCTTGCGCGATAGCGCTGTCCCCGACAGGTGATTACGGTTATCGGCAAAAACCCTTACTTGCGACCCGAATGCCTTGGACTCTCAATAGAAAAGGAAAATAAATAAATAAATAAAATAAGAGAAATTGAAACCGGACAAATTTAACAGAAAAATTAGAAAAATTAAAGATATTGAAAAGCGGTTAATGGGTGGGTGGGGCTCTGAGACTAATGATTGCCCCTGCTTTCATCCCGAATACATTTGTTGATACTGTTTTTGTAATTAACATTTTGCACAATACTATTATAAGTAATTTTCACCTTTGCAAAAGTCTGTAACGATCGTTCTAGTTCTCAAACAAAACACACAGCTATCTGTAGTTAAAATAAAATTACATGTTAAACTGTGAAAAAGGGTAAAAAGCAGCGGTCTGTTAGACGACTAGAATAAATTAGGGTTTATTCTAAACCTAGAAGGGTTAAATCTAGCATTCTTATATTTGATGTACAAATTGTAAATAGTAATTCAGAAAACGAATTTAAAATACCCTAATTACATGAATTAGATTTTATGTTAAGGTGTCCTGGGGTAATAACGCCAGGCTGGGTAATAAAGGCATGTGCTAATATTGCGCGTAAACATGAAGGAATTCAGGAAATGGCACATTCGTTTTCTGCGCAAAAGGGATCTGAGTCATCTGAAAAAACAAACAATCGCTAAAGTTATTCTGTTCTCTTTGCAGATCTTATTGCTGGAACAAGCACGTAAAAGTCAACGCCAGATCTAAATTTTGCAAGTTCAGTTCAGTGATCTGAAGGCTACATATTTATTAGGATACACTTTTTTTATTATATAAATTTGTAGTGCATTTCATGTACTTTTAAAATGTTGTGGAAGATTTGGATGCGTTCGCGAGACCGTTTGTACTTTAATATATACTGCCCAATAAGTATACCTTGGTAATAATGCAATATATTGGCGTAATTACTCCGATTGATTCTTTTTAATTTTGGTAATACATCCGAAGACGATTTATTTTTTATTTTATGCTTGAGAGCGCATTACTTTCATTGCTGAAAACCAAAAACGATAAAGAAAGATTGTTATGTCCTAAGTGCTGCTATTTTTTTTCATATTTGTCAATTTGTCATACTTGGCTGTAGAGCTTGTATCTTTAAAACTGGACAATTTACCTGTCATTAATTCATCGTATTTTATAATTTTATTTGCGTGGCGTTATTACCCAACTATGTGGGTAATAACGCCAAATAATATTGGTTAAGAAAACACGCCATTACATTTTATGAATACATATCTGCTGAAATATTCTTTCATATATAAATTATCAATAAGTCGATGTATTAGATCCTGTATCTGTTTGAAAGAACAAAATTAAAACTAAGCAGTAATAATTTGTAGAACCTTAAAGTGGCGTTATTACCCCAGGATACCTTACATGGTGAATGAATTCTAAATAGTTTTTATATTCTATGAAGCTTAAACTTCTGCAATTTAAATTAAAGATCGGGGGAGAGGCCAAGAGGGGTAAAATTGCTAACAGTACAAGAAATGTAATTTAATAACCGATATGAGAAATTATATATTTTTTATGATGTCTCTGTATGAAGATTTCCGAATTTCGCTTTATTTAAGATTATGCGTCTCAGTTAACGTTTTACCATTTGAATTACTATTAAATAAATTTTATTTCGTAGTTCAATAATAAGCTATTTACCTTTTTTTATTTATTTATTTCAATTCTTTATTAATCCTTAACTGCTATTAGCGATCTCACAGATTATTTCATTTTTCCATTTTCACAGTTAAACTCGCAATTTCCAGTTTAATCCCTAGAACTATTGTTAAAGATTCTATATATGCCAAATTTAATTATAATAGTCTTATACGTAACGTTCCAAACGAAAAATTTAATCTGAGAGTTTATAGATTCTTCCTTTCATCTTTAAATAAAGCCATTTCGGAGACCGCTCACAGTTGTAATACCATAAGTTCTCTCCTAGCCATTAAGGGTTAAGTAATTAAAAAATAATTGTAATTAATAATTAACTGATGTTAGTGCTACTGTATTTTAATTTTCACAGTTCAACTCTTAATTTCCAGGTTAACTATCGATAAAGTAAAATTTTGCTTCTTTTTGAGCCCTCGTACTATTGTTCGAAATGTTTGAAAATGCGAAATTTCATTAGAAATACCATAATGTACAATCAATTTAGAGCAAAAACGATATTTTATGAATTAGTCGCGACTTTTATTCATATTTTAATGTAGTGATTTTGTAGCACGATCACATTTGTTATGTCGCAGTTTTCTAGAACATTAGTTAAAAATTAAAGTAACTTTTACAGATACATTGTCATGCATAAAATACATTATCAGATTTTCGACTAAGAACTCCGTAAGTGCGACAAAAAATATCTAAATGCGACATTAATGCATTGTTGTTTTAAACTGAAAATAATTACTATTTAATTCATACAAAACAAGTTATTTTGAACTAATGGTACAGTATTCATATTTTTTTTTGCTTAATATATGTATGTAATAAAATGCCAAATATACGCTAAATGAACAAAACAATGAGGAATCACACGTCATGTGGCACAATGACCTTAAATGTAAGAAAATCTGGATAATTTCAAGCATAAATCTTTTACTAAATCAAACTCAAAGATAACCAATTCTTAGCAAAAGTAACGCAGAGTCACTACTGACAATGTTTCTAATTTGCCAATCACTTACCTGTTTTACATAATTTTAATATTAAATTTACCTAAACTGGACAAAATATACGTTTGATTATAATTTACGTTTAATTATTACTTGTTATTCTACTCTAATTCTTTTTTTCTGTTAATATATTATTACTAACTAAAATAATAAACTTTTTAATTAACTATAAAAAAAAGTCTTTTCCTAACTTAATTGGCTCATATGTTTGAGTGTGTTTAACAAGATGTAATTGCATGTAAACCAAGTTTTCCATAAATAACCGATATTGCTCGAACTATTTATGACTAGAAAATGTAAATATTCTCCGGACAATACCTGTTTACCAGATAACTTTATTTCTGCAGTCATTAGAAACACCTGTTATATTCTTTCGAAATTTTCGAGCATGTAATGGCGATATTACTGTAACCATTTGATTTTCTGTAAGCGTTTAATATAAATTTAAGTAATAAGAAAGGGTTGTAACGCTAAAAAATATTTCCTCTGAAAAAATAACAGTTTATTATATATTTTTTTATTTTGTAAAGACATAAACATCGCAGAAAGATTGCAATACTTATCGTATGCTTTAAAGCAAGATGACTGTTCTCACGATTTGAAATAGAAAATAATTAATTATAAAAAGAAGTACGAATATTTTGTCTACACATTTAATTTTATCTGTACTTGTATTCACATATTTGCTTATAATTAACTTATTTAAATTTAAAAAATAAACTGAAAATTTTATTTGAATATGGAATTAAAATAAATTTCAAATAACTGCTACATAGAACAAGAAGTATTTAAAAGTATACAATCTTTAATTCAGATTTTTTTGGACTGGATGCTTTGAAAGTATGTCCCCATAATGATTATTGTTGGCCTACATAATCATTGTTTCTTCATGATGATGTTATTGAAAAAATAATAGACATTAATCGTAAAATATTCCAAAAAGTTTTCATATAAGTTAAAGTCTTTAGTTTCCATTTTTGTATTGGCGCAGCATATGCCTAAAGGGATTTTGAGTCGTTAAACCTTATACAACTAAGCTTTTCTGGAACCTTTTTGTAGTCTGTTTCTATAAACAATAGTAAAGTTACAAATCAAATGTATGGAAAATAAATATATTGTAACTACGAAATATTAACTCTTTAGATATCCACTAAAAATAATTACTTTCTAACTGTCGTAATTTATCAATATTTATTTTACATTTCTGATATGTATTGTTTCAGAAAAAATAAATTATAAAGTCTAAAAAAAAACACAGATTTTTCTTATTAGCAAAAATGTAGACATGAGGAATACATAGGATTTTTTGGTAATAAATGCGAATGAAATAGAATTAATTTCAATGCTAAGATTGGCAGAAAGTAACATACTTTTTTTTTATCTCTAAATTAAATCCTCATAAAAATTTATTTTGAAAAAGAAAAATTATTAATTTTTGAATTTGAAATGTATTCATTTTATTTTTTATCTAGATATCAGGCAAAAAGTTTAAATGTGTAATTTCACATTTTTTCGATATCAAGTAATTGTCGGAATTCTTGATTTAGAGTGGTCCAGTTTACAGAAACAGTTAGAAATCGAGACAAATTTCATTAAAAAAATAAAAACCTATCTTAACATATTAGAATGTGATGAAAGTAATGTTTTTTCTACGGATAAAGGAAAGACTCATTGAAAAATTTATTTTGTTTATAAAATATTTAATATGATTATTTTTACGCATTTTAGGCAAGTATATAAGCATTTGTATAAGGAGTTATATAAAAGTATTTATTTTAATAATTTATTATTTTTTCCTCACCACGCTCCAAATACCCCCCCCCCCCTCCCGAAAAAAAATTCAGTTAAACTGCCAGTAATAATTTAATATTGCATTGAAATTATTTTTTATTTTGAATGTTTTTGTAGCAGTATATAAATATAGCAATATATATATAATGGAGCAGAATATATAATAGCAGTATATAAATTTCATTTAATTTAGTTTCTAAAAATTATAAGCTATGGGTTTTAATTTTTTATTGAAAAATAATCTTTAGGAAACAACTTGGAAATTTTTTCTAAAGATTAGTTTATGATTATGATTTATTTGAATTTCAAATTGCTGCTACGGAAGCACAATAATGAATATTTTATTTCTCCACTACTATACTGATAGAAATTGTTAGAATATCGCAGACTACAGCAAAATAACCCATATTATAAAGTCTAAAATAGTCTACTGTGTAACATAGGGGCAACTCTGCATCAAAATATTTAGCAAAATCTAGTGATTCAAAAAGGTGTGCATATTGACATAAAGGGTATTATAATTGCGAATGAATTTTCTCCTGTTATATTCAGAATAAATATCTTAGCTTAAAATAAATTTAAAATGCAGAATGGCCGTATCTGTAGTACAGTTACCTAGAGCTAAATTATAAAGAATATATTTATAGAAATACAAATGCATTTAGTAAGTGTTTCTACCATGTAAAACTGATTTATTAAAAATAAAAAAAAATTATTGGAGTTTCCACACCAGGGACAAGCAAGGTACAACATGCTCATTTTGGCCAATAAAATAGATAAAATAACTAAATTAGGAATACTCCTACGGGTTTTATTACCATTAAATTTTGTTTTTACGCCTATTTTAATGTCAAATATCAATTTGTATAACTGCGTTTGGCGTTAATGACAAAATTCTGTTTTTTTTTCTTTATTAATTAATTTTGCATGGCCTAAATAGTATGAATACTAATTGATATTGTCCCTGTACTGCTGCATTGTTTGTTAATTTAATTCTAGAAACGTATATTTTAAATATCCCCCTTAATGAAATGTAGACAGATTTATGTAGCGTGGTAAAGAACGTTAAAAATAAGCAACAATTCTTATCACAGAAATATTTATTTACCTTTCTTATTAAAAATTAGTTTTCTTAAATGGAACTATTTTTTAACTAAATACTCATAAGAAAAATTTAGGGTTAAAGTAAGATTGGGGAGATATTCTATGTACTTAAAATTACAATTTTGAAAGTGCTGACAGTTTTATCACGTAATAAATTAGATAGAATACACAAAGTTAAACGCGTCCCTCCGTCCTTGTATTTCTTTATCCCCAACCGCAAGAAATTACATTAAAAGTATAATTGTAGAATGTGAGCATTTAGTAATGAGAAAAAGTTTAATTATATTTATCTCATATTTTTGAAAGTTAACTATAAATTTCTAAGAAGAAAGTGCGTGACAAAGTTTGTTGACTTTAAATTAAAAACATTTTTCTTTTAAGTTTAAGAATACTTTAAATTCATGAGGCTACAAAAAATGCTGTTATATTTAGGACTATTTTAATTGTGAAAAATGAAATTTAAAAAAATCACAGAGTTTGTGATTTTGATAAAA
This sequence comes from Maratus speculifer, assembly GCA_964019185.1. NCBI lineage: Eukaryota > Metazoa > Arthropoda > Arachnida > Araneae > Salticidae > Maratus > Maratus speculifer. The sequence continues at coordinate 262,400,446 of OZ025291.1, read as the reverse complement.
ATTTAGATTAAAATTATAAAAAAAAAAATAAAAATAATGATATAGTAAAAAAATAACATTTAGTATTATTTATAACTATACGCAAGAAAAATAATAATGTTTATTGTATTATTATTAAAAAAGACAAATTTGGAAATTTATTAAATAAATGAAGTTATTTATTTAATAAACTTCCAAAACTTATTTTGTTAAGTTACATTAAATTAGCTTTTTTAAAACGTGTTTTATAGGATTTCTTAAAAATTGATAGTGTAAAGTAGTAAAATTGATTGGACAGACGTATTGGTGGGACAAGCTCGTTTTGTGCGTTTGTGCTGCGTGCTCTGTTGTACGTGTTTCCAATGCTAAATCGTTAATATTTAAATATTTAAGCCAGTTTTAGCATTTCAAACTTGGTTGGTGTGTTACTAAAATTATTTTAATAAAGATTTATTACGAATTTCGCGTCAAGTTACCAGATATATGCATCCCCAAACCAATCGTAACTGTAGACTTGATGTTCATGGATTACAGACATGTGGTTGACTATCTCCAGCGTCGTTCACAATTAAACAAAAGGCAACGCAGTATCTTACCCTTTATTATGGGACTAATGCCGCAATAATTTTACCTTAACTTTTAACAAATTCATCACTACTATTTCAGTAGAAATTACATACAAAAAATGTATCTTCAGCTCATTTTTCTATTTAGCTAATATTTGTTTAATCTCTTTGATTTTTAAAAAATAACGTCTATAAAGTAAATTCCCCCTTAAAAAGTTATAATGATATATGTGTTATACTATGTGTAAATACAAGTGTTTTTAGCTCTAACTGCTTTCTAGAGCTTGGGGACAAACCGCGACAACTTGAAACACTGTCTCACGTTTTAAAGCTACTGGAATTGTGCCATTTCATAATAGATTAATTCAAACCATGATAACAATCACAATAAGTGATAACAACAGGAATGAACCACAATAAAGTGAAGCAATTCAAGTACAATCTGATAATTTTATTACTCCTCAAAATGAAGAAGACCCATTAGAAAGACTTTTTCTACTTATAAAAATACTCAATGTTGATTAACCAAGTGAGAATAAGGAATACGTAGGGCCTGTACAATTAACACCATGTGAACATTTAAACAAAATATTCCCTATTCGAATGGTCGAAAGACACATTCAGACAAGTAAGAGAAAGTAAATTGCTTCAAATGTAACCAGCACAGAGTTTATAAACAAGAAGAAAAGGAAGAGGAAAATTAAAGAAAAAGAAACTATAAAGCCCAAAAAAGACAGCTTGGCTGAAGTAAAATGTGTAAAAAAGGACAGAGAGAGATAAACTTCGAAACATCTTATTTAAGAACTGAAACATGATTAATTTTCCGTTTTCCGACAGTGGAAGAATTGTTCCTTATATGTATTCTGAAGTTAATATTGGATTGGAATTTAATGAATCTAAATGAGCTGAGTATCTGGAGCCTTATCAAGAAACAATACCTGAATAGGACTGGATTTGGTGCATTAAATGCAATCGGTAGTTCCATTTAATAGGTTCATTTTACTTTTTACAACATGAAGCGTGGTGACTGTAGACAAATGGAGATACAAAGTAAAAAAAATGAAAAGAAAGGAAGAAAATAAAGAACTGGGTCTAAATAGAATAGAACTAGTATTTGTTTTAAACAAACCGGAGTGCTTGCCCTGATGTAAACAAGAGATTTATTTATATTTTTTGTAATAATGCTGTCTGTTGTATTCGGCATTTCTGCTATACATTCATTCAAATTCAAATGTTTTTTCTTTTCAGTTCGGTTTTTTCCATTAAGTTTTATTTTTTAAGCTTAATCATTTTCATTTTTGTTAAACACTTTACAAAATAGTGATATATATAATTTTTGTAAGTTTACTGTAATTTAAATTCATTTTAAGCTATTTAAGAAAACTTAAATGTGATTTGCTTGGAAACAAAAAACAGCCTAGCTTTTTGTTTCTAAACGGGATAAGTTTTAACACTAAAACAAGATTCTAAAACTTTTTTTTTTTTTTTTTTTTTTGCTATATTGTACATTTTACAGGAAAAAAAATTAAAGTGCGGAATATTTTTTCACTTGACCCTATACTTTCTTTCAATTAATAACTAACCTATATACATTTGAAATTCTGGGTGCGGAAACATTTTTGATGGCTTGTTTCTGTATATAAAATTTAACATTTGTGCTTTTATCTTTTGAATAAAAGTGTGTTTTTTAATGATTTTGACTTATCTCTATCTATGACAAATAATAATAATAACAATAATTATAACGTAGCTTCATTTTCTTCAAATTAAATGGATAGAAGAACACGGTGAACACTTATTATTCAAAGTCTCAAGACGGTAAAGCTGAATTGAAGATAGCTCAGGAATTGAAAATGCGTCAATTAAAGGACTCAAACATATTTAAGAGCTATAAAAATTCAAAAGATCTTTTTTGTTAAATCGAGAAATGGAAGAACACCTCCAACTCGTTCGAAAACAATATCTAAATCATTCGCTAAATAATCAAATGCAACCCAGGAAAATCAATGCACAAAATGGAATGAGTTCTAAATAATGAGAAAAAACCGATTTGAAATATCTTTAATAAGACTTGAGATTAAACCGACTAACAATCAATCTTGTCACGTTTTGACTGATTTGATAAAGTGGCAACGTTGCAAGAAATGCATAGTTTTTTTGAAGCGCCTAGATGGTGCACGCATCATGTGGTTATTTAGTCTGATAAGATGCCATAATTGAGTGAGAAGGAATTCATAAAACGAAATGACCGAATTTAGCTGCAAATGTTGTCACTTCAAATTGACTTAGAGTTATTGTTTAAAATAAAACTCATCCAAAATTCTTGATGGTGTGGTAAAGGATCATATATATGATGGCAAAATCTAGTTGTTTTTTGAGAATCCAGGTGTCGCAATCATTCAACAGTACTTTCAGGATGACACTTTGCAGAAAACACTCAAATCTGCTGCTCAAAAATCCTTTTCTAAATGTAATTGACTTCAGAAGAATGTGTACCAGCTAAGGGGACAAGGGACCTTGAAATCCTTAAAAATATTTTTTTTTATTTTTTTTAAATTTTACCTAAATATTATTCAAGGGTACATTATATGCATTATAACATGCATTTATCACAAAAAAAATAAAAAAAAAAAATTATTTTTTCGAAATCTTCGAAATGCGGACTGCGCATTCCATATCAATGAAAATCCCCAATATTTTTTATGAAAGTTTGTTTTATATATATAAACAAAATTGTGCATCGAATTTTGAATATTTGAATTTAAAAGTTTAAAAAAAAAAAATTGAAATTTTGAAATTTTTTCGAAAATTTTTTCAAAATTTTCAATTTTTTTTTTTTTTTTTTACTTCTTAAAATTCAAATATGTAAAAATCGATGCTTTATTTTGTTTATATATATAAAACATACTTTCCAAAAAAATATTGGGGATTTTCATAGATATGGAAAGCGCAGGGGGGCATTTCGAAGATTTCGAAGACGCTGCGTAAAATTCCATTTTTTTCTCAAAAATAATATTTTTTTTTAAATATTTTTGTGATAAATGCATGCCATAATGCATATAATGCACCCTTGAATAATATTTAAGATGAAATTTACAAAAAATAAAAAAAAAATTGAAAATATTTGAAAATTTTGAAAAAAATTTCGAAAAAATTTCAAAATTTCAATTTCTTTTTTTTTTTAACTTTTAAATTCAAATATTCAAAATTGGATGCACAATTTTGTTTATATATATAAAACAAACTTTCATAAAAAATATTGGGGATTTTCATTGATATGGAATGCGCAGTCCGCATTTCGAAGATTTCGAAGACGCTGCGTAAAATGCCATTTTTTTGTCAAAAATAATTTTTTTTTTGCATTTTTTTTGTGATAAATGCATGTTATAATGCATATAATGTACCCTTGAATAATATTTAGGTGAAATTTACAAAAAATAAAAAAAAATATTTTTAAGGATTTCAAGGTCCCTTGTCCCCTAATCACGCACTCAGCACTATTGAATGGCTTAGGGCAGAAGACCTAGTCTTCATTTATCCCAGTGAATGGCCAGCTAACTCGAACAACATCAATTCAATGCATATGAAGAATTTTGAAGGCAAAAGTCTTGGATACTTTTCATCGAAGTTCGGATGGCCTGAAAGGGGATTTGATTAAGTAATGGATTAAATTTGACGACGAAATACTTTGTGCGACAGCGGTGATGTCCTAAAATGATTAAGGGAATGAATTTAACATTCTTGAAGCTAATCTTATTTGTAAAGTTTTTTGCAAAATTGCTATTTGTGAATTCGTTATTCCATCTTCATCATATTGTAAGAAATATTACATAAAGTCCCCTTTTTTCTTAATTCCTACCAGCATTTTTCGGACTTTTGGTTCCATTATATATATTATTCTGCTATTGACTGGTACCCGTTTTTTTCTGTTTTCCTATAGATCAATGATTGGTTGGTTGGTTGATTAGGGTTTACTGGCGCAAAGTCACACTAGGGACATGCTGCGCCAAGAACAGGTTGGTTGGTTGATTAGGGTTTTATGGCGTAAGGTCCCTTTTGGGACATGCTGCGCCAAGACAAAATCAAATAAAGAAAAAGAAAAAGTTAATGAAAACAATGTAATTAAAAACATCAATAACATAAATCTATAACAAAAAACAATTTAAAAGACTAAAGACCATAGTTAACAAAATAAAAGATGTTTAAAACTGTAAAAATTCTATAAATTGTCAAAATACATTATAAAGGATGACCTACTAGTGCTACAGAAACAAGGATTTAAAAATCAATAAATGAAATTTGATGATACATGTAGTTAAAAAGTAATTAAAACCAGTCAATGAGAGTAAAATGTAAATAATTAAAAAATGTATTTATGTTTAGTTAAAATCTGTGCAATTAGTAAAATGGCAGGATGTAATAAGATAAAATGCTAATAAACCAAAAGCCAATAAAAAACTTAAAAGTTCAAACAGGCATATATTCCTCAAATACAGCTGCGCCAAGAACAGGATGAAGTAAAACACGAAACATTATTAAAATTGTTAAAAATGTGTAAAAATGTAATGGATAAAAAGCAAAGTTAAAAGATGAAAGCATTAAGGTGATAAATATAAATAAAACAATTACATAGGATTAAAACACAAGTCAGGAAAAAATATGAGTTAAAATCAGTAAAATTAATAAAATAGCAAGTCAACAATAAAATAATGGCATGCAGTCAATATCTTTTAAAGAATCAAGAAAACTGTGCAAAACAAACAGTGACATAAATGCAAAAAACGGTGCGATGTTTAAAGAATAGCAAATTTTCGTTTATGAGTAATACAACCAAAATATAGTTCAAAAGAATAAATATTTAAATTAAAAATAGTAAAAATTCTAAAAAAAATGACTGTTTTAAAAATAAACATAAAATGTTAAAATACAGCTTAAAATGGATTAGTTTTTTTTTAGGCAAGTTAAGATGAAGGCACATATTCTTCATAAACTGTGTTTGTTTCATCATCAGATTCATAAATGGATGAGTCCATAGCCTCTTCAGCATTGTTGAGTAACTGTTTTGGATATTATTTCTAATTGCTGGGCTAGATTTTTTGCCCTTTCTCTTCACAGTTTTCCATTGTGAAGAGACTTGGGTTGAGGGTTTATTTCTATCTTTCTGTGAGCTAGATTTTAGGTTTGCTTTTCTAATTGGACATACGCTCGAGTTCAACGGTTTGTTTTTATCTAATTCTGAAGTACTATTGATCAATGAACTACTAGAAACGACAATGAATCACTACTTTCCACTAGAATACGCTTCTGTCCTATATTATTAAGCAAGTTTCCCTTGTTTTTTGTGCCAAGGGCTGTATACTAAGTGCTACCAAAATTAGACTGCCTAAAGTTTATTCGATCTGGCGTTTTTAATGTGTTTTTTTTTTATTTATACTATACGGCTTCAAAATACATATTAATAATGTTTTCTAGTCGTGCGGAAGATATTTATTCAAAAATGAGAAAACAAATTGCGTATACAGACCAGTCTTTTTTTGTACCCGCCATGTATAGCACATCTGCAAATGCTGGTGAAATCGATTGCTTCAAAATAAACGTTATATACAAATGTAAGACAATTATTATCATTATCTGTATTTGATAATGTCAGGAAAACATCTCTCAAAATAAACGGAATTACTGAAAAAAAGAGAAAAAAATATTAGATTTTTTCCCATAAACAAATGGTTGTTTTAATTTTGGAAAGTGCTTTTCCATTTTCGGAATTTGAACCCCTTAATTTTTATGAAACCTTAATTTGGCAAAAAATAAGTAGGCAAATTTAAAATTTCCAGTCAAATGTAGTAAATTTTTAAATGCATCACATTAAAATTTGCTTTCTGGTTTAAAAAAAAAAATGCTGTACATATTTTAATCTGCATAACTTCAATAGAAGATCAAGTTTCGGACAGTACTTTTATACAGATTATAATTATTTTGATTTGATTATAAAATTATTTTTATAGTGAAATCTTGGACTTTGACATAGAAAGGTAGAAAGGAACTTTTGAAATATGTTAAAATGGAAAACTGTCATCTAATATGACGCAAATAAAACTCCTATTTTGCACAGTTTACTTCACCTAAAATACTGCATTAAAAAATTCTGCTTTTTCTTTAAAAAAAAATTCTTACATATGATTGATTGTGTTTATTTCCGTTATTTAAGATTATATTTATTTTATAATACTATAAGATACTTTAAAAACACTGAAAAACAACAAAAAATGTATATGAAATAAATCTTATAAAATGCTAGAATTTTTATGATAATTTAGAGCATATCGTTGAATCAAAATTAGATTTTAACATAATTAATGTACATTTAATTAAATTTATGTAGATTTTATTTCATATAAAAATTATTAATATGAATGCACTCAAGTGATCTAGAAAAAGTGAACAAACTCTGAATTTTAAAACAGTACATGAAACACCTTGACTTACACTTCTTTGTAATGACTGCAAAAGTAATTGATGAAAGAAAGATATATCTGTTTAGTCGGTTTAAAAGCAAGTCCTTGCAAAAATATTTCTCTACCTGATAACTACTTTCTGGCTACACGGAGTTCAAGATTTATTACTGTTACGCTCTTTCCTTGCAATAAATTATATACCCTCGGGCTTCTGCAAAGAATTATTGGTTTAAAAATGTGATACTGTCTGTTTTAAAAGGAAAATGAATGAACATAATAATTTGTGTCGTAATTTTTCTTTTGCTTTTCGTTCTTAAATTTATGTAAGGAGTTCAAATAACGATATTCAGTAGTTAATTATGTTACAGTACATATTATTTTCGTTAAAGCTTTGCGAGTAGGCAAAAGGATAATTATTAAGTTGCATTTATTAGATGACTTCTTTCTTTTTCTTTAATTTGATAATGTTCTTTTACAGGTTACTTTAAAATTATTTTTCAAAAAACAAAGTTGGGTAGTGTATTTTCATTATTAGGATTAATCATCAGGTAAATGCTGATTCATTCTAGAATCATTTTTAAGACTTAAATTTAAGTTTTGTTTTCTACAAAGATTATATAATAAAAATGCTCTGTCCTAAAGTAAAAAAAAAAACAAATATATACATATATTGCCCAGTTATGTTCGAAAAAAAAATTACATCAGAATATAGACTTTAAAAACGAGTTTTCACTGGCAATACAATTAGTGGTATATTTCTCTTAGCCGGACGCCAGCATTATGTTTACATATATCTAAGAATAACTATGTTCATAAATAAACATTACAACAATGCAGGTAAACCATAAACGTGATATGCATGTGTAAGCAATTTACATAACTGTATTTTAATTGATCATTACCATGTATTATATATTTGATTTACCTCGAGTATACTATACTATAATGCTTACGAAAAGTTAAAAGAAGTTAAATAACACTTAAAAATGTATTAATTCTATGATCTGCATCATTGGGTACAGTCAATCACAACATTAAACTCTCTTTTAGTAGTAAAAACTCGTCATTAATTATTAAACTGCACAACTGAAAAATATAAAAAATCTACTTTTATTATTCAAGTAACTCGCATAGCCTTAAGCTTAAATTAAAATGAAAATACTTGAATGATATTACTTTTAAAAGCATATCATTCTGAAATATACATGTTTAATGCAAGGGTCCAAAATTCGAAAACACTTACTTATTTCTTTTCAAATGGTGGTATTGATAGTTTGTTTAAAACTACATATTATAAGGAATATCCATAAACAATTACATTCACACATTTTAATTCGTGCATTACTCTTACATCTACGGTGGAGAGGTACACAGTGTCAGCATTCTATAGCATTGTTTTGATGATATAACTAGATGTTGTCTTTTTATTTCAAGAAATTGGGGAAACAAAATGCCTATAGGAAGCTTTGGTATTCTGTTGCAATATGTAATACATATTGAAGGAAGTTTGGTGAATGGATGATTTTTTTCAAATCTTTAAAAGCAAATACATATATATGTATCTACATGTGTCTACATATATATATTTCTCGTGTAAGTTTTTCCATACTTCATCAATAATATTTCAGATACCCGATTTTATTTGATAGTATAAAAATAATCATTTAAAAGATAATCGGCCTCAAACTCTAGATAAAAATCAATATTTACAAATTATTTTTAAAACTATATATAATTAAATAATTTACTATATGTCATATTGTTTAAATTTAAACTCATCTTACATTCATTAGCGGTTCTATCAGATCTATTTATTAAATATCATGTATAAATATTGGATATTTTCATGAATTACTTGCAATGAATACTTCTTTTGCTTTCTACATATATTAAGCGCCCTGTTTTCGCAAAATTTATAACATGAATCCACTCAGAAAAATCACAGGAATATGATAATTGCAAAATTTTGTTTTGTTAGTAAAGCACGCATATTTTTGATGGTAGAGGATTAGTTTCCGGATATCTTGATACATCTTTAAAAAGGCAAGTTCAGCCGTTCCACAGGAGAAATTATTCTTGCACGCATTGCACTAGATTTTATAACTGCTTGGGTCTATTCTTGTCTTATAAAAAGAGACTTGAACATGAAAAGAGCTATTGTGACTTTAGAGAACAGTAGGCTCTTTTCGCCTGTGGCTTCGCTGAGATGTTATATTTATGTTTCCAAATATATTTAATGCATACGTATCAAGTTTTATTATCGAGAACCAAAACTTGAAAGGTAAAAAAGAGTGTAAAAAAGTATAATTAAAAGGCTTTTATTTGTCTACATGATTTGCAATTTATCGTTCATTAAAAATGCAGAATCCAGGTATTATTTTCTTTTTTATGTAATTTAAAAAGCTGTGGAATAGTATTGTTGTTTTATTTTGATGTCCACTGATGCTTATTTCTGATACAAGTCAAAAGTTTCATGATAAATGCATGTTGGCTTTGTATAAAAAATGATTTGCAAGGCGAGATGCCGAATCTTCGATCTAAAAAGTTTTGTTATATATATATATATATATATATATATATATATATATAGCATAAAAGTTCAACGAAAATCCTATTTTATTTTTCATCAAAAACATCAGCAAATTTTTAGTACTATTTTTTTTAAGAAACACTTTGGCAATCGCACATTATTGCCTATAACATATAATTGAATATATATGTATCTAATTCTCCATTTGTTTGTGTATACGACGATAGAAACATGAATAATATTTCGAAACGAAGAGAAACAGTCTGGTCATTAAACAATGAATAGAAATTTTTAAAAAGCGAATTTTAATAGCGGATCTCTAAATTTCATTAACGTCTTTCCCATCAGTTAAATACGATTAATTTCTTTATGTGCCACATTACAATGATAATTTTAATAGCAAAGATAGAAACTGAATAGCACTGAGTGAAACTGATATTCTGAGTCTTGGAACATACTGGAGATAAACGTGTGTAAATTAATCTTATAGTTTTGCTAAAAAACATTGCAACTAAAATTAAAACATTTCACCAAATAGTTTCAGTATCACTAAGTTTCGGTATCAGTCACTGATTTTCTAAGTGAACGATTGCAAAAATTTGTGATTAAAAAACTTAATATCTCAGAAATTAAATACGATAAATTTATATAAACTGAGTATTGTATTCAGAGGGATGCATAATTACACCACTATTTGATGAAATCTATGACTCCCAATCGCGAATCAAAAGTCCTTTCAAATAACATGATTTTTCAGAAAAAGTTTCGCTACAAAAACTCTGTAATCTTATCATTTTGGTCGCATTAGGCTCAAGTCCAGTTTGAATAATATAACTGAAAAATCTTCTACTTTATTTATCTCAATAAACAAAGATTTACATGGCTTCACAGAAAAGTATCGTGGGTGCGACTAACTTTTTGTTCTATGAAATTATAAATGATTAACAAAATAATTTATACATTGATTGTAGTATTTCATGAAAAAGGCTGAAACTGAATCACCAGGTGTATTTCTAAAAAGACTCCGTGTAAAGACATGGTTCTGAATATTCTTAATGTAAAAGTTTACTCTGTCAGTTGCTAAGTATAAAAATACAGGATCTGAAATTAAAAGAAACTTTGTTTTACTTATTTGTGGATGTTTGTTTATTGCTGTAAACAATCTACATTTATATGAAAAACAGTACATTCATTCATGATGTGTAGGATCTTCAATTGCATATAGCTACAAAAAATAACTTCTTGGGGCAATAACCATATTTCCGCTCATTAAACTTTAAAACAGTAGTCTTAAAAGCCTACAAAATTTCGCGATGCTTACATAACAGATTCACAGATACTCTGTATAATTCAGAAAAAGTTTTTTACATACTGTGGCGTTAATAAGTTGGTATCGGTAGTGAAATTGGTATTAAAGTTATTATGCCATTGAGATTGTACATTGGGTTGACAGATACGTTACATTAATCCCTTCGTTCTTTGCGGTCAGCAGCTGAAACAAAAAGAATAACATGAAAAAACTTTAATTCAAACTGGTGTGCTTTGGAATAAATGATGATTAGACTTTTCGTTACTAAATATCTTCTTTATTAAATCCAGCTTGAGAAGGAAGAAAGATCTTCTTCACCCCACGGTCACCGGACCCATGTAAAAATTCTCCAAATTTAAAGGGTTTTTTCTTGAGCAGAATTTCTCATAGCCATAAGGAGCAGCGCAAAATTTATTAGAAAAATCTTTCTTGGATTTTGAACTTTTAAATAAAAGGGTTTATACTACTATAGATAATCAAGGAACTTGAAAAGTTGACAGTGAACTCTATAACTTCACCGTTCATCATAAAGACGGTGGCTGGTTTAATATCCGGGCCCGCGGTTCTGCGCTCCTAAAAAAATTAAGCCATGTCAGCTCCACCACCAAACCTATTCTGACTTAAGTTACTTTTAATATCTAAATTTAATTATCGAAATTTTAATATCGAAATTTTTAATATCTAATCACTAATGGAGTTGAAAAATGTAAATGAAGGAAAATTTAAATTTAATTGATCAAATATAAAAAGTTGACGAAACACCAAAAATAAATCAAAACTCTTAAAACAAAACAAGCGACTTCCGATTCTCTGTGAACGAAAAACGTCACGGCCTGACATCGGCGAAAAGTGCTGCGATGGATAGAAATCTTAAACACCAACTGAGCATGCGCATCGCATCGCCGCGCGCCAAAAGATACATCGCGAAAAACTAACTTTACAGGCTCTCACCAGAGGTGACGATCGGAGAAAACGCAACCATGCACGTGTGCGAACGTAATGAAAAATGTGAGATGAAAGATTTCATCTCACAATATTCCCCAACGTTAAATAACATTTTGACGTGCCAGATAGATGTAAAAAAAAAAAAAAAAAGAAAAATACATCAGGATGGAAAAATCAAAATTTTGAAAGTCAAAATTTAAATTGCTGCAAATAAGCATTAGTAATAGTGACCAAAAGGGAAGAGTGAGAAAAAAAGGAAAATATACATCATAAATGTACATAGCATATTCAAAAATTACAATGACAGTATAAAAATGTATACCATAAATGCACATAAAGGGGCCAAATTTCACAATTTATGGCAATTTGTTTCATTAAGATCTCGTATGAGTCTTCATCAAAATACAAATGCTAAACAAAATCAACACAAATAAAAAAAATGACATCACATCAAACATTTCAACTGGTACCAAAAAGAAAGTTACACTTTAGAAGCAACAAATGTCAAAATACTTTGAATATTTGACCACTTAGGACTTAAAACGTATTTAATATTCTTAAAATAGAGTATTTACTGTCATTACTCTAAATATAAACTATTCTTTACTCTAAATATAGACTGGTAAGTATTAAAAATATACCATAAGTTATTTTTTTTAATAATGTATTCATTTTTATTTAGTATAAACATGCAATGATCTTGGAACAACTAGTAGCATTCTACATGATACAAGTAATCAAATCGTGCGCTAAATGACCATTGAAAATATAACACACAGATAGTTAAGATAGTTGCAACTATATATATACATGAAAGACATGCCTATAACAATTAAGTGTTTCACTGTTGATTTATTTACTCTTGTCAACCTCTCATTGCCTAATGAAAATATTTGTTGCAAAAGTAATATCAACAAACACCATCAATATAAATGTGTCTCAGAATTTTTTTTACTCAATAACCATTTTCAATATACATCATTCTTTAAAACTTAAACTCTCACTCAATACAATTTGCAAATACGTGTAAACCATGATTTTCTTGATAAATTAGGTATTTGAGTTGGATGGGGATCCCCAGAAAAAATATGCTTTCATATACACTGAAAGGCTAAACAATTATTTGACACTATCATGGGAAAATTGAAAATTTAAGTGTAGCGTAATACAAATAAAATATTTTATGTAAAATATTTCATGCAAAAAACATCAAATTATGTAGAAAATATACTATTTGTTGAAATTATCATAGAAACTATTAAATATCAAGCTTACAAAAATGACTATCAAATTCCAAGGCACTGAATTCGTTATCAGATCTGTAAAAGTAAATATAAAGTGTTAATTCAACATATATAAACACATAAAGTTGGAAGGAAGTATATTAAATAAATAATCTGTGTATTTTGTTGATGTTTTTGTTTCAGGGGGCTTAGATCTCATTATAAGGCCACCGATAACTTGCGTAAAAGGAAAAAAATATATTTATATTAAAGAATAGTATGACATATGACTGCAGAAGATAAGAGTAAAGTTCTAGGAATCAAAATACAGTTTTTTAATTCCCTAATGCTATCAGTGCAGTTAATATTCGCATGAAAAGTTCATCATTAGCTGTTGATAAGCAAGTTAAAAGTTTTGGTACACACAGTCAATATCATGTAGTCAAAGATAAACTTTCAGTTTACCTTGATGTTCCTTTAATAAGGAAAATTTGTGGACATTGTTGAGAGTTATGTGGTATTCCCTAATGATACACACATAGAGGAATCTATTTTAAAAGTTAGGTGGACATCATATGATAAATTGGTCAAGAAATATTTGGCGACAACACAACATCTTAGTACTTCACTTACTTGAAGCTAATTCATTAGCTTTTAAGAATCACTTTCGGATACACTAAACAGATGAATTATGGAGCACTAATTATAACAAATGATGATGTGTTTGAAGACAAATTAGTGGTGTATTGAAAAAAAAAATGAGACGCATGTAGGTGGTTTACAAATTTGATGATAGCAATTAACACTTCTTTAAATTTCTTAGTAGATTCACTATAGAACACTTCTGTATAAAAGGCGCTGTTAAATAGTTCTAAGAATTGTGCTTTTCTTATTTCTATAACTGTAGGTAGAATAACTTGAATTTTAAATTTCTTCATAATAATAATTCTTCATTAAAAAATTTAACTGTATTTTTCATACAAACTGAGGCATATGACAAAGTAAAATTTAGAGACTTTGGGTATATTTAAAAATAAAACATAGAGGCACAATATAATAATAAAAATATGGGGAATTTAGACAATAAATAAATTAATCTTGAGAATTCATGTATAGCAAGATTTGTAACTGCTAGTATATCTAATGAAACACACATATAACCAAAACATATATTAAAGGTAAATTATTTTTATAATATTTCATAATAAATTAAAATCTTCTTCATTTGAAGAAAGTAAGATTTCATCTCACACATGCAAAAAAAATCTATGAAGGTTTTCTATCAAATTTATAATTTGACAGATAAAAGCGTTGAAGGAAAATGAAAGATGCTGAATTGGATTTATTATGTTAGACAGATTACAAGAGTTTACATTAGTGTAACACACACGAAATACGATTACATTTTTCTGTTTGTGAAAAAAAAATAGTTTTCCATTCTTTAATAATCATCTATGCTAATTAGCTACCAAATGATGATAGACAACTATTAAGCATTGAACATCCTTGAAGAAGGCCATCCTCTTACTTTAAATAATCAAGGTACGTAACATGCGACAAAAAAGACATCTCTACTACTTACTGTGAATTACAACAGAAGATTTTTATCTTACTATGGAAAATCTTGTTCGCGCTGATATCAAAGTTCGGCTACTTAAGTACTAGCTAAATTCTAAAAGTTAAATTCTGAAGGTCTTCTTAAATACGAATCACGAAAAAAGACTTAAATGAAAGGTGTTGCCTTTTAATTTCGATACCAACGATGTTTTTAAAGTCTATTTTGGGAAATTCGAAATATTTAAATATTAATTCTAATTAAAAGAAATATATATTTTCTCAATAATATCATAGTATACAAAACTCGAGCTTTATATACTTAAATGAAATAATTTATAGAGCTGTATATATAAGGTTGTGTAATATAAGACCAGCATGCAGGCATCGGCAAAATACTGAAAATGGTCTTGTCCATAAAGAAATTTGGCAGCATATTTTGTGACAACCTTTTTACGATATCGTAAATACAGATTTTTTTATTATTATTCATGAAAATTTTTTTTAAAAAAAGATCAATTTATTTAGATTTACATGCAAGCAAATATAAAGAGTGTGTAGGAAAACAACAATCGTATCGTAAATAAAATTTTTGTATATATTTAAAAATATTTAAACAAGCATAAAAGCTTTTTAGGTATGTCTTGATTACTGTTTTTATTATTGGGCAGCAATTTTTACTTTGTCCGGGCTAGAATTTGCCAAAATTTTAAACAATGCCAAGGTCCCTATATTGGAAAAGTACAAAACGTAAAGTACAATAAATGAAAGTGTTATGCTTTTTGAAACTATTGTAAATATAACGTGAAAATTGCCTTTATATCCTTATACAGAAATATACTCTTTAAAAGCAAACGCAAAGTTAAATAACAAACATGAAGTGTAAATTAATAACAAAGTTAAGTGTATTTTATAAATTTTATGTATAATTCCAATTTCCATCTTATTTTATTTATCAACAGGAATTTTGAAATTCCGAACAATAAAGCAGACTCATGAAGACTATTGTACTAAATTTTACAAATTGGCATATATAAGATAAAATGTAGCATACGAAAAATTCTCTAAATTTAAATGCAATTAATTAAAACAAAATATCAAAATCATTTCTGAAATAACTATATGATTTATATAATTAATAGATTTATGTATCAAGTATTTTTTTAAATCTTATTAGTAATGAATTAAGTACTCTAATAACAATATATAATGCAAAATATATGTATAAAATTGAAAATTCAAGTAAGCACGCATTGTTGAATATTATTAAAGATTTATTTAAATGAATTTTATCTAAGAGTAAATTTTCCTTTACCTCAAAAATATTTATTTCTTCTTCTCTTTTAAAATTCATTTTCTTAAATATAACTATCTGTTATTTTAATATTCATGAGAAATTTTAAGAATAAAGCTGAAAGTTTGTTTTGCATATTGAAATTTAAATTTTCAGAGGCTCAGAGAATTTTACTTGCGTAATAAACTTTTAGAGTATGCACAGAATTTAAATGCACCCAAGAATTATTATTTTTTTTTTAACATCAAAGGTATAAAGTTACGGTAAGCCTGAAAACCGACTGTCCACATTAAAAAATTTCAAACAAAACTTGTTATCATGCAAGTTAAAATTTAATTATGCTATTGAGGAATATCTATTTGTACTATAACTTCAGAATATTTAATTAAACACGTATTTATCATGAAATATTATTTTAATAAGAGATACAAACTTTTTTTGAATCGTGGATAAGTATTTTACATGGTTTGTCTGATTAAAATATCACAAATAACATATATATATATATATATATATTACAAATTAAATTTTTTTCGCCAAAATTAACCTTTATACAATATTAATTTCATTTTAACAATGTTCCGTACTTAGTTCAACTTAATAAATTAAAATCTTGATACTAGATCTAATCTTTATGGAAACGATATAAGTTCTTAATTTGTCTTTAAAAACATTATTTCTAATATGCGTAAATTAAAAAAAAAAAAGATTGCTCTAAATTAAAAATATTCTTAATTAAATCCAAATAAAACTCATTTTTTTCATATTTTATTCAAAAGAATTTTTTATTCCTATCTTTATTTCTAATTAAAGTACTTTATGTTAAACATTTCACAAAAACTTCTTCATATTACTTTTCATGGCGTTCCTTGTTTCCTGAAGTTGCAATCACTTCCATGCAAGTTAACAAAATAGCTATTTAACTTTTAAATAATGGTATGAAAAATGAAACTTAAAAATGAATTTTTATACTATTTTTGAAGACTTAATTTGAGCTAGTAGAAAAATTCTCATTTGAACAATCATTAAAAAAAAAAAAAAAAAAAAAAAAAGATTATTGAAGAAAAAAAAAAAAAAAGTCTTTTATTGAATTTCTGAATTCTCTTCCAGGGAAATGCCATAGCGAAGGTAAACAATTTTAATAATTTTATTGTGACAAAATGTAAACTTAAAAGAATTATAGATTGATAAAGTACACATAATTTAAAAATTACTGTTTTTTAAAAGATGTAGTCTTTCCATAATTGTTAAAAACATTTAGACGTCTATGTATTGTCATTTTGTAAAGTAGAAAGAAAATTTTTAAATAAGTCAGTGATAGCGTTATATTTTAAATATCAATGGAAACCTATTTGACGATTGAACCATTTGCACCCTGCTAATATAAAAGTAACAAAATAGCCGCCTGGCTTATAAAATTGAAGTGCGTAGCCCAGAATTGTTGATGACCGTCAGATGACTTACGCTTTTATTATATAGATGATTATGATTATTATTTGGATCAACGTCTAGTAAAAAAAGAATTGAGTTTGAGAACTTCATTACCCTTTTGTAAACATCAAAAAAGCACCCATACATATATTTATTAAATAACTGTATGAGACTTAGAAGGTCGATGATAATCGATAAATCTGTTACGATTAGGAGATAAAATTTTCCAATATCAGTCTGTTACCTGAATCCCAAGAAACATGTATATAATCAGATCGGGAATGACGTTGATGTCATGAATCATAAATTTTGAAAGTGAAAGCGAAATTCTACATTATTTATTAGTACTTACGCATTGGAATATGTGTATTTTAGATTACTTCGTTTTATCTTTAATTTTTAACCATACTAATAACTTAAAAAATCTGTAATTTATTATTTTTAAAATGGTGCAACAATTTAAAAAAAAAAAAATAATAATAATGTTATTATTATACCCTTATCTATATAAGTAGTTATTTAACGGTTACAAGTTCAAATCAATATTCTGATGAACAATTTCTTAACAGTTACCGTTCAGAAAAAATGCAACAGAGATGCTACTACTTACATACAAAAACGTTGTAAAAAATTTTATAAATATATATATATTATTTTATTATTCTAAAAATATATAATATTTCTGTAATTGGCAGTTTTTAATTATAAAAAAAAATATATATGTGAAATTTCCCACGTATTTTTTTAGATTAATTTTGTATTGCTTTAAAGAATACATTTTTTTTAAATACCACTTCGAAATAGTTGTCTGTGGAAATCAGTGTTATTGAGTATTTCATGCATGTGCTAAGTGCTACAGGCACGATATATTTTCCTTCAAATGTCAGTATAATACAAACTTTGAATTTAGATTATAAATACATATAACCGACATAATTATTAAGTATATGAATTACACATAAATATTAATAACTTAGACCGCCAATATTCTCAAATATTTGATTTTCCTTGTAAATAATATGTTAAACGAAATGGGGAAATTACACAAATATTAATTGAATTGAAGCATTTTGAATAAAATGTGAATACTGGGTATACATGAACCTTTATTGGTCATACTTTTAATGCTATTAAAATATTGGCTAAATATTCTTTTATATGGGATATATTTTCAATAAAAGTAACAATTGTTGATGTTATCCTTAATACAGTCGGAAAAAAATGACGATTACTCAAATATATTTTTTAAATTATTCCAGATAAAAAAAATAAAAAAGACAACTGACTAAAAATATAATTATTCCAATACTTGTTACAAAATAAGACTTATAAAGTTACGTTCATAGTCACCCCCCAGTGCAGCAATCGCTGATTTTTTTATAGTAACAATTATTTTTAGCGTCGTATTCTTTTAAGTAAATTTTACCATGCGATGCCTAACGGGAAATTATTCAGTCAGATAATTTTGGATTTCTGAATATGTGACTATAATCTAATTTTGTATGTTGTAAATCTCATTGCAATGGTAGCAGTTTACTATTCATAAATCAAAAACGATTTCGCGAAAAGAACTGTGCTTCTAGTTTCTCATATTTTTTATAGAAATTGTTTTTTGTTAGAAAATGCATATCTTACAATTCGTAATTTTAGGGTCGAATTAGTCGTTATTTATTTAATACTATTAATCTCTCAACCTACAACTACGGGCATAGCCCGTTTATGATTATGGGACCAAACGTAAATATTACGGGCAAAACGCGTACTATGATTATCGAGACAAGCGTAAATATTAGGGATATAGCAAGTACTACGGTGATGGGGCCAAACGTAAATATTAGCCCGTAGTACGATGATCGGATCATGCTCAATTAGCGTATTTGTCATTTCGTGCGAATGACTCGAAGGTTTACGTTTCCGGGCCGAAATTCTCGAACGTAAATCTAACATTAAGAGGTTAATGCATAGATTACAATTCGTATCTTTATGAAAACTTATTAAAAAAGTATTTTAATAATTTAAAAAAATATATGAAATATGTTTAGAATAGATTGACTTATAATGAATAAATTGTCCTTTGTGATAGATGTGTGTCTTTAAAAAGGCCGGATTGAAATTCATGGTGATGTAAATTTGTTTTTGAAAAGTTGTATTTTTTCACTTGACAGTCTTTTTAATATATTATTTTTAAATACAATTGTATGCAAAAAGGAAAGTAATTTAGTTAAATTAATTAAACATTCACTTAAATTTAAATAACGAATATAATAAGGAAATAGAATTGGCGTCACTATTGCCAATAAAATTGTCTGATTTTAATAGAATTTATTTACAGCTTATATATGAATATATATATGTCTGTTCCATGAGCATAATATTACTCATTTACACTAAACATTATAAAGTGTTTTTTAAATATTTATTTTTTTAATGTATGTAACAGTTATTTTAATATGTTTTCTTTTTTTTTCTTTTCGTAGGTAAGTGAATGTTCAGAACTCATTAAAGTGAAATAGTTGAGCATGGTAAGCTAATAAACTTAATCATTTCTTTTTGGTATCAAAAATTTATAAAGGTTCATACGTTCTAGGGTCAATTTTATGCTTTATTTAAACTTCTACTAACTGATTTTTATCAAATTTCAATTACTTTTATTTTATAACAAGGCGTAAAAAAGTAATAAATCCGATACAAATGTAGTTAATTTAGATATAGAAAATGAAATACGGTGTCAGAATTCTGTTATCATTTAATATCTTCTTAAAGAATATTTTTAACATGCTCATTTGAAATCCAGCCTAATTTTATTTCTGAACACAATATAAATTATATATCTTATACGTTAATAAATGGAGAACAAGTTCGCTTTCAAGTAGGTTTAAATTAAAATTCCCACAAAAGAGCTTCAACTGTACTTAGGATATGTATAGATCTTCAAACAAATTTTCCTCTAAATTTAACCAATCGCCTAGAAGCATTTTTCTTTAAAAAGATAAACATTAAGAAATAATTATCACAAGACTCATTAAAAATTACTTACATTATTCATATCCATTTTCATTCAATACTTTTTTTTTCATTGGGAAATCTAATGGTGTCTAAACGCCTTAATCTGTAATTTCTTATTATAGAAATTACGGATAAAGCTTTCTACAAGATACTTTCTTAAAACCTCAACCACCAAATAACTCAAGTTGAGCTGAAATGCACTCATCTCACGATTTGAAAGTCATCTTCTAGTAAAGAGTTGAAATAACTCAAGTGAACGAATTGTTTGTAAGCAATTTAAATCAAGATGAGTAATTTAAATACAGGGTGATTCATAAAAGATGGGCAGAACTTTAAGGGGTTATAGTACACTTAAAGACAAATAATATTAAATAGGAGACTAAGGGTCCCTGACGTATTCCCAAGGAGATAGGGGGCATTAAAGTTTAGGGTCCGAAATTTCAAATGATTATAAAAAATGGAAAAATTGGTCGATTCGTTTGCGGTTTTTGCAAAAAATTTTCTTTATGCCAGTATTTTCTTGAAATAAAATTTTAAAGTTCAATTTCAAAAAATGCCGATAGGGGGCGCTTTAGACTTTGGAGTAACAAACAACTATTTTTTAACGTTATTTTTTGTATTTCTTTAAATGATTTCGAAAGCTTAGACTTAAACTTAAATTTTGATCTAAAAATCTGAGTCCTAACGAGTAGTTAAGTAGCGTAAACTGAAATTTGAAATTTGAAACCCTTCTCCCCCCAGAACAAAAATCAGTTATTCCCGATCTTTGTGTCGTAGATTAGGCTCTAACTACTGCCGCGTTTTGCTAAAGTTATTCTTTATGTCAGTATTTTCTTGAAAATAAATTTTAAAGAAAAGTTTAAAAAAATTCCGATAGAGGGCGCTTTAGACTTTGGAGTAACGAACAACTATTTTATACCGTTATTTTTTGTGTCTCATTAAATGCTTTCTAAAGCTTAGACTTAAACTTAAATTTTCAGCTCAAAATCTGAATCGCTGAGCGTGGTTCAGTAGCGAGGGGAGGGGGTTCAAATTTCAACTTCTGAACATAGTTCAGTTTGCACTACTTAACCATGCCCAACGATTCTGTGCTGTGATACGAGGCAAAAATACAACTTTCGTCAAGGACTGCATAGTCGGAATTCACTCATAAAGGCACTGGCACAGTTGGAAACTTCGCTCATGCAAACGTTAAAGCTCCATTCCTGACGCTAGTCACCGGGTGAAGAAGGAGACAGAAAGTATGCAAATGTCAAATGGGGAAGAAGAAGAACACGTATGCAAAATTTCGACACGATTCAGGCATAAAAACCACTGAATGGTGAGTCAAGTGTAAGTCGCTGTAGTAATGAATCGGAAGATGGTGCCCTTCACGAATAAGGAAAAGGCTGAGATGCATTTAATTTACAGAGCGGCAGATGGAAATGGTGCAGAGGCACAGCGAATGTACGGAGAGCGATTTCCCAACAGGCGGTTGCCTAACCGCAAAACTTTTGAGCGCTTGCACAGACAGTTGTGTGAGACGGGATCATTTCTCGCTTCCCGGTCGAATGCAGGTCGTGCAAAAAAGGACGAATCAGTAGTTGTTGCAGAAGCCATTCTGGATGTAGTAGCGGCGCAGCCAAGTACAAGTACACGAACAGTGGCTAGGCAGGTGGATACCTCACAGTCCATGACTTGGAGGGTACTGAAGGATGAACATTTGCTCCCCTTTCATGTGCAACGAGTCCAGAAACTGTCTCCAGGGGATTATCCAAATCGTATTGAATTCGCCCGCTGGTTTCTGCAGCAGAACGCGCTAAATCCACATTTTGGACGAACTGTGCTTTTCACCGATGAATGTACCTTCACACGTGAAGGTACATTTAACACACACACTGCACATGTATGGGCGGATGTCAATCCACATGCTACGTGTCCACATGCTCATCAGAGACGCTTTTCCATCAATGTTTGGGCAGGAATCCTCGGAGACCACCTAATCGGACCGTACCTTCTTCCTGAACGCCTCAACGGTAAAACATACCTCACATTTCTGCAACATGTGCTGCCAGACCTGTTAAACGTTGTTCCTCCACGCATCCGGCGGGTCATGTGGTTCCAGCACGATGGAGCGCCAGCCCATTACGTTCGAGACGTCCGCAACTATCTGGACATCACATTTCCGATCAGATGGATTGGTCGAGGTGGTCCTGTTGCTTGGCCTGCTCGCTCGCCAGATCTTTCACCCCTCGATTTCTTTTTTTGGGGACAATTGAAGGCTCTTATGTATGAGACACCCATTGAATCCCCCGAGGAACTGGTCGCCAGACTTTCCGCCGCTGTAGGGGAAGTGCTCGAAAAGCCTGATGTTTTCGCGAATGTTCGCCGTTCCATTCTTCGCCGTTGTTCTGCGTGCATAACCTCTGGTGGTCACAATTTTGAACTTTTATTGTAATTTCATGTTAATAAATATGCTTTGGTAACATAATCCTAATTTGTGTCTTTTTACCTCGTATCACAGCACACAATGTGTGGACATGGTAAACTGAACTGTGCTCAAGAGTAGAAATTTCAAACCCCTCTCCCCAGAAACTTAACCACGTCTAACGATTCAGATTTTGGGCTGAAAATTTAAGTCTAAGCTTTAGAAAGCATTTAATGAGACACAAAAAATAACGGTATAAAATAGTTGTTCGTTACTCCAAAGTCTAAAGCGCCCTCTATCGGAATTTTTTGAAACTTTTCTTTAAAATTTATTTTCAAGAAAATACTGACATAAAGAATAATTTTAGCAAAACGCGGCAGTAGTTAGAGCCTAATCTACGACACAAAGATCGGGAATAACGGATTTTTGTTCTGGGGGGAGAAGGGTTTCAAATTTCAACGTTAAAAAATAGTTGTTTGTTACTCCAAAGTCTAAAGCGCCCCCTATCGACATTTTTTGAAATTGAACTTTAAAATTTTATTTCAAGAAAATACTGGCATGAAGAAAATTTTTTGCAAAAACAGCAAACGGATCGACCAATTTTTCCATTTTTTTATAATCATTTGAAATTTTGGACCCTAAACTTTAATGCACCCTATCTCCTTGGGAATACGTCTGGGACCCTTAGTCTCCTATTTAATATTATTTGTCTTTAAGTGTACTATAACTCCTTAAAGTTCTGCCCATCTTTTATGAATCACCCTGTATATATTTTAAATCAAGATGAATAAAACTTTTAAAGAACACCACATTTACGATCCAATGCATTTCCAATGCTTTCGTTTTAAGAATGTAAAGTAACTTTTATTTTGTGAAATGATTATTGATTCAGCATTAATTATTTTATTAATATTGATTTACGATTTCCATTGAAAATACAATTTTCATTGCGTTTGTTTTGTGCAATGTTCAAAAACTTCAAGGAATTTCAAGTACCTTTTAATAGAATTCTTGTAAAGTAATATTTGCATTATTTAAAAAATAAAATTCTATCTCCACATATAGCTACCAGAACTTAACGAAATTTCTGGTGCAGAAAATTCCAAAATCTTCAGATATTTTTACCTTTACGAACCCTGTTATAAATAATTATTTCAATAACCGTTGCTTTAATTTACAAATCTATTATTTTTTTCCCTTAAAAAATAACTATAATGTAGAGGAATATTATCTTATTTGTTGCACTGCTCTCTATTGCAGGTTAAAAAATTATATTGGATATTCTAAGAAATATACCTAAAAATAAATTAAACTTTTACGCTTTTTTTTATTTTAAAAGTAACTAGCATGTCTCGAGGATTTTATATAAATTACTAATGTGGTGTATTATATAACTATTACTTTCTTTTCCAAATTCTATGATATATATATATATATATATATATATTTGTTGTATTCATAATATATTCCATGTTATAAAATAAATATAATAACATTATTCATTTCAGAAATCAGCATATTATTTTTATATAGTTCATGTACTTCAAAGAAAATACATAGAATGTATTTATTTTGGCAGTAACCAAAAGGACCTATAATGTCTTCATTTTAATGCGACTCTTCAGTAATCCCAAAACTATATTTCTTTTAAGTATTATCTTGTATTATTTCGTCACTGAAGAAAAATCTCTAATGTAGATCAAAATATCTCAAAAGCATATGCTTCGATTTTCTGAAGCAATATCTAATACAGGAAAAAGTTCCTTTGTAAATGCCAGTAGGATGAAAAGATAGACATTTTAAATCTATACAAACGCATTTCAAATTTTTGTAAAGCACTTTTGTCCTTACAAAAACATATTTTCCATCAAAAATCTTTCAAATCCCGATTTTTGTTTTGTGCAATAAAAAGTACATAGAAAATCAAATACATCCCTGAGGTAAAACTAGTACATTGAAAAACTTATAAACAATATTACATTCCATGGTATTATATTAAAAAAATATTTATATAGATAAGATTTAAGTATTGGTTATTATCGTTTTTTATTCTAAATGTTTTTAGAATGCTGTCTAGTTGTTTTTTTTTTTGTTTCTTAGATGTATTCAGTCACCTCCCCGAGAAAAAATGTACAAAGTGTAAACATAAACCTATTTAAAATAATAAATCGTAAAAATGAAACAAGTCTAAGAAAAGTTATAAGCATGAGAAAGATTGTGAAGCATTGGAAAGTGACATCAGCCATACACTACGATATTGACGTTTTGTAGATTTAATAACTTAGTTAACTTATTAGTTATTTCATAACTTAATTTATTCATTACTTGATTATTAAATTCTTTTTTAAGTATCACATTCAAAAATTGCAAATAATTCAGGTGATTGTGTATATGTAAAACAGATTCACCAGATTTAATACTTCGTTATTTGAAATATTCGACTATGTTTTTAAGTCTGATTAATAATCTAATGAAGAAATATCATGTGCCCATTTCAAGAATATTATTAATGAGGATTAATTATTATTATTTATTTATCAAATCTGGCTATGAAATAGTAAAAAAAAAACAATTTGTTGAGGTGGATGGTTTGTAAGAATACCAAGTTCCTTTGTAAACGAATGGTTAGCAGCTCCCACCAAGTTTACTTTCCTGCTCTATTGTAGCAAGGTGGAACCCGTCGAAAAGTAAATGTTTAAGAAGGAGCTGTTTCATAGATTTATAACAAATCTGCAAGATTAGCTACAGTAAAAATGCATCTTACAATGGTCAGTCTAACTATCAAACAAATATTATTTAAAGCTAAAATTAGGGAAAAAAATACTATTTTTATAAAACTCAGTTGTCCAAAATATTAAAATTAAACTGCAATCTCATATATCAAAATATAATAATAAAGAAAAATATAATAAACATCAGTTATTATGATGAAGTTATCAATTGAGGTTCTTATGTTTATTATAAATGCGTATGAAAAAAAATCAAATTGACACGATCTTAGAATTTCATGTGAAATCTAAATCCGTTATCATTTTTACCTTCTCAAAATGTACATACGCAGATTTAAATTTTTATGAATTTTAAGAGAAAATGGCATATTTCTGTTGCCACAATTACAAAATTCGCAATAAAAACTATAAAAAATTATTATGTCAAGAATTGATTGAGATAAAGCCTTCAAACAAATTGCATTTAAAAGTACATATTTTTCTCTATGCAATGGTGTAAAAATTGAAAATGTGCGGTGTTTAGAAGTATAAAATTTGCAGTACCGAAAATCGCAAAACTGAAAATGTTGCCATTTGCAAAATGACGTATGCGTTACGCACAGATATGTTTGGCCTTTATAATATAGATTTAATGAAATTTTAAGAAACTGATCGGTCTTGATCAATAGTGCGGATCAGGAGCTTGTTAACATATGTTCTGTAACTTTTATTTTTTCCTGATTATTAGGCAATTAAGTATATATTAAGTTTTTACGTTCCTTTATTAAATGTCTGTTTTTTTAATTTCCTATAATTTTTTATAAGTCTAACTGGTATAACTACTTTTAAATATCTGATTTTGTTATAATTTTATTAATATTTTGAATCTTCTGTAAATGTCTCATTTTCTAGTCAAATCCAATCCCCGTACAATGCTTCAAACGTTACTTCTTCAGAATTTTAACTGCGATTACAGAATTCATTCAGATTAAAATTATTTTTAAAAAATATTAATGTTTCAATAACATACATATATGTATATTTAAAAAATTCAGATCCTTTTGTTTGTCGAAACTAATTAATCGTATTACAGTAAGAAACATATCCATATACATTACTTATTTCATCGAAATTTCAATTATATTTATTATGAAAGTAAATTCTATTACCCATTATTAAGGTAAGGCCTTTATTAGTATCTACTCATAATATTCTCTTATTATTATAATTAAATTATGATAAAGGTATTTAACTCGATTTAAATTTATGGAATTGAACAAAAGAATTTGCTTTGTTGGAAGTAAGGCATCTATATATGCAATAGATTGCATTCATACGCGATATTAACACAATGAAGATGGAGAAGCCTGCATAAAAATCTATTTATCTCCTTTTGCTACACTGCATTATATAATAATATGAAATTTAACTTTTGGGGAAATTGTATTCCGATAAAGAAGATGGCTTCCAATATTTTTTGAATATATAAGTTTTAAAGAAATCACCGCTTGAAAATTATAAATTTGCATGAATAAAATATAAAAATTTAAAAGTTAAAAAAATGAAAAAGCGCATATTTTATTTCGGAATTTTATTTCGTAAAAAACATACAAAGTCATTACCTAAGAAATAAGAATAACACATCTTTTCTGAAATTCTTTTAAGTCTATATTAAACGTTGAGTGTAGTTCAACGACTTAATACATGAAAATACTCGCCTTATTTAATCAGAGGAAATCATTACAATTTCTTCGATAAATCACCGAATCTGTTTTTATTACGAAGAGTATGTATTAAGCAAAGACTTCTAACTTCATATAGTGCTTATTCATAATATTGAGAAACTGTTTGATTTATTTAATTCCTCGATGTCATCTGGCAATCGAGAAAGAAAGTTGTCAATTCTCACTTATTAATAAGTAACATTTATTCGTAATCAATAAATGTAAATAGCTGTTTTAAATAATTTTATTCTGTGTAAAGTTTGTTTTTTAATAGAATGTATAAAATAATTTTTTATTAGTTTAGAAAAAATTCTATTTCACTGTTGCAAGGCAATTAATTAAATAAAATCTGCACATTTTTTACACTTGTTTCACTGAATTAGTTTTTGAAATGCCACTTTGAAATAAACTCATATATCAGTGTATAGCTCATTATATATTACTTGAGATTTTCTATACACGAAAGATAAGAATCATAGTTTTTTCGTGCGATGAACGAAAAATTTCTTATGTAATTCTTCGAAAGATAAGAAGTACGTCAAAAAATTGTTTTTCTACTAAGAACTGTCTGAAAAACTACTTCAACTTTCACAGTACTAAAATCAAAATATTATTTAAATGTCTAAGATAAGGCATTTTGAATAGAATCTTTATCAAATAACTCCTCGAATCCATAGTATAACTCCCCCAATAACTCCCTCGCAAGAATCTCCTCGATAGACAAATATAATGATTAATTTCAATATATAGTAAAATGTATACAAAACCGATAAGAAATAATAAAATGATGGAAGAGCTTCCTACTCTTTAATGCATAGAAACGCTGTACCCACAAATCCATCAAGTGAATTACCCTTGGCAGGGTGCCAAAAGTTTCATTTTTTTTCTCTTAAAACACTGTAAGTGACAGAAAGTTTTCCTTTATCTTTAATTGGCTATAATGAAGTGAATGTCATTACATTATCAATTCCTACTTATAAAGAAAAACTTAACTCTGAAAAATGAATTTACAAAATTTTGAAAGCAATCTGTATGGGAGAATTCAACACACTACATTTCAGCATCATATAATTCAAAAAAAAACTTCGATGATTTGTAAATATACAAGAATTTACTATGGTCTATTGATTTATTTCTATGAACTGTATACAATTATGTAACTATTATGTAGACTGTGCTCGTAATTCCTTAACTTAGCACGTATAGATCTGCAGCAAAGTGTAACTACACGTCTAAATGAAACAAAAACCACTCAAATAGCATAATTCTTTTATATGAATACATAGATTGCTATAAATTTTTAATACTTATGTATACCCGGAAGTGTAACTGAAAAAAGTAAATTTATTTCTGTTTTAAATAAATTCCTCCCAATAATATTTTAAACTAAGTATGTTTCAAATTGCTTCAAACATTGAAATTCCTCTCTGTTACATTGGCATTTTATATAAATTGTTTTTATGCTTTCTAAATCTCCTAATTTGTATTTAATCTTCGATTTTTTTTATTCTAATATAAAATCTTTCAGTAAGTTACATCACTATAAAAGTTTACTTATATCTGTAAGACAGATTAACCACAAATAAAAACTTTCTTTGTGCAACTTCAAACAAACAACTTCTCAGTTGAAACTTCCGAACTAACCCGCATAACTTATAAAATTCTGCAAACTTCATAAGAAATTCATTCAGTAGAATTCTTTTGAATTTAATCAACATTCCTTTAGATCGTAGAATTTTTCGACAATATTATGGATGAAATTATTTAAAAAAATTTTTGAAGTGCTAATTTACATAAAACAATTGGGAAAGTAGAATAAGAATTTTATCGGGCGATTTTAAAATATGCTGTACCAACTGCAACTGCTTAAAATTCTGTAGAATTCGCATTTTTTAAATTACGATGTCAAAAAAGAAAAATGCAAAATCCTTAAAGTAAATAAAAAAAAAAACATTAGCTTGAATATAACTTGTGTTTCCATTTACCATTTTGTAAAGTATAACGTGGTAGAGTAGTGGTGTATTTTTCTTGCATATAACATTCACCTGAATGTAATTTTTTAACTTCCTGCATTCTCTTTCTGTAGAAGTTATATAGTGTAGCTGAATATTCGTGTATTGTCTTTTGATTATAAAATATTTATTATTTGTAAATGGACAGCATTAAATTTTTAAATTATTACGAATTTCATTCGTTTGCATTACTTAAGCAAATAAGGAAATTTGACTTAAGTCATATACATAAAAAAATGAAACAGATATTTTACTAGTTAAGAGCTTCAACCGTAACTGCTTATTGTTCTGTAGATTTCGTATTTTTTTAAAAAAAATTCTGATAATCGCTGATCTAATTCTGATAATTCTGATTCGCTATAGTAAATAAAAAACGTATTTGTGTGAATATAATCTATGCTTACATTGACGATTTCATAAAGAATAACGTGACAGGATGGTGGTGTATTTTTTTATGCATATAACATATCAACGAATCTAATCCTTAAATTCACAGTAATCTATTTATGTAGATGCTAGGTTGAGTAGCTGAATATCCTGCATTGTGGTTAATTTAACTGAGATATTTACTATTTGTAAATGGAGAGTAATTTTTAAAGTTTTAAATTATTACGAATTGTATTATTTCTTTTGTATTATTTAATCAAATGAGGAAATTTGACTTAAATCATATAAAAGAATTTCTAAACAGAAATTTTAATAGTTAAACTTTTATGGATAATTAAAAAAGTAGTGTAGTTTATGAGCATTTTTTTTAAGATGCAACTCTAATCCTTGGAGAAATGT
Organism: Maratus speculifer; assembly: GCA_964019185.1. Taxonomy (NCBI): domain Eukaryota; kingdom Metazoa; phylum Arthropoda; class Arachnida; order Araneae; family Salticidae; genus Maratus; species Maratus speculifer. The sequence continues at coordinate 262,370,517 of OZ025291.1, read as the reverse complement.
AAGACTCTTTCTACTAGGGAGTGTTTAGAATCATAAAGTAAAGTCCATGTGAGATTTCTATATTTTTCCAAACATATGTTTTTATTATTTTATTTTTCGTATTTCAAGTTCTCTGAAATGCCCGTTTCAATTAAATGCAACGAATTTCGATCATGCTGAGTGCCTAATTTATAATATTGGTAATTGTGATTTACGTGGCTTAAGAGGAGAACGTCATGGACGACGGAAAAGTCATGATATATTAACTTTATACGACTCTCATCGTTTGAAGAAATGCTTAAAAAGCATCTTGTGTTTTTAAGTTAAAAAATCTGCAAATTCTGAGATTAGTAAAATGAGTTTAAATAGCGGCTATTTCATCTTTTTTCATATAAGCATGCGACAAAAAGGCATATTTATATGAGATAAGACAGAAGAACATTGTTTTAATAAATTTATTATGTATTCAAAATATTTAATATTCACAGAATAAAAACGTTATTTTTTAATTATAACTATTTGTAAATGGACAGTAGAGTGGAAATTGATTGACAATTGAATAGAAAATGGAAGTAAGATTCTCGCTGTCAGTCTTATTTTAGCTCTATTCTTAATTTTGTTTTCAAACCTGTTAAACATAAAGTTTGATGCTAGAAATATAAATTAATCTATTTACAAAAATCTTAAACATAGTAATCAACCTTTGCGCCGACATCCTCACTTGATTTCATTCTAATCATTTAAGCGCCCGGCCTTTTCCCCCCTTTTATTGAATGATTAATAAAATAATAGAAGTGAAAACTATTTGTATCAGTATCTGCTTATGATTACCTTTTACATTTATTTATCTTGTGTACGGCAGAAAAATCACTCCAGTATGAGTTCTGTATTAAATCAGTCTTTTATTCCAAAGATTAAGTTATGAAAAGTCCCGGTTGCGATTCTTAAAGATCTAAACGACAAACATTCTGTTGGCTGAAACTTTTGGTCCACAAAGAAACTCTCACAGAAGACACAAATTGCTTAATATTTCTTTAACGGATATCTTCCATTTTACCTTTTAAAAATTAAATTTTTCCATGTTCCCCCGAATGTTTCTCCTTCATTTAAATTTTTGCCTTTGCTCTCCGTAATTTTGAAGTATCCAGTAACACTTTTCCGTGGTGAGAACAGGTCTAGCAAATGTTGCAAAAAAAAACAATATGCATTTAAAATATCATAAATTGATTTACAGTGGTGTAAGAAATTAAGAGAATTTTCATATTTTATCGACGATCTCCAGAACAACAGGACGATTTTAATAAAATTTGCTATGAACATAGATTGATATATTACTAAAATAAACATTCAACATTTATAATAGACACACTTGTTCGTACGTAATACTCGGTTTGAGCCTAAAGGTCTGAAACAGAGGTTGCAGAATACAGAAAATAAATGGATTAATAGGGGGTATGGTCCCCTCTAAAAACTATGCAGGCTTGGCAGTTTACCAGTGTCTGTGGCAATTGGTCCCACTCATTCAGCAACAGTTTTCAGTTCCTGGATGGTTCTCGGAGCGGGGTTTCAAGTTGCCATTACCCTCTACAGAGTGTTCCAGACATACTCTATAGGGTTGAAGTCTGGAGACTTGGCTGGCCAATCCTTCCGGCGAATATGCTCATTCAAGACAAATTCGGCGTCCAGAAGAGCTATTTAGACCTCGCGTTATCATCCTGTAATATGAAGTCGGGGCCCACTGCATCGCGGTAAAGGCAAAAATAGAGCTCCAATATCTAATCCCTATACATCACACCAGTCACAGAATCTCTGTCAAAGGCGTAGATAGGTGTACGGTCGTCCAACATGATGCCTGCTCAGACCATGAAACCGCCACCGCCATAATTGTTGATTTCGCGGAAATTGGAGGGTAAGTAGGGGTCTCAGGCTCTCTTCATTTGAAAACACGGCGAGAATCGGTGTTTAGGATAAAACGGGACCCGTCGGTGAACAGATTGTCGCCCATTGATCCTTACTCCAATCACTATGCTACTTGCACATTGGTAATTGGATTCTGCTGTTCCAAGACGAGAGCGGGACGCAAACAGCTGGTTTTCTAGCAAACAACTCTTTATCATCCAGTCTTTTCGAAACAGGCACTCGTGTTACACCGGCTCCTGTTCGGTATACAGGTCACGAGCGAGCTGCGAAGCTGTAGATCTAGTGTTATGAATCGCTAAAATGGAAAATGGCAATCTTCTCTGGCCGTCGTGGCTCTTGGATGGCTTTGCCCAGATTTTTTTCGATGGATCCAGTATCCTGGAACGGTTTCCATTGTTTACACGTGACGCTGGACGTTAAATTAAGTTCTATGCATATCTGGACCTGCTATTGGTTTGCTTTAAGCCTACCCACAATTCGTTTTTCCTTCAGTTCAGTTCTTTTCATGGTATTCGCTAAAATATGCAAATTCTCTTAATTTATTTCAATAGTGTAATTTCTCTTCTCTCGGTTTAATTTAAAATAGCCCAGATGTAGGATTGCTTGTAATTAGACGTCTCCCGGTGGTCGCAATTTAGATAATTGTTTTGTTTAATTAAAAACCGTTATTAATCATTCATTGTCAAATACCAATGACGTCATGCATGTGGCATTATATAGCAAAACGTTCTAATCTCTTTTAATGCGACAAATGATGACTATATATATCTATACAGTCGACATTGGTTATATTGTATCTGTAATATAATATTCTTTCGCCCATAACTTACTCAGATGCTCGGTCACAAATTATATCACATACAATTTAATGATATACAATTTTGGCTATTACAATCTGTGCAAAAGACTTAATTTGATTATAATTTACATTTTATATTCGAATGAAAAACTAAATCTAGATGCAACCTTCTATTTCCTCTTTAGAAGAAAGCAGAAAAATGATAAACAATCTTAGTCGTTTTTCCAAGTCAATTTTCAATCATTTTTCATGGAATAGGCAGGTATTTTAACTACTATTCAATTTTTTATTATCATTGATTATTATATTTCTCCAGCAGGTAGAGAAAACAAAGAGGAGGGAGTAATATTTTTAGAAACGTTTGACAAAAGGGTGAGAGATTTCAAGACGTATTAAGTTCATTTAAGGTATTTCTCCGTACAATCTTATCTTACGATACAAATAAGTATGAGTTTTCCGATTACAGAACCTATGTTGCAAGCGGAATCAGAAGATTTTGCAAAATTGTTTAATGAAAATTTTATTTGTTCAGTAGGTTGGTTAGAATTATTTAAAAAAACGCCATCACAATACTTGTAGCAAAATAAGTGGAGAAGCTGCCCAAATGGTAACGATAGTTATTGAATAATGAAGTAATGAAGTACAGCTTAAAAAAAGAGAGAATTATGCCAATGAAGAGATCTTTAATTGTCTTGAGATAGGTCTATTTTAAGTTGACTCAAGAGAAAACTATAGAATTCAAAAGAGAAAAGGGTATTAAAGGTAAACAATTTAAGGAATGTCTATCTATACTTTTGCCCGAAAATATGATTGACAGTGAAAAAAGAAAATTATTGGTTAAAGGGAAATCAAAACAACCGAGATGTTTCAAAAATATAAAAAATCTGCCTGTTCGATATGCTGCTAATTGGAAAGCATGGATGACGTCCGATATATTTTGTGAGGAACTCAGATTATGGGATAAGGAAGTACAGAGAGCAAAATAAAGAACTTTTCTCTTAATTTTGAACAATTGTCCTGCACACCCACCAATGGGTAATTTAAATTTCATTTTTTCATAAAAAAGGGATCAATGTATAGTTGAAATTCTAAAGTCTCATTTCAGAAAATATTTTATTCAGCAATATATTCTGGCTTTAGAAAATAAGGAAAATTTGTCGTTTCCGTTTTAGATTCAATAAGAATTCTAAATAAAACCTAGCAGTGTGTCCATCTCCTACAATTAAAAATAGTCTCCTATCTATTTTCGTAATAGATTCGTTCTCTCAGCCAGTGTTCCAGATGATGCTGAAGAAAACATACCACTCTTAGAATGCTTGAAAGTGTAGAATAACCAAGAAATATGTTCTCAACAAGACAACGACTCATACGTTTATGGTGATGATGATCTAAAAAAATCCAAAACACCGCCCGATATTCAGATTCTTGCATCAGTGTCGGATGCAAAATAGAAAAAGAGGTGCCAAAAGTGTCTGAAGCTTTAAATGCTATAAAACTTTATCGCAGTTCGTTCAATTCCATGCATACTATTCAGAGACTCTACAAGATATCATTATAAATACTAAAAATGTAATTTTTACTTTATAATTTAATAATAATAATAATAACACGCAAAGTAACACATTATTATTCTAGATAGTCATGTAAGTAGTAAAATATTTTTTCTTCGAATATTGAATACGTTTTTCATCACTTTCTAACTAACTAAACTTAGAAATCAACAGGGTGAAAATAGTACAGGCCGAGAATCGAAACCGGAACCATTGGAATCGCGTTCCAGTTCTCTATCATTTAAACTCGAGGACGACACCCAGCTTAGCATTTTTCACACTCATATGTTGGTAAGACTTCAATTCAGCATATGATGGAGTAGTCTTCATGAACACTCAATCCTGTGGCGTATCATGAGACACAAACAAACCCAAAGTCGATGAACATAGGAATGAAATTACGCTTTGAATTATTGAATATTTAACAGGTAATTTATCACTTAACTAAGCATAGAAACCAACAGCGTGAAAATGTTCAAGCCGTAAATCGAACCCAAATCCCTTGGAATATTCCAAATTTTCTCCAATTTTATTTTTATTTTTCATAGAAAAAGTATTGCATGGTCCATAGTAGAACTTACCACGGGTCAACGTACAACATGGGTGATGTACCTTGGATCTAAGTTAAAAAAGAAAACTATGATAGGCCAAAATTTAGAATTCAAGAAATTCATGAAAGAAGTGCATCATGAGAAATGCTTAGCAAACAGATTTATATTACACCATTTACATATTTTAACTAATTTAAACATTAAAATGTCAAAATAAGACTCAGAGAAAACACTTTTCCCTACAAATATCTCCAAAATATTTCATTTCAGAAGTCATTCATTTATTTTCTTTTTGATACTATAATGAATGAAATAGATAAACTAAAATACCATTCCAATTTAATATAAATATCCTAGTCTAAAAATGAAGACGAACACCTAACTCAAACTTTTGTTTAGAGACATTCCTTTCTGTAACAATATTTGCATTATTTCAATACAATGTTTGCAAAATGCGAGCTTTTTACAATTAATCCCCAATGGAATTTTAACAAAATATTCTGTTTATTTGATAATTCTTCATAAATAAACCTCTAAACAATATTGGAATGTATGTTTTGTTATTTTTACAGCTTAAAGTTACAATCTTACTTTTTAAATTTTTCAACGCTTGTGAAGTGATTAGGGAGTACTTTTCTAAAATCTTATTATATTTTAGTAATGAAACTAAATTGTTTAAAGTGTAATACATGAAGTTATTCTTTTTAAAATCTTTTCAGTAAGTATGGAGCATTATATATATATATGTGTGTGTGCGTTTGCAATAACATGAAAAATTTAATGAAGTTTCTTTGAACTGATAAAAAAAAAAACCTTTAAAAGCGAAAGGACAAGGCATATCTTTTGTAAAAATTGTGTCCGGATGAATTGGGTTCATTTATATTATATTAGTCATTTTAAATAGTTTATTTTAAAAAAGAAAGCCGTAATATTAGTGTACTAATCTTTTTATAAATTATTTTGATTTTTTATTTAAATTATCCCTTTAATTATCTGTAAGGCAAAATGTAGTTTACCATTTTAGAAATAGGTATTTACTCATTTAATTTAAATTTAGGTAAATTAACAGAAAATTAATAGATAAATTAACAGGTATTTACTCATTTAATCTTTTTCAATCAGATTTTTTTGTTCTTTATTAAAAAACACCCATTAAGTTTTGATGTAGAATCAAAGAATTTCATTATTTATTCATTTATTTATTATTTTTTATAGTGAAAAGAAAACAGAAAATGAAATATTTATATATGATTTCAAACTAATTGCTCTAATTTATTTAACTAAATTTGGTTTTAATAATATTATAATTTTTTGTGCATTGTTGTTCGTATAACGTTATTGTTGCTTTATTTTTTACGGTATTTATTAAAGTTTTTGTCTAATACTATCTTCAGATCTTGACTTTTTTATTAATGTTTGAAATTTCAAAATAATTGAACTAGATGTAAATACTCATTCAAAATTAGAACAAATTGTTTCCGATGGCGTTCAAATTTCAAATATATTGTACACAAAACTCATATGTATGTTTTGTGGGTACATTTAACGTTAAACGTAGTAATGAATAATTTTTTCAAGTGTCTAAGGTGAATAAAATGTTTAATCGCCATAAGCTATATGTTTTTAAAGAAAATAACACATTAGTTTAATTTATTTTATATATTTAAGTTATACACTAAAACACTAGTTAGTAAAAGAATAGTTAATAAAATTTCAATGAATTTTTAATAGACAACAATATTAATTTTTCTTTTATTATTTACCGAAGAAAACTTTCTAAATTCTGACAAGAAAATTAATAAAGACAGTTTAATATAATGAAGCTTTAAAAAATGGCATACTTTAAGAAAAATGAACAAAGTTGATAAAAATGAATATCCAATTTACGAGTAAGTACGCTATCTAAAATCGGGCATCAAATATTCAATAAATAAATAAATAAAGCCTTATATTAAAGTACTATTAATACCCAATACTCATTAATGTAAATAGTCTTTAAATGCATTAAACTTATAGATGGTTTACTTGATTGAGCTTGATTTGTGAAGTAAATTATTCATTTTTATTTTCGTTTATTAAGTTTTCGTTTTTTACATTGCAAATGTTTATTTTTTATTCTCTTTTTTTTATTCACTTTTTGAGATATTAGTGAGTGTCATCTTAATATTCATTATAATAAGTAAAACAATATCAAGCTTTAAAATATTTCGCATACTCAAAGTTACAATTTCAATGACTATGACAGTTTTTCACGTGTAACAAAATTATTTTTGAATGCATAAATAAAATGCATCCTACCATAATTATATTTTTTAATCTTGACATCAACCATGACATGGTAACCATGAACATGTAATGCAAGCATTTGGGAAGGAAAAATAAGCTCTATATATTCCATTAAGATATAAGTGTTTAAGAAAAAGTCACTATATTATTATTTTTGAATTTTAATTAAATTCGCACTTGCAAAAGTAAGAACGTTTCAGTAAATCATCCAGAAAATGGGATGTTCGTATTTTCAAGAGGAATTTCAAATGCGATGAATAAAAACAGAAAGATATAAAAAATATTCAGTATCAAAATATAAAATATATAAAATTTAGAAAAACAAATTACGTATTTAATTGACATAGATAAAACGTATTACTCTTAGAGTGAATAAGAGGAAAATGAACCATACAAAATTTTAATTTTCCAGTTTTTACTGAGGCCAATATGATTTTTAAAAAATTTAGATTATAATCAATATTTTATTAGAATTAAAAACATAAAGGAATGATTCGAAGTTTAAATACACAAATAGAACAACAATAAACTAAGACTGAAAATTGACATATGTTTATAAGTTTTAATCTTTTAAGACATTAATACAATTTTCAGTAATATTCTCATTAATCTACAAATCATACTCATTAATCTACACGTATTTCCCAGTCTGAGCAATCTCCCATATGCTTCCTGTTAAATTATTTTGAAAAATAATAACAAGCTTCAGTATAACAACATTTCATATTTATTATACTATTCGATATTTCACTCAAATAGCAGTAAGAATTATGCAATTTAAGCATACAGTCGAACCTCGTTAATACGCGAATCAGGGGTCCGATCAAAATTCGCGTATTAAACGGGTTCGCGTATTAACCGAAGGTCGTGAATTTTCGTCAAGTGGTCTATCTAATAACAATCTGTGCGAAAATAAACACTTTTTTTGTCAATTTTTAGCGTTTTTAAGACATAAAATGACATTTTATTTATTTAAATCATTATGTGCTTACTAAGCAGGAAAGTTTGAAAGCTGAAAATTCAAATAATCGTTATCTTCTCAAGTAAATTTCCTAAGTCTTTTCAAATTTAGATTTATTATATATGACACATAAAATTGAATAAGATGAACACAAAAATTTCTGCTAACCATATTAACTAAAACTAATGTTAGCAAATAAACGCGATAAGATATGCGATAAGATAATAAATAGTGTTGAAAATAATAAAAAGTCAATTTTTAAAAACTTGCTGAAGTCAATAATGTCATAAAAATTACTTTTTCGAAAAGTAGCTGTCAATTTTGGCCTGTTTGACATGGGATCGTGCCATCTCCATGATGTTTTCAGCCTTATTCAGGTAATGGTAAAGTTCGCTTGTTGAGGGTCCTTCGTCCAGTGATGAAACGTATTGTCTTAGGAAATTGAATGCCTCTGTAACTTTCGAGAATGGGTATGGGACCGGAAGCACAGGTTCATCATCATTTTCCTTCTCATCCGGTTTGTCTGTCGCAGTTCATCGGCGATGATATCATCCAGACTTCTAAGTTCGGAGGTAACTAGATCTTTGTCGATATTAATGACTGTGTCTAAATCGACAAAATTTTCCCCTACAGTTTCTTGTGCGGCCAGCCAATCCTCTTCAACATTAGATGGCGAGGCTAGCTCTGTGTAAATGATGTCCTCGCTACTTCCGAAACTCGCTTTGTGAAAGCAATTTGTAATTGTTGTTGGTGTGACACTCCCCCATGCTGCAGTAAGCATGTGCATAGCGTCGAGGACGGTAATTGGACGACACTCATAGCAAGAAGGATTGCTGCCGGGTTCCATTTGATGAAGGTATCGCCGTACGACGCGAGTCTTGTAATTTATTTTGCAGCTGTTAATTATTCCTTGGTCCATTGACTGGGTGACACTAGTCGAATTTGGAGGTAGAAATTCTACTTGGACATTATCCAAGTCTTCGTTATCTTTTGGATGAGCAGGGCAATTGTCTACAAGCAATAACACATGGCGCAATTCTTTTCTCATACGCTGATCAAAATTACGAAGCCATGTTGTAAAAGTGCAGCCCGTCATCCATGATCTGGCGCTGGCTTTCATACAATCTGGGGGAAATTCTTGACATTTTTAAAGCATCGCGGATTGCGTGATTTCCCTATGACCAGCAGCTTTAATTTATATGATCCATTAGAGTTGTCATTGAGCAGAATAGAAGACGCTCTTTGCTCAGTTTGCCTCCATGACATGTTTCTTCTTTTATGGCCATTGTTTTATTGGATGCCAGTTTGTAAAAAAGCCCATCTGCGTTGTAAATATCCCGACTTGAGTAGTTTTTTACAAGCTACGGAAGCACATTAATTTTCCAACAGTGAACAACTTCAATATTGACTGCAGCTGATTCACCACACACTTGCTTGAATTTTATACCGTACCGAGTTTTAAATCGATCCAGCCATCCATTTGAGGCATTGAAATCTAGCAATCCCATTTTTGCTGCGATTTCAGAAGCTTTTTCTTGTATTAACAAGCCGCTTATTGGGATATTCGTAGAGCGCGCTTGAACAAACCACACGTGAAGGGCCTTTTCCATGACCTCAAACTTGGCTGTTTTTTATTTTCTTGTTTTTTGTTCCTCCAAACACAGCTTTGTTAATGATGGCATTCCTATTCTTTAACAAAGTTAACTCAAGTATGCCTTTTTCTTTGGCGAACGCAGAGTTATCTGAGACGGCTTGGGCATCGTATTGATTTATAATTTGTAACTTCTCAGTGATGGAGTGAACCTTTCGTTTAATATGTTTTGCTTCTTCCGCCATAGTTTAGAGTATAGACTAGATTATAAAAGCACAAATAGATATCGTAGACGAGATAATACTGGGATCGACAAGCGACTCTTCATTTAAAAAATATCACAGCACTGATGAAACAGCGATTGGAAAGACTCACGTGATTAATTTACAATTGTGGCGCATGCTCCATCTATCGGTTCTACCACTCTAATATGGGGGGGGGTCACATCATTTCTTAATCATGGGGGGAAAGTTCTTTTCATTTTTACTTTTTATAAAAACTAGCTGATTCGAGCAGCCCATGCCCGCGATGAATGAAACTTGCACGAACTTCAAATTTGTATGATTTTATAAATTTAATTCCCTTTTTGTCCGCATTTATATTTTTAAATGACAAAATCGCAAGAAAAGTATGGAATTGAAGGTACTTTCTGATTGGCGTAATTTGATTTTTTGAGCTTATGCGTACAGAAAGCGAGCAAAACCACGACAAAACACTCAGATTTTTACTGATTTCAAAAAATTTTGATCCATTATTTTTTAATTTACATATTCTTAATTATGGTCTCATGATAGGCATAAATAAATAAGTTAAAAATCTCTAAATGCTGTATTTTTTTTTTAATTTTACACTTGGTTTTATATACACTCCAAATGAAAACAGGTGTTTTTCAAAGCAGGCATTATGTCGTTAAATTTTGCACAACGCTAGCCTCGTCTCGCTTGTGAAATTTCACTGGAAGAATTTTGATTGGGCAGTCTTGTGTTAGCCTCGGATCGGGGTGCAAATTTAGTCAGCGTGTGGTTTTGAGAGAAAAAAAAGCTCAATTTAACTGGGTTTAAATAATTTTTGCATAAAAATAAGTTGAATAATTGTTTAAATAATTGTTGTTTAAAAAACTGCTTGGGAAAATACTTCATCTAAAAACTCGTATGTTTAGAACTAAGCTCATTCGCGTATTAAACGTAGGTTTTTCTTTCTAGGGACTGATAAAATTTCGCGTGTTAAACGGGTTCGCGTATTAACCATTCGCGTATTAAAGGGGGGTCTTTATATGCATAAGATAGCAGTGTTTCAAGGGACCAAAGAAAATTCGCGTATTAAGCGGTTTCGCGTATTAAGCAAGGCGCGTATTAACGGGGTTTAACTGTATTTTCAATACTAAACTTTATTGCTCATTTCTGCTACTTTAGAAATTACCATCTCTGTAATTTATGTATTAAATTATTCATATATACTGTGATATCTTCGAAATGGAAATAACAGTAATCCTTGATAAGAGATGGTGCAACGATGCCGTGATCTGTTTACAAGGCTAATGCATGATAGCCGAGAGAAATATCGGAGAGGTACGAATGATTTGACTGGATAAGCTGTGTTGAACAGCTGATGTATATAATTGTAAATAAACTATATGGAACTCTAGTGATGCTTCCCTGGTGAAATTAAAGTACTAGTAATAAGAACCCACGGATATAAAAACTGGCGACGAAGATGGGATAATTTACCAATGTTATATTGAAAAGAAATATATTTTGAAAAAAAGAAAAAGAAAAAGGCCTGAAGAAAGAAATGGCTGTAGAAAAAGAAATTATTTCACTGGGACGGTTAGAAGAGTGTGACTCAAAGGTTTCCTGGACGATTAACGTTAAGAAGATGGACATTTATTTCAGTGCTAATAATATAAAAATGAAGAAATGAAAAAAAAATATTTTGCTAAGTTCTGTCGGAACTACGACGTTTACTATTCTTAGAGATATTATAGTTCTTTAAAATTATAGTTTCTATTTGCTTTAAAAAAAAAGCAAAGGAAGATTTTTCACCTTATCCAAGTGAAATTGTTGAAAGATTTAAATTCCAGAAACGTCTTAGAAAGCGAGGGGATAGCATAGCTAATTTGCATAGTTTGTAAGAGAACTTAGAAGAGTATCCGAATTTTGTAATTTCGGAAATATGTTAAACGACCGCCTGCGTGACCAAATGGTATTTGGATATGAAAAAATCCAACAAAAGCTGCTTGATTCGAAAGAATTAAATTTCCAGTCAGCGGTGGAAATCGCCGAATCTATAGAATCAGCTGAAGCCGGCGTGAAATCGCTACATATAGCCGCACGACAGTACGGCAGTAAATCAAGTGCTTGTAAGAGGGGAGAAAACGAAACCGTAGAAATTCTCTCACTCATGTAAGCCGAAAGAAGAGATATTCGCACCTGAGAAACCTTGTTACAGGTGTTCGAAACACCGTAGTCCTAAAATGTGCCCTTTCAAGAATGCTGAGTGCCATCTGTGACATAAGCTGGGTCACTTAATAGTTTGCTGCAAAAATCGAAAGTTCGTGATAAAAAAGAGAAACAGAACAAGAACAGTAAAAATAAAACTGTTCAAGAAGAATACTGTTTCAATTGTGTAGACAGCAACTCCAATAATGTGTGTTCATGTCAAAAAGTTGTTAAAATAAATGGGGTTAATGTCAGATTTGAAATAGACAGCGGGGAGGCGAATACTATAGTAAATAAACAGGTTGCAGAAAAATTGTTCTCAGTTAAGTTATCTTTAATCAAATCTAAAGTTAAATTACAAACTTCTGCTAAAGATTTTTTAACTGTGTTAGGTGAACTAAAAGTAGATGTTTTTGATGATGATTATTGTATACCTGATTTTAAAATGTTAGTTATTAAAGAGGAAGATCCGAGTCTAATTGGAAAAACTTGGTTAAAAACAAAACTTTAATTTAAAGCTTTATATTTCTTCTTAAACTTTATAAGCTATCGTATCTATTAATTTCTGAGTGAAGTTAAAATTTATACTCAAATGATTTCTTTGAGTCTTTTATCAAGCTATTATCTTTCCAAACTTCCTTCTACTAAACATTTGTTCCTGTGCTTTGATGCAGCTCGTATTTTCACCATAAAAAATATATGACCTCAAGTGGGAACTATTTTTCATTTAATCCGCAACCTCTCTCTTGCCATTAGTTTCAAAAATCATCTGTGAGCGGCCGTCTTTCTGTGATTCGTTGTTTTCTATGCTACAAAAACACCCGTTTCCTTCCTAGCGACATCTTGAGAAAACGCAAATGCACGGACTCCAAGCGCAGCTTTTTCTCCTACTTCAAACATTAACTAAAAACTATCTGAGGCTTCTAATGTCGTAGGATTCATGAATAACTAAATCGACATCATTCAAATGTAAGCGTACTGCATCAAACACCGCAAAACCTTTTCCTTATTCTTTAACATGGCAATTCTTGACACGTCCTGTTTATTAAATAAATATCTTGCATGAAGGTAGAATAGTAGAAAGAAAAAAAAAGAGGATTATTCCACTTTTGACCCTAAAATATTTCCTAGTATGGCTTCCTTTTCTGGTAATTTATGAATGAAAAACGCTAAATGTGGCTACCATACATCCTTTTTCGAAATCAAAACTCCGAAACTATTCAAAGCTAGCAGATAACTGGACATGTGATCCTTAGAACGGAACCACTAGCATTACTTTTGAGGCTAAATTCTTTTGGGGTAAGCCTATCGTCTCTGTTCCTCTTCTACCATTCTACCTTCATGATCGCTTGCAACACAAAATGGTTTCTTCTTATTATTTGAGAAATTTTCTTATTGGCCTGTCACTCTAGACTCTACCACGATTTCCGATTACAAAGAAATTTAGACTCTAAGAATTTCTCCGTTTGACAGCATTTCAATTATGGTTTATTCATTTAACTTATATGCCAATCTAATGAGAATGCACCAAATTACCACATATATTAAAAAAGTATTGGGACTATTCTTCATCTATGAGACTATATCTTCTTTCCTCCATGTGTACTAACTTTCGAATAATTTATTACATGTTTTCATTATTTTTTTTTAATTTTGTTGAAAACCATTTCTGTAAAATTTCGATATTTGGTCAATTTCACCTTTTTGTCCTTGCAACATGATTCAGATAATACTTAGTTTAAGATACGTGTATTAAAATTATTCATTGTTAAGTTAAATAAATAAATATTAATACCGGTTCTGAATACTAATACCGTTCTTTTGCTCGAATATTCTATATAATTACAGAATGTTAAAGCGTAAAGAAATAAATGAATAATAGAAATCAGCTTTTAAAAAATAATACATTTATACATAATAATAGGAAATGAAAAAAAGTAATAGGAAATGAAACAAAAGACCTTTTAAAAAATAATTATAAACAAAACATTTTTTTTTAACCGTGAAATTAAAATATGAATTTGCACGAAACTTTTAAACATATATTCTATTAATCACGTAACCCAAGAACTGTGTTTATTATTATTAAAATTAAAGATTAAAAGATTTCATGTTATACACTTAATCTTGTCACGCATCAAGATAAATATTTTATTTCTTTTGTATCATTTGAAAAATTGGCATACACTCGCCGTAGTAAAAATTTCTATTGTTGTAATAAAAATAATGGTTGTGCAACCATTTATCTCAAAATATCATAATTTTTTGGTAGATTAGAAGAAATTAATCACTCGTTGTTTTTCATTGAAGGAGATTTTTTTTTATATAAAAAATTAAAAAAAAATTGTAAGAAAAAAAAAAAGCTGGTAGAAATACATGTCATAATTAATTTAGGTTTTAATTTACTATATTTTATATATTTTTTAATTCCTTAAAGCATTTAATGGTTAGCTTAAATATTTCTATTTCTTGATTAATTTATGATTTTGTGACCAAACAAATTTTGTACATAGTTTTAATAGTGATACAGTTGCAGTTTTAATTAATAATTCTGATTTTAAACACAGACTTTGAATAATAATTTTTTATATATGCGTAAATACAGTGGGTGGCCAAATAATAAGTTACAATACATTTATTTATTTATTTATTTTGGCAATTTAATGATTTTGTAAAGAAAATAGTGACAGGTAACATTTGAGTGGTGTCGTTAAAAGATAAGAAACTCTTAGTACATATCGTGCGTCAGAGATGTTATTGGAACACACGGAGATTTAAATATTTTTATTTGTGTATGATGTTTTTATGATTGTTTTCTTCTATGCGAAATATGTCCAAAGAAAATTCGACAAAACAAAGAAATTTTGTTAAAAATCCTCATTACGGTCTGGTAAACTAACGAGTAAAAAATATGTATACATAGAGGATCAAGAATCAAGAAGATTATAATCCGGGGGGGGGGGGGGGTCGATGAAATATTGAGGAATCTGCTTGGAATACAAGTCTTGATTTTTTTTACAATTAATTTCTACTATTTGGTCTAAAGTCTGTTTTGATTTAAAAACCCATAAGTATTTAATCCATGTATACTGAAAGTAGTTTAACAATCCACCTGTAAATGACAGCAAAACATAGCTTCGTGTTCTTCTCAATGTAAAATTTATTCGTGTAACTAACAATTTGGATACCCAATGTAACATCAAGAAAAAAAAACTCTTTCCAAGTTCTATCAAGTGTACAAACTTTGTGTGATTTTAAATATGATTTTTCTTGTGCATATTCAACATCCCTCCAATAAAATGTTTAAAAATAAAAACCATTCACTATTTTTTTGTTATTTAACGCAAATTATTTACATAAATTAACGTAACTTCCTTGTGGAATAACATGTCTCAAAAAAGTCAAAATTACCTTAACTTAATATGACCGCAACAAAACATAATCTACGCTTAGAGTGTCTAAAATAAAAACCCTGAATTGTTAATAATTTTGAGTAAAGAATTGATTTTTTTAGGTAAAGGATTTTATTTTCAAGATACTTATAATATACAAACAGTAATTGACTTAAGTTGTAAAGGATATATACAGTAAACTCTCTGCAAAGCGGACACTGTGTGAGATGGAAATCTATCTAAATTGGAAAAATATTCTAGTCCCAAAATTCCATAGAAAGAGTAGAACTTGCCACCGAAGGCGGAATATTATTTACGAATGAAAATGTTTCCCAGGTCTGATCGATTCTGCCGTAGACAAGGTACAGTGTATTTAGAATTTTATATAGGAATGAAACGTGTCCTTAAGATTCAATATATACTAATGAATTGAAATAAATCTTAATGTTATTTTTTTATGTAATAAAAGACAAAATATTTTAGGTATCAGTGTTATGGTTCTTAGTATCTGTTTTATGCATCTTATTTGCACTTTTTTTAAAGAGTTGTGTAAAAAGGAAAATATTTTTAAAAATACGAATATAACCACATAGTGCCAAAAAATTGGTCACCAGTATTTTTTTTATTCCATCAATAAAGATGTTTTTAAGTTTAACACGCACTTAACATTGTATAAAATAAGGCATATGTAATCGTAATTTAATGTAAAAATAACATGAAAAATTCTATTTCTTCAAACCTTTTCCCTTGAAGAAATAATTTCTAAATACTCAGGTATAGATATTTTAAATACATAATATAGAAATATAAAATTTAACTAATTAGTAACAATTTATACTTAATGTTTTAGAAGAAAAAAGAAAGAGTGATAGAATAAATAATAAAATGCTTTATGTGCTTTATTTTTAAATGAGGTGTATGAATAAAAATAAAACAACATACATTTCTACTTGAATACTTATGAAAACGAAGGAAAATATAAATATTTTGTTTTAAATGAAAACGCAAAAGAAAATAAATTATAACAATAAAAAAAATGTGGGTGAGAAAAAATACATTAAATATACATTTATTTAATCCATCAAAATTTCTTTCATTTTAAAACTGAGTAATTTGTTTTAAGTTCAGTAATAAATTGTTTACATGCTTAAACACCTAAAACGTGGGATCTGTTTTGAATACATTCTCTGCTTATTAAATAAGAGATCGAAGTTTCATTTGATGACTATCCATACATCTTTTATGATTATGAATCTCGTAAATTTTCTACAACACTCTAATAGCTTTATCGGAAGAGAACTGTATATTAGGAGATCAAAGATTACTCTGTTTTCATGAATCATAAATATATTGAATGGTTCCGAAACTCTCCATAATTTATTGGTATTTAAGTACAGCAATATGTATATTTTAGATCACTTTATTTGGAAATGCCGGTGTTGTTCGACGAATTTCACCTTCAATTTTAACGTTATCAATAAATTTTTAAGACTGGAAAAATATGCATTATATGGCCATTAATGGCCGGACATTTTCCGTTTTAGACATTTTCTCGGATATTTAAAAATATATTTGTCGGATTTTCTGTAACTTCAGGATTATTAATATCGTATTTGACCTCATATTTGATAATTAGAACAATTAGGTGGACGACGAAAAATCATAGAGAAATAATAATATTTTGAATTATCCTGTATATTAAAATGCACAAAATGATTTATCACTGTAGAATACAAGTATTTGAATACTTTGAAACTTGTTCACTGATTTTTGTAAGAATTGCAAGTATATTCTAGAGAAATAGCGATATTTTTGAAAAGTTCAAAAAATTGTGACGTGTTTTTAACCTATGCCATGCAGGGTTTTTTAACTAAATTTAGCGCCAGTTTTAGAAAAAATGGCAAAATGTTGTCGGACCAATATTGTGCAATCGGACTATAAATATATTAAATAATTTCTGAAATATGACAAGTTCTATAAACTAGATTTCATCGGCGCATGCGCGACGATAACAACGACCTTTTAACATAATTTAATAAATTACTTTATGAAGAAACAGTCAAATATCTTTAAGATAAGAAAGATATCGGCGATAGGAGTGAGCTGATTTTTAGTTCTCCCTAAAAGTAGCTGAATGATAAGCGATTTTCCACAAATTGTCATATTTTATTAACAGAGTTTTACGAAAAAGTTAGTATT
Organism: Maratus speculifer; assembly: GCA_964019185.1. NCBI lineage: Eukaryota > Metazoa > Arthropoda > Arachnida > Araneae > Salticidae > Maratus > Maratus speculifer. The sequence goes on along the minus strand of OZ025291.1, from coordinate 262,352,851 downwards.
TAATGAATATAAATGACAAGGTTAGCAACAAGGTAAGGATAAATGCTTTTATTTTAATCATAAAATAGGTTCATTCTGGTAACACTAGCCAACAAAAAGAAGTAGTGTAGAAAGTCAAATAAAACATTTCTATAGCGTCACAATTTTATGATGCATCAATATTTATTTTTTTTATGTTTTTTTTTACAAATTTCAATTTTAAACTAATTTATTTTGGATAAAAAAAGCTTTTTTTATTTTTTATTTATTTTTTGTTTTGTTTGTCGATGATACTTTGCGGTTTAGGTTTCCCTAATTACCAACCAGCAGTAGTCTGCCAACATCGCAGAGTTCCATTTTGATTGATATCTTTTTCAATAACAGCTATATAATGATGAAATCGCTCTCCTGGTTCATCACTCATAGCTCCTATATTTTCGGAGAAAAAATCTAAATGCGAAACTAGAAAATGTTTTCAAAGACATGTTGCAATTCATTTTATGAAAATCTTGTAACATTTTCTCAACAAGGTAAAAATATTGTGGGGATTTATGATTCCCTAAAAAGTTTTCAGTGACTGCTACGAACTACGAAAGATGTCCAGGCTTCCTTTTCTACATCAATTAAGCAAGAAGTGAATCTTGGATCTTTTGTTAAAATAATAGTGTGTGAAAAATCCCTTATCTTTCAGCTGCTTTTAGAAAAAAACAACTAAAAATCAGATCACCTATCAATCATATCTTTCTGAATTTTCACAATATTTGATTGGTTTTTAGGTAGATTTCGTATGAAATACTATCTATTGCATTCTCTCCCATGTTGGAATTTCTGAAAAAAATTTGCAGATACACACTGATCATGACTCTCAGACACCAAAACTACCATCAGTAAAAAAGTTTATCTATCTATCTATCGGTGTATATCACTTTCTTCTGGACACGATAACTTCCATAATTATGCTCAGAGCTTCTTCAAACTTTTACATAAAATTAAAGGGCATAAAATCTTAGTAGAGTTCGTTAATGGGCAAAATCGGAACAAAGGGGTGGAGATAGGGAGGGTTTTGTGAAAATCGAACAAACGCCATAACTTCTTAATTAAAATCGATATCGAATCGATTTAAAGTTTATATTACTTCTTAAAAATAGGCCAAAAATTTATGCGTGACAGATTTTTGATAAATTTAGAAATGGGCTCAAGGGGCGAAAAAAACAGGGTTTTAGGGAGAAAAAATTCATAACTTCGTCAATTCTCAAATTATTAAATCCAACTATTTTTTTTTAAAATGTTATCAAAATTATTTGAAACTTTTATATTTACAAGTTTTTGATAGGACCAACTTCTACCGATGAAAAAAATTAAAAACAAAAAGAAAAAGAAGGGTGAAAAAAAAAAAAAATCCATAACTCCGACAATTTTTAAGCTATCAAATCTAATTAAATTTGTTTTACATCTTCTCAATAATATCTACAACTTTTAAAGTGACAAGTTTTTCATAGAACCAATTCGTACATCAAAAAAAAAATAATAATAATAATAAATAAATAAATAAATAAATAAAAGGTGTTCGAGAAAAAAACCTCAAATCTAAACTGCTTATATTCTGACTCATTTTTAAATTAATTTTTGATTTTAAACGCATCCAAATGGTAGATCCTCTTATTTGGAAACTGTATAAAGCGTCGCATTGGTCAGTTTTTTGATAAAGACAGAATATATATCAAAAAAGACCTTCCGGCAATGCCGGGAGGAAGAGGTAGCTTTCATATACTTATTTATTTATTTTAAATTCAGTTATATAAATCAAATATACTAAGCTCAAAATAGTGGAACACGATTATGTAAGATTGAATACTAGTTTTTGTCAATACTGAATATTAATAGGAATTTATAGAAATTAGTCATATTTTATTCAACTTGGTTTTATTTTAAGCGATTTATAGGGTCGCCAAATTCCACAATATCCATTTTAAAGCAGCATGATGGATAAAAAAAACCCCAATGAGCTTGATCGAAATCTTAATTCATGTGAACATGCACACTCACATTGAAATCGATTAATATATACGAGGCTGTCGCGGGCAAATTGACTTAAAAAAATGTCACCCACATTAGAAATTCAAACTGCTATATCTCAAGCGTTTTTCAAGGTAAAGACAAAGCAAAAAATACTCCGGAATTCATTATTAAGATAAATAGTTTAGAAAGAACCTTTTTTCAATTTCTAATTTTTTGTTTATACATCATTATACATTTGAAAGATTTTTTAAAAATTTAAATGGCCGCCATTTTGAAACAAGATGGTGGATAAAGTTGGCCCATGAATTCGGTCAAGACATTGGTATGTATCATGAACACAAGGAGTTATATTGAAATCAGTCTATAAATATGCATATTAACGCGTCACAAATTTCAGACTGTTTCAAAATGTGAATCTTGGAAAACTGGAAATTGAAAGTGCTAAAACTCAGCCATTTTTCAAGATATAGATAAAACAAAAAATGCTCTGGAATCTTTGTATCAATGTCAAAATACAAAAGAAAAATTTTTTTCCATTTCTTACTTTTTTGCACCTAATTTTAAAATTTAAATTAAAAAAAATAATATTCCGCCATTTTGAAACAAGACGGCGGTTGGAACTGGCCTACAAATTCTGTCCAGGCATCAGTATGTCCTATCTACGCACCAAGTTTCATCCGAATCAGTGTATAAATACGCGTGTTATCACGTAATGAAAACCAGATCATTTCAAAATGTGAGCAACACTAGAAATTAAAATTACTATAACTCAGACATTTTTTAAGATACAGACGAAACAAAAAGTGATTTGGAATCTTTGTATCAAGGTCAAATGCATAAAGAAAAATCTTTTTCTTTTTCTCCCTTTTTTTTAAACCTAATTTCAAATTTTAAACTTTTTAATTTAAATGGCCGCAATTTTTAAACAAGATGGCGGATGAAACTGATTAACGAACTCGGTCCAGGCCTTATTAAGTACTATGTACACACTATATTACATCCAAATCGATTTATAAATACGAGTGTTATCACGTGACAAAATCAGATCGTTTCAAAATGTCAGCGATAAGAAAAATTCAAAGTGCTATAACTCATTCATTTTTTAAGATATAGACAAAATAAAAAGTGTTGTGAAAAAGTGTTATGACTCATTTTTAAATTCAATTTTGCTCTCAAACGCATTCAGTTGGTAGTTTTTTTTTTATTTAAGAACTTTATAATGTGCTGTTTTGGTCGATTTTTTAATAAATTCAGAATATATTTCAAAATATGTTGTCAAAAAAGGCATTTGAGCTGAATTTCGCTTAAGATGATTCTGATAAAAGCAGTTCTTGCAGAAAAATGAAATTAAAAAAATTTCATAACCGGCCAAATGAAGTTATTAAACTGGGTTTATCTCTAATCATACTTTTTTTGTTGTTGTTGTTGAAATGAGCACTCTTCGAGATCTACCTCCGCCTACAGGCCAAGCAGACAGGGATTTTTTTTATTAATGAAATGATCCACAGAACGTATATGCTGTATGTGTGTGTATATATGTGTGTGTGTGTGTATAAGTGTATATGTGTGTATATATGTGTATATGTGTGTATAAGTGTATATGAATGTATAAGTGTATAGATATGTAAGTACCTATAACACTGGCGCCTAGACAACCAAAAAGTACCAATTGTCCTATAATATTTTTAAATAAGTTTTAATATGTTCTTCTAATCCTTCTCATATCATGTCCAACATCGCATACTTATACTAATTGTGACAGCTTTGAAATAAAATAAATTTTTTCGAGGTTTTTTTCGAGTGGTGACGGTTGCTCCAATAAAAATCCTCATTGTATGGATATAAGAAGAGAGTAACATTGTTTCATCCACACACTTTTTATTGTTATTGTAATTTGTTTTTTATTGGTATTTAATTTAAAGGAAAGTACTTATTTCATAATATATTTATGTAAAATTAAAACCGAAATGTATTGCATTTATTCTTTACTCAA